>OV656846.1:3002592-4478888 GCA_927399475.2 Acleris emargana
GATTTTCTATTCCCACTGGTAACAGGTGGGAAAAAAACAACTGTTATAGTCTTTACTATTTGAACTGAGCTGATCTTCTACACAAAGGCCATTGTTTGAGTACAATACTATTTTCTTTCTTTGTGTCCGTAACCGCAAGCCGATGACATACAAAAAAGTTAGAACTACATTGAATGTACATTGAATTATCAACCCTATCCTCTTAGTCAGTAGGTTTAAAATGTTAAGTGTCAGGATACAGATATAAGTCTTTATTATTTGAATTGAGCTTATTCTTTACACAATACTATCATCTACACAAGACTTATATCTGTATCCTGACACTTTACATTTTAAACCTACTGACTAAACCAGTGGTAACAAATTGGTGGTAACAGGTGGGAATAACCCGTTTAGTTATTATAACAAAGTTTAATGAAAGCTTTTGAAGTAATTTCAATAATCCCATGATTATAAATTATGTTATTTATTTTAACACACAAATAAAATAAATAAATAAATAAATATCAGGGGACAATGTCACACCACACCAATTGACCTAGTCCCAATTTAAGCTCTAGGCTTGTATTATGGGTACTAGACAACGATATAAATACTTATATAGACAAATATATACTTAGATAAATACATAGTAAACATCAGCCTCAGGAACAAATACTCGCGCTCATCACACAATTTTTTTCCCTAACGAGGATTCAATCACGGTGCCGTTATTTTCACCACTAACCAGCTTAGCTCTCTGCGTCGAATACCGAAAAAAATGCATAGAATTCCTGATCGATGACATTACTGCCAACTGTACACCACTCCCGGAAAACAGATTGGTTATTTTAATTTCATTTTATCTTTTCCGGTTTACTCTTAGGTATATGTAAAACCACGCGGTTTATCCTTGTTTTATCTATATCCGATGTGGTATTTTTATTACGAACTGCAAATACGTTAATGAATTTTATTGAGGATTGGCAATAATTGGCATAACATTCCGTTATGTATTCGTTTTGAAACTGCTTACTAGGGAAAATACATAATTATTTTAATTAGGCGGTCGGCTTAATGTTTTTACTGGGCGTCGATTATACAAGCTTTTATTTTACTTGCAATGTGTATGTACCTATGTATGTATGTATGTACTGGTCAAATCATGCAAGTTAAATTTGACCCACTTCCCGGTTTCCGATGAAGCTGAACACTTTTTTTTATATATACACCGTGTTTTTATTGATTTACGATAACTTCGGCATATTACTAGGTACATCCATAGAAACTAAGTGGTAGATTCTTTTTTTTTATATTGCAAAAAAAAAAAAAAAATTCTATGTAGCTAAGTTCATGTAGTTACTTTGCTCCATAGAGAAAAAATGTTTTTTTTTTGCAATATAAAAAAAAAGAATCTACCACTTAGTTTCTATGGATGTACCTAGTAATATGCCGAAGTTATCGTAAATCAATAAAAACACGGTGTACATAACATATACACCGTGGGAACGAGTAACCCGACAAATTTTAAACATCGATTCTAGAGCCAATTTGTAGTATATAATGTGCATAATGTAAAGCATGTAAAGCATAATTTCCAAGATATTTATTATTAAAAAAAATATTCCATAGTTAATTTAATTTGAACTTTGTCACCTATACCTAAAGCATTATTTACTAAGAAATTGATTAAATTAATTTACGTTGTACGTTGATGACATTGCTATTTACAAGATGAATCTTTCTTAGAAAATATTGCTTTACGTTAAGGTGACAGAGTTTAAATTCAATTAATTATGTTTTTTTTTTAAATAATTAAAAACTCTGAAATTATGCGTTATTGGGCTACATGTTATATCACATTATATACTACAAATTGGCTCTAGAATCGATGGTTAAAATTTGTCGGGTTACTCGTTCCCACGGTGTATAATACACATATAATATACAAGAAAATAGATAGACTTGTGGCAGGACCTTGTGCAGGGTCCGTCCGGGTTGGTACCACCATCTTATCCATTAACGTACCGCCAAGCAGCAGTGTTTGCATTGTTGTGTTCTGGTTTGGGGATAAGACAGCCAGTGAAATGACTAGCATAGAGGCATTCCATCTTAGTTCCAGCAACGCATTTGCAGTCTTGTGAATGCGAATGTCTATGGGTCACAGTTTCCACTTACCATCGGGTGGCCTGTGTGCTCGTTTGCCTTCCCATGAAATAAAATAAATAAATAAATATATCACAAAAATAGATACTACAGACAAAAATTTAAAACTAAACTTATTTAATTTAGAATAAAACTAAGCTACTCAAATATTAAAGATGTAAATAAAAATCACCACTGTAAAAAGAACACTCCCTGTAGCAGGTCCGCTCGCGGCGTAGTCGACAAATCATCAGTGACATTAAAGCTTCCAGGTTTTTCTTTAACTTCATCTATACGTAGGAGAACTTTGCCTTTAATACGCTTACCATGAGTTACAATTACCGTACTCGCTAGCGAGTCGAATGCTCTGTCCCTCGCAGTATTCGTATAGAGTGCGAGGGACAGAGGATACGATTGGCTAGCGAGTACGGTAACTGTAACTCATGGTAAGAGTACAGAACAGTGAGGACAAAATAAATAACGCTAACGTAAATGATTATCGAAAACTGACAAAATGTATGGAATCGACACAAGCGCTGCTTGACGCGGTCCGGCAGCTTACCGACGTCAATGCTGGGCCTCTATTCTACTCGGTGAACCCATAAATATTGTAAACGTTACGATAGCTCTTATTTACTTGACAGTAATGCCGGCCGCATTATAAGGCGGCCGTGGTCCGGAAAAAAAATAGCAGCACATAATATGGAATTTATTTTTATTTTGTGCTAATTTCTAAGCAGTGCATTTGTAATAGTAATCTGTAGATACTATTAAATAAAATAAACAATAAGAATGGTAAAAATTAAAGAGGGATTTCAAGTTTTCGCCTTTTACATTAAATCTCACCTAAAACATTTTGAACAGTGTCTTTTGAGAGAATTTGAGAATTTTTTTTTCTTTAAGTTTGATGGGCTAGTTAATACCTTATTAAATTGTCGTTTGATCATTAGTTAATATTTTTGTTTTGACTTTAGTTTGAGGTAGTTACATGGATTTTCAAAAATTGATTATTTGCCATTTTTACAGAAATTTGTCTCCCATAGAAAAACCCCTGTCAGAGGTTAGATTGGAGAAACTTCCTTACTACCCAACGTGAAATCCAGATTATTGGTATAACTTATTCGTATAATAATATTCTTAAAAGCATAAAACAAGTTCTGAAAATGGAAATTCAATTGGGGTATTGTAGAAAACGGCAAGCGAAGATTGTCAAATTGTGTTGTACAAAAAGTTATAAAGTACATTGCAATAAATATTGAAAAAACTCAAGGAATCTTACACATTTCAATATTATTGTATTTTTATTTGATAGTAAGATATCTACACATTACTAAAAAGAATAAACTGCTTCATATTAAGCAAACAATAAAAATAAAACATCTCATAATTCCTTGCTACTTTTTTGATGAACCACTCCACCCATTCATTGCCGACGCCTCACATTTTTACTCATCACGCAGTGCCGGCGTAATGCCGAGGACGCGAAATCGCGTCCTCGGCATTACGATTACACATACATGGGACGCGAATTCGCGTCTTCGGCATCCGAGATAAGAATTATGAAAATTACAAATGCACTGAATCCAAAAACCAGCAACAGTATAATATTATCCTTCATAAATAAAGTAACATATTGGTATCAGCATTTTAGTACAGTTGTTTTCTAGCAAAAACAAAACAAATAACTCGAGGACGCGAAATCGCGTCCTCGGCATTACGATTACACATACATGGGACGCGAATTCGCGTCTTCGGCATCCGAGATAAGAATTATGAAAATTACAAATGCACTGAATCCAAAAACCAGCAACAGTATAATATTATCCTTCATAAATAAAGTAACATATTGGTATCAGCATTTTAGTACAGTTGTTTTCTAGCAAAAAAAAACAAATAACTCGAGGACGCGAAATCGCGTCCTCGGCATTACGATTACACATACATGGGACGCGAATTCGCGTCTTCGGCATCCGAGATAAGAATTATGAAAATTACAAATGCACTGAATCCGAAAACCAGCAACAGTATAACATTATCCTTCATAAATAAAGTAACATTTTGGTATCAGCATTTAAGTACAGTTGTTTTCTAGCAAAAAAAAACAAATAACTTGAGGACGCGAAGTCGCGTCCTCGGCATTACGATTACACATACATGGGACGCGAATTCGCGTCTTCGGCAATGAATGGGTTAAACGATACATGGTATGGTATGAGCGCTACACGTGAAAGGCATGGCATAATAAAAATAGCGACTTTCGAAAATCAATATAATGTCCTTTACTTGCTTGAATATTGTAAAACGGTTGTTACAACCTCTTTAGATTACGATGCTGGCCACTCTTTCATTTTTCATAGCTTTAAATTCTTCCAAATTCAAAGTTATTTTGATTCATTCCAATATCGATCGATATTAATTATATTAAAAAAATGAATTGCCGTTCTCAAGCTGCATGCTAGCTGCATACTGATAATTCATTATTTTACGAGTGTATATTATTTAATATGCTAAAGCTTCTGTTTTAACCTACTGACTATTAAAAGCTGTTATAACATGCGTAATTAATAAACCTCCAGTCCAATTGAACAAGCAATTTTATTATCTTCAACCCCTGCGTAATGTTTATCACCCGACTCAAACATCGCCGTGGGCCTCCGTGATACTTACCCTTTACTGTCAGAATCTGATGACAGATTACGTCAACTGCTTATGTCAACTCCTAATATTTGGAGTAAGCCTTATATTCTAAGGCCACTTGGCCGCAAAATATACCAAACACTTATAGAATAACTGACACAAAAATGCAATATTAGTACGGCTATGTGGCTAACAGCTAGTAAGTAGTATGGTGGAGCCGGAAGATGGTCATATTGGTCACGTAATGTCCGCAATAATAAAATTCAGAGATTACATGAGCGTTGCGGCGCTACGTTTGACGTGACATTACATCTCGAGAACTTTCGTTTCTCAGTAGCTTAAGTTAACCGTCTCGTTAACGTCATTATTTACCCTAAATCCTAAAATAAGTAAATAATTTATATAATAACGTTTACGATCCACGAAGAAAGGATTTATGCATTTTTGGATTAATTCCAAAAGATGGGAAACCAAACTTCGGAGTTGTTGGATACCAGTGGCTCTAGATAAGATGCATCGCGAGAACGTTAGCGTTATCGAAAATGTATAGGATTGTCGTGATTGGACAGTCGCGTCGAGCGCTCACGCGAATTCTATATTTACAGTTTTCAAAAATCATTAACGTTACGCAGTAGATCTAGCTAAAACGCATACGCTGCTAACGTTTCTATTCTCACTTGACTCGGAATATAACGAGTTGATTTATCTACGCGTTCGCGATCTTTCATCAGCATACGTCGTTATCGCGGGAACAAAAACAAATCTATTACAGAATAAACACATATAATATAATGTATGTTTATAATAAACGGAATATTCTGCCTATACATTCTAAGCCTCTAAGAAGTCCTTCATATTTAGCACGAAGTTTTCGTTGGAAACGGTCTACCAAACTCGTCTTGCACTGAGTAAACGTGTCAAATTTAATATTTAAAAAATATATTAGGTCAAATCCAGCATTTTTCTCCAAAAAAGTTTTAACTTTTAAATATATGTTTGCTATTTGCACTCAAATTTAATTTAGATATATTTTTGTATGATTACACATCAGATCAATCAAGAATGACTAATGTCTAAAGTAGCATGAAAAGTGACTGAAGAGGTTGAAGTTAGGATTGCGTAGCTTATCTCTTTAAATATGTACTGATAATCAAGTCGAGTATAGTGGAGTCTTGTAATTGCAACTATCTGGTAATTGCAACTGACTTAAATAACTGCCTGTAGCATCACTGTTTTGAACAACAGCAAGCTTGATATTGCATTTCTTAGTATAGAAGAACAATATCACTCCTGTCTTTGTTAAAAACAGTGATCATAGAGGAAGATATTCAAATTAGTTGCAATAACCAGACAGTTGCAATTACAAGACTCCACTTACAGTAAGATATTTTAAAGATAATGTATATATTTTGAACTCCTAGGTATAAACGTTTCTCGGTACGAGTGACACTTCTGTAATTGCCTACTTGTCATAATCTTTCAGTACTGTCAAATCGTGTTTGCTCCTGCGATAACGATGTATGTTCATCAGCTTACGTCAATCCTATACATTTTGTTGACTTTCCATCGCTAACTCAGCATAAAGTCTAATTCTATGGAACTTGCTAACTATGTAAACAAACCGCCATATTGAAATTGTCTCTGAATGATGAATTTACTAGTGATGGGCTATACTCCTTTACTTATGTCAAACCATATCGACTAATAAAATACCGAAAGTAAAAAGCAAGTAGTTACTTATTTCTAATTTGTTTAATCACGATCTGAAGAAAAATCGGTACTTGAAGATTATATATCACCAGTATTTATTACAAAAGGTGCCGTTATATCATCTGTGAGTGTGATCAGCGTGAGTTAGGTAATGTGTAGGGGCCTTAATATATCGCCAACTTTAGCCACAACACTACCCATCATAGACAATTGTAGAATTTAAAAGAAACAAAAACGTCATTCCATCAAGTCCTAATAACCTAACTTATGAAACCAATTAAACTTTTAATGAAATATCCAAGATAAAGTTATATATTTGGTGATTTTGTATTTTACAGTAACAACCGTTTCAATAGTTTATGGTTTCAATGGTGTTTGATGAGGTGGTGTGGAAATTCAAGGAGAAACAGTGACAACACCTTTTGTTTACATAGTTGGCAAGTTCCATAGAAATACACTATATGCATCTAGGCTAGGGGTTTAGAGCCGAGATTTTAGGCAGTAAAAACCATCTCTTTGACCTATTATCGTATTATCAACGTTTCGACAGCTCTTATTTACTTTAGAGTAATGGCAGCCGAGAAAAAAACAATACCATAACACGTCAAGCACAATATGTTTTTTACCGCTTATACTATGCGCAAAACTATCTGGCCGGTAGGGCAATAAACGTCGGCTACCGTTAGGGGTGTAACATGTCGATAACTTATAATGTAAACGTCGATATAATCATTATATTTTGAAATGTTATTGATAATTCTGTAACCACATTTTGCACAAGTAGGCTAAGATGTTTACCAGTGTATTAGTGACAGGTGGCAAGCCCATCGCCTAACAGTACTACAAGCCTGATATTGTTTTTAAAGTTATCTAATGAATAATACTATATGTTTAAGATAATTACATGTTTAAGATATTTCTTAAATAATTAGCTAAATACGTGATTAGGTAAGTAGATAATGAGAAATGCATTAGTAAGACTAGCTAAACCACTTTTTATTGACACCAACCGGCTTGTTATTAACCTACAAGACGATAGTGACACTGAAGACGAAGAAGAATAGTATTACTAGTAATAGTAATATTTCGTAATATTAGTACTAGTATTTTCCTTGTTTAGTTATTTAGTTTGTTATAGGTACCTCCTTATTATTTTATTGTAATACTTTATGTCAATAGTTCAATATACCTATTTATATTTCGATAGTAACAATACAATACTGTTATATAAAACACCACGTAATTTATATTCTTTGTTTCATTACTTTATCGACATGCCTTTTTATGCGTAACGCTACCTGCCCTATTGCTGCTCGGCCCGCTCCATAAGCCGTGCAGGTGTGAAAGAGATCGCATAATTCCGATGACTTATGACCTGACCGGCCAGATAGTTTTGCGGATAGTATAGTATAGGAGGCCCAGTAGGCCTCGAATGGCTGCGTTTATCGCGTGACACAATCTAGATAACGCATCTGTCACTATGGTACTTTATATTACGAGTCAAGAAGCGACTGGTGGTGTTTCCATATTCTGCCACGCGATAAACGTAGCCTTATTGGGCCCGCAGTTAGTGTTGCCAACAATACTTTATAATAACGTATCCTACATTTTGCTTCATTATACTAAAAACTTTTGAATTTAAAAAAAGTATCGAGAATACTTCATTTCTGACTTATGCGTGGACTGGATCGAAACACAGAATTAAGACTTCTGCGCGATTTCTGACCACGCGTGAAGTTTCATTACAGTACAATGTGCTGAGAGCATAAAAATATTGTTTTGAAACACATGAATAAATAAATTTGAAGATTTTTTTATTTATTTGGAAATACTTTTATTTTATACTCATCAGACAGGTTACGTTATTTTTCTGAAAAGAAGTTGGCAACCCTACCCCAGCTCTATCGTTTTCGCTGACTGGAAGTTATTTTTAAGTTAATACGCTCCTTCATCATTGGATTTCATTCTAGGGCCCTAAAGCCGATCATATGCTTCATCGGTAAGATGTCCTACCTGGCGGGGGGCATGGCCATCAGCATCCGAGGGGAACAGGCCAGTAGGAAGGAGGCCCCGATCCTTGTGGTCGCTCCCCACTCCTCGTTCCTGGATAGCTGCATTGTCTATGCCACGAGGATGTCCTCCGTGATAGTGAGGAAAGAGAGCATGGACAACTATGTGGGAAGTATGTATTTTTATCTGTGGCGTTATTCTCTTGGTGTTATCAAACGGGCCGTAGCCAGAATCAAACGCTAATATCGTTTTTCTTTTCTAACCCTCAAAATGTATAGGAGACATTCTCGTGATTTACGATAAGTCACGTGGTCAACTGTCATCCCATACATTTTGTGCGATAGAACAGAAAAACTTTAGTATCATTCGTATCTTGGCTACGGCCCCTGGTGTGTTGGCGTCGTCATATTTGTTTAAATTAAGGTAAAATTAAGTGAAATTCTCAAGAGCATTTCTCACCCCCTAAATCAAGTCCGATTACGATTTTTGAGTATGTTATAGAAATTATGAAAGACTAGGTATGTACGTTTTCCGTTCCTAACCAAAAAAAACCAGGAACGTCCAAACCTAGTTTTTCATAATTACTACTATATATACAAAAATCGTGGAAATCGGTCTTGATTTAAGGGGTGAGAAAAATTATCGCCTGGTGCTAAATTTGTATGGAAAACAGCAGATTTAACCGTTTCTTCACGATTCTCTTAACTGTAGTTTCTAACCCTTTAAATAATATGAAGTCACTATATGATGAGTATGATGACTAACATGATGTTGATATTTTTATTTTTTGCATAAACTTACTTTTTAAATGTAAATACATCAGTATTCACCATGATACATTTGAGGATCACTTTTTACTAATTTTACTTTAATGGACAAATAAATACATGACAGGCTTAAAGGCCTTACAATAGCCGCTCAGTTATTGTAAGGCCTTTAAGCCTGCTACACAAGTAACGATGTAACACAACGATTTATTGTTTTTATATGCAAGGCTTCTTGACCTGCCAACCCTGACGACTAAGATGCTTCAATGCTAGCAATTTCACCAGCTGCTAAAGTGGATTGTATAAAAGATAAGATAAGATAAAGACTTTACTAAGAAAGAGAATTTATTCAGTAAGTAGACCGCACGGGCACTTTTACACGTCAGGGGCCCTAGACAAGATGCATTACGCCAACTCGCTTTTCTGTTCGTTTCGTTTTTAAACCAATCGCGTCACTGCTAGATCACGTAATACGAAAAGTCACGTGATCTAGCAGTGACGCGATTGGTTTAAAAACGAAACGAACAGAAAAGCGAGTTGGCGTAATGCATCTTGTCTAGGGCCCCAGGAATCTACCAGCGCTTCACAAAAGGAGACCACTTCTGAGAAGAAACGGTTAAAACTATCTTGACCTCTGACCTACAAATCACCGTACAACGTTGCCCCCAATCTTGAGAAGATTGGATTGTGTTTTATTGCTATATTGATTTATACTCATATATACCTTGACACTGGCGAAATCACTTGACGTGGAAACGCCATATCCCCGCGGTAGTAGCTGTTCAAGTCGCCGCGGGGGCAAAAAATAAAATAAAAAATACATTGTCTAGAATAGCACTGGTTAAATCTGCCGTCTAAACTATGTTTTAAAATTAGACAAATTAGTTTTAGGCTATTTAAGCGATGTGCACGTAGAATCGGGTCCACTGATGTAGGCGTAAGATGCATTCGACGAGGGTTAACGATATCGAAAATATATGTCGCATAGAGCGCTAACTCTTCATACATTTTAAAGGTTTTCGAAAATTGTTTACGTTAACGTTTAGCATCTTGTCTATGGTAATATAAACCGTACTGGATAACAGAAGCATTTTGGTCATAAGGTCGAGTCGACACTGAAACATCTACAACGTGTGACATCCATACGAACATATATTTTGACAACAGTTAATATGCATCCTATTTATCATAAAAACAAATGTTTTGTTAACATAAGTTGCACTTTTTTTTTTCATACTAACTAATTTGCCACGCAATGTATCAGACATAGCTCAATTATCCCTCAATTAACTTGCAATTAACTTAGACTTAATGTTATACATTGCTGCTCGTTGTACCCTTTAAAAATGAATTACACTAAATTTAATTTAGCTAATAACTTAACTCCTTCTTTAAACGACTAACAACACTTAAAGCTATCTTTACGTAAAATATATGTTCTTATGGATGTCACACACTGTATATTTCCTTATTATCGTAGACTATTTAATTTCTTACGTATCTGTCAAACTAGTTTACCTGGTTAACAAAGAACTTAAGGCGGCAAGTAATTCTATCAAACTCACAATAAATCTATAATTATATCGTTACGTGTATAACAGGCATAACTTGACCCGTGCGCCCGAAAGCACTACAAAGCGGTATGTATCTACCTTGGTACAAGCGAGTAACAACTAGGGCTCCTGGTCGTGTCCGTGTTTCGTGTACCCGTAGCCGAATCTCCGTTACCGAGTAACACGGCAACGGAGATCCGGCCCGTTCGACACGTGAAATTCGGCTACGTGTAATTAAGATACGTAGCTCCGTGTTACACGGAGATACGTTTCTTATTTACACGTAGATCCGATCCGCCCGTGACCGTGACGTTTAATTTTATGCTTTCATTCAATAACCGTGCGGAGCGGAGCCGGAGCCGAGATCCGCAGATACGTAGCCGAACGCAGACACGGATACGTATCTTGGCGTGACCGTGTAGTTCGGGAACTTAGCACCGCCGGTGCTAAGATCACGGAGCTACGGTTCCGCGTGTAACACGGATATCAGGACCACTAGTAACAACCAAGGTAGAGACACGCACGCCACGTAGTTATTAGGTCACGGGTCAAGTTATACTCGTCGGTGAGTACGTCGACGATTTAATCAAGAGAATAACAGCTGGTGAATAGGATGGGAATGGTGATTGCTTGGTTCAGCTTTCTTTACTAACGACTATCGTTTAGCTCTTTAAAACTTAATACTAGTGTTATTATAAAAAGGTGTACGTTAACAATAAACACATATATGTTACAGGGGTTCTTTTCCAATCAGTAAAACCTAATTGCTTTTGACATGTAATTGTATTTCTTTTAACTTGGCCATTACTCTCAAGTAAATAAGAGACAACACGGTAAAAAGTCAAAATCAATATGGTTTTACCGAGTGGAATCAAGATCTAGTATGGTTAGGTTTATCACATGACAAAATGTGGATAAAAATCCGTCACTTTCTGACACGTATATAAGTACGAGAGTGACGGATGCTTGATCCTTTTTTTGTCACGCGATAAACGCTACCATACTAGATCCCAGGTTGTACTGAGTCATACTATATCGTATGTTGTCGGATAGATATGTGCGGATTCGTCTTGCTTTCTCAATAGGGAATATTTTTATTCATGATTTTATTTCACAGCTTCAATAATAGCCGATTGATATTTTTGGAATAGCTATAAAAATGACTTAGATACTTAATATAGCTAAATAATAACGAATAAATGGTGTACTGCCTTTTTGCCGAATTATGTTTCGTCAAATTTCATTTAGCAATCAACTTTGCGCCGAAGTTTTATTTGGCAGATCAATCCTTGGCATAATTTTACATCGTAATTTTTTTATTTCGCTACATTTTTATATTGCAATATTTTATTACGTCAAATATTATGTGGTAAATAATTGTGTAGCAAATGATTTGCTAAGGCAAATAACATATTGTCAAATTTTATGTGGTAAATAATTGAGTTGTCAGAAACAAATATAAATTGGATTAAAAACGAAACTGCTCCCAGAGATAGGTAGGTTAGGGTATTTTTTTATGACCCTAAAAATGAAACTGCTCCCAGAGATAGGTAGGTTAGGGTTATTTTTTTTTATGAACCCAAGAACGAAACTGCTCTCAGATATAGATAGGTAATGGTTAATTTTTATGCCAATCAATACATTTGACGAAAACAAAATTGACATCTTAAAAGAATCCCAGGTAATAATTTGTCTAACAATAATTTATCAAATCATTCGTTGGGAAATGATATCAGTGCGAAACGTTGAATTGGGAAATGAAAATTTGACCAAATGAAAATATGGGATACGTAGTTTGGGGAGTTAAGAATTTGCTAAATAATTTTCGGCGAAACAAGGGTAAACCCGAATAAATGTTCTAAGTATGAGTTTGTTTCAGTTTGAAGGAGTAAAAACCTGTTAGGGCCAGTACACACGGACAGCATTTCAACTGCAACCCAGCTGCTAAGTGGCAGTTCCAGGGCTGTTCTGATGCAGTTGGTGCAACTGCATCGAAACTGCAAACCCATTGCAAACCAACTGCACGACACCTGCAAGCGGCAGCCTGCAGGTGTCGTGCAGTTGGTCTGCAGTTTCGATGCAGTTGCACCAACTGCATCAGAACTGCCCTGGAACTGCCACTTAACAGCTGGGTTGCAGTTGAAATGCTGTCCGTGTGTACTGGCCCTTACTGATATGTGATTTATTGTGCTGGAATAATGAGTTACCGTCGTAGTCAGAGGCATTTGAGAGACAATTAACTCTTTCCTTTTTCAAACTTGCGTATGAAAAATCGTCACTGAGGAACTACTTACGTCATGAACTGACTCTTGATTGTTAAAGGTGGCGACTGACTTGTGACATTTTGGTGTAATGTATCACCTGCGGTCCTTATCTTATCGCACCCATTAGACAAGGACCGCAGGTGATACATTACACCAAAATGTTACAAGTCAGTCGCCACCTTAAGACTGCACCCTGCACCGAGCAAACGTCGAGCGTCTAGTGGCACCCTCATTACTAGGCTTAGGACTTTTGGTAGCATACCGTGGTTCTAGAAACCATGGAGTCGCTGTTTCCCAATTATTATAAACATACCACCTTGATTTTGACCCTCAGTAATTGTCACAGTAATTAATTTTGGTGCAGAGATTTTGTTTAAAACAAACAAATATTCAAAAAAAAAGTAGGTCTGTATAAATCGAACTAAAATTGTATTTCGTTTATTTTGTAATATGACATACTGAAGACCAAAATCAATGTGGTATATTTATAATAATTAGAAAAAAGCGACTCCATGGATTCTAGAACCACGTTGTGCCACCAAAAGTCCTAACCTTACTCATTACTATTATTACGTTTTCTATTTAACTAAACAATTCCCTTGGAATTGGACGATGCTTTTTTGTAGCGCAAGTAAAAACACAGTTTATGGAAAACGTAACTAACTTTAATAACAGGGGCCCTAGACAAGATGCATTACGCCGAGTCGCTTTTCTGTTCGTTTCGTTTTTAAACCAATCGCGTCACTGCTAGATCACGTAATACGAAAAGTCACGTGATCTAGCAGTGACGCGATTGGTTTAAAAACGAAACGAACAGAAAAGCGACTCGGCGTAATGCATCTTGTCTAGGGCCCCAGTTACCCTTTGAGAATTCAGCTTAACGGGAAAAGTTGGCCACTTTGTTCCGTTAAGTTGATAACTCGAAGGTCAATTGTTATTAAACTATACGATATATGAGTGAGATAATGAGTAGTGTTTTCATTTGAAGCAAAAAAAGCACAGTCCGATTTTAAGAAAATACATTATTTTATTAGAAAACTCAATATTCAGTAAGTAGGCCGCACGGAAAAATCTTCAGAAATGTCATGCTGCAGAAATATCGTTCATATTGGAGCCCAACCAACCGACCTACTTCCTTCCCGCATACCATGGCATGTCCGACTTTTTTTTTTTATGGTGTGGGAAGGCAAACGAGCACACAGGACACGTGATGGTAAGTGGAAACTGTGACCCATAGACATTCGCATTCACAAGACTGCAAATGCGTTGCCAACCCTGAGGACTAAGATGAAATGCCTCTATGCTAGTAATTTCACCCGTTTGTCTTATCCCCAAACCGGAACACAACAGTGCGAACACTGCTGCTTGGCGGTAGTGTAATGGATAAGATGGTGGTACCAACCCGGACGGAGCCTGCACAAGGTCCTCCCACAAGTTATAGCAGGCGAGTGTTTTGACCTCTAGAATGACAAGCGACGAAGAAGTAGGTAGAAGCCCAAGATCTGGCACCAATCCTACAAAACTTTACAAGTATACAACATGACAAAGTATATGAAAATCCTTAGGTACCCAAAACGTATAGTTGGTCCTGCCTTTGACCGAAAATCATTTGGCCGAATGTATAATTTCCCAACCGTTTCATTTTCTGTTATTTCAGGATTTATTTCAGTACGATACCGATTAGATTAGGTTAGTTGGTGTAAAAATCCTGAAATATATATATACATACATTAAATCACGCCTGTTTCCGAGAGGGGTAGGCAGAGACCGCTTCTTTCCACTTGCTACGATCTTGACAAATTTCTTTCGCTTCTTCAACATTCATACATCGAGTCATGCACACACGTTGGTTTCGGGTACCTAAGATTCAGCCCTTTTCCAGTATTTCTCCGATTTGATTCGAAAAAGTACGCCTAGGGCGATCTGTATATCTCTTTCGTCAATCTTCTTTCATCCATCCTTTCCAAATGACCGAACCATTGAAGCATGCCCTTTTCAATCTTAGTCACTTTTCATTTTATTCCACATTTCTCTCATATATAGGTTCTTAAAAAAAAGCGGGTTGGCAAATGAAACGGCTGGAAACCGATAAGTTTTGCGAAACATATTTTTCCCAAAAATCAGAGAACCCGTATATTAGTAAAGTTACTCGGACGCATCACGACAAAACAACACGACCAAGTCTGTATACGTTCGTGCTATTCTTCCAATTCTATTTGAATAATATAAGAGCACATACGACATAGATTTAGTTTCTTTTGAGACCATTTAAATGCGCATAGAAATGATTTCCTTTGGCCTAAAAGTCGTGGCTCGTTGCATTGTGGTAGTTAAATGAATGGTTCTATTGACAACTAAACACGTGCAAATGTATTTTAAATGTATGTTTGGAGCTGACTTTGTTAAGCCTGAAATGTACTTAAGTCACACGGAATAGAAGCATAGGGGATAAAAAGCTTTATTGAATTAGCTTCTCATTAATACATTTTATAAATTCCGTAAAATGGGGTACCTAAGTTTGACAACGCGAGGCGACTTTGATATTTTTTTGTGGGCGTCCTGCCGTTTGACCAAAAGTCATTTGGCAAAATTACACTTGACAAACAACGTTTTGCAAAAAAATGTTAAGTCAATTGATCATTTTACTACTAGTCATTTTACAAATGACTTACTTTTCCACATGATCAACAGTTAAATTTACATTTTACGAGGAAGACTCGGATAGGTTAGGTGAGAAGGCAAAGGCGGGAGCTTGGCTCTCGCCTTGGCCTTCGAGGTTGTTTTTTTTTTCTGCCCAGAAATAGGTAAACTAATTGCTAAATGATCAATTGCTAAGTGAGTTTTTGTAAGATGATACTTTTGTCGAATATCTCGTTAGCCAAATGATCATTTGGTGAAACGTTGTTTGTCAAATGACCATTTGTCAATAATTTTTTGGCCAAACATTAGTGAACCTTTTTTGTGTCATCGATTTTGTGCAATCTCTTGTTACTATTATGCTGTTTTGCAACATTACTTTCATACCAATTGGATAAAAAAAAAAAAATTTTTTTGACTTTGATGTTGTGATGTAAGGGAAAATCAAGGTAGATGAATTTTAAGAATCGAGATTTTCAGCTGCGTATTTTGTTTTCCTATTGAGCTGCCTACTGTAGCTGAGACCGTAATCTGCCTCTAGCTGGCTGACGGTACTCCGAATGAGAAGTCGCTGATACATATATTACTAATCTGTAGACACTCAGAATATGTTATCTGTGCTCGTGACACGTCAGACTAAACTTCCTCTAAAGCAGAGGTCACACGTTGCACACATAACCAAGCTAAGTCTTATCCTAATCATTGTGAGTGTGTACTATACATATAAAAGCTAAGTACTACTTTAACATGTTTTATTATCTCAATCAAGATATACAACAGTCGCCAATACAATATTTAAAAAAAATACGATGAAATGCGATCGTAACAGAAGATTTATTTTTAAAATTAACAAATCTTACCCCATTTTACGGTGCGTTTATTAGTTTGCCATTGCCTGGTTTTTGTAAAAATCCAAGTAGTGTAGTCATGTTAATTTTAATTTATCTATAGCTAGAATCTTGAAATATGTATAACCCGTGAATAACTGACTGACACGCAACGCTCAGGCTCAGCCTAAACCACTTGACCTTGGGACTTTTGTAATTTGTAGGAAATATAATAGGTAGGTACTTGTGGGAGGACCTTGTGCAGGGTCCGTCCGGGTTGGTACCACCATCTTATCCATTAACCTACCGCCAAGCAGCAGTGTTCGCATTGTTGTGTTCCGGTTTGGTGATAAGACAGCCGGTGAAATAACTAGCATAGAAGCATTCCATCTTAGTCCTCAGGGTTGGCAGTGCATTTGCAGTCTTGTGAATGCGAATGTCTATGTAATGGGTCACAGTTTCCACTTACCATCAGGTGGCCTGTGTACTCGTTTGCCTTCCTATGCCATAAAAAAAAGGTGTGGTGCCCGGGTTAGAATAGTGCCACTCCATGTCTTCCCGTGGATGTCGTAAGAGATGACCAAGGGAAAATAGGCTTGTAGTACTGTTAGGTTAGGTTAGGTTAGGTTAGGTTAGGTTAGGTCGGGCTTGCATCTTGGCCTGTTTGTGCAAAGTGTGGTTGCTGAATCATCAACAACTTTTTGAAGTTGTAGGTAATTCTGTGGCTCTGCCTACCCCGCTCTGGGATTACAGGCGTAATGTATGTATGTATAGTAGGGTGCCATAGGGGTGCAACTTCATTACAGCTTTTTTAATTCAGTGTTTTTAATGTGGAAGTTAAAGCATTTCACAAGTTTGGATATCTTCTCACAATTGAGAACATTCTCTTTTTATACAAGTATCTCTTACAACGGAACTGATAAATTGAAACGACGCTTTTTTTAAACGCACCTTTGATCAATCCAATCCTCGTGTACAATATAATAATAAATAAATAATAAATATCAGGGGACTATGTCACACCAATTGACCTAGTCCCAAACTAAGCTCTAGGCTTGTACTATGGGTACTAGACAACGATATAAATACTTATATAGAGAAATATATACTTAAATAGATAGAAAACATCCATGACTCAGAAACAAATATTCGCGCTCATCACACAAATATCTGCCCTTACCGGGATTTGAACCCAGGACCGCTAGCTTCGTAGGCAGGGTCACTACCAACTAGGCCAGTCGTCGTCAATATGTATGTCAAAATGATGATTGGTAAATCTGCTATTCGGAAAGTTTTTTGTATCTTATCTTACAAAGCTTGTAACTGTCAATAAATACATTAAATAAGTAGTCGGTTTTACAAAACCTTTTAGTAAATTTCGGTGTTCAATTATGACATTTACGTTTATCGTATTAAGTTCCGTTTTATGACATTCCAGTCACATAATAATTAATACTTAACATTAAAGATGTGAAAGTTCGTGTGTTTATTTGTTCGCGCCTCAACCAATCGATATTTTAATTGGTGCGGAGATATTTTTAACAAATCCTAAACAATTAGCGATAAACAACTAGTGCGCGGAGGCCGGGTGAATCAACGTTTAAGATACTCCCTATTTTTCGACATGTCTATGGGTCACCGTTTCCACTTACCATCAGGTGGCCTGTGTGCTCGTTCGCCTTCCTATGCCATAAAAAAAACAGGGGACAATGTCACATCAATTGACCTAATCCCAAACTAAGCTCTTTTTAATAACCACCAAATAAGTTTTGTGTAATTTTTATGAATTGAATTTAAACCATCTGCTGTTTTTATGCAAAAAAACATCAACGCATCATTTTTTTTTTAAGATTCTCTACGATAGACAAATCACTACATAGTATAAAACAAAGTCGCTTGCGCTGTCTGTCCCTATGTATGCTTAAATCTTTAAAACTACGCAACAGATTTTGATGCGGTTTTTTTAAATAGATAGAGTGATTCTTAAGGAAGGTTTATATGTATAATACATTCCATGCGGGCGAAGCCGCGGGCGGGTCGCTAGTATTAAATAAAAGTATGCTAAGAGACAATCTATCATCAACATCATCACATAAACCACACACAAAGATAAACCTTTATTTATTATGTTTCAAAAAAAGGTTAATTGTGTAAGGTGTATCCCATTTGCCTTTTAAAGGCATTGGAAACTTGATACAGCTTCGTTTAAGTTCGTTAACGAACTAAAAGAAAAACTTTTTTAAGTATTTAAAAGGCCAAAGAGTTAGCCCTTAATTTGGCAGTGTACGTCACAGTGAACATACTATAATGTTCACTTTTAATGTTTGGAATGTTTTTTTATTTTTTTGCTGATTCAAAATCAAAAAGGGTTTGAATTCCCGGCTTTTTTTTATTTTTGCCAAATTAAGGGTTAAAGACGCTTCGACCTGTATCTCTGTCCGTTTTCCATTATTTATGTAACTTTGTTTTGATAAGTTATTCATCTCAGCTCATGAATTTTTACTACATATATTAGGCACTGGTCCCACCGCTGGCGAGTGAGATATGAACTATCGACTTTTTTCTAGCCCAAGAAACGAACAAAAGATAATCGCTTCCGTGTAAATAAAAGAGAGATATATATATTTATAGTTCATCGCTCGCTGTTCACACTGCCGGCGAGGACACTCTCCCAACGCCCGGCGAGTAAGCTATAATTCCATAGAATTTTTACTAGCCTCCCGCCGAAACTGTTTCTAGTACATAATTTTACTAGTTGCTCGCCGAGCTCGCCGATATCTGGCGGTGGGACCGCTGTTTACTAGTTGACCGCAGCGATAAAAGCTATCGACTATAAAACTAGCTCAGCGGTACTAGTACTTTATAGCCGAGCGTCAAAACTATCAAAACTTTACTCGCTTCTCGCTGCTCGCCCACTCTTTTGTAGTTTATAGTTCTACTAGCTTATAGTCTGTAGCCGGCGGTGGGACCAGTGCCTTAGGAGCAAAATCGTCGGTGATACTATAAAAGGGCGTAACTAACAAATTTATTATAGAGCAAAATAAACCTTACTGTTTGACCGACGGTATATCTTTTGATGAGGTAAGGATATATCTTTCTTATGTAACGGATGGGGTCAGAAGGTTCTTGAGTGGCGTCCGCGGACCGGGAGACGAGCTGTAGGTAGGCCTCCAACAAGATGGAGTGACGACCTTGTAAGGATCGCGGGAACGCGGTGGATGCGAAAAGCACAAGACCGGTCTGAGTGGAGAGCCTTGGGGGAGGCCTATGTCCAGCAGTGGGCGTCTTTCGGCTGACATGATGATGTAACGGATAGGTATCTACGAAACAGGGAAGTTGCGGATGCATAACCTCCGCGCAGATGTGGATGCGGATGTAGACGTTCTGAAACAGTAATTAATTTTAGTTTGTGTCATATTCATGAAAATTTTAGTAAAAAATTGTATAAATCGGTGGAAGGACTTACTATCACGCACACATGTAGGACGGACTTCCGCGGGGCCTCGTTTTTGAAGCAACTTCTTAAGCACTATTTCCACCAAACGGATCGGAACGGAAATAACTGTAAACGATACTGAATCGTATATGTACTGTTTTTAAGGCTACATTACCAATCGGTTTTGATCACATGTCGTGGAAGACGCCCGCCGTCAAGCCACCGTGCGCAGCTTGGTAATGTAGACTTAAAAACAGTACATATATGATTCAGTATTGTTTAAAGACCATACAATTATATCCGTTCCGATCCGTTGCGGGCCGTTTGGTGGAAATAGTGCTTTATCCGCATATTTTTGCGCGTGCCTATTCTCAAATTAATAAAAACAAATACAGTACAATAGAATAGAGAAAACTGTTTATAGAATATAATAAGAATAACTTTATTTCAGGCGAGGCTTATTTTTACAAAAACCTTACAGGCATACATAATAAAAATAATTGAAAAAATTAACGCATAAGTTTACTTTCGCGGTGTCAGCTAGCCACAGCCACGGAACGACCGATATCTGACTCCGAACGGGCAGCATTCCTCCTTTACAAGTCGTTTTTTTTATATTTTTTTTATTCCGTTTAACCCTTTGAACGACACCGACGGCTCTGGCTGTCAACGTAAAGTCGTGCCACTGACGCCACGACGGCTACAGCCGTCACAAGTTCAAGATCCAAAGAGACTTTATTTCGTATCAATAAGGTGTAATTTGCATGGCATAGCAAAAATGTTTGGCGTGTGAGTGACACATCTTGTATACGACGTAAGGCGTTCAAAAGGTTAACAAATACATTTTGTGTCGGAAATATTACAATTAAAATTAAAAATTAAAAACAATTTTTAACAACATGCACATGAATAAAACAAATTAATTTATATTTGATAATACTTATAAAGTAAACCCTAATTAACTACATTAACTTGATTTTAAGTACTAACTAGCAAACTCGTCTACATCATAGAAGCATTTCTTTAGCAAATAGTTCCTTAGGCGGATTTTAAAAACAAAGACTACATATAATAATAATAAATAATAATAATAAATATCAGTGGACAATCTCACAAAAATGATAGTTAGGAAAATGAAAAATTCGGCTTTTTGATTTTAGGGCTACAATAGGCTACAATAGGAGAACCTGTGTAATTAAGGAACTGTCAAAAAAAGCCATAAGCTACATTCATAATGTTCCTCAAGCCCCAAAATCAAGTCTGATTTCCACGACTTTTTGATTTTATTGTAGTTATTATGAAAAACTAGTTTTGTTAGGAAATAATATTCTTGGAACGGCAAACGTACTGAGTCAGTTTTTTTATAATATCTACAAGATATTAAAAAATCGTAAACGTTATGGCATTTTGTAGGTTAATTTTTGGGTTCACAGTCCTCTTAAAATACCCCTGTGAACTATCGAGCAATCTTCGAAACGACACATTTCTACTCCATCAGGCACATTTAGGCCCTAGGGCGTAACAATGACAAGAAGCCCCCAGGGTGTAATTAAATCTATATGCATCCAACATTACCTGCACGAAATGACGTTATTTATAGTTGGTTCCAGTTAATATGACGAAAAGCACTTAAAACCAACCATTACCAACATCTATTCTTCAATTGTTATCTTCAAGTAGGGTAGTAAAACAATTACGCAGGTGTGTCGGTACGGCCAAAGTATACTGTGAACAAAACAATCTTGATAGTTTTGATATTGCCGGTATTTTACTTAATAATTAAATGTTTCTAAAATAATAATTAAATACTGTGTTAATATCACTTTGTACAATTTAAGAATAGTATTAAAAATATTTTTTTACCTGAATGTTAACCGCACTGTACTTAAGTACTTAGATAACAAAACACCTACTTAAATGTGTCCGGTTCAGGTAAAACCCAATGATCAAGAAGGGTTGAGCTACTCCAAGGCACGTGCCACACTTCGGTCGTCCCTTTGTTATCTTTTCCTTTCATATTTAGCAACAAAAGAAGTTGTAAAATCCTGCGTTAAGTGCATTTTCGTCATTTAAACTGGAACCAACTATACGAGTAAGTGATGAAAAGTAAATTTGCTTACACGGTAATGGATTGACCTTATCATGCTACGGTATGGCTTCCTTGCGCCTTACTTACGTATAGCTAAGTCGCGTTGAACCAACGTTGGCACGTGTTTAAGCGTCTACAAGTAGACATAATATCAAATAGAGGTCAATCTCCCATAATTGACCTAGTCTCAAACTAAACTAGGCTTTTAATTACAATTACTTGTGGGAGGACCTTGTGCAGGATTCGTCCGGGTTGGTACCATCATCTTATCCATTAACCTACCGCCAAGCAGCAGTGTTCGCATTGTTGTGTTCCAGTTTGGGGATAAGACAGCCGGTGAAATGACTAGCATAGAGGCATTCCATCTAAGTCCTCAGGGTTGGCAGTGCATTTGCAGTCTTGTGAATGCGAATGTCTATGGGTCACAGTTTCCACTTAGGTACAATCAGGTGGCCTGTGTGCTCGTTTGCCTTCCTATGCCATAAAAAAAGAGATTGACTTTTACTAATTACCGACCAAATCAGGATAAGAGCTCATTACTTATAAACGGCTATACGGATTTTCATCAAACAAGGCTAAGGAACACTCGAATAAGTCACCTGTCTAACGAAAATACTAAATCAATATCGGTCCATGTTTCAGAGGTACGATGCCACGATGCCACAGATATACACGGTAACACTCGGCAAAATTACGTAGGGAGTTAAATCCATCCATGACTCAGGAATAAATACTAGCGCATCTCTCATATTTCCACTTACCAAGATGTCTCCTACATTTACTCTGACTTTTACAAGAGCTTGTTTTATCAACTTGCAACTGTTTACTGTTTTGACTATAATGATTACACTCAATGATGTAGGTAACTGGTTTCGTTCATTACTTAAATGAAACCATGCCAGTAGTTACGTCCCATATTTTTCTTTATTTATTTTCGTATATTCAATCCATTAATGGACCCCCAATTATGGACAATGAAGTTCCGTGGGATCAATGCGGACAACGCCGCAGGCAAAAGTAAATATCAGAGGTCAATGTCACATATCAATTGACCTAGTCCCAATGGGTATATATTTCTCTATATTAATACTTATATAGATAAATATATACTTACATACATAGAAAACATCCATGACTCAGGAACAAATATTCGCGCTCATCACACAAATTTCTGCCCTTACCGGGATTTGAACCCAGGACCGCTAGCTTCGTACGCAGGGTCACTACCAACTAGGCTAGCGTCAAGATCAAGGTCCTAATGTAGTAATGTTCATGCGTTTTGCTTCGTTGTTTGGTCATTACGTGACCTCCAACGTCGCAGGTCGATATTTCTGAAACCTTAAGTTTTCGTGATTATGTAAGCCTGGGGCTTGCCGTGTTCTTTGATCGTTAGGAATGTTAGTACCCAGGGCAGGAACTTTAACCTTTTATCGAGTAACGTTTTTGGAGTTCCGTACCTCAAAAGGAACAAACGGAATCCTTATAGGATCACTTTGTTGTCCGTCTGTCTGTCTGTCAAGACTATTCTCGGGAACGCGTAAAGGTATCGAGTTGAAATTAAAACCATATAATCAAGTCTGCAGTTACCCCACTCTCTGGGATTACAGGCGTGAAGGTATGTATGTATGTAAGTATTTATATCGTTGTCTAGTACGTACCCATAGTACAAGCCTAGAGCTTAGTTTGGGACTAGGTCTAGGTCGCCAGTATTGAATTATTTGTTAATAGTTTTAGTAAAAGACATAGTTACTGTTCGCCATGTTTATTAGCAGAGAGTACATAGATAGAGAAGTCACAGACAAACAAACAATATTACACTAACATAGAGGGCGCTACTGTCCTAGTTAGGTTCTATTATGTTGGTAACATTAAGTTTGGACCTAAATAATCTTAACACAGCCCCTCAAGTTTATAACAAAGGAAACTGAAGTTATACAACTTGCAAAAGAAATTTGAAATTATATAAAATGAAATTATTTAAAGTGACACAAGCATAATACTTTTATTTATCTAGCCCTACGATCATCACAATGTCTTGGGGTCGGTATATTACCACTAGATAATAAATAGTGTTGCTGTTTTGTTTTGTTTAGTAACATGAGCATAAGAATTACACAATTCCATTAAGCTTAATCTTACTTAACGAGTATTATATTAAATTTAACTTGTTTACAAAATACATATGTTTAATGGTAGCCAGTGCTTTAGTGAAAATATCTGATACATTTTCATCAGTTGGAACATATGAGATTGATATGAGCCCTTTATTTATTATATCTTTAATATAATGATATTTGATAGCTATATGTTTAGAAGCTTTACTGTTTATCTGATTCTGTATAATCTTAATAGTGCTTTGGTTATCAATCAAAAGACAAGTATAAATATTTGATTCATTATCTGAGAAATCTGATAGTACACCTTTAATATGCATAAGCTCACTTACACTATGTGCACCTGCGACAAACTCGGCCTCTGCTGTTGATAGAGCTGTACACGTTTGCTTTCGAGAGAACCAAGTTATAATATTCTCACCATGATAGATGACACATCCGCTAGTACTTTTGCGGTCTGTTCTGTCTCCTGCCCAGTCGGCGTCTGAGTAAGCCTGTAGGATTGAATCCTTAGACTTCTTATATAGCAGCCCCTTTTCTGGTGTTCCTTTGAGATAACGTAAGACTCGCTTACCTGCCTTCCACACGTCCTCTGTAGGCCTGTCCAAAAATCTACTTAAATAAGAGACTGCATAGGTTATGTCTGGTCGACTATTTGTTGATATATAAAGTAGTGAACCAACTAATTCTTTAAAACGTACATCTATTATCTCTGAGTTGGTATTAGCACTGTAGTTTACTTCCATTGGGGTATTTACTTTCTTACAATCTTGCATGTTGAATTTCTCTAATAATCTGAGTATCATCTCACTCTGTCTTATTTCCATTCTGTCTTTCTTTCTTGTAATTTCCAATCCTAAGTAGTTCTTTACTTCTCCTAGTTCCTTTACTTTAAATTCACTCTTTAGTTGTTGTATTATTTCATTGTCTTGTCCAAGTAATAAAATGTCATCGACATATAGTAGCAGCCAGGTTTTCCATTTCCGGTATAAACAAGAGTCATATTTAGATTGAATGTAACCTTTTCCTGTAATATATTCATGAAACCTCTCATTCCAACATCTCGGTGCTTCCTTTAAGCCATATAATGCCTTCTTCAACTTAAGTACTTTTCCTTCTTCTATGTTTAATCCTTGTGGGCATTTAATATATACATCCTTATCTAAGTTTCCGTTTAAGAATGCAGTTGGCACATCTAATTGCTGTAATGATTTGTCTTGTTGAACAGCAATACTCATCATAAGTCGTATGGTTGAAAGTTTAGCTACTGGGGCGTAGTTATTGTATGAGCTGCCTTGCTGAAACCCTTTTGCGACAAGCCGTGCTTTCTTTGTCCCATCTTGTTTGGTTCTAAATATCCATTTTGTATCTATTGCTTTACATCCTCTTGGTAATATTGCTTCTTCCCATGTTTGTAACTTCTTTTGTGACTCTAATTCCTTCTTAATAGCTACTTTCCATTCCGCATCTTTTACAGCTTCATTAAATTCCTGAGGATCTCCTGATAGTAAGCAATATGCTGCATAATTTAGGTCATACATTTCTAGTAATTCCTTTGGTTTTCGTACCCGTCTTCCTGATCGTGTCTGATATTCTTCTCTTCCTTGTCTACTTTCTTCTTCTTCGTTTCCTTCATTCATATCTGAGTAATTTCTGTCATCTTTTATTTCTTTCCTTTTATTTATTCTCTGATCATCTTCTATTTCCTGCTTACTTTCTTCTTCTTTATTTCCTTCTTCCATATCTGAGTAATTTCTGTCATCTTTTATTTCTTTCCTTTTATTTATTCTCTGATCATCTTCTGTTTCCTGCATACTTTCTTCTTCTTTATTTTCATAATATTTATACACTACTTCTTCATCTTTTGGCTTTATTTCCACGTATTTGATTTGAGACTCATCAAATCTGACATCTCTTGCAACTGTGATATGATCAGACTCGGGATCCCGCACACGGTATCCATTTGGTGCATATCCAACAAACCTCATTGTAAGCGCTCTTCTTTCAAGCTTATCTTGTCTTGGTAGGATATGAACCCATGCCTTAGATCCAAATACTCTTAACCTCGATAAGTCAGGATTTCCCAACATCTTTTCAGCTGGTGTCTGGAATCTGATGGCAGAGGATGGGCATCTGTTGATTTGATACACTGAGCATCTTACTGCTTCACCCCATAATTTCTTTGGCAATCCTGTTTCAATCAATAAAGTTCTAGCTCGATTGTAAATGGTTCGGTTCATTCGCTCGGCAACTCCATTTGACTGTGGACTGTATGGAATTGTATATTGTATAATAATACCTTTCTTCTTACAGAAATTTTGTATATTTTCATTCTTGAACTCACCTCCATTATCACTTCTTATTTTCTTCACTCTATTACCTGTCTGTCTCTCTATTCTATTAATATATTCAATTAGTTTTTCTGTAGCTTCACTTTTTCTTTTCAATAAGTATACTTCACAAAAATGTGTATAGTCATCAATAATAGTGTCGTGTCTATGCGATGGTTTTTGCTTTTCTGCTGTCAAGTTTGTCACTGTGACTTTTATTCAATAAATGAAATGTTTCATACATGTTTATAATAATTTCAATTAGATTCATGCATATTTAACAATGGCGACGACGGAGGAAGAACTAACGCGACTTACTCGCTTACGCACTTCAATCAGTTGTTCAGTTGTTCCAGTTGTAAAACCTAACGGCAGCATACGCTTGTGCGCGGATTACAAAGTCACTTTGAATAAAGCTATTAAGGATGAACAGTACCCGATACCTATCATACAAGATATTTTGGTAGAAATGAATGGCGGTGAGCTGTTTTGTACATTAGATATCAGCCAAGCATACTTACACATGTTGATGGACGATGAAAGTGCTATGATGCAGACACTCAGTACACACAAAGGAACATTCAGGGTAAACAGACTAATGTTCGGCGTTAAAATTGCACCAAATTTATGGCAGAAGTTTATGGATCGTTTACTTCAAGGAATCGACGGTGTTAAATGTTTCTTTGATGATATAATCATTCAAGGATCCTCAGAACATCAGCTCATGACCAGATTACGCCTCGTTTTGCAAAAACTACAAGAAAATAATCTAAAATTGAATAAAGAGAAGTGTCATTTCATGCAAGAAAGTATCGAGTATCTGGGTCATGTTATTGATAAAAATGGCCTACATAAAAACGGAAACAAGGTTAAAGCAATTGTAAATACAAGATGTCCAGAAAATGTTAATGAATTACGTACATTTCTAGGAATGGCTAATTATTATAATAAATTTATACCGAATTTAGCTTCAATAGCCTATCCGTTGAACAATTTACTCAAAAAAGGTAATCAATTCACTTGGACGCAAGATTGCCATGAAAGTTTCAATAAAATCAAAGAAGAGATTTTGAGCGAAAGAGTATTGACACATTTCGATCCGGCTAAAACCCTGGTTCTTGCGACAGACGCTTCCCCGACCGGCCTGGGGGCCATTCTCAGCCACCGATTACCAGATGGTTCAGATAGGCCTATAGCTTTTGCGTCACGATCATTGACAAGTAGTGAAAGAAAATATAGCCAGATAGATAAAGAAGCTACATCGTTATTTTGGGGCCTAAAAAAGTTTTTTCACTATTGCTACGGCAGGAAATTTATACTCGTTACAGATCACAAACCACTTACCACTATTTTCCACCCCCACAAAACATTGCCGGCCATGAGTACAATGCGACTGTTCCACTATGCACATTTTCTCTCCGGGTTTGACTACACTATCGAATACAGGACGTCGATTGAGAACAGCAATGCGGATTATTTATCGAGATTTCCTGTAGATACAATAGCAACAAATATTATTGACGTACATTGTGCATTCCAACTACATCAAATGAATACTATCTCCATTGATCGTAAGAAAATCGCAGAGGAAACTGAAAAGGATGTCGAATACAATAACCTATTACACGCCTTAATGTCGGGCACAACAATGAGAAGGTATGGTTATAACGATAATGAAATGACTATTCAGGATGGGTGCTTAATTAAAGGCATTAGAGTTATGATTCCGCAAGAGTTAAGACAGCAGGTATTAGACGAATTACACACAGGACACCTTGGAATTGTAAAAATGAAAATGTTAGCACGCGGATATGTATACTGGAAAAATATGGATAAGGATATAGAAGATATCGTTCGGAATTGTCGGACATGTCGATTACAACTCAACCAACCTGCCCCCGTTACGTTACACCACTGGGAACTGCCGACGCAGCCGTGGCAGAGAATCCACATTGACTTCGCAGGGCCGATGAAGGGCCACTACCTGTTTATAGTGGTTGATGCATTTACTAAGTGGGTCGAGATAATCCCAACTACAACTACCACAAGTGCTTGGTGCATCAAACAATTAAAGGAACTTTTCGTAACTTTTGGATTCCCTTTTACCTTGGTGTCTGATAATGCCCGGCAGTTTGTTTCAAATGAATTTGAGATGTATCTTAAGTTGAATGGAGTAACACATAAGACATCAGCTCCATACCATCCCGCGACTAATGGACAGGCGGAGAGATTTGTCCAGGTTATCAAAAAGGCTCTTCATAGTATAAGCACTGAAGCAGGCAGTATGCAGGACAAGCTATTAAAGATAAAAGAACAGTTGCGAAGGACGCCAAGCACAAGCACGGGCCGAAGTCCTTACGAATTAATGTTCGGAAGAGACATAAGAAACACCTTAAGCGTCAAATTCAAGGCGACTACAAATTCGAGCGACGAAACGCATAATGATGTACGCCCTTCAATCCGAACATTCACCATCGGACAGAGAGTACAAATACGAAGTTACGTGAATAGACAGATCAAATGGGAATTCGGAACCGTGACTAAGGTTCTAGGGAGACTACATTACGAAGTCAGGACTGATGCAGGTGAGATCTGTAAACGACATCTAGATCAAATGTTATGTACCACAGTTGCGTGAAGAACTCACGTCACACAGATTTGTGGCGGAGGTGTCGTGTCTATGCGATGGTTTTTGCTTTTCTGCTGTCAAGTTTGTCACTGTGACTTTTATTCAATAAATGAAATGTTTCATACATGTTTATAATAATTTCAATTAGATTCATGCATATTTAACAAATAGTATGGTAATATTGGTAATATACCTCACCATTAGTTGTTGGAGTACTCACCGGACCAGAGATATCAGTATGGATTATGTCACCGATGCATAGGGAACGTGGCTTTGGAGTAGAGTAAAATGGTAATCTTGTTGACTTACCTTGCATACACGGTTCACACGGTGTCTCACTACACGGCAGCCTCATCATTCGCAGATGTTTCCTGTTGGCATGTCCTAATCGTTGATGCCATAAGACATCATTTTTATTATTATTAGCTACAAGACAATCAGCTGCATTTAGTTGCATTGGAATGACATACAGATTTCCCAGTAAAGTACCAAATATTACCTGTGTTTTATTTTTAATAGATACATGATCTGCATTGAACTGAACGTTAAATCCTTTGTGAAGTAATTTTCTAACTGACAACAGATTATGTGACAGGTTAGGTACAATTAAACCTTCAATATTTACATAAATATTATTGAACTTTAAATTTAAAGTACCCCGCTTACTACAAGTTAAGTATTGACCATTTGCTACAAATACTTTTATGTCTTTATCTAATTTTACTATATTTGACATACTTTCTTCATA
The DNA here is from genome assembly GCA_927399475.2 of Acleris emargana. Taxonomy (NCBI): domain Eukaryota; kingdom Metazoa; phylum Arthropoda; class Insecta; order Lepidoptera; family Tortricidae; genus Acleris; species Acleris emargana. The sequence continues at coordinate 3,032,468 of OV656846.1, forward strand.
TTCTGATTTAAGCAAATGATCAGTAGCTCCACAATCTACAATAAATTGCACACAATTGCTTACATTATGACACTGGTCACCTTCGTCAAACGCTGTGAATGACACAATATTGCCATTTCCATCTCCATTTACTTCGTCAGTATTGGCTGCATAGCTTGAATGTCTTTGTGCCCCATATTGCCGCATGCCTCGTCGCCTTGAATAACTTCTAAATCGGGAAGGACCCTGGTATCCTCTTGATTGCAATCTTGCACGATTTGCATTGTTATTGGTGTAAGTCTCCGTCCGTTTGTTGCTGCAATCCTTGATGATATGTCCTCTTTTGCCACATCCATAACATATCAAAAATGCTTCTTCTTTAGTAGTATTTTCGTGACTATTTTTCAATTCTGCGTCAAGCAGTCTTGCCTTTATAGTTTCAATATGTATATTATTTTCAGTGATCATAGTCTCAATAGAAGTGATGACATTGTCATATGCTGATGGCAGTGATGATAGTAGATAACACGCTTGGTCCATTTGGTCGACTTCACACCCTATGGCACTTAATTCTCCCAGTAATGAGTCAAATTTGAGGAAATAGTTTTGGAGTTTTTCTGTTTCACCGCATTTTAGCATGATGAGTTTTCTTTTCAGCAATAATTTATTACAGACGCTTTTACGTTCAAATATATTTTCAAGTTTGGTTATCATTTCAAATGCAGTTTTACATTTTTTTACAATTTCGATGTATTTATCGTTTATACAAGAAACAATGATTGATCTTGCCTTTGCGTCGTGACCCGGTGCCGAGGCTGGCGCCATTTTTTCTTTGGTTGACGGCGTGCTCGATGTTTGCTCCTCATCTTTTGAATCGGTGTTTATCTTTTTGATCTCTTGTTTAGTGGAACTCTCCACTGCTTCCAGCACACCTTTTTCTTCTAGAATTAATCGTATACGAAATTTCCAGTTTCCGAAATTGCAATTCTCGTTCAGCTTTGGGTAGTTAAATTCGTGAGCCATTTTGAGCTGATATTTTATTTACACTGCTTATTTGCACCTTTTAATTTATATATTTTTACTTTTATTCATGTTTAATAGCGCAGTGGAAGCGTATTGAATTATTTGTTAATAGTTTTAGTAAAAGACATAGTTACTGTTCGCCATGTTTATTAGCAGAGAGTACATAGATAGAGAAGTCACAGACAAACAAACAATATTACACTAACATAGAGGGCGCTACTGTCCTAGTTAGGTTCTATTATGTTGGTAACATTAAGTTTGGACCTAAATAATCTTAACAGCCAGTAGGCAAGATGGAGTGACGACCTTGTAAGGATCGCGGGAACGCGGTGGATGCGAAAAGCACAAGACCGGTCTGAGTGGAGAGCCTTGGGGGAGGCCTATGTCCAGCAGTGGACGTCTTTCGGCTGACATGATGATGAGGTCTAAACATGGGAATATCGCAGTTACTTCATTTATAAACAGATTTAAACTCATATTAACGTTTCGGGGAAATACTGGAAAAGGGCCGAATCTTAAGTACCCGAAACCGACGTGCGTGCATGACTCGATGTATGAATGTGGAAGAAGCGAAAGAAATTTGTCTAGATCGTAGCACGTGGAAAGAAGTGGTGTCTGCCTATCCCTCTGGGAAACAGGCGTGATTTAATGTATGTATGTATGTTAACGTTGCGGTTCTAGGTAGGTCAATCGTCCATACATATTGTACACATGCCTTTGAGTAAGATTGAGTTGTTGCGTGTCAGACACAACGCTACTTTCCATAGCGTTGCGAATTTGAAATCACGACTAACAGTTTATAGAAGGTTAACACATACACACATCTACGTGTATATACGACGTCGCTTATGAAGCTAGCGGTCCTAGCCTCGGCAGCGGTCCGGCCTAGTTGGTAGTGACCCTGCCTACGAAGCTAGCAGCGGTCCTGGGTTCAAATCCCGGTAAGGGCAGAAATTTGGGTAATGAGCGCGAATATATGTTCCTGAGTCATGGATGTTTTCTATGCATTTAAGTATATATTTCTCTATAAGTATTTATATCGTTGTCTAGTACCCATAGTACAAGCCTAGAGCTTTTTGGGTCGATTGGTGTGACATAGTCCCCTGATATTCAATTAATATTTTAATAATTTCGAATGCAATGCTTTGATAGAATACTTTATATTTTGATATCGTTTATAAATCCAACCTAACCTAACCACCGTATACCAATTAAATCATGTTATTAACCTAAAATGATATTTATGATATTTATTTGATATTTAACGGTATTTTGAGATGCTCCGGCTTAGCCCCGCATTTTAAACTAAAACTTAGATTAACGACAAATCTTTGGCGCCAGACAAGATGCATTGCGAAACGTTAGCGTTATCGAAAATGTATAGAGGAAAAGCCCCAAATATAGACCAGGTACATAATATGGACCACTCAAATATCTCGCTAGGTGGCATTGCTAACGAAGTGAAGTTGGCCGCTTTTGACGCCATTGAGGTGCGGCTCCCCGCCGGTGGTTCGCGGCGAAGCTCAGTGCGCGCACGTGTCAGTTATCGTCGATTGAAGTTTTTAGTCACATTTGATGATTTTTTTTGTGAGTTTTGTAAGGTTATTACTTCTTTCATGACCACCGCTTATTCTTGTACCCCCGTGTCCTAGAAACGTTATTTTGTTAGTAAACTTTCTTGTTGTAGCGTGTGACGACACGTATTACTAGTATTGTTTGAAAAATATTTAACGACAAAATGACACCTGTTCATATTATGGACCAATAGTGTAGTTTCAAATATGGAGTAGTAGTCCATATTATGAACATGGTCATATGCACTTGTGCGCACTGCATAGGTATGTACTTTAACTGGAGGCATTAGGTTTTGGTTTAACTAGGAGATACATCAAGTTTTTAGCCTTTAAACTAGGTGTCGATGGCATTTCATTTTTATGTGAATATTACTATAATAAGGAAGCATATACGGTGGAGACTTTATAGTACCTATTACTTCCACATATAAGGCCGACTACAAGTTCCTAAGTAATTATAGTAGAAAAAAATGTGATAATTATCTTACCTTAGATACTATGGTCCATATTGCGCACCCATAGGCCATATTATAAACATAGTGGTCCATATAATGTTCCCTTTTTTGAAAGGGTTAATTTTGAGTTTTTTTATAAGTACAATTTTATTATTAAAATTCGTTTCTTTATAACATTTTTATTATAGTTACAAGATTGCCAGATAATTTCTCGACTGATTAATTTTTATTACATTTCTTTAACTTTAAAATCCTGTGTATGGTAGTCCATATTTGGGGCTTTTCCTCTAGGACTAGCATAAGCTGCTGGACGGTAACGCGCGGTGCTTATTTTACACAACAGCGTGTAAATATTTTAACGACGATTAATATGCATCCTAATTAGGGAATACAAATAACCGGTTATAACTGGTTTTAACCGGTTATTTTCATACAGAAACGGCTAATAACCGATTAAATCACATTCCCTAATCCTAATTAAAGTTAAAACATGCGTATTGTTAACGTAAGGTGTTTTTTTTTTTCATATTCTAATTAATTCGCCACGCAATGTATTAGAAATAGCCCACTTAATGCAATTAACCGAGACTCAAATTTTCGGGTCAACTCACAAGGTTTCAAGTGGTTCGGGAAAAGTCGGTTAGCCTCGGATCGCAGTCGTGATTATGTGTATTTTTAACTTGTTTAATAATGAAAAGCAGCGGCGTAATTTATTTTATCTACTCTCATATCGTAAAGTTCGAATTATAAAATTCATAACGAATTTATATTGGCATACTTTATAAACACAATACCGAAAAAAAATTTAAAAATCATTTTATAACATTATTTTGTTAGAGAAAGTAATTTTTTTACGATTACGATACAAGTTAATCCAAAAAGTTAAGGTCACCAACGAGGTTCCATATTTTTTATTTTTTTATAATGGAACGCACATGCGGTTCGCGTCATTTTTACAGAATTACAAAAAGTTTTCATTCCTATTTTTACTTGTCTGTGACAGGCTAACAGCGCCCGCTTTAACGCAATGCGCGGTGATGTGCTAGGTTTTGGCGCCATTCATTGAATACGTTTTGCTGTAGTTACTTTATTAACTTTGATATTTTATTTAGTAGGTTGAATCGCAATGTATGAGAGTAGATAAAGTAGTGTATGAAACTGCACATAACTAGGTATTAAAACACTCGTGTGAAACTATTAAAAACCTCGCCTAGCGGCTCGGTTCTTAAACACACACTCGTATTTTAATACCCCTCTTTATGCAACAATTTCATAAACTACTATTGTTGCATAATATACGGCATTGTTGCATTTTTATGAAACTCAGCTAAGAACTGATAAAACTCACTTTCTTTAAAAAAACGCGTCCAACTCGGTCAATCCGTTTGGTAGCTAAGGTGCCACAGACAAACACACATACATAGATACAAAAACACTCACACACCCGGATACACACGTTAAACGTATAACACTCCACTTTATGCGTTGGGGGTTAAAAATAACACGCTCTATGCTACTTAGTAAAACAATATGGTTTTTGACATGTTATCATATCGTCGTTATGATAACTGTTCTCTTATTTAAGGTGTTAAAAGCACTATTGTTTTACCCCGTAGAATACAGGGCCACTTGGCTTGCGTGTGGTTTTCTTCAGTACCCCTACCATGAGTTACAATTACCGTACTCGCTAGCGAGTCGATTGCTCTGTCTCTCGCACTCTATAAGAATACTGCGAGGCCTGCGAGGGACAGAGCATTCGACTCGCTAGCGAGTACGGTAATTGTTACTCATGGTAAGGGCACAGTATCCCTCTGTCATGCTCTGTCCCGCGCACTCTATAAGAATACTGCGAGGCCTGCGAGAGACAGAGCATTCGACACCCTAGCGAGTACGGTAATTGTAACTTATGGTAAGGGCACAGGTCAATTTTGCCGCAGTATTCGAGCACAGGTAAGGACTTATTTCATGCAGTTGTAGATATTACCTCACTGTGTTGCATGTGGCATGGCATTTTTAATGTAGCTAATAGAAACACTGTTTAAACATATTTATCGATGTCTGTTAGGCGATGGGCTTGCACCTTATCAATAATACACTGGTAAACATCTTAGGGTGGATTCGACCAAAGCCGAATAAATACGCGAATAACTATACTAGGGATATACCTATTCCACAATTTTATTCTCGAGTAAACTAGTTCACGTGAACGATGAACGAATGTTTTACCCGGCAAAAAAATATTGCTGTAAGAAGGAACGATGTCATAAGTTCAGTCATGTCTACTTATTTTTATAGTATTATATAGGGCTGGAAAATAACTGTCATTAGAAAAGGAGTTTTTCTCAAACTTGCAATGAAGTGTTGGCGTTATCTTAGTTTTTTTTGGCTTCAAGTGACACGTTGCGGGCGGAACAACTCCAGAGACCTGTAAAGGAATTTCATACAAAATTGAAGGCCTAGGCCGGGAAGTATTTTTCTTTTATTTTTTAATGGCGGCTGTGTTTATGAACAGCCAAATAGCATTTTTTTTTTTTTTCAGTGGCTTTAATATCGGACCAAAAATATCCGCGCTAATGCCTATTACACACATATTTTTTTTATTTCATTGCATATGTTTGAGAAAAGCACTATACATACCTCGCCGTGAAAAGGGGTTGCCGGCCTCGTAACTATCCTATATCCTAGTCTATATAACTCGGCCGGCAACCCCCTACTTCCCGGCCTCTGTAGTAACGTACTATTAAGTGGATTTGACAGCACTGACAGCGGACGCCATTAATAGTACATTACTACAGACGCCGGGAAGTAGGTGGTTGCAGGCCGAGTTCATATAGACGGCCGAGCGAAGCGAGGTCGGATAGTTACGAGGCTGGCAACCCCTTTTCACGGCGAGGTATGTATAGTGTTTTGCTCAAACATATGCAATGAAATAAAAAAAAACCTCACTCAAAAAACATTTGTGTAATAGGCATTAACACGGATATTTTTGGTCCGAACCACACAGATACAAAAAAAAAACGATTTTCAGCTATTCAGCCTGTTCATAAAACCAGCTGTCATGGCCACATTAAAATTTAAAAAAAATTACTTCCCGGCCTAGGCCTTCAATTTTGTATGAAATTCCTTTACAGTTCTCTCGAGTTGTTCCGTCGGGAATGTGGCACTTTGAAGCCTAAAATAACTAACATAACGCCGACATTACATAGCATGTTTGAGAAAATAACTTTGTTATTCTGTGCGAAACGGTGGCATAGTAACTATTCCAGAATAGGTTCATTTCTCTTAGAACTAAAGTTGGTAAAACGTTAAACTGACTTACTTTCGACTAAGTGGCGATATTATCCTAAAAATAATATTTATTCTGGTATGGTCGAATCCGCCCGTATTATGTTTGTTAACTTAGAATATTTAGAAATTAGGCTGACAGTGGATGTTGGGTAAATCTTTATTAGAAAGCATGTAAATGGTCAAATTAATACATAATATAGATTTACCGAAGCAGGAAAGGTACGATTATTATGAGTTTAACTACATAGAGCAGAGAGGATTGTGAGGTGGTAGCGGTCGAAAATTCTTTACAAATTTTCACCCCCTAAATCAAGTCAGTTTTTTTCAATTTCTAAACAATGTAGTTATTATGAATAACTGGGTTATCAATTTTTTTTTTCAAGTAACATTTTATTGGAAATAAATGGGCATTTCTATTTTTCCTTGTAGTCAATTAAAAAATTGTTAACGCAGCGTTAAATTAGTCCATTTGGTAACGCATTTTTTTAATGCTTAAATTTAAAAATATACTTCTTGTTAAAGGGCATTTAATAGACCAATCAGAAAAATCTATTAAAGTTTTTAACAAGAAGTATATTTTTAAATTTAAGCATTCAAAGAATGCGTTACCAAATGGACTAATTTAACGCTGCGTTAACAATTTTTTAATTGACTACAAGGAAAAATAGAAATGCCCAAATATACGTACCATGTAGTTATTCATACACTCATAATAAACACAACATATTCAAAAATCGTAAAAATAGAACTAGGTTTAAAAATAGAAGCGGCCGAGTGTGGGTCAAACTCGCCCATGAAGGGTTCTGTTGCTTGTATTAGGTACTGATCGAAATATTTAAAAAAACTTCCTGCTAGATCTCGTTCAAACCAATTTTCGGTGGAATTTTGCATGGTATACGTCATATTATTTTTTTAGATGTATCATTCTCTTATTTTAGAAGTTACAGGGGGGGGGGACACGTTTTACCACTTTGGAAGTGTCTCACTTTAGATTTTTTTTTAATTAGAAACCTCATTTTTGATATTAGAATATAATTTTTGAAGACCTATCCATAAATACGCCACAAGTATGGAATTGATGAAAAAAAATTATCGAGATTCAGTTCTAAGTAAGGTTGGGGAACCCCAAATTTTATTGTTTTTTTGTGTGAAAATATTAATGCAGTTCACAGAATACATCTACTTACCAAGTTTCAATATTATATGTAGTTCTTATAGTTTCGGAAAAAACTGGCTGTGACATACGGACGGACAGACAGACATGACGAATCCATAAGGGTTCCGTTTTTTGCCGTTTGGCTACGTAACCCTAAAACAACGTTACAGCATTTTGTATGGACATTTCCAGCCATACAATCTTCTTATATAAGCGCCTTGTCTGCTCCATTTATGAAGCGACTGTATATACAAACGTCGTATACCTATAACTTTAGTCTACTAATATTTTACCAAATCATCATTTGGAAAACTATATCATTTTACAAACTTACATTTCGCAAAGAGATATTTCCCGCAACATCTTTTTCTTGTGGTCAAATGTCTTACCTAACCTAACCTATTTTATAAGCCCGTATGTGAAGTGATACGTTTGTCAAAGATATCAAGGTCAAGTTAACGGACCCCTATAACTGTAGCTGACTCCATTTACCTTGCAGAGTTAATCAACTACACCCAGCCGGTGTACGTGTGGCGGGATGACCCGAACTCCAGGCAGAACACCATCAAGGAGATTATCCAGCGAGCAACCTCCAAGGAGGATTGGCCTCAGGTTAGTTTTACATTTACAACATACATAAACTCACGCCTTCATTCCCAAAGTGGGGTAGGCAGAGTTACGGAATTATCAGCAACTCTAAAACCTTGTTGATAATTCTGTAACCACATTTTGCATAATTAGGCTAAGGTGTTTAACAGCGCATTAGTGACAGTTTGCAAGCCCATCGCCTAACAGTACTACAAGCCCTTATTCCCTTTCCCTTAGTCGCCTCTTACGACATCCACGGGAAGATATGGAGTGACACTATTCTAACCCGGCAACCACACGGGAGACAAATAAAACCAAACATTAATAATCTAAATAAACAGGATGACTTCAAATTGGTAATGCAAAACACTTAATTACATACATACATACATACATAACTTCACGCCTGTCTCCCAATGGGGTATGCAGAGACTATGGAACGCCAGGTGCAACTATCTAAACATACAACTTTCGCTTCCTCTACATTCATCAATCTCTTCATGCACGTACGTCGGTTTCGGGTGCTATTTATTTGGCCCTTATCCAGTAAATACATCGCGAATCTGATCACCGTACGTCCGTCTAGGACGTCCCCTACCGGCTCACTCTCGTTCGCCATATATCTTTCGTAACCCTTCTTTCATCCATCCTTTCTGAATGACCATCTTAGCATACCCTTTTAACACTTAATTATAGCTGAGTTAATGATGAATAACTAATACTTACATTAACTCAGTTGTTTAAATAAACCTTCTTTAATTCTTGTTAAAGTAGTTAAGTCTGGTTATGCTACATTTAATACCTAACTGACATACTTGTCATACGTCATAAATCTAATTTAAACAGTGGAAGAGAAACCGCTTTAAGCCAAAAATTGAGATCAATTACAACTCAATATAATATATATATTCGCGGACATCTCACAAATATCTGCCCTTACCGGGATTTGAACCCAGGACCGCTAACTTCGTGGGCAGGGTCACTACCAACTAGGCCAACGCGTCGTTGGCAGAGACCAATTCTTTCCACTTGCTACGATCTTGACAAATTTCTTTCGCTTCTTCCACTTTCATACATCGAGTCATGCACGCACGTCGGTTTCGTGTACTTAAGATTCGGCCCTTTTCCAGTAGTTCTCTTTGGATATTTATAAGTCCTCTATTCGTTCAAAACCCGTAGGAAATTGCCAGCATTGTTACAACCAATTTTACTATGAGAACTTACTTGTCTGTGGTTGTAGGTACAATCTGTACTGTAATTTCAGAACAGTATAGATTTTAGTAACGTTATGAGTTTAAATTTGGAACAGCTGTCAAAACCCAAGAGGTTCTCTATTCTAGTATTCATAGATATTAAAAGAGTTATCGACTCGAAACGTAAATTCAGTATGTTTTTTTTAATATAAACCGCACGACATTTGATCTCAAGTGACTAGAGAATAGGGACTTCATTCGTTTATCTATGATTTAAATAACATTCATTTTAACGGAGGATCGATATGCCGCCATTATTGTTGTCATATTTGTTTATTGGTTTTTTGATGTCACGAAAGTAGGATAATTCTAAACTTATGATAAGTGTGTAGTTAAGTGTATGTAACTGCACATAATTAGGCCTTAAAACACTCGTATGATCCTATTATGACACTCGTTGTCGCTCGTTTCATAAAACCACACTCGTATTTTAAGGCCTCCCATTAAGCATCAGTTGCATAAACTACTATTATTGTACAGTAAATACAGAACCTGAAGTGAACACACAGGTTCCATTTGTAACAGTGAATTGGTCAATTTTCCTTCCGCTAAACTAGCTAAAACTTGTCTAAGGGGTTAGAGTTTCTTATTACAGAAAAGGGCTTAATAGCTGGTAAAAACTGTTTGGAAAATAAATAGGTACCTTATATGAGGACTTAAAAATGTAATTGTAAAGCTATCCTCCTAAGCAAAAACGATGGTGGCCACGCAAGAACAGAGGCCTGTTTTATAAAGCTACAAATAACAATTTACAGGTTATAAGTTTCCATTTGACACAACCTCGACCAATGACGACCAGCCATTTGAACAGTGTTGCCAGTTTAGACCTGTACAATTATTACTTGTAGCTTTATAAGGCTGTAGTTTTGGTAAAATAAGAGGGACAATTTTGAAACACAAACTACGTATAAACTATTATTATTATCCCCACCCAAATCTGTTCAGCTGTTTAAGCGCGAAGGAGTAATAAACATCATACATCACCCACACATTCAAACTTTCGCATTAGTGTGATGTGATACTGTGCTAAGCAGAATAGGATGGTCGCAGAATTTTGTCATGGCCGTCTCGCTGGTTGATTCCGTAACCGTAGTGGTAACTAAGGTCGTCTGTAACTGTTTTTTACGCACTGATTCTGCGGTTAATTGCGGTTTTATGAACCCTTTCAGCTCTGTGAATATGGAACTAGTTGGAACAAGGTAAAAGTTGTAAATAACTAAGATCTAACCAGACATTTTAAACTGACTTTAAGCAGAAATACAATAATAAAATATAGGTTCGTGACGTGTCAATTTTTTTCTATATTCACGTACACTTTTGGCATGGTTGCCGGTGGTTCCCCATAGAGATTTTGGTCATTAGGTATGTCTTTGTTTAAATAATGATTGTTAGTCATAATTGTTACGCTGGATCCCATTCTCTCTTTCAGAAAGTATTCAACGTGAAGAAGTCTCGGTTCAGTTCATCAACTACCATCTCATCGAACGCTGTTTTTTACTCAAACCTGAAACCATTATGTTTTCAGGATATTCTAAACATTCATTACTATGTTACCGTGTGGTTGCCGGGTTAGAATAGTGCCACTCCATGTCTTCCCGTGGATGTCGTAAGAGGCGACTAAGGGAATAAAGGCTTGTAGTACTGTTAGGCGATGGGCTCGCCACCTGTCACTAATACACTGGGAAACATCTTAGTCTACTTGTGCAAAGTGTGGTTACAGTATTATCAAGAAGTTTAAAGACTTGTTGGTAATTCTTTAGCTCTGCCTACCCCACTCTGGGAATGAAGGCGTGAGTTTATGTATGTATGTAATTACTTATGTTAAGCCGGGTCTAGATTAGTGACAAACCGCCGAACCGAACACCGTGGCCGTGACAGAGCCGGGAGTTTGTACCGATAGTGTGGACGGAATTTGTTACATTAATTTGTTACACGATCAGTTATCCGTTCCAATTCTCCGAACAAAATGTCCGTACACCCAAACATTGTACGTACTGCCACAATGTGGTTGTGATAAAATGTGGACGATGTTTTTGTTTTGTTACGGTCAAATGACACGGGGCACGGGCCGATCCATCCAAAGTCGGTCTTATTCAAAGGATGTTCGGTACTGTCTCGGTGTGCGGGAGAGGTCCACACTGCGATTTTGGTCACGCGTACAAGCACGCGTGTCATCACGCTGGTACATACACGGGATTGATGGATCGGACGAATGCAAGACGACACCCCTTACCACCACCACCTTCACTTTGCCACCATCTCCTTTTTTTCGCCGCCCTATTTTTTTTTAAAGCACAAAGTAAAACAAATGATGCACTTGCAAGAGCAATATTTAAATTAATTTCGGCTAATTCTTCTGAAGACGACATGACTGCGTTGGTTGAAGTTTCAAAATGGCATCCATCGGTTGTAGAGGACCATCGTAACATTTGTACGCGTAACAAATGCCGTCCACACTATCGTTACAGACATCGGGCTTTGTCACGGTCACGGAGCTACCACCAGCGTCCGATCCGATGCAAACTTCCACACGTCCACACTATACGTAACAAGTCCGCGGCGACATCACAGTGTTCGGTTCGGCGAATTGTCACTAATCTGCACCCGGCTTTAGGTTAAGTTGCAAAAATAATCATCATGCGGCGAGAAATGCCTTTCGATGAAATAAAAATTATGTATTAAATACAAACAGTGGAAAGGCGTTTCGATACAATAATAGGTACCTAGTGTTACCTAGTAGCCCTTTAATGGAAACAAGATGAATTGTCATTTAACTTCTCAAGTTAGTTAATTTAGATCTATACGAGTATCATGGTGTCTATGCGGACGTAATGTAGGACGCCCTCAGGCCAGGTGGGATGACGATCTGCGAAAGCCTGCAGGCAGATGCTGGATGCGGCAAGCTGAAGACAGGGCGCTATGGCGCTCATTAGGGGAGGCCTACGTCCAGCAGTGGACTAATATAGGCTGATGATGACGACGATGATGATGATGTTGATGATGATGATGACAATGTTGATGATGATGATGATGTTGATGATGATAATGATGATGATGATGATGATGATGATGATGATGTTGATGATGATAATGATGATGATGATGATGATGATGATGATGATGTTGATGATGATAATGATGATGTTGATGATGATGATGATAATGATGATGTTGATGATGATGATGATGATGTTGATGATGATGATGTTGATGATGATGATATGATCTCTATCATAGCTGATCTAATAATAAATCCGGGAGCGAGCAACTGTATCCGCTCTGTACTTAAAGTGGACCATTCTTTAAAGCTACACAAGTTGTTTAACGCTAACGTAACGATTTTCGATAACTGACAAAATGTATGGAACTGACGCGACGCGACCGTCTGACAGCTGATGTCAAACCTATATATTTTTGGTAACTATAAAGAACGCCGAATCGACGCATCTTGTCTAGGGTCTTGTTTCGATTCGTTAATTCCGTCTCAATAAACATAATATGAAGACTTTCCAAAAAACACACACACAAATGCTCTAAAATATATAAATATATTGCAGATCCTGATCTTCCCAGAAGGGACGTGCACCAACCGCTCGTGCCTCATAACGTTCAAGTCTGGGGGGTTCTACCCCGGGGTGCCTGTTCAGCCGGTCACTATCAGGTACCCCAACGCGCGGGATACCGTCACCTGGACCTGGGAGGGACCTGGCGCGTGAGTACCAGGAGTTCATAATCAGCTGGATGACTTTTTTTATTGTCTTGATCCAGTTTTTTGTAAGAAGCATTGCAATAGTCTAAAATACGTAGACCCTTTTACCGGAGGTGCAATTTGGTAGCTGGGCGTTCCTAGGCATGGGTAAAAATAATTTTGAAATATAGCTAAGTCAATAATTTTTCTCTGCCATAATGAGGTTCTTAGACATACAAATGTGTTTATTTTTAAAACATGACATGACTAGTTACAAAATATTTATGTATAACCATTTTTTTTCACGTATATAAATGAAAATCTTCAATGTTTCATAACTAACTAATTATCAGGTTTATTTCAAGAGCATTTGCACTGGCCTGCGACTCGAAACAATAATAAGAGTAAAATGGTAACTTTGAACATTTGTGAAATAGCAACCATAGTGTTTTTGTTCTACTGATAACGGATTCTGCTTTGGAAAGCAAAATGAGCATGTAATTATTTTGTCTACAAAAGTGTATGTAAAAGTAATTGGAAAGAAAATTAAAAGTATCGATACCGACATCATAATTTTTTTACCCATGCCTATGAAAGTTCAGCTACTAAATTGCACCTCCGATAACGGGGTCTAGAAATAAGAGTCAAAGACCAACCTTCCTACTAAGAGCGACGCCACATTCATGAGCGTTGCTGGTGCGTAGCGTTTTAGGAACGTTGTGATTTCAATTCAACATAGAGCGACGCAAGTGTTTCAACGCATCGTGTGGCAGGTCGTTCTAATTTATATGTAGAACAACGCAGCGGCGATGCAGCGCACACGCAACGCTCGTGTGGCGTGTCTCTCCTATACAAACTTAAATGATAAGAGTTTTGACAGAACTGTTTAGTTTATTATTCTATCAAAAAACATCAAGATATTTTGATTTTTCCTTTCTTTTTACTTTATTAGCAAAATTCTCATTACCACTGATCTTTATTGAGATGACCACCTTAACAGTTGAGTTGATCTCAAGTCAAAGAAAACTGTCATCACTGAAGCATCTTGAGACGAGCATCTCGCTGAAGACTTGTTTATTAGAACGTCTAAGGTTGAGCCCTCTCCCAGATTGAAGCTGCTGTGGCTGACGCTGACCCAAGTGCACAGTTCGTGTGAGATCGAGTTCCTCCCGGTCTACTACCCCAATGAGGAGGAGCGTCGAGACCCCAAGCTCTACGCCAGGAACGTTCGGGATGTCATGGCTAAGTAAGTATTTACGCAAATAGCGGCTACCAAGAGGATATAAATCCAAGTAACACCAGGGACATTCGGATAATAACTTATAAATAAATAAATCTAAAACTTCCGCATTACCTTGAGAATCCACATCCGCTAAAATCGCTGCGCGCAGGTGCTACTGTAGGCGTATTAGTTTAGTACTTTCATGGATTAGTACATTTTCATGAATACTTGTGTAATCTTCTTAAATTAACTATTTAAAAAATATATGGGGATTAAAGGACGCCTACCTTTGCTGATCGAAAACGGCAACGGCAGGCGTCACTACTGGGCAGGGACCGGAAAACCCCTTTATTTGACTAAGTCTATCGATCGGGTAACTACATCATATGCTCTCCCAAACGTTAGCGTATCCCTATCGATAGGCTTACCCTAATGAATGATTAACTGCAGGTTAACAGTTTCGTAAGGGTTTCGGATTTAAGCACTTAGCATTACGTTAGTGTTACCCTATTAATTCCCCCTCTCCGTTGACTCTGTTTCGCAGATTCATGTGATTGGGTGGTTTCAAGCCTGTGTGTGGATAGCCAATCAATTTCTAAGTAGTGCACAAATATTTTGTATGGACTGCGCGTAGAGATTAAAATAGCTAGAAGCCGTTCAATAAACACTTCATAGGGAAAGCCTAACGAGGGTTTTAAGGAATTGGTAAGCGCTTAGTCGAATTAATTGTATCGTATGGGATAGCTCTTCATTGGGGTAAGTCGAAGATATGCTTATCACATCGTTAGGGCTTGTAAAAACCCGTCAATTATATACCCTAACGAAAACTCTTTAAAGGGTAAGCGGTTCCGGTCCCTGCTACTGGTTCGTAGGTATTTCTAGGAAGCACCTTCCGTAGCGAGCGTCACGACGCCTGACGCCCGACCGCAGACCCAGTAGTGACGCCGACCGCAGACGGCAACGGTAGGCACCGCTGACGCCTGATCACTGGCCCAGTGGTGATGCCGACGTCCGACGCCTGCTGACGCTGTCCGCTGCTTGCGGTCGGGTGCGGAATCACGACCGCAGACGGCAGGCGTCGGACGCAAGCACTGCTGCTTGGCGGCAAGAATGGATTTACATGGACATTTTGTTATGTTATTTATGAAGGTGGTAAAATTTCAGGGCTCTTGGAGTGCCAGTTTTGGACTACACCTACGACGACTGCCGTCTGATCTCGAAAGCTAAGCAGCTCGGCATTCCGGGAGGACCCTCAGTGCGCGAGGTCAGCGAACTGCGAGCGCAGCTGGGGTAAGACCCTCTAATTATACACTTAGGTGGCCGCATAATTATAATAAATTCACTTGCGTGGTTTCCATACAATTAATTAAGTATCCACAAATATTACTAATTTTGAGCATTGTACTTGACAAATTTTTACCTGGCTGCCGAAGGAGGAGAGTAATGTGTTTATCGGCCTATATATTTATGTATGTGTGTTTGTTCCTTTGTGGTGCTTTAGAAAACAAACGCGTGGACCGACCTTGACGATTCTTATGTCAATCGACTTGTCTTAGGGCCGTATTAATAAACTCATCTTGGCAGAGATGCCCGTCACAAGATACGTCAAAGTAATCGTCAAGCCATAGAAAACTGTCAGATTTGACGCATCTTGAGACGAGCATTACAGTTGAGATCAGTTTATTAATACGGTCCTTACTCTTGTTAGTATCACTACAGGGGACCGATTTTTGACTTTCGAGCGCTCGATTTCAAAAGCGAGCGGTAGAAAATATTGGAATGCTAAAAATTTTCACGATTTATTTTTGAATGGTGCCTAATTCCATATTTTTGAGATTCTCACTCGAAACTGAGGGATTGACTAAATAGTATTGTTAAGTTGGAACTAGTTTCATTATACGCAGAAAGTCGATGTTTTACCGGTTTTTTTTATTCATATTTTAATTGCGAATAAATGTGTGAAGCTACCAAAAGATGAAATCATAACAAGCAATTTAATATTTCAGTGACATGACAACTGTAACACAAACGCTATAAGACCTGACTCATGACCATGCAATAAATATATTTGATTTGATTTGAGTTTTAAACCCCCGTCACCAGTTTCACCCGTGTGGTGGGCGGGTTAGAATAGCGCCACTCCATGTCTTCCCGTGGATGTCGTAAGAGGTGACTAAGGGAATAAAGGCTTGCAGTACTGTAAGGCGATGAGCTTGCCACCTGTCACTAATACACTGGGAAACATCTTAGCCTACTTGTGCAAAATGTGGTTACAGAATTATTAAGAAGTTTTAAGACTTGTTGGTAATTCTTTAGCTCTGCCTACCCCACTCTGGGAATGAAGGCGTGAGTTTGTGGGTGTGTGAGTTTTAAAGGTTACTTTTTTGTCTGTGGTTCAGATTAGAGCGATCGCAGATAGAGCTGCATTTGATCGCGCAAGGGATGCAGTCGCGGTCTCGCTGGCTCACCACTGAGGAGTTCGCGCGGCGTCTCGGAGTCCCCTCGGGGCCGCTGCTGCAGCGACTAGCGGATATATTCATACAGGTACTGTACTGCTAGCATTACTTATTAAGACAAAAGAGGTGCGTTAGGGCAATGTTCGGTCTTAAACCAGCAGATAGTACTGTAAAAAAACCACTGGCAAACCACCAGCTGGAACTGTCGTGAGGTGTAAAACTAGCCGGGACACGCTGACGACGCGCTAGCCTAGTTAGTAGTGACCCTGCCTACGAAGCTAGCAGTCCTGGGTTCAAATCCCGGTAAGGGCAGATATTTGTGTGATGAGCGTGAATATTTGTTCCTGAGTCATGGATGTTTTCTATGTATTTAAGTATATATTTCTCTATATAAGTATTTATATCGTTTTCTAGTACCCATAATACAAGCCTAGAGCTTAGTTTGGGACTAGGTCAATTTGTGTGAAATTGTTTTCTGATATACTTAAATATTTTATAATTAAAAAAAAATAATGTTTGAATTGTTTGTTGCGAAACGGGCAAGTTTTAGATCTCGGCACCACACAGTCAGGCCAACAACCTCCAGTCCCCAAACCCTACTTCCCGCTTAAAATTGTATAAGAAAAGGCGGTCACTTAAGCCTCTCCGATTGCCTTGTGACATCAGGTTATAGTGTCGTGGTCCAATCAACGGTAGACTTATTTTCCCGCGCTTACTTTAACCAATCGAAATTAACCAAGTGTTGCTATATTTAAATAGTAATATGGTCCTGTTACACAATAGTCCTTCAAAATATACTATATAAATATATATACATATAAGCGAAATCCCATAACATCATCATCATCATCATGTCAGCCGAAAGACGTCCACTGCTCGACATAGGCCTCCCCCAAGGCTCTCCACTCAGACCGGTCTTGTGGTTTTCGCATCCACCGCTTTCCCGCGATCCTTACAAGGTCGTCACTCCATCTTGTTGAAGGCCTACCCACAGCTCGTATCCCGGTCCGAAGACGCCACTCAAGAACCTTCTGACCCCATCGGCCATCGTCCTGCGTGCGATGTGCCCCGCCCACTGCCACTTCAGTTTAGCTATTCTTCGGGCTATGTCGGTAATCTTAGTTCTCCTGCGGATATCATCATTTCTGATTCTATCACGCAGAGAAACCCCGAGCATAGCCCTTTAAGTGATCCGTAGGTCATCACTGGCAACACACACTGGTCAAAGACTTTTGACTTCAAACACCGCGGTAATTTGGACGAAAAGGTGCTGCGAAGCTACCCGAACACTGCCCAGCCGAGACGGATTCGACGAGTGACCTCTTTCTCAAAGTTGGACCTACCTAACTGGACCCCTTAACACTACTTAAATATTATTTGATCAAAAAATAACAGTACGAAGCCATATTTTATGAAAAATATTATTTATGTTCCCTGCACTTTACATCTATCAAATGGCAATATTCGTTAAATGTTACCCCGAACTGTTTAAACGGAATTAAAATGTGAATATTGGATCTAAGACCCCATGATGCCAGTAAATATTCAACGAACGAAAACAGGACTATTGAGAAAAAGCACATTTGGTAAGGCACCTGTAATATACAAAAAAATCTTCAAGAAATAAGGCCTAGTGACACCAATACTTTCAAAAGGGAACTTATTACAGTGTTAGCGGACATATCTCTGTAGATATTTAGTATAAGATATCGTTACTACTTTGGAAAAAACTCGTATCTGACATTTCGAGATGTATGAATTTGAACTTTATTCTCTTCATATTTAAGTTAAATATCGTACCTACGTCACGAAAAATGAGATACGAGGTTTTCTCAAAGCAATGACGATAGGTCTAAGATCCGAATAGCAGACGACCTTTACCCAGCTGTTTATATTATGGCGAATAGGTTGACTGAAAAATTTCAATCCAATTCTGAATTTGCATTCTTAAGACTTCATATGCTTTGACAACCGTGAGGACTAAAGCTGGGCATTCACGGACGCGCCGTTTGTCTCGGCGACAGATGGAATGTATACAACTGGATGGACGTAATATTTCGACCACATTCACGGACGCCGTTTGTCTCGGCGACAGATGGAGTGTATACAACTGGATGGACGTAATATTTTAACCACATTCACGGACGCCGTTTGTCTCGGCGACAGATGGAGTGTATACAACTGGATGGACGTTTTTGACCACATTCACGGGCGCGCCACCCCACGCCTCAACGTCACGGAGCATTAGAAAATGGCAGCCGAGAACGCATTCACGACGACATTTGGCTTGCGCGGAGGCGTGGGGCGGTTCCGACGTTGAATTTCGACAATTCCCGATAGTTCCATTTGGATTGCGCGTTCATTCCGTCCATTTGCGACGCGATTAAACGCGACAGTTTTGACATTAACGGATCGATGTTGGCGCGGCGCTGCTCTATTCGGCTTGTTGGAACTGTCGTGAATGACCGGCTTAAGATAGAGTGCCATTATGCATCACCGGTGCGGCTTAAAGGGGGTTGACTCGTGATCGTAAAATACCGTGTTCGAACCCCCGTGGTCACAATATGGTATCAGCCCATTGGAGCCCTGCCCCACCATAGAACGGTATTACAGTGACATTACAAAAAAAAAAGTTTGACACTTAGGTATTACAACTTGAGTCATAAATAGTCATAACCATAAGGTCACACAGTTCTACTATAGGTCAGGGTTCCATTTGGCTGATAGTACCAATGAGTTTTAGTTACTAGTCCCAAACTAAACTCTAGGCTTGTACTATGGGTACTAGACAACGATATAAATACATATCGTCGGTGAAACTGCAAAACCGCGTAAGTAACATTTTAAATAAGGAGCAAATGCACCTTTTTAATAAGACAGTAAGGTTTATTTTGCTCTATTATAAAAACCGACGATATATACTTAATACATAGAAAACATCCATGACACACAAATATCTGCCCTTACTGGGATTTAGACCCAGGACCGCTAAGCCAGCACGTCGACAATTTATCAAATTTTGTGGTTCTTTCGCAGAGGTCAAGTGGTCTGATCTACTTTCCCGACTATCTACTTTGCGCCACGTTCCTATGTGTGCAGCAAGGGACGCTCCAGCAGCTACTGTCGTACGCCTTCAAGGTAAGATCATGATATTCTCATCTATACTCAGCTACTGTCGTACGCCTTCAAGGTAAGATCATGTCGTTATAGTTTAAAAGATTTTATGGAGCATCGTAAATAATTGTGTAATAATTTAATAAAATAAATTGTAAGTTTAAGATAACAGATACTTAAGTATTACCTATTGCATGCCGGACGACGGCTGACTGTGACGCACTTTTGTTAATATTGTAACACCACACCACTGTAATTACTCACATTCAAGCAATAAATGATTTCATTTCATTTTATGATATTCTCATCTATACTCAGTTTGTTCATGTAGGTAAAATAAACTTAATTATTAAAAACAACAAAAAACTGGACTGCATTAAATAAAACAACTGAAAAGAAAAATGTAAGCTCTGCAATACATAGAAAGTTGTAAGTGCAGTGTACTTACTTAATCATACAATTCATACTATACCTACAAGTTATATCGGAAAAGGTGTTCCAGGCTAAGCTAGTCCAAATGTTGTTTTTTTTCGTCTAGAAATAGTTTTTGTAATTTATTCATTTTCCAATATTCAAGCTATATGTATGTTCAAGTACAGGGTGACAAAAAAATGGCGAAATAGTGGTGCCATGTACTACACACATTGAGGCCTAATAAGGAGGTCGAGGACAATGAGCTTAAAAAAAAATGTTTTTGGTCTTTAATTTTTTTTATTAAGACGTAACTGTTCTATGCAGTTTATTTTACGGCGAGCGTAAAGGACAGAACTTTAGCAGTTATATAGCTTTGCCTTTTCCTCTCACCGTAAACTGAACTGCATGGCTGTGTCATTCATAATAACTGCCAGGTTACAGTAAAGTTTTAAAACGACGTAAATAAAAACGCACTTCAAGTTATTTAGTCGGGTAATTAGTGACATCAACCTTGCAAATCTTCAACGAAGGAAGCCGCTTGGCACAGGTATACCTAGTGGTCATCTGAGCTGATTTAGCCCGGTAGCCACGTGGTTCCACCCTGCAGGTGGGAGGGGGAGGGGGGGGGAAATCCCATCTACCGCGCCGCATTCTTACGTCCATATCTCCATAAGTTTAGCAAATAGGTCGTGTTTGATATCGTTTTCGTATAATTCGAGGACGAGGAATTCATTTCAGGAAACGCATTTTCACTCGTTCATAGAAAAAAAATGAGATCCGTGATAAAGTAGAAAAATAGGAGTTAAAAAATCTTACAAAATCTATGCCTACCATCAAACTATGAGATTATGCTTTATAAAAAAAATATGAGTAAATAGCCCTATTTATATAGAATATGTAAACATTAACTTTCTTCATTCATTTAACTTATAAATGTGCCAAAAAAAACATTTGCTCCGCGCGGCGGGGCTGAGAACGAGAGAAGTTCGTATTTTGGATAAGATTTGTCACTTATTGTGTAATAATTACTATGATTAGTATAGGTGTTTCTATATCTAGAGATAGTTTTCTTAAAGCAATATCGAGAGATAAGTCATAATATTTAAATAAATGACAAAATTACTGAGTTAACCACAATATTCTAGTATAAAATGTTCACTCCAATTTATATTCCTAGAATTTTCCTTTAAAAGAGAGTTTTGGTTAGGTTAGTTAACTTTTGTAGAGGTATTATAATAATAACGAAGTAAACAACAAAATTTATGAACATTTTCCGCTGCAGCCACATAGTTCGGAGCACTTTATCTCTCTTTTCAAGCAATTGCATCTCCCTGCGCATTTTTGCTTGCATCTACACCTAATTAACTCCATGCAAGCAGCGGCTGCTGGCGGTAGGGTGGTCCACACAGGCTCCAATATGCCATTATTTTTTGCCCAACCCCAGTCAGCGGGACATGGCAGGTTTTGTAGTGGTTTTAAAAGCTGACCCCATACATGTCCTTCCTGAAAGTCCGCTCGTAGAATATGGTTGCGAAGGGCGTCTTTGGTTGGTGGTAAATTCTCCAGCCGTCTGTCCTTTTTTGTAATCTACACTGATTGATATCAGTGCATGTGCAAGATCTAAAATGAAATGAATGTTACACGACATGCATGCCCACGATAACCTAAATCACTTCAAATCACAAATAAAAAAGCCAACCACCACCTTAACTTACTTGTCGTATAAAGCTATGACAATTCATTCCAATATTGGAAATGCCTGCTCTACGTTTCCTTCTTTAGCCTGCTTCAATCCCTCTGTTGCAGTTGGATAAGCGCGCCAAGCTTCGAAAGCACTTTTTTCCCCTTACCAGCAAAAGACGAAACGGTATCAGACGCGGTGAAGGCGTGAAACAGTGACAATGCTTCCGCCTTTTCTGGTCCTACGTAAATGAAAATAAACTTATATGTACCGGAGTTACTTTCAATTTGTAAAGTGCAAATAGTATTTATTTGGGTTACCTAACGAAGCTGCAATAGCATGACATGGCAGGACCTGGTGATTTTTTCCCGTGCCAATATGAACTCACAGTTCCTCAAGCTGTGGTAATTGTGAAATCGCAAGGACAACAACATCGGTATCCACAGTACGCACCATGATTTTTGTGTGTCCTTGGGCTGCAGCATCACCAATGTAGACCATTATGCGCGTGTCTGCCTCCTCATGGTTGCATGGTTGTCTCTGGCGCTGTTGCTATCAACTGCTAAAAGTTGCTAAAAAAAGAGACTAGAGAAAACGTGGTACCGGACAAAGAACACGTGTCACCTCCAGTACTAAAATTCCGAAAGGTTGGGAAAAAAATCTGAAGGATAACTCCAATAAAGCTAAAAACTGTGGGTCCATCTATCACATACAACTTTTTGCCAGTTGTAAATTCACTAGCTTGGCACTTGAGAGCTAGAAAATGGAAAAAAAAACCTCTTTATTGGAGTTATCCCTCAGAAAATTTGCCCAACCTTTCGGAATTTTAGTACTGGAGGTGACTTTTTTGACACGTGTTCTTTGTCCGGTACCACGTTTCTCTCTAGTCTCTTTTTTTAGCAACTTTTAGCAGTTGATAGCAACAGCGCCAGAGACAACCATGCAACCATGAGGAGGCAGACACGCGCATAATGGTCCACATTGGTGATGCTGCAGCCCAAGGACAGACAAAAATCATGGTGCGTACCTACTGTGGATACCGATGTTGTTGTCCTTGCGATTTCACAATTACCACAGCTTGAGGAACTGTGAGTTCATATTGGCACGGGAAAAAATCACCAGGTCCTGCCATGTCATGCTATTGCAGCTTCGTTAGGTAACCCAAATAAATACTATTTGCACTTTACAAATTGAAAGTAACTCCGGTACATATAAGTTTATTTTCATTTACGTAGGACCAGAAAAGGCGGAAGCATTGCCACTGTTTCACGCCTTCACCGCGTCTGATACCGTTTCGTCTTTTGCTGGTAAGGGGAAAAAAGTGCTTTCGAAGCTTGGCGCGCTTATCCAACTGCAACAGAGGGATTTAAGCAGGCTAAAGAAGGAAATGTAGAGCAGGCATTTCCAATATTGGAATGAATTGTCATTGCTTTATACGACAAGTAAGTTAAGGTGGTGGTTGGCTTTTTTATTTGTGATTTGAAGTGATTTAGGTTATCGTGGGCATGCATGTCGTGTTACATTCATTTCATTTTAGATCTTGCACATGCACTGATATCAATCAGTGTAGATTACAAAAAAGGACAGCCGGCTGGGGAATTTACCACCAACCAAAGACGCCCTTCGCAACCATATTCTACGAGCGGACTTTGAGGAAGGACATGTATGGGGTCAGCTTTTAAAACCACTACAAAACCTGTCATGTCCCGCTGACTGGGGTTGGGCAAAAAATAATGGCATACCTATTGGAGCCTGTGTGGACCACCCTACCGCCAGCAGCCTCTGCTTGCATTGAGTTAATTAGGTGTAGATGCAAGCAAAAATGCGCAGGGAGATGCAATTGCTTGAAAAGAGAGATAAAGTGCTCCGAACTATGTGGCTGCAGCGGAAAATGTTCATAAATTTTGTTGTTTACTTCGTTATTATTATAATACCTCTACAAAAGTTAACTAACCTAACCAAAACTCTCTTTTTAAGGAAAATTCTAGGAATATAAATTGGAGTGAACATAGTATACTAGAATATTGTGGTTAACTCAGTAATTTTGTCATTTATTTAAATATTATGACTTATCTCTCGATATTGCTTTAAGAAAACTATCTCTAGATATAGAAACACCTATACTAATCATAGTAATTATTACACAATAAGTGACAAATCTTATCCAAAATACGAACTTCTCTCGTTCTCAGCCCCGCCGCGCGGAGCAAATGTTTTTTTTGGCACATTTATAAGTTAAATGAATGAAGAAAGTTAATGTTTACATATTCTATATAAATAGGGCTATTTACTTATATTTTTTTTATGAAGCATAATCTCATAGTTTAATGGTAGGCATAGATTTTGTAAGATTTTTTAACTCCTATTTTTCTACTTTATCACGGATCTCAATTTTTTTCTATGAACGAGTGAAAATGCGTTTCCTGAAATGAATTCCTCGTCCTCGAATTATACGAAAACGATATCAAACACGACCTATTTGCTAAACTTATGGAGATATGGACGTAAGAATGCGGCGCGGTAGATGGGATTTCCCCCCCCCCCCCCCCCCCCCCTCCCCCTTCCACCTGCAGGGTGGAACCACGTGGCTACCGGGCTAAATCAGCTCAGATGACCACTAGGTATACCTGTGCCAAGCGGCTTCCTTCGTTGAAGATTTGCAAGGTTCCCCATACAATTATGTCACTAATTACCCGACTAATTTGAAAACTTCTCTGATTAATATTATTTTCAATTATGTACTCGTATCATAGGCGTAGTAGATTTTTAATAAACTGGAGTTATTTGCTAATTTACCTGGAAACTATTGAAAAAAAAAAAAAATTAAAAAATGGGACGGCTCTTGGCAGGTTGTAGTTAGAGACCGCCGCTGTTTATTGATGTTATCGACAAAACGATAGTATTTTTATTTATTTACCTACCTATGTCTTCATTTAATAAAACCTAAAATTTTCCGATGGTACAGTCAACAGCAAAAGAAACTGATGAAATAGGGTCTCAAAATAGTATATACAATATATTAAGACAGATGTATCTGATTATTGTAGTTAAGCATAAGTAAATTAGCTCGTAATGTGTCATAAGTAAGTGACATGCCATTCAAACAGTTAAAGTCATGACTGAGTGTTTCAAATTAAACTGATTTTCTAAAATAGCAATAGTCAGTAATACTACCAAAGTATCACATGTAAGTGAATATGAATGTTTGGACCTTCATGTCTTCTCAAGCCTACCTCGGAATACAAGTCAGACGTTCGGTTAATGTCGGTTATACTCGTAAGACAAACACGCGAAACAATTATAACACCTATCATTTCCGTCAAGGGTTGAAATAAGTTCTTACTAGGTACTTCGCTTTGTTTTTTTTGCAAAATTTAAAATAAATAATTTTTAACTGCCGTGATTACCCTTTTTGGAGATTTTGTCATTTTGACTTTATCTTGTTGGACACTTGACACTAAGGCAAAAAACCAAATTATTCTTTATTTAAATTTTCTGTAAAGAGACAGTTATGACATCGTTTATGATCATTTTCTTTTGACTAATTAAATATTCAGTTGAAAATTACACTTTGTTATAATCTCTTTTATCTGGGGCGTCATGCTTGAACATGTTTTGAAATGTTAATTTTGATCACTTACTTTTGACGTTGACTGTACGTACTCTTTTCAACGGTCGATGATAAAACAAGTTAGAAATATCGTTTTAAAAGCAGTCGCGTCACTAGAACATGAAGTGATACGAAGTCACGTGATCTACTAGTGACGCGATCGGTTTAAAACTGAATCGAATAGAATCGGTAGTTAGTGTAATACATCTTGGCAAGGGCCTCAGGGGCCGATTTTTGACTTTCGAGCGCTCGAAAGTTTCACTCGAAAGTGACAAAAAACAATGGAATGGTATTTTTGACTTGCGAGCGATAGAAAATATGAACACGAGTAGTCCGTGGCATTCGTTTTAAATTCTATCAATAGAAAGTATAATTTGACATCTGTCAAACCTGTTGGGTATGTATGCCGGGAAGTACACGAAGCATAAACAGACCTAGCACAATGCCATAGACATCCACAGACGAGAAAGCGTTTCAATTTTCCTACATTTATAACCAGTCAAGAATTTGTAAAATTAGCGTAAGAAAATGTTATTCGCACTGAAATATTAAATTGCTTGTTAAGATTTCATCTTTGGTTAGCTCCACACATTTATTCGCAATTAACATATGTTTTAAAAAAACCGGTAAAACATCGACTTTCAGCGTATATTGAAACAAGTTCCAACTTAACAATACTATTTAGTCAATCCCTCAGTTTCGAGTGAAAATCTCTAAAATATGGAATTTGGGACCATTCGAAAATAAATCGTGAAAGATTTTCGCATTCGAATATTTTCTACCGCTCAGTTTTGAAATCGAACACTCGAATGTCGACCATCGGTTCCCTGCTCTGAAAGAAGGGGTGAACTTATCGGGGGTTTAATCTGCCAAACATCTTAGCCTAATTATTGTGCAAAGTGTGGTTATACAACGTGTTACAAAATACCCCGTAAAAAATATAAATAATTATATATTATAAGCCAAAAATATTGTCAACCCTAGTAAGCTGTCATGTCAGGGAATCGGGGTTAGCATAGATTAAGTATTTAAGAGAGAGGCCAGGCCTACCTACCAATTTTAATAATTGTCAACTTTAATGGTTTTTCTGTTTTTCATCCACAAAGGTTCAATACTATGATGTCATTATGCTTAAAGTACTGGCTTCAAAAAACGTAAAGACGGAAAAAAAAATTTTGTCAATTTCAAATCTTCTTATCGATATTCTACAATTGTTTCGTGTTTTTCCATATTTTTTTCCAAAATGGCGATATTTTCTAACGCAGAATATTACGATATGATGTTATGCGTAGGCCATGAAGATAGCAATTTAAATTTGGCGTTCATTACGAAAAAGTAAGTGTTAGTTTAGGTTTCTTCGTTTAAAATCTTCCAAAACTCGACTTATATCTATCTAATCTAATTCTGTTCATTTTGTTTATATCTCTGTACCGTTTCGCCAATTAGGTAAAAATGTGCATAAACATTCTGCGTAGTTTACGCTTTAATTTTACTGAAATAGGGTTAGCATATTAATGAAAAAAAACATGGTTTTATTTTTTTTGGCGGTAAGTCATACAGTGATAGTACAGTTCTCAAATATTGTAAATGGACCTGTTATAAGGCACCATTTAACCCCCTTTCGGCTTTACGGGTATTTTTGTAACACCCTGTATAATTATCAATAAGTTTATAAGTTGTTGGTAATTCTTTAGCTCTCACCCCACTTTGGGAATGAAGGTGTGAGTGAAGTATGTAATCTGCCAAATATTTGTCTCACCTAGCCTATTGCCTGTTTGCAGCTGTACGACGAGACAGGCACGGGGCGAGTAAATGCGACCACCTTCGAGGAGATCGCGGGGCGCTGCCTCGGGCTGTGCCAGGAGGACGCGCAGAACACCTTCCGCCAAGCTGACCAGGATGAGAAGAACTGGCTCACATATGGTAGGAAAACAGTTCGCTTTGTCTTCGTAAGGCCCACCATACTGAAAAATGGGAGTTTTTTGGGACTTTGAATCTACAATCAAGGGAATAAAGTTCAATTGACAACATTAAAAAAAAAAAAGCGTTATTGATTTTTCGCGTTTATATTAGCTGGTTAAAAATTAGACTACCCGTATTCCTCAGTTTTTCTTTATTTTACTTAAATTCGTCGTTAATAATTTATTAAAGAAATAGTCATGAAAAAGACCATAATATCCAAAGTTAGGAATACTGATGTCGTGGTCTTAGCATGACATAAAATAAAAAAAGTAACTTTAAACAGATAAAGAAAGGACTGTCATGTCATGTCACTCACTTGTCAATCATTCGCTGCCGTTCGTTCACAAATTTGTTATTTTGCGTAATTTAATTAATTACATAATTTGTAGACGCCATTAAAATAAATAAACTATTTTGCGTTTACTGCTTTGCATCTGCTTTGAGTTTAATTCGTCAGACAGATAAAAAATGAACATGACAGTTGTATATATTTTTTTTTTAATAAATGGACTAAGGGCACTATAAGTGTATTCCTAACATTCACAAACCAACTTTTTTTACTGTTTTTCCTAAATATAAAAAAAACTACTGCATACAAAAATTCAAAGATATTTTTACTGTAATCAGCAGTGTAAAATCTAGAAACGGTATTTTATTTTACTACCTTAGCACAAAATGAATTGTTGTCAATTGCGATTGTTCGAAAATGCCATTTTCAGTTTAAGAACATAGGAAAATAAACCTTATTCTTATTGCAACAGAGTTCAAAGTAAATTGCCTTGATTATGTACATAATATTGTACACTTACGAGGTTAAGAGTAGATTGCTCAGTTTGGTGGGTTGCCATTGACGTGGCGCTGGCCTAGTTGGTAGTGACCCGGCCTACAAGGCTAGCGGTCCTGGGTTCAAATCCCGGTAAGGGGAGGTGTTTGTGTTATGACCGCGAATTTTGTTCCCAAGTCATGTATTTATCTTTAAAGTATTTATATCGATGTCTATCACCAAAAGTGTAGTGTACAAGCCGAGAGCTTAGTGTGAGATTAGGTCAATTGGTGTGACATAGATCCCCCTGATATTTATTTTTACGTCATCTGCAGCACTAATTTGAACAGTTCCTAGGGGAATAGCGATAGACTTTTACGCTGACAGAATGGCGGGTAATAGGTATAAATAATACCCTGCCTACGGAGCTAGCGGCGCCTAGTTCGATCTTCAGCACAGGAAAATGTTTGTGAGCAGATCGCGAGCATTTGTTTCCGCGTCTTGGATGTTTTATATGTATTTCTCTATATTTAAGTATGTATATTATTGACTAGTATGCTTTAGCTATAGCTAAATGGAACGGAATAGATACGATTAAAATAAACTGTATGTAACTTTTGTTAGAGTACAAAGTCGTGAGCAAAAATAAACTGATTCGATCAAAAAAATATTAACCGCCTACAAGTACTTGTCGACGACAAAGTAAATTAAACCTCGGTCAGCCTCAATCTCACATCGTCGATAATACCTACTGCTACAAGACGTGTAACAAATTAAATAAGCCAAGCCAAATGCCCCTTAGGAACTTACTGATTAAGGTGTATTTTACGGGAACATAACTGAATATCAAAAGTTAATATATCTAAAGTTAAGATATCGAAGTCCAAAATATCGAAAGTTACAATATCGAACGGTCAAAACATCTACAGTCATAATATCTACGTTTGAAAGGTCTACGATCAAAATGCTACCCGTTTAAAATATCGAATGATTAAAACATCAACAGTTATATGAAAATTTTGTTAAAATATTTAAACATAATATATCTAAAATTAAAATATCGAAAGGGTACAATCGATCAGTCGACTTATCAACAATCGTAGTATCTACGTCTGAAAAGCCACACGGCTAAAACATCGAAAGTTCAGATTTTTCTAGAAAGGTATTTCAGTGAGAGAGCGTAGCGTAGCGAGCGTAGAGCGTAGTAGCATATGTATACTGAATCCTATCATACCTAACCATCCATACCAAACACTCCTCCTCGCTACGCTCGTCGTCGTACATATTTTTTTAGAATTCAACTACAATAACCGTTCGATATCTCAACTTTCGACATTTTGGTCTTCGATATTTTAACTCTAGATGTATCAACTTTCAATATTTGATTACATACTCAACAAGTACGTTCGATATTTCAACCATCGGCATAAATAACCGTTCGATATTTCAACTTTAGATATTTTTGTCTTCGATATTTTAACTCTAGATGTATCAACTTTCGATATTTGATTACATACCCAACAAGTGCGTTCGATATTTCAACCATCGGCATAAATAACCGTTCGATATTTCCACTTTAGATATTTTGGTCTTCGATATTTTAACTTTAGATATATTAACTTTGATATTCAGTTATGTTCCCGTAAAATACACATTAATCAGTAAGTATGCACCCGTATTTTACTCCTGATTATATTTGTTACTTACGCGGTTTATCAATGCCAGAACACCGACGACATATTCCTGTATTTTGTAGTAACTAAGGTGTAGTAACATGACGTGATTGTAATAAAATAAATAAGAATGAATATGAATTGGAGAACCTTCTATTTCAGATGAATTTATTTCCTTTGCGCAAAAGAAGCCCGTGTACGCGTTCCTATTCACCAAGGAGTCGGGAGTCCAGAAGCTCAAATCTCAGTGATCCGAGCTCGAAGTGCCAACCGTGTGCGCCCCCATTCCTTGAGGCAGAGGTCACATTTTACACAACGGGTGAAGTGGCATGAAAGTGAAAACGTATAGGAAAAATTACAGAGGTCAAATGGCATGAAATACATTGGCATGTAAGCGGATGGAGTGGGTAGTGCTTATACCTTCACTTGACGCATGTCATGCATACGTTATTAAACATGCATCAAGTTTAGGTAAGTAAGCAAGGCTTATTCCGGTCACGTATAAGTGAAGCAATGCTTTTAATGCAATTGAATGTATCGAAGTACAAGGAAATAGTCGGAATAAAATGACATTACTTTACCAATAGGCATAAAAAATATAATCACGGCATATATGCAATATGTCAAGCAAATTGTTTTATGTTAGCGTAATTTTAACTTTTCTGATCAAAATGCTATAGAATCAAAATGTGTAAGTTTATAAATTATTTGTTATGTATTTCTAAGTTCGAAAAATGAGACAATAGGTGTAAAGTAACGGCAGATAATGGTTTGAGTTATGTTTAATCGATCTTGGACTTTAATGTCATTGTAACTCGAGCGGTATTTTTTTAATGTATTTGTATAGCGATCGAAAAGTTTCACGTTTTTTTATCCATTAGCTAGTATTACTCCTTTGGTTACAATTAGTAGCTTACCTGCATTTTAGAGGGTAGTATTAGAAAAAATATGAAATTACAAGTCATGAAATATGACGGCATGAAATTAAAGATGGCATGACAGGAATGAATGGGCATTTATTTAAGCATGAAATTGTTTTGAGTAAAATACAAAGATGACATAATAAGCGAGGTAATAAATAAATATCATAGTCATTGTACAAGAAATATGCCGAAATTATATATTAACGTAGTTAAGCTATATAGAGGCTATTTATTGTTAATAGTTCACTGGCTGAGGCTGCTGAGATTAAACGCAAACTTATTGTAATTGCTTTTATGTTAATGACGCTCACGGTGCGTCCAAAATTCGAACGTTTGTTAATCAGAGCCCTCTTACTGCACTCAGATTCCGTCAATTAAATTTAATGCTTGATTAGTGACGTTTTTGACAGCAGCAAGCAATCAATTTAATTGACGTCTCTGAGTGCGGCAGTTATTCATAAACGCACAGTAGCTAAAGTGTGCTTGAAATATGCCCTATCCTTATTACAATATGACATTTAAAATTGACGGAAAAGGACAAAGAATTCTTTAACTACTACTACTAACTATAGGTTTGTTGTGCGTTTTTTAATGATATCTACACGTTACTTACTTTGATATCTAGCAATGTACTGCGCTGCGATAGGTTACAAAATATCACATTAATGTAGGGATATTTTTGATCCTTAAGGTATAAGCGAGGTTTAGACAGGTAACAAAAAAACCGGCCAAGTGCGAACCGGACTCGCACACGAAAGTTTCCGTACCATTATATAAAGTCTAATTCTATGGAACTTGCTAACTATGTAAACAAACCGCCATATTGAAATTGTTGTTACTTATGTCAAACCATATCGAATAATAAAATACCGAAAGTAAAAAACAGGTAGTTACTTATTTCTATTTTGTTTAATCACGATCTGAAGAAAAATCGGTAATTGAAGATGATATATCACCAGTATTTATTACAAAAGGTGCCGTTATATCATCTGTGAGTGTGATCAGCGTGAGTTAGGTAATGTGTAGGGGCCTTAATATATCGCCAACTTTAGCCACAACACTACCCATCATAGACAATTGTAGAATTTAAAAGAAACAAAAACGTCATTCCATCAGGTCCTAATAACCTAACTTATGAAACCATTTAAACTTAAGGAAATATCCAAGATAGAGTTTTATATTTGGTGATTTTGTATTTTACAGTAACGACCGTTTCAATAGTTTATGGTTTCAATGGTGTTTGATGAGGTGGTGTGAAAATTCAAGGAGAAACAGTGACAAAACAAAGTTAAGTCTTTTGTTTACATAGTTAGCAAGTTCCATATAAATACACTGTATAAAATATTAGCATAAAACGGCAAAAAACACCTTTGCTGTGCTGTATGGGAGCCCCCCTTTGAACATACCATTAAATATTCTATGAATATTTCAAGCGTCTACCTGTTCCCGTTATTAATATCGAGCATAAAGCGGCAAAAGGGTCAATCAACTTTTCTTTGTAGCTCGTTGCCATCGTGACGTCTCCTGGGTCACTCTTTAAAACTATGATTTCAAAGGATATAAGTCCACTAAAAAGCTGTTTTATTGGTAATTACACACCCATTATTTTATGGCCTTTCTCCTGAGTGTGCTGGAAGTATATATTATAACATTTTTTCTAAGAAACTCTATCACTGTTGTCTCCTGGCTTACGGGACAGAAAAACAACAAAAAAAAGTTGATCCACCCAAAAACATCACGATTGTTGTATGGGAACCCTTAAATATTATTGAGTACTGTTTTTAGTATTTGTTGTTATAACTAGCGTCAACAGATATACATCATCTGTGAAATGTACATCTAACTATCACGGTTCGTTAGATACAGCCTAGTGACAGACATAGTGTCTTAGTAATTTTTACCCTTTGGGTACGGAACCCTAAAAATTGAAGAAGTTGGCTGTTGTCTTACTCTGACCGTAAAGTTCTTTAAACACCTTTAAAGGACAGCAAAATTGTGCATCTTGCTCTAGAACTGAAGTTAAAGTAAGACAGCAATCAAGTAATGCATATTTTATTGCCAGTCTATTTTGTGTTTTATATTGTGGACTTAGATTTGAAAGTGCGTTGCCATTGTATAGTGTGATAGGATATGAGCAAATTCATTTTTATTAATTGAGGGGTGATCAGTAGATGCATGTGTATGTTAAAATGAACCTTAATTTACATGCAAGCTTCTTCCAAATAATTGTAATATCATTGTACAAATGTATTTTAAAATGGTAAGATGCTAGGCGATCTGACATTTGAGAAACGCTTTCAACTCTAGAATAAGAACTTTCATTTACCGAGGCCCTAGCCTAGATGGAAACGTTTTTCTTTACTATCTGTCAAAATGTATGGGATGACAGTTGACCACGTGGTTAGTCGTAACTCACTAGTGGGGGGGCCATTTGCAACGTTAAAAGATGGCGGACGTGTAATTTGTTTTAGACTTTAATTTTTGGGTAATTAGGTGTTCAAAGTTCTTTTCTGATAGTGATTTGTACTTTTTATGCCTTAGTGTCGCACAGTGATTGAAGACTTGGACTTATTTCGTGTATCTGGCATCTTTCTTCTCGTTTCAAGTGGACTCGCAGTGGTGCAGAGGTTAAAACTATCTTGAACTCTGACCTACAAATCACCGTACAACGTTGCCCCCAATCTTCCTAGAGAAGATTGGATTGTGTTTTTTTGCTATATTGATTTATACTCATATAAACCTTGACACTGGCGAAATCACTTCACGTGGAAACGCCATAATATCCCTGCGGTAGTAGCTGTTCAAGTCGCAGAGGGGGCAAAAAAAAAAAAAAAAAAAAACACTAGTGTCAATGTCAACCCATACATTTTCAATCTGGGCTACGTCCTCTGTCACCTTTTTTTATCGTAATTTAATTATATTGATGGGCCATTTGCAACGTTAAAAGATGGCGGACGTGTAATTTGTTTTAGACTTTAATTTTTGGGTAATTAGGTGTTCAAAGTTCTTTTCTGATAGTGATTTGTACTTTTTATGCCTTAGTGTCGCACAGTGATTGAAGACTTGGACTTATTTCGTGTATCTGGCATCTTTCTTCTCGTTTCAAGTGGACTCGCAGTGGTGCAGAGGTTAAAACTATCTTGACCTCTGACCTACAAATCACCGTACAACGTTGCCCCCAATCTTCCTAGAGAAGATTGGATTGTATTTTATTGCTATATTGATTTAAACTCATATAAACCTTGACACTGGCGAAATCACTTCACGTGGAAACGCCATAATTATCCCTGCGGTAGTAGCTGTTCAAGTCGCCGCGGGGGCAAAAAAAAATAAAAAATGTTTATTTATCAGAAAAACCATTGGTTAAATCGGTACTTAAAAGATAAAATGTAAAATACCGTAAACTGGATAACTACTGAACTAAGTGACAGGAAACACTATCTACTTTGACAGAACCTGTGGACCCGGACAAGTTGCGTGGCGAGATTGTTATGGTTATGAAAAATGTATGGAATGGACAGGAGCTGCCGGATAGTCGTGTCCTATATCAAGTCCACTCACTGACCGTCACAAAAATCGTTGACGATAGCGTAAGCATTTTGTTTAGAGCCTCTGATTTAACCATATTTCTATATTAACTATGTTTTGTGGGTATCCGTCGATTCCAAACTATACTCCGCTTGTTTAGGAACTTATTTATTTTTATTATATTAATGTAAACAATTCAAACCGAATCGAACTATGACGTGTCAGTAATGTGCTTCTATTGGCTGGCGAACTATATCACGTGGTTGTTTTGGCTAGATTTATTTAAGTACCTGCAAATGGAGTATCAGGCACAACCTTTATCTTGGGAGCTTGGGGTACGTGTGTGTGTATATGTAATGATATGGACTGCCTTTCACCTCCCAATGAGATTATAGCTGCATTAAATAAGAATACCTAAGCATTATAGTGCTTTTTTATACGGCGTAGATTAGTTATTATTAAGAGGCTAAAATATCTGTCCTGATTTTGATATAGTTCTTTTAATTTAGGATGAGACAAAAAAAAAGCAGTGATCGTAAACTCTAATACACGCTGACAGAATTAATTAAAATCTATGTACTCAATGTATTGTATCTGTGCATGTGTCATTAATATTTTATTGTTGGACAATACATCGGGTTTCAATATTATACCAAAATTTGATCATAAAAATATTTAAACACGTAGTGCTTTCTAACTGCTATACATAATTGATTTACCTAATTTCAGACTGACTGTTCAGGATAAAAAGTGTCATCGTTTCTCCGCTGAGTAGTGCAGTGGTAGGGTAGAGATTAGAGATGTAGACTTAACGAGCTGCTGCCCCGGGAGCGGGAGCGGGAACGGTTTCTCTATACATAGAAGTCGAAGGTAGGGCTGATATTCTGAATAGATGAAAATGACCTTATAACTATAAAATCAAAACCGCAATTAATGATCAATTTAAAATTCACTACGTTCGATATATTGGACAGGTGACATAGTACTTGATTTAGTGGAGTTATATGCTTGGACGTTTCGTTATGTTGGTATCACATGTTTGTAACCCCTGCTTCTTCAGGTTTTTATAGACCACGTTTCCAATTAAAGTAAATTTAATAAACACAATACCGAAAAAAATAAATAAATCACTTTATAACATTATTTCTCTAACAAAATAATGTTGTAGTAAATTTTTTACCATTACGATACAAGTTAATCCAAAAAGTTAATGTCACCAACGAGGTTCCATGTCAATTTTTTTTTTATATAAAGGAACGCACATGCGGTTCGCGTCGTTTTTACAGCATTACAAAAAGTTTTCATTCCAATTTTTACTTGTCTGTGACAGCGCCCGCTTTAACGCATGCGCGGTGATGTGCTAGGTTTTGGCGCCATTAATTGAATACGTTTTGCTGTAGTTACTTTATTAACTTTGATCTTTTATTTATCGAATCGCAATGTATGAGAGTAGATAAAGAAGTGTATGAAACTGCACATAACTAGGTATTAAAACACTCGTGTGATACTATTAAAAACCTCGCCTAGCGGCTCGGTTCTTAAACACACACTCGTGTTTTAATACCCCTCTTTATGCAACAATTTCATAAACTACTATTATTTTGTTCTGTATCATGCTAAAATAAATGAACTATAGTACATGTAGAGGAACTTAGGCATTTTGTAGGTATTTTTAGGCATGACATATTAATTATTTAAATCCACTAGCTAGGTAGTTATTCTGTAAGAACATTGTAAATACCATAGAAGCAATAAATGGTTATTAATCTGAAAAATTAAATTCAAAATACTATTTTGAAATAGATGTATACACTTACCTTGATAATTAATTAATTTGTATAGATGTGTACCTTGTGCGGGGTCCGTCCGGGTTGGTACCACCATCTTATCCATTAACCTACCGCCAAGCAGCAGTGTTTGCATTGTTGTGTTCCGGTTTGGGGATAAGTCAGCCGGTGAAATGACTAGCATAGAGGCATTCCATCTATCATCATCCATTCCACCAGAACCTAGACTTTCTCAGATGACCTTAGACCTTAGATATACTTTAAATTAATTGGGATTCACCATTTATTGCGACGTAACCTTATTTGAAAACCAGTTTGAGAATTCTTTCAAATAAAAATGTAAACAGTGCAATTGCTTATTTTATTTCATTCCCACTTACACCTGATACTGCAGCTACCTTAGGCATGAGATTTTCCAACAGCTCCGTACTTACCCGTATTCTTTTTTTGCCACGACGCCAGCGTGCGTGAGTATCGTGAACGTGATTCAAGTAGAGATCACTGAAAACCAGCGCCTGCCATCCGACCGCCAACCGAGACGAGAAACGAGATGGCAGGGCAGCCTATCATGGGTGGCTGGGCTACTACTAACTGCGCCCCCACTAAGGCTTAGCACGCACTGCGATTTTTCACAAGCGGTTTCAGAACCGGAAAAAATGTAACGTACGGCATGCTTTATAAGCGCACGCACTTGCAATTTATTTTAGTGACTGATTTAAAAAACGTAACTTGTCACAGTTCAATTTGCGGTTTGCAAACGCGCGTATTTATGTATCCCATACTTTATGTATAGTGGCGCCCCCACTGCGGTTCGCAAACGCGGTTTTTTCGTCAGATCAGCTGATCAGCTCCGAGAGCGGATCGGTGAGGTGTGTTGTAGTGCGCCGCATTATGTCATCGGAGTCAGATAGTACGTTGCCGGTAGATAGCGATAATGTGCCTAAAAATATTATTAATGAAGTTGCAAACGACAGCGATAGAAATGTTAAAGCTAAACTCTGGCTTGTATATTGGCGTTTTCTAGGTTTTCTATTTCTTATCACCAAGGCCACAATACATGCTACTCTGCGGAAACCCATTGTCATACCTACTGAACGTGAAAATCGCGAAAAAACCAACCGCAATGCGACTTCCTTCGCGGTTCGGCGGTTTCAGCAAGACTGAAACCGCAAGGAATTAGTGGAAAAAACCGCTCTTTGGATCCCGCTGCTCTGCACCGCCACGGTGAGACCGGCTCCTCGATGCAGTGCATCAGACCAGACCTGACCTCTCGATACAGCTCCCTAGGCATTACACCGGAACACGACGATGTCGTTTGGCGGCGTGTGGTGATAACTAGCCACGGCCGGAGCCTACCACAAGAATGTGTTGTTCATTTAGCATGCCCAGAGGTCACATGTAGGATATCTAGAGTCATGAATCCCAAGGGGCTTCGCCTACGGACGCGAACAGCAGCAGTTGCCGGGTTAGAATAGTGCCACTCCATGTCTTCCCGTGGATGTCGTAAGAGGCGACTAAGGGAATAAAGGCTTGTAGTAGGTACTGTTACGCGATGGGCTGGCCACCTGTCACTAATATATTGGGAAACATCTTAGCCTACTTGTGCAAAATGTGGTTACAGAATTATCCAGAAGTTTTAAGATTTTGTTGGCGCGATAGCTCGTTGCTGTCCGTAGGTCGCTGCTGGCTGCCTCTCGATCCTTTGCTTCGCTATTCCCTTTTTCCTGCCTATAGTAAGGTCTGTGCAACTCAGGGAAAATGATTTTAACCTTTTCTCGACTTTAACAAATATATTCTTTATGCGTTTAAAATGTGTCCGTTACAGAGCAGGTATGTGAAGTGAGGGAGGATGACTCGATATAATCGTATGAATAAAACTTAAAACTAACGTAAGGGGGCAGCACTGTCGCGGTTATCGCTGCGGTCCAATAGAGGGCGTTAAGATGGCCTTAACATGCCGGCCGCCTTGGAATGCTCCTGTTCCAATACTACGACGCTGGGCAGGATACGTGGGCTTCGTCAGACTGCGATGGTAGGGGGCAAATCTTCGAGAATGACCTCCGTATGGTCCCAGATGAAGTCCGGATGTCCGCTGCTCGGGATACGCCGTCTTTGCCTGGGTATGTGCGAAGAATTCTACCTAGCCGCCATTTTAGAGGTGGTTAATTGTCCTCCTTGATAAGAACAAGCATATTATCTTTTAGATCTTGAGTATTTGCTTTCCATTTGGTGCGGGTCTGCATTTCAGCTACGTACTCCTGCGACCATCTTTTCCAAAAATGCTGGCGCATCTGCTCGACTCTGTCGTATCGAAGCAGGCGATGTGGGGCTGCCTCTGTCAGATCCTCGCAGGCTGGTGCGATCAGAGACCTTCCTATGAGGAAATGGGCTGGTGTAAGTGGGGTAGGATCGTTGGGATCAGTGGACAGAGGTGACATAGGTCGGCTATTAAGTACAGCTTCAATTAGAGTTAAGACAGTTGTGAATTCCTCAAATGTCAAACGAGCATTTCCAACTATTCTACGGAGATGATGCTTGCACGATTTGATCCCCGATTCCCATAAACCACCAGTATGAGGACTATAAGGGTGAATAAATTTAAAGTTGATATTTTGATTAGTGGCATAATCTATAATATCCTTTGAGTTATTTTGAATAAACGAACTGAACCTGTTCTCCGCTCCGATAAAAGCTTTCCCGTTATCTGAATATATTTCAGTCGGTTTGCCACGTCGAGAAATAAATCGTTTTAACGCTAAAATGTAATCGTTGGTTGAAATGCACAGCGCGCGTCACGAAACAAACGAACAAACAAACGTAACCTTTAACCAAACTGCTCCCGCGGCCCTTACGATTAAGTATTGATACAGGTCCCGCATAGTCTACTCCGCAATACATAAAAGGATGACCCGGGTGCAGACGTTCATCGGGTAAGTTACCCATGATCGGGGTTAACGTCTTACCTTTCATACGCGTACAGGTGATACACTGCATCACCATTTTCCGAGCAAGGTTTCTACCACCTATCGGCCACCAACACTCGCGCACGGCACCCAGCAGTAACTGGGGTCCGGCTTGTAACAATCGCTTATGTTCGTCTCTGAATAACAACAACGTGAAACGATGTTTACTACACAACAGCACTGGATGTTTTTTCTCGTAACTAAATTCACTCGCGTTTGCTAATCTACCACCAACTCTTATGACTTGATATCGATCTAGAAATATATTTACATACATACATAAACTCACGCCTTTATTCCCAAAGTGGGGTAGGCAGAGCTACAGAATTACCAACAACTTTTAAAACTTGTTTAAACCCGACAATCTACAATTTCGCTTATTAGGAATAGGTACATTGTTTACTAAATTGTAATATTCATTCGGGAACATTTGTTTTTGCGCAATGATGCTTAACGAGCGCTCGGACGCGCGCAGCTCTGCGACTGATAATAAGAAACCGGTTCGCCGCTGCACTTTTTACGGCGTGCGTTATACACGAATCTAAGTACATACGCTAATATTCTAATTAATTTACTAAAACTCGAATAGTTGTCAAAATCTATTATCGGATCATCTACATTTATTATTTTTGAGACCTCAGGATCGTCGCAGCACTTCGCAAGTTCCTTTAAACACCGCATGCTGAGATAAGGCGCCGAGGAAGTGCCATAAGTCACGGTATTTAGTTGGTAAGTATGTAACGGATGTGAAGGATGATCTCGCCAGAGAATCAATTGCAAGTTTCTGTCATCTGGATCTACGAGTATTTGACGAAACATCTTCTCCACGTCCGCACACGCTACGAACTTATGTTGCCTGAATCTAAGTAATATACTAAAAATATCGTTTTGCAGTATAGGACCCGTATAAAGAATGTCATTAAGTGACTTATTTGACGTAGTTTTGACACTGCCGTCAAAAACCACGCGTAATTTGGTCGTTGAGCTATCACGAAACACTCCGTGATGAGGAAAGACAAAGTATGGGGTCTCATACGTTTCGATACGACTCGTATGACCCAACTCAATATACTCGTGTATAAAATTGCTGTACATAGTTTTGTAATTGGGATTACTTTCTAATTTACGTTCTAGAGACATAAACCTTGTCTCAGCAATTTTATACGAGTCTCCGAGTGAATCAGCTGTTTCTTTTAAAGGGAGCCGTACACTGAATCTGCCGTCGTCGTCACGTGAGGTCGTGTTGCACAACATATCTTCGCATTTGCGCTCATCTAACGTGAGTGCACTCGTGTTATTAGGTTTAGGTATCTCTTCGAGTTCCCAGAACCTTCTCATTCGCGTGTCTAACTCTGTCGTATTAATTAAATTACATTGAACCTCGTGGCTCGTTGAATCGAATGAATGTACGCTTCCCGATATTAACCACCCTAATTTAGAGCTCTGTAAATATGGTCCGCAAGCTAATCGTATTTTCTCTCCATCCAGCAATTCCCAGAATTTATCCGCTCCTATCAAAACGTCTATTTCTGACGGTACGTCAAATGTGGGATCTGCTAAAGGTAAGTTCTCCGGTATACTAAACGCCTTAAAATCTAACCGCACAGTGGGCAAGGTAGAAGTGATACGCGGCAGAACTATACACCTCATTTGTGTATTATAATCGCATAACTTTGATCGCAAAGTAATATCGCATAGTTGGCTCGAGTTAGTGACCGATTGCCCTACACCCGAGACACGAACAGTGGACTGTATAAGAGGAATTTTTAATCGTTTTGACAAAGTTTCGGTTATAAAACAATGCTGGCTACCACTATCAAGAAGCGCACGCGCATGATGGTATTCGTTTTCGGCATCAGCAATTTCTATGACCGCGGTGCCTAATAGAACCGGTTGCAATCCTCTCAACTTGGTTTGCAAGCTATTATCACACCTAATTTCTCTCGTATTACGATCGCATTGACTGTGAAGCGCCGCTGACACGGCCGCGACGTCACTATCAGCCGGCAGTGCATACGGAGCCCGCACGGCAGACAGTTGCTTATTATCGTCTAGTACATGCAACAACCCATTTTGATTTTGCTGGCATTGTCTGCATGGACCGAATGTGCAAGCCGAGATAGCATGACCTGCTCGTAAACAGTTGGAACACAAGTTATTTTTCTCAACGAATTTAATTCTATCCCGGACAGGCAGATTTAAAAATAAAATACAGGTATAAAGTGCGTGATTATCTTTGCACATCGCACAAATACGAGTTGGTTTCTCCGATTGTTTACTCCGCGTAGTAATGAAGCTTTGAGTGTGTTGTTGTGATTTTAACTGGGTTTTCCTAGGTTCATAGTTGGATGATCCGCCTTCATGTTGGGATTTTAAAGTGCAAGGGTTCTTGTTGTGACTAAGGTTAATCATCTCCAACATGTCGGCTTTATTTTTAAGAAAGTAAAGCAGACTATCCAACTTTAATGGCGAATCACTGCGCAGATCGGAATCGATAGTACTCTTTTGTTTTTCCCACTCTCGTTCAGTGGTAGAATCTAATTTAGTGACGACTAAATAAATAATTAGCGTATCCCACGAGTCAACGGGTTCACCAATCGTTTTTAAAGCACGTAAATTTCGATTAACGGTATCTATCAATTTTCGTATCTGCACAGGAGATTCATGTTGTATAGGTTGAAGCGTAAACAGCGATTTCACGTGATTATGAACCAGAAGACTATTATTATGGAACCTTTGTACTAATAAATCCCATGCGCTAGTGTAGTTGGCCGCGGTAAACTCTAAAGCACTAATAACCTGGAGGGCAGTACCACTTAACGACGATCTTAGGTAATGAAATTTGTGAATAGGGTCCAGATCAACACGTTTATGTATCATGGTGACGAATGAGTTTTTAAATTCTAACCACTGATCATAAGAGCCGTTAAAAGACGGTAGCTTAATTTCGGGTAATTTAAAGGACGTTAATGTAGCACGCGCGTTACACTGGGAATTATTTTCGCTAGTCTCTTCAACCAACAAACATTTAGCGGATGTCATTAAGCTAAAATAAAGTTCTTCAAACTGTTCGCGATATTCAAATTGCGTAATTAAATCAATTTCATCTACTTTTGTCTCAATCTCCGTCTGAATGGAATTAAAATTATTAAAGATATTTTCTAAATTATTAGTTTTCAATTTCAATTCAGTTTTCTGAGCTTCAATTAATGTTTTATGCTCCAAACTGTTAACATATTTTTGAAATGAGGTTAACCGTAGCTTAGCCGTGCCTCTTTGTCTCTTGAGGTCGGCCATGCGGTCGGTACTTTTATCGCGTTTTTGCGGAGATTTCGGCACTTTTAATTTATTACTATCACTGTCTGCTTGTGAATATTCCTCGTCACACATATTGGCGGTATATAGAAATAGGGAACACTCACGTGAGCCGTAGAAATCGCAGAAGGGCCAAGGTCAGGAACACTCGTTTGACACGTGGTTCTCTGCTGGAATGAGAAATCACAACACTCAATTAGTTAATTATGCACCTCAGGATGGGATGGGAACAAGGATAGGAAGGTCTGACCGTTTC
This sequence comes from Acleris emargana, assembly GCA_927399475.2. Lineage (NCBI taxonomy): Eukaryota > Metazoa > Arthropoda > Insecta > Lepidoptera > Tortricidae > Acleris > Acleris emargana. Next base: position 3,075,139 of record OV656846.1, read on the forward strand.
TCGCTGTCTTCTCTTCTAGAGATCGGCGATGCAGTTCAATTGTGACCCGGTGAGATGGATCAAAATGTTGGCGCGATAGCTCGTTGCTGTCCGTAGGTCGCTGCTGGCTGCCTCTCGATCCTTTGCTTCGCTATTCCCTTTTTCCTGCCTATAGTAAGGTCTGTGCAACTCAGGGAAAATGATTTTAACCTTTTCTCGACTTTAACAAATATATTCTTTATGCGTTTAAAATGTGTCCGTTACAGAGCAGGTATGTGAAGTGAGGGAGGATGACTCGATATAATCGTATGAATAAACTTAAAACTAACGTAAGGGGGCAGCACTGTCGCGGTTATCGCTGCGGTCCAATAGAGGGCGTTAAGATGGCCTTAACAGATTTGTTGGTAATTCTTTAGCTCTGTCTACCCCACTCTGGGAATGAAGGCGTGAGTTTATATATGTATGCAAGTTATTTTCGTATAAGGCAAGGTCAAAACAGTCTTTCAAGTGTACGTTGCGCAAAACATCTTCTATAAAGTACGAGTATCTGCATAATGTTGTTATAGTAGGTAGGTAATATTCATTGTATGTATTTATTTACTTTATGTTATTTTTATACCCATATTCTATAATTTATGTTTACCTGATTTCTTATTTATGCCCTTATCTTTACCTTGTTTCTGTGTGGCCAATTGGTTGACTGGTAGAGAATGCCTTAAGGCATTAAGTCCGCTAATTGTACTTTTCTTTTATTGTGCAATAAAGTTTAATAAAAATAAATGCGTGTTCTTTATGCGTGCTATGGTAGTCCAAGTTCTCTCCCTGTCGTTAAAAGATAAAAGATAAAAGACATTTATTCAGTAAGTAGGCCACACGGGCACTTTTACACGTCAAGAATCTACCAGCGCTTCACAAGAGGAGACCACTGCTGAGAAGAAACGCCGCAAGAAACTCGGCAGTCAGTCATTTTTTAAATATATTTAATGTTACAATGGTATACTTAGTCTAGCATTATATAAATCTATAAATATTAAATTAAAAAATATATTAAATAAGCTGCGTAGTTTCAGCAGGAAAACACACCAAAATCTTGCGAGAGAGATAGATGGAGAAGAAAAAAAAGAGAACACCTACCTAGGTGTAAGTATACAGGGTGTCTGGAAAACCTTCGGAGAAATTTTAACTGTAGATAGGGTGGATGATTTGGATCATCCCTATATTGGTAACTTTTGTTTAAGTTAATATTTGACTGAGTTACAGACAGATTTATCATCGACTTTCCTGACGATGCTCTCAGTGTGCCCCATCTTAACTGATTCATTCATAATATCGTCGGTGATACTGCAAAACCGCGTAAGTAACAAATTTATGATAGAGCAAAATAAACCTTACGGTCTTATTAAAAAGGTGCATTTTGCTCCTTATTTAAAATGTCACTTACGCGGTTTTGCAGTTTCACCGACGATATGTGTCACAACGTAATGTAAATAAACAAGTTGTTCCTTATGAACAATGTTTCCAATCATGGTCAAAAGCTCCATGGAGTTTAGAAAACTGACACATTATCCTGTAATGTGAATGAAAAGACGGTGTCTGATAAGGGCTATTATGTGAAATAATCTAAAACTGAAACTTACGATTATGATTTTTACTCACACTTTTCTCACACTCACACGGCTAAAATAGCACTTGCACTCGTAGGCACATTACTTCTTTTACGAGATCATGAATCATGGCTGTATTTCATTGATTTGTACCACTATCAGGGCTTCCGACGAATAAAAAACACAATAATTAATTATTGACAATTTGACATATTATCTTTTTAAATCTTGGACCATTAAAACTCTTTACGAAAAGAGTTTTAGGTTTCATTTGTAAACAAAAAATCCTACCTACACGTTACGTTTTATCAAAATTACATTTAAAGCTGGCATCATACATATTGTTGCTAGATATTCGTATCATAGAAGAAAGAGAAAAATAGGATCGCTTTGTAAGAAGAGGTCGACGTGATTACACTCTGTGGTAAAAACCCTTAAAAGAAAAAGGCCACTAAAGCCGGCTACTCACACACCTGCTGCAGGGGCAATATGGGAATTGGACCCTTGATTGCCTCCTTAATTGTGATGTGTGTAGGCAAGCAGGAGCAATTTTTAGATTGGGCCTGCGGCAGGGCGGCAGGGGCGCAAGACCTTCCTAGCTCCCTAGATTGTGTCTACCGCCCTGCAAGGTTGCTGCGTGTGTAGTAGGATTGGGGCAATTCCAGTCAGTTCATTGGTGACAACCGAGCGGAGTGGACAAAAATTGAAAAAATGGTGTTACCATAGCCAGGAGCTCTTCAAAAGAATCAATATCCATTCGCAAAAAGTTTCTAAGATCATCTACTTCCAATTCTTTCATAATATTCATGTGGCACAATTTGCTTCGTTTCTGCAACCAATTCTTCACCCAATATCTTCTCTTCCTTTTTTTTTTGGTAGCACCACAGAAAGTGCCAAGGCGATACCAATCCTCTGGTGTTTCGACAATACAGGAGGCTTTCTCGTGGACGTGCGTTCAGCGGGACTATCAGTTACACACTGAACGGCAGGCTAGTGTGTAGAGAACAGCCTAAAATTGGTCCAACCGCCGTGCGACCGGTATTGCCCCTGCAGCAAGTGTGTGAGTAGCCGGCTTAAGGAACACCCAGAAAATATAAAACGTGGACTACAATCACAATCAGTCAAGGAAGCGATGTCACAAGCGAAGCGATGTTTGGTTTGGGGTTTGTTTTGTTTACTTGCATGTGATGTGACTTCACATCACACTCACAGGTTATAAAGTATTTCTAACATCACATAGCGTTTTTGCCACAGATTAAATTTCAAAAAAATCCTTATTATTTCGTGTAATTTCCAAAAAAATAGACATAATTTAATGTGAAATAAAGTGAAATACGTTATTTTACGCTAGTATCAGATAGGATGACCACAATTTGTAGTATATTTTCAATGTTGTCAAATAGCCTATTATAATCAATTATGCGACGACCTTTATATCCATCGACAAAATGTTTCGCACTTGGACTTTTGGCTACTGCCACAAATACCATGCGGATCAAAAGGAAAGAACCAGCAGCCAGCAGCGCTTTCTCCCCGTCTGGTTGCCCTGAAAATCAGCGCGTGCAGCGTCACGGCATGTCTGACACTATGATGCTGAGTAGCACCCAATTTGGTGCATTATTATTTTATAAAATAGTTTTAAGGTTTTGTATTTTCTCACTGTATTTAATTTGATTATTATTTTTCTGTGGTTTGCACCAATAAACGATTTTCTTTTTCTCCTTTTTTTTCTTCAATACGGAGAGCAATAATCGGATCGTTCAATCCGTCTATTTGAACTTTGACAAGTCTATGAATTTATGGCTGTCATTAGATGTCAGTGTTAAATTATGTTATTTTCAATATTCACGTCTTCAATATTTTTGCTGTAAATCAGTTATATGGGCTACTTTAGAGCAGAAAACAATGGTAAATGGTTAGATCTCGACAGTAAAAGACGGACGATATGATCAGTCTCGGCAAAACATGAACAAGAGACCTAGTGATTTCACATTTAAAACCAATTAGTGTTCAAATTGCAAAAACGAAAATACAGTAAGTTGCACTAAAATTACTCATTTATTTTTATTATAATGCTACCTTGATTTTTGTTTACATGGAGCGAACTGTTTGTTTACATGGAGCGAACTGTTTGTTTACATACCATGTGACAACGTATGGTCTCAGGTCATTGACCTCGGACATTGAATTTTGACGTAAGATACTACGAACTGTTGGAGTAGTATACTATCAACGTCAAAATGTCAAGGTCGAGATATCGGCTGCGATATATCAAGTAACAAAATGAATATAATTAATCCTTCTTTTTTTTTTACATTAACAGAAACAAAAATGAACCATACCCCCGTGATCAGAATCGTGCCAACTATTACCCCCCCAAATTTCTCCGAAGGTTTTCCAGACACCCTGTATAAGACGGTGCAAGACGACCACATAAGATTGATATGTTTTCCTACATCAACGGTGTCCCCTAGACAAGACAAAGCTACTGAATTTGAAAAAAATAAAAAATATTAATTTTCGGGTTTAGGCCAAGCATTTTTGTCTATTAGATAGTCCTCGATCCCATAATACGCTTTAGACATTAACGACTTTTTCAAGTAATTTTTAAGTGCTGGAAAGGGTAGCTTTAAAGCTACGTCAGGTAATTTATTATAGAAATGAATGCATTATTGACCAACAAATGATTTATATACTTTACGGACGCGGAATTTGCGAATAGCGATTTTATTTTTATTTCTAGTATTGAAATTATGTACATCAGAATTTTTTGTGAAAGAATCTAAATTTTTAATAACATAAATAATATTCTCATAAATAAATTGAGACGCTACAGTTAAGATATTAATTTCCTTAAAAAGTTCTCTCAGCGAGTCACGGGAATTTAAGTTGTAAATAGAACGAATGGCCCTTTTTTGTAACACAAATATAGTTTGTACATCGCATAGCTCGAGTTGCGCATCTTCCTCCACAGCTGCTTCGCGGCTGCGCATCTTCCTCCACAGCTGCCTCGCGGCTGCGCATCTTCCTCCACAGCTGCCTCGCGGCTGCGCATCTTCCTCCACAGCTGCCTCGCGGCTGCGCATCTTTCTCCACAGCTGCCTCGCGGCTGCGCATCTTCCACCACAGCTGCCTCGCGGCTGCGCATCTTCCTCCACAGCTGCCTCGTGGCTGCACATCTTCCTCCACAGCTGCCTCGTGGCTGCACATCTTCCTCCACAGCTGCCTAGCGGCTGCGCATCTTCCTCCACAGGTGCCTCGCGGCTGCGCATATTCCTCCACAGCTGCCTCGCGGCGCGCATCTTGATAGCGCATCTTCCTCGAACGGCTAGATAGCTTAGCCTTAGTGGAAACGGTCACATGGTTTCGTGGCGTAGCTTTCACATCCTCGCAGCATAGCTGTACATAGCACATCTCTGGTGGGAAGGCACCCTAACTACGACATACATTGTGTATTATTATATACAAAAAAAAAACACTCTTCGATTTCAAGACAATACTTTAGTTTATTAGAAAACACAATAATAGCAATGAGGGCTCCACTGGACGTTCAGTGTAGTCCTTTGTTACTGCGACAAGGTACTAAAATGTGCAATTACATACATCGGAGTTCGAAGGTAAGTACTGTACGATGCTGTATCCTTAGGTCTCGCCAGACCTACATACATAAACTCACGCCTTCGTTCCCGGGGAGGGGTAGGCAGAGCTACAGAATTACCTACAACTCTAAAAACTTGTTGATAATTCTGTAACCACATTTTGCACAAATAGGCTAAGATGTTTACCAGCGTATTAGTGACAGGTTGCAAGCCTATCGCCTAACAGTACTACAAGCCTTTATTCCCTTAATCGCCTCTTACGACATCCACGGGAAGACATGGAGTGACACTATTCTAACCCGGCAACCACACGGGCAGACCTATCGACGCGGAATCGGCTTGAGACAGTAAGAAAAAGAAATAAATAAATATATACAGTTCATTTGACATACATTTGGACACATTTGTAACAACACATACACATACATACCTTCACGCCTTCATCCCAGAGTGGGGTAGGCAGAGCTACAGAATTACCAACAACTCTAACAATTTGTTGATAATTCTGTAACCACAATTTGCACAATTAGGCTAAGATGTTTAACAGTGCAACAACAACAACAACAAACAAACAAAAATAAGAAACTAAATTCCAATAAGGAGCCACTCAGTAGCATGTCATGACAAGCCTCGGGTGGTCATTCTGGGGGGTTTGGGCGTCCCCGCGGTCTCCAGGTTAGTCACCCTCCAGCTCGATGGTGCCGCCGACGTGGCTGGGTAATGAGTTCGCGCCATTTCCAACTTCCTTTCTCTCGCCTTTTTCACTCTTCTACATCACCATCAATGGTAAAGTTCAAGGAAAGTGCACGGTATAAACCTCATCTCACGAACAGTGGGGATTTGCACTGTAATCTCGACGCGGTCCACCACCATCTCGGAACCGCTAAACCGCATTTAAGTACTTTTTATCACTGAGACACTGATCAAATGTCTATCTAACGCGGTATATTACACTACCCAAGGTACTCCTTGGAACACAAATTTAAACCACGCTTTGGCGTGTGAGTTACAGAACCCAAATCCTCTCCTAACTATGATTTCCAAAGAGGTTCGACATAGAGAACCTTAACCAACACGTTATTACGTGACGCAGAGCTGCTGATGCCACAGTTAGTAACATGTATAATAAGCCTAAGAGCCCGTGACAACCAGACCTTCGTCATTTTATAAAAGCTGAAAGTTTATTTAAGTATGCTTTGAACATAGGTAAGAACGATGGCAAAATCTGAAATTCGAGTCATGGTGGCTTTGGGAGGTAGGGGGTGGGACAGGTGCATAATATACCAGCCGACTTTCGTTATTTTATAAAGCGTAATTTTTTAATATGTTATTCGGAATAACATTACAAATCATCTCATTCATTGCCAAACACTTTTTATCGTGGCAATCCCTTGCCAGACACCCTAAAACTTTAATCATTTTTAATTCTACTTTCGTTATAGTATGAAAGTTAAAATTTATACATGTTATTTGGGTAACTATTAGAAGATGTTTTCTCAGTTGCCAGACAGTTTCGACAGTTCCTACCTGGCCCAGACAAACATATTGGGTACCTACCTATAGGTGCGAGCGCGAGGCAATATACAGTCGCACAGGTGCGAGTGAGATAGCGCGTTAGGTCTTCACTGCGCGAGCAGCTTTCCGTTACTTTGCGGTAGAAGTTTGTAATTTTGTATCAGTATACGTACACGCTTGGCTATTTGTGGTGACGCTTTTAAAATAAAATTTAAAATATACCTACAGTTTTATTAAAGCATTATAATCATGGAAGGTGTATCAAATTGTTTTGTGTGTAAGAAAAGTGATGGAAAAACAATAATATTTTCGAAAGAGACATTAAAAAATGTGAATGAATTTTAAGATTACGAAAACAAATTTAAAATATAAGGACATTATTTTGCCTATTAGCTATGGATTCATTTGTTTACATTCTGTTCTGTTCTGTTCTATCTTTAGCGGATATCTGGTGCCAAAATAAAAATGCCGGAGATACAAAAGAAATTGCGTATAATATCCGGTGTTGCTCGTACAGCGGCTTGAAGGCAAGTGGGTGACATGCACATAGCCGCGTCACGTATTCAAAAAATGCCTAACGTTTTGAGTGTTTTCGATAGCTTTGGCGTGTCGTTACTCGGAGATTCCTGGCAGGCGCTCGAGCCGGAACATACTCCCGGCCGTTGAAAGATCACTTTCAACCTTGGAGTTCTTCAGCGCTGGGAAGTTTGCAGAGCCGTACTAGGGAACGGCGTACGCAGCCCCGGTTCGTGGTGACGTCAGCTACTCTGGCTATCCCGTCGGAGCCTGTGATGAGGCGAAGGACGCGGCCGAGCTTCCATGCGAGCGGTTGAGCGTTGTCTTCTGCTAGAAGTACCAGGTCCCCTCATGGGCCACCATGTTCTATCTTTAGCGGATATCTGGTGCCAAAATAAAAATGCCGGAGATACAAAAGAAATTGCGTATAATATTCGGTGTTGCTCGTACAGCGGCTTGAAGGCAAGTGGGTGACATGCACATAGCCGCGTCACGTATTCAAATAATGCCTAACGTTTTGAGTGTTTTCGATAGCTTTGGCGTGTCGTTACTCGGAGATTCCTGGCAGGCGCTCGAGCCGGAACATACTCCCGGCCGTTGAAAGATCACTTTCAACCTTGGAGTTCTTCAGCGCTGGGAAGTTTGCAGAGCCGTACTAGGGAACGGCGTACGCAGCCCCGGTTCGTGGTGACGTCAGCTACTCTGGCTATCCCGTCGGAGCCTGTGATGAGGCGAAGGACGCGGCCGAGCTTCCATGCGAGCGGTTGAGCGTTGTCTTCTGCTAGAAGTACCAGGTCCCCGATGCTCAGCGTAGCGGAATTGGCCTTCCATTTAGTTCGCTGCTGTAATTCAGACAGGTATTCTCGTTGCCATCGTTGCCAGAAGTGTTGTTGTATTTTTACCAGGCGCTCATGGCGTTGCAGCTGGTTTTCTTTGCTGTCAGTCAGGCTCGGTGATGGTGGTGCAGTCAGCGGCCTTCCGATCAGAAAGTGTCCTGGGGAGAGGGAGAGGAGGTCGTTAGGGCAGGACGATAAAGGACACAAGGGACGGCTGTTTAGAATTGCCTCCACTTGTGCAAATAAAGTTGAAATTTCTTCGAATGTGAGATGGCTATCACCGATAACGCGTCTAAGATGATATTTTGCCGATTTTACGCCGGCTTCCCAAATACCACCGAAATGAGGAGTGTAAGCCGGTATAAACATGAATTTAATTGATTGCTGGCTTGCAAAATCAAATACTGGATTTTGTACATGTTTTATAAATGATCCCAATTCCTTTGCGGCAGACACGAAGTTAGAACCGTTATCACAGAACACTTCCGTTGGTTTACCACGGCGTGCTATAAAGCGTCGAAATGCCATTATAAATGCATCCTTCGTTAAATCGCTTACGGCTTCGAGATGAATGCATTTGTAGCGTAAGCACACAAACAAACACAAATAACATTTAATTAAACGACTTCCACGGCCTTTGCGATTGATAATAGAAAATGGGCCGGCAAAGTCCAAACCAACTGCCATAAATGGGTAATCCGGCGTTATGCGCTGAGGTGGTAAGTTACCCATTTTGGGTTGTAAGGTTTCGCCTCGGAGACGCCTGCATCGCGCGCAGTTGTTGACTGTGCGCCAAGCGAGACGCCGCCCGTTTACTGGCCACACGGCTTCTCGCACCGTCGCAAATAATAGCTGTGGGCCAGCGTGCATATTATTGAGATGCTCTCTTTTAAACAATAATTTAGTTAACGTATGTGCGGCGTGTAGTAGGATGGGATGTTTCTTTTCATAAGAGTAATAATGTGTAGCGCCTAGTCGGCCGCCAACACGCATCAGTTCATTATCCAAAAAAGGAGATAACGATAAAATTTTACTTTTGTTACTTAATATTTTACCTTTATGCAGCGCGTCGTATTCAATGGGAAAAGATTGACCTTGAGCGATAATGCACAGCGAGTGCCATGACTCACGCAGCTCGTCAGCTGATAATGTACCTACGCGCTCGGGCTGCTCGTCAGCTGATAAGGTACCTGCGCGCTTGTTACGACGGTACTTAAGGTTGAATATAAATCTTTGTACGTGAACAAATGATCGCTGAAGTCTATTCAGAGAGGAATAATTTTCAAAAATGATTATTGGCTCAATTGTAACGGCTGAATGGACTTTTAATTCGGGCAAAATTGTAGGGTTTTTAACCTTTAGCACCGGCCATTCTTGTTCATTTTTAAATAAAAACCTAGGTCCTGACCACCACAGGTTCAAGGACATTATACCCTTTGCGTCTACCCCTCGCGAAATTATATCGGCGGGATTAGAATCTGTAGGCACGTACCGCCAGGACGACGGCGAAGTCAGTTCTATGATTTCACTAGTTCGATTAGCGACAAAGGTTTTTAGTTTTGAAATGTCACCTTTAATCCATCCCAGCACCACACTTGAGTCACACCAGTGTACCACTTGAGCTGGCTTGCGCCTTAGTGAGTCAACTACGGCCTTAGAAAGTTTAGCGGCGAGCAAAGCGGCACACAATTCTAATCGCGGAATGGTGGTAGGTTTCAAAGGGGCGATTTTAGCTTTCGCGCATAACAGTCTGACAGTGACGTCACCGTTAGGGTTAACCGATCTAAAATAAATGCAGGTTCCGTATGCTAATTGGGACGCGTCACTGAAAGAATGTAGTTCAATAGTTTTAGGTGAATCACACAACACTAACCTCGGTATTTGCAAGTTAGGCAATAATTTCAAACTATCGGAAAACTTAGTCCAATCATCTTTTATATGCTGAGGTACAGGTTGATCCCATTCCAATTTTAGTTCCCAAAGCTTTTGTAGCATAATTTTAGGTAAAATTATAACAGGACCCAAAATGCCTAGTGGATCAAATATTTTAAATGCGTTTGACATTATGAACCGTTTTGTTATTGGTTGATCTGGATTGTGTGAAAACCCTTTTGTAGGAAAATGTAGGTTGTCAGTGGAAGGAGTCCACCCGAGCCCGAGAGTGCTCGAAGACTCGCTGATTGTTAAACTGTCTTGCTTATCCATATCAACGTTTTCAAAAAGAGATGAGTGATTACTTTTATATTTTCTTAAATTAAAGCAACCTGATTTTAATGCAGTGGACACAGAGTTTTGTATATAAATTAACTGTTGTGGGTCATCTGATCCCGTTATGAGGTCATCGACATAAAAATCTTTTTGGATTATATTTTTAATTAGGTCATCATCTTGATCTTGTCCTAGCTGCCATAAGCAGCGAGTACTGAGATAACTAGCGCTAGCGGTACCATATGTCAATGTATTTAGTATTAATGTTTGAATGGGTCTCGACTCGTCCTCCCTCCAAAGAATCTGCTGTAAATGTCGATCGCTCTCGTCTACTAGCACCTGGCGGTACATTTTTTCTATGTCACCGGTGAGTAGGTATTTGTATTGCCTTGCGCGAATTAAAATTGAGAAGAGGGTGTCCTGCACGGTCGGGCCGACCATCAAAATGTCGTTCAATGAATAACCGGACGTGGTGGGGGCGGACCCGTCAAACACTACGCGGCACTTTGTGGACTCGCTGTCCTGCCGTATGACGGCATGATGGCATAAATAGTAGGGTGCTGGCCTAGGAGCTGTATTACTACTTAGGATGGAGAGATGACCCATCTCGGCATATTCATTTATAAATTTAGTGTAATCTGCCTTTAAGGAGGGGTTTCGCTTGAACCGTTTTTCAAGATAGATTAATCGCTTTTTTGCTAAATGGTAACTTTCACCTAAACAATCACCTGATTCCTTTAACGGCAACTTGACACAAAATCGACCTTCTACGTCCCTTGTGGTGAAAGTGCGAAAGTGTTTTTCACACTCATTTTCACCTATACTCATTATTGATCTAATGGGAACTTCCTCTAATTCATAAAATTTTGTGATTATTTTACTAATATCATTATCGTTTTGCGTTGTGGAAACTATCGCATGATTGCAGTGGATCCTTTTGTTAAATCCTGCTGCGTTTATAGGGCCAGATACGATCCAACCCAGCTGTGTACTTCGTAACTTGGGATTGTTGTGTCCCAATGAGCGGTGTTCATTGCCTAGAATGTCCCAAAACAGATCGGCGCCTATCAGTACATCTATAGGGGCTGGCTGATGTAACAAAGGGTCAGCCAGCTGAATATTTTTTGGCAATTTAAGTGACTTAATATCTATTGGGAACTTTGGCAATTGACCGGTTAATTGTTTTAACACAAAACATGACAAAGTGGCGTTAAATTGGCTATTTATAGATTTTAAATTAATATGGCAGCTTTCGCTTACATTTTGTGAAGAAGTGTTACCTATACCTATGACCTTTAGTGTGTCAATTGGGTGGACCTTCAACGACAGCCTGGTCTTTAGGGACTCAGTTATAAAAGATGATTGGCTACCACAATCCAAGAGAGCGCGAACCTTGACCTTTTGCTGGTCAAGTGGATTCGACACCTCTATGATGGCAGTGGACAGTAAGACTTGGCTTACATTTTGATAGGAATAATTAACAATAGTTTCATCATGTTCGTCAACAGTGGCGAGGTGGCTCGTGGAGGCTGGCGGACGGTGAAGTAGGCTATTGTGCCGCTCGGTACAGCCGCGCTCGCGGCAAGGCCCCATGCGACACTCGCCCTCATTGTGACCTTGTCTTAAGCAATTAATACATAGCTTGTACCTTTTAGCTTCCGTCATCCTCTCATCAACTCCCTGCGCCTTGAATGTAGGGCAATCATAAATTCTATGATGTTCATTGCAGATAATGCACGAAAATGTATTCGACCTTTTACCGTGGTTATTATAAGTGTTGGCAAAGGATTTTATAATGTTCCCATTTTGACCCAATTTGTGATTGTAATTGTTGTTGGGTGCAGAACGAGTTATAGGACTGACCGGCTTGGGTATATTTGTATCTGATCTACCATTCCGGTTTAATGATTCTAGCACGTCAGCACGGTCTATCAAAAATTTATAAAATAGCTCTAAAGTTGGTCCTTCACTTGTTAAAATGTTTCGACATTCTTCCCATTTTAATAGGGTGTTACTGTCTAATTTAGAAGATAGCATAAATATTATCAATACATCCCATTTATCTGTTGGTTGACCTAAGCCAGCAAGGGCTCGCAAATTCTTTACGACATGATCAACTAAAAATCTTAGAGATCGCTCAGATTCACGTGGAAGTGGTTTAATATTAAATAATGAACTTAAATGGTGATTGATTAAGATTCGCTTATTGTTGTACCGACTATATAGCAAGTTCCAAGCTTCAGCATAATTGTTGGCGGATACTTCTAAATTAGAAATAATTCGAGCCGCATCACCTTGCAAATACGATATCAAATAGTGGAATTTATTAATTATTGGGATGCGATCGTTGTTGTGTATAAGACTTTCGAAGGTGTCTCTAAACTCTAGCCAACGGAAATATGCGCCGTCAAATTTAGCTACATGGATTTGTGGAAGTTTCAAACCTATCTCATAATTTGAATTGGGATTATCCACACAACAAGATGAATTGTGAGCAGAATTGCGTCTTTGCTCGCATTGCAATTTTTTAGAAAACACTTCGACTAAAGTTTTGGCTTGTGCTATGTTTAGGATAATATCGTTTTCAATCTGATCACGCTCGTCTACTTCAGTCGGAATGCTTTCAGGACTTAACACATCTATTTCATTCTGCAAGTCATCAAACCTAAGAAGCAGAGCCTCAAATTTTGCCAGTTTCAAACTAAGCTCAGTTAATTGAATATTATCTAATTCTCTGGCGCTTGATATGCTGCCTAAATAATTTTTAAATTTAGTAATTTGTCCTTTGACGGATGATCTTTTGGTTACTAAAGCTTTATAAGTGTCTTTATCTGACGACATCGCAATAGTATGAAGTAGTTACACTTTACGAACAATCAAATTAAATGGAATAAAACTTTGAATTGAAATGATATGGCTCACGTTCCTCGCTTCGGTAGTACTTGCCGCTCAGGAAACCGGCTGCGCACGCTCATCGGCTCGCTCCCGGCCGGTGCCGAACTCGCGGTCAGCTGGCGCGGCTCCGCGCAATATGCGCAGTGACGATAGATATAACCTGAAATAGTTGGCGAAATACGCTAATACCTAACAATAACAGGCCTATTACTGAGAGAGCCTACTTTATAAGTTTTATAATCTCTTGACGTAACTTTCGAATTCGTATTATGTATTACCTACTGCGAGTACCTACACGGGGCAATGTGCAATATATTTATTAATACATAATATATTCTTTAATCTATAAGAACTATCAAGATATAGATACAATTTTTTTTTTTTTTTATTTTTTTTTTTTACTTTCGGGTAGGTTGATACAAAAAGATGATGCAATATTTCTAGAACTCCGGCTTTAAATAGCACTAAATTAATTGAACTAACTTTAATTTACACAAATGGAGCGCTTTTCTAAACATTCGATTAGGATTTAATAGGAAAATGGAACTTTGGATGATAATGATGAGTTGAGGAAGGACACTTATCTTTACTGACGCGCAGCTTCTCGATGTGAAACTTTCGCTGTTTCACTGCTTGAACCTGGCTTCCCGATTGTCTTCCCGTGATCGAAACCCGTGGCTTTAGTCCGTCCACTGCAAGGCTCCAACTCTCGGTAGAAAAGTGACCCGCTCGGCGTGGCTGATTTCTTGCTCCGATTTTCCTTGCTATTTTTGCTATTTTCGCGGATTCTTGTTTATTCCCCTCATGTGGCCACCATGTTCTATCTTTAGCGGATATCTGGTGCCAAAATAAAAATGCCGGAGATACAAAAGAAATTGCGTATAATATCCGGTGTTGCTCGTACAGCGGCTTGAAGGCAAGTGGGTGACATGCACATAGCCGCGTCACGTATTCAAAAAATGCCTAACGTTTTGAGTGTTTTCGATAGCTTTGGCGTGTCGTTACTCGGAGATTCCTGGCAGGCGCTCGAGCCGGAACAATCACATTATATTTAATTTATTTTTTGATATTTAATTATAATTGTACGGAATAATATTAACTAAAATCCATTTTCTTATTATATTCTATCGGATTTCTTATTATATTACACAATTTTTTTAACGCTATATGTAATTATGAATAAACAATCAAATTTGAATGAGAAGTTTAATGTTGAATTAAATTTAAACATTATGTAGTAATTTACCAAAAAGGTTAATTTTTAAACATTTATTTAAATATTAAGTCGTAAATAATTACACAATAACATCATTCGATCGCTCCTAACGCGCTATCTCACTCGCACCTATGCGAATGTATTACCTCGCGCTCGCACCTATGCGACTGTATATTGCCTCGCGCTCGCACCTATAGGTAGGTACCCAATATGTTGGTCTGGGCCAGGTAGGAACTGTCGAAACTGTCTGGCAACTGAGAAAACATCTTCTAATAGTTACCCAAATAACATGTATAAATTTTAACTTTCATACTATAACGAAAGTAGAATTAAAATTTATTAAAGTTTTAGGGTGTCCGGCAAGGGATTGCCATGATAAAAAGTGTCTGGCAATGAATGAGATGATTTGTAAAAAATTACGCTTTATAAAATAACGAAAGTTGGCTGGTATTTTATGCACCTGTCCCACCCCCTACCTCCCAAAGCCACCATGACTCGAATTTCAGATTTTGCCATCGTTCTTACCTATGTTCAAAGCATACTTTAACAAACTTTCAGCTTTTATAAAATGACGAAGGTCTGGTTGTCACGGGCTCTTACTCAATAATTTAATAGCATCAGCAGACTTCGTAGAACAACGTCACGCACTAAACGTGACCTGCTCTTGTACAATACTTGTTAATTATACTTATAAATAGTGTAATTAGCTTAATGAAAGTAATATTGTCTTAGGCTAGTTGATAGCAGTAGTTCTTTGTATGTATTAAACCAAGTTTAAAGTACTCTCCTGGCGTAATTATTTATCTGGCGCAGCTGGTACAGGAAGCGTAAGTTTTTCAGTCGTACGGATTTATAATTTGGAACCGTGTTCCGTGGAGAATTGTGTGTTTCAACACTTTCACGGATCCCGGCGAATAAATAAATTTGATAAGTCGATTAGTGCCTGGGAGAAGCAGCTACTGCAGCCTTTATAGTCTGAGGTTCAGAATCAAGACAACGGAGGTCGACAGCCAAGACGTATTCAAATCACAAGGAGCGTGGAAGTAACTACGGATATGTGAGTAAATTTCGCTATCCTTTACGGCAGGGATGTAACGGAGGTAGTTTTATCGGAACCGAAGGCGGAGTCGGAGTTTTTAAATTTGCTTTATCGGAGTCGGAATCAGAGTCGGAGGCAGGGTCAGAAGTGGTGGCATGAGAGAGATTTTTTATTTAGGGACAAATAAAACATAATATACACCGTGTTTTTATTGATTTACGATAACTTCGGCATATTACTAGGTACATCCATAGAAACTAAGTGGTAGATTCTTTTTATTTATATTGCAAAAAAAAAAAAAAAAATTTCTATGGAGCTAAGTTCATGTAGTTACTTTGCTCCATAGAGAAAAAATGTTTTTTTTTTTGCAATATAAAAAAAAAGAATCTACCACTTAGTTTCTATGGATGTACCTAGTAATATGCCGAAGTTATCGTAAATCAATAAAAACACAGTGTAGAAGAATAGCGTAGGGTACGATAATTATATCTACAAAAGTTGTAAAATTTGTTGGCAGTACGATAGCCGTGCACATTTCATACCCGATAAATCTTTCATTTAACTCTGGAATTTATCCTGATAGTTTAAAAATCACCGTGATTAAACCTCTGTTTAAAAAAGATGAACTAGATAATCTTAAAAATTATAGGCCGGTAGCTTTAATTTCGATCTTCTCAAAAGTTTTTGAAAATGCTTTATACGTGCGGCTTTATAACTTTTTAAGCATAGGTACACGATATACTTTGTGAAGAACAGAAAGGCTTTCGTAAAAATTAAACTATTGATATGGCGATTGATGACTTGCTTCAAGTTGTGTTGCAAAACATAGATAATAAAAATTCAATTTGTGCCATATTCACTGATATGACTAAGGCTTTTGATTATGTTGACCATAAAACTCTTTTACGAAAATTAAATTCATATGGTGTGCGGGGACAAGTTTTGAACTTAATTGAATCCTACCTTAGCCACAGATTTATTTACTGAATAAATATTTTGAATTTTGAATTTTTACTAGGTCGTTGTTAAATTCCGACCCTGAATCGCAATTAATCTTTTTGGTCCAACGTACAAACTGAATAATTTTATTAATGCCCTTACTACTTCTGGTGTACTCCTGTTTGAAATAGAGCAGCTATGGCTTGAGCCAGCTTGCTAAACGCGTCCACCAGAGTGAGATAGTACCTGCCTTCGCCTGCCTTTGCCTTCTAACCTAACCTATCCGAGTCGGTTATGCCCTGTTGATAATTTGGAAAAGTAAGTCATTTGTAAAATGACTAGTAGTAAAATGATCAATTGACTTAACATTTTTTTGCAAAACGTTGTTTGTCAAGTGTAATTTTGCCAAATGAGTTTTGGTCAAACGGCAGGACACCCTGAGACTCGCGTAAAGCAAAGAGATGTGCTCAAAGTACTTCGCCCGCTCGATCTTAGCAAGTGGTCCGGATGGGATTCGTGTGTATAAATTAAAATTCAATCGTTAACCTAAACACAAAATTTGAAGCGTCTAACTTCAAAACTGACGGACTTTCATACATATATTTATCCCCTACTTTACCCCCTTAGGGGTGGAATTTCCAAAAATCCTTCCTTGGTGGATCTCTTCACTATACATTACAAGATTTTGACTATTATCGAAAACTTATTTTATGTATTTAAAGTATTAACTATTATAGTTTCTGATATTTTATATTTTGAACGCATTTTTTTGGATTTTGTCTTGAAAGTGTGTATATAGGTACCTATTATGTGCCCAATTTATCCATCCTGATGTAACATGGTGATACAATAAATATATTCTTATTCATGTTCTTATTCTTATTCATAAAAATAAAAGGATAAGATAAAAGAAAAAGATAAGAGATGTTTATTTAGAAAGTAACGCAGGGGCACTTTTACAAGTAATCTACCTGCGTTTTCCAAGAACACTGCTAAAAAGAAAAGTTTAATTAGCCTTTAAGATAATAAAACTACTTAAGTGTGTCGTAAATTGAATAAACATTATTACCTGCGGTGTACTTAAATTTACCTAATTCTAATAACTATTACTTTCATCAAATCATTAATCATATGTATACCCAGGAATATGCAGCGACACATTGCGTTTCTGTTGGCTTCATGTAAGTAAAGTCCGTATTTATTATTAAACGACGGCTTTTAGATTTGAATCTTGCAAAAAATCTAAACAGCGGTTAAAAGATAAAGATAAAGATAAAGACATTTATTCAGTAAGTAGGCCGCACGGGCACTTTTACACGTCAAGAATCTACCAGCGCTTCACAAGAGGAGACCACTGCTGAGAAGAAGCGCCGCAAGAAACTCATTTTCTTGAATCATTTATTTACTTAGCTCTCCAAATAATAACGAAAAATTAAACTCTGTCCACGATCGTAACAAGGTAAAAAAACCGGTAAGAGCATGGCGGACCAGGCTCAGTGTAGGGTTCCGAAGCCGTTACTACAACCAAGTTAGACCCCGCGACAAACTTAACTTTGCCGTTGGAAAACTGTTATCCCCGTACATCGACATAGGTCACGATCAGTTTACCAACACCGCAAATAAGTTTTCCGTAGGTATAAACATTTAAACCGTAGTAGTGATAGTTTTCCTATTAAATTAATTATATGTGCTTTCATTAAAGATATTTTTAAGATTTTAGTATTTGTAGTTTTGGCTGTATTGGACGTAGGGAATGCAATTAAACCGGTTATTAACCGATTTTGTATGAAAATAACCGGTTAAAACCGGTTATGACCGGTTATATCCATTCCCTAATTGGACACTTGACTCTAACAAAAATTAGCGCTTAAAAGCTGAATATTTCTCAAATGAATACCTTAATCGAAACATTGTTGTGACAAACCCGCCAAATTTTTGAAAGACCTATCTTACGACAACCCACACTATGGGGTAGACGAGAAAAAAAACATCCCAACGTTACGTGTACAATTTTTTTTTTCTAACATTTTATTCTACCACTTTGTTGGCGTGACTAAATGTACATTTATGCCAAATTACAGCTTTCTAGTAGTAAGAGTCTCTGAGCTAGGCTGCGGACGGACGGACGGACGGACGTGGCGAAACTATAAGGGTTCCTAGTTTGACTACGGAACCCTAAAAACGGATTTTTTTAAATAAAATTAAAGGCGAAATACTATAGCATTACTATACCTATGTAAATAATTAGTAGAACCTATATATTTTTGCAGAGTTAAACAAATTCCCCAATGGAATTAAAAATAAAAATATATTTTTGTTTTTTTTTAATTGTACCGTTTTTTTACATAAATTATTAAAATTAATATATTAATAAGAAAAAAAAAATTGAATAAAGAAATTTAATAGAAAACCTTATTTTAATAGGTACCAGTTTATGCAAAAATGTAATAATTCATTTATTTTTATCTTACTTAGTAACAAGAAAATTAAACACATTAATGCAAATCGTTTATTTTACTGCATTCAACTATTAAATAACACTTTTAATTTTGAGAAATTACAATATGGCTGTTCCATACACAACTAGGTACTATTAGTTTCATTTTTGCCTGAACCGATATTGTATAGTTTTGATATTTCTGAAGTGCAAAGTAAAAAATATTTAAATTAGAATGAGTTTAATTTTCTTAATATTAGCTGAATACATTAATTAATATGTTCATAACATTTTTTTTTGTCCTGTCGTATTTTTGTTTAACATTGTTGCCCGGATCCGGATGACAAATGTTTAATTTCCTGACCTACCGGTTTTTCCCCAATAAATAATAACAAAAAAACTTGTAAATCTTTATATATCTCTTGAACAAAAACCCCTTACAAAAATGCCTGTTAATATTTTTTTCTACCAAGTTAAATTAATAAACGCTTTTTTTTTAAAACGCGGGGGTGAACTTTTCGCGGGATACAATTTAATACAATGAAAAAAAAATGCGGTTTTTATTCGTGCAAGGTAGTCCTAATTTTTGGTTTAATTTCTCCAGACTAAAAATTGCCCTGGGACCTCTACCTTGGGCACAGTTTTCTTAGGGTTCCGTGGGTTCCTAGGGTCATTGGTCCCTGTCAGGCACTGCTGTCCGTCCGTCAGTTACAGGGCTGTACGAGCATCTTGAAATGTTCACAGAGTATGTATTACGTATTATGGCCACTATTAAAACAAATGAAATAGTACATTGTGTATTAAGGTCGGTAAGTAAGGAATTACGATTGAGGCTCTAGTAGAAGGCTTCTAGGAGTCGAGGTTCGTAATTCCCGTACCGCCCGTGAAACATACAATGTTTTTCATCAGTCATCACATTTGCGAGTAAATAAATAAAAATTCATTAATGGTTTTTGCTGCATGGATAATATCTGGCGGTGTTGCATTTAAATTACACTCATCGGACGATGACGACGACATTTTTTATAACTTTTTTACTTGTCTTCAAATATAAAATGTAAATAACTATGAATTATAGCTTTAATACACAAGTTAGCACAACTATTATTACGAATTACTTGAACTTTTTTTAAGCGGATGGCGAGCGGACTCCACAGATTATACAAATGTTTCGTTCAGAAACGTTAAGGGCAAATACTTACGTAGGTATACACACACCCCTGAAGGAGTGTAAAAAAACGACGTTTTGATACAGAAAACTATTAAAATCGATTATTAAGAACATTAATTGAGTATTTAAGTAACATGTAGCGAGATTGCAATGAAATTCCTGTTTAAATAACATTTTAAGGCAATTTTTCAATTGTGCGTGTAAACTCTTTGCTTGAACTTGCATGACCTGTGTGCTGTGCTATAAATTAAAAAAAAATTACTTACCGACCTTGGGTTTCATGGTAAAAAGAAAGGTCGAGGGTTTTATATGGGGCATTGCGGCCAAGTTAACCTGTATGTTTAGTTACTGTTTACGTGCAAGTGTGATGAAAATAAAATAAAGGCAAAATTTAAAGGCGTTTAGGTCCCGATCGATATTGTACGGTAGTTTTTAGGGCTCCGTACCAAAATGGTTTAAAAGGAACCCTTATGGTGAGACTTCGTTGTCTGCCTGTCTGTCTGTCTGTTGGTCTGTCACAGCAGGTTTTCTCAGCAACTGCGCATGCTATCAACTTGAAATGTAGCATAGTATAAAGGTCGTAGTCGTAGTTCTCAGGACATTTAATCTTTACAAAATACACAATAGTACACACGATGCATAAGTATACACGGATTTAACAAATCATCAGACACAATAGGTTGGTAAAATAACATAACGTAAAATTATTAGGCAAGGGTTAGCGGTGGTATATCGCGACGGCGCACAGTGGGCTGAAAATCGGCTCCCATAGACATAGGAATTGAAGTTTTCAACTGGAGGTTTTTTTGCTTGAAATGGCCTTTACTACCTATTGTCATGCTAATATATGACTTTGAGAGAATATGGCATAGAAACAGACGTGTTATGATTTTTTTTCGAAAAAAATGTATGGGGAATATTATTATTATTATTGGGGGGGTTGAGGTGGGCCTTGTGAGCCACTTCGACCATTGCTGATCTTTTGTCGCAGCCCTTTATTTTAGAGCTCACCGCAAAGGCCCGTTGCGTCCAGGAATTTCCAGATGCTTTGGGCAGTGAGAAGTTGTATCTCTTGTGGGTCCATTATATGTCGCCCTAGGTAGATACTTCTGTTGCGCATTAGTGGTCCGCAGGAACAGAGGATGTGCATTGCTGTCTCCTCTGTCTCTTGACAGAACCTGCATATCGCGTCTTGTTTCATACCCATTAGAAACAGATGTCTGTTCAGTTTGCAGTGGCCAGTTAGGATCCTAGTCACTGCGCAAGACTTTTCTCTTTTGAGTTGTAAAATCTCTTTGGAGAGCTTGCTTTTGAACCCTTTCATTAGTGTTTTCGAGTGATTTTGTCCTTTTGTGGACTTCCACAGCTCGATCGCCCTAGATTTGTATAGGTCGTTTAGCAGGGAATAGGATTTGCGTTTTGTGATGCCACAAAACGGCTCCGGGCCGACCAGGGGGTTGTCAGCACCGTTCCTAGCCAATTCATCTGCTATCTCGTTTCCATCGATGTTGGAGTGCCCTGGTACCCATCTAAGTATTACTTTGTTGGAGTTTCCTAGGGCATTTAGGTTTTCTTTGCAGTTTTGGACTAGTTTGGAATTTATTTCCAATGCATCTAGTGCCAAAAGGGCAGCTTGGCTGTCCGAGTTGATGTAGATGTGCTGGTGTCTACGGTTCTTCTCAAGGTTGATCTCCGCACATTTGTTAATGGCGAAGATTTCCGCTTGGAAGATTGAGGCCTCCGTGCCCATGTTGACGCTAACTTTGAGTCTCGGTCTCTCACCATAGATGCCGCACCCCACATCGTTCCCTTTTTTGGAACCGTCTGTATACCAAACGTGGCAACCCTCTTTGTAGACCAACTGGCCTTTCAGCCATTCGTCTCTGGAGGGTATCTCCACTGAGTACAGTTTTTTAAAATTGTATTCAGTATGCATGTCGTCTATTGGCATGCATAAGGTTTTATGTTCAAACACCGACGCCATAAGCTTGGTCAGTGCTTGAGAGCTCCATTTTTTCCCTATTGTGGTGCAGACTCTGTATATGCACTGTTCAGCCTCTTTTTGCACTTGTAGGTGCAGTGGTGTTAGGTCAAGCAGCGCATCCAGGGCTGCACCTGGTGTTGAGGATAGAGCTCCTGTTGCGATTACGCAGGCTGTGCGTTGTAGACTGTTCAGGGTGTTTATTGTTGTCTTTTGGTTGGTTTTGTTGTACCAGACAGCAGAGGCATATGTAATTATAGGCCTTACCACTGCCGTGTACAGCCATAGGGCAATGTTGGGCCTTAGGCCCCACCTTGACCCCGCCATTCGACAACTAGTCCACAGGGCTATTTTGGCCTTTTGAGTTATGTTCTTTATGTGCGAGTTCCAAGTTAACTTTTGGTCTAAGGTGACCCCTAGGTACTTCACTTCACTTGAGAATGATATTGCTTGTTCGTTTAGCTTAGGATTTAATAGCTGGGGAATATACGAAAAATCCAGATATCTCTGGAACCGCAAGGTTGGCCGTTATATCCTCACAGATTGTTATAGTACTAATTATTTGTGATTTTTTGGCATACTTTATATTTCGGCCACAGCTGCGTTTTTTTTAAAAAAAACATCAAAAAATAATAATTTTATTTTTCATTTGTGATGACTTTTTTCAACGAAAATAGACGAAAATACGAATTATTTGTATAAAATTTACTCAAATTAAAGATGAAAAGGTCAAAACAAACCGTTAAACCTTATAATACATACGCTACAATAAACTTTAATCGTCTAAATCACTATCTTCGGAATCCAATTCGGAGTCTGGGTCTACATTATTTGCATCTACAAACAATTCAGGCTCATGAAACTTAATTAGTTCTAAAGTTTCGGTAAAAAACGCTTTCATCTTTTTGGCGTCCAAAGTAGGTCTCATTGAGGTCATTAGGGGATCGGAGGACAAAATCATCATGTTGAGAATATCCTCATTGGTAGCTTGCCTGTTCTTCTTCCGGGAGTTATGTTCTCTATACCTCCTGAAATCTTTATTTCGGGATTCAGATGCTTCTTCCGAGAGACTTTGAATAGGCATAATGGCATTGCTAGTTATGATGTCAGCTCCATGCATCAGCAATTTATGCACAGTTGATGACATCTAGTACCGTCAACTGCTGCAACTTTGCCAACTAGCTACAACATTACCCGTTTTGTAAAAATTTGATTTTCTACTAAAGCGTTATCTATTTTTTACTACTATTAATGGGAGAAATACTATCATTTACCTGGCAACCCATTTCAAAGAAGAAATATCTGGCAACACTGATAGTTTTGAACTCAGTTCAGTTCAGAAGTTTTGGAGACACCGAAAAAACAGATGTCCGTTTTACAAGCTTTGACAGCGACTGAGTTCAAAACTATCAGTGTTGGCAGATATTTCTTCTTTGATGAGAGAGATGTTGTAGCTAGTTGGCAAAGTTGCAGCAGTTGACGGTACCAATCGTACATCTCTACGTACAGTCTTGCAGTTTGCAAGGCATAATCTCCAAATTTGGTGATTTCAATTTGTTCGCCAGATGTAATTGCTTGTAGAATTACTGCAAATCTTCGAACCAGCTCTTCATTCAACCCAGTGATGGCAGCAGTTTTGTCAGGAAACTCAAAAAACCTTCTTGCTGTATTTCCGTCATTGGTGGTACCCGATCCTTGCTTGACTTTATCAATTATAAGATTAAGCTCTTCTTTAAATCCATCTTGAATTTTCTTTTTGTCGTATTCATCAAATTTTTGTGTTGCTCTCCTCTTGTGGCCCATTTCTTGAAATCGAGCCTAAGTATAAGAAATGTGCAGAAGGCATTCCATTACATTAATCCGAGCGTGTAGCGATGACAACCCATATAGCGTTGCTCACACCCATATAGCCATAAGCGATGATAAACCAGTGGCTGTGGTCTTTAATATTACAGAATCTATACGATTCATTTCTGTTGGTTGGCCAAACACAAAAAGCATGTTGCATTTGACTTAGCCGCAGAAAGATACTTACGTACAGATTTTACCATCAATCATTGGCATCATCAGTAAGGCTCATTACAACTAATTACTAGTTATATTGATAGCGTTTTTAAATAATTACATATTTAAACGAGCTTTAATTAGATCTTGTCAATATTCTTGTGTAATCCTAATCCCCTTATTACTGCAGAAAATAACATGATGAGATGATTTTCAATATGTAAATAAATTGACTTAATGGTTTGTTTTGACTTTTTCAACTTTAAGTCGAGTAAATTTTATATAAATAATTCGTGTTTTCCTCCATTATCGTTGAAAAAAGTCATAATTAATTAAAAATTAAATTGAAAAAAGGCGATGTTTTTTTTTAAAAAAAACGCAGCTCTGGCCGAAATATAAAATATGCCAAAAAATCACAAATAATTAATACTATAAACATCTGCGAGGATATAACGGCCAACCTCGCGGTTCCAGAGATATCTTGATTTTTCGTATCTTCCCCATACAATATTTTCTGAAAAAAATCATAACACGTCTGTTTCTATGCCATATTCTCTCAAAATCATATATTAGCATGACAATAGGTAGTAAAGGCCATTTCAAGCAAAAAAATCTACAGTTGAAAACTTCAATTCCTATGTCTATGGGAGCCGATTTTCAGCCCACTGTGCGGCGCGCGTGAGTCGTCTGGCTCGCGGCTGGGCGTCCGCGGGGTAGACGCGCGCGGGGCTCGTTGTCAGGGCGACCGAAAGCGAGCGCGAGCGCTTAGGGTACATATATACATACCGTCACGCCTGTCATCCCAGAGTGGGGTAGGCAGAGCTACAGAATTACCTACAACTTTAAAAACTTGTTGATAAGGGTAAGGGTACGCTATAATAGTTATAGAAATTAATATTATTAATAATTGAAAAGGGGTCTAGAATGGGGGGAATTGAACAATGAAAGTGGTTTGATAAAAAAAATGTGATGTACTTTTTGATTTTTAGCCAAAAATGTACAAAAAAATCCGTCCGTCCTCCTTGTCTCCAAAGTTTATTAATTATAATATCTGAAAAAAATTGACGTGTAGATAATTACTTATATTTTATAGGATAAATAAAATGAAGTGCTAAATATTTACAGTTTTTGAGGAATAACAAGAAAACCGTTGAAGATCTGTATTAAAAATTTAGGCTACTCAAAATGGACATGGAATGGAATGGAAACAATTAAGTTTATAACAAAAGTATTTTCTTTTGCGTACCAAGCACGTTATTAGTATTATTACAAATACGGAACCCTCTGTGCGCGAGTCCAACACGCACTTGAACGGTTTTTTTTTTAATTCAGTACAGCCTTAAGAAACCGCGCTAGACAAAGATAAAGATAAAGACATTTATTCAGTAAGTAGGCCGCACGGGCACTTTTACACGTTAAGAATCTACCAGCGCTTCACAAGAGGAGACCACTTCTGAGAAGAAACGCCGCAAAAAACTCGGCAGTCAGTAATTTTTTTAAATATATTTTTCATCACACTTGCACGTAAACAGTATCTAAACATACAGGTTAACTTGGCCGCAATGCCCGATATAAAACCCTCGACCTTTTTATTTACCATGAAACCCAAGGTCGGTAAGTAATTTTTTTTAATTTATAGCACAGCACACAGGTCATGCAAGTTCAAGCAAAGAGTTTACACGCAATTGAAAAATTGTCTTAAAATGTTATTTAAACAGGAATTTCATTGCAATCTCGCTACATGTTACTTAAATACTCAATTAATGTTCTTAATAATCGATTTTAATAGTTTTCTGTATCAAAACGTCGTTTTTTTTTACACTCCTTCAGGGCTGTATGTATACCTACGTAAGTATTTGCCCTTAACGTTTCTGAACGAAACTTTTGTATAATCTGTGGAGTCCGCCCGTCATCCGCTTAAAAAAAGTTCAAGTAATTCGTAATAATAGTTGTGCTGACTTGTGTAAGTATTATAAGTGTTTTCTGTCCTATAATTTTATTTATTTACTCGCAAATGTGATGAAAAACATTGTATGTTTCACGGTCGGTACAGGAATTACGAACCTCGACTCAGAAAGCCCTCAGTCTTCGACTTCGGGCTTCTACTAGAGCCTCGATCGTAATTCCTTACTTACCGACCTTAATACACAATGTACTATTTCATCACACTTGCACGTAAACAGTATCTAAACATACAGGTTAACTTGGCCGCAATGCCCGATATAAAACCCTCGACCTTTTTTTTTACCATGAAACCCAAGGTCAGTAAGTATTTTTTTTTTAATTTATAGCACAGACACAGGTCATGCAAGTTCAAGCAAAGAGTTTACACGCAATTGAAAAATTGTCTTAAAATGTTATTTAAACAGGAATTTCATTGCAATCTCGCTACATGTTACTTAAATACTCAATTAATGTTCTTAATAATCGATTTTAATAGTTTTCTGTATCAAAACGTCGTTTTTTTTTACACTCCTTCAGGGCTGTATGTATACCTACGTAAGTATTTGCCCTTAACGTTTCTGAACGAAACATTTGTATAATCTGTGGAGTCCGCCCGTCATCCCCTTAAAAAAAGTTCAAGTAATTCGTAATACTAATAGTTGTGCTGACTTGTGTATTATATTATAAGTTTTTTCTGTCCTATAATTTTATTTATTTACTCGCAAATGTGATGAAAAACATTGTATGTTTCACGGGCGGTACAGGAATTACGTACCTCGACTCAGAAAGCCCTCAGTCTTCGACTTCGGGCTTCTACTAGAGCCTCGATCGTAATTCCTTACTTACCGACCTTAATACACAATGTACTATAATATAACGAACAGACACACAGACTAATCGAAAGTAAAGTTTGTATTTTTAACCGACTTCAAAAAAGGAGGAGGTATTACGTACCACTGTACTTATGTATTTTTATGTATGTTCACGTGACTTCTCCGTCAATTGTGGACAGATTTTAAAATATACAGGGTGACTGGAAATTCGCCGTATTCCTTGAAAGGGGTTATTCTACAGCTCATTTGTAACGATTTAAGTCCAGTCAACCAGGGGTAAAAACTCATTGGTTATCGAGTTATTCACGATTTTAGAATTTAAAAAAAATACCCGCCTTTCGACATAAAACTAGTCATAATGTAAAAACTTTGTCATTTTGAAATAAAAAAAGCATTTTTTAAATAGCCTATGAATTACTGATTACGAAAAATAATAAAAAATGCCAAAGAAATGCAAAGTTTTGCAAATAAAAGGATTTGAAGTTAAAAGGTCTAGTAATTATTTTCCAAATTTTGTAACATTTCAAACTAAAAAAAAAGTACAACACTTCGCGTACAAATGACAGGAATAGTTTGCTCAATTCATAAGCTTTCTAAAAAGGTACAGTTTATGACATTTTAAAATTAATTTTCATTTATAAATGTACAATTAATAATAATAGCAGAAATGTTCGCGGTTAAGCTCCATCGTTTCAACCAAAAAACGCGGGATCGTTCTCGTTTTTAAATTCAGCTAATCGTGTTCTTTTAAATTTCCTTTTTAATAACATAAAGTGCTTTCCATTTTCAACCGAAAAACGCGGGAAGTGTTGTAGTAAAATGAATAGAACATCGTTCTCCTTTTTAAATTCAGCTAATGGTGTTCTATTTTTAAATAAATTTGGTTTTTAAAAACAAAGTGCGTTCCATTTTGAAATTTCGAGCATCTCAAAACTATTTGAGTGACCTAAGTAATCAGTTACTTTCAACTTTCTTTCCATTTTGGACGATATTGATAACTAAAGCGGCTGCTACACGGTTAGCAACCGAGCCTCCAACCAAGGTGACCTTGCTGGTTTGCAGCCGTGTAGAAGGATGTTTGCAACCAAATTTCGTTTGACCTTTCTTTGCCCTTGGTTGACGGGCGTGCGCTGACAACCGCGGTTGGATGCCGCCGTTGTAAACCGTGTAGACGCTTGTTGCCAACCACGCAAGGGCAGTTGTGTCTCTGCAGGCAAAGAGTGCGCACGGCCTCACGCAACCAGCGTTGCATATGTTTACCTACTGATTTACTGAATTTGCAAAATAAATTTAAATAATCTATTGGATTTTGTATATATCTGAATAGACTTCAAGTTTTATGTAGAAAGATCAATGGATTTTTTAATGTATTTTATTAAAATGTAATTGCAAGCATTTTTCGTACAAAGAACGTATCTAGTCATTAGGAATACCTATGCCTTTATAGTGCGGATGGAATAAAATGAAATGCGTGCCGTGCGTGATCATACTCTAATCTATGGAATCGACTGCAAGTTTTAACAGTTCTGTTTTGTTTGTTAGATCAGTTTGAGTTTTTAAGTACTGCGTGTTTTCTCTCCGCGAGCAGTAGACAGACTGCCTGTTGGCAACCGTGTAGACGGAAACGCAACGGCGTTAGCAGCCGAGCCTCCAACCAAGGTCACCTTGGTTGGAAGCTTGGTTGCTAACCGTGTAGCAGCCGCTTAAGCTTCTTTCTCAAATTCCTGCGTACTAATTCGAAGAATACGCAGATATCATTTATTGTTACGGATTCTGCGATGGAGACGCGGCTGCAGCTAGAAGGGAATATCAACGTCGTTACCCTAACCGCCGTTTACCTCACGCAAGCGTGTTTGGTTCATTGTACTAGCCAGGTCCGCCTCTTCGACGTAAATATCA
Source organism: Acleris emargana (assembly GCA_927399475.2). Classification (NCBI taxonomy): domain Eukaryota; kingdom Metazoa; phylum Arthropoda; class Insecta; order Lepidoptera; family Tortricidae; genus Acleris; species Acleris emargana. The sequence goes on from OV656846.1 coordinate 3,103,754, forward strand.
TTAAAGAAGTAACTACTTAGGTACTGTACGAGTTTCCAGGTGTCTCACACACCTGCTTAAAAGCTATTGAACTGTACACTGCTTTGGGTATTGGGGATCGGTTTATCGTTTTTTTTTTACGATAAATTATTCAACCCTTCATTAATACCTGATTTAACGTTTCAACGTTTTTTTTAGGCTTAACCATAGCGGTGGTAGATGGTTCCTACTTCCCAAAAAAGGATTCGTACCCAAATATTGAAGATGTCATCAGCTTCACAAAAATCGATACAAACGCGACGAGTCCTGTACCACCATACCCGACTAGGAAGTTTTCACTGGACATAGAGAACGTTGATATAGAAAAATTCAGAAAAAACAAGGGTGCTTATTTTAGCCAAATATCAGGCTTTCCAATGGATGCCAGCATAGAGCTGGTGCAGAATGATTCACTACTTTCCCGACGTTCGTATGACAACAATGCTATACCGTTTTTCTATATGAGACAGTGGCGCTATGACAAGGCGGTCTATCAGATGTGCAAGACCAGATTAATGGACTGCATGCTTCAGACGATTTACATGGCGAGGCACAAAATAAAACAAATGGAGGAAAAATGTTCTTTTACGAAAACAAGCACTGCTTATCGAATTGCTTTATTGTACTCGAGACTCACCATATTGCGTCAGCGGCTACTGATGTTATATACTTATATGGAGGACATGGTCGGCCATATTAAACATTTAAATGATCCATGGTCTCTTGATTACCGGTGGAGACATGTGTCAGCATGGCGGTCAGTGCATATGTATCTCATTATGCATACCCGGGCACTGAGACTTCACACGGACTTCTTGTACGTCTGGTGGACAGTCGTGCGGCTGTATAAGACCCATAATCGGTACCGGGATCACTCTACTACTACACCTTACGCTTAAATAAATATTCAAGGATAAAATACACGTTTTATTTATTGAGATAACGAACAAAACCTGAGCCTCTGTTCTACTGGGTAAACGATATTGCCTTTGACATGTGTTCGTATTTTTAACTAAGCCGTCATTACTGTCAAGTCTATCTCTCAAGGGTTAGCTGGAAGATACATTTAAGCGATAAGTTCACCCTTGTACATATATTTTAAATTAATACAACGTAAAAATTACGAATTAAAACTAAAACTATGGTAAATTAAAAGTAAATTAAAGCAAAACTAAACCTAATTATAACTAAGCTAAATATGATTTGATTAAAACTAAATAAATACTAAAAAAGAGAGCCCCCCGTGGTAAAGTACCACAGGTGCTGGCAGCATTTCCTCGTCGAATAGCAATGCTAATGCGCTGCCCGAGGAAGCAGTGGGTCTGTGGCTCCGGTTGTTTCTAGAGTCTGGCAAACGAAAGCGTGACCTGAAAAAATGGCAACACTGTAGTGTCATCACTTTCAAATCAATGTAAGAAAAAAGGGACGACACTACAGTGTTGCCATTTTTTCAGGCCACGCTTTCGTTTGCCAGACTCTATTAGCCATTTTCAAATGTCCTTAAAAAGGCTAATAGCACTGGGTCTGGGTATTTTCCTGGTTTTCTTTTGCTCAATAAAATGTTTACAATGGCAACGCCATGGTGTCGCGATGTTTGACGACGCGCTGGCCTAGTTGGTAGTGACCCTGCCTACGAAGCTAGCGGTCCTGGGTTCAAATCCCGGTAAGGGCAGATATTTGTGTGTTGAGCGCGAATATTTGTTCCTGAGTCATGGATGTTTACTATGTATTTAAGTATATATTTCTCTATATAAGTATTTATATCGTTGTCTAGTACCCATAATACAAGCCTAGAGCTTAAATTGGGACTAGGTCAATTGGTGTGACATTGTCCCCTGATATTTATTTATTTATTTATTTATTTAATATGGTTTTGCCGAGTAAAACACACGACGCCGCTCGTGATTTATACCTTTGTTCCTGTTGTTGGCTGCAATCTGGTACAGTCTAATGTCTATTTTATCTTTACAGGTTATTACTTTTTAGGGTTCCGTAACCCAAAAAGAAAAGTCTCAACTCAGTCCGTCTGTCTGTGAACACCCTTAACCTTGGGAACGCGTTGAAAATAAAACCCATGAAGCTGTCAAAAAAATTTACTTCCAAGTTTACGTAAAAAAATGATCTTGCTGTAACAGCAATCTAATCTAGTAACAGTTACTCTCAAGAGAATCAAAATTGATAGGGTATTTTTCGATTTTCTTATACCTACTACAAGTATAGGGAAACATCTGAAAATTATACTAATTAAATGTCAAACAACAGGGTCTTCTTCTTTCTTTGCCCCCGCGGTGACTTGAACAGCTACTACCGCGGGGATTTCGCCAGTGTCAAGTATATATAAGTATAAATCAATATAGCAATAAAACACAATCCAATCTTCTCTAGGAAGATTGGGGGCAACGTTGTACGGTGATTTGTAGGTCAGAGGTCAAGATAGTTTTATTTAACCTCTGCACCACTGCGAGTCCACTTGAAAGGAGAAGAAAGATGCCAGATACACGAAATAAGTCCAAGTCTTCAATCACACTATCAGAAAAGAACTTTGAACACTTAATTATCCAAAAATTAAAGTCTTAAACAAATTACACGTCCGCCATCTTTTAACGTTGCAAATGGCCCCCCAACAGGGTATTTGTGTAAGGAACAGTGGTACAAATTTAAGCTGTCAAAAGTAATAAATAGTAGATTGCACAACGAGGGACTAAAACAAGCCATTATGACAAGAGATGTTTAGCCACGCGAGCGAGAGAGCGAGCCTGAGTGGCTATATCACTTTGAATGAGAGGAAAAATAACGACGTTTTATACAAAATTACAATATTTAACAAATATGAAACAAAGTTACTGACTTTGTTTCGCGGTTGTTAGTAATTTTTTGTAAAGTGACACTTTAAATGCTTGCATTTTTAGCCAACCGATACAAACTTGGAAACTATTTGGACCTTGACCTAATTAAATAAAAATATTCTTAATATAGGTATTGAAATATATCTAAATCTTTTTTTTAATATTTTTGCACAGTTGTTATTTTGAGGTTATTTCCATAGCCTAAAAATGGTCCATACACAGTCACTGAAAATGGCAATAATCCTCCATTCACAAACACCGTGATTAGTTGGTCAACGAGCTCCAAAGTAAATTAAAAAAAACTTTAATCCCTAGAGATTAATAAGGACCTTTAGTCCCGATGTGCAAAGACTAAAGTAACATTTTAAGATTATTATGAGAAGTGAAATAGTTATATGTGCAAGAAGAGACCAACGTTGTTTTTTCCTGCCAGTGTGGATTCAAAGACACGACATGTAAATAACGTTGGTCTCGCGTGACACATAGACTCATGTGGGGCAAGGGGCGCACTTTTTTTTCAAACTATTATCAAAATTAAATGATAATCATGAAACAAAAATGAAAACATGTATCTGGCAAAGCATTTATTTAGGTAATGATTAAAGCAAGAAATTATCAAGAAAACTTTGCCACTTCGAAGAAAAATCACCCTAATTCAACCAGCTCAAAATGCGCACACTTACCCATACTGCGGGTAAGTGTGCGCTGTTAAGAGTAGTTTTTGGATTTTTTTATTAAATCAAAAATCAAATCAAATCATTTATTCTGTAAGTAGGCCCTGTAGGCACTTTTACAAGTCTGAATCTACCATCTACCAGCGCTTCAAGAGAACATTGTTGAGAAGAAGCGCCGCAAGAAACTCAACAGTAAGCCATTTTTTAAAATAAATAACTTATTACAATACTAAACTTAAGCTATCTAATTTAAATGTCACAGGGATGTACAGGTCCCAGTAGTACTAATAATAATTAAATTAATAAAAATGTCAGGTTAAAATAATAATACAATTCCGGAGATGTAAAGAGTCTCCAAATGTCAAATTAAAATTAAATATAGGTAAGTAATATTAATAAATAATAATAATTAAACAAAAAAACAAAACAACAAAAAAACATACAAACACAAACAAGGGAGATGTAGAAAGTCTCCACGGTCAATTTTGGAGATGTAAAGAGTCTCCAGATGTCAAATTAAAATAATAAGCATACAAGGAGATGTATATAGTCTCCACGGTCATTAATAATTGTAATACAAATAATTCAGTCCCAAGCATTGTCATCATTCATATAATCTTTAATACTATAATACGCTTTAGAAATTAGTTGACGTTTAACGTAACTCTTAAATTTATTTACTGATAAATGAGTAAACACTACTTGGGAGCTTATTATAGAACCTTATACAATTACCCATGAAAGAGTTTTTTATTTTGTGAAGCCGTGTAAAGGGCACTGCGAGCTTATGTTTATTTCTGGTATTAACATTATGTATGTCACAGTTCTTTCTAAAACTACCGATGTGTTTATGAACATGCATAATATTTTCATAAATATATTGACTGTATACGGTTAATATATTCGTTTCTTTGAACTTATCTCTAAGCGAGTCTCTATGACCCATCTTGTAAACAGCACGAATAGCCCTCTTCTGTAGAACAAAGATGCTGTTTACGTCAGCACCACTACCCCATAGTAAAATACCATATGACACAATACTATGGAAGTAACTAAAATAAACTAATCGAGCGGTTTTCAAGTCTATTATATTCCGAATTTTATTAACTGCAAAAACTGCAGAACTTAGTCTATTCGCTAATTTAGCCAGATGAGGACCCCATTGGAGTTTGGAGTCTAACGTTATTCCAAGAAATACTGTATCATTAACTAGGTCTAATCTATAATTTTTTATAGTTACAGTAGTTTGTCTATTTTTCACATTTGTAGTCATAAATTTAATACATTTAGTCTTTTTCTCATTCAGTAATAAATTATTAACACTGAACCAATCTACTACTTTTGATATAGCATTGTTTACATCGATATTAAACTCCTGTTGTCGTTTGACTTTAAATACGAGTGAGGTATCATCAGCAAACAATAATATATCATGTTTGTCCTTTATAAGGTATGGTAAATCATTTATGTAAATGAGGAATAAAAAAGGACCCAAAATTGAGCCCTGTGGTACGCCCATTTTGACCAAAGACCCAGGTGATCGTTTTCCATTCACGTCTACCCTTTGTATTCTCCCGTATAAGTACGTTTTTATTAAGTTTAGCGCAGTACTTCTAACTCCATAATGGTGTAGCTTCCTGACCAATGTGTCATGGTTAACGCAATCGAAGGCCTTGGACAAATCACAGAAAATACCTAAGGCATCATGTGACCCCTCCCAGGCTTCAAAAATATGTTTAATTAAGTCAACACCAGCTTCGGTTGTCGAGCGACCCCGAGTAAAACCAAATTGTTTGTTGTGTAATAAATTGTTATATTGAAAATGTTCCATTAATTGTGATAAAATTAATTTCTCAAAGATTTTACTGAAAGTGGGTAGTATGGAGATCGGTCTAAAGTTAGTGGGGTCAGAAGTACTACCCGTTTTGAATAATGGAATTATCTTGCTATGTTTCATAAGATCAGGAAACTCGCCACAGTCAACACAGTGATTAAATATGACCATTAAGTCAGATGCTATGACTTCCATTAAGGATTTAAGGACGTGAACCGACACCCCCCAAAGGTCATTAGTTTTCTTTATATTAATTGACTTGAATGCCTTAATTACATCCAAGGCCGTAACGTGCTTGAATTCAAAGTGTATACTGCATTCAGACACGTTATCTTCTAATAATAAAATGGCAGACGCCGGCGAAGAGTTCAGACACTTAGTCGTTGACACTGGTATGTTGGTAAAATAAACAATAATCAAATTGAATTGCGACATCTAAATTCGACTCTAGGATTTTACCATCTACTTTTAAACGAAAGTCATTAATTTCCTTTTTCCGGCGACCTGTTTCTTCATTAATTATTTTCCAAGTCGTTTTAATGACATCAGAGCTATTCAAGATTTTATGACTTAAAAAGTTTCGCTTAGCTATACGGCAGTCTATCTTGAAATTCTTAGAATACTCTTTGACATGTTCCTTAAACTCTTCACTAGCGTTAAACCGTCGTTCCTCATATAGTTGATACAGTATTGTTCTTCGTTTATGTAAGTCCGCAGTAGCCCAGTCACTGAAAACCTTTGCGCCACCGACCATGACCGATTTGGATGTAAATATCATGTCAAATTGTTTCATGAATGTGTGAAAGAATGAGTTGTACATGTCATTAGGGCCCTTATAAGTTGTTAAAAAGGGCAGATTATACGCTAATTTATGTCGCATTCTTTCCACACGGCCTGCAGTAAGCGGCACAAAAGTTATTTCCTTCTTCGCAATATCATGCGATACAGACTCGAATTTAATTAATTGACCTAGATGATCCGATTCCAGGTTACTAATCAAAATCTTACTGATTGGAATTATATCAGTAAAAATGTTATCAATACACGTGGCGCTAGTGTCAGTCACTCTAGTCGGCTCCATAAAAGTATGGGCCAAGCCGAAAGATTTGAAAAGATTTATTAATCTGTTGGTGAGCGAACTATTTTCTAAAATATTAACATTAAAATCTCCACATATAATAACTTTCTTACTCAATTGTGATAAATTGATTAAGACAGTTTCCATGTTCTTTTCAAAAATTTCGAAATTACCTAAGGGTGGCCTATATACACAAACTACTATGAATTGCTGTAATTCTATTGCAGCGAGTTCTAATATACGTTCAACAGATAAGGACACAATGTCCTTACGTTCTTTAAATTTAAATTTATTGTTTAATATTATTAGCGACCCGCCATGTATCGAGCTATTTCTTGTGAACAGACTGCCGATCTGATGGTTATTAAAATTAAACATAGCCTCGTTACTATTTAACCAGTGTTCCGTTATACATAAAATATCAATATTATTAGGTACTATTAAGAAATAACTCAATTTGGAGGTCTTTACTTCTTATACATTGGATATTTTGGTGAACCAGAGTGATATTATTAGATACTTTGCTGCCAGATTTGGCCTTACATTTATTACGATTTAGATTGCTAGAGTTGACGCCCTCTGTTGTCGTTTCATTTAATTTAAATGATTGATGGTATTTGGAACGGATTCCAGGTGCATTTTAGGTTGCTCAAAAGAAGCAGGAGCCAAATTATTGGCTGAAATATCAAATAAATAAGATAGCGACATAGCTATCTATTATTCTAAGCGGACTGATTTTGATCAAACGTACCTCATTTTATTGAGACATACATAACATAGCTTCAAATGTTCTGCAAAATAAAAGGCTTAAGTAAATACCTTTCTTACAGAAATAAATTTCATTTACTCGTGTAAATTTTTGCCATGACAGCAAATTTTACCTTTAGAGCACCCGATTCTGAATATTTAATTTTTCGAGTAATCGAATGATACCATCTGGGTTCTTCTTGCATAAACTAATTCTCTACCGACATAACTTTAATTTGTCTACACATATCACAAACTTCTCCCTCCCCATTCCTAAACAAAGGGGTTGCACGCACTTACCCGCTGCGCACAGTGACCTCTCGTGACTATACAACTTTTCACGTAAGCAGCGAGAACATTTTTACTGATTATTTTTATAATAATGACTCATAAATATTTACTTTTGCAGCGAGAAAATTGCAGTACGGAGCTTAGTAAAGAAACTTTTTAATGTTAGCGGCCGAAACAAATTTGGTAGTTTTGGATTTGAACTGAAATTCTCTTCAAAAGTGCAATAAGCTTGGGATAGGATTCAATCTGCATGTCATCTTTTGTCTTTATTGTAGTTTTCAACATTGAGTAAATACTCCACATTGTAGATGGTTGCTGCGTTTGCGATAATCCTGTGAAGTACGCTAACATTACAGTCTCCGAAAAAGTGTTTGCACCCTTCGCAAGTCTCCATTGCTTAAAAATATCATAAGCTTTTAGATATTTTTCGCGAGACTTGTCAGGCAGGAAACTTAATTCTGGATTTTTACACGCTTTTTGAATGCATCCGGAGTTAAACAGCAGACTTCGCCACTGGACTCACTCATCTTTATTTATTACTAGCGGCCCGCCAGCGGCTTCGCCCCGCTGCAAATTTCTGACTTTCAATTCATTTGTTACAAAAAATGTGATAAATGAAGAACCGCTCGACCGATTTTGTGCAAACTTCACATAAACCATCTACTAAACAGTCCGAACAAAGACCAAACATTTGGTTTGGACAGGTGAGTCCGTTCTTGAGTTATAAAATTACAACGAAAAATGGCATTGATTTTTATATATATAGATTACTTTTATAAAATTCAATGTTTAACGAAAGTAGATAGCGTAACAGAAGAATAAACAAAAGCAATAAAAAATATATACATACATACATAAACTCACGCCTTCATTCCCAAAGTGGGGTAGGCAGAGCTACAGAATTACCAACAACTTTTAAAACTTGTTGTTAATTCTATAACCACACTTTGCACAATTGACAACAATTCATTATGTGCTAAGGTAGTAAAATAAAATACCGTTTCTAGATTTTACACTGCTGATTACAGTAAAAATATCTTTGGATTTTTTTATGCAGTAGTTTTTTTTTATATTTAGGAAAAACAGTAAAAAAAGTTGGATTGTGAATGTTAGGAATACACTTATACTGCCCTTAGTCCATTTATTACCAAAGGAATTGAAAAAAATATACAACTGTCATGTTCATTTTTTAGCTGTCTGACGGATTACTTGATTCTAACAACACGCTTTCGACTCTACACAAAAAAGTTTATTTATTTTAATGGCGTCTACAAATTATGTAATTAATTAAATTACGCAAAATAACAAATTTGTGAACGAACGGCAGCGAATGATTGACAAGTGACATGACATGACAGTCAGTTCTGTTTCTGTTTAAAGTTACTTTTTTTTATTTTATATCATGCTAAGATCACGACGTCAGTATTCCTAACTTTGTATATAGGTACGGTCTTTTTAATGACTATAATTATTAATTATTAACGACGAATTTAAGTTAAATAAAGAAAAACCAAGAAATACGGGTAGTCTAATTTTTAAATAGCTATTATAAACGCGAAAAATCAATAATGCTTTTTTTTTTGAAATATTGTCAATTAGGCTAAGATGTTTACCAGTGTATTAGTGACAGATTGCAAGCCCATCGCCTAGCAGTACTACAAGCCTTTATTCCCTTGGTCGCCTCTTACGACATCCACGGGATGAAATGGAGTGGTACTATTCTAACCCGGCAACCACACGGGTAAAAAAATAAAAAAAAATCCCGCTATTTTAAAAATATGCGTTCTGAAACTGCACCCGCGGTTTATGTCACAATATTAAAGATTGTTTATACGATAAATAATTAATTAATTATGTAGATTCTTGTACAGTCAGCTGCAGAGAAAAGGATACCCCCCTTCCTGGTAAGGATTGTTTTTTTTCGAAATCCTGTGGTTAGATTTAAATGATTTTGAGTTTATGTGTAGACAATAGTAAAACCTTCAATTCACCGAAAATTCATATAAATTTAACCACAGGTTTTAGAAAAAAAACAATCCTTACCAGGAGGGGGATATCCTTTTCTCTGCAGCTGACTGTACTAAGATTTTCTGGGCTGGGCTGCGGACGGACGGACGATAGGACGGACGGACACGGTGAAACCTATGAACATGGTGAGATTGTCTCTGTGGTGATCATCCTGCAAGCGATCCCACATTTCGAGCGACCCTGCAGAAGTTGACGTTGATCACCCCTGGCTCAGCGCTGTGAAGCGGCCCGCCGTCTACGCTTCCCTGGCGCGGCAGCCGCCGGGAGCTCACTTCTCTCGCCGCCGCCGCCAGCAGTCCCGATCTAGCTTCCGCACCGAACGCACGTTGCTTTTGTATCGAATCACCCTTGCGCGTACTCGAGTCTAACTTTATTTTATAATTAGCTTATCCCATTTCATTTCATAGTCTATCTTCTTCTCATACGCTTTCCTTCTGTTCCTATCTTTTATAATATAATTTAATATCGGGCTTCTTCTTATTATTAACATCCTACGAAGATTAAACCCCATATCTGGTGACCTTACGACGAACACGGAAAATCTTAGAGCTATGGCGGACGAAGATAAGCGCATGGATGCCTTTGCGGACGCGACGGATACCGTTCAACCTGCGGGGCGTGGCGCGGTGGAACGGGTAGCTGTGCGGCTACCCCCTTTTTGGCCGGACGACCCCGAAATTTGGTTCGCTCAAGTAGAAGCGCAATTTGAGACCGCTGGAACGAAAACGGACACTACCAAATTCTACACGGTAATCCAGCAGTTGGACCAGATTGCTGCAAAGGAAGTACGCGATGTAATAACTAACCCGCCCAACCAAAACAGGTATGACAAACTTAAATCAGAACTTGTGCGACGGTTGTCCACGTCACGCGACGACCGCTTAAGGAAATTATTAGTCAAGGAAGAGCTAGGGGATCTTAAACCCTCCCAATTTCTTCGACATTACAAGCGCTGGCAGGTTCTACAGTGAGCGACGAGTTTTTGCGTTCAATATGGTCGAGCCGTCTGCCTGTCTCCGTCCAACAAATTATTGCCTCTTCAAATGTTAGCCTGGAGGAATTAGCGGAAATAGCCGATAGGATCACCGAGATTACACCGCACAATTCATTCCAAGTAGCCTGTGCTAGCGGAAATATAGCCAGTCAACCGCAGATGACTTCTTTAAATTTTGAGGGTATGCTTTCAAAAATGGACGAACTAATTTCCATGCGAATTAAAACCGAAATTACTCAACAGATTGCGCAGCTGAACATTCGAGAAGGACGCAGCCGAGCATTTCAGCGCGGCAAAGGTAAACGGTTTGGGAGATCGAAGAGCAGGGGTCGTCAACGTTCACAGAGCCGTACACAAGGTATTTGCTGGTACCATAACTTATTTGGTGATAACGCCCAAAAATGCACAACTCCGTGCAATTTTAAATCGGGAAACTTCAGCGGCAGTCAGTAGAAGCGGCAAATGACTGTCACAGTGCTACCAGCCGCCTATTTGTCACAGATAAAAATACAAAGGTGCAATTCTTAATAGACACTGGTTCCGACCTCTGTGTACTGCCACGTAGATTTCTTCGTGAACACAGAAAACCTACAAACTACAGTCTAACCGCTGCAAATGGTACGGTTATAAGTACCTACGGTACAACTAAGCTGCATCTTGAACTAGGTTTGCGACGCGACTTCGCCTGGAATTTTGTGGTGGCTGACGTGGACAGACCGATCATCGGTGCCGATTTCATTTCATTTTACGGGTTGCTTGTTGATTGCAGAAACAGACGTTTGTTGGACAGCGTCACCTCACTATCGACTCCAGGGGTCGTCAAGAATTGCCAGCTTCCGAGTATTAAAGCCATTTCCGGTAACACAGAATACCACAGACTCCTGGCGCAGTATCCTGACCTCATCAAACCATCAGGGATCACTAGAGAGGTAAAACATTCCACTGTCCATTATATACGCACAACAGCTGGACCACCTGTTTTCTGCCGGCCTCGCCGATTAGCACCCGACCGTCTCAAAATAGCCGAAGAACAGTTCGATGAGATGCTGCGTGACAGAACAGCTCGCCGCTCAGACTCACCTTGGGCATCTGCACTCCACCTGGCACCTAAAAAAGGAGACTCCTGGTGGCCCTGTGGTGACTATCGCGCCTTAAACGCTCGCACAATACCTGACAGGTACCCCATTCGTCACATAGAAGATTTATCCCTTAGACTAGCTGGTTGTAAGGTATACTCAAAGCTGGACCTGGTAAAAGCTTACAATCAGATTCCCGTGCATCCCGAAGACATACCAAAGACAGCGATTACGACACCTTTTGGTCTGTTCGAATTTCCTTGCATGTCATTCGGGCTCAGGAATGCCGCGCAGTCTTTCCAGCGGTTCATGGACGAGGTTCTAAGAGGTTTGGACTTCTGTTACTCTTATATAGATGACATATTGGTGTTTTCCCATACTCATGAGCAACACCTGGAACACCTGGATCTGTTGTTCAAGCGACTTAACGAATATGGTATCCTGATTAACGAGGCTAAGTGCAATTTCGGAGTAAGTGATGTCACTTTTCTAGGATACTCCATATCGGCAGAAGGAACCCGTCCACTCGAATGCAAGGTCAAAGCCATCCAACAGTTTACACCACCTGAGACAGCAAAAGGATTGAGACGATTCTTGGGTATGCTCAATTTTTACAGACGTTTCTTACCCAACGCCGCAGAGGAGCAAGCAGCGCTTCATGACATGTTGGCCGGTTCACACGTCAAAGACTCAAAGACTTTGATCTGGACCCCACAGCCTCTGAAAGACTTCGAAAAATGTAAGTCCAGTTTATCAAAAGCAGCGCTATTGTCTCACCCTGTCCATGACGCTCCGCTAGCCCTCGTAACGGATGCTTCCAATACGGCCCTGGGCGCGGTCTTAGAGCAACAAATAGACGGACAGCAACAACCCCTAGCGTTTTTCTCTAAAAAGCTCAACAGTGCTCAGAAAAAGTACAGCGCCTATGACCGTGAGCTTCTGGCCATTTATGAAAGTGTAAAGCACTTTAGACACATGCTCGAAGGACGCCACTTTACAATTTATACAGACCACAAACCGATCACATTCGCGTTCCAGCAGAAGGATCGCACCAGTTCTCCTCGACAATTTAATTACTTGGACCTAATTTCCCAATTCACTACGGACATTCGTCATATCTCAGGTAAAGACAACCTGACTGCCGATGCCCTCTCGAGGATAGAAGCCATTTCAACTCCTTTAGATCTGGTGAAATTAGGCCGCCTACAACAAGAAGACGACGAGCTTAAAAACCTCATATCCAGCGAGTCGTCTCTCCAGCTGCAACGTGTGCAAGTACCAGGTACAAATATCACTCTAACTTGCGACATTTCTCAAGCCAAGCCACGACCTTTTATAATTAAGGGACTACGCCGACAGGTTTTCCACTCCATCTATGGAATGAGTCATCCCGGAGCCAAGGCAACAATCAAAATGGTAACAGACAGATACGTTTGGCCCCCTGTGCGCAAAGATTGTCGCGCCTGGGTCCAGAGCTGTGAGTCGTGTCAACGTGCTAAAGTCCAGCGTCACACCTCAGCACCAGTGGGAGAGTTCAAACTACCAGGCAACAGGTTTTCTCATGTCCACATCGATCTGGTTGGCCCATTACCATCATCGAACTCATTCAAATATTGTTTGACAGCCATAGATCGTTTCACACGCTGGCCAGAAGTCGTACCATTACAGAACATCACTGCTGAGTCTGTAGCCAGAGCATTTTATGAAACATGGATTTCAAGGTTTGGTTGTCCACAGATCCTGACGTCTGACCAAGGCCGACAATTTGAGTCACACCTGTTTAAGGAACTCGCCTGTTTGTGCGGCATCCAACTACGACGCACCACTGCGTACCACCCAGCTGCCAACGGCATGGTCGAGCGGCTACACCGAACACTGAAAGCGGCTATCATGGCACACGACGAGCCTCGGTGGACGGACACACTTCCCGTCGTTTTGCTGGGCCTAAGAACAGCATGGAAACCAAACCTACAATGTTCAGCAGCCGAAATGGTATATGGTGAGCCTTTGAGGATACCGGGTGAGTTTTTCACACCCGTTTCGAAAAATAAGACACAGCCTGTAGATTTTGTATCACAATTGAGAAAACATATCGTCAAAATCAAACCAGTACCTGCTTCAAGACATGGTACTAAAGCTGTTTTTGTTCATGATGATCTCAAAACATCTAGCCATATATTTTTAAGAAAAGATCATCTTAGAGGAGCTCTGGAACCTCCTTACGCTGGTCCATTTAAAGTCCTGAAACGAACGGACAAAACTTTAACTGTATCTTTACCACGAGGACCAGTAACTGTTTCTATTGACAGAGTGAAGCCTGCATACGTGATGTCTGACGATAACCCAAGTCAACCGCTTGTCGACAGTGGCCCATCACAAATCATCAGAACAACACGCTCGATCCGAAAAGTAAAATTTCCTGATTTTTATGTCGCAGGGCCATAAATCTCCAAGGGGGGTGATGTGGTGATCATCCTGCAAGCGATCCCACATTTCGAGCGACCCTGCAGAAGTTGACGTTGATCACCCCTGGCTCAGCGCTGTGAATCGGCCCGCCGTCTACGCTTCCCTGGCGCGGCAGCCGCCGGGAGCTCACTTCTCTCGCCGCCGCCGCCAGCAGTCCCGATCTAGCTTCCGCACCGAACGCACGTTGCTTTTGTATCGAATCACCCTTGCGCGTACTCGAGTCTAACTTTATTTTATAATTAGCTTATCCCATTTCATTTCATAGTCTATCTTCTTCTCATACGCTTTCCTTCTGTTCCTATCTTTTATAATATAATTTAATATCGGGCTTCTTCTTATTATTAACATCCTACGAAGATTAAACCCCATTTCTCCATTTCGCAATCTCCAACATACAATGATCATAAAACCAACGTCGGCGCAAGGCTTTCACCAACCACCATAAGAAAATGCCATCAAATCACTCATGAAGATACAAACACCGTGGAGAAACAATCACTAGGGGAAGATGGGGTGGCTTCGTACAAAGGGAGCATTCGTATAGTGGTCATATCTCGACTATCCATCATGCTGAAGTGTTCATATTTATATACGTGACTGCCGCTCATATGCATAGGCTACCCTCAAAAAGTGATGGCAGTGCAGCAGCATATTTCGCCAGAAATAATTAATAGGTATGTGTTTCCGCGACCCGAAAGTAATTTTTGGTTCTCCTTTGAATGCGTCTGTCTCTAATAAGTTTTACTTGAATTAGAAAAAAACTTTGTATACAGTTGGTAATTAGATGTTTGAGATTAATATGTGAACAATGGTTTTGCGATTACTTTAACGGTTATTTTCTATTTCGATTATTTTTCTGATCGTTTTGGTTGGGGTACCTTCGTACAGTCAAAATGTATGTAATTTTATACCGTACGAATGCACCCCATATAAGTTAAAAAATTGTATATCATGAATAATTATGATTACAAAACCAGGTTAGTAAGATATTATGCCTAAAAGATGACAGATATGCCTAAAACAGGTGAAATAGCTGAAAATCCAATGAATCCTGGTGTACGATTTCGGGCTTGAGACCAAATCTCGCTCGTAAATGTGCGTTTAAATTTCCCGCGCATCCACCACTGATCCGTTCTAAAACGAGTGAACGGAGCGGCTGAACGAGCTGATACACTCGGTCTTCCGCCACCAGAGGGCGGCCATTTTTTCGTCTTCTCAACTTGCGCTAATGCCGGCCGGCACGCGTCGTCAATGTCGTCGTTGTAAATATCAAAAACTGTGAAATTTGGATTGGAAAGAGAGTCAAAGTGGTGTGAAAGTGTCCCGGGACCACAGGAGCCGTCAAAACCTATGGAAAAGTGAGTGAGATATAATTTCTTTAGCCCGAATCTGTTTTCAATATTTCAATATTGTCGTAGTTCAACCATTTTGGTCCTTCGAACCGGATTCTCCAGTTTGTAAACTAGGCACACATATTACACACTCTAAAGCATACATTTATATATTCATAATACAGTTTTTAGTAAACACAAGACTTTATTTCGAGTCTAAAGTTTGTGTAACTACGTAATTATTTCAATAGTTGCCACGCGTCGCGCGAGTCTATTGTTTCAAAATGGCCGACATTCTAGAACAACTTATAGATAAAAAGGAGATGTGTTTTTTACGTATTCAAACACTGTTCGAATTATCTAAGGTCGTTGTTACCGATTCAACACGTTTATCGGAATTTAATTTACGTCTTAAGGACATTCATTCAAACCGCGAAGTATTCGAGCAAACAGTATTCGAAATTAATTCTTTAAAAAAGAAAGAAACTCCCAAATTTAAATCGAATTATCAGGAAATTCAATCATTTGACGACATGTATTATCGAATTTTAAGCGTCGCCACAACTTTAAACGAAATATGGCAGTCGTGCGAGAGCGGCAGTTCGCCACCTACCGACTTCGTCCGCAGGGGGCTCGGTGACACCAACAATGATTTGCGCTCAGTTAAACAGCGTTTACCTAAACTCGAATTGTTTCATTTCGATAGCAAATTGGAAAATTGGCAAACCTTCTATGATACATTTACCAGTCTGATTCATAACTGCGAAGGCATTAGTAATGTTGAAAAATATTACTATCTACTTTCTGCCGTTAGCGGTTCCGCGTTAACCGTAGTTAAAGGAATGCCGATTACATCCGATAACTATCCAATCGTATGGGCGTTGTTAGTAAAGAAATTCGAAAACAAACGCGCCTTAGCTACCAGTTATTTGGACCGGCTATTTCAATTTAAACCATTGTTGGTGGAATCGGCCTCCGGCCTTAACGCCTTTTTGCAAACCTATCAGGAATGCGTCAAGGCGTTAACAAAATTAAATATCGATAATTTATCGAGCCTCATATTGTTCTATATGGGGTTGCGTAACTTGGACACCGTTACTAGACGAGAGTTCGAACAAACTGTTGAACAAACTCAAATACCTACTTACGATCAGCTGATCGCCTTTGTAGAAAAGCAAGCGCGGGTTTTAGAAATGTCCGACGTTAAATATTGTGTACAGAAGGGTCAGTTTACACCGAGGGCTGTTACTAACGTCGTATCAAAACCGAACGTATTGCGATCAAATAGTAACTTTTATACTGGCGCAAACAAACATACACCGAAACCGTGCTTGTCAGCTGTTAGTAAGGGGAGCCATGACCGATCAAATAAATGTTTATTCTGTGACAAACCACATTCAACGTACCGATGTTACGAATTTTTAGATTTAACACCCGCACAGCGTCTTGATAAAGTGAAACAGCTTCAATTATGTGAAAATTGCTTACGTCAGCATCAGCTGTCCGAGTGTACTTCAAAGATCAGATGTGTTTTGTGTAAACAACCGCACCATCATAGTCTACACTTAGATACAGTTTCAAGTGTACAAAATTATAGCAGTAGTCAAGGTCCGTCCAAGGGTCAAGGTCAACTTCCTAATGTCGGCTTGACTTGTTCATCAAATTTTACTGTGTTGTTAGGCACTGCCGTGGTGCACGTCGCAGATCGATGGGGAACCTACCACGCCGTGCGTGCAGTCATTGACAGCGGTGCCATGTCCGGTTATATGACAAACGAGTGTGCTCAGCGCCTAGGTCTGTCGCGACGCAAGTGTCCGTTTGAACCCATGGGTCTGGGAGGTGCACCAGTGCAAGATTTCGGATTGGTTACGTGTTTAATTAAGCCACGAAACTCATCTGGCCCGGTTTTGAGCACCGAGACTGTGGTTGTGGGTAATATTACAAGTAATTTACCTACAATGACACTTTCAAACAAAATTATAAATAACTTTAAAAATCTCGAGTTAGCAGACCCGAATTACTTTTCGGCCTCTCCTGTCGAATTACTGTTGGCTGGCGACTTGTTTCCGTACATTTATGACGGTCAGAACATACTACCGCGAGAACCGGGTTTACCCGTTGCGATGCACTCGATCTTCGGTTACATCATAGCTGGCCAGACAGTGCTCGAAAGTGATCGCGAATCATTTAAACCTTCTCTGGGCTTGTTCTCGGCCAATAGTAGTATCGAAAAAATAATGAACTCTTTTTGGGAGACTGAAAACGTACCCTGTGACTTAGTTAAAAATCCAGAGGATATTTATGTAGAGGAGTGTTTTCAAAGGGAACACAGCCGTGACAGCACAGGGCGTTACACAGTGACGTATCCATTCAAATCTAACTGTGAGCTCGGTGATTCAATTCAACAGGCATTACGTCGTTTCAACAATTTAGAAACTAAATTAAACCGCTTTCCGGAACTTAAGGAAGAGTATGGTAAATTTATGTCCGAATATGAAGATCTCGGTCACATGACTTGTGTGGGTGACTTGGGGTCTGTCGATTCGAAGTATATAATTCCACATTTTAGTGTTTTACGGCCTTCAAGCACAACCACGAAGCTTCGGGTTGTGTTTGACGCTTCAAGTAAAACATCAAACAATAATTCATTAAATTCAATTGTCTACGCGGGTCCTAGGTTGCAAGCAGATATAAATGAAATCTTAACCAATTTTCGTATTCACGAAATTTGTTTGTCAAGTGATATTTGTAAAATGTTTCGTATGACCTTGATTGAGGAAGCTCAGCGCAAGTACCAACATATTTTATGGCGGTTTTCTAAGGATCAACCTATAAAAATCTATGCCTTAAACACAATAACTTATGGGGTAGCCAGTAGCCCTTACTTAGCGATTCGTGTCCTGCACCAGCTGGCAGACGACGACGCCGAGAAGTATCCTTTAGCGAGCAAGGTTCTAAAAAAAGGATTCTTCGTCGATGACCTTCTGTGGTCTGTAGGTACGTACGAGGAAGCAGCTCAGCTTCAAGATGAGTTGCTTGATTTACTGAAGGGAGGAGGGTTCATTCTTCGTAAATGGGCGAGCAATTGTGCCCAGCTCTTAGAACGTGTACCCGCTGATCATCGCGAAACGCCAATTGCATTCGAGGATGATAAAGATCTATCATTAAAAGTTTTAGGTCTTCAGTGGCGGCCTGCTGAGGACGCGTTCTCATTTGCAACAAATTTACTTCCAGTTTCACAGGCGATCACTAAACGCAGTGTTCTGTCACAGTTAGGTCGTCAGTTCGATCCACTGGGTTTCGTAGCGCCATGCATATTTTACGCGAAATGCTTCATGCAAAAGCTCTGGCTCCAAAGGCTCGGATGGGACGAGAAACTTTCCCCGGAGTTGGAAAAAGAGTGGCTCACTTACGTGTCTGAACTTCCACTGCTGTCAAACTTCAGGCATGATCGTCAAGTTACTGTCAACCATCACAATAGTTATCAGCTCTTCTGTTTCTGCGATGCTTCTACCAAAGGAATAGCTTCGGTAATTTACTTGCGTAGCTTCAACAATCAAGGTCAAACGAAGGTCAGCCTGGTTATTGCTAAGTCTAAGGTTGCTCCCTTAAAAACCGTAACCGTGCCGCGTCTTGAACTGATGGCTGCGCATTTGTTGGTCAAATTAGTCAAATACACTAAGGCAATATTACTTAATCAAATATCGATAGAAGACACATTTTTGTTCACTGACTCTTCTGTGGTGTTGAGTTGGCTAAACACACCCAGCTATACTTTAAAGACCTTTGTGGCTACACGCGTCTCTAAAATATTGGAGAGCGTGTCTAGCGAAAGCTGGTACCACGTGAGCGGTGCGTCCAACCCCGCCGATGTGTGTTCGCGCGGCGCGCTACCCTCCGCGCTGCTGGCAGCGCCAGAGTGGCTGGCGGGCCCAAACTGGCTCAACACGCCGCAGGAGAGTTGGCCAATAAAATCAATTGACAAATTTAAATCTAACAATGTACCGGAACTACAAATCACCAGTTCAAACCAAAGCCATCAGTTCAAACGCTCGTGTCCAGTAGTGATAGCACCGAGTCGAATTTTCTCATCAAATTGACTGAAAAATATTCAAATTTCAAGACAGTTCAACGGCAACATTTCTTTACTGATATTGACGCACTTACAAACGGTAAATCTTGTAGTTTGCCGATAAAAAAACTAGCACCCTTTCTGGATCCCCTTGGGTTCCTCAGGGTGGGGGGTAGACTGTCGCTCTCGAACTTGCCATATAAAATTAAGCACCCCTTGTTGCTTCCCAAAGCGGGAAATTTAATTAAAATATTAATCGACTATTTTCATAAAATATATTTACATGCCGGACCGCGCACGCTTCATAGTCTAATTAGTCAAAAATATTGGATTATTTCGGCGAGGAGAATTATAAGGTCGCAATTTTCTAAGTGCCTTCAATGCTTTAAAGTAACACCGACATCTTTACAACCCATTATGGGTAACTTGCCGAAGTTCCGGATTCAAGACATACATACCTTTCACACTGTGGGTGTTGACATCGGAGGCCCATTCTACACGCGAGAGAGTAATAGGCGTAACGCAATGATTTCCAAGTCATATTTACTGCTAATTGTCTGTTTTTCAACGCGTGCAGTGCACGCAGAGGTTCTGAGTGCGCTCACAACTAAATGTTTTTTCGCAGCCTTCGACCGCTTCACGGCCAGGCGCGGACTTTGTCACACTATTGTGTCTGATAATGGTAAAAACTTCGTGTCTGCTGGCAAACAACTCGCTGAAATAAATCAATTTTTTAATCAACATAGAAATAATATTTCAATCGCCTTCAATAATCGCCGCGTTGATTGGAGGTATAATCCTCCCACGGGCAGTCATTTTGGTGGGATGTACGAAAGTGGTATTAAATCCGCGAAACTGATGTTGAAGCGTGTCATAGGCAATCGGACATTATCTTTCGAGGAACTCAGCACCCTCTTCGCTCGTGTGGAGGCCGTGTTGAATTCCCGACCTTTAACTAATATCTCGAGCGACCCGTCAGAGTACGAGGCGCTCACACCCGGACATTTCTTGGTCGGTCGCGAACTATTAGCCGTTCCTGAGTGCGACCTTTCTGACGAACCAGTTCACAGCTTAACTCGTTGGCAACTGGTGCAGCAGGCGTCGCAACGATTCTGGAAATTATGGAAGAGCGACTACCTTCACACGCTTCAGCAGCGACAGAAGTGGCTTAGCAATTGTCGAAACCTTAAAGTGGGCGAACTCGTTTTGATACATTCCGACGCTCCTCCACTTCAATGGTCCCTTGGCCGTGTGACAGAGCTTCATCCAGGCCTCGACGGGGTCGTCCGTGTAGTCAAAGTACGCACTCAAAATGGAGAGTATACGCAACCTGTTGTAAAAGTTAGTCCTCTTCCAATGGTATTGGACTCTGAGTAACTTGTTTTGATTTATTGCATAAATTTGACGCAAGTGTCAAGTTTATGATGTTTAGTTAAGTTTTACTTCATTATATATCTCGTTTTCTACATTACATATCTTATCTATCATACAGTCCACTGTCATATACACTGACAACCATCCCTGGTTTATAAACTGGGGAATCAGGGGTAGATTCCCGGTGGGGGGTTTATGTACGATTTCGGGCTTGAGACCAAATCTCGCTCGTAAATGTGCGTTTAAATTTCCCGCGCATCCACCACTGATCCGTTCTAAAACGAGTGAACGGAGCGGCTGAACGAGCTGATACACTCGGTCTTCCGCCACCAGAGGGCGGCCATTTTTTCGTCTTCTCAACTTGCGCTAATGCCGGCCGGCACGCGTCGTCAATGTCGTCGTTGTAAATATCAAAAACTGTGAAATTTGGATTGGAAAGAGAGTCAAAGTGGTGTGAAAGTGTCCCGGGACCACAGGAGCCGTCAAAACCTATGGAAAAGTGAGTGAGATATAATTTCTTTAGCCCGAATCTGTTTTCAATATTTCAATATTGTCGTAGTTCAACCACCTGGTAAAAAACGAATAGTGTATGAAGGCACCCCAAGTATGGGGTGCATTCGTACAATTCCCATTTTTTGGGAAATCCATTATATCTTGGCAAAGTTGCTTTGTATCAAAACTGAAATACAAAATTATTATAGCCAAATAAGTGGATGATGAAGTAGCATTCATCTCATATTGAAATAGCGGTTAGTTTTTTTTTTACACGGCTTTGAGTAAAAAGTGTAGAATCCTCCCCATCTTCCCCTACACATTGAGTGCCCACCAAAATAATCAAATCACCTTGCAATTCTTCTACTCAACCCTCGAACCAGTCTAACAAAAAAGGTAATAGATCAACATAAAATAAATCCTGGGGAACTCTACTTTTCGTACCTAGTCTTAATGTTGTATTTCAAAATATACCAAGTATCTGGAATAAATTTCATCTCGTAGAAGCATTAATGGACCAAATACCTAATATACAATATTGGCCAAATAGCAGAAGAGAAATTGAAAAGTTTTACTCCCGCCTAGATAAACTTCTAAAATTAATTTCTTTAAAAGATATAATTAAAAACATTGTCATAGGTGGCGATATTAACGAGGACTTCTTATCAAATAATCATTCAAAACTAGGCTTTCTAACATAATGTCCTGTTATAACTTTCATCAAAGGGACCGACGCGAGTCACTCAAAGTAGTTGCACATGCATTGATTTAATTTCACTCATTTCATAACTATCAGTTCCTAATTAAAAGTACATGATTTCGGCTTATCAGACCATAGAGGTTTACTTTCCATACCTTCTGACTCATCTAAATTGCGTAATTTAATCCCATAAGAGAGTATACAGTAAATCATGTGTAGGGAAATACATCGACGAACTAAAAAAATAGAATAGGATCACGTATTAGTAACCAATAAAACTATAAATGAAAACAATAACATATTCGATAAAATTTTACAAGAAACCTTAAATAAATATATATCTACATAGGTACCTAAAAAGATGATTAAAATCAAATTGGAATCTAAAATTATTTATTTAACTCCAGGTTTAAAAGTATCTTGTCATAATAAAAGACTGCTAAAACTACTTGTGTCACAATAAAAAAAAGCATTTTCAGCATCAAAGAAACTAAGGGCCGTATTAATAAACACATCTTAGCTGAGATGCCCGTCACAAGATACGTCAAACTAAACGTCAAACCATAGAAAACTGTCATTTTTAACGCATCTTGAGACGAGCTTTACAGTCGAGAGCAGTTTATTATACGGCCCTAAGTAATAAACGTACACTCCACAAAGCACGCAACAAAACTAAATCCATGTGGCAAAAATTAAATCGAGAAACAAATAAAATCAACAAGAAATTACAAAAACATCCAAATAAAAACAGCTGTGCTATGGATATATTTTTTACGTTGTTTAGAGTCGGATGTCTTTGTAATGTAATTTAGATACTTTTAAGTATTATTGTATTTAATCATTGAAAAAAAATGACATTCTGCTGGAGTTTCTTGCGGCGCTTCTTCTCCGCAATGATGGTCTTGTCCAAAGCGCTAGTAGATTCACTCCATATTACCGACGTGTAAAAGAGCCCTCATGTGGCCAATTTACTGAATAAATATTTTGAATTTTGAATTTTGAATTTTAGGGATGTGATTGTAAGAATAGTCACTGTAATAAAAGTTTCGTCACATTTCCACACTATTTCAACGCAATCAAGGTCCAAAAGTGACGAACCATTTCTTACCGTAACGTAACATGCTTGCGATTGGAGAATTACAACCCATGAACAGGTTGACCACAACGATCGATCCTCTGCCGCTGTCATAAAGATTCCCGAAGAAGGAACTTTAAATTTTAACTTTAGTGAAGGCCTTTGTCCTGCAGTGGACGACTTGCGGCTGATAATGATGATGATGATGATGATGATGATGAAATACAATATGATGATAAACACATTACTTTGTCGACATTATCCAAACAGCAAATTGGTTTTAAAGCTTGTTTTCAAAATATGTTTTTAAATTGGATTTTTTCACTTTCTTTCAATTGAATATGGGGGTTTGAAATGGAATTCAAATCGATATATTGGGTCCTTACCTATGAAATTGGCGGTTTTTTTAAGTGTTTTATTTCGTATGGAATTTATTTATTTCAATTTTAACTTCCAAAATATTTTTAAATTTCATTAATACACTATGCAACAAAGGTTTTAGATACAAATAATCATACATCGTTATCGCGGGAGCAAAAACGATTTGACAGTAGGTAATGAAAGATTATGAAAAATAGGCAAGAACAGAAGTGACACTCGTGTCGAGAAACGTTTATACCTACGAGTTCAAAATGTATACATTTTCTTTCAAATATCTTCCCTCGAAGTACCGAGGTGATCAGTAGTACATATTTAAAGAAATCTTAACGTCAACCTCTCAGTCACTTTTCCTGCTACTTTAGACATTTGTTATTCTTGATTGATATGATATGTACAAAGACATACAAAAATATATCTAAATTAAATATGAGTACAAATAGAAAACATATATTCAAAAAGTTAAAATTATTTTTGGAAAAAAATACTGGAATTGAAATAAATTAAAAAAAAAAAAAGTTTGACTAGTTGATTTACTCAGTGCAAGACAAGTTTCATTGACCGTTTCCAGCGAAAACTTCGTGCTAGATATGAAGAACTTCTTAGGTGCTTAGAGTGTTTAGGCAGAATATTCAATTTATACTAAATATACATTCTGTTATATGTGTTCTTTAATAGATTTGTTTTTGCTCCCGCGATAACGATGTATGCAAATAATATGGTTCAATTTCTTACTTAATGTTTAAAATTAAAGTGTGAACTTAACTCTTTTTAAGTGCTGCAAGTTCAAGTGTTTCAATTACGCAGAGTTTTATGAAGCGAACTATTTTTAAGTAACTAAGATATGTATAATATAGCTTTGAAGTGTCCAATATTCCTGACAGAATTTTGCTTGGTTTGCATTTGACGTTACTAAATAATCCGCAAAATTAAATGTATGAAAACCACAGTTTTCATAAAATTCTCCATATAAAACGCCAATTTCATAGGTAAGGACCTAATAATAATAATACCTACCATATGGCGGTATGGAACCGTCGGTGCGCGAGTGTGACTCGCACTTGACCGGTTTTTGTAAACTGACAGCGATCGTGGTCTTCCGTAGAAAACCAGACGAAAGTCACTAGGAATTATTTCTTCTGGGCCACAGTGCGAGCAATATTCTTAGTTTTACTTGGTACGAGGCTATCAAAAATCATCCTTCAAAACCCAACTGCTGGTGTTTGGATGAAGTCATCAATATAAAAAAGACGTGTGGCACTCGGGCAGGCTTATTTCACTTCTATACAAAGCGACAAAGTAGGTCCGATCAACACGTAAAAGTATTGAATACATATAAAATATATGTATAATGCTGGCCGAACGCGCCTAAATAAACCATATTAACTCCTATTGAAAGTTCATTTTTCGTAGTTTACTGCGAACGTATAGTTATACCTACGTTAGCTCGCTCGAACGGTAGGGTTGTCAACACATCGAATATATTAATATAAATTAACAGGTACACATTATGAGAAAAACAGTTACTTGAATAATCAAAATATTATATATATATATACATATATATTTATATATATTTATTTGATGTACACGCTTGATTGTTACTTTTACATTCTGTTTAAGATTAAATAACTATTAACTATAGGTTTTTTCGAATCAAAACTAGTTTGCAGAAATATTGAGGTTATGTGTCAAACAGTACTGATTTGTTTGTAAACAAATAATTTTATCTCTCGCTCCCGAATTTGACCCCGAATTTAGATAATTCAATATTTCTAACTTGATGAACACTGTTTCGTGTTGATTGATCACTTCAATATACTTAGGTATATCATCTTATATGTATAAATAAAAATAAATTGCAACTACTGACCTTTCCTCGTTCACCGGCAAAGAGAAAAACGTTTCCTTTTTATTATTTTTGGTTCTCTTGTGTAAACACCCACTCACACAGCAATAATGAGTCATTTTTTTAAATTATACATTCACCAAAATAATTCAAAGAAACCACAACACACCACACACATCTAACCGAACTTGACGTAATGACTAGAATGTACCTACTACCACAGATTAAGTAAGAGTGTACTAGCCTACTTGCATCTCGCTTGACGTGTCTCGACCATGTCTCGACACTCAAAAACCGGTCGAGCGAGTTGACATCGCCGCGCGCGGGCATCCTTGATGTATTAGCATCGGCAACTATGTTCCGTCAGGCGGTGATTATCGGACGTACCTCGCTCAGATAAATATCTGTTACGTAGTAACTCTTACTTAATCTGTGACTCGGGGACTGCCGCGGTAAAGCTATTGCATGTCGTACAAACGCACACAACGCCGTGTCGAAGACTGCCGAACTGAAACGACGTTAGACGATGCACGGCCTTCAAGCCACACCTCCTTGCCCGTCGGAGTGGGGAGCGTGAGGTTTTTTCGTTACGGAATTTCTGGATTCGGTCCCCGCGCTCAAGGCCCGCGATAGAAGCTATGCAATAGCTTAATATTAATTATCATTTATACAGGGTTATTGGTTATTGCATACATTCCCGTTAAGGGGTTATAGGGGAGGTCATTTGCAGCCATTTTGACCCAATAATGCATTATGCAAAAGTGAACCATTTTCGGTATAATCCTCATTTAAGTTTTTTACGGGGATCTATTTGGGACAGTAAAATTAACCCTACTTACCAACTCAGAACTATAAATTCTCCTGCAGTCAAATTGACTAGCCCTAACGTTTTTCTAATCTTTTACTCACTAATACCTACACTGGTAAACATCTTAGCCTGATTGTGCAAAACGTGGTTACAGAATTATCCACAACTTATTTAAGAGTGCTTGGTAATTCTGTAGCTCTGCCTACCCCACTCTGGGAATGAAGGCGTGAGTTTATGTATGTATGTACTCAAAATGTACCTACCTATGGGATGACAGTTGACCCCGGGGTTAATAGTAACGCACGGGAATGTCACCCCATAAATTTTGAGCGATAGAAAAGAAAAACGTTACTAGCCTTTACAACTTGGCGGGTCCCTGGGCCGAGATTCCAGGCGGTAAACCTCAGCTAGTGTTCCAAAGGACTCGAGCCTTTTAGCTCTTTTTTTTAAGCCTGGCTTCGATATTGACGCCTAGAGGGCGGAACGCCTATAAAGCTCTTTAGTCCACAAGCCTTGTTGT
Source organism: Acleris emargana (assembly GCA_927399475.2). Classification (NCBI taxonomy): domain Eukaryota; kingdom Metazoa; phylum Arthropoda; class Insecta; order Lepidoptera; family Tortricidae; genus Acleris; species Acleris emargana. The sequence goes on from OV656846.1 coordinate 3,130,405, forward strand.
ATTCGGCAGCCTTGACTCTCGGAGCTCGTAACCTTAACAAAAGGCTATATATTTTTAGACTTAAAGTCCTTGTCAAAATATTGAAACTTAAAAATATTTTGGCCTCCAAGCTTCTTTAGGCTCGGCGCTAAAATATTTAATTGATTTTTTGAGTTTAATTATTTCTTGTATAGTGGCAACAGAAATACACAACTGATTTTACGAATATGATCCGAACTGCGACTGCATAAATAAAAGTTAAACATTTTAGCCCAGCCCAGGTCAGCGGCTACAACCTTAAAAAAAGGCTTAAGCCTTTAAAAAAGCTAAAATTCTTCAAAAAAGACTATAGCCCTTTTTAAGACTACAGCCTTATTAAATCACTAGCTCATTGGAACACATTCCTTTAAGCCAGCTCTAAAAAGACCTCCGAAGCTTTAAAATTCGGGCTTAAAAGGCTCGAGTCCTATGGAACACTAAACGCAGCTATTACACCTTCTATTCCTAAAAAACTGGGCCTCTCTTCTAGGCGGTTAAAACCATATCGTCTCTGACCGGTTACCGTATAGTCAACGTTTGATAGCTCTTATTTACTTGACAGTAATGGCAGCTGGTATACTTGTGGGAGGACTTTGTGCAGGGTCCGTCCGGGTTGGTACCACCATCTTATCCATTAACCTACCGCCAAGCAGCAGTGTTCGTATTGTTGCGTTCCGGTCTGGGGATAAGACAGCCGGTGAAATGACTAGCATAGAGGCATTCCATCTTAGTCCTCAGGGTTGGCAACGCATTAGCAGTCTTAGGATTGCGGTCTTGCGAATGCGAATGTGTATGGGTCACAGTTTCCACTTACCATCAGGTGGCCTGTGTGCTCGTTTGCCTTCCTATGCCATAAAAAAAAGCAGTTAAAAACAATACCATAACAGGTCAAAGACGATATGGTTTAAACCGCCTAGAGTAGTTGCCCCGTTTATAAAGGAATAGAAGGCGTAATACCTTGCTTCTGTTACTAACTGCCGCACTCAGGGACGTCCATTAAATTAAATGTTTGATTAAAGTTGCTGCTGACCCTTTCTTTGCTATAGCAATAGAATAAGACAACACGTTACTTAATAATCATTAAATTTAATTGACATCTCTGAGTGCGGCACTAAGTGAGGTAAGGTGAAAGACTCTAGATCATTGGGGCTATAGACAACTATGGCGTAAAATAAAAGAACATATATTTTCAGAACGTTTATTTGCCATCAACACTTTAATATAATAGATATACGGTTAAAAACCTCACTAGAAATGAAATTTGTATTGTTTTTTTTCGGTGGAAATGTTTTTTAATATAAATTAAAATTGCCGCCGGCTCGTCTCGCCTCGCCGGCAGCCGACAGATATAATATACAGATGAATTATCGCGGGCGCGGAATTGCATATGTAGTAGTAATGTGTGTTTAGTGTTTACGCATTCTATATTTGAATTTTCTCTCTTCTCGTACTATCAGATTAAAAGGAGGTTTGTTGTATACTATAGAAATAATTACAAAAATAATATCACTGTCAAATTCTAAATACTATTTACGTTTCACAAAAATATACTTGTTATTTTATTTTACTTACAGTTCTCAGAATAATGTTAAAAGTCAAATTCCCGTAAACAATAAATTATGATTTGGTTGACAGAACATAAAAAATCCTATATCCGCAACGGACTACCTATAAGAAATGTACCTACAAAACAAGTTTGTATGAATTAATTCAACAAAACATAGAACGATTTAGTGAGTGCAATGCCACAATGATGCAATTTAAAAAAAACATGGTCATTCAGTTCTACGATTGCCACCCGTATAGCCCAACATTCAATCCAGTTGAAAAGATTTGGTGTATGAATACCTATGTAGTGAAAATAAATATTTCATTAAACATGCAAACCATTATGAGTTCAGCAACATAACGGATTAATACAATAACTGCTAAGGGCTGCCAAGGGGGGGAATTGAATTTAATTTCAGAGCATATAATTATTAATACTTGTAACTGCTCAGATGAACATTTAAATGATAGCGAATAAAAGCAAAAAAGAACATGCTTATTCCACTGGTTTAGGGTACCTTTGTGTAATCTCATTAAATTAAGAAAACCCGTCTGAAAACCTGCCGTGTGGTTGCCGGCTTAGAATAGTGCCACTCCATGTCTTCCCGTGGATGTCGTAAGAAGCGACTAAGGGAATAAAGGCTTGTGGTACTGTTAGGCGATGTGCTTGCCACCTGTCACTAATACACTGGGAAACATCTTAGCCTACCTTGTGCAAAATGTGGTTACAGAATTATCAAAAAGTTTTAAGACTTGTTGGTAATTCTTTGGCTCTGCCTACCCCACTCTGGGAATGGGAGCGTGAGTTTATGTATGTATGTACTTCGAGATAGGTCCGTCCTTTTAAAAGAGGTGTTAAATAAACGAGTATGTTAACCAGGGGAGTGAGAACTTTAACAGATGCTTCATATTGTTTCTGGCAAGTCCATATTTCAACTTAAAATTGTTTTATTTGCATTTAAAACCAAAACGTACAAAGTGTAAAACGTTGTTTCTAAATATCATGTCTATCATTATTTGTCTAAACATAAATAGAGTTTATCATTGTCACCAATATTGTTACTCAGTTACATTTTCAAGATGTCAGATTGTAAGCCTATTCCTATATGTCGTGACTATAATCTGGGCCTCAATTCTAGGGAGTAAAACCCATATCGCCTTTGACCTATGCCGAGATGCCAGGCGGTAAAAAACCATATCGCCTTTGACCTGTGCCGAGATGCCAGGCGGTAAAAAACCATATCGCCTTTGACCTGTGCCGAGATGCCAGGCGGTAAAAAACCATATCGCCTTTGACCTGTGCCGAGATGCCAGGCGGTAAAAACCCATATCGCCTTTGACCTGTGCCGAGATTCCAGGCGGTAAAACCATATCGTTTTTGACCTGTGCCGAGATTCCAGGCGGTAAAACCATATCGCCTTTGACCTGTGCCGAGATTCCAGGCGTTAAACCATATCGTATTTGACCTGTGCCGAGATTCCAGGCGGTAAAACCATATCGCATTTGACCTGCTATCGTCTTATCAACGTTTTGATAGCTCTTATTTACTTGATAGTATTGGGGTCAAGTGGCGCCCTCACTACTATTTTTGTATTATCTAATAAACTAAAACTATTTCTATAGCACCAGTAGTACCAGTAGTATGCCGTGTGGTTGCCGGCTTAGAATAGTGCCACTCCATGTCTTCCCGTGGAAGTCGTAAGAGGCGACTAAGGGAATAAAGGCTTGTAGTACTGTTTGGCGATGGGCTTGCAACCTGTCACTAATACACACTGTTAAACATCTTAGCCTAATTGTGCAAATTGTGGTTACAGAGTTATCAACAAGTTTTTGGAGTTGTTGGTAATTCTGTAGCTCTGCCTACAGAGTGGGCTCTGGGAATGAAGGCGTGTAGGTATGTATGTATGTATGTATTTCTATAGTATACAACAAACCTCCTTTTAAGCTGATAGTACGACAGATATAAAATTCAAATATAGAATGCCTGTAAACACCAAACACACATTACCACTACATATTATGAATTTGGGACCCACCTCAGGTCTAAAGTCAATCTGACACTCTACAACAATAAGGTTGAGTTTCCTATAAGTTACAAATGAATTGGCATCTCTATTGACATTGACAACGTCATTATAATGCTGAGGAAAAAAAGAAAGAAGGAAAAAGTAATAATACAAACACAATTACTTAAGAACTGTGATGGTAAAAATTTCAATAAATAATGCGATTTTTTTTATAAACCCTTAATCCTAGTCCGATTTTTACGATTTTTGAATATGGTCTAGACATCATGAAAAAACGTCTGTACGTTTTCCTTTCCACAAAAATACTTCTTATAATGAAACAAATTTAAAAAACAAAAAACAGAAACGTACAGACCTAGTTCTTTATAATAACTTAATAACTACAATCAAGAAGTTTTAAGACTTGTTGGTAATTCTTTAGCTCTGCCTACCCCACTCTGGGAATGAAGGCGTGAGTTTATGTATGTATGTATGTGTACAATATATTCAAAAATCGTGGAAATCGGACTTGATTTAGGGGGTGAGAAACGTTAACGGCCGGAGCTAAATTTGTGTGTTTTTTTTTGTAAGCTACGCGATTTTAGCGGTGCTTTAATTGTAATCCTCTTAAATAAAAATAACAAAGAACGAAAAGAAGGCTAACCAGCTCCACTTATAGCTGGGCAGGGCCTCAACGCTGGTGGCTCACCAGTAGGCAGATGGCGTATAAGTTCTCCTTTATTTGGTTGTAACACGTTTATACAGGGTGTTACAAAAATACCCGTAAAGCCGAAAGGGGGTTAAATGGTGCCTTATAACTAGTCGATTTACAATATTTGAGAACCGTACTATCACTGTATGACTTACCGCCAAAAAAAATGAAACCATTATTTTTTTAATTGATGTGCAAACCCTATTTCAGTAAAATTAAAGAGTAAACTACGCAGAATGTTTATGTACATTTTTACCTATTTCGCGAAACATATTACAAGTCGAGTTTTGGAAGATTTTAAACGAAGAAACCTAAACTAACACTTACTTTTTCGTAATGAACGTCAAATTTATAGGAACGGCTCAAAGTGAGCTCCGCCTTGCTCAATGCACAACCTCCGATACAGTTCGCGAGCACTATATCTATATCTTCATGGCCTACGCATAACATCATAAATCGTAATATACCGAGTTAGAAAACATCGTCTTTTAGGAAAAAAATATGGAAAAACACGGAACAATTGTAGAATATCGATAAGAAGATTTGAAACTGACAACATATTTTTTTTCCCGAAGTTTTTTGAAGCCAGTGCTTTAAGCATAATGATATAATAGTATTGAAACTTTACAACGAACAATTATTAAAATTGGTAGGTAGGCCTCTCTGTTAAATAATCTATGCTAACTCCGGTTCACTGACATGACAGCTTACTAGGGTTGACAATATTTTTGGCTTTGATAATTTATTATATTTTTTACGGGGTATTTTGTAACACGTTGTATAAGCAACTAAATCGTAAATCGCAAAGGATTTTTTTATTCTGCTCAAACGCCCTGTAAACGTCGTTCAACGTCAAAAGCGTTTAAAAGGATTGCAAATCAACGGTTAAATCGTGCGATCCACTGCTACGCCTAATTCAACCTTCAGTAGGTAGTTTAAAATAAGAAATGGATTGAATATGAGTCTATGATATGTCCTTACCGTTACAAATAATGTTGGTTTAAACGCACCAAACCGACGAAAGAACTTAAGATAACCTAGGTATACTTTCATTTAAAAATAGTAATTGACGCGTGTTGTACGAGACATTTAGAAAAATAAATAAATTAAAAAATATATTTTGCTCGTTAGTTAATTACACTAATTAGATATAAGTAATAAATAACAACGCAGCTTAATTTAAGCTCGACCGTGTCTATCTATACTGAAATGACCTGACTACGAGTTCAGAGGTCAGATGATAAAGATTAATCAGGAAAATGGTCGAGCTGACTTATTGCGGTAAAAAATACCATCTACCGAAATCTTACAAGATTCTTATTTTTAAGAACAGTCAGGTTAGTTACTGCATGCTAAAAGGGTATAGCCGTGTTAGGAAGGCAGTTTCGCCTTTGGGGAGAAAATGATTTTCCGTCTACTAGGATATTTTGTCTGTGTTTACTTTGTAATTTCACCAAATATTAGCCCCAAAATGGCCGTAGTTTTTTTTTAAATAAAAAAAAGGAAAATTGTTTTTAATTTTTTAATACTAAACTAGTGGACCGATTTTCCTGAAATTAGTATATATTATGTAAATAGTTAAGGACGTTTTTAAAAAAAAAAAAAACTGTTTTATATGTAAGTGAAAAAAAATCGATTTTAAACTTTTCAAAATTTTTTTTTTTTACTTGCAAGGTGGCTACACCTGCCAATTTTAGATATTTTGTGAACCATTTAGTACTCTACCACATATATTTTTTCCAAAAAATATCACCTGGATCCAAAGGTCAAAAATAACTACTTTGTATCATCTCGTACATATCTTTTCCTACACTACCTACGTAGGTTCCAATAGCCGTCATTAAGGTAGTTTATGTACTAATAAATGTCAATGACAATGAATCTCACGCGTACTTTCAGCATTAGGTACTGGTAATGATAGATAGTCGTATGATTTCTTTGCATACTATAATTTCTAGAAATAAAATTGCTGAAATATAACAGCATTCACATTAATACTAATAGGGAGTACATGAAAATATTTCTAATCATATGACAGCCTCCTTGTTCAGTGGGTAGTGACACTACTTAGGAAGCAAGGTCTCAGGTTGGAATCCTGGTAAGGGCATTTACATATTTGTGTGTTTATCACAAATATTTGTTCTTGAATATTCTATGTGTACATAATAAGTATTTATCTGTCATATGTATTCCTATTACATAGTATATCGTGGCCCACCAGTACCCACAACAAGTTTTATTGAGCTTACTGTGTGAGACTAGGTCGATTTGTGTCAGACTAGGTCGATTTATGTGAGATTCATCATCATCATCATCATATCAGCCGTAGGACGCCCACTGCTGGATAGGCTTCCCTCATGAATTTCCAAGGGTTACTAACTAAGATTGTCCGATAATATTTATTTTATTTAAATGATACACAGATAAACGGTACAAACATTTAGTATATTACAAAATATATATTTTTTTAAATTACTTTTTATCAATGCTGAAATTGCTGGATAATAAAAAAATCAGTCCTCATCACTGGCTTCGTTAATTGTCACATGAAAGCCTTCATTTTTAAAAAGTGTGCTAAGCTTTACATTTGGACGTGGAATTTTCGAAACGTATCTTCCATGTGACAAAAAATATATAATAGCTGCCACGTGTGAACTGTCTGGAACCTCGAATTTAATTCGTAAAGTCGGTGTCGATCAAAATTTGAATTTGAATAGAATAGAATTTGAGTTTGCTCGCTACTATACAGGGTGTCCCGTAAGTACCACGTCAAACTTAAGGGGGAGGTAGGTGAGCAAGCCACCTACCTAACATGGAAAAATCGCCTTAATAAAAGTCGCACCGTTTTCGAGATATTTGAATTTTTATGATTTTTAGAAAAATGTACACCCGCACTGAGTTTTTGATCTGTGGTATTCGGAATTTATTATTTTTTAATTTTTATTTTATTGCAAAACAATCTTGAATAGTTGTGTTATCAAATGGTAAAAACCATTGAAAAGTAGCTATTGTAGTTTTTTTTATTTTTTAAATTAAATTTAAAAATTGCCTCTTCCGTTTTATTTTGGTAAAACTTTAGCCCCTCCTGGTGAAAAAAAAAATACATGACCACTGGTTAGCCAATTAGATTAAAAACATGCTCGTTTAATGGGCATTTAAAAATGATAAATAGTTTATCATCAAAACACTAATAAATATTTTTTTTAAAGAAAAGCGTAAAATACACCGCAATTCACGTTAACCCAGTACTGCCACCCAAGCGTACTTGCGACGCGAGCTGTATCAGAATTCCATTCTAGTTTAATTCAGCAGCAATGCAAAACTAATCGCTCAAATTAAAATCTTTAAATTTCGGTAACTTCGTTCGAAATTTAAAAATATTTTTTTGAACCCAATCTTACTCTGTTTATTTGGTGTGTGGTTAAATTTAATTACTTACTTTTGTGATTTAATCCACAGTCACAATTGTCACAAAGGCCAAATCGTTAAGCAAATTAGAGTCCGAAATACAAGCAAAAACAGTTAGTCCGAAAAACATCAAACATAAACGACAAATCACAAAAGTAAGTAATTAGATTTAACCACACACCGAATAAACAGTAAGATTGGGTTCAAATGTGACCATAAACAAATAAATGAGGAACAAAATTATTTTTAAATTTCGAACGAAGTTCGAAGAGTTTTAGGACAGTTTTTTTTTAAATAAATAGTTTGGCATTATGCAGGTTGTAAGCCCAAATCGAATAATTATCTACTTGGAATATCGTAGATTAAAAGTTTTATAACTTTTTTTTTATAACTTTTTTTTTATAAATTAAGCGAAATTTAAAGATTTTAATGTGTTCGATTAGTTTTGCATTGCTGCTGAATGAAACTAGAATGGAATTCTGATACAGCTCGCGTCGCAAGTAAGCTTGGGTGGCAGTACTGGCTTAACGTGAATTGCGGTGTATTTTACGCTTTTCTTTAAAAAAAAAATTATTAGTGTTTTGATGATAAAGTATTTATCATTTTTAAATGCCCATTAAACGAGCATGTTTTTAATCTAATTGGCTAACCAGTGGTCATGTATTTTTTTTTCACCAGGAGGGGCTAAAGTTTTACCAAAATAAAACGGAAGAGGCAAATTTTAAATTTAATTTAAAAAATAAAAAAAACTACAATAGTTACTTTTCAATGGTTTTTACCATTTGATAACACAACTATTCAAAATTATTTTGCAATAAAATAAAAATTAAAAAATAATAAATTCCGAATACCACAGATCAAAAACTCAGTGCGGGTGTACATTTTTCTAAAAATCAGAAAAATACCAATATCTCGAAAACGGTGCGACTTTTACTAAGGCGATTTTTCCATGTTAGGTAGGTGGCTTGCTCACCTACCTCCCCCTTTAGTTTGACGTGGTACTTACGGGACACCCTGTATACAGATCATTAGAGGAGAATGCATAGAATTTTACAAATTAGTTTTTTTTGACCTTTGGATCCAAGTGATATTTTTTGGAAAAAATATATGTGGTAGAGTACTAAATGGTTCACAAAATATCTAATATTGGTAGGTGTCGCCACGTTTCAAGAAAAAAAAAATTTTTTTTGAAAAGTTTAAAATCGTTTTTTTGTCAATTAAATGTATAACAGAAAAGTTTTTTTTTTTAAAAAAACGTCCTTAACTATTTACATAATATATACCAATTTCAGGAAAATCGGTCCACTAGTTTAGTAATAAAAAATTAAAAACAACTTTCCTTTTTTTTATTAAAAAAAAAACTACGGCCATTTTGGGGCTAATATTTGGTGAAATTACAAAGTAAACAAAGAAAAAATATCCTAGTAGACGGAAAATCATTTTCTCCCCAAAGGCGAAACTGCCTTCCTAACACGGCTATACCCTTTGAAGCTTTGAAATTTCCATCCCTTTTGTTCTACTAGTATTACGCGATCAAGAGAAAGGGACAGCTAACAAAACTACGAACTTCGATTTTGGGAAAGAGTCATTTTGTTATCAAAAGCCGAATTTACACGTAGATAGAAAGTATACAAAGATATTTATAGCTAGGTAACAAAATAGACACTTGTACCGTTGACTAACGTATTATGTCAGGAAACAACACGGTCGTCCCGGAGTTTTTTTCTAAAATTCCCGTGTTCCTATATGACACAGTATATCGTAACAACTTCATCCCAAAACGCCTGTATCCACATCAACCTGATCCCAAAACGTCAGAATGTGAATGCAGGTAGATGCAGGCGGAGTCTCCAGTCATGGCTGCTTTACTATCCTGTCATGGGATATTCATTTGTAATTTTTAAACAGGCATCTTGCCGTCCGTACCAGTATCGAGGCATTTTGGGGTAATTTTAGGAATTGAACATTTTCAGTCAAGGTCATTCAATGTTTCGGACATTTTATGAATGAACCAAATATTTTAGGCCTGGCCCTGACTAATACGTGACTTTACAAGAGTAAAGTCGTAACAGTATTCATTCTTTTCGACTTACATATCGGTAACTAGTGGCATTTAGGTAGCACTTGACAGTTTGTAACAGACTAGTGATGTAACAGATTTGTCGATGTTCTTCCTGTACGAGTCGAGAAAAGGAAACAAATTAGAAAAAAAAACAATCATTTAATATATGACATTCGTGATAAACAATTAATATTTGTTCTAAATTTTTACTAGTCAGCCTACTTCTTCTACTTGAGAAAAACCACTTTGTGTAAGAAAATGATCTTTCAACTTCATTTAATTATAAAGTTGCAGCGTACCTATTTTTATTTATGTTCTCTTCGATTTCAACTTCTTTATTTTATAATAAGTTATTAATCATCTTTGTCATAGGATATCCTGGATTTTTTGATAGTAGGTACGTAATATTTTCAGGTTTTGATAAACGTGTTTTAAATGTGTTTATTGTTTTTTTTATAAGTCAATAAGTCTGTAAAGAGCAAGCAGGGCTTTTGTTTTTATTATTATTATATATATATATACAAGCCTATTTGTACAGAATGTGGTTATGGAATAAACAACAAGTTTTTAAAGTTGTAGGTAATTCTGTAGCTCTGCCTACCCCACTCTGGGATTACAGGCGTGAAGGTATGTATGTACGTATGTATATATATACAATATATATTATGTGTGTAGGAGCTAGGAGCGGACTGAAAACCAGCGCTGCGCAGGCGCGGCGGCGCCCGCGCTCGCAGCACACGCTGAGCTTGCTCCTTTTGTCACTCCACTGAGATAATTTTAGAATATATTCATATCATTAATTGTACTTTCTGTCTATTTGTAAATTTTCTTGGTGTGTGACCATAAAACATTTCTTAGTCTTATTCTAACCAAGTTAAGATAAGATGTATTTATTTGTAATAATCATACATAGTCAGTATTACATTAATATAGGTGTACAATAATATCAGATTCAATAACATATAATTTATAAACTAGCTCTCAGAATGAATTCAATTGCATTATGTCATTTTATTAATTAATTAAGTTATAATTGTGAAAGTTATTATGTCATTTGGCACTTCGATCATTCGACACATTTACTCAACAGCCAAAGAACTCCGTCATAGAGTAAAAGGCCTTTTGGCAGCAAAATGCCTTTAATTTATTTTTGAAAATGCGGTCAGTTTTTGAGGCCTTGACCGACTCAGGTAAATGGTTATAAATGCGGGCACCTACTATGGAGAGGGACTTTCCCGTTTTCTTTAGTCTGTGTGCGGGGACGGGCCAGTCCTGGTTTCCTCCGCGCGGAGTAGCTTCTACTGGACGCAAACTCATCAGGATTGCTCCTAACATATTTGCCAACCTCAAATTTGTAAAGAGAAGGCACTGTCATGATGTCCAGGTTGATAAAGAGCTGCTTTGCCGGCTCATCGCGGGGGACGCGGCAAATCAAGCGTATGACCTTCTTTTGTAGAATGAACGGCCGGTCTCTGTCAGCCGCCCAGCCCCAGAGGTCAATTCCATTCGCTAGATGCGCATGGAAGTAAGCAAAATAGGCCATCACAAGATTTCGCAATGACAGTGTTTGAACTAAGCGGGCCATGGCGTAATAGGCCGAATTAAGTTTAGCACATAGAGCATCAATGTGAGCTTGCCACTGCAGACTCTTGTCGAAGACAAATCCTACAAAACGAGCTTGTGCCAGGTCTATTCCGACTAGTTACATTGTTAGTTCCATTGATGTAACTAGATGGACTTTTTTTTCCTAGTAGTTACATTCAACGAAGATGGATTCCGTAATGGAACTACATGGACTTTTTTTCCAAGTAGTTACATTAATAATACCTACTTATAATAAATTTATATAAAACGAATGCAATCTTATAGAAGGTACTTATTTTCAATTTCTTTGCCTATATTAAAAAAATGCTTTTTTAAAGCAAGTCGAATCCCTTATGGCGGGAATTAAAAAAAACGCAGTTATTTATCTATTATGGCTAAATAAAAAATTAATATATATTACCACTTTGTGCATTTTGCAACAACTAGAGAGCTTCTTACGCCACTGTATTGTTATTATGTGATCGGATTAAACACGTTATGGATCAATATTTAAAATAGACGCCTTGATTTTCAAAAACAAAAATACATCGGCTTAAGGAACTGTCTAATGGTCACAAAATGCACAAAGTGATAGCATGGTGATGTCTCAATTGGGAATTGTATTGTAAAACCAGTAAAACCTAGTTCAATGGGCCATGGAAGTGGGTGCGTAACGATCGATATAAAAATATTTCCTATAATATCGCTCTCGCACTCGCTATAACGCTCATTTAATATAATTATTGAATTATATAACAACATTTAATATATTTAAATATGATATAATTATTATTTTAAATAATGATCATTTGATTCAATAATATTTATTATTAGTACCTATTATTAATGTAACTACTTGGAAAAAAAAGTCCAGGTAGTTCCATTACGGAAACCATCTTCGTTGAATGTAACTACTCGGAAAAAAAAGTCCATCTAGTTCCATCAATGGAACTAACAATGTAACTAGTCGGAATAGACCTTGTGCCACGGACTCCACCCGAATACCACCAAATGATATCTAAAGGAGGCTGAGGTATATTATTCAGTGAAAAATAAATAAGTTTGGTTTTCTCCATGTTAACTTGCATACCATTCACGTTGAACCATTGCAACAACAGCAGAATGATTTAATTGATATTTTGGCGCAGCTCGTCGGTGTTATCGCCATGTTTAACCCTGTAAGGCCCAGTGTGCAATAGCATGTATATAATCAAGGCAATTTACTTTGATCTCTGTAGAAAAAAGAATAAGGTTCATTTTCCTATGCTCATAAACTGAAAATGGCATTTTCGAACAATCGGAATTGAACTTTATTCCCTTGACTGTAGATTCAAAGTCCCAGTTACAAAAAACTCCCATTTTGCAGTATGGAGGGCCTTGCGAGGACAATAGCGCAAGTTTACCTTCGCGGTGCAGTATCAGTAATTAAAGTGACTTTTCAATTTTAAATACGATCTCCAACGACTCGTTTAGTTTAAGGCTTCCACTTTCTAATTCCTTAATATCATTGACATTGATGTTTTTAAAATAGTGATCATACCTACTTCGTCATATGTTAGGGCCGGTACAGACGGACAGCATTTCAACTGCAACCCAGCTGCTAAGTGGCAGTTCCAGGGCTGTTCTGATGCAGTTGGTGCAACTGCATCGAAACTGCAAACCCATTGTGCAGTCCGCTTGCAGGTGTCGTGCAGTCGGTTTGCAATGGGTTTGCAATGGGTTTGCAGTTTCGATGCAGTTGCACCAACTGCATCAGAACAGCCCTGGAACTGCCACTTAGCAGCTGGGTTGCAGTTGAAATGCTGTCCGTCTGTACCGGCCCTTAAGTAGTGTTCCATAGGACTCGAGCCTTTTTAGCCCGTATTTGAAAGCTCCGGAGGTCTTTTTAGAGCTGGCTTAATGGAAAGGGTTTCAAAGAGCTAGTGATTTTAATAACACCGTAGTCTTAAAAAAGGCTATAGCCTTTTTTTTAGGGTTTTAGCTTTTTTAAAGGCTTAAGCCTTTTTTTAAGGTTGTAGCCGCTAACTTGAGCCGAGCTTAGCCTTATTAAATGTTTAACTTTTATGAATGCAGTCGCGGTTCGGATCATATTAGTAAAAATCAGTTGTGTATTTCTGTTGCCGCTATACAACAAATAATTAAACTCAAAAAAAAAAAACATTTTTATAAACTCAAAAATATTTTAGCCTCCGAGCCTAAAGAAGCTTGGAGACCAAAATATTTTTAAGTTTCAATATATTGACAAGGACTTTAAGTTTAAAAATATATAGCCTTTTGTTAAGGTTACGAGCTCCGAGAGTGAAGGCTGCCGAATATAACAAGGCTTGTGGGCTAAAGAGCTTTATAGGCTTTTAGCCCTGTAGGCGTCAAAATCGAAGCCAGGCTTAAAAAAAAAGAGCTAAAAGGCTCGAGTCCTTTGGAACACTACCCTTAAGACCATGTAGGTAATATTAATTTATTATTTCATCTTATCCGAAAATAAACTTGTCTCGTCACTAATCTGTCAAGTGCTACCTAAATGCCACAAGTAACCTATGACAGCATCGATGAAACGGCATATCCGCGTAAGTAACAATTTAATAAGGAGAAAAATTTACCTTTTTATTAAGATAGTAAGGTTTATTTTGCTCTATCACAAAGTGGTTAGTTACGCGGTTTTGCAGCAGCACCGACGCTCTGCCATTATTTGCGATATTCTTAAACTAATCTTTGCTAAATCACGATGAGAATAACTCTGTTTAAGTTATTACGTTTAACTGTGTATTGCGGAGGTCTTGTTATACCAGCTGATGTGTGTGCTCCAGTACATTCGTCCAGTACGAGTAGACCCATTAGACCCAATATAGGTAGACTACAGCACGTTACAATTTTCCTTAAATATACAACACTACTATAGAGTTAAACAATAATACACTAGAATATATGTAGTTTATAATGGCGTTTATTAGATATGTTAGGCATTTGAGACTTAATTTACATTTAATCTTTTCAGTGACGGAAGTGAGACCATTTGAGTAGGTCATATGAGTTAAAAATAATCCGACATAACTTCGATATCAACTTTAATGGTAGCTTTTTTTGTGGATTTTTAGCCTCACGGCGTCAAAATATGTATAATTCTTTCGCCTTATTACATTGTAATAAGGTTCAAAAGTGGATACTGTGTAGTGGGCTGGGCATGATCCATCTTAAGAGGCCATGTAGACGTATTACAAAGTGAGTAGTGTCTCGCGATCTGATCTCCATAACCTTCGTATCTATCTGTTATTTGGATATCGCCGGTGAACTAACATTTTACATAAGGAGCAAAATACACCTTTTTAGTAAGCCATTAAGGTTTATTTTGCTCTATCATAAATTTGTTAGTTATGCAGTTTTACGACGACGATATATTAAATTTGATCCTAAAGACTGTTAAGCGTGCAAACACGATTAGAAATTAAATTCTCGAAGGTTATATTTTTCAAACAACATTTTTTAGAATAGAATAGAATAGAAATCGTTTATTCGGTGCTAAAATAAAATTAACATAAACAACAACAAAAACATTTTAAAAAGTAGAGCACTCTAGGTATTTCATCTAAAATGAACACCGAAAAGGTTGCCACTCAGCATGGTGTCAGGCTTGCTAGCCTTGACGCTGGTTCAGGGCCACCGGATTGAAGAGAGAGGAGAGCGCTCCCAATCCATCTCACTACTATTTATTAAGAGTAATGCTTTAACTAAATTATTGACAATT
Source organism: Acleris emargana (assembly GCA_927399475.2). Taxonomy (NCBI): domain Eukaryota; kingdom Metazoa; phylum Arthropoda; class Insecta; order Lepidoptera; family Tortricidae; genus Acleris; species Acleris emargana. Next base: position 3,145,482 of record OV656846.1, read on the forward strand.
GTTCTGAACAAGAGACTTCTGAATTATTGCGTGTGTGTATGTGTGTTTGTGTGTGCGTGCACGCGTGTGAGCGTGTATGTTTAAATTATTTGTAAATAGTAAATACATAATTTGTGTGACAAAAAAAATTGCATGTTTTTGTTTGAATCTTCGAAACTCAACGACGATGATTTTCTTTCATAGATAGTTGTTTTAAAGTAAACAGCAATTATTAGGACGGTGAGCCATCAAGGCGCGCCAACTATCTACATCTCACGTTTCCCGCGCGGAGGCTCATAAAGCCATCCTTTTTCATTATTGTGTGGTCTGTTGCCAACTCTAAGATCTAAGATGGATTGCCGCAAGCCTTATATGATGCCATAAATAAAATTGTAAGTCCATAGTGTACAGTCGAGTTCATAAACATATGTAGGTACACTTTAGTACAGTCAACAGCATAAATAAGTGATCATTTATGTACCTTGTCACTTTAACGTTATGTTTCAAATGCTATACAAAATAGTGAAACGATTGAAAGCGACAAGGGACATAAATGATCACTTATTTATGCTGTTGACTGTACCTTGTGTAGCGCTCCAACTGGAAAAAGGAAGAAGCACTAATAGATCCTAGGGCTGTGCCTAGGATAAACGTGGAAATTTTGTTAAATAAAAATAATTTGAAGACTAAAGATTGTTTATTTTGATTATTAGTTAAAGGTGTCGAACATTAACACAATACCAAATCGAATTAATAATTGCCACACGACACTGCGACCACTGTTAGATTAAACAAAAATCAACTGCTCAAGGTGAAATAATCGAACCTTTCGGTTACGAGACTAATGTTAACACAACACTATACCAGAAAGGTTTAGGTACTTTACTAAATGTAAACAAACCAGACCACGTGACTCTGTTAAACAGCCAATCACAACTATTTTGTCGAGCTTCGACGTGTCAGTGCTCTGCTGCTATTGGCTGACGAACTAAATCGCGTGGTTTTTTTTGTTTACATTTAGTTAAGTACCTAAACCTTTCTGGTATAATGTAAAAAAAAACACTATTCCATCGATACCGAACAATCTGACAACTAAAATAATAATCCAAACCATCTACAACGCAGGCCAGCAACTCAAAAGAGTTCGAACACCTAAAAAATAAACAAAATAATCAAGCGATATTTGACGCGAATTTGACGCGATTTATAGCGGGTACGCTACACTCGTCTATTTAATGTCATGTTTAAACTGCCATACATACATACATAATGATTACCATAGCGTTTCGATATCGATAACGACAGCGAAAATGACAAGGTACTAAAGTACACATTTATAATAAATAAATAAACAAATAAATATCAGGGGACAATGTCACACCAATTGACCTAGTCCCAATTTAAGCTCTAGGCTTGTACTATGGGTACTAGACAACGATATAAATACTTATATAGACAAATATATACTTAAATAGATAGAAAACATCATGACTCAGAAACAAATATTCGCGCTCATCACACAAATATCTGCCCGTACTGGGATTTGAACCCAGGACCGCTAGCTTCGTAGGCAGGGTCACTACCAACTAGGCCAGCGCGTCGTCAAATCGTCCTCGTCGTCGTTATGAACTCGAGTGTACACTATAACTTCGTTCTCGATCGTTTTTTATATCACGCTTATGCGAGGTTATAGGGCGCCCAAACACGGGTCGCCAGTGTGACAAAACGCGCGCGTAGGGTAAGATGGGGGAATAGCGGTCACTTAAGCAATTATTAATTTTTTATTTTATTTTTATGATTTACGGTATCGGAAATTAACTTTTTACATAGTTTATTGATATATATGAAATACATTATCAATATATTACGAGTTTCTTATTTATTGATCATTTTTTGAAACCCTTCGTTGACCAGTATTACCCGCAAATGCGGGTAATACCGGTCTACTGTTGGGATATTACCGGTATTTTTTTGCTTAGTCACGAAAAATGTAAATAACTTTCATAAAATCCAACAAGTACATACAATACACTTGCAAACGTACAGTAATTAACTTTAAGAAAGATATTAATTGGTATAAATCACTTTAAGCTTACCTTTCATCTTTTCGATTTTATTACAACAAAACACGTCCGAACCTGTACACAGCTGTCACACTCACTGCGCGCGAAAGACAATGGCGCCGCTCGGTAAATTAGTTTACTCGGCCGCATACTAGATGGCGACACTAGTAGCGATTGCATAATGTTGTTGGAAGTTTTATATTTTGACGTGACCGGCATTGCCCGCTGACTGCCATTCCCCCATCTTACCCTACACACGCCGAAAAAACGCTCATCAGAAAAGGCCTATATTGTCTTGTAGTAACATTTTCCCTTAACATAATATAAATATTATTCGTTTTACTCTACATAATTATAACAGATATATGCATATATGCGCTAAAACGTTCTACATCGTTATTCTAAGTTTAACCAGAACCAAGCCATGATGCATTACGCTAACAAGCCTTCTACTCGATTCGTTTTAAACCAATCGCGTCACTGGTAAGCCGGGTACTCACTAGCGAGCTGTAACCGTAACCGTTGCATGCACTGTAACCAAAAAGCATAGTGTGTACGTTGTTCGCTAACCTGCTGCGAGCGGTACGCGTGCGGTTTGCAGCGAGCCGACGTTCACAACGTACTCATTTCTGAACCCGTAACGTTGCACGTAACTGTAACCGTTACTGTTACCAAAAACATAGTGTGTACGTGGTTTGCGAGCCTGCAACGAACGCTACACGAGAGACTCGCAGCGAGCGACGATTGTCGGTTTTTGCTGCGAATCAAAGGGCGCTCGCAGTGCGCTCGTGGACGTCAGCCTTCGTACATACTAGAACCTCGTTACTGTAACTGTTTGGTTACAGTTACAGCTCGCAAAATGAGTACGATCGGTGAAAGCGTTCCGGCAACGTCGTGAGCCTAAACTGTAACAAGCGTACACACTAGAACCTCGTTACTGTATCTGTTTGGTTACAGTTACAGCTCGCAAAATGAGTACGCTCGGTGAAAGCGTTCCGGCGACGTCGTGAGCCTAAACTGTAACACGCGTACACACTAGAACCTCGTTACTGTATCTGTTTGGTTACAGTTACAGCTCGCAAAATGAGTACGCTCGGTGAAAGCGTTCCGGCGACGTCGTGAGCCTAAACTGTAACACGCGTACACACTAGAACCTCGTTACTGTATCTGTTTGGTTACAGTTACAGCTCGCAAAATGAGTACGCTCGGTGAAAGCGTTCCGGCGACGACGTGAGCCTAAACTGTAACAAGCGTACACACTAGAACCTCGTTACTGTATCTGTTTGGTTACAGTTACAGCTCGCAAAATGAGTACGCTCGGTGAAAGCGTTCCGGCGACGTCGTGAGCCTAAACTGTAACACGCGTACACACTAGAACCTCGTTACTGTATACGCATGTTACGGTAACGGCTCGCTAGTGAGTACCCGGCTTTAGATCACGTGACTCGTCATGTACCAGTGACGCGATTGGTTTAAAAACCTATAATGCTAATAATATCGCACCTTCTGAACAATAGTGACATAATTATGAAATTTTGAATTTCGAGTTAGGGCTCTATCATAATCAACGACTTAAAGTTTGAAAGCTGAAATTTTGAATTAGGTCACTATCGTTCTGATGGTGCGATATGGATTGGACAGAAGCGGCAAAGCCACCTGTCATCAGCTAACGTCAAACCTATTCTATCGATTTACGGATATCGCTAACTTAACGTTATGCATCATGACTAGGTCCCCACGAGCCGCAGCCAACACGCAAACGCTACAAACATTTATCTTTCCTATCACTCAAAATGTATGGCATGACAGTTGACCACGTGGTTGGACGTATGGGATGACAGTTGACCACGCGGTTGTACGTATGGGATGACAGTTGACCACGCGGTTGAACGTATGGGATGACAGTTGACCACGTGTTTGAACGTATGGGATGACAGTTGACCACGCGGTTGTACGTATGGGATGACAGTTGGCCACGCGGTTGCACGTATGGGATGGCAGTTGACCACGTGGTTGCACGTATGGGATGACAGTTGACCACGTGGTTGCACGTATGGGATGACCGTTGACCACGTGGTTGCACGTATGGGATGACAGTTGACCACGCGGTTGTACGTATGGGATGACAGTTGACCACGCGGTTGTACGTATGGGATGACAGTTGACCACGCGGTTGAACGTATGGGATGACAGTTGACCACGTGTTTGAACGTATGGGATGACAGTTGACCACGCGGTTGTACGTATGGGATGACAGTTGGCCACGCGGTTGCACGTATGGGATGGCAGTTGACCACGTGGTTGCACGTATGGGATGACAGTTGACCACGTGGTTGCACGTATGGGATGACCGTTGACCACGTGGTTGCACGTATGGGATGACAGTTGACCACGTGGTTGAACGTATGGGATGACAGTTGACCACGCGGTTGCACGTATGGGGTGACAGTTGACCACGCGGTTGTACGTATTGGATGACAGTTGGCCACGTGGTTGTACGTATGGGATGACAGTTGACCACGCGGTTGAACGCGACGCACGAGACGGTCGTCCTATACGTTTAGAGTGATAGAAAATAAAAAAGTTAGTAGCGTCAAGACTAGCGCCAGTGATCGAAATGATCTTATAATAGTTAGGTAACAACTATAATTATCACATCAACCGTTATCTAAAATGTTTTGGACAGTGTTAAAAAAGTATTGCATTCTTCAAGTGCAATGTGGTTATTTTACGTATGGCAAGAATACTGCCTTCGTACGGAGAAAAAGCACAAGTGCAATTTGTTTATAGAAGGATATTGAACTCTCAGTGGTAGGTATAATAAGGTTGGAATTCCTATACAATTCAATATAGCAGATGTGACTTTTTTTCCGCAGCAGGGCAGAATATAAAATAAGGTCTACCACTTCTTAACAACCAAAGCATCTACGTTTTTGGATGCGGTGAAATAAGATCAAAATTAGTTAACACCAAAAGTAATCTACACAAGCGTCTTCTGCGCATGAGTGCTAATTAACACTTTAACTGTCCCTCGCTTCCAGACATGGCTCGGAATGAATTTTCTGGGATAAACAGTATTCAATGTTCCCCGTTCTATAAATATCCTTGAACCTAATTTCACATCGGTAGATTCGTTAAACAATAAAGACGGAACAAACATACAAAGAAACAGACTTTCCCATTTATAATTAACTAGCGACCCGCCCCTTAAGAATCACTCTATCTATTAAAAAAAACCGCATCAAAATCCGTTGCGTAGTTTTAAAGATTTAAGCATACATAGGGACAGACAGCGCAAGCGACTTTGTTTTATACTATGTAGTGATATTACATACATACATAAACTCACGCCTCTATTCCCAGAGTGGGGTAGGCAGAGCTACACAATTACCAACAACTCTAAAAAGTTGTTGATAATTCTGTAACCACATTTTGCACAATAAATATTATTAATGTAATATTTATTTATTTATTTATTTTGTCCCTTACAAAGGACACATGATACTCTTTAAGCCCCTTTAACACTTTTTTAACACTGCCCTAGTTTCCCTTATATAATATAATATTATTTTTGCTAGTAAAGTTTATTACTTTATTCTATTTCGCAGTCATTCGCAATATAATATACTATTGTCAAGTGTACGTTTACAAATAGATCTTAAGATAGAGTATATTTCCTTATGTGGTAAACATTGAGAACAGTTATAACATTTCATATAGTATTAACGTCTAGTAACACATCACATAAGACAGATTTATAGCATAATTTATATTAGGTATATTTAACAATTATTATCAAAGATTTGGCGACCAAAAAGGTGATTATTGTCAAGGTTAAATATGTTATTTTATGATATGAAGTAAACTATTAAAATTTATTCATTTAAATATTTTAAATACTATATTACAGAAATAGCTGCCATTATTGTCATGATATTGGTATTGTATTTATTGTCAAATTCAACTCATTTCGACATTTTACTGTAAATTATGAACAACTACCTATATAAAATATTACTTAACGTACTTAAGTCTAAAACTATTAACATTAGAATGAACAAAATTCCCAAGAAATGTCAAAAAACTATACATTTCTCATTCTGTTGGAAACGTAAGACAAACTTTAGGACTGTTAGGTGATAAGAGTCTTATAGGCAATAAAACCTCTGTTTCCAGTAAATTCCAACCCTATTTAATAATCTTGGTAATGACGGAATAACACCAAAAAATGTCCTAACCGAAGGACATGAGGTACCTACTGGAAGGACTCTGGTCAATCTAATATTAATAATAAAGTGACAACTTTCGCGTCAAATTATGCGTATCGGTAAACAGACTGCATTTAACAATATCCAAAATTACTATTTCTCTAATATACAAAGTAAAATTTGTAGAAAATTGCTAAAAAATATTACTTGCTATTGATATGAGAAAATGATAATATGATACTACATATCATGATATGGGTATTAAATATCTATTAATATAATTAAATATAGGTGTTATAAAATATTATACTTAATAACAATATTGTTACAAACATTAACGCACTTTCTTATTGAAAATAATTTAGATCGAGAATATCCATATGATAAGAGGGCTACGTAGATATGTGCTATTATCGAAATCTAGGGATATGAACAGTACTTTTAAATTAAACAAACCAGTGAGATTTCCTTTCAATTGCCCATAGTTTAGCTGTAAGAGATTCCTTATAGGTATATCGTACCCTTATTGCAAAAACCAATTATCTGCATTTTTTAGCAGAATTCAGTTTTATATATCAATCGACTCGTCTCGTCACGACGAAGCTTAACTTGAATAGCTTATTGTTTATAAAACCAAAGAGCGAAAAAAAATAACATTTATAATATATTTTGGTATCGTCTAACTTTCAAGTGCTTATAACTCGAATATTTTTTTTCAAATTTCGATGCAGATAATTGGTTTTTGCAATAAGGGTACGATATGTTCTCATTTGTACAATCATATCTTGTACAATACAGATTTTACATACATACATTACTTACTTTGTACAAGACAAGTCGCATTCAACGAAAATGAAAATAAAACGTGTCCGCGAAGTAATTTTTATAAATCAGTCGTTGGTATTTATGTTTTTTTTTAATAATTAACGACAAATACCAGCAACTTTGTCCGCGTAGAACTTGAATTAAGCTGATACCTCGGAACTATACATTTTGTGGGAAATCTATCTTTGATAATACTACAAGAAATCAACTTGTCTAGGCCTACTGATCTTTGCATTTATTTTTTTTCCACCGAACTAACAAGAATAACTTTTAGGCATTACTTTTAAACAAACACAAATTGTATGTACTTATTTTGTAACTTTAGACTTTTACCGTTGTAATATCCTCTCAATTCCAAATATTATTGCTTACACGCCATTCCATCTCTAATCTAAACTGGCAACTACCGAAAAATTTGCCTATGCTTATTGACCTCGTACATTCCAGATCAGATAGCCTTTTTATAGGACAGTTCGATTTATAAATTCTGACAACATCTGACACCCAGATTCCTGGTTTTACTTTTTAAGATCGGTTATAAGAGCAGATCCAGGGGCAGCAGCAGCAGATGCAGTGAACCCCCTACGGCTCACCGTACTACAAACAGAAATTCGGGCCTTACGAAGTTAAAAATTGAAATTATAGCGATAGGACCCACTGTTTGTTGTCCCACTGCTATTCAACGGACGCCTGCCTCGCGGCAGGGCTCCTATTTCTGGGCCGTTTGCCCTTCGGGCATCTCAACATGCCTAACGAACATAACCTAACCTAACCTCTAGACGTCAGAAAGTTGATCAGAAACGTTAGTATTTAATAATATGTTCATATAAATTTAGTCGCTGCTTTAAAACCTTGTGATATTTGAAATACATATTATCAGGAGTACCTATTCACACTTTGTGGTAAAAGAAGACCTAGTGGTTGCTGTCTGCGAACACCAACAACTTTAGAAAAGGCCACAAAGGATAGTAGGCAAAAATGTTTGGACGGCACACCCAAGTCCGCCACTGCTTAAAAAAAAAAAAAAAATCAGGGGACAATGTCACACCAATTGACCTAGTCCCAACTGTCCCAATTTAAATTTAAGCTCTAGGCTTGTATTATGGGTACTAGACAATGATATAAATACTTATATAGAGAAATATATACTTAAATACATAGTTAACATCCATGACTCAGGAACAAATATTCGCGCTCATCACACAAATATCTGCCCTTACCGGGATTTGAACCCAGGACCGCTAGCTTCGTAGGCAGGGTCACTACCAACTAGGCCAGCGCGTCGTCCAAGCTTAGACTACTTGGAAGGTATTTATTTATTTATTTAAACTTCTTTGCAGTAAATACAATAAAGTTACAAATGGCGGACTTAATGCTCAATGGCATTCTCTACCAGTCAACCAGTAGGCGAAACAGAAAAAGAAGATCGGTGACAAGAAAAAAAAGCGTTCAAAAAAAAAACTGTTTAAATAAAATATATAAAAGATACGGGTATATAAAATATAAATATACGTAAATACGTAATATAAATGTAAAAAGTGTAAAAACACATATACAATATATAAATAAACAGATATCAAAACAAAGCAAATCAATAGGTATCAAAGCTCCAAATTCTGTCCATGGGTTTAACTTAAGGAGCATTATTGAAACAAGCATAACATATTAAACCTTTTTTTTAAATAAAAATAACTCAATAATAACGTAATAAACTAAAAAACCAATTTAACAGTGTTTAATTATCAATTTATCATTCAGATCTATTATTATTATTTTTGTTAGAAGTTTCGAGACATATTCATAATATGGCTGGCGGACCTGGGTGTATTTTGCCCACTATCCTTACACCTTTAAAATTGTATAGACCTCAACATTTCAGCTTTCGAGACCTACCTACTTAAAATCCAAAATTTGGTAATATTGTCACTATACTCGTAATTTTAAAAATATGTATTTTTTATCTTTAAGCAACTTTATCTATTCGGCATTTAAATCTTGGGAACGGACAATAGATGACATGGCTGTAAAGCAGTTTACGTCAATATTTTTTTCGCAGAATGCATCTTGTCTACGGCCACTGGTGCAACGCTGACCCCAAAATACAAAAAAAAAACAGATTTTTGATATAGGTATTCTTTAAGTATTCACTTGATAATTACTAGTGTTTACTTTGAATTATCTCTTCTTGGAAGAAATTGTCATAAGTTGACTCGTTGACTCACTGTGTAATATTTATTTCCTTTTTAACGTCGTGTTCATTAAAGAGTTATATGCTTAGCAGTTTCAAATAATACGTCATTTGGCCGGGTAACACATTTTCCAGGCATCATTAATCGTATCACGTCGGGAAATGAATACAGATAAACAATCAATTTCCTTGACTATGCGGACTGGAATTGCAAGGTATTGTTATATTTGTCCACGATTTCGAGTCTGGTGTCACGAGACTTATGGCTCACCAGAATAGTTCTTGGCAATGTGATGTTTTTACTGGGGCAATCACCCTTTGTACGGGGTTTTCCCAGAAAATCCTACTCGACTCGTATGGATTCTGTTTAAACATAAATGTATTTTTATAAAATAAACCCCAATCGATATTGCAACCAGAATAGGTTTTTTTTTTTTTTGGGTGCTAACGAACATGCATCTCACGACTGTTGTAGGAGGGGGACGGGGAGCATACAAAATCCCCCATCAACATTCCGGTATATTTTAGGAATGAGCGCGTTTTAGGAAAGAAATGAAGTATTTACCATGCAGGTAATATAAGCTTTAGACATATCCTCGTTGCCTACTCTTCATCATCAGTCTCGCAGCATCCTGGCCAGCAGCCTGCCTCGGTGCCATCAGGTTTGATGCAGAACAGCAGGGTCTCAGCCTTGGAGACCGGTCGCGGTTCGATGCCGTGGAAGTCGCGAAGATCCTCAGCTGGAAACCAGGCTCGTTCCTCGTCGTCGATTATTTGTATGCCGAAATATCTAGAAGAGATGAACTGTGTTACCATCTTTATATTTATGGCAAGGATAAGGTCACAGAGCGTAAATACGGGCCACCTGGTGGAGGGGATCTGTGACCCACAGATACTTGCATTCTTAATACTCCGATTTTAAGAACGCAAATGCCTTGACACCCTGAGAACTAAGATGGAATGCCTCTACGCCAGTCTTATCTTATGTTATATTATCTTACTGATGAGCCTTTTCAAAAACACTTCGATCCCTTTCCTTTTGTGCAATCACCCTCTTTACACACCCAGTCGGCCTCACGATGTTTTTCCTTCACCGTAAGAGCATCGGGTAACGAACTTAAGTTAGAAAAACTCATTGGTACATGGTGACCGCGCGGGGGTTTGAACCCGTCACCTCACGATCTCGAGTCGACCCCCTAAGCCACTAGGCCACGGACGCTCTCCTCTATGCTTGTAATTTTCCCGGCTGTCTTATCCCCACACCGGAACCTCACAATTCAAAACTGTTGCTAGGCGAAAGGTTAAAGGATAAGATGGTAGAGATCCGTACGGACCTTGCATGAGGTCCTACATCGATAATATTAATAAAGTAGAGAAGAGAAGTGGGGATAGCACAGTTCCCTGGGGGACACCAGCCGACAGATCCCTCCAGGAAGAGACAGCGTCATGTACCTTGACAAGCTGGCGCCTCCCAAGGAGATATGATTGGAACCACGAGAAAGCGCTAAATGGAATGCTGATGATGATGACGGTGTCAGTACCTAGCTATGGCTAGCCCGGGGATCCAGAGCACGGAGGCCAGCACCAGCAGCAGTACCATCAGCACCGCCCACAAGGGCCAGGGCTTGCGCACGGTGCCGCCCTCGCTGCCGATCCACGCGTCATACCTGTACAGTCAGACTTAAATTTGACCTTAAGTCCAAAGTCAATCTTACATTCTACAACAATAAGGTTGGGTTTCCTGTTAAGTACTTAGTTACAAATGACTTGGCTTCTCTAATGACATTAACGACTTCAAGCATATTTTTGTTGAAATGGTTCACAAATTAACTTTCGTAACCGTACCGGTTTTTGATTGACCTGTAATAAATGTACCTATGTTTGTATTAGGGAATGCAAACCGGTTTGAACCGGTAACCGGTTATAACCGCCTATATTGGATAATTTATATACCCGGTTATTAAATTAAAAACCGGGTTCGGTTCGGTTATTATTTTATATTCACATAGATATGTATGTATATTACCCAAATATCGTTTTTATCATTATTTCCTAAATTATTTGTCGATGATTTTAATTAAATAAACCATCAATATACATTTTATTAAATTAACTAAAAATGGCACGATTTTGCAAAAGTATGTAACAGAAGATTTTGTGAAAGATATAGGTCTAATTATTGATTGCAAGACGAGATGGAGTTCTTTGTGCAATATGAATTATAATAGAAAGATTCTTAATGCTATACCCGTCAATACAAAAATCATTAGCCGATTCTAAATCAACACACTCATTAAAGAATGCTCATGAGGTACTAGCAACAGAGAAAGCTTTTGAATGCTGATATTGCTCTGGAATATATGTTTGAAAAACTAAACATGTCTGATCGAGATCTCAAACTTATTGGCAGCTCTGAAAAAAATAGTCCCATATATTCTGATTCAGATTCAGATTCAGATTTTATTACTCAATATAGCACAGTATAAATTACATGGCATGTCAAATTATATGCAGTTACATTGAAGTCGTCAGAAATAGAATTAAATGATAATGGTAGAAAGTCAACACAAATACAGAGTACATTAAAAAAAAAAAAGTCAATCCTATTTATAAGTCAAGTTCCATATACTCATTCACGGAATAGACTGGGTTATCCAACAAAAGATTCTTAAGCTGGCGCCTAAACATGTCGTCAGATGGTTCGCGTTTGAGTTCGGCGGGTAGACGCTCGTAGTAGGTGGGACCGATGACGCGCGGGTTCTTACCTGCAAGTGCCATGCGACGAGGAACAGTTCTCAAACGCCCTGTGTGGCGTCTTGCCAAAATATTTTTTTGATGAGCCTCAATCACAGAATTTCTAAAAGCCCACGCCAGATACTATTAAAAAAATTGCCGCACTCTTCGCGTTGGGTACAGATACGGCTGTCTTCCATAATTGATAAAATTCAAGTGATATCGTCGGTGAAACTGCAAAACCGCGTAACTAACAAATTTATGATAGAGCAAAATAAACCTTACTATCTCATTAAAAAGGTGCATTTTGCTCCTTATTTAAAATGTTACTTACGCGGTTTTGCAGTTTCGCCGACGATTATTGATTGTACCTAGAGAATGCAATTTAACCGGTTATTAACCGGTTTTGTATGAAAATAACCGGTTAAAACCGGTTATAACCGGTTATTTGTATTCCCTAATTGTACCTCCCCAGATAGTGCACACAACTTTTTTTTTAGGTTTAGCTGTTGTGTACCGTCAACTGCAGCAGCATCCGCAGCTTCATCAATTTCTCTAACTGAAGACGACTGTACACCACAAATGATTTTGTTCGAAATGGCTTTACATGCACATGGGGGTCACGGGATTTTTTTTATCTAAAGCATACTAGCAGTTAGTGACGTAAAGTCCATCAGTGTTGAGGCTGAACGTGCGTTTCAACTGCGGGATATTTTAACTATGTTTTCACTCTTATTTCTTTGTTTCACGCAACAAATTGAAATAATCGGTTATAACCGGTTATCGGTTACTTTCCAGCCATAACCGATAACGAAATTTTACCGGTTATTGCATTCCCTAGTTTGTATACTCGTATGATTGTATATTTGTATGTATTATTGTTCCCTCGTATAGTCTGAACGTATGGTTCGATTTCGACAAACGAGGTCGTTGGATTCGTCTTAGCTTCGAGTGTTACCTTATTCATAAACTCCCAATAACAAAAGTGGTCTTCAAGTAGATTTTAGCCTTATCTGACGTTGTGACTTTTAGATTTGACAAAAAGTGACAATGCATACTTTATCTAAAATAGGTTTATAGTGCGTTTATGATAGAGGGTTACTATTTAAAGTTATTTGGCGCTGTCTTAAATATTTTGTGCTATATTATGTGCTTTCATTTCTGCTTTTTTTCCGTGTTTTTTTGTAGTTTTGAAAGGACGACACGCAACTTTGGCGAACATTACAATTTTCAAGATCAATATTTTCTAAAAAATTAAAATTTATAATAACATCTACACAATGATTTATTAAGATCTATCCAATGATGTCTCACTCGATGTTAGACTGTAAAAATATGTTACCTTTACTTTACGAGCATTTCTAAAAAAGTTTGTACATTTCATTCATTACTTCAAACTTTCCTTTTTTGTTACCATGAACCAAATAAAGTTAGTAACAAAAAAGGAAAGTTTCATACAAATGTATGAGGACATTTTGGGAGACTATGTTATTTAGTCTCAGCTTCATTCACCCTACCAACCTGCAATTTTTTTTGCAAATCGAAGTCGTAAATGAAATGTACAAACTTTTTTAGAAATGTTCTTACATGTATGGGAAGTACGTGGGAAGTTGTTTCCATAACCCGTCCATTAATTGTAATACCAATAGTAGGTATTTGTGCTAAACTGCAGATACTATAAGAAAATCGGGTCGTTTACTTATTTTAACCCTTGTTTGATTATAGTTATATAATAACTACAGCCCTGTTAATTTCATAAATGTTTGAATTAATGTAATAGTACATTGTGTATTAAGGTCGGTAAGTAAGGAATTACGATCGAGGCTCTAGTAGAAGCCCGAAGTCGAAGACTGAGGGCTTTCTGAGTCGAGAATCGTAATTCCCGTACCGCCCGTGAAACATACAATGTTTTTCATCACATTTGCGAGTAAATAAATACACAAGTCAGCACAACTATTATTACGAATTACTTGAACTTTTTTTAAGCGGATGGCGGGCGGACTCCACAGATTATACAAATGTTTCGTTCAGAAACGTTAAGGGCAAATACTTACGTAGGTATACATACAGCCCTGAAGGAGTGTAAAAAAAACGACGTTTTGTTACAGAAAACTATTAAAATCGATTATTAAGAATATTAATTGAGTATTTAAGTAACATGTAGCGAGATTGCAATAAAATTCCTGTTTAAATAACATTTTAAGACAATTTTACAATTGCGTGTAAACTCTTTGCTTGAACTTGCATGACCTGTGTGCTGTGCTATAAATAAATAAAAAATTACTTACCGACCTTGGGTTTCATGGTAAGAAGAAAGGTCGAGGGTTTTATATGGGGCATTGCGGCCAAGTTAACCTGTATGTTTAGATACTGTTTACATGCAAGTGTGATGAAAAAATTAATTGTGCCACTCCATGTCTTCCCGTGGAAGTCGTAAGAGGTGACTAAGGGAATAAAGGCTTGTAGTACTGTTAGGCGATGGGCTTGCTACCTGTCACTAATATACACTGTTAAACATCTTAGCCTAATTGTGCAAATTGTGGTTACAGAGTTATCAACAAGTTTGTAGAGTTGTTGGTAATTCTGTAGCACTGCCTACCCCACTCTGGGAATGAAGGCGTGAATGTATGTATGTATGAATTAATGTATTGTCCTACGAATATGAACCTACCCTGATCCTTCCACAGCCAGCTCAGCAAACGAGGAGATGAGGATGCACAGCATTGCCAGAGGAGAGAGATACTTCCAGCAGATGAGCCAGTAGATGCCTGGACGTTGCCCAGTCATCAGCTCTATATCATCCGCGAATCTGGAAAATAATAGAGATTTGTCAAAAATAGTAGACTGTTCAACAAGGGATTAGAACAAGCCATAATGACACGAGATGTTTAGCCACGACAGCGAGCGAGCTCAGTTTCCGCGTCTCTTGCTCTCAAAATGTAACTTTAGTCTCTGCACGTCGGGACTAAAGCTCCTTATTAGTCTCTAGGGACAAAAGTATTTTTTTATAATTTCTTTTGGAAACCCCTAAACATCCAATCAAGGTGTGAATGGAGGATTATCGGCATTTTCAGTGATTGTGTATCGACAATTTTTAAGGCGCATGGAAATAACCTCAAAATGAGAAATGTGCAACAACAAAATTAAAAAATATTTCATTTCGTGAGACTCGATTAATGATTACGGATATGAATCTATTTAATTATATTAAATATGAAACCGCGGTACAGATTTGCGGGTGGTAGGACCTTATGCAGGGTCCGACCGGATCGCTACCACCATCTTATCCATTAACCTACCGCCAAACAGCAATGTTCGCATTGTTGTGTTCCAGTATGGGGATAAGACAGCCGGTGAAATGACTAGCATAGAGGCATTCCATCTTAGTCCTCAGGGTTGGCAACGCATTTGCAGTCTTAGGATTGCATTGCAGTCTTGTGAATGCGAATGTCTATAGGTCAAAGTTTCCACTTACTATCAGGTGGTCTGTGTGCTCGTTTGTTTCTCTATGCCATAAAAAATAATTAAAAAAAAAAAACTTTTGTGTAGAACGTCGTTCCTCCTATCAATGTGAAAACTAAACGGAACTAATTTTAATCTGTTGGCTAAATATGCAAGCATTTAAAGCGTCCTATCTGTTACATGACGTCACAAAGCATATCCGTTCTCTCTGTCTGATCACTGTCCAATAGGTTATTTGACTAATTTAGAAAACCTTTTTAAATGATTCTTTATTAGTTTTATTACATAACAAGTACATCACTACATTGATATTTCCTTGAGATTCCACTGTATTATCAATAATATATTATGTATTATGTAGAGGTTTGACTCTAAAGCGTACTATTTTTTTTAAAGAGACCTCTTTATTGAAGATTTCCTAGCATTAGTGATGTAGAAAAACCATGTGTTACTCTTTAGTCATTAGCAGAAAATATGTTTATTTATTGTCTTAGTAAATAATAAACAAAGAAATCTGTATTCTCTTAAGACAATCCTTTATAACCATGTTTTTTTTCAGAACACCTTTTGAAAAAGTTCCTATTGTCAATTGTTCCAAGGCCTCTATTCAACACGGTAAAAACCATATCGTGTTTGAGCTGTTATCGTAGTGTCACCGTTTTGACAGCTCTTATTTACTTGACAGTAATGGCGACTGACGTCATAACAATACCATAACAGGTTGGCTTGTTACATAAATTTCACATAATCATTATTTCTGTGAAGCGATATTTCTTTTCGCATTTTTTCCCTTACTTAATTGTACCCAATTTTGTATTTCCCCAGTCGATTTTACTACCATCGCTTTTGTCCACGGTCGACTTATTTCCCAGTCGCATTTTTTGCCGATCGATTTCTATCCCAGTCTCTATTTCCCAAAAGTAAACATCGTATTGAAGGTAGGTTTAGGTTATGTTAGTTTTGCAGCAGGCCCGGAAGGCCAAATAATCTAGAAATCTAGAAATATAATTTTTGGAGTGGGTAACACACTACTGTAAATATATAATGCTAGGAAATGACGCGACTGGATAAAACTCGCAAGGGTAAAAACACGAATGTAAAAATAAACCGCCGGAAAAAAAGTGACTGTTAATTATCACTTTCGGGGAAAAACGCGAAACGAAAATTATCTTCAAAGAAAAAATGCGTTTGGGAAAGTCATCTAACAAATCTACATCTATGATATCGTTTTTACCGTTTAGAATACTGGCCCCGGGCCCTTGAGGCCCAGGCTTGTTCCACTGACGTCATTTTATGTTTTCCGCTATAGAAGTATTTGCATAGAACAACGCGTATATAGCCTAGATAGTGACGCTACCTACGAAGCTAGCGGTCTTGAGTTAGATTCCCGGCATGGACAAAAAGGAAAAGAGCATATTTTGTATGTTTGTTTGGGTGAAAGTAATCTACCACAAAAAAATCGCCGGAGTTAATTTATTCCAGATGGTCATAGGCTACTTATAATTAAACCCGAACAAAGTCGGGACGGGCCGATAGCTACAAATAAAGATACTGAAGGTTGTTTGTTCATCAAATCAATCACCAGCACCGTTGTTTGGACACCGCGTTCGTCTAATCCACGGAAAATGAATATTTGGCCAGAAAATTAACTTTTATGGGAACAAAGACATCTGTTTTGATGTTTTATAACAATGCCTACAGAAATATAATGATTGGTACAGGATTTCTATTCTCACTCGGTAGCCGGCTACCATGGTACCATGTTGCCTTTGCTACGTTATCAGATTTAAAAAAAAAGATAGATGGCGTCTGCATACCCTCCGAGTGGAAAAAAGCAAGCGATCACTAATTTCGTGGATCTTAAGTGGGGTCTCGGGTGGCATAAAAAAAAAACCGCGGTACTTGGGTACAAATTTATAAAAATAAATAAATAAATATCAGGGGACGATGTCACACCAATTGACCTAGTCCCAAACTAAGCTGTAGGCTTGAACTATGGGTACTAGACAACGATATAAATACTTATATAGAGAAATATATACTTAAATACATAGTAAACATCCATGACTCAGGAACAAATATTCGCGCTCATCACACAAATATCTGCCCGAACTGGGATTTGAACCCAGGACCGCTAGCTTCGTAGGCAGGGTCACTACCAACTAGGCCAGCGCGTCGTCAAATTTGTTAAAAACTTTCTCATAATCAATATTGTAATTTTGTAAAGAACGTCGTCAGTGCCGGATCGAGCAAGCACGGGATCCGTAGCAAATTCTATAAAGAGATTGGTTAATTTTAGGTTACAGGTTGTGGTGGGCTCTTTTCTGCAACTGGGCGACTTAGATATGCGCCCATTTTGCGTGAGGGTTTGTTTTTGGTTATTCTGCTGAAGAATATCGACTATATTAGCTCTGCCTACCTCACTCTGGGATTACAGGCGTGAAGGCATGTATGTATGTATGTAATATCGACTGTATTATTCATCCTATCGTCGTTATCTTCGTCGTTTACTTGTGGGAGGACCTTGTGAAGGGTCCGTCCGGGTTGGTACCACCATCTTATCCATTAACCTACCGCCAAGCAGCAGTGTTCGCATTGTTGTGTTCCAGTTTGGGGATAAGACAGCCGGTGAAATGACTAGCATAGAGGCATTCCATGTTAGTCCTCAGGGTTGGCAACGCATTTGCAGTCTTGTGAATGCGAATATCTATGGGTCACAGTTTCCACTTACCATCAGGTGGCCTGTGTGCTCGTTTGCCTTCACACGCAATAAAAAAAAAAACCCTGATGGATATGAGTACACAAATAGGTACTGATGTAAGTGGGCATTTCTATTTTTCTATTTGGTAACGCATTTTTTTAATGCTTAAATTTAAAAATATACAGGGTGTCTGGAAAACCTTCGGAGAAATTTGGGGGGGTAATAGTTGGCACGATTCTGATCACGGGGGTATGGTTCATTTTTGTTTCTGTTAATGTAAAAAAAAAAGAAGGATTAATTATATTCATTTTGTTACTTGATGTATCGCAGCCGATATCTCGACCTTGACATTTTGACGTTGATAGTATACTACTCCAACAGTTCGTAGTATCTTACGTCAAAATTCAATGTCCGAGGTCAATGACCTGAGACCATACGTTGTCACATGGTATGTAAACAAACAGTTCGCTCCATGTAAACAAACAGTTCGCTCCATGTAAACAAAAATCAAGGTAGCATTATAATAAAAATAAATGAGTAATTTTAGTGCAACTTACTGTATTTTCGTTTTTGCAATTTGAACACTAATTGGTTTTAAATGTGAAATCACTAGGTCTCTTGTTCATGTTTTGCCGAGACTGATCATATCGTCCGTCTTTTACTGTCGAGATCTAACCATTTACCATTGTTTTCTGCTCTAAAGTAGCCCATATAACTGATTTACAGCAAAAATATTGAAGACGTGAATATTGAAAATAACATAATTTAACACTGACATCTAATGACAGCCATAAATTCATAGACTTCTCAAAGTTCAAATAGACGGATTGAACGATCCGATTATTGCTCTCCGTATTGAAGAAAAAAAAGGAGAAAAAGAAAATCGTTTATTGGTGCAAACCACAGAAAAATAATAATCAAATTAAATACAGTGAGAAAATAATTTAAAACAAAACCTTAAAACTATTTTATAAAATAATAATGCACCAAATTGGGTGCTACTCAGCATCATAGTGTCAGACATGCCGTGACGCTGCACGCGCTGATTTTCAGGGCAACCAGACGGGGAGAAAGCGCTGCTGGCTGCTGGTTCTTTCCTTTTGATCCGCATGGTATTTGTGGCAGTAGCCAAAAGTCCAAGTGCAAAACATTTTGTCGATGGATATAAAGGTCGTCGCATAATTGATTATAATGGTCTATTTGACAACATTGAAAATATACTACAAATTGTGGTCATCCTATCTGATACTAGCGTAAAATAACGTATTTCACTTTATTTCACATTAAATTATGTCTATTTTTTTGGAAATTACACGAAATAATAAGGATTTTTTTTGAAATTTAATCTGTGGCAAAAACGCTATGTGGTGTTAGAAATACTTTATAACCTGTGAGTGTGATGTGAAGTCACATCACATGCAAGTAAACAAAACAAACCCCAAACTAAACATCGCTTCGCTTGTGACATCGCTTCCTTGACTGATTGTGATTGTAGTCCACGTTTTATATTTTCTGGGTGTTCCTTAAGCCGGCTACTCACACACCTGCTGCAGGGGCAATACCGGTCGCACGGCGGTTGGACCAATTTTAGGCTGTTCTCTACACACTAGCCTGCCGTTCAGTGTGTAACTGATAGTCCCGCTGAACGCACGTCCACGAGAAAGCCTCCTGTATTGTCGAAACACCAGAGGATTGGTATCGCCTTGGCACTTTCTGTGGTGCTACCAAAAAAAAAAGGAAGAGAAGATATTGGGTGAAGAATTGGTTGCAGAAACGAAGCAAATTGTGCCACATGAATATTATGAAAGAATTGGAAGTAGATGATCTTAGAAACTTTTTGCGAATGGATATTGATTCTTTTGAAGAGCTCCTGGCTATGGTAACACCATTTTTTCAATTTTTGTCCACTCCGCTCGGTTGTCACCAATGAACTGACTGGAATTTCCCCAATCCTACTACACACGCAGCAACCTTGCAGGGCGGTAGACACAATCTAGGGAGCTAGGAAGGTCTTGCGCCCCTGCCGCCCTGCCGCAGGCCCAATCTAAAAATTGCTCCTGCTTGCCTACACACATCACAATTAAGGAGGCAATCAAGGGTCCAATTCCCATATTGCCCCTGCAGCAGGTGTGTGAGTAGCCGGCTTTAGTGGCCTTTTTCTTTTAAGGGTTTTTACCACAGAGTGTAATCACGTCGACCTCTTCTTACAAAGCGATCCTATTTTTCTCTTTCTTCTATGCTACGAATATCTAGCAACAACATGTATGATGCCAGCTTTAAATGTAATTTTGATAAAACGTAACGTGTAGGTAGGATTTTTTGTTTACAAATGAAACCTAAAACTCTTTTCATAAAGAGTTTTAATGGTCCAAGATTTAAAAAGATAATATGTCAAATTGTCAATAATTAATTATTGTGTTTTTTATTCGTCGGAAGCCCTGATAGTGGTACAAATCAATGAAATACAGCCATGATTCATGATCTCGTAAAAGAAGTAATGTGCCTACGAGTGCTAGTGCTATTTTAGCCGTGTGAGTGTGAGAAAAGTGTGAGTAAAAATCATAATCGTAAGTTTCAGTTTTAGATTATTTCACATAATAGCCCTTATCAGACACCGTCTTTTCATTCACATTACAGGATAATGTGTCAGTTTTCTAAACTCCATGGAGCTTTTGACCATGATTGGAAACATTGTTCATAAGGAACAACTTGTTTATTTACATTACGTTGTGACACATATCGTCGGTGAAACTGCAAAACCGCGTAAGTGACATTTTAAATAAGGAGCAAAATGCACCTTTTTAATAAGACCGTAAGGTTTATTTTGCTCTATCATAAATTTGTTACTTACGCGGTTTTGCAGTATCACCGACGATATTATGAATGAATCAGTTAAGATGGGGCACACTGAGAGCATCGTCAGGAAAGTTGATGATAAATCTGTCTGTAACTCAGTCAAATATTAACTTAAACAAAAGTTACCAATATAGGGATGATCCAAATCATCCACCCTATCTACAGTTAAAATTTCTCAGAAGGTTTTCCAGACACCCTGTATACTTGTTGTTAAAAACTTTTTAATAGATTTTTCTGATTGATCTTAAAGTTTTTAACAAGAAGTATATTTTTAAATTTAAGCATTAAAAAAATGCGTTACCAAATGGACTAATTTAACGCTGCGTTAACAATTTTTTTATTGAGTACAAGGAAAAATAGAAATGCCCAAGTACCAAAAACAAATGTCTACCAGACTAGCATTTTACAGGTTATACGTGGAATCGCGGCGCCACCCAATGCGCGGGGCCCGTAGCATTTGCTACTCTTGCTTCGTGGCTAATCCGACACAGAACGTCGTTTTTTTTCCTCTCATTCAAAGTGAAAAGTAGAGTGTTTAACGCGATACTAAACAACCATAATGACACTCGAACTATAGCCAACCGCGCTTCGCTTGGGTGGCTAAACATCTCGCGTCATTACGGCTTGTTTTAGTCCCTTGTTGAACAATCTACTATTAAAATCATAAATTTCAAATTACAAAAATATTTATTCAGTAAATTGGCCACATGCGGGCTCTTTTACACGTCGGTAATGTACTTACAGTGAATCTACCAGCGCTTCGGACAAGACCATCATTGCGGAGAAGAAGAGCCGCAAGAAACTCCAGCAGAAGGTAATTTTTTCAATCATAAAAAAAACATAATTATACTTAAAAAATAAAATTATATATCATAGGAAGGCAAACGAGCACACAGGCCACCTAATGGTAAGTGGAAACTGAGACCCATAGACATTCGCATTCACAAGACCGCAATCCTAAGACAGCAAATGCGTTGCCAACCCTGGGGACTAAGATGGAATGCCTCTATGCTAGTCATTTCACCGGCTGTCTTATCCCCAAACCGGAACACAACAATGCGAACACTGCTGCTTGGCGGTAGGTTAATGGATAAGATGGTGGTACCAACCCGGACGGACCCTGCACAAAGTCCTCTACTATTAAAATCATAAATTTTCTATATCAAATTATTTATTCGGTAAATTGGCCACAAGCGGGCTCTTTTACACGTCGGTAATAAGGAGTGAATCTACCAGCGCTTCGGACAAGACCATCATTGCGGAGAAGAAGCGCCGCAAGAAACTCCAGCAGAAGGCCATTTTGTCAATCATAAAAAAAACATAATTATACTTAAAAGTAAGTTACATTAAGTAATAATAAGGTAATAAAGTAATAAACAATAAATTCTTAAAACTAAAAATTATTACAAATGTAAGGTCAATAAACATTAACATAAAATAAAATAATGACTATGAGAACAACACGACGAGGTCTCTACGTCAAAAGCCATATAACTAGGATAATAATAATTATAATTTTAAGGAGTGACCCAAGAAACGTAGCCATGGCAACGAAGTGCAACAAAAAGTTCTCAAAAACTGATTGACTATCTTGCTATCACTGAGTAGACTTGGGAGATAAATTTCACATAGGTAATCATTATTTCTGTGAAGCAATATTTCTTTTCGCATTTTGCCCTTTCTTAATTTTACCCAATTTTGTTTATCTCCAGTCGATTTTACTACCTTCGCTTTTGTTCACGGTCGACTTATTTCCCAGTTGCATTTTTTCCCGATCGATTTCTATCCCAGTCTCTCTCTTTCCCCAAAGTAATTACATCGTAATGTAGGTAGGTCTAGGTTTTGTTCGTTTTGCAGCAGGCCCAGAGGGCCAAATAATTTAGAAATAGGAGCTCCGCGACAGCGGAGCTCCGTCGACTCGGTCTGATTTAATTTTTGGAGTGGGTAACAGACTACTGTGAAAATATAATGCTAGGAAATTACGCAACTGGATAAAACTCGCAAGGGTAAAAACACGAATGTGAAAATAAACGCCGGAAAAAAAACGACTGTTAATTATCACTTTCGGGAAAAAACGCGAATAGAAAATTATCTTCAAACAAAAAAAACCGTTTGGGAAAGTCATCTAACAAATCACTGAGTAATATAGGCTTTACTTTATTTTTCTACGAGGATGGAGTGGCAGGCAACATCTAGTCGTTTACATAACTTTAAAATACAACTGTGCCTGCTTGTATTCAGCAAATAATACTGAGTCTATGTAATTCTCTTTCACTGACGTAAACTTGGCAGGATTTATGAGCTCATACGCTCTCTGTTCTCTCAAAAGGTTGAAAAGGAGAGAAACAGCAGCCATCCCCGCTAAGCCCGCGCTCGTTGAGATTAAAATGTCCAAAATACAAACAAAGGCAACGTTGACCCGACCTCTCTGCCCTCCTAAGCAAAAACGCAGTATGTCAGATAAAACTCCTGTAGCAATATCAACCTCATTACTAACGGAATAGAATTCAAACTGCATTGGTAATTGAATTTGAGATATGTACTGCTGTTTTGCTTAGGAGGGCACAGTTACTCTCGTTCACAAGTGCAATGTGGCCCGTTGTTTTTTTGCTGGATATAATGTCATTGTTGACATAATTATTGAAATCAGAACTCAGAAATCAGAAAATATTTTTTGCAAAGACACAGTATAGGGATGTTACAGTACAGTCGCCATCAGATATATGGTAGCGGTCAAGGTACTCAAATATTTCGGAGCAGCATTAAATTTCAATATATTAATTACGCTAGATAAGGTCTATAATATCGGTCCATTTATAATTCGTCATAAATTTAGGAGCAGCGACTTTTCAATAAATTCGTAACATACAATACGGTAAAGATATCGGAACTTACAGAAGTCATAAATATCGAAGCAGCCAGGATGATCATAAAGATCGGAACATTTATGGAAAATATACCTTAAGTCTGTGTCACGTAGTTCAAAATACTTTACGATGGACCCATTAAAATAAGGTTTCAGACACGCATGATTAATATTATGTTGTCAACAATTTGAAGACAACAGCAGAGTGGTTTATTGTGACATGTTCCGCTAATTTGGTGTATGAGTGTAGTAACGAATTCAAATATGAACTATGTTACACAGACTTAAGGTATATTTTCCATAAATGTTCCGATCTTTATGATCATCCTGGCTGCTTCGATATTTATGACTTCTGTAAGTTCCGATATCTTTACCTAATTGTATGTTACGAATTTATTGAAAAGTTACTGCTCTTAAATTTATGACGAATTATATGGGCCGATATTATAGACTTTATCTAGCGTAATTAATATATTGAAATTTAATGCTGCTCCGAAATATTTGAGTACCTTGACCGCTACCATATATCTGATGGCGACTGTACATTATGTTTCATGTATCAAGCTTGCATGCAAGCGTGCAAATATAATTATAGTAGTCAATTAAAATGTCAAAATAATAATAATAAAAAATAAAAAACAAATATAAATGTCAAATTCAAACAATACAAAACAATTAGCAAAGGTTAACATAGTAGGCATATCACAATTACATAGCTAAATACTATTAATCCTACTACCGTCGGTGCTCGAGATACGCCTTTACGCTGTAAAAACAACGATCCAAAAGCCAGATTGTTAGACTGCGTTTAAAGGCGTTTCCCTCTAGCAGCCTGAGTTCCTCCGGGAGATAATTATAAATGACAATGCACATATTAAAAACATTTTTTTGTAATTCGTCTTATGACTTCGCGGGTGATATAAGAGGTTCATTAGTTTTACCCTGGTTCGCCTTTCGAGAACTTCGCTTCGTGTCTTAAAGTACGAGTGATGTGATCTGTCAAAACTACATATTGACAATCATACATACATTAAATCACGCCTGTCTCCCAGAGGGGTAGGCAGAGACCACTTCTTTCCACTTGCTACGATCTTGACAAATTTCTTTCGCTTCTTCAACATTCATACATCGAGTCACGCACGCACGTCCGTTTGAAGATGTAGCCCTTTTCCTGTATTTCTCCGATTTGATTCAAAAAAGCACGCCTAGGGCGGCCCCTTCCGACCCTTCACTCACTTTCGATCTGTATATCTCTTTCGTCAATCATCTTTCATCCATCCTTTCCAAATGACCGAACCATCGAAGCATGCGCTTTTCAATCTTAGTCACTAACTACATCTTCTTTTATTCCACATTTCTCTCTGATTTGACAATCATAATTTTTACATTGCTGGAACCGTAAGCTTTTCAGCATTTCTAAATTTTTGACGTGTAGAAAAGGCTAGGCTATTTTAGGCTATTTGCTTAGGAGGGCAGAAATATTTACCAAAAATCGCCCCCCAACGGTAATGAACAGGGGGAGTAGCGGGAAATAAAATGAACGCGTACGCAGTTGCGGGCGCTCTCCAGCGGCATATACAATCGGAAGGACCACCAAAAAAAAACATACTAAACCAACTTAGTAAAGGGTAGGTGCAGAGTTGAGGCGGTGGTGTAGTTTTTTTGTCGTTTCGCTGTCCGTTCAAAAGATACCGCTGTTTGAACTGATGTATAGCCTGACAAGTTCCTATTTAGCCCTGATGTAGTGTCGCTACAAACAGCTTACATATGGCAATTATACGTGTACGTCATGAATAGTCGGGACAGTGAGTATTGGCATCGTGCAAGAACGAGTGAGATATACAATTAAGTACTTGTAGATTGTGAAACTATGTTTTCATGTAATCGGAAGAGCATGTCTAGTTGATAATTAAATATGAATAATTAGGTACCTATCCGTCAAAATCCGATTCTAAATATTCGACATCCATATATTCATCAGATTCTGGCTCCGATGTATTTTCACTTTCGTCCGTTGAAGAGTCACTTTCAGGACCACCAACCTCGATTATAAATCTTTTGGTCTGTGATTCGATTATAGGACCTTTTGTCCTATATCCGTCTTCTATTTTTTTTACGTGTTCGTGTTCGCAGCATTTACTCCAATTTTCTATAGTCACTTCTTCAACGAGCTTTAGGAAGGCATCATTCGTGATGGAAACATTTTTAGTTGCCACTTTTGCTTTCATGATGCCCCAAATCATCTCGATGGGATTTAAATCACAGTGATAGGGCGGTAACCTTATCACCTTGTGACCATGATTTGAGAGAATCGTATCTATTTCGTATACTGGCTCGGGTTTATGACGTCTCAAAATTGTGACCAATTTATCTTTACATGCATTTTGGGGAAATGAGATGTTATTTAAACGCAGCCACTCAGCAATGACGTGTTTTCTATCGCCAGATGTTGGAGCTTTGTTAATTTGGAAAGAATGGTATCGGGCATTATCCATTATAACACACGTGGGTTCACTGAGATTGGGAATTAATCTCTGCAAAACCCATTTCTTAAAATTGTTCCTGTTCATGGAGTCATGATAATCGGCTTTCTTTTCCTTATCATTATATATTAGGAGTGCATTGGGAACAAATCCCGATGGTCCGCCGGCCGTTTATCGTTTATCGTTTGCCGGTTGAAACGGATTTCGACACACCGGGTTCATTTTCGCTTTGCCAGCATTTTGCGTGGTTAAGAGAAGTATGGATGTAAGTCTCATCTAAATAAACAAGAGGTATATTTTTGCCCCTTGCTTCTTTTATTTCGTCTAAATAACTTTCCCGCCAAACCACAATATCCGAACGCTCCTTCAATATGTACCGTTGGTTTCTGCACTTTTTGTATTTGAACCCCATACTATGCAATAGCAATCGCAAGTACTCCCTACTACCGGTAAAATCAATATCTTTTTTCAATTCGGTAAGCAGACTTTTGAGAGTTGGTACTTGCTTTCGCACAGCATAGAATTCATGAAGTCGTCTATTTGTATTCTTTTTTTTGGTTGTTTTTTTTTTGGTACCGATGGCAATGGCGGTAACGGCTCATTATTTTTGTATATATTATTCTTAATTGTAGCACTACAGACGCCTTGAATGAGAAAAAAAATAAAATTTAATAATTAATATACATATTTAGTACCAAGCTAACCAATTCATGACAATCGCACTATGAATATCATACCCGTCATGTCAACAACTAATTTCAAAACATTGTTTATTGGAATGCTGCTGAATCCTTCGTCCTTTTTCTGCCGCAACCATTTGAATGTATTTATAATAACGTTTTTTGCATCGGGGTGAAATTTCTTGGGCATTTTGATTTTTTTTTTTTTTTGCCCCCGCGGCGACTTGAACAGCTACTACCGCAGGGATATGGCTTCCACGTGAAGTGATTTCGCCAGTGTCAAGGTTTATATGAGTATAAAACACAATCCAACTGGGCAACGTTGTACGGTGATTTGTAGGTCAGAGGTCAAGATAGTTTTAACCTCTGCACCACTGCGAGTCCACTTGAAACGAGAAGAAAGATGCCAGATACACGAAATAAGTCCAAGTCTTCAATCACTGTGCGACACTAAGGCATAAAAAGTACAAATCACTATCAGAAAAGAACTTTGAACACCTAATTACCCAAAAATTAAAGTCTAAAACAAATTACACGTCCGCCATCTTTTAACGTTGCAAATGGCCCCTCGCATTTTGATTTAAAATCGATTTGTTTACATCGGTGACATTCAATGACTTCCAACGTCCGTTGTCAAAAAAAAACGTTGCCATTTAAATAAATTAGTTCCACTGAAAATCCGCAACATGGCGAGGGCTAAAAAGGAACTTGTCAGGCTTTATATTTTGAACGGCAATTGCGGCAGATTAACTAACATATAAAAAAAACTAATAGTGGGTCTCCATACATTATAGTATATTACTACAGAGACCGGGACAAAGGGGGTTGCCGGCCGAAGACATATAGACGGCCGAGCAAAGCGAGGCCGGATAGGTCTGAGGCGGGCAACCCCATATTTCCCGCCGAGGTATGTATGTATAGTGCTTTTTTCAAACATGCAATGAAATAAACAACAAAAAAAACAAAGTTTTATTTTTAAAGAAATTAATAGGTAAACAAGACATAAACTAAAACTCACGTGTTTCGCTATATTTTAACTCGGTTTTAATCGAAAACCGATACTTCATACATTTATATTTATTATCATTATCAAGTTTCCCAAAACCTTTTTTTTCTATACGGTTAGAGTCACGTTTGAGTAGAAATTTTTACCGCTACCTAATATTTAGGTGAAATATTAATATTTCCCGTGTGGTTGCCGGGTTAGAATAGTGCCACTCCATGTATTCCCGTGGATGTCGTAAGAGGCGACTAAGAGAATAAAGGCTTGTAGTACTATTAGGCGATGGGCTTGCTACCTGTCACTAATACGCTGGTAAACATCTTAGCCTATTTGTGCAGAATGTGGTTACAGAATTATCAACAAGTTTTTAAAGTTGTAGGTAATTCTGTAGCTCTGCCTACCCCACTCCGGGATTACAGGCGTGAAGGTATGTATGTATGTATTAATATTTCAATGTGTATATATATGTACCTATTGTTAAGAAAAAAAATGATTATAATGTGTTATTTGTTATGTTCATGTGGATTTATTATGTAAATAAAACTGCTCTAAGTACATAACAAATCGTTTATTGATATTTTTAATACGCATAGTGGTAGAATGTAATGATGCTTGTGCGACCTATATATGTAAAATGGAAATTAAAAAAAAGGACTTTGCCGGCCAAGCTTAGCCGTTGCTTGGCCTGCTAGATTTGTATGAAATTCCATTAACGACCTCTTGCCCTAGCCGCGCCTGAAACGTCATACTTCGCAGCCTATTATAAGGAACATAACATCAATATTTCATTGCATGTTTGAGAAAAAATAAATATGTCAACGTTTTTATTTTTGACGTAGGGTAAAGTCACCAGTGGTCAGCCAGAGACCAGTAGTCGACCTCATAATGAGTGCGAAGAGTGGGAAATGTATCTTTCATACTCTTCCCACTAATACAAAGTGTAGGCAGGGGCTGACTACAGGTCTCTGGCTGACCATAGTGACTTTACCCTATCAATATTGAATATTTAATTCAAATGGAAATATAATAATACCTATAGTTCGGCGGTGCGGCACCATCAGTGCGCGAGTTCAACTCGCACTTTACATGTTTTTTCATTAAAACACAAAGAAACCGTAATAGCCAATATCAGCCACCATCACCATCGTTTCACAAATTATATAATCACTGCTGACGCTGCTATAATGACCGCCATTATATCATACACAAAGGGCTCCGACAGCTTTGTCACGTCTAAAGGTTAAAGTTGACGAAGCGAGCCCAAAAAGGCTATATTAATAGGTGGGTGTCGTCTAAAGGTCGTCTAAAGGTCGTCTAAAGGTTCCTGCCCTGTCGACTGATGCCCGGTTCCTATATTCAAGAAACGAATCGTTTCCCTTACGGGCAGTAGCGATATGACATTTGCTACGTACAAAATGTGTCAAATTTTAACGAGACGTAACAATTCTACCAACGGTTTTGAATATAGGAACGCACCATTATAGTCTGTACTACGGTTTCTTTTTCAGTCGTTTTTAACCACAGACAAAAACCCGAGCAATGTCTGGCCATGCTTAGTGTAGGACTAAGAAGCCGTTACAACACAAAAATTATCTCAAAATCAAATAATTCTCTATTTAAAGTTATTTGGGGTCGAAGTAAAAAAATCGTTACAAAGTTACGTGGAGGGGAGGTACCCAAAAAAAATCGTCTTTCAAGATTTCATTGTACCACTTTGTCGGCGTGACTACTATGTATATTCATAGCAAATAACAGATTTCTAGCACTAAGAGTCTCTGAGCTACGGACGTCAAATTGAATGAGTGCAAATCCTAAAGAAAAACAACAAATATTAAAAACTGGCCAACAAGCAGGCGCGGCAGTAAAGAGACTTCCAACGAAAACTCTGTTATTAAACGTCAACTTTCCTCCACACAAAACGTATTCTTATAACGTCATTCATACTAAAAATAAATCGAATTTCTAACATGCGCAATATTATAGCCAAAGCAACTGCAACCTTGGAACGCAGATAATACTGTCGTAAATACATTTCTATAACTCAAGCCTCCTGCCTGAGGAAGCAATATGGAAATGCAAACATAGGGAACCTACTTGGGACCCATAACTTATTACAGACCTGATTCGAATGGGGAAGTGTTTGGGAAACGGGTCAAGGAAAACATATAAAAACGTATCAGTATTTATAAGGTTGTTATAAATATCTAACTCCATTATTCATAAACGTATAATAAACCCCGTGAAGAGGCGACTAACGTCCGGTTCCTATATTCAATCCGCGGACAGATAGGCTTACTTCGGATTAAAATTTGACACATTTTGTATGGGCAAATGTCAAATTTTAACCCGAGGTAAGCCTTATCTATCCTCGGATTGAATATAGGAACCCGACATAAGGGAATAAAGGCTTGTAGTACTGAGGCGATGGGCTTGCAACCTGTCACTAATATAACGCTGGTAAACATGGTAGCCTATTTGTGCAAATTGTGGTTACTGAATTGTCAACAACTTTTTGAAGTTGTAATTCTGTGGCTCTGCCTGCCCCGCTCTGGGATTACAGGCGTGAAGGTATGTATGTATAATAAACCTACATACATACATAAACTCACGCCTTCATTCCCAGAGTGGGGTAGGCAGAGCTACAGAATTACCAACAAGTCTTAAAACTTCTTGATAATTCTGTTACCACATTGTGCACAAGTAGGCAGGCTAAGATGGTACCAGTGTATTAGTGACAGGTTGCAAGCCCATCGCCTAACAGTACTACAAGCCTTTATTCCCTTGGTCGCCTCTTACGACATCCACGGGAAGACTTGGAGTGGCACTATTCTAACCCGAAAACCACACGGCAAACCTATTTTAGCTTAAAGTATGCTTTCTACCAAATTCAGATGTCACAGAGCGACATAAGGTCAAAGTATTTTTAGGGTTCCCTAGTAAAACAAGAACCCTTATAGTTTCGCCATGTCCGTCCGTCCGTACGCCCGTCCGTCCGAAGCCTAACTCAGAGACTGTTAGAAAGCTGTAATTTGGCATGCAAATTTATATTAGTCACGTCAAAAAAGTGGTTAAATACAATCATGAAAATATAGCCAAAACTACAAATACTAAAAATCAGAAAAATATCTTAAATGAAAGCACATATAACGAATTTTAAAGGAAAACTATCACTAGTAAGAAGGTCTATCGGTTAATCTAGACAACGATAAATAAACACATAAATAAATAAATATCAGTGGACAATCTCACACAGCTGCCGGTCTACCAAAGAAGGCGGCTAACTGCAACGCAGTAGTCAAACCATTTTAAACTCTATTGGTAAACATATTAAATTTAAAATGCTTATACTATTACTGTAATTCCGTAGCTCTGCCTACCCCACTTTGGGAATGAAGGCGTGAGTTTATGTATGTATGCAGGCAGACAGTTAACCTAGCCCAAACCACAGTATATAAATAAACCAGTAAAGAAGCTACGAAAAAATGCTCGAAACGACGCACTCACACAGACGCACGCCTCTACGAGACCGCTAAGAGGATTTGGCGGTGCTGTCAGCCGCGTGTGTCGCGTCGAGACGAATGGGCTCCTTCGCATTTTACGTTCGTTCTTGAGAAAGATGCCACAAAAGTATTGCGTGGTATATACGGTTGTTTGAATTCGGCTTCTTCAAACCCGGAACTTTCATTTTTTAAACTCTCTGCTGGTGTTGAAAGGTAAGAATAAATAAAATATTTTTAAATAAAATGCTTTTTATAATACGATGACGTGTTGCAAAAGTAAAAATATAAAAATCGTTTAATTTCCCAGCGAAAATTCGAGAGAACTCGGGAGATTTTAGTCGAAATAAAACAACTCTATTTTACACTTATTACTTTAATTTACAAACTATTAAATTATTAAACGATATAAAATAATAAACATCTCTGCAATATTTGAACATTGAGTGTTTTTTTTTAAATATTTTTCTCGACCGTGGATAGGTCCTTCTTTGAGTGTCTACCTTTGGTGTTGTCGTCTTAAAAATACTGTTAATTTGTTACTTTGGTTCGAAATGTAGAAATTCGGGAAACGGGGTCGCTAAATCGTGATATCGGGAGGGAAGAGCCGAAATCGGTAGATCTCCCGACGAATCGGGAACTTTTGCAACACGTCTGACATTTTGTTTATTAGGTTATGAAATATGTCAAATAAGCATACTTCCTCTCGAATTTAGAAAAAGAAGAAACCGCCGCCATGTTACACTTTGTGTTGTTCTACCTATTCCTTCCAAAATCGAAATCTGGGGATCTGTGTGGTCTCTGACAGTGATTTCGTTGGCAGCATGAGAAAAAGTAGCCGCCATCTTGAACTCTTTAGTTAATCAACCGATTGCTTCCAAAATCGATATCTGGGGATGTGTATGGTCTCCGACAACTAATCTGTTGGCGGAATGAGAAAAAGTAGCCGCCATCTTGATTTTTTTTATTATTCGACAGGCTGCTTCCAAAATCGATATCTGGAGATCTGTGTGGTCCTAACTCTCGAAATCGATATTTGAATTAGCCTGTCGAATAATAAAAAAGTTCAAGATGGCGGCTACTTTTTCTCATTCTGCCAACAAATTCGTTGTCGGAGACCACGCACATCCCCAGATATCGATTTTGGAAGCAATCGGTCGAATAAATAAAAAAATAAATATGGCCTCTACTTTTTCTCAATCTGTCAACAGATAAGTTGTCGGAGACCATACACATCCCCATATATCGATTTTGGAAGCAATCGGTTGAATAACTAAAAAGTTCAAGATGGCGGCTACTTTTTCTCAATCTACAACGGATTTTTTGTCGCAGATCACACGTATCGATTTTGCACTAACTAGCTGAGATACAATAAACAAGTTTTTTTTTCAATTTTACAAAATGTCAGTGGACAACCCTTACGCTCAATTGGAGCGTAGGTATTTATCTTGAAAAGTAGGCCTAGTTTCTTTACTGGTTTATTTATATACTGTGCCCAAACCTAAGCTCTAGGCTTGTACAGTCAGCTGCAGAGAAAAGGATCCCCCCCCTCCTGGTAAGGATCGTTTTTTTTTCAAAAACCTGTGGTTAAATTTATATGATTTTTCGGTGAATTGAAGATTTTACTATTGTCTACACATAAACTCAAAATCATTGAAATCTAACTACAGGTTTTCGAAAAAAATCAATCCTTACCAGGAGGGAGGGTGTTCTTTTTCTCTGCAGCTGACTGTACTATGGGTGCTAAACAACGATATATATACTTAAATACGTAGAAATATCCATGACTCAGAAACAAATATTCGCGCTCATCACACAAATATCTGTTCTTCTCGTGATTGAACCCAGGACCGCTCTAGTTGTAGGACTATGTCTAGGACTAGGACTAGGTCTCGGACTAGAACTAGGTCAAGTATAGGTTTAGTTTAAGTATTTATTAGCTGTGGACCAGTATAAATGCCCAACATATAGAGTAAGTAAAATCTATAGACATAGAAATAGAAATAGAAACATTTATTCGACGAACACAAGAAAAAAAAACAGAACAGAGAAAAACATCATTAAAATAAGGATGGCAACACAGTAATAATAAAAAAAAAACAATAAAGAAGGAAAGAAAAAAAAAACAATTGTAGGATAGTGTTGCCATGGGTGATTCTGTGACGTCGAAATTGACACCACTCAGCACTATGTCACAGCGTTAACCGCGACGCTGGTTTTCAGTGGCGCCAACGTGATACACGAACGAAGAGACAGTGGTTAATTAAAGAATATAATATAAAATGCTAGATTAACAAGTAAAATAATAAGAAATAAATTAAATGAAATTTAACTATGGGAATGAAAACGGAGTACAATAATCGGTCATGATATGAACAAAAATAAAAAATAAAAAGGAAGCCAACTGAACACAGATAAAGAAAGGAGAGATTAAACAATGCAAGAGGGGGAAAAAGAGCCAAACGGTACTACCAACATTAAACCCGCAATGATCGGCGACGGTCGGCAGTGGAATAACCGGCACCTACCCTCATTTACCTCTTATCACGCTTGGGGTGTGACTGGATCACGAAACTAATTTACACTCATTTCATTAAACGTGGATTTAGCCTAGTGCGCGAAATAACTATGCTAACATAGCTATGCAGCTAGCTGCCGTGTGGTTACCGGGTTAGAATAGTGCCACTCCATGTCATCCCGTGGAAGTCGTAAGAGGCGACTAAGGGAATAAAGGCTTGTAGTACTATTAGGCGATGGGCTTGCAACCTGCCACTAATACGCTGGTAAACATCTTAGCCTATTTGTGCAAAATGTGGTTACAGAATTATCAACCAGTTTTTAGAGTTGTTGGTAATTCTGTAGCTCTGCCTACCCCACTCTGGAATAACAGGCGTGAAGGTATGTATGTATGTATGTAAAATCTATAATCGTAATTTTAGAACATCGTCGCGTAAACTGTTTGTTGAACCAAGATCACTAAATAACTAATAAGTAAAGGCGTGTTTGATGGATACCTTCCTTAAAGAAAATGAAAGTAGTTAGTCTAGAATTTCACCAAGCAGATGATTAGAGTGTTAACAGCTGTCAAATTGTATGAAATAACAGTCAATTAACATTGGTTAACATTTAACTGTTGCACAAATACCTGGTGTTTACTTATCTTGTTTGATAAAAAGGTAAAAAATGAAAAAAAAGAGTGCTGTCTTCGCCAACAAACTGCTTAGCAGTTTGGCGAAACTATTCTGAATGTTTTTACAATGTGTATCCTTGGCATAATAAATTTAAAAAAAAAAAGTGTGACATAGTCCCGTGAAAAAATACTCACCTTTTAACTCCATACACGTACGAGATCCCGACACATTCGCAAAACGCGATGATCAGTAGTGGAAAGTTTCCGCTGTACATGTCAAAGAGCAGGAATATATAACTGCCAGCTCCGTGGGCGAATGCCATGGACATCAGGCAGCATGTCAGACATATCCCTCCGGTTAAATACTCCTTGCGCAAATTCGGGAATAACTTCATGTCCACTATCGAAGTTACAACGCCCTCTAGTGTGCCGAACTGAGAATCTATGCCCAGTGTGAAAAGCATCAGGAAGAAGAGAACGGACCAGAATTGGGCACCAGGGAACTGGTTTATGGCTTCTGTGAAGATTATGAAGGCTAGTCCGGTGCCTGATGCGGTCTGAAAAGAAATTGGTTATGTTTATTATTTTTCATAGGTCCTGCTCAGAAAGTGAGGGTTTCTCATTGGCGGGCGGAAAATGGCATTTTCATCCCTAGGGCGGAAAGGATTTCGATAAAAGAATTGGTTAAAAACTCAGCTACTCTAAATCGTTTTGATATTGCGTCAAACATTTTTTTCTAACGTTTTCTTTCTTTACTATTTAAATGGCGGTCCACCGCGGTATTCCGCAGTGATTTTGCTAATATCAAGTGAGTAGAGTAAATCAGTAAACAGAATAAATCAAAAGTAAAAGTCAAAAGTAAATGTTTAAATCGGCCATCGTCCCACAATTTTTTCTATGACAAAACCTACATAAAGACAAAATTTGTAACAATATCATACATACAACATTCTTCTTTACTTTCCTATTAGTCGAAAAGAAAAGAGTGCTTAACTTAGATGAAAGTACCTTTTGTAACCTCGAACTATAGGCGCAGTTATAAATATCTCGGGATGCAATTAATCACTTTCATCCCTTGTTCAACAATCTACTATTACCAATAAAGCGCCCTGTGCTGTAACAGCCCTATTTCGTCACATCCATGCTTGCAATTGCGGCTAATAATAGCCCTCCTTTTGACGCAGTCGGGTAGAAAGAGGTGATTAATCATTTAATAACTTAAGCAATGCAGTTAGTAAAATGATAGTAGTGTTTTGTGAACATAGCCACAAGGTTCAAAGTTAAATAATTGCATTAACACTTCTGCCTTTATTCCACTTTTTTTCCGCCTCTATTCCAATCATTTCTTTGATCAAATAAAAAATAAAAAGCAAACTTTAAAACTCGACTGCATTTTGTCGACACAACGTCGATATGTGTTCAAAACATTCAAAAGCATAAAATCCGCCATTTTGATTTTTAAGAATATTATAAGTTTATTGTACCCCGCGCGACTCTAACGACTCATTTATCAAAATCGGTTGAGCCGTTGAGTAGTTAAGTTACGAGTGGTCTTAGGAACGGACATACATACATGCAGATGAAACACACAAACAAAACCGTAAAAACACAAACGCGACGAATTCAGAAGCTGCTCATTAAAGTCGGTTAAAAAAACCATCTATTCCTTTTGTCATACATAACATAACACTACCTTAACAATTTCAAAACCCGTGTGGTATACACACTGGTTAACCCGTCCATGCGTATAAAATACATATTTTTACGTGTCTCAACTGCGTGTGTCAACGTTATATTCATCGGCGAACTTACGGGAGAGTTGTTTAAAGGAATAACATGGAGCGTGGGCCGGTCAAGCTTTTCCTAGTGAGTCTAGTGACTAGATTCCAGAAATAGGTCGGCTATTAACAGGAAATGGCTACAGCGGAAACTTCTGATGGTTACCACAGGCACTTCCTTTTAGAATAGACTACTGTTTTAACGATGAAACGTATTGCGTAACGTTCGTGGTGTGTGGAAGACTGGTACATAATAGTGTTTAACGTGACTGGTGCAAAATGAGACAAGGGTACAGTCGCATACATAACTTTATCTACATGCATATCATAAGTTTTCTACAATATTGTGTCAAACCTGTATATCCCTGTATCTTAATATTTACATTAAAGTATCGGTCACAGATACTTTAATGATTGAGATTTTTACTTTATCAAAATGTAATTGGAATTATGACAAAAGACAAACTACTTTGTCCTAGTCGTTCATTGGTAGAGTAGAGAATGCTCTAAAGCATTAAGACTGCCAATTTTACTTACTTTATCTATGTAGGTTAGGTACATCCATATCATAACTTCCCTATAATCGAAACAGAAACGATAAGGAAATGGCCAATATTATGAAACCTGTATCTGTGGTTGTGTTTAATTTTTAATATTAAAGTATTGCATGTCATTAAAATATCGGTTATAGATGTGGTTGCATCTTAATATTTACATTAAAGTATCGGTCACTGATAATTTAACTATTCGTGGATCTTTTCCTCGCTCACCACTCCGTTGTCTCGCTCAGCTCCAGTGGACAGGCAGCCTTAAATAACTCGCTGGCAATTCCGACCTACATATGGACCTGTTTTGCTTATAACTAGGGATCGGAAATTCGGATCGATATTTACCTATACTTTCGCACCGGCTTTGTTGTTCAGTTGTATGGAGGCGGACTTAATCATAGAATTCATTACTAAAATTTCTGGGATT
Source organism: Acleris emargana (assembly GCA_927399475.2). Classification (NCBI taxonomy): domain Eukaryota; kingdom Metazoa; phylum Arthropoda; class Insecta; order Lepidoptera; family Tortricidae; genus Acleris; species Acleris emargana. The sequence continues at coordinate 3,182,909 of OV656846.1, forward strand.
TCAAAAGAAATACATTGCACCGGCATTAATTCATAATCAATTATTTATATTAACTGTTTGAAGTTATTTTTCATGTATATATTTACCAAATGTTATTTAATTTACCTGTAACTCACTAACCTAACGAATTTATAGGAGCAAAAATGAATGTTTTATCCTACATGTAGAGTAATTATTATATTAACAATTTGTAGAATCCCAGAATCCCGGAACTTATATTATTAAAATTATATTTTTAAGAAGCCGACGCCATGTTTGCCTATCTTTTTCCGAGATTTTGCCAAAGTTAGGTAAATATCGATCCGAATTTCCGATCCCTGCTTATAACTACGTTAACGCTGAGTAGGGGATGCCCTTTTTAACGGCATGTATTAGGGAATGTAAAAACCGGTGAAAAACAAAAACCGGTTAATAACCGCCTCGACGGATTCAAAACCGGTTAACCGGTTTTTTGCCGGTTTTTTGCAAACTATTTGAAATCGAAGTATTAGACGATAGTTTTACTATTCTTGGTTACTATTGGTGATTTTTTGAGCTGTATGCCATTTCTAAATATCGCCCTCTGGTTCCGTCACTTTCATGCAGTGCCATCTCGATCTGTCACGATCATCACGTTAGGACACAACTGTTATTGCAGGACTTCCATATGGGTCTTTTCTGCTTCACGTCTCGTCAATGATTTCTGTTTCAACTCTTCTCTTAATAAATCTTTCGCAGACATAGAACTTCCGGATAAACCAGATGCAGACGGAACAGGTTCAATATTTTCTGAACTTTGCGACGTTTCTGGTGAGGGGTCAAGGGCTGTTACTGTAATAGCAGTATAGTTGGTACTTTTGCCCAATAAAGACACTAAAATAGAAACTAGTTATGTCATCCTTGTCATCATGTGGCTCGTGTATTGTATTGTATCGTTCAGCACGTTCATGAAGAAATGTAATTAATACAACTTCTTGCTATTCGCTACACAAATATTTCGAGTATGTATTCTTATTTTTTACAAAATAAAAATACGTTTCCCCGTTATATTTGTCATTTTATAGTCTGAAGAATATTCTGGGGTATCTTTTTAAGGCAATTTACAGTCTTTTAAGGAAAAGTTCCAATTCGGTTAATAACCGGCGAAAGTTATAAAAAACCGGTTTTTAACCGAGATCAAAATGTTTCGGTTAATCGGTTTTTCGGTTAACCGGTTAGCCGGTTTACATTCCCTAGCATATATACAGTATATGTGTATTTTTTGTCATTCGTGTGTATGTTGCGTAAGCAATGAATACATCTATCTATCTACGTGTGTATGTGTGTATATGCTACTTTGTTTTGTCATTTGTATTTATGCGGGTACGAGTACGCGTGTATGTTCCCTATGGTTTCTAAAACAGCTTTGTCAAGCTTTGCCCACTAACTTATAAATACGACTAGAGTCGATACTTCACAGGGTATCCCGAAGAATATACTTACATTATCAAGCTCCTTCTGCAAATCACACTCCATCAGCTGAGGCATCACCAGCTTCGTCAGGTTCCCATTCAGATCCACCGTCATCATCTGCCCAGCCTCCGGAAACACCATGGACTTATAAGCTGGACCAAACACTGCGAGAAGAGTCTCATTCCTATCATCCAAACACTTCTCATACACCATAGTAGCTTTGAAACCAATAATCGAGAATACAACTATACCAGCAAACATAGACGTCAAGCAGTTAGTCATGGAAACCATAATGGCGTCCCTATAGCAGTTATTGTCAACGGGATTGTAGGAAGAAAAGGCAATCAAACCACCAAAGGCCAGGCCAAGAGAAAAGAAGATCTGAGTGCCTGCTTCTAGCCAGACCACAGGATCTAGAATGGTATGCCATTTCGGCGTGAAGAGATGTATCAGGCCGTCGCCCATGCCTTTTAAGGTGATGCCTCTGAAGAAGAAGATAACCAGGACAATGTAAGGGAAGGTGGCTGTGACGTAGACAACTTTGCCTGATGATGCAATGCCTTTAATCATGCAGAGGTAGACCAGGATCCAGGCAATGACGAGGGCGAGAGCGATCTTGTAGTTGAACGTTTGGGGGTAGTTGATGTCTTCGGAGATTTGGAGTGTGGTTCTGTACCAGAAGTACTGGGTAGGGCTGCTTACCTGAAACAAATGAAGGTTTGGGTTAATGTTAGATCCCCAAAAAAAAACTTGTAGGCGGTAGAAGTAGGCGCAACGGATTGTATTTTTTTTCGCACACATTTCATTTGATAACTTTAATGATATTAAGAAATATTGGTCTAATGATCTTATTTTGTAATTAATACGAGTAGCTGATAGAACACAAAATTTTATTCTATTTCTTATTTTGACTTCGTTTAAAGTGTAGACGTTCGTAAAAAACAGAGAATTTATTAGAATTAAAAAAAACAGCCAGTAAAAAGACTAGCTTATACTTCGTTTTTTTTCGGCATCATTCCGCTACGCTCATTGTAATCTACCGACATGTTACTTTAAACTATTTGTGATATACATGCTAACGCTAAAGAGTCTATAATCCATTGAAATTTCCGGACAGTTGTGGTCTTTGTCAGTTGTTGAGTGACGCGTGTGGTAACACAATGCTTTGTTAAAACATAATACAATGCTTTCCTTGTTACTGTTGTTGTTTTCTAATAAATTAAATTATAATTAATAAACTCAAGTAAAACATAATAATTGTAATGATGGCGCCACTGGACGCTCGGCATAGTCTTAACCTGGTAAGGTAAAACGTCCTTAATTTAGGACATTTGTCAAAGTGACTTTTGACTATAATTGACGGACTCAAGATTCTTTTTCGAACTAACGAAATTTGTCGTGTGCCTTACGAGGTATGGATGCGGTTTAACCTAAAGTCTAATTCTATGCAACTTGCTAACTATGTAAACAAACCGCCATATTGAAATTGTCTCTGAATGATGAATTTACTAGTGATGGGCAATACTCCTTTACTTATGTCAAACCATATCGAATAGTAAAATAACGAAAGTAAAAAACAAGTAGTTACTTATTTCTAATTTGTGTAATCACGATCTGAAGAAAAATCGGTACTTGAAGATGATATATCACCAGTATTTATTACAAAAGGTGCCGTTATATCATCTGTGAGTGTGATCAGCGTGAGTTAGGTAATGTGTAGGGGCCTTAATATATCGCCAACTTTAGCCACAACACTACCCATCATAGACAATTGTAGAATTTAAAAGAAACAAAAACGTCATTCCATCAGGTCCTAATAACCTAACTTATGAAACCATTTAAACTTTTAATGAAATATCCAAGATAGAGTTTTATATTTGGTGATTTTGTATTTTACAGTAACGACCGTTTCAATAGTTTATGGTTTCAATGGTGTTTGATGAGGTGGTGTGAAAATTCAAGGAGAAACAGTGACAAAACAAAGTTTAAGTCTTTTGTTTACATAGTTAGCAAGTTCCATAGAAATACACTATAGACCAGGCGCGGCTCACTCCGCGATTTTCGTTCATCGCTACAAGTACATGCCGGTTACCCATATGATGGGTACTATTCAGGGGCTGCCACCAATTTAATACATAATAAGATATCGCATGAGTGCGATAAAGATGGGTAGCTAACTGGTCACCATGATAGATACGCATGAGTGCGATAAAGATAGGTAGCTAATTGGCCACCATGACAGATAGGCACCATATAGGCACGCCGCGTCATTTGGGTCTGTAATTTGAAACAACTATTTATCCCCGTCTAACAATAGCGTTCGCTACGGATTGCCGTCTTTATCTGCAGAAATATGGTAACGTAGCAACTGTCAGTAATTGGTGACAAACTTTGAACGCGTTTAGTATTAGCAGTAGTCTGTTTGTTAAATTATTTTTTTAACATTAAGTTATTTTATTTTTAATCGTTGACAGCCCTCACTACCGGCGACGTGGCGTGTGAGCCAATTCATTTTCACCGTTCGTACACAGCCTTAACGTTCCATTTGGCTTGCGCTGGAGTCAACGATGACAGAGGGCCATAAATAATAATGTTTTAGCTAAGAAAAAAGCGGCTTTTGTAAAGATCAAAGCAGTGCGCCTTCTGTACTTGTACTATTATCTATTCTGTGCTTATGGACGTGTCAAAGAGGAAATATCAAAACCTTATACCTAACTGTTAATTAATATAAACGAAAACTAGTTCTATGTTTTTCACGCAAACGGCTCTTACTGCTACAGTAATAAATAAGATTTACAGTGGAGTTAAATTACTAACCCCTTGGGACTGGATTGGACTCGCGAAAGTTTATCAAATTCAAATGAAAAAACAATATTCTTTATTCAATACAAACTCTACTTTGGGAATTTCTAATCAACGTAACACAAAGCTCCCATAGTTTAAATACACATGCTTGAATGGTTTCTTTGTCTTTTAAAGTTCCGTATTTGAACGGTCCACAGTATTCTCTTCCTAACGATCTGACCGTTTTTTATCTGTACGTAATGGCAAAGGGAAATAAATTGAATTAATTGTAAAAGCTTGGAATAAAATCCTTTGGCAAAATGAGGGGCGATTCAGAGTAGAATTGGCAACATGATCCCTTCAATTAAAATGAATAAATTAACCACCGATTTCGATCGTTTAGTTAACATAATGCTTAATATTATAATTGCACAATTAGATCGTTTACAAAGGAACGACGCAACAACTTTTCAAGCGTTCCTTAATTTATCTCAAAGGAAGCGAAGTAATATTTACCAACATAACAAACTGAACAACTGGCATTACCAGATAAGAGGCTTTCTGTTACAATTTACAACAATTCTATTTAAAGCTTTATTTAAGTGAGCCTTAGGTAGATTTTGTAAGTGACGTAAAAAATATATCTTTACATAGTATAAAAGAAAGTCTATTCCCGCCGTCTGTCCCTCTGTATGTAAGGTCGGATTTTTATTCCCACAGATAAAATGTAAACAAAGTTACGTCACTGTCAAAGTGACATTTCAGGTGATCTCAAAGTTTGAGCCAGCAAGAAATATAATATTAAGTTATCATTTCGCTCGTACCGTGTCCTTACTCTTGGATCTGTCAAATAAGGCATTGGATTCTAATGCGATTTTCATCTATAGTTACAGTGACTCGAGACAATAAATAGTACATTATTGCCTAGGTAGTTTTTAGGTATTGGTAACACGTTAAACACACTATATAATACCCGGTATTGTGAGGGCCGAGATTCTAAGCGGTAAAGACAATATCGTCTTTGATCTGTTATCTTCTTCTTCTTCTTTGCCCCCGCGGCGACTTGAACAGCTAGGTACTACCGCGGGGATATGGCGTTTCCACGTCAAGTGATTTCGCCAGTGTCAAGTATATACAGTGTGTCTCTGACCTTGGGGCTTTAAATTCAACGATCCATTCTACTCGCTAAACTGAACTACTTTTGTTCTGCAACATGAAAAAATAACTTAAATTTAGATAACTAATTGATGTTAAAGTCTAATTGTAAAATCAGTGTATTACATACTGGCCATGTAATCACTATCTCATGGTACGGGGGCGACCTTACCTTGGTACGGGGGCTAAAGGAAAATGGAGAATTGGATCGCGTACATTGAAAATTAGATTTAACTTGTATGATAAAAAATAAATTTAAACTGAACATATTTTTAACAACTTACAGAACAAAAGAAGTTTAGTTTCAGGAGTAGAAATGATCTATGCATTTAAAGCCCCAAGGTCAGAGGCACCCTGTATAAGTATAAACCAATATAGCAATAAAACACAATCCAATCTTCTCTAGGAAGATTGGGGGCAACGTTGTACGGTGATTTGTAGGTCAGAGGTCAACATAGTTTTAACCTCTGCACCACTGCGAGTCCACTTGAAACGAGAAGAAAGATGCCAGATATACGAAATAAGTCCAAGTCTTCAATCACTGTGCGACACAAAGCCATAAAAAGTACAAATCACTATCAGAAAAGAACTTTGAACACCTAATTACCCAAAAATTAAATTCTAAAACAAATTACACGTCCGCCATCTTTTAACGTTGCAAATGGCCCCCGATCTGTTATCGTATTGTTAACTTTGATAGCCCTTATTTACTTGACAGTAATGGCGGCTGACGTCTAAACAATACCATAACAGGTCAAAAACTGTATGGTTTTTACACGCCTAGAATCTCGGCCCTAGGCCTCTATTCCCGGCTGTAAAAACCATATCGTCTTCAATGCGAATGTCTATGGGTCACAGTTTCCACTTACCATCAGGTGGCCTGTCTGCTCGTTTGCCTTCCCATGCTATAAAAAAAAAAAAAAAAAGGACCTGTATGCATTTACCGAAATATACTAACTTAAACATTTCACTGCTTTCAGTATAAATTATACATACCTAACAATTATACCCGTGTGGTTGCCGGGTTAGAATAGTGTCACTCCATGTCTTCCCGTGGATGTCGTAAGAGGCGACTAAGGGAATATAGGCTTGCAGTTATACTGTTAGGCGATGGGCTTGCAACCTGTCACTCATATGCTGGTGAACATCTTAGCCTAATTATTTGTGCAAATTGTGGTTACAGAATTATCAAGAAGTTTTAAGACTTGTTGGTAATTCTTTAGCTCTGCCTACCCCACTCTGGGAATGAAGGCGTGAGTTTATGTATGTATGTATGTATTTTAAGTTGTTATTCTGTAGCTCTGCCTACCCCAATCTGGGATTACAGGCGTGAAGGTATGTATGTAAATTATATTAATTCCCAAGTCGTTAATAACCCCTGGTTAATGTGTATTTCTATGGTTTTGTGCGATCGATCGATGGGCCGTGAGCGCAGGCGCCGAGGAGATAATGACTTGCAAAAACAGAGCTTAGCGTTCAAAGTAGGTGGCTCTCTTATACCCATAGATCGGACAAATGGGCGTCATCACTCGCAATAATGTGGACATCACACCAAAGATCTTAATTAAACAAATTTAATTACGTTTTCATCACACTTGCTCGGAAAAGGTTTTATAACACGCAGGCGTTTAGGGCAGTTATAGCCGACTTAGCTCCCACGGGAGTTATAGATTTTCATAACTCCCTAGGGAGTTATGAGTTTAGTTTTAAAATATAGAATCCACTTGTACATCATTTCAGACCAAGGAGGTGTAAAATCAGCCAAGGTTTATTTCCTATATTCAAAACTTGGCTACAAACCAATTTTATTTTACTGTTTAATTAAACTTATACGGCACATTTGTCTGCATTATATTTCTATTTTACCATTATTTCAGAGACATTCGCAATTATTTTATTAAATTTCTTTTTGAAAATTTGTACAATCTGGCAGAATGGCCTGTATTTGTCAAGTTTAAAAAAAAAGCAATTCTAAGCATTATCTGTGGAAGACTAAAAAAAAGTTGTCAAACTCTTTTAGCTTAGCGAATCGAGTTCGTTTAATTTTGTTTGATTGTTGTTTCCGAAGCGTATTTTGTTTATTAAAGGTTTTTTTTCTATTTGTTTTTTATTTCCTCGCTAATCGCTAATGTGATGAAAATCATTGTGTGTATCATGGGCAGTAAGGAGATTGCAAACTCGAGTCATTAAAAGCCCTCCGCCTTCGGCGTCGGGCTTCTAATAGTCTCTCGTTAGCAATCCTCTTCTTACCGCCCTTGATGCACAATGTACTATTATTGTTTTTTTACTTGAACCTTAATCTAAAAATTAAATTTAAATAACGAGTGGCAAAGTTTACTCGGTTGGTGCGGTGATTGTCACTAAGCTGAATTTTTCTGGCCGGTATACAGGGTGTCCCAAAATCGGTAAACCACATTGACACCGGAGGTAGGTCAGCTTAAGAGGTGCCGAACTAGCCTAACATGACCTCAGTAAAATGTGCACGGTTTTCGAGTTATTGCCAAATTAAAGGTTTTTATAAATTTTCACCTTTTTTAACACTGTTTGTGCCAGGATTCAGTCGGAAAGCTCTCGAACTTATTTTTTTTTAAATGTAGGGAGCCTGGGATAGTTTATTAAGATATCAAAAGTGTTATTTTGTCAATAACTAATGTAAATTTATGAAAAATATTGGATTAGTCTCGATTTAAATTATCAGTAAATCATTAATTTCAACTTTTGACACCTGCCGTGAAAAAAATTTACTAGAAACGAAACGAGCAAATGATGTTTAAAAATTGAGCATGTTATGCAGATTCAGAAATGGTACAATACAAGTATCTTACTGCGATAAGAAAAGCATTCAATAACACTTTTCCGATGCCGCAAACCGTCGCCGTCAGGTAAAAACAATGCCGTACGATGTGATATCGCATTTGAGGCCTAAACATCTCATTTTTTGCCAAATGCACGGGAACGAAAGAGATGGAAATAATGTTCATCTCCCTTTTGAAGGATATCGGTGACTAATAGCACGTGTGGATTTCTACCTGGACCCCTCCACTTCGGGCTTTGTACCTGCCTTGCTTTACCAATTGTTTAAAGAAAGGGATGGATAGAGTGCTTTGTCCGTTTATTTACAAGTAGCACGATAAGCAGTAGCCTTCGAACCAAATCAGTTCGTTACCTTGCGTTTCGTGCGACACCCGTGTTCTCTGCGTTCCATCTGTGTGTTATTATCGACTTGACTCTGATTTCTCTGAAAACGACAACTCGGCACTCTATTGGACTCTGATTTGCTTTGTGGAACTGCTACGACAACAACGATGGCAAACCGTGATCCCCAGTACACTCATGGCGACTACGCTGACATGCTCTTGATTTACGGTGAAACTAGGCATGTTTCAAGTCGAGGCAATGTTACGTACAACGCAAGATTGGCTACAAGGTTGTACTCGGAACGATATCCAGGTCGAAATCCAACGACTCATAACGTCATTTTAAGAGCCCTAAACGCTTATCACGAGGGCAGGCTACCAGGAACGAGTACCCAAGGAGGAAGACGCCGCACTGGAGTCCCCAAATCATCGGCACAAAGAATTTTAAATCGTCATAAATACCATCCCTACCATATCCAACGCGTCCAAACACTACTTGCAACGGACTACGCACACCGTGTTGAATTTTGTCGGAAGATGACTCAGAAATACAGGGAAAATCCTAATTTCTTCAATGAAGTACTGTGGAGCGACGAATCAGCCTGCAGAAGGGATGGATATCTAAATTTACATAATATCCATAGCTGGCAGCTGTCAAACCCACATGAACAAAGAGAAGACCGGTCCCAATACCAATTCAAAATTAATTTGTGGACGGGCATTTTTAACGGCCAAATAATAGGACCGGTCGAACTGCCAGCTATTTTGAATGGAACAAATTATCTTCAATTTTTGGAAAATGATCTTCCAGTACTTTTAGAAGATACACCGTTGGCACTGAGACAAAGGATGTGGTTCCAACAAGATGGCTGCCCGGCACACTACGCTCGACTAGTCCGCGAACACCTCAGCAACACATTCCCCGAGAGATGGATTGGGCGATTGGGTCCAATTTTATGGCCACCGCGTTCCCCGGATCTAAACCCATTGGATTTTTTTTATTGGGGATGTTTGAAAGATAAAGTTTATGCAAAACCAATAAGATGTGAAGAAGAATTGCGGCAGCGTGTATTCGACGCAGCCCGGACCATATCGGGAATTAGCTTAAGAAAATTGAGCCGAAATTTTTTGAGGCGGTGTTATTTATGTATTAGAGTCCGAGGCAGACAATTTGAACATTTATTGTAACTAATTTTAAGTATTAAAATAAATCATTGAAAGTTAAACCCGTTTTTTTTTGGTCATCAACTTTCATCCAGCCCGAGATGCACATTATTTCCATCTCTTTCGATCTCGTGCATTTGGCAAAAAATAAGATGTTTAGGCCTCAAATGCGATATCACATCGTACGGCATTGTTTTTACCTGACGGCGACGGTTTGCGGCATCGGAAAAGTGTTATTGAATGCTTTTCTTATCGCAGTAAGATACTTGTATTGTACCATTTCTGAATCTGCATAACATGCAATTTTTAAACATCATTTGCTCGTTTCGTTTCTAGTAAAAAAAATTCACGGCAGGTGTCAAAAGTTGAAATTAATGATTTACTGATAATTTAAATCGAGACTAATCCAATATTTTTCATAAATTTACATTAGTTATTGACAAAATAACACTTTTGATATCTTAATAAACTATCCCAGGCTCCCTACATTTAAAAAAAAATAAGTTCGAGAGCTTTCCGACTGAATCCTGGCACAAACAGTGTTAAAAAAGGTGAAAATTTATAAAAACCTTTAATTTGGCAATAACTCGAAAACCGTGCACATTTTACTGAGGTCATGTTAGGCTAGTTCGGCACCTCTTAAGCTGACCTACCTCCGGTGTCAATGTGGTTTACCGATTTTGGGACACCCTGTATAGTTAATTATGGATATTCGCCGGGTGCGGCGCCATTACGCCACCTAGCGTGCGCAACTTTTACGGACAGTGTCAAAAGTGTCAAATAATGGACACAGCAAAATAAAGGTAATTCATTTAAAATATTGGTTTTAGAGCAGTTAATTAATCAAAGTCTATTTGATTTCAGTGTTAAACACATCTAGTTATTAGATTTATTAACAAAAGTCACTATTGTGTCTGTATTTACTATTGTTATGTCAATTTACTTCGTTGTTGTTTTCTTGCAAATTCAAGGTAAAAATGAATGTTTTATTATGTTTCCTTCCAGGTTATTGCAAAATGACAACAATTATAAGAACCGGCTTTCAAACTGTGTTTCCAAACATACAATTTCAGCCACAAACAGTGTCTAAAGGAAAGCTCTTAGTTCTGGCACATCATGTCCGAAACATTGAGGAACTACGGTGCAACAAACTGAGCTATTGTATACGTGCAGACGTAGTACGACAAACTTCTGTCACATTACCTCCATACAAGACATCTTTAAATGTAAGTAAGTCCACTATATTTTCTTTATCATTACACTACCTTATTATTACATTCATCATCAATATGTTGGGCAAACCCGGACCCGTGGACCCGGGTATGTCCTAAATACTACGACCAAGGCCACCGGGGAATGGGCAGCAGCATCCCTGAAGTGCAGTGGAGATGCTGCGATCGCCAACCCGCATGCCAAGCGTGGCGATTATGGCTTTTACCCCCCATGAAGAACACCCAAAAACCACGGCCCGAGTACTGTAGGCCCTGATGGGGGAGGCCTGTGTCTAGCAGTGGACGTCTTATGGCTGAAATAATTATGTTGGGCTAAAAGTCATGGTCACCATGCTTGGCAGGCGGGTTAGTGACCGCAGTAGCTGTTAGTACATTCTCGATGGATTCTACTTACTTACCTTATTACATTATTTACCTAGTTTTGCAGATTATAATTCTAACTATTCTGCTATTGTTACTAAATTATGTGTTGAGAATTCTTTAATTATTTTATAAATAATACATTTGTGTATTACAAGACTTTGTTGCATATTACAGATAAATAATGCACGAGAAGTCACCGCTGTGAAATGTACATGTGTCTACAATCAAAGTGGCAAATGTAAACATGTGGCAGCCTTAATATATTTTATCAACAATGATGAGAGTCAGACTCAAACAAGCCAGGAGCAGCAGTGGGGAAAGCCAAGCACACGACAATTTGTGAAACAAAAGTATGCCAAGGGTAAATTTTTCCATGAAATGTTTCCTCCTACAAAGAAAGTACGCCGTGATCCTGAACAAGTTCATCTCTCAGAGTTAGTGCACGTATCTTCCTTGAGAACAGTTTTGGAAGCAGCAGCGGTGTCTAAGGATATGGTTGCAGTGAAAGATACATTAAAGATGTTGTTAAACAAAGTGGAAACAAATTTGGAACAAGAAGAATGTGAGGCATGTATAAATAGCTTTTTCATATTTAGAGATGAATTTGAAGTATACCAAAGTAATTATGAACTCGAGGATCATCTGAGAGAATTTTATAATAAAAACATTGTGATGTCAAATGAAACGATTCGCAATGTCTGTCAAGAAACAATTAAACAATCAATGTGTTCAATGTGGTATGCTATAAGAAGATTTAGAATTTCGGCCAGTACAAATGTACACAGCATCAAAAGCCGCACCAGAAAATCTATAGATAGTTTGGTTAACAGTATTTTATTTCCAAAAAAAGTTGATTGTGAAGCAACAAGATATGGTTTAAATAATGAAGAGTGTGCATTGGCAGAATACGAAAAAATTAACAATTGTCAAGTGAAAAGAGTCGGTGTAATTATTAGTAAACACCAACCATGGCTTTGTACAAGTGTCGATGGAGTTGTAGTTGAGGACTGCTGTATTACAAAGCTTGTGGAAATTAAATGCCCCATTTCTTGCAAAACAAAATCAGTAATAAATGAAAACACTAATTCATGCAATGTAGCATATTTAGAACTGCACAATGGTGAATTAACCATTAAGAAGAGTACAATGTACTACACACAAATTCAGGTGCAAATGTACATTACAGGAATGACAGTATGCGATCTTTTCGTCTATTCACCAGTGGAGAACGGCAGTGTAACTGTCCGAATGTATCGCGATGAACCTTTTATCAAAGAAGTTATAATAGCAAGTGAACTCTTTTACTTTAAACATTATTTACCTGCAGTGTACATTGCAGCGACTAAAGACCAAACAAATGATGAGAAACGCTCTTTCACAGGACAAAATATTCTTAACTTGATGTAAGTTTAGTTTTAATTAATAATAACTAATAATTAAGTTTTAAGTATGGTTTTAAAGTTGTTAAAATTGGGATTGTTTATTCTGTACTTATTTCCAATTTCAGTAAAGAGGCTTCTAGACGGGCCGGGCCATATTTTCACTGCAATTTGTGGCCGGCAACTATTGGTGTCCCTGTCTTACTCACATATTAGAAAAAGACACCGATAGTTGCCAGCCACATATTGCAATGAAAATATGGCCTGTTTACAGGTTTCATAACAAACCAAATGTGATATTTTCAGTTAATAATTTTTAGGAGAAAGTAATATGATTTGTTATAACTTTGATTATATTTAAAATGTTTATTTCTACATATCATTAAGAAAATGTTTTAATTTAAAGTTTAGTTAGGTATTACAATGTTAGCCAAGGGACTGATAGCTATTTAAAATATAAACAAACGATTACCAAAGTGATTGCAAATTATCTATTTTATTGTTGTTGTAATTAATAAAAAACAAATTATAAGAAAGTTTTGTGACGTTTTATTTAATTACATCATTTACATCCTTTGGAAAATATAGATGCTTGTAAATTTACTAAAACGCAACACATGTGAACAATATCGTCAATGCAATGAAGAAGCTCTGTAGGAATCTTTTGTAATATCTGGTATAATCTCAATCGTTGCATAATTCTCTCTACATGTATTCTTACTCTTGCAATATTATAAGTAGCTTCAGTTTCTTGTTTGGAAAATTCAGTGCTACTTTGTAAAAAAGGCGGCATTACAACATTTACTTCTATCCCACTGTCATCTATAATTTTCTTAATTTGTGGAAAACCTTTGTCTGCTAAGACTACATCTCCGGGCTCTAAACAATCGATTATTCCCGATTCAACTGTTATTTGGGAGTCACTTTTTCTTCCACCAGCTACCGAGGATTTGAAAGAAATGAATCCTCCTGGAGTAATGCCTATTAGCACTTTGGCGGTGAATCCTTTTTTATAATGTGAGTAACAAAGAACACGATTATCCACAGCTGCTGGAACACTTATCCTGAACTCTGTGCAATCTATTATTACTCGGGTATCGGCATAATCTGGGCGGAAACACTCCGGCATTGTAGCTTGTACAACATCTTTGCTTGGCCAAAACACAAAATTGGCAGTAGCAGCAGCTAGATCTTCCAATGTTGTATAAAATATCCTAGATATAGTTGTTCTGTGAACACCAAACAAAACGCTTAGTGCTGAAAATGTCATTCCAGTTTTGATTTTCATTAAAAATATTAAAAGCTTATTTCTCTTTTTAAAATCACAGCATTTTTGTTCCTCGGACATTTTCTTCAATAAACATTCAAAGTTACCAAATGTTATTCCAGCTAGGTCCGTTAGTTGTTCATCACTTTGTATAGATGATATACCAACAAAGTCGTTATGTTTTGCTGTAGTGGACTGATCTTTATATGTTTTATGATTAGTACCACAACCTTTATCCTTTGTTTTGTAAATAGAAGTTGCCACAACCCTTGAGTGCCTTGGTATCTCTGTTTGAATTTCAGCATGGCAAAATTCACTATAAATATATCTATTACAAGTAAAAGTCATTTCCTTATTTTCATACTCAGAAAACATATCAATTTGGCAGCCTTGATCTACTTTTGATTGATGAGCAACATTTTCTTCAAAAGCAATAAGCATTTCCTTTGGCTGTGAATTTTCAAAACTTTTATTTGAAAAATTATCCTGTGCGTGTGAATTTGAATTTAAAAGGTCATCTTTCATATTTCGGTTCAATCTTGCCTTAAAACGTTCATGTCTTTTTAACATAGCAGTTTCATTTATTATCTTCTTTGATCCGTACACTGCAGGGAATATTTGAGGTATGTAACTAGGACTGGCTGTCTCATCTGACTTTTTTCCGCCGACGAAATGTGCACTACATATGGTATCTCTAGCTCGAGGGGTCCATGAAGATCCATCAGTACTAAAACAACAAACATTTGCAATTAGGTAAAGTAGTTATGTATCATATTTTTTAATTATTAATCATTCTATTGTATTATGTTATGTAGTATTATTAGGCACCTAATATGCATATAAAAGACATACATATAATACAGATACAGAGAAAAACAAGGGTTAAATTTACACTCACTTTATTCTTCTTACAGCAGCTATCCATTTCATTTTCTGGTCTTGTTTCCAACTTGACGTAGGAAATATATAAAATTTGCTATCACTATTTCGCCCAGTGTTTTTGCAGTTCACCACACAACAGGTTTCGTGACTCATTTTAGCTCTTTCATTATTTTCAATCAGAAATATCAGTCTAGAGCATAAGCAACACAACTAAAATTATTAAAACGTTTGACGTTTGACAGATATACCGCTGTAGCGATTTCCACTTTTGGCCGCTAAAAGCGCTGCGATCGTTTTCGCTTTGACAACTTGATCTTTGCACCCGGCGAATACGCAGCGTGTAGATGTTGTCGAACAGTGCTAAGCGACACTCCAACCCCCTTACTTATAAACGTGGAATAAGCTTGGAATAGTTTATGCCATGCTTTGTCACTTTCTGTCAGATGCAAATGTCACAATTACAGATAAAGACAAAGCATGGCATAAACTATTCCAAGCTTATTCCATGTTTATAAGTAAGGGGGCAAAAGTTTCAGCACTTGAACGCGTAGTTTAGAAGGGTGCCACTGAGTGAGCTTCCACAATATTACGGTGTAGCTCCGATTCGTCAGTGTAAGCACCAGCGCGAGGGCCTTGGCGTTCACATTTCACATCTCCCGTGGCTTGATACCTGTGTATCCATCTTTTAACAGTTTTTTTCTGTAATGAAAATGATAATATAATAGGAATACGTAAATCCAACTTGTAAGTATCTAAACGTAATACTGCAACATGATTGCAAGAATAAATATATATGCTAATATGTAAATAACGTAAATCTTACCGTTATGCCCATATCTCGTGTTATTTCATTTGTTGTTTGAGTACACAAAATGGTGTTTTAACACTGTGGTGACTTTTATAGAAACATTCTACTGAGGTGTCTTACTGGTCTGTCAGACGTCATTTTTGATAAAATATAGAAAAAATACTAATGGTTCAATGATAAGATTGATAAGTATTGTTTATTTAGTGCATAGCATGATTATTAAATTTTAAAGCGGAATTAATAATAAACATGTATAATGACCTTTTCAATAATAAATATGTAATTTACTTGAATAAGGTAAAAAAATCTGGTATATTTCACAAAGATTAACTAACAATGCCGCGAGTCGTTAGAAGAAGGTACTGGGGGGCGATTTTTCACTCGGAAGTTAGCAAAATACGTGAAACCATATTTTTGAAATTACGAGCGATAGAAAATTTAAAGACGAGTGGTCCACACCATTTGTACCACTAATATTTCAAAAAACGATTTCACTTATTTCGCTCACTTTCGAGTGAAACTTTCGAACGCTCGAATGTCAAAAATCAGCCCCCTGAGCGATACAGAGCTGTATCACGGTATACGGCGATATTTTTTTGGCGACGTCTGATATACGTCACGTCAGTCGCAGAGGGTTAACTATACAACTGTGTCAAGTAAAAAAATACTCTTGTTTTACACGTACGTAATGTAATGGTTTTTTTCTCATTATTGATTTTAGTGCGCGGTTAGATTTTAGTCTATTTTTTTATTCCGTAGACTAAAACGATAATATGATGTAAAACAAAAAATTATACATTGCCGAGTGTTTTACACCGGTTCTTCTCGGGGCAAAGGTTTTATTTTTCGAACAGGTGGTAATACTTTTTGACATTCATAGGTGCATTACATTACGCCTAAATTGAAGAATAAAGAACTGACTTTGACTTTGACAGGGACAAATGTCAAACGTAAAAATACTCGTGGAACAGTGCTGTTCTTTGTTTCGATTTGTGGTGTAATTATTATTAATTAAGTTTTTCGTATGTACGTTACTTTCCTCGTATAGTGATCGGATGTGCTCAGTGCGTTTTCTCATGTCATTGTTGCTGTTGACTTTTATTATATTTTTTATACCCTTGTTGAGTTTAATCAAAATAATAAAGCGAGTGGTTTGGTGTATTTTCAGCGTTTTATGATAATTATTAAGTTTGAAATAAAACCATGAAATATTACAAATATGATGTATTTACAAAAAGCCAACATAATGTACCAAAGGGTGGCATTTTTACCTATATTTTTGTCGGTAAGTACCGGTTGTATCGCATCACTATTTATTAGTTGTACAAAACCGGCAACACATGAAATGTCATCTTAGTCTACGGAATAAAAAAATAGAGTATATAGCAAGTTTGACCTTAAAAACAGGATGTTCTAATTACCGTAAAACCTGGTAACTATGGTCCAAAATCTTCCAACTATGGTCCAAAATCAATGACCAAAAGTACAAGTTCCCATTATCTTTAGTTAAGGAAACGTGTTGTTTTATAGACATTTCTTGTTGACTAAAGTTTTAAAATGCTTATACTTAAGTCATCTATGAGGAATTAAAGGAATTAGACTTGGACCACAGTTGAAGTACTGGACCATAGTTACCAGGTTTTACGGTACTTATTTTTGCATTTCATTTCCATTATGAAAGTACTTTTGTAATAGGAAAGTGGACGTCCAGATAACTCTAAATATATCTATGTAAAACATCCCAATCGCTACTAAGTACAATTTAAGCAATACAAAATACCCATGGGACCGAAAGATACCCTTTATTGGTTAATTCAACGCTAAATGGAAGGTTTAATGGCGCTCCGAAGGTGCGTAACGAGTCTTTAAGATAACGAATTGTCATTTCAATTAATCGACCGTTAGCCCAATAGGGATTGTTCGTGTTGTAACAATTACTCTAATTCGAAAACCATTTCGAGGAATAAGGTTTTAAAGACATTAAGTTTTTGAAATATGTATCTATTTCGGATATTTTGAAAAAAAAAAGTTAACCTTCGTTTGACTTTCGTTCTCGGCTCGAAGCCCTCCTAGGTGTATCTTACGGGTTAGGTGAAAACCGCTTGAAATAGTATGTTTTAATGCACTAATAAAAAAGATAAAATATGTTTATTCAGTCAATAGGCCGCACGGGCACTTTTACACGTCAAATAATACAAAAAATACAATCACTAATTATCATTAGATATCGTTTAATTGTTGTAATTAATTAGAACATGCCATCCCTAATTTAAAATAATCATGTCATCCATAAAATGTCTGCTAAATAAATAAACATGATAAAACAAAACTATTGGGTCAAATACAAAATTAAAGAAATAGTTCCCTTAAAACTACCTATTCTTTCGAATTAGAATGTAAAAACCGTGAGTATTTTTTTTGGTCTATCCCAATTAGTTGTGTAACTTACTAGTCGGTCACGGAATCGATTCCTGCCGAAGACTATCAGGTATATACTTCCATAATTATGTGGAATAATGTTGCAATTGTGACTGCGGAAATCTAAGGCCACCCGTGGGCAGGTGACCTTCGGTCTGAAGCTGTAATCTTTCAGTTGTTGTTTAAAACCTATTTGCATTAACTCTGCTGTTCTAAACTAGCTGCCATATCAATTTTTCTTTTATAAGTCACTGATATCGAGATCTATGCTATCAAAGTTTGACATTTTTACTCCAAAAAAGTAGTTTATTGGCCTTTATTTCCATATTTTTCATTTTAAAAAAAAATCCTTCCACGAATAATTAGATATATTAATGAAGAATAATATAGATATAGTTTCCAAATCAATGGACGCCAAGATGAAATAGTTATATCCAATTTTGTGTGTTTTATAGTCACGTTTTTATTTTATTTTTTAAAATAACCATGGGTTATTTTGATATTCTGACATTACATTAATGATTTTATATGTGCTAGATTTAATTATCATTATTTACAGACCTAGGAATAATACGGGGAAAAAATTAATGACAGCTAGGGATTGCCTATATCGATAAAGTCAATTATCGATGCTTTTCCCATATACTAGTGATCACCCCCAGCATTGTTTATAAGTTTGTATTATTTTTTTGTTTTGCCCCTACCACTTCCACAGAAATTGAAGTCTTTAGCCACCTGAAATGGATTCATCAGTCGAGACGGAGAAAATTATCGGCCAAAACGTGGAACAAATTCTGATCGTTTATGGCTGATTTACATTGGTTCAGCAAAACAGTAGAAGTAAAAATATGTTACAGACTTACTGGACATTTGCTATTTTTAAAGAAGCTCTCACCTCAAACGTGAAAACCAACTCGTCAATCTTGACTGATCTGACGTTTCGTTTTATTTTACATATAGATATTTTTAAAAGTCTAGAAAATGTCTTTATTTCATTTATTTATTTATTAATTTTCATTTATTTGCTGAATAAAGTTTCTTAAGTGGTAGTAAACATTATTATAATCGTCCAGTGTATTCAGCCTGCATGCAGGCGTGCAAATATTAATAAAATGTCAAGTTAAATTTAAAGATATAAACATATAATTGCAAAACAATTAAAATATAATTAAATTAAAATTGAAAGTCAAAAAAAATTTAAAATGAAATTACAAATTAACATTAATATTACGCTCGAGAAAATCCTTTACACTGTAATAGCACTTATCAAAAAGCTAGTTTTTCAATGAAAGCATATTAATATATGTAACGAAGCCATACTAATATTTTAAATGTGAAAATGTGTATGTGTGTCTGTCTTTCACGCTTCAACCACGCACTGAACGGATCGAGATGAAACTTGGCACACATATTGGTCAGGTCCGTTAGGTCCGTTAATTTCTATTTTTTTTATTACTGTTACTTATTAGTTTTGTGACAATTCTGAGTTTTGACTCATTGTCCTGCTCAACTACGCATGAATACATTAATTTTTGGTTTTATGTGAGATTCATTGTTTTATATCATGCTAGGTTAAGTTTATTATTGTATAATATCATTAGCAATATTTAAAAAAACGACTGACTGTTGAGTTTCTTGCAGCGTTTCTTCACAGCAGTGATCTCTTGCGAAGCGCTGGTAGATTTTTGACGTGTAAAAGTGCCCGTGCGGCCTACTTACTCAATAAACATCTTTTATCTTTATCTTTTGTTTTTTTAGAAACATTACGATTTTATGAGCATTGTCAGTGAGACGGTTTGACACGACGCAACGTGTCATTCTGTATACATTTATTTATCGAAGCATACTTCGATAACAAACGAGGTTTGTTGTCTTCATCTAGATAAATTATTTAAATAAAAGAGTTGACAACATATTATTTTACATTTGTCGTTATCTTCGAATGAATTATTTTCAAATGACTTTATTTAAGATAATTATCTAAATAATGCCCAACTCTGGGCAGCATTAAATAGAACGTGTCATAATGTCTTATAATTTGTCTGAGATCATTCTATTACCAAACAATTCCCTTCTTAATAAGAGTCAGAGATAATCCAAAGAATTTGTAATTCCATCAAATCACTCAACGCCTACGCGCTACATTCCCCTTCCACGTAAAAAGGGCACATCTAATAAATGAATTGTATTGCAATTCTAACCTTATGATAAACCCTTTAGAGTTTAATATGCTTCTATGAATTAATTGCTCTTGTGCCTTTTCTCTGTAGAAGGGTAGTACACGGGTCGTAGCGTGGGCGTAGAGGCGTAGCACTGCTACGACATTAGAACTCGACCTTTATTCTACAGTCCCAATTTCGAATAGACTATTGCTATCAGTGCTATCACAATCATGGTCAATCTTCATCGTCTGTCATTTATAAAATCAAAACTATTAAACATAAAACCGCTTTGGTTTGTAAAACATTTTTTTTTATTTCCTAATTAGTCCCCCAAAAACGACCATTATTAAAAAAAAAAAAACACCGCATTTGGTCCAGTAGATTCGGAGCAAATTGGTTTTGACAGGTGGATGGACAGACAGACGTACGAGTGATCCTATAGGGTTCCGTTTCAGTGTCCAAATCAATATGGTTATATGGTTTTCATCATCTCCTTGCCCTTATCCTAAGCATCTGGGGTCGGCGCAGCATGCTTTTTCCTTCCGCTCAGCCATATTAGCAGTCATCTCAGAGTTCACTTCTTTCTTTCTCACTTCACACAAATCATCCATCTATTTTTAAATCTTCCTCTTGCTTAATAACCCTCCACATTTATACTCAAAACTCTTCTCGTAACATGACTTTCATCCGTCCCCATGTATGACAAATATACCTAGTGTGACGGCACCAATGATGGACACTTTTAGCTGACAGGCTCCAGTAACGGACACTTCACTCTTATTTCAAATTTCATACGGTCCAAAATGGATTGTTCCAAAACAAATGAATAACCCTTATGATCTTTAAAATAAGAATCACCGTCCATTATTGGTGCCTTGTCCATTACTGGTTCGATCACCCTACTGTCAGACGAGAGCGAGCGTGTTTTTTTTTATTTTATTTTTTTATTGCATGGGTAGGCAAACGAGCACACAGGCCACCTGATGGTAAGTGGAAACTGTGACCCATAGACATTCGAACGAATGACTTTGTTACGATGTCACTGCTCTTACTGTCAAGTAATAAGAGCTGTTATAAAGACGAGTCTGAAATCGAAGCAAGGTACGCTTATACAATGTGGAATGGCGGCCCTGTTTCGTAAAGGTCAAAGCGGTTGCGATCAATTATATTTACTTGAAGAGGTCAAGGTCATGTCAAGGACATTTAACACACCTGTGTAAGTTGAAGGTCATGTTCAAGAATGTTTGTAACCTTGAATATTACTATTAGAAATTGGAATGTAGTTCACATTTACATAATTATTAAAAGATTAATTTTATCCCCCAAATGTTTTTCATATAATGGTAGGTACCTATGTACGTTTGAATCGGAAAGAGGGTCGGTGGCCTAGTTAGTGGCTTATGGTGCGTTCCTATATTCAAAACCGTTGCTAGAATTGTGACGTCTCGTTAAAATTTGACACATATTGTATATAGCAAATGTCATAACGCTACTGCCCGTAAGGAAAACGATTCGTTTCTTGAATATAGGAACCGGGCATTAGCGGGTCGACTCGTGATCGTAAGGTACCGAGTTCAAACCCCCGCGGTCACCATGTACCAATGAGTTATTGTAAGTAAGAAAGTAAGTAAAACATTTATTCACAACAATAACACACAACAAAAAAAAAGTTGCAATAAAAATTATGAAAACAAGAGAATAGATGTGTGCTAATGTTGCGAAACGGTCTGTGAAGCCAACGCTGGTCTTGATGTCGTTGTTTTGCGCTCAGGCACAGATTATAGGATATGCGCTCTGGGGACCGATTTTTGACATTCGAGTGTTCGATTTCAAAACCGAGCGGTAGAAAATATTCGAATGCGAAAATCTTTCACGATTTATTTTCGAATGGTCCCAAATTCCATATTTTTGAGATTTTCACTCGAAAGTAAAGGTATTGACTAAATAGTATTGTTAAGTTGGAACTTGTTTCATTATACGCAGAAAGTCGATGTTTTACCGGTTTTTTTAATTCATATTTTAATTGCGAATAAATGTGTGAAGCTAACAAAGATCAAATCATAACAAAGAACAATTCAAATATTTCAGTGCCAATAAGATTTTTTTACGTTTATTTTACAAATTCTTGACTGGTTATAAATGTTGGAAAAATGAAACGCTTTCTCGTCTGTGGATGTCTATGGCATTGTGCTAGGTTTGTTTATGCTTCGTGTAGTTCCCGGCATACATACCCAAATTGGGTAACCCGACAGGTTTGAAAGATGTCAAATGATACTTTCTATTGATAGAATTCAAAACGAATGCCACGGACCACTCGTGTTCATATTTTATATCAAAGACCTTCATAATAGACGAACAGTCTGTGGAAGCGAGAGCGCAGCCTCTTTATGCACGAATACGAGTGCGACAGTGACAGCGAAAGACGTTGACGTTGTAACCATTTTGAAAGCTAATGGTAGCCCACGGTAGCCCACTGGCGACAGCGTCTTTTAGTTTTTATTAAAATATTCAGGATAATTGTATAAACGTGGTGTCAAAACCGTTAAAAACAACAATGGTGGGCTGTGCAGTACCTGATTGCGAAGTCAATCATAGGAATAATCCAAGCAATGAGTCATTTCACAGGTAATTATGATCCACACATAGTCATTTTTGAACTCATATTTTCAAGGATTCCTAGGTCCAAGGAATACGGTTAGTGGTCTAATAAGTACGAAATATCATGTAGTTTTGTGTTTTATGCATATTTTTAATTTTTATATGTAAAATGAAAAGATGTTGTGTCCGTGAAAAATTCCATTTTTTAGGTAGTGATTGAATGTTTGAATCATATCATCTATCGATAAGTTATCAATATGTCGATATTTTTTCATTCCTTCTCATAATTATTTAAAAATTATTCCGAGCGATTATAAAACGCAGCTAGGTAAATTGATCGCAGTTTATTATTTATCATTAAATGCAGTGGTCCAGGCTACGACAGGACTTAAAAAATTTTTTTTTAATGTTTTTTGTGTATGTTTTAATTAAATCGTGTAGAAAATGCTAAAATAAGCATCTTCTCTTATTTAAGTTTTTTCTCTCAGGTTGATAATTACCGAGATATGGGGGGTCCAAAAGTTAGTAAATTCGGTACCTACAAGGCGTTTGAGAAATTTCGATGGGGTGAAAATTATGTCTGTATAACATTCGGTTTTTATTTATGTATTGTGTAGATAGTACTAAAATAACCATCTTTTGTTGTGTAAACTTTTACCTAAAAGTCCTAAAATCGGGCCCCCTTTGCCCCTATAACCCAACCAAATATACTTACCAACCGTCACCTTTTGGCCACAGGTTTTCTAAAACTTTAGTACAGATCGATAACTTTCAAAATCTCTTAATCTCTAACATTTTAATAAATAAAAAACAAAAACAGTGAATCTCAATATTAATAATATCGCGTTTTTGTGATAAGGTACGGTTATATTAAGAATCATTTCGCGTTGGTATGTTGTACAAAAAAAGTCCAAGTTGTCTCCTACCTGGAGAAACCCAAACTTAATATGTTTAAAAATATTTCATGGTTTTTTAGAAAAAAGGGGGCCGAAAGGTGGTGGTATAGTATATTTTGAGGACCGGCTCATGAAGTCCTTTCATTTGATACCACACATGATAGGTGTCCGAAAAAAAATATAATTCCCATACAACAATAATATTATGTCATTAAGTACTGGCCCATATCAATATTTTGAAGAAATATTTTAACTTAAAGTACCCGTATACCAAAAGGCTACCCTGTACATCGATTTGCGGTTTTCAAGCAATATTTGCTTCGTACACCGTCCACTAAAAGTAAAGGTACATTTCAGATTTCCATCATGCCCATATTACATACATACATACATAAACTCACGCCTTCATTCCCAGAGTGGGGTAGGCAGAGCTAAAGAATTACCAACAAGTCTTAAAACTTCTTGATAATTCTATAACCACATTTTGCACAAGTAGGCTAAGATGTTTCCCATAAGATGAAAAGAGTATTATTATAGATAATGAAAGAATCTTGTGTTTTATTAGTGAAGAATGCTAGTTTTAAGTTCCACGCAAGATACAAACAAGTCTTATATAAGCGAGTCTTTTTCATCGATATTTTTTCGATATAACGTACGGACATCACTAAAATTACTCACACACTTGTAAAATCACGCACACGTTGACATTTCCGTTTTGGTAACGCGGGAAAAAGGGAGTCTGTTCGTCTATTACGTTAGTTATATAAAGGTCTTTGTTTTATATCGCTCGCAAGTCAAAAATACCATTTCATTGTTTTTTGTCACTTTCGAGTGAAACTTTTGAGCGCTCGAAAGTCAAAAATCGGTCCCCAGGAAGGCAACCACAGATTGTAAACGCGCATGGCAGTTGGCACAGAACTGTAGTTAATAAGCTACTTCCTCTGGTTGCCACATGAGCGCTGCCTGTTTTAATTACTATTGTTTTTTGTTTTTATTTTGCTTTTGTTTCGTTTTGTTTGAATTAATTTAATATTTATAATGTATGTATCACCTTCCGTGTTTTCACCGACCGGCCCCAATTGCTCTAACGGTCGGTAAAACACCGGGAAGAAACCTGAACATTCTTACAGCTGAGATCTCTCTTACACACTCTATCCTACACTAGATCCTAAAGGGGTCGAAGTGTATCCGAAATGGCGCCCATCACCACTTTAACAACGCAAAATTCAAATGACAAAATAACAAATAAAAAAACAGAAGGACAGGAAACTGAACTAATAAAACGTGATAAAAATAGTACTCATCTTAAGTGACTCTTCTCTGGTCTGGTGGTCTTATGACAGAGATTAATTTTGCTAATTGCTAAGATAAAAAAAGATACAAGACATTTATTCAGTAAGTAGGCCGCACGGACACTTTTACACGTCAAGAATCTACCAGCGCTTCACAAGAGGAGACCACTGCTGAGAAGAAACGCCGCAAAAAACTCAGCAGTCAGTCATTTTTAACCTTTTGAACGCCACAGTCGGCTCTGGCCAACATCTGAAAGTCGTGCCACTGACGCCACCGACGGCCACAGCCGACACAAGTTAGAGATTCAAGCAGACTTTGTTTCGTATGGATTAAGTTGTAATTTGCGTAGCATAGCAAACATGTCTGGCGTGTGAGTGACGCATTTTGTATTACTACTTTATATAAAGCTATAAATATGAAATTAAATATAATATCAAATATAATACGTAGTTCAGCAGGAAAACATGTCAAAAATATTACGAGAGAGATAGAGGGAGAAGAAGGAATAAGATAAAACACAACACCCGTGTTTTTCACCTTATTCCATTGAAATAAGGGCCAATGTATAAAACGTATCTTTGTACTCGACTGTAAAAAACGAAACAAGGGAAAACCATTTAAATGCCGCAAAGTTAGTAAAATAATTGCTTTTTCTCAAACATGCTCGGAAAAAAACGGTTTTCCGATTGAAACACAAGGACGGAAAGTGCCTCATTTTACTCCTAGGAGTAAAAAAACCATATGAAAACACTTTCCGTCCATGTCCATATATTTCTTAAAAATGCTGTCAATTTGCATACAAAATCAAAAGGACCAAGACAAAAATTCCAAACAGCCAAGGTAACTGCTCGCTTTTTTAGCACAGTGCGTGTGTTTCTTTTCGAATTTGCATTCCAATGTCTATGGTTAGTATTTAAAAACAATTGACAGTCGGTAACATTCGTTCATTCTGCATAATATAATTGTGAAACCGAATATTAAACTATTTGTTGTGTGAAATACTATAAAAAATGAGCTCAAGCGACGAAAGCGACTAAATAGGTACCACTCCGCCTATAGATATTAAAATCTGAAGCTGCCTCGGTTAGGCAAAACCTGCTTCCCGCTAAATCTAAGGAAAAATATAACCGAACTTATGACCAATTTATGCTGTGGAGGGCAAACAAAAATGTAAATTAAATTACTTGTTTTTTACTTTTTTAGAAATGTATTTGTATTATTTCCTCACATGTTTGAGAAAAGCATTATGTATGCCTCGGCGGAAACGAGGATTTCCTGACTCGTATTTTAGCAGGCCTCGCTGTTGCTCGGCCTGCTAACCACCTCGTCAGGAAAACCCTTACTTTCCGCGCCTAGGCAACAATGTACTATTCTTGGACCAACTGGGCGACAACTCGCGCAAAAAACAATGAAACATTTAACGCAGTATCTGTTAATGTTAACAAAAACATCAGGGGGGTTATTACGACATAACCATGCAGTTCAGTTTAAGCTGAGAGAACAGGACAGAGCTATTTAACTGCCATAGCTCTGTCCTTTACGCTCACCGTAAAGTGAACTTAATAGCCACGTCATAATAACCCCCCTGGGCATTTAAATAGCCGAATTGGGGACCATAGTAGCGTAGTTAACCATACAAACAACGAAGTCGATAAAAGCTCCGTCGTGCAGCAAAAAGTATCCCTACAATTGTATGGCTGTTAGCGTGGCCAACTTTTTGGTCCTTACGCCGTTACGTTACTTACCTTCGACTTAATTATACCTGCAAATCTGCAAATAATGACTTATACAACATATTATCGTTAGTTAAAGCAGAAGCCCTCATGCCAGTAACATACTGTAAGTATATCAAAATAAACCATTTTATTAGTAAGATATTAGTACCCGAAACCGACGTGCGTGCATGACTCGATGTATGAATGTTGAAGAAGCGAAGGAAATTTGTCAGGATCGTAGCAAGTGGAAAGAAGTGGTCTCTGCCTACCCCTCTGGGAAACAGGCGTGATTTAATGTATGTATGTATGTATGTATATTAGTACAGTGGAGCACAAATTATAGCGCTATATCTATATTAAAAAAAACCTCTCGTCTCCCTTTCTATCCAATCATTCTTATGAAAAGAGTGACGAAGATATCAATACGTTTATTTTTCTTTTTAAAACTCATCACGATTTTTTAAGAGTTGTCAGTCATTAACCTTCTTGGAACCTTTCACAAGAAGCCAAGTTATGGGCCCATAACAATATTGAAGGAGAAACTTTTGTTCCTGAAAAACATTTTCGACGTGGAACTTAGAAAGAACTTTAAGGATCGGAAGTTACGTAAAAACGAGGGATGGTGCGTAAATTTTTAACGAAAAGAGATTTTCCTTTTTATTTTTGAAATCTTGAAGATTTTATACATACATACCAGAGTTGGGCAAAAATTATCTATTTACGAATAAACGGGAAGTTAACTAAATCATCTTTTATTTTAAATAACTAAATAACCCGTCATTTGTTATTTTGAATTTATTTAGATGATTTTCGTTTTTATCTAGATAAAGGAGGTCATTCATATTGGGCCTTTTTCGAAAGTGCCGGCCAAAAATAAATTTTGGTATAGTTCGCTAGAATTAATTATATTGAGCAACTTTTATTATGGCATGACAGCTGTTGGGTCATTCCCTGACTTTTTACAGAGTTTCGAAAGATGGACTTTTCTATAGCATTAACATTTATTAAAAATGGTATATGGTAAAAATATAATGCTATTCACTGTTAGAATAGGTTATATTGATCATTTTTTATTAGGACAGGATAAGATTCGACGATTAGGATTCTTCTTAAGTAACTATAACGTCCTCCAAACCTGCTGCTGGTGGGTTAATAAAGGGCTCATGCCGTGCGAAGCCCATATACCATGCAATGGTCATTGTGTGCGAACAGCAGCCTATTGTGCGTTTCCTAATAGGCCACGTGCAGTAATAATGTGCTATACCTTGTCGTCCACCAACTGCTGGATCAACTGTCTGTGCTATGGAAAAGTCGATCTTTCGAACCTCTATAAAAAGTCAGGCAATGATACGACAGTTTTCGTGCCATAATAAAAGTTGTTCAACATAAATAATTCCAGCGATTTATACCAAATTTTTTTTTTGGCCGGCACTTTAAAAAAAGGCCCAAAAATGTATGAAGGATGAATGTTCTCCTTAGTTAATAAAAGATGAATGTCAGTAGTACAGTCATGTAGAACTAGAAGCGGTTGGGCATTATGAAATGAAAATAACCTACAACAAAATTAATGAATGTTTTGTACATATTTAAATTAATGAAATATAAATATATGGGACATTTGTTTTCGTATTGTTCGTCGACATATATCCGCTGCCGTTCTTTTTGTCTCTTTTACAACATTTAACGTGTTCAAATGCTCCGTTTCAATGCTTCCGTTTTAAATGATTAAGAAAATTAGATGAAGAAGTTAGAGATCCCTTTATATTCACTTCATTCAGCGGTAAACATAACATACAGACATCAGACCTTCCGGAATGGTATTTAAAAAACTTGCCGTCTAATGCTGAATTGGACCTAGTAGACGACATTGCAGCGTTTATGAAATTGCAAAAATAATTTTCTGATTTTATGAGAAATGTCAGTGTGACGGTTTGATCCGACGTGACATTCTATATAAATTTATTTATCTAAGCTTACTTCAATAACAATCGAGGCCAGTTATTTTTATCAAGATAATTTATCTAAATAAAAAAGTTGTCAACGCATTATTTGTGATTGAATTTATCTTCGAATAAATTTATTTGGAATGATTTTATTTGAAATAATTATCTAGATGAAAAATTATCTAGATAACGCCCAACTCTGATACATACACATACATACCTTCACGCCTTCATACCAGGGATTGTAAAACCGGTGAAATTGAATACCTGTATATAAATTGTCAAACGATTACCGCTAAAATAATAATACCTATATTCGAGTTAGCGGTAAATGTTGTCATTCCGCTTTTGTCTTTTTCACTTTGTATGCACTATTTACAGTATTCTTTACCTGTATTTAATATCGGTATTCGTTGCTCTTGATAGATAAGGTGTCAAGTAGACATTATGACTGAAGCACAACAAATAGGTGTAACATAACTCAATAGCATTGTTGGCTAACACTGGTTGAAATGTCTGCTAGTACTGAACAAATAAATTGATTTGCGACGTATTTCAAATTGTCAATTGTCAATTTGTTTATTCGCCTTTCTGTAATAATTTAATAAAGTAGCAAAAAGCCACACGAAAAAGAAAGTTTTCGTATTTATATAAAAATATCTAAAATGGGCCGCGGACGGAAAAGAAAAAGACAAACCGATCATATGACAGAATGGTAATCTTTTCGTTGATTGTCATAATTCAAAATTAGAAAACTTGCTTGTTTGGACACTGACAGGTATTACCGGTAATGGGTTTATTGGTAAAGTATCAAATAGAGGTAATGTTGTCAATCGTCGAAACCGCTATTACATTTCAATACCGGTTTTGATTATACCGCTTATTAGAGCTTTAGTGATATAAATACCAAAATGCAATTATAACCGGTTATACCTTATTTAAAACCGGTAGTAACAATACCGGTAACGATCCCTGCTTCATACCCAGAGTGGGGTAGGCAGAGCTACAGAATTACCAACAACTCTAAAAACTTGTTGATAACCACAATTTGCACAATTAGGCTAAGATGTTTAACAGTATATATTAGTGACAGGTAGCAAGGCCATCACCTAACAGTACTTCAAGCCTTTATTCCCTTAGTCGCCTCTTATGACTTCCACGGGAAGACATGGAGTGGCATAATTTTAAGCCGGCAACCACACGGCAAAGATTTTATTTTTTATAGAAATCATACGCGTAGGATTAGTTTCGATTTCCTCTCTAATTTTTCCTCTTAGGTGACCAATTTTCTAAAATCTCCCCTTAGTGAACCCCCTGGTATATCCAAGGGATATTGCCTCCAAATTTCAAGTCCATAGGTGTAGCGGTTTCGGCTGGACATGTCTTGACTAATTCGTCGGCTTTTCGTTGTTTGCCGTAGCCTCGGTCCTAGTGAAAGTAAGTTATGTGATATAATAACTTTGTGCCGCGTAATTACTCGATGAAATTGATTCCTGGACGACTTTGAACTATGCCAAAGACACTGTACGTTTCGATTGATTGATGCGAAAGTTTGTGTGTAGGTATGTTAGTTTGTTACTCATTTGGATTTGGATAATATTTGGAATGGAGATAGCTTATATAGTAGGATCTATTTAAAATGTCGGAATCCACTTAAGAGCTTATCTTCCAATGAATGGCTTTGTTATCTATTGTGAAGCCCGACCGCAAATTAGCAGTGCAAAATGAAACGCATAAATAACAAAAGATTTCACATGAATAGCAACTTTACCGCCTAGAGAATAAGGTTCAATTTGTAATGGCAAGTCATTCGAAATAGTACTGTTTGAAATTGAAAGCTAAACAAAATACCTGGCTGCCGCTTTCAATTTCAAACAGTACTATTTCGAATGACTTACTGGGTGGTAAGTAGAATCTGACCCATAACGATTGCCTTTAACTACAATCATAGAACTGTAATACTAAGACTGCCGATGCGTTGTCAACCCTAGGATAGGTCTTAGCCCCACGCTAGAACACAATAAAGCTAGCACTGCTTGTTGGCGATAGGTTAAAGGTT
The DNA here is from genome assembly GCA_927399475.2 of Acleris emargana. Classification (NCBI taxonomy): domain Eukaryota; kingdom Metazoa; phylum Arthropoda; class Insecta; order Lepidoptera; family Tortricidae; genus Acleris; species Acleris emargana. Next base: position 3,213,595 of record OV656846.1, read on the forward strand.
AAGATCTGATGGTGGTAGCGATCTGGACGGAACCTCCACAAGGTCCTACCACCGCCTTGGTGGGTGTTTAAAAAAAAACTATACCTACCTACTGTCATTAAGTTAAACTGATTGATGATTTTGGCACTCAGTATTTTAACCTACTTATTGTCTTCGGATTGATTTAAAACGCGATTTTGAACGAGGTAAACTGAGTAGACCTCTAATAAAATCTCACAAGGATTCCGTTCTTCATAATTAGGTTACTGAACCCTAAGCCATTTGTGATTACACTTTGGTAATGTCCATACATCGTTATCGCGGGAGCAAAAACGATTTGACAGCAGTGAAAGATTATGACAAATAGGCAAGAACAGAAGTGACACTCGTATCGAGAAACGTTTATATACCTACGAGTTCAAAATGTATAAATTGTCTTTCAAATATCTTCCCTCTGTACTTGACTTGATCAGTAGTACATATTTAAAGATTTAATTAATTTAAGCTACGCAATCCTAACGTCAACCTCTACAGTCACTTTTCCTGCTACTTTAGACATTTGTTATTCTTGATTGATTTGATATGTACGGGAACATACAAAAATATATCTTAATTAAATATGAGTACCTACAAATAGAAAACATATATATAAAAAGTTAAAACTATTTTTGGAGAAAAATACAGGATTTGAAAAAAAAAAAAAAAAAGGCTTAGAGTGTTTAGGCAGAATATTCCATTTATACTAAATATACATTCTGTCATATGTGTTCTTTAATAGATTTGTTTTTGCTCCCGCGATAACGATGTATGGTAATGTCAAATAAACTCTCAGCCTTTAAGGAACGCTTCTCAAACTTCTGGGCCTATACTATGAAGGATTCTATTACGTAAGTCTGGGGAGCGGGGAGGCCACCCCAAAACCGTACCGTATATACAGATAAGAAATATTGAATAAGACTGGATATTTACGTAAGGGTTGTGGCAGTAATTTCCGCTAAGCTCTGATGTGATATCGATTTGGATTATTTCAAGTAAAGCCAAAACGAATACTAACGATTCTTTATATAAAAAGACTATATTCTTGGTATAGTTAAACTGTATTGAAGCCGTATTATTTGTTCTTATAAAGAACTATAGAAGTTTGTTAAATTACTCTGTCTCTTCCAGTGCCTGGAATTCGACAGGTTTTGACAGATTTAAATAACTACTGCCCCTGGGCCTCTAATCCTCTATTATATTATGGTATAACCCGTATTGCTTCCATTTCGTAATTTCACTGTTATAATTATGTTATAACGATATGAAAGTTGTTACTGTCAAGTGAATAAGAGCTTTCATCATTTGAAAGATATGATTACCATATAGAAGCAATTTGGTTGAAACCTTCAAGGAGGGAAGATGGCTGATTAAAAAATTACCGGCTCCTTACACTCATGATTTTTTTTATTTATTTTTTTTAAACCGGCCAATTGCGAGTGGGGATCGCACACAAAGGATTCTGTACAATTCTTGTATGCCCCCATATTTATTGTCATAAAGGCAAAACAAAAACGAACTCAGTAAAAAAATCAAATGTCTACCTCTATCGGTTCATGAGATAGCCTTCTGACAGACTTAGCAATAGCGTTCCATTGGTACCCTTTAAGTTCGGAACCCCTGAAAAGAAGCAACATAACTAAACAAGCCAGAATAAAGGAACTGTTTCTTTTTACTGGGAATGAAGTGCAAGACCGTTGCGTAGGCAACCATCAACCAACAACCACCAACAAGTCCAACAACCAACAACCAACCAACCAACCAACCAACCAACTAACTATGTAGACTAACATGGTCAACGTAACTCCAAACTGATCCCGGCTTTGTCCAATTAACGTGAAGAGCCGAACTCGCAAGTTGAATTAACCTTATGTAAGCGTAAATAAGTACGATAATAGGGAATATGCATGGATTTTTTAAATCGGTATCACAAATTCAATATTTAAAGCAAATTATATCTTCTCTTGGTAGTAATGAGGTTGCAATTGCTACGGTTGTTTCATCAGAGATGCGGCCATTTGAGGTATAGTATGAATCTTCTCAAATGAACTTTTCGCTTCGAGCCCTAATCTTCCAAACAAAGGCCATTGTTTCTATTGTTGTCCATTGTTGGCCATTGTTGTCCTACACTACCAAAACGTAACATCTAGAATGTCAGTGACATTCAATTTGAACCTTAATACTATGACGATACCGTTTGTTTTTCAATATCAATGTTGTAGTAGCACGTGCTAACTCGGTAGCTAGCGGTTTTGCGATAATAGAAACAATGGCCTTTGTTTGGAAGATTAGGGCTCGAAGCGAAAAGTTCATTTGAGAAGATTCATACTATAGCAGGGCGGAGTAGTGCTCATAGCGTATAAAAATAAAAATATACAAATGTTTATTAAATTAAAATATTAAATTGGTAGGTAGGCCTCTCTGTTAAATAATCTATGCTAACTCCGGTTCCCTGACATGTCAGCTTACTAGGGTTGACAATATTTTTGGCTTTGATAATTTATTATATTTTTACGGGGTATTTTGTAACACGTTGTATAATAGTTAAGTTATTACAGAACTGTTATTACCATGGCAACGCTCATTATACAATTTTTTTTCAGTTTTAGTTAAGCTATATGTGGTATTCAGATACCGTTAACGATATCAATATTAGCGTTTTATAGTACACGAGTAGAAAAACGACAATATCAAATCATACCGTCGGGATTTCTAAGCTTGTTTTTTGTTAAACTTGTAATAAGTAAAATAAATAAATATCAGGGGACAATCTCACACCAATTAACCTAGTCCCAAACTAAACTCTAGGCTTGTACTATGGGTACTGACGGTATAAATACATATACAGAAAAATAAAAGTAAGTAAGTATATAAGTTTTTGGAGTTGTTGGTAATTCTGTAGCTCTGCCTACCCCACTCTGGGAATGAAGGCGTGAAGGTATGTATGTATGTATGTAGAAAAATAAATACTAAAACTCATAGGACACATCCGAAACTCAGAAACAAATACTGAACCGCTAGCTTCGTAGGTGTCACCACCAACTAAACCAACGCGTCAACATGTTAGATTTTTTTTTAATATCCTACAATGGCAATTTCTTAACAAGGCCTCTATTCAACATGTTATAAACAATATCGTTTTCAACCTGTTATTGTACTGTCAATGTTTCGATGGCTCTTATTTACTAATAATGGCGGCCGATTTAGAAACAACCCAAGTAGCACACAAGGCTGCTTATCGGCTGTATATCGGGTTCCCATCACGCTTAAAGCTGAATAAAAAACCTGCATACGGCCGTATACAGCTCTTATTACTCTTAAATGGGCACAAATTATTCAGCCTTAAGTTCACATAGCTGCTTAAGAGCTGTATAGCAGCAATTTAACAGCGTTATAAAGGGTAACGATAGTACTATGCGCTGAATATCGTCCGGCTAAGAGATCACATGTTACCCTTTATTCAGCAAATATGTCACTGCTGCTGACTTGGATTTTACCGCATAGAATAAAGGTGCTGTTCAGGCATTATTGAATGACTGAATTAAATACATTGCCAGATAACAATGGCGAATAGAGATCCTGTTCCAAGATAAGAGAATCGTTGATTATTCCGGCCATTAGTTACGCCAAGGAGCGTGGTAATTCATTACAGGAGATCGGATGATTTGAGCTCATTTACCGAAAGGAGCGTGCCCACTGAGAGCATCGGCGTCGAATATTCGAGTGGTGTGCACGTTGAGCCGAGCGTTACAAAGCTTACACACCATTCCATGTTCGACGCCGAATTCAGTGAAAACAAAAAAAGCTTACTTGGGGAGCATTCGGCGCGGACATCGGGTGGTGTATAAGCTTTGTAACGCTCGGCTCAACGTCCACACCACTCGAATTTCATGCAAATCTCAGTGGGGACGGTCCTTTAGAGTAAATATACACGCACGCAAAATAAGGTAAAGTATTTAAAAATGTACACGTAACTTAAATACAAAACGGCGTCATACATAACCTTTCCAATTCGATATTGCTGAGGTAAGGGACCCGAGCACGTCTACAGTTGGAACTTTTTGTTGATTTTTCGATCGCCAACTACACCCTGAGGCACTTCTCTACAGAGAAGCTTCATCCCTGTTACTCGACATTCGAGACTAAATCGATAGAAAGGGATGTAGCCAACATACTTCAAACTTCGATACCTACAACGCCAACGACGCTATATAGTTCTGTTGTCTGAGTTACAGTTTCAAAGTGCCCGTGCGGCCTACTCACTCAATAAAAATCTTTTATCTTTTATCTTTTATCTTATCTTATCATGATAACTATTGGGTAGGTAGGTATAAACAGTAAACAGGTAAGTCGGTACTAATAATTTGCACTAAACCTCAAGTTAACATATTCTATAGGTTTTCATACTTTCGATTAGTATGTAATTTGTCTATTAAACAAGCAATTGCATTTTTTTCAAGTCAATTCTTTTATTATTATGATTACACAGGTAAGTATAACTTGTATAATTTCTAATTTTTTTATTACTATTACTTATTAGTTTTGTGACAATTCTGAGTTTTGACACATTTTCCTGCTCAACTACGCATGAATATATTAATTTTTGGTTTTATGTGAGATTCATTGTTTTATATAATGCTAGGTTAAGTATATTATTGTATAATATCATAAGCAATTTTTAAAAAACGACTGACTGTCGAGTTTCTTGCGGCGTTTCTTCTCAGCAGTGGTCTCTTGCGAAGCGCTGGTAGATTTTTGACGTGTAAAAGTGCCCGTGCGGCCTACTTACTGAATAAACATCTTTTATCTTTTATCTTTATCTTTAAACAGGTGAAGCAAGCATTTGAAATATGCTCAGGGCGTTGACATGGGTTTGTTACGATAGGAAAGGAAAACCACACGTTCCCGTGGCATAGCGTATAAGAGCAGAGGCAGCCCGCCTCGGGCGGCACTTTGAGGAGGTGGCAAAGTTTAGTATTTGAAACATATTTTTTTTTAATATGTGAATGTAAAGACCGAAGAGGGATGGTGGAGGGAGAGGTGGCGACGTTTCCAGAATTGACAGGATGTCCCAAAACAACGTAGAAATTACAGCAAACCCTTTTTAAAAGGCCAATGATAGTAATTCTTGTTTTTAATTTGCCTGTAGGTATATATCGTCGTTGCTTTGAAAAAACCTCGTGTCTCATATTTGTTGACGTACGATTTTGAACTTAAGAGTGAAAAGAATTAAGTTCAAACTCATACATCTCGAAATATCAGATACGAGTTTTTTCTAAAGTAGTAACGATATAATCAAAATATAGTAAAATCAAATCTTTTTATATTACGATTTAAGCCAGAAAAATATGAATAAAATAAAATTTCTTCTCTTATTTCATTTCTCATTTCGTCTTGCTCTTGTACGCATTATGCCGAGTTAGGTGCCCTTGACCTTTGCAAAGCTTTGATGATACATAATCAAGGTCGAAGATAGTTTCACAAATACGCACTGAGCAAAGGATAGGCTGGCTTTTCGTCAACGAGCACAACGACGACTTATTTAAGACAAGTACACACAACAGGGTGTTCAAGGACCCTTAAAATCTCCGAATCCGGTGTTTGGACACGCTGTATACATATGTATAGAGGTGACACTGAATCCTTCAGAATAAGGACTACGGGACTATAGCATATTAAAGAATATAAATATACAAATAAATATAACTTTTAAAATGTATTTTCTACGTTTACAGAAAAATGTTCAAATTACTCTTAAACTATAAGGCGCTTTTAATTTGTAAGTAAATATCTTGATTTAATGTCATTATTCAGGGAGAAAATCAAGGAAAATTTAATCCGCCCACATTTTCTCTAAGGGTACAATCTGTTTGCATCACCGTGTATTACGCAAATTGTGGGTAGACTATAGCTATATTTGCATTAGCAAAAGAGGGGAGGTTAATCTACCCTTTTTGTCAAAAGGTCGCTTCTGGCATTCTCCAATCAACAAGATTCAACCGTACCTTGCTTTGCTAGACATAAGGACGCAAATGCAGGAGCTTTAAGTTACATAAAATGTTCTTCGAAAATGAGCTATAACGAGACATTTACCATCAGGTGTAGGCTGTGATACAATTTGCGTTAATCTACAAAAAAACACCCTTGTGTTGACAAATTATTAACCAAACAGCTTGAGTTGTCCCGTCAGAACGCATTTGAGCACTTTAGTGGGTGTAGGTATTTTGAATGTGGTCGCAGGTTTCGTCGACAAAGCAACTCAGTCAATGGGTTATATTATAATGTAAATCTTTCCCTAAACCAGGGGTTCCCAAACTTTTTTTTCTCATAGACCACTTTCAAAAGTGAACTAGTTCTGGTAGACCCCCTACACCACATTTCTACCATATTCCCAAAACTCGGCAAAAAATGTGAATGTTGATCGCTTGTCGAACAGATCGCTCGCGATTTGTTGCAGACTTGCAGTCGACAAGTTTTGGAGGCAAATGGTGTAATTTTATGAAATGTCGTTAATTTTTCGAAATTTTAATCGAGCAGCAGCGTAATAAAGCTATCTTGTATTTATCAGTCATTCAGGCTATAAAAATAGCACAAAAAATAGTATCTGTTTTCGTTCTTTACTATCGAAACCAGATACATTTTCGTGGACCCCCACTAACGAATTGTGAACCCCCATTTTTTTGTCTCGCCAACGTAGACCCCCGTCGAGTCTCCTGTGGACCCCTGGGGGTCCACCTGGACCACTTTGGGAACCCCTGCCCTAAACGAACGAGAACCCTCCTTCGCAATTCCATACATCTGTCCTAATACAGTAACCGCAATTCGGCTTTCCGATTTACAATACAAATCTCCTTTTTGCTTACATATTGCAAAGTTTTCTGTAACTTGATTTTCCTTTCAATTTTTGGCGAGAATGAATCCTGTGTTCTGACTATTGGTATCGGAATTCAAATTCCTTTGATTTTGAAAGCTAACCCGTCACATATGTCTTTTTTTTTAAATTCATTTGTCCGTTTGGACAGGCCAAGATCTGGGACCATATCGCCATGAGTTGTAATATATGTCATGAAAAGTTGATTAAAGTCTATTTGAATATATAGAATATGAATGAAGTTTCTATACATAGGTTTTATTATTAATTCCACTAAAAAGGTTTGAATATTTAATATGAGTAAATTCTAGAATGAACTCTATGTGAAAACACGAACCTTTACGATTAAAAACGATATGTCCCGAGTATCAAAGTAGAAATAATCGTACTGTATCTACCACGGTTACGGCAAATTCTATAATGGTTAATATTATCCATTTGTCACACTATAAAGGCTCTTGTGATACGACTGTGGTGGAATTAGGACTCTAGGCGTATGCAAAAAGGAGTATTTGATAAGTAAATAAATATTCTGGACCGTTAAATAGGGCCTTCTTACACTGTAATATTTACACTACATTTTGGAAGACCCTGTATATACACTATACTTCCGAAAAATATTATCCTCTTTCTAAGTGTATTTGGAATGGCGCCTAAGATCTTCAATAAATTACCGAACACTGTTTTAAAACTACAAGATATGTCGCTATTTAAGAAAGAATTGTATACGTTTTTAGTTAGTAAGGCTTTTTATTCCATACAAGAATATTTAAATAACAAATATTAATAACAATGACATTGATGTTTAGTGTGTAAGAATGCATGCTGCATGCTTATTGTAGCTATTTGTATGCCTAACGGCAAAACATAGTGATTCAAGTAAGTCAACCTTCCATCTATGTTAACCTATGTTTCACAAATAAAATTATTTGATTTTGATTTTTGGGCTGGGTTAGATAGTAAAAAATAAAAAATATGCAGGAATTAATATGTTTTGAAATTATTCGCGAGGAAATCATCAAAAGTTATTTTCTTTTCTTTTCAGCGTGGTTAAAGATATCGTTTTCACTTCTCATACTACTAAAATTTTACTTTATTCTCTGCACAATGGGAGTAGGTAAAAATAAATAAATTGTAATTTTGTATGGCACGACGTTTTGTTTTACCTCGCATTCAAATTGAAAAGTAGAGTGTTTAACGCGAGTCTTAACAACCATAATGACACTAGAACTATAACCACCCACCACGCTCAGCTTACGTGGCTAAACATCTCGTGTCATTATGGCTTGTTTTATTCCCTTGTTGAACAATCTTCTATTTCTACAATTTGGACTCTTGTTTTAAAAATGTATTTTTTGAAATTTCTTCCAGTGTATCATAAAAATTCGGTCCGTTCCATATAATGTATAATTAAACTGGTTACTGGTTAGTCTGGTTTCCCGTGTGGTTGCCGGGTTAGAATAGTGCCACTCCATGTCATCCTGCGGATGTCGTAAGAGTCGACTAAGGGAAAAAGGCTTGTAGTACTGTTAGGCGATGGGCTTGCCACCTGTCACTAATACACTGGGAAACATCTTAGCCTATTTGTGCAAAATGTGGTTACAGAATGATCAAGAAGTTTTAAGACTTGTTGGTAATTCTTTAGCTCTGCCTACCCCACTCTGGGAATGAAGGCGTGAGTTTATGTTATTTATGTATGAATGTAAACTGGTTATAAATGATACAGAATGGTACAAAATAATGTGACGACATTAAAGGCAGATCCCTGGCACAGAGTAATTCCAGAAATGAGGAATGAAGGTTCATCTAAATGATTTATGTCTACCAGATGCGTCCTTCGAATTAGTGAAGTAGGGTTCGTAATAAAAATTCAGAGTAAACCTCTTTTCCTTTTGGACCTAGCTTTTCCCACGGGTGTGTAATGTTTAGCATAAAAACAAATGGTCTAATGATCATTTTACATAACACAAATTGCGTAATATCGATCTGTATAATAAACCATCGATAAAATAGTCATGATGCATAAACCGAAATGCATAATTTCAAAAACTATAATGTTTATAAATTAAAAAACAAGTATTTTTAACGGCTTTCATTATTATTAATGTGGTCACAGTTCTAACCTAACCCAGTTAGAAGAAATTGACTTAAAATGCATAATAACAAGAAAATTATAGTTAAGTATACTAAATGAGTGTTATGTTATTCGATCGTATGCCAGATAAAATTGTGGAGTCTTGTAATTGCGACTGTCAGGTTATTGCAACTAACTAGAATAACTGCCTCTAGCATCACTGTTTTGAACAAAGACAGGCGTGATATTGTTCTTCTATACTAAGAAATACAATATCAAGCCTGTCGTTGTTCAAAACAGTGATGCTACAGGGAGATATTTAAGTCAGTTGCAATAACCAGACAGTTGCAATTACAAGACTCCACTTATGCTGAATGTCCATTATGCTTTTCGTGATTAGTTAAATGAAATTATATAAAATGTTTTTATACTGATTGAAGTGCACCCTTTGCCCACATCTGTTCTCTTCACTCTGCACTTTTTAATAAAAAATATCACGGGTGTACTTTTTTATCTGTGGTAGCTAAAACCTTAAATACCCCCTATAGTAAAACCGAACAAACAGTTCGTGAGTGTATGTTCACTTTCTAGGGTAGTAGTAAGCATTCTTAGATTTTTAAGTTATTGTTGGTGTTTACTTTGCCGTTTTTCTTATTATAATGCATGTGGTGTTTACTTTTAAGTGATTGTTGCATTTAGTAAATAGCTGTAAATGCAGGCTACTAATGTAATTAAAGTGTAAACAATTGTGGGTAAACCTAATAAATAAATTAATAAACAACTCATTGAGCAGTACGTACAGTAAAGGAAATTCATTTCTATACAGAATATACTTATGATTTTATATACAGTGTCACTTTGACACAGTCCTAAATGGTCTAGGAATCAATTTCCTTGACGGTACCTAATTTTAGTCAAACGTCACTGGTTTCAAACAAGACGTGTATTATGGGGTCAAAAATTCGAAAAAAAACTGTAATCGTAAATTAGTGTACCTTCAGTATGTAGTGAATACATACGACATTGGTTTTAGTCGTAAAAGTCCGTATTTATCTGACTGTCTCAGTCAGAGTTCCTACCTATAAGCTGATTGAGAAAACAGGACGACAAAAGACGGAATATAAGGTCGCGTATGGATTTAAATGCACCACATCCGGACCTTGTAAGGATCGCGGGAACGCGGTGGATGCGAAAAGCACAGGACCGGTCTGAGTGGAGAGCCTTGGGGGAGGCCTATGTCCAGCAGTGGACGTCTTTCGGCTGACATGATGATGATGATGATGACATCCGGGCCTCTATTCTAGCCGGTAAAAGCCATATCGTCTTTGACTGGTTTCGGTATTGTTTTTAACGCGGCCGCCATGACTCAAATGAGCTATCGTAACGTTGATAATACAATAATCATGTCCAGACCTGGGAATATACGGGGCAATATTAAATGACAGGTAGGGATTGCCTATATCGATAAACTCAATTATCGATCCCCGTGTGGTTGCCGGGTTAGAATAGTGCCACTCCATGTCTTCCCGTGGAAGTCGTAAGAGGCGACTAAGGGAATAAAGGCTTGTAGTACTGGTTAGGCGATGGGCTTGCCACCTGTCACTAATACACTGGTACCTAAACATCTTAGCCTACTTGTGCAAAGTGTGGTTACAGAATTATCAACAAGTTTTGAAAAGTTGTTGGTAATTCTTTAGCTCTGCCTACCCCACTTTCGGAATGAAGGCGTGAGTTTATGTATGTATGTATGTGTCAATTATCGATGCTTTTCCCATATACTAGTGATCGCTCCAAGTTTTGTTGGTAAAAATAAAATTGTATTGAAACTATGCAAATTAAACAAAATAGCAACATAATTCTGGTTATTCTTTATTTTAAAAGGATTTTTTAACCTTCACTCATTATAAAATGTTTTCCTTATTGTGTATTTCAGAATTAATTTTACAAATATAAACAATCAGAATAATCTGTTAAAAGTAAAAAAAAAAATAGGAAATTTCTGTTACTGTTTTACTTTTTTTCTGGGTGTATTATGTGTGTAGTGAATAAATGTGGGTTTTTTTTAATTATTTTATAAGTTAAGCATAGTCCGACATGCTCTTTCCCGGTTTTAAGTTACCTAGTAGGTACTTTATTGATACGCACAAATAAAACTATGTAATACAGACATGTACTTCATTGACAACATTTTAAAAAAAGCGTTATTGATTTTTCGCGTTTATAATAGCTGGTTAAAAATTAGACTACCCGTATTTCTCAGTTTTTCTTTATTTTACTTAAATTCGTCGTTAATAATTTATTAAAGAAGTACTCATTAAAAAGACCGTATATCCAAAGTTAGGAATACTGATGTCGTGATCTTAGCATGACATAAAATAAAAAAGTAACTTTAAACAGATACACTGTCATGTCATGTCACTCACTTGTCAATCATTCGCTGCTGTTCGTTCACAAATTTGTTATTTTGCGTAATTTAATTAATTACATAATTTGTAGACGCCATTAAAATAAATAAACTATTTTGCGTTTACTAGTTTGCATCTGCTTTGAGTTTCATTCGTCAGACAGATAAAAAATGAACATGACAGTTGTATATATATTTTTTTTTATAAATGGACTAAGGGCACTATAAGTGTATTCCTAACATTCACAATCCAACTTTTTTTACTGTTTTTCCTAAATATAAAAAAAGTACTGCATAAAAAAATCCAAAGATATTTTTACTGTAATCAGCAGTGTAAAATCTAGAAACGGTATTTTATTTTACTACCTTAGCACAAAATGAATTGTTGTCAATTCGAATTGATGGGATAATCCGGAAAATAAGAGTTTCTAATGTTTGCAATTAACGGACAAAGTGGCCATTTTTGTTATATAATCTCATTTAAATTGAATCGTGACGTAAGGGTCCGGAAGTAGCTTTTAATTTACTTGAGGATGGAAAAAATAATAATTTGCAAAACCCTAAATAATTCTTGTCATACTTATTTATTTTAACTGTTACACTCACATTGTACTTTGCTTCTAATCCATATAACTACGGTATATTATAAATATAATATGGTTCACGATGTCACATGTCACGATGTTTGTTGATCACCTAGCCATAATCAATCACTTCAGAGATTAAGATTAGGTAAGCTAAAGATGACTGAGTCATATTATGAGCTGTTAATCCTGCCAAGTTCCGGTGAGTGAAAGGGATAGAGCTAATTTAGTCAGTCATCTCTGATCTTTTCACTGGCTCGAACTTGACAGATTTTAATATCTGATAAGACGCGGACAATAATAAAACATAAATCCTAGGACTTCTATCATTTGCAAACTCCTTTACTAACAACCTCGATAAAAATACAAAAAAAATTAAGTACTTACAGCACACTCCGGTTCCGTGATATACGAGCCGTTGGCCAAAAACTTCTTCGGGCATTCGGACCAAGGCAACTCCGCCTGGAAGCTCTGGGCGAAGTAGAACAAGCACCACGCTATGATGGAGTTGTAATACAGCGCCACATTGAACGATACCACTGCAGAGCTGATCCCAATTCCCCCAAGATACGGAGATACCTGATGCCACACACCAATAGCCCCTTTCCTCAACCGCTGGCCTATAGCCAACTCCAAGTAGAAGATCGGTATTCCCTCAATAGCAAGCATCACGAAATAGGGTATGAGGAACGCCCCGCCTCCATTCTTCTGAGCTAGGTAAGGGAAGCGCCACACGTTGCCCAAACCAACAGCGTAGCCAACAGTAGCAAGAAGGAAGGTAAGCTTGCTATCCCATGATTCTCTTTCAACACCACCTTCCGGTTTGACACCGCGACCTTCCGCGGAGCTCGCTTTGCTCGTCGGCGTGTCAGAACGTCTGTTCGGACTCGTGTCTTCAAACGCTTCGTTGGTCGCCCCGTACATAATAGCACGGTGGGATGAATGACCATTTTCCATAGTCACAAGCCTCCCTCTTAACTCTTTCATCTCCATCCGGTCTATGGAGCGCTGGGCATACAGATCCCGCGAGCTCTGACGCCGCATCAGATGAGCTGGGTTCGCCATTTTATTTAAAATTTATTTATTGTCGCTTTAATTTATTGTCGTATTATATTTATTGTCGTATTATATTTATTGTCATACCTATCCTATTATTTACAGGGAATCATTCTCGCTGTCATGGCACGTAATTATGAGTAATAAATAGCACGTGAAAATTATAGCTTTTATCATGCCATTAGGCTTCATTAATTTTTTATTAGACATTTTTTGATAACAACACGTTAACGTTATAAATATATTTAGAGGTTTAGTTAGCACTACGGTTTTGTTTTTATTTAATTATTATTTTTAAACTAAGCTACAAAAGCGAAGGGCGGCCGACGAACAGCCGGACGGTACTGGCGGGAAAGCTGCGGGGAGTTGACGCCATCTTGCTCACGCATGCGCGGGAAATATCTGTGAAAGGCCGAGAATGAAAGGGATTTTTTACTGCAAAAAGGATTTATTCAACCTTTTGACGCTGCTCTCGTAGCTATAGTTATTGCAATTTTACTTCAATTTTATTCCAATATTAGTAAATAGGTAGGTTACCTTTTTTAAAATACTGGCTTTCTTGTTTGCCAACGCTTAGAAATGTATTATTGGTTAACCATTAAGCTATAAATCAGAAAGTTATCGACAAACGACCAATTTGTTAGCTCAGTAGCGAAGCGTTATATTTTGAGCGTCGAGAATAAAGGCTATGTTCGTTTGAATTTTATCTAGAAAAGTAAATGAATGTACGTGCGACACTGTGGCCGGTCACCCGACATTGATTTATATCGACACAAAGCAGGGGGCTATTCTCCGACTGAAGACAATATCGATTTCAGGTGAATCTGAATGAAACACACAAAATGGGCTTTTTATTATCGTACTATCACTTGTAATGTACTCATTACTGGGTAAATCAGCTGTATACAGAGTAAAGAGGGTGTTTACTTTCAATTTAAAGTACAACCCGAATACAAAAATTATATAATTGTTATGTAGCCTCTTCGGCATTTTGTTTACTTATGTTGCACAGTAATGAATGGGACATTTATTGTAATTAATAAATTAGACTTTTTTTTTAAATTGCTAGTCACTTTAGTCATGTAAAATCCGCCATGATGGATTTAATATGAGGTCACCTAGCCTATCCGCTAGGATGAAGCCATGTAATTTGTCAAAATATGATGGATATTATTGAAGCTACGAGAGAACAGATGAATATACAAACATACATAGACTGCTAAAATCATAATCCCCATCCCCCACTATTTTGCTTCGCTACCTAGTCGGGGTCAGTAGGTAAATTTGGTAACCCTGAAGAAGAAATAACCTCATCTGGAGATGATCAGAGAATCCGTTTTGGGAAAATCTGGACGCAGGGCCATTTAAGTGGATTTAAGGACTGATTCTTAGGGATCCGCACCTCAAAAAAAAACTTATCTGATCTGATCACTGTTGTTGTTAATACAAACAACATAGGTAGGTAGCAAAAAGCAAGCTTTGAAAACCCGATTGCATTTTGTGATATTATCGGCAATGTATGATCCCAGAACGATGTGGATTGAAAGATGATGTAGTGACTAAAATCGAAAAGGGTATGCTAAGATGGTTTGGTCAGACAGGATGGATGAAAGAAGGGTTACGAAAGATATATGGCGATTGGCGTGTGAGAGTGAGCGGAGATGTCGGTAGGGGACGTCCTACACGGACGTACGGTGATCAGATTCGCGATGTACTAAATAAGGGCCAAATAACAAGCACCCGAATTCGACGTACGTGCATGAAGAGATTGGTGAATGTAGAGGAAGCGAAAGTTGTATGTTTAGATCGGTGCACCTGGCGTTCCATAGTCTCTGCCTACTCCATTGGGAGACAGGCGTGAAGTTAAGGATGTATGCGTTTAAAAAAAATAACCCATATGAGGTGTCGTTCTGTTTATCTTAGTTGTGGGATGGCATTGCTTTGATTTACATGATGTACACCTATGTCACTCTCACAACGAATCTAATGACATATCCTATGTTAATATCCAGATAGCCGTTTAGACTACGCGTGTCAAAGAATAGACATAAATGCACTCGATAAACCACCTTACGCAGGGGCGTAAAAACACAGGTAAAAGAATATAGTAGGTACATAAGTATCATAAAAAATTGGCTAAAAACGCAAGTTGCTGTTTCTTTTTTAAAATAAGTAGGTACGTTTTCTTTAATCCTTTTTTCATACCTTCGTACATTAATTTTTATATTGTTTAGGTGATACCTATCGAATTGTGGATATTAAGTTTTTTAAGGGTCGACATTTTTCTCTTTCACTCAAACTTTCTCTATCTAATGCCTTTGGAATAGCACCCCGGGAATAATCCATTAGCAGTCAGAGGCGCATATCGGGCGATAACAATGGGGTACCGTCCAAAAGAAAAAGGGAGTATCATAGTATCAAGTCCAATATGCACATCCTACCATTTTGGTTTAGTCGGCAGTTGAGCTTCGCGTCCTCTCACCCTTGCAGAGATACAAAACCTGCCCGACCTTTCTGGTCAATATCAAGACAAATAAAAAACGACAACTATCTATTCTCCGAATAGTATGTATTTTTAGGGTTCCGTAACGAAATGAGGAAAAATCTGCCTAATTTTACTTCATAGCCGTTTAGCGGTTCACAAAATTTCCGTAATCATATCATCAGACCTAGGAATATACGGGGCGAAATTAAATGACAGCTAGGGATTGCCTATATCGATAAACTCAATTATCGATGCTTTTCCCACATACTAGTGATCGCCCCGAGCATTTTTTGAAACTTTGGATTTTTTTAGAAAATGTGCGCCCTAAAATTTGGAACAAAATCTGATTGCTTACTTTAACAATAGAAAATGGGACAGTACGTCTGAAATAAGATAAGATAAGATAATTTTACACAATGAGGGAAAAATAAAATGTTGATTATGAGTGAAGATTTAAAAATCCTTCAAAAATAAGAATAACCAGAATTATGTTGCTATTTTGTTTTTTTTCATACCGTGAATAAAGAAATATTTTTACAGACATAATTTGGAGCGATCACTAGTATAAGGGAAAAACATCGATAATTGAGTTTATCGATATAGGCAATCCCTAGCTGTCATTTAATTTTGCCCCGTATATTCCTAGGTCTGCATATCATACTAATCATAATCACCTCTTCCTGTCTTTACGGGTAGAGAAAGCCATGGCCATTAGACATTAAGGGCCGTATTAATAATAATCTTGACTGTAATACTCATCTCAAGATGCGTCCAAACTGACAGTTTTCTATAGTTTGACGTTTACTTTGACGTGTCTCGAGATGGGCATCTCAGGCGAGATGAGTTTATAAATACGGGCCTGGGGCCATTTGCAACGTTAAAAGATGGCGGACGTGTAATTTGTTTTAGACTTTAATTTTTGGGTAGTTAGGTGTTCAAAGTTCTTTTCTGATAGTGATTTGTACTTTTTATGCCTTAGTGTCGCACAGTGATTGAAGACTTGGACTTATTTCGTGTATCTGGCATCTTTCTTCTCGTTTCAAGTGGAGTCGCAGTGGTGCAGAGGTTAAAACTATCTTGACCTCTGACCTACAAATCACCGTACAACGTTGCCCCCAATCTTCCTAGAGAAGATTGGATTGTGTTTTATACTCATATAAACCTTGACACTGGCGAAATCACTTCACGTGGAAGCCATATCCCTGCGGTAGTAGCTGTTCAAGTGGCCGCGGGGGCAAAAAAAAAATAATAAAAAAAAAAAATTAAAAAAAAAAAAAAAA
This sequence comes from Acleris emargana, assembly GCA_927399475.2. Classification (NCBI taxonomy): domain Eukaryota; kingdom Metazoa; phylum Arthropoda; class Insecta; order Lepidoptera; family Tortricidae; genus Acleris; species Acleris emargana. The sequence goes on from OV656846.1 coordinate 3,230,364, forward strand.
AAAAAAAAAATACGGGCCTAAGTTCACCGGTTTGACGAACGTTGTTAACGTTTAACGTGTGTATCTGTGGCATCGTAGACAAATGGTTAGGTGGGTGAATCAACTTCTAAGGTACTCCCCATTTTTCGACATGTTTCACAAATTATATATTTTTAGAAAAACTATATATTTGCCAACGACGTAGCTTACACGCTTATTAAATCAGACAATTAGGCTAGCATTTGAAATGATTTGATTTAAAAATAGTAGAAATAATAATATAGTTGGTAACGCAGCGGACGATGTTGTCCCTAGGTTTTGTATGAAAAATGTGCATTTTCCCCTGAGTTACCAGGTTTTTTCGAAGATTAACTAATATTTGAGGTGTTTAACGTGTAAGGTCTGTAAATTTGGTGGTCTGATATTAATATTCATACATTATTATTAATGATAAGTCACCAGGAAAGTTTTGATACCGCAAAAGAAAAGGAGTACCTTAAAAGTTGATTCACCCAGGTACGCCGATTTGGATGCGTTTATTTCAAACCAGCTTCTGCCAGTGATTTCGTCCGTATTCGTATTTTGGTCATCCCACGGGAACCGTTTAATTTCCCGGGATAAAAGTAGTGTTACTTAGGAATAATTTAGCATTGTAATGGTGAAAGAATGTTTGAAACCGGTAGTGTACATACATACATACATTAAATCACGCCTGTTTCCCAGAGGGGTTGAACTTTTTTAAATTTATTTTTGATAAATGAAAATGAAAATGAAAATATTTATTCAGTAAATTGGCCACATGAGGGCTCTTTTACACGTCGGTAACATGGAGTGAATCTACTAGCGCTTCGGACAAGACCATCATTGCGGAGAAGAAGCGCCGCAAGAAACTCCAGAAGCAGGTAGGCAGAGACCACTTCTTTCCACTTGCTACGATCTTGAAGTTTTTGAATTTATTCGTTATAAACACACAGAAAAGCTTTCCTCTTTAATACGAGTATATTAGTAAATAAACTCTCGTTTAATCGGAATAGTTTTAGCTAGGTTTTAAGGAACCTGTGTGGTTGCCGGGTTAGAATAGTGCCACTCCAGGTCTTCCCGTGGATGTCGTAAGAGGCGACTAAGGGAGTAAAGGCTTGCAGTACTGTTAGGCGATGGGCTTGCAACCTGCCACTAATAAGCTGGTAAACATCTTAGCCTGATTGTGCAAAATGTGGTTACAGAATGATCAACAAGTTTTTAGAGTTGTTGGTAATTCTGTAGCTCTGCCTACCCCACTCTGGGAACGAAGGCGTGACTTTATGTATGTATGTATGTAGGTTTTAAGGAAATCGGTTGGGCCCTTTAAAAAAGCTCAGAAAGTAAGATAGTAGGTAGTTTGTTAATCAGTGGGTACTACAGCTAACTAGGATATACTTTTGTACTTAACTACTACTACTACATACATACCTACATAAACTCACGCCTTCATTCCCAGAGTGGGGAAGGTAGAGCTAAAGAATTACCAACAAGTCTTAAAACTTCTTGATAATAGGCTATTTGACAGGTTTTTGAAAACCATCTCAGATTATTTGTTGGTGTTTATTGAGTACTCCAAAAGTGGTAATTTTAAATTATTTTATGTATTTCGTCTAAAAAAAAAGGAAATAAAAATATGCCGCCAAAACGCTTTCTTGGGCAAGATGGCGTCGCACAGGAATCAGTGACGTCAGTGGTCAATACATAAACAAACTGACATTGGCTAATCATAGCAAAGCCAGAAAAACAAACAAACGTCAACTGTGAGGCCATTTGCAACGTTAAAAGATGGCGGACGTGTAATTTGTTTTAGACTTTAATTTTTGGGTAATTAGGTGTTCAAAGTTCTTTTCTGATAGTGATTTGTACTTTTTATGCCTTTGTGTCGCTCAGTGATTGAAGACTTGGACTTATTTCGTGTATCTGGCATCTTTCTTCTCGTTTCAAGTGGACTCGCAGTGGTGCAGAGGTTAAAACTATCTTGACCTCTGACCTACAAATCACCGTACAACGTTGCCCCCAATCTTCCTAGAGAAGATTGGATTGTGTTTTATTGCTTTATTGATTTATACTCATATATACCTTGACATTGGCGAAATCACTTCACATGGAAACGCCATATCCCTGCGGTAGTAGCTGTTCAAGTCGCCGCGGGGGCAAAAAAAAAAAAAAAAAAACGTCAACTGTCTGTGGTAACCGCAAGAACCAATGAACGTAAGAACAGAACGACAGATGCAATATTTACAGACATCACAGATTACAGGATATACAGACATCCTATAATCTGTGATATTTACCGACCCTTGACGTCATCATGGATTCGGCGCCGTTTTCGATAAAATGGCTACAGATAAAAAAATATCAAGTTTTATCGTGGTTTTTTGGATAAAAGATCCATTTTTTTTAAGTAAGAATACCTTAAATTGATTTTAAAACTCATAATTTATATGAATATGTTATGTTTCCCAGTTTATTAGTGACAGACAGGTGGCAAGCCCATCGCCTTACAGTACTACAAGCCTTTATTCCCTTAGTCGCCTCTTACGACATCCACGGGAAGACATGGAGTAGCACTATTCTAACCCGGCAACCACACGGCATACTACTTAAAAGTTTATACTATTGACGGAAAATATTGAACGTTTTTTTGTTTATAGCAAGCCAAAGACAAACGAGCACTCAGCCTAAGCTAGAAATTACAATTCACAGGTTACAAGTTTCCATTTGACACAAGTACGACCAATGACGACCAGCTATTTGAGCAGGGTTGCCAGTTTAGACCTGTAAAATTTTTACTTGTAGCTTTATAAAACTTTTTCGTTTTACTTAATCGAAACACAAATAACGGACCTTTTTTGACTTTGATGTTTATATGGTAAGTGGTAACCTACTTACGCTTAACTATGGCCCAACTTTTTGGTCCTCGCCCGTCTGCGGCGCATCTATTTAATTTTGTACTTTTAACTCATTACCTACTGCTACCATTTTAACAAATTAATAAAATAAAAAAAACTTGGCATGTCAACACCTCCTAATGTGTTAATTATTACAGTCAGTGGTGTATCTAACTATAGGGTGGGGTGGCAGAGCGGAAAATGCCACGGGCCCCTGACCTGTGACGGGCCCCCAGTCTGAAAAGCCGTCTGGTCTCTTGCCATCATTTCTGGAGATGCCGGTCAGCTCTAATAGGGCCGGTACGTCAATTGCGGCAAGAGACCGACGGATGATGTCTTTTAGTGCAGCGTGTCTTGAGAAGCGGCCAGTACTTCACTGGACCGATTGGCATCACACTTCAGCAAAGCACTGATGTGGAGCGCACACCGGGACCCCGAGACGAAGGCAAACTGAAATTTGAAGTGTATCATGGGGGTCCCTCTTCTTTTATAGACAAATATTTCATAGACACTATTACTTCACAGAATTTTAATTTCATAAAAAACTATTTTCTGCTAAACTATTGATTTCGGTAGGCATCCTGACTTTTTACAAAATCATCATTTGACAAACTATAGCATTTCGCAAAAACGTGTTTGTGCTCAAGTTAAACCTGGATTACATGGGCTTGTTAAATAAGTTAGATTAGAAAAAATGCGGCGGGAAGTCCCTATTTCTCTGCAAAATTAAAGTTTGTAAAATGATGATTTGGTAAAACTTTAGTGAACCGTTGATTTCTAATTATCCTAAACATGATTCTCGTAGGTTAGGTTAGACTTGTAACCATCACAAGATAAATTGAAATCAACACGGGTTCAGTGGAAAATCGTTTTCTATGAACTGAACATTCTGTGTCTATGAAATGAGTGTCTATAAAACAAGGGTAAACCGTATCCGGGTCAAGGAAAGTACTAGTGCTTGGCGAGGGATATGCTTGAAGGCAATATCGGGCTACCTTTAATATACCTAACGTCGATCTCTTCTTTGAGAGCTGATATTTGTTAACCTTTTGAACTCCGTACGTCAAATATAAAATGCGTCACTCACACGCCAAACATGTTTGCTATGCTAAGCAAATTACAAATTAATCCATACGAAACAAAGTCTCTTTTAATCTCTAACTTGTGTCGGCTGTGGCCGTCGCTGGCGTCAGTGGCACGACTTTCTGTTGTCGGCCAGAGCCGACTGTGGCGTTCAAAAGGTTAAACGGCTTTAGCTTAGAAACAATCCGTTGAAAGGTGCGACCCTGCCGCTGCGTAAAATACGGTGTCGATGCGTAAACAAAAGACGGGATCGTAGTACGACATGGCGCCGTTTTTGATGCCCGTAATACATGACTCCGACCATGGGGCTTTAAATGCAACGATCGATTCTACTCGCTAAACTGACCTACTTTTGTTCGACATCATTAAAAAATAACTTAAGTTTAGATGACTAATTGATGTTAAAGTCTAATTGTAATATCAGTGTATTCAATCATAGCCGTAATCACTATCTCATGGTACGGGGGCGACATTTCCTTGGTACGAGAGCTAAAGGAAAATGGAAAGTGAAATCGCGTACATTGAAATTATATTTATCCTGTATGAAAAACTTAAAATTTAAGTTGGAGATATTTTTAACAACTTACAGAACAAAGGAAGTTCAGCTTCAGGGGTAGAAACGATGCATGCATTTAACGCCCCAAAGAGGAACCCTGTATACGCTCCGTTGAGCAGCGGTTTTTTTTTTTTTTAAACGCGTTCCACCCATTTGGGATCTACGATGCCACAGATAGACACACGCTTACCGCGCATATAATTGGTAAATCATTTTGTTCTTATTATACCATGAGAGCCGATGCAAACTTGGATATAACTTGTTTGTTTATTTAAATCCACAAGCCTCCTGCCATTAAATATTTAGGTTAGAGTTGACACCTGTGACCTACTGAGGATGGCTCGATGCCAAATCTCAGCGACTGGGACCCTTATGTAACGAGAGACCTATTGGCGCTACAATTTGTACGTAGCAGAGACGTCTGGGTATCGTCACTATAGGATTTGTAGGTTTACTGTTTATAGATAAAACTCTCCGACACATAGGTAATTTTTGTAACCCCTATTTTCAGAGCCGTTGTTTTTCAGAAATGGCATTGATTTACATTTTCATCAGACTGGTGCGTCACTGACACTAAACATCGAAGATTTTTCGCGTCACTTCGTATTTGCGCGCGAGTCGCTTACGTAGGACACTGCATAAGGTTTTATTTATTGTTTTAAAGGATAATTTTAGGGAACTGGTAGGTACTCAAATAAAAATAAAAAAACCTCCCTCGCGAACCAAATGATTAGTGTTGGAATCACCAAAATCGTGTCGTAGAATCAGACTTAACTATGGCAACACCATCCGACATCTGTCAAACTCAAACTAATTTGCAGGCTATTTTCGTATACATCTGTGCACAGATTGTAAGGGTACCTGTCTCGTTTTTACTCGTTTCTATCAAACCAAATAACTATTCGGAGATATTGAAGATAAACACGTTTAAAATATGTCGATAACAACGTTGTCAGTGACCAGTGCCGTACCATAAGATAGCGTGGCGGCGTCATGTACTGCTTGCAATGGCTGATCCCCGTGCTGTTGATACCAAAGCCTGTGAACCCAGCACTGATCAACACTCATGTCATGTTCATGGTGCTGTACCTAGTTGGGTTCTTCCTGGAGAGGAAACCCTGCACCGTGTGCTCTGTCGTCTTCCTAGCCGCGGTCACACTTATCTGTTATAGCGGAATCGGCAACTGTGTTTTTTGGGCTAATCAGTGCGAAGCGGAAAAATATGACGCCTAATATAAAAAGAATCTTCCAGAGCTACCAACTTAAGTGCTCAAATTGTAACCAAGTGTTCCTCTCGCATTTAGGCGGGAAAGTGATGCTCCAAAGGCCTCAACATTGCCTTTAAAATGTTCTTATCTCTAAATGATTTTTGTACTTTTTATATAATTAATGTTTTTCTTGTGTGTTGTTATTGCGAATGAAATGCGGCTTGTATCACATGAGATCTGCATAGTACTTATGTATCTACACTGTTAAGTTGGTTATTATTAACATGTAAACATTTGTACAGTTATTGTTATTGTAATGACTTAGTATTATTAATTTGATGACATTGTAAAATACAACTTGGGAAAAAAAAGGGATTTATTTTACTCCATTTTATGGCTCATGAACAGTGATCGGATTTTACGGTGCAACACTGCGAGATATAGAGTAGAAATCTTAATATGGATATGTCTAAAATCCCGGGATCTGGTTCGAAAAGAAAATGCGATTGTTGGGATATTTATAAAAAGGCATTAGGATAGGATTTTAGACGTGTAAAGAAATCGATTAACACGTTGAACGCCAGACCAAAAACCATGTGTAGCCCAGTGGGCCGCGGCGGACACCTTGTGACCGCCAATATGTCGGGATTTACGGTCAGGCCCCGGAGGAAAGTATGCTGTCAGACACATGGTGTCCGTCATGGCGTTCAACGTGTTAAACATATAAAATATTGTGAAAATAATTGTATGATAATTCAATTTCATACAAACGAATAAAATATAATATCTGTGTGTAGTGTGGTGAACTGATAATGCGTACCATATTATATATTTTATTTATATTCATACCCAAACACTATTTGGCAGATCAATTTTAAACATAGTATAATAAAAATGGTACAATAACTCGTACAATTAAATTTTCTATGAAACTTCTCCATTGTGTGGCAAAATTTTGCCACAGTATGGTTTTAATTTTTGTTGGCCAATGGAACTTTTTTGTCCTTCATTGTTTGTATGGTTAACTACACTTATCTATGGTCCAACTTTTTGGTCCTCGCCTGTCTGCAGCGTTATTTCATTTTGTACCCGAGCAAGTTAAAGGTGTTCTGTCATCAAGATCGGATTGGAGCAGGTGGAAAGAAGTGGTACCTGCGTGCCCCTCTGGGAAAAAGGCGTGATTTAATGTATGTATGTACGATATGGTTAGCTGAACTTGTAAAATAGCATAATTTTTAAATGAAACTTGTTCAAAATAATTTACTTTTTTTAATACTGATTTTGTGTACAGACTACATACAGATGTATCCAATTTTTCACTTTATTATTGCATTGTAATTCGTTGGTGAAACTGCAAAACTGCGTAAGTAACATTTTAAAAAGAAGTAAAATGCACCTTTTTAATAAGGGGGATAGATAAGGTTTATTTTGCTCTGTCATAAATTTGTTAGTTACGCAGTTTTGCAGTATCACCGACGAATTGACTGTAATATGGTATGATCTGGCTATTTTATCCATATATATATATATATATATATATAATATGTATATGTAAATAAATTAATCCGTCTCCCTTGATCACGCCATTACTCAAGAACGGCTTGTACAATTATAATTTTTAAAAAAATGACATGTTCGTAATTAACAGGACAAGGTTTGTATCAAAAAAAATGCTCCGGGCACGGATAGATAGTGTATATTTATATTTCTATTCTACCTAAGCATCTTTAACTTGTTTCGTTCATGAATGAAGCATATAAATACTATAGAATCACTTAAATAATCAGTACAAAAACTACAGTAATTTACTAACAGGCAGGTACTAACTACTACTTACAGCACTTTAATTATCTGATAAGAAGCAGCTATCAAACTAACCATAATATTACATAGTCTTGCATGTTTTCTAGTTATGTATCCACGTTTAATCCCTGACCAAACAAGCTTTAAAAAACCCGACTGTTGTTGCTAACTGGGGCTTGAATTCCGAAATTACGGAGTTTTTTCCGGTAACACAATTCCGGAATTGAACAACACTCAATATCTGAAATTCCGGAATTGAAGAAATACAGTTTTAAACCAACTAAAAATCGTTGTAAATCATAAATGATAGTTTAAAATTGCAAGAGCAGGTCGGACCATGCTCAGTATAGGGTTCCAAAGCCGTTAATACAAACAAATTAGACCTCGCGACAGTCGCGACAAACTTAACTTTGCCGTTGGAAAACTGTTAGATATCCCGACATAGGTCACGGTCAGTACAGTCAACAGAATAAATAAGTGATCATTTATGTACCTTATCACTTTAACGTTGTGTTTGGAATGTTTTACGAAATGGTGAAACGATTGAAAGCGACAAGGTACAGAAATGATCACTTATTATGCTGTTGACTGTACCAACACCCGAAATAATTTTTCGGTACGTATAAACATTTAAACCGTTTGTAACTCAATAACCACTTAAGTCTACTTAGTAGTGATTGTTTTCCTTTCCTATTCAATTCATTACTTGGGTCAATCAACTTTTCTTTGTAGCTCGTTGCCATGGTGACGTCTCCTGGGTCACTCTTTAAAACTATGATTTCAAAGGACATAAGTCCACTAAAAAACTGTTTTATTGGCAATTACACACCCATTCTTTTATGGCCTTTCTCCTGAGTGTGCTGGAAGTATATATTATAAGATTTTTTCTAAGAAACTCTATCACTATTGTCTCCTGGCTTACGGGACAGAATAACAACAACAAAAAGTTGATCCACCCACTTAATTATGTGCTTTCATTTAAGATATTTTACAGATTTTTAGTATTTGTAGTTTTGGCTGTATGGGTCCCGCCACACACTTGACTCTTACAAAAATTAGCGCTTTAAAGCTTAATATTTCGTAAACGGATACCTTAATCGAAAAATTATTGGAACAAACCCGCAATGTTTTTGAAAGACCTATCCAACGACACCCAACACTAAGGGGTAGACGAGAAAAAAATAATACATACCCACGTTACGCGTAGGGGAGGAACACTAACGGCCAAACCCTATATTCAATCCGCGGACAGATAGGCTTACTTCGGATTAAATTTTGACACAATCTTGTATGGACAAATGTCAAATTTTAACCCGAGGTAAGCCTTATCTATCCTCGGTTTGAATATAGGGTCCAGCCGTAAAAAGATTTTATTTCAAGGTTTTATTTTACCACTTTGTTGGCGTGACTAATATGTATATTTTTGCCAAATTACAGCTTTCTAGTACTAAAAGTCTGAGCTAGGCTGCGGACGGACGGACGGACGGACATGGCGAAACTATAAGGGTTCCTAGTTTAACTACGGAACCCTAAAAACGATTAAAAGAAACCTCAAGATGATTTTTAAATACCTATAAAATGATACCGCACTTGTCAGGGTGCGTAACGATCGATATAAAAATATTTGCTATAATATCAGTCGATATAACGCTCACTTGATATAATTATTGAATCGTATAACAATATTTAATATATTTAAATACGATATAATTATCATTTTATATAACGATCATTTGTTCTCTAAATATTTTATATAACATACATTAAGTATAATGCATATTTACTATAATCAACTTATGATATAAAGTTAATTTCATTTCACAGTTGGTATAAAAAAATACTGTCTATACTAACAACACAAGGGTCGGTTTGTTAGTTACCTATTGTGACCCTGCAGAGCGGCGGTACCTCCTAGGTCTCAACCAATATATAGGTTAGGTTAGAATTGTGTCAAGGCGCGAAGCGCCATAACTACGCTGAATTGCGGAGCTCCGTCGACTTTGCCTCACGGTCAGCGTTGTACCAAAAATCATTCGACAAAAAAAAAAAGTTATTCCAAAGGAATATACTTAACAATTACCATTATTTTAAATATGTGGCAATAAAAAATAATATACCACATGATAGTTATACAATATGATTTTTATACAAAATGATGATTATACCAAATGATGTTTATAATAAATAAATGATATACCAAATGATAATTATAGTAAATAAAAATAGATATTTTGATAATATACCAATCGCTTATTATATAAAATATGTGATTATATCCTTTAAAATTATATCAAATGAAATTATATTAATTATTTTTATACCGATCATTACACACCCCATTTGTCATAGTTGCCGCCATATTGAATTTTAACTACTTTTATATCTTTATTTACACTCACAAGAATAGACTATGAATCACGCGTTTAGTTTCTAGAGTGCCACATAGGAACAAACAAAACAAACATACATAGGCTGATAAACACATTACCCTGCTCCTGCGGCAGTCGGGTAAAAATACTGTGTTTTGAATTTAACGTGTCTGTGTGTCTGTCTGTGGCATCCTAGCTCCAAAACGGATGCACTGCAAGTACGCAGCAAATCAAGAAGGCTAGTTTAATCGATTAGATCGCTAGGGCAGTCGATCTTGCACTGGTAGATTCTAACGTGTAAAAGTGCCCGTGCGGTCTACTTACTGAATAAATGCCCTTATCACTACAAGGATTTTTACCGTCCGGCGGTCCGATTTTTTACGGTTACTCCATAAATACTAAGCCATAAGGACTAGTTTGTGCACAATCGGCCTTAGTATTGTAAAGGCTCCGGCACACCAAACGCGTGGCACCAGCGTCGCGTGGGGTGAGCAGCGCAGCACCCGGCACATCGCGGCCGCGCTGCAGCTGCGCCGGAGTTGCGTCCGGTTCGGTGCGAAACTTACTGTCTGTCTGTTACGCTTTCACGACTAAACCGCTGAACCGATGTCTATGAAATTTGGCATGGAGATAACTTTAGGCCTGGGAAAGGATATCGGATACTTTTAATCTCGGAAAATAAGAGTTCACTTAGGAAAAGCGATAAACTAGTACGCGGACGGAGTCGCGGGCAACAGCTAGTTCTCTAAATAATTATTTATTATCAAGTCCGCTTAGTACGGTCACGTATATAAAGATATATTTACTGACCAGGTTTCACAAATATAATTATGCAGGGTTATTGGTGAGTCGACCTATTTCCCAGTAGAGGTATAGGCGAGGTCATTTGCAATCATTTTGATCCCATAATACCTTATGCAAAAGTGACCCACTTCTAAGATAATTTAAATTTATTTGCTTAAAAAAAGTCAGGAACGCATCTTCAAAAAAAAAAAAAAATACAGCACTTAATCTTTTTTTTAATAGCTTTTGTACAAGGTAAAATTGCTCTTCTTATGCAATATTAAAAGTAGAATTATTTGTACACGTTTAAGAATGCGAGACCAAAAAGTTAATAAATCATGTTTTTTTAGTTTTTTTATCCAACATGAATGACACAAAAACAGAAAAATCTACTAACTTTTGCATAGGGTATTATGGAACCAAAATTATTGCAAAAGATCTCCCCCATAACCCCTAGAGGGCAATATGGGTAAGGACCAAAAAGTTGGACCACTGTTAAGCGCAGTTAACCATACAAACAGAGAAGTCGAAAAAAGTTCCGTTGTGCGACGAAAATTATCCCTACAATTGTGTGGCTAACTTTCGTGTCACAACGGAAACGTTTCATAGAAAATTTAATTGAGTGAGTTAGCGTGGACAACTTTTTGGTCCCTACCCATATAGGTCAACTGACTAATTACCCTGTATATGTACTACCTTATTTCCTTGCAACAGTCGTGTTTACATATTTGTGAAAGTTTTACTGTGTCTATATTGTTACACGTGACTGTACAAGTCAAGAGCAAAGTTCAGCATAAGCTAATAATATCTAATAAATCTATACATCCAATACATCAAAATATGATAGGCTCTATAATCTGGCATTGACACTCGAGTACGACTTGTTTGCGTGGCGATGGCTGGTGTTTAGTGAATGCTTTTGATTCTGGGAGGCGATGATGCTAGGTGTTCAACTATTCCAATATGATTTATTATCTGTTTTTGTGAAATTTAACCTTTAACTGTTAATTTAAGTTATATATTTTTTACAAGTTAAGAACACATATATTTAATAAATATAAGTTCTTAACACATTCAGTACGGCAGCCTATTTAGCTAATTTTTAGCTGGTTTCTTACCATCGGTTACTTTCGACCCGATGCCGTACTGAACGTGTTAACCCAGAGAGTAACTTCAAAAATACATAAACAGATTTGTCTGAATATTTGAATGGTGTGAATGTTGGGTTGAACATATGAACCAATGCAGACTGACGTTGCCTTGTCGGGTTATATTATGGTAGACTTGGGACTGCACGTAAACTGAAACAGTCTGGCTTTGTTAGCCAGGGTACCATTCATGGAATATAGTTTTGAAACTTTAACACTAACTGTCCCTCGCTTCCATCAATGGCCTGGCTTGGTACGTCCATGCATGGGTAGTGTTTTACATATATACGTGGACGTGCCGAGCTAGGTCACCAGTGCATTACATGTAATGCATGGACAGTCAAAGTGTTAATATTATATTGCTTAGAGCTTAGTTTGCTTTTAGTTTCTTATGTCCTTTCCAAAGGATGTAGGCACGAGGATAAAGCACTCATTAGACTGACAATAAAATTGCAGAAATTGAATGCCACCTTACTTTAATGTCAGTTCTGGAGCAAGAAACACAATAGTGACATCTTTTTCTGTCTAAAAAGTTAAAATGAGACAGCAGTAAACTTCTACAATTTTTTTTGCTAGTCTGAACCTTGCTTAACAATAACAACACAACTCAAAATCAAAATTCTGCTTAAAAACCCAATTAGAAATATTTTCTATCTTTATCAAAATGTGATCTAACATTTGAGTTGGTTTTTATAATTTTTATTAATAAACACCCTCAGTATATGAAATAAAACAAGTATAAAATGTTAAATGATGTATTACGAGCTGTTGAGATGTTCATCTTTGACGGTTTCATATTGATAGATTAACATAGTTTAGTAAACATTGGTTATATGGACCTTAACCTAGAAATAAAGCAAGACCTGAAACAACAAGAAAAACAGTATTATTTTAAAAATTCAAACCAATCAATTTGATGCATAAGGGCATCAAAATCAAACTATATTTAAGGTAATTATGACAAAGTTTTCAAGGTAATATAGAGTAAATTAGACAACCAAACAGTTTGACCTCAGTTTCTGACTGGCTATACAGCTAAAAACGAAAGAATTAATGAAACAATAATAAAAGTAGATTTTTTTAAGTCTTTTGCAAGGCGCTTGTTCTTATAGAAACTATCATCTAGTACTTTTCAATTATAAACGTTAACAACAAGATAACCTCAAAAATCGATATGATAAATGTTCATATCGAAACTCAACCAATTACTTTTTTTAACATGTATGAACTTTTACCATTTATCTCAGCCTCCTAGCTTCACGCTCAGACTCCAACAGCGTGAGGATGTCACCATCGCGGACCGGTCCCTTCACGTTCCGGATGATTTGACGGCTGGTCTCTCCGATGAACTCCACCTTGACCTGGGTACACTGCCCCTGGGACCCGGTGCGACCCAGCACTTTGACGACGCGGGCGAGAACGTTGGGCTTGTCCATTATACCTGGATTATCGAGCAAAACTCGGAATTTTACACGTGCGCGCTTGGTGGCGTGTACGAAAAAGAAATTTGACAGCAGCTGTGTTGCAAGATGTACTTTTTTAGCTCGGTTACCGATTCAATGTTGCCGGTGTTCAAATCGATTCTAGACGTCGCTCGTGGTCGCTTCGAGAGTATCGATAATTCGGTTATATATTTGAAAAACTAGTAATTACTTTTATTATATTGGACACATTGCAGTATTTGGTCAATATTCGACATAAAAATGAACCAAGCGATACACAGTGATTCAATAACATGCAAAAACCTTAAGATCTTCATTTTTATCGATAATATAGGTGGTTGACTTAACAAAACCTCTGCCAGGATAAAATAGTTATGTTATGTTAACCACCGTACCATCTCTTAAGATAATATCCATTTTTCAGTTTACACTCGTCTCGTGTCACAAATTCACAATGTATTGAAACTTTTTTATTTCGAACAAGGGTATGTTCACACAGAAGTGATTTTTTAGTTTTTCCCTTCGGAACTAGATTTTTTTTTGAGATATTAAGTAGGTAACCTACATCACAGATAACAGAATACAATCACCATGGTTCGGAGTTTTCAAAGCACGATAGTTAAGACTAAAGCGCGCTATGGAGGCGACATTTAAAATAAAACTCTCGTCATACTCAATTATTTTTTGTATTCTACAATTATTGATCAAATTATTATTAATAAAAAGCTATCGTTTTAAGTGTTTTTTGTGTTATCTGGAAACATTTTTTTTAAGTACTTCCTTTTGAAAAAAGTTATACGATCATAATCAAATCAAAGTTATACGATTATAATCATATGTAGGTATAGGTACCTAAGTACCAATATATCCATAAATCATGTAAAGGAACAGGAATAATGTATTTCGTCAGGTTATGTTAAAGTTTAACAAGCAGTTTATATAAATAAAAATAATTGTTACTTTCTTTGTTAATGATTTGAATAAACTGTGAAATTATATAAATAATTGAGTATGGGGTGAGTTTTAATATAAATACATACATACATACATACATACCTTCACGCCTTCATTCCAAATGTTGACTCTATAGCTCGCTTTAGTCTTATCGTCCTATGAAAACTCTGATCCCTGTACATCTCTAATCACAACCATAAAACCGTAGTTCCACTGCAGGTTTAATGCAATGAAATACAAGAGTGATGGCACATTCTAGCGTCAAGACCAACACATGATTGTGATAATTTATAATTTATGCGTAGGCTTTCGTAATGTTTTTAAAAATAAGCACCTCAGTAGATAGGATAGAGCATAGCATTTTATTAAAGCCAGCAAATTGTACAAAATAATAAATACAACAATTAAAAATGTAACATTTTATTAAATAATGTCTTCTCATAATCGCGCGTTGTTATTGTTACAAACTTCACACATTATTTGTTCCATAATTTACTCACAACACACTTAGCAACTAAAACCACACAGTCTGTAGGCGATAAAAACAAGAAAATCCCTAGCAATCGTTATAAAAACTGTACTTTGTAATTGTCATGCCCAGGGTTGCCAACTTTTGCAGTGTTGCCTTGTCAACTCGAAAATCGAGCAAATCGATTGTAGCGTATAAAAAAGCTCGTAAATTCGTTCCAAAAGGATATCAAAGGCACTATTCCGCGTCGGCATTGGCTCCCCTACTCTAGGGCTTTTCTCGTTTGAACCGAGTCACGCACATAGCACAATGACGACAGTCTAGTCGTCACCGGCGGATCTCTTTGCCTTCCTCATGCGTGGTGATTGCTTGGGCGTTTTTGGGGACTTTTCTGTAAACAAAGAAAATGTGGTTCAGTAAGTTGCACAAGCCAGATAACAGACAATAGACGGACGAGTTATGTAGGATTCCTCTTGACACCCGAGACGATTTCACTTTATCAAGGACATATTTTTTTTATATACCTATAATGAATCTCTCATGAATTAATTTAATTTAAAAAAAAGTAGTGGCATGATTCTTGGTTTATTTATGCATCTCATATGTAACATAAATACACATAACTTTTTACAATTAAGATGTTTTCATTGTTTAATTTATCTGCATTAGTCTTCAAGACGAGAGATTTGAAAATAGATATTAAATGCAGTAAATCAGTCAGTTCCTGATTTTAATACTGTACTGAACCTGAAATGTAAAGTGAACCAGAGACTAAAAGCTACATGATAAATAATATCACAACAAATTAATTATACACAAAGGTCAAGTCAGAAAGCAGATACGATAAATTGAATTATAACGGTGGTAGCCAGCGTGATATCGTCGGTAAAACTGCACAACCGCGTAAGTAACATTTTAAATAAGGCACCTTATTAAAAATGCACTTTTTTAATAACCTAGTAAGGTTTATTTTGCTCTATCATAAATTTGTTAGTTACACGGTTTTGCAGAATCACCGACGATATGGCATGACGAGTATTATACTAAATCTAAGAATGGCGCGAATCAAACCTGTAACCTCTAACTTAACAACTGTACGATTGGATGGTCAATATTTAAAATACTTACTGAGCTGATTAACAACTTCCTTGGGCAGCCAGTCGTAGTCGACATCGTTAGCTGTGCCAGTCTCGAGCGGCTTGGGGGCCGAGCGCGGCGAGCGACGACGAGCGAGCGAGGAGAGCGCCTGCTGACCCAGCACCAGGGCCAACACGCAGGCCGCGCCAAGGAAGACGTACAGGAAGAAGGTCTCTCCATCTAGACCTTCGGAGACTTCTACAATGTTGATTGTCTGGTTGTAGACTGCCTCCTGTAAAATAAAAAGTTTTGATTACTTCTAATCTTATTTTTCGGTATATTATAAATATGAATGCGTTTTTTTGTTTCGTCTATATGGATTAACACCTCTATTCCTCTATCAGCATAAATCTAGCATACCTACTTGATGTGACAAAAAACTACAAATGCATACCTGGTAATAGTTCCCGCTGGCATCCCTGTAGTTCAACTGAATGTTTAATCCGAAAGGCCTTCCAGCGAATGACTCGCTGGGGATGAAAGAGTATGCAAAGGTGGCCTCTTGCTTTGGCTTAACTTCCTTGTTGTATGGCAAAGCGGTAAAGTTCTGGATGTAGTAAGTGTAGTCCATTGGGTACCGGAAGGAAGCTTCCATAGTCTCGACAAGGTAGTCTTCAGAACCCTTGTTGATGAAGCCAACAAGGAATTCCACAGGGAAACCGGCTTGTAGGTCTGTTGAGAAAAAAAAAGGAAACCGTTAGAATTTCAAATATTCCAATAGCTGTGTGAATGAACAATCTGTGAAATTAATATGCTACTAATAATATAAATGTGAATTTGTAAAGATGTTTGACTTTTCTATCATCAATGAACAGATTTTAAATAAATTCAGCACATAGATAGTCAGAGAGTGGATTATATAGTTCTCAAATCCTAAGCTGTCTAAATCGTAGCCAAAAGTTAGTTTTATATAATCTTCTGGTCTTTTTCTAAGGCTACTTCCTTCATTTGAAATAAAAGATTGACATAATGCGACTCGTGCAACTCAAAATTTGCCTTGAAAATTACGAATTTACAGCCTATTTTTTTGCTACAAATTGCATTATAACTTTTGAGTAAAATGTATAACAGCTATTCTGTTCAACCCCTACTTTTTTAAAATAGATAATGAACAACAAAATATATTAAATACTGCATTTAGTCACTCTGACCTGCAGTTAGAGCATGACCTCATGAGATTATGTGCAGTGCATTAGCATTACACATTGTAACTTTGTATAACTATTCAATGCATTGTTATGCAAAAACGTATTTAACTAGAGCAGTTACATTGTAACAATGCAGTTGTTACGCTGTTTACCTGTGCTGCATTTTAACATACAAACAAGCTTAATTCACTTCAATTTCACTTCATTTTCATTTAATTTCGTATTGTAAACATCTTTATGAATTGTTTACTAATAACTGTCAAACAGACAGCTCAATTCCACAGATTATTTTAGTTGCGTTAACCACAAATCGATGTTTGTCAAGTGTTGACGACACTTATCCAACAGATGGCGTTACTAGCCATTCTGTGTAACTTTACTTATATTTAAATCTTTTAATAAAATTAACTTCAACATAAATATAAATAACCTTTTAATTGTTACTCGTTAATAAAATAATAAAATAATGTATTCTTTCTTATCCGATTCAGCGCATGAGAAAATAATGGAGGGTATGTTGGTGTCTTACCTACATGACCCGATATTTTCACTCATGACGCTAATTGGCTTTCTAGCATTTCTTTGTTCGCCCTACTCATATTCAAAATTAACCGAAATGGGCGAAAGGTTATAAAAGGGCCGCGCTCATTTCATTCGTCCTCTTTGCCGCCTCAACTACTACACTTGGAACACTTAGTGTTAACGTTCTTATAGGTACTTAATACCTATCTATAAAATCGGTGCAAATCCCCCAAATCGGGTAAGTTCAGTGCAACGAACTAACTGTCTATTCTACTTCTATATTGCTGTGTAATGTTATCGTGTTTTATATTTTCTTATTGTGTGTTCTTCTAGATTATTCAAAATTATTCTTTTAACCATTTTTATTTCCAATAACCGACCGTTACTTCATAACGGTCGTTAGTATATTAACTTGTTTAGTAAATTGTTATTTTGGCTTAGCTTCTCTTTGTTTTATGTAACTCCGTTCCGATAGTTCTTGCCACCGCCAATTATTAAAAGCGCTATTCCCTCGGGCTTCACCCAACGGCGGCTGGCATTAACTGTCACAATACTGGACACCAGGCTCACACAGCCACTGCTTGGGTTTCCAGGGTTCACCGTACAGGGAGCACCGATCACCCATCATGGTTCACCGTACAGGGAGCACCGATCACCCATCATGGTTCACCGTACAGGGAGCACAAATCGGGGTTCACCGTTCAGGGAGCAACGATCACCGTTCACCTTTCACCGCTCACCGTTCATAATCACCGCTGGGAGTACACCTCCGCTAGGAGTACACCAACGCTGCTACCCATCTACTCCTCCTCTACTCACCTACTTGGCCGGCGCGGCGTCTATCTCCGGGACCAGGATCGTCGAGTGGGGTCCGGTGCTACACACCGGGTGCTACCCCCCTGACGCCAGGATCCTGGCATCGTACACCGTCGGGCTGCCGACGGGTTACCTCCACCGCCGCTCCGCGTCACTCTAATTTACGAGGGAAGTGCTATCCACTTCACAGAATCAGACCACACCCTACGAACCTACTACCCTCTTCTGTTCACACTACCGGAGTTCTTTTCAATAAATTCTTTAAACTTTTATCGAGTTTTTCTTGCCACCCGGTAGGACGTGACAGTGGCGCCCTTTACGTGGTCTAAGTCTGGTTCTGTGTAGTGATTAATTGTTGGTGTGTGTGCTTTATTGTGTTTTTGTGTTTTTTTGTGTTTTTATTATTTATATTCGCAGCAAGCTTTTCTACCCCTGTGGTGTACGGGTCAAGAATAGTGCCACCCTCTTTCTATCCGAGGAGTCGTAAGAGGCGACTGAGGAATTTTTGGGGCAGTTTCTTCCAAACTGTCCACGCTAAGCTCACACCATTACACCCGGTGTGAGCGGACGCGCCGCCTTCTGCGGATTTTTTTAACTTTGGGGTGTCGCCTTCTGCGCACTTTTACCTACCTACCTACCTACCTAACGTTTTTTTTTTGCCCTTCTGGTTTTTTTTTCATTATTACTTGCTGCGGGTTACAATAATTTCTACTCATTCATATTTTGTAACGGAACGGAGAGTAGTTTCTTTAGTTCTCGTTGGTTCGTTGCACTACCTTCTTACATTTTTTTTTTTGGGAATCTACCCACATATTTTGATCATGGCTGAGGTTAAATTTCTATTCGTACAAAAGGATGAGCTCACCTGTGAGGTGGCCATCTGCGGTTCTACGCCGGTCATAACCTAAAACTTATAAATTCTAAATGAACTATTTCTACTATATTATTACTATCTAAAATAACTTCTGTGCTGGCAGGATGATTTTTATGATAAGTACTCAATTTATTTATTTTTAAATCATTATTATTTTTGTTTGTTATTTGCATTACACCTACCTAGTTGTTAAACTTTTTAAACTCAATACAAGTCGAACTACAAAGCCTTACACTCAAGCGGTTGGTAACTTGATAAATAAGCCCTACCTTGACCACTACTTATCTAACATACGTGCCCCGAGCGGATAGTGACTCGTTAAATAAGCCCTTGCTGCATGTATTGTTAGGTGATCTATATAGGACGGGTAGTGATCCTATGACGATGTTTCGAGGAAAGTTTAACAGTATTTTCATCCAGTTACATCTAGCCATTACTTTTTGCGTCAGAGTCAACTAAATTGCCTAAATAGTTAACTCACTTTGAAAGGATATTCTGTAAGTTATTTGTATGTGTGATGAATGAAAGGAGTTTGAAAGTGTAAACGTAAAAGATTTTCTTAGGCGGATTTTTCTCTTAGGATCAAAATCCTTACTGGAGAAGGGGGGGTACTGTAACAATGCAGTTGTTACGCTGTTTACCTGTGCTGCATTTTAACATACAAACAAGCTTAATTCACTTCAATTTCACTTCATTTTCATTTAATTTCGTATTGTAAACATCTTTATGAATTGTTTACTAATAACTGTCAAACAGACAGCTCAATTCCACAGATTATTTTAGTTGCGTTAACCACAAATCGATGTTTGTCAAGTGTTGACGACACTTATCCAACAGATGGCGTTACTAGCCATTCTGTGTAACTTTACTTATATTTAAATCTTTTAATAAAATTAACTTCAACATAAATATAAATAACCTTTTAATTGTTACTCGTTAATAAAATAATAAAATAATGTATTCTTTCTTATCCGATTCAGCGCATGAGAAAATAATGGAGGGTATGTTGGTGTCTTACCTACATGACCCGATATTTTCACTCATGACGCTAATTGGCTTTCTAGCATTTCTTTGTTCGCCCTACTCATATTCAAAATTAACCGAAATGGGCGAAAGGTTATAAAAGGGCCGCGCTCATTTCATTCGTCCTCTTTGCCGCCTCAACTACTACACTTGGAACACTTAGTGTTAACGTTCTTATAGGTACTTAATACCTATCTATAAAATCGGTGCAAATCCCCCAAATCGGGTAAGTTCAGTGCAACGAACTAACTGTCTATTCTACTTCTATATTGCTGTGTAATGTTATCGTGTTTTATATTTTCTTATTGTGTGTTCTTCTAGATTATTCAAAATTATTCTTTTAACCATTTTTATTTCCAATAACCGACCGTTACTTCATAACGGTCGTTAGTATATTAACTTGTTTAGTAAATTGTTATTTTGGCTTAGCTTCTCTTTGTTTTATGTAACTCCGTTCCGATAGTTCTTGCCACCGCCAATTATTAAAAGCGCTATTCCCTCGGGCTTCACCCAACGGCGGCTGGCATTAACTGTCACAATACTGGACACCAGGCTCACACAGCCACTGCTTGGGTTTCCAGGGTTCACCGTACAGGGAGCACCGATCACCCATCATGGTTCACCGTACAGGGAGCACCGATCACCCATCATGGTTCACCGTACAGGGAGCACAAATCGGGGTTCACCGTTCAGGGAGCAACGATCACCGTTCACCTTTCACCGCTCACCGTTCATAATCACCGCTGGGAGTACACCTCCGCTAGGAGTACACCAACGCTGCTACCCATCTACTCCTCCTCTACTCACCTACTTGGCCGGCGCGGCGTCTATCTCCGGGACCAGGATCGTCGAGTGGGGTCCGGTGCTACACACCGGGTGCTACCCCCCTGACGCCAGGATCCTGGCATCGTACACCGTCGGGCTGCCGACGGGTTACCTCCACCGCCGCTCCGCGTCACTCTAATTTACGAGGGAAGTGCTATCCACTTCACAGAATCAGACCACACCCTACGAACCTACTACCCTCTTCTGTTCACACTACCGGAGTTCTTTTCAATAAATTCTTTAAACTTTTATCGAGTTTTTCTTGCCACCCGGTAGGACGTGACAACATAGAAGGGATAAGCTATTGAGCCACGACTGGAATGTTTGTATGAAAATACATTATTGTAAAAAAAGCAAATAATATATAATAATACAATACACCAACAATTGTGAAATTAAATAAGGTAAATTTTACTTCCCTGATACCAAAGAAGGCGGCTAAGTGCATTGTAATAGTATGAGCATTTTAAATTGAATACGGTTACCAATAGAGTATAGAATTCTTCATCTACTACTATGCAGTTAGCCTTTTTTGGTTTTACGGCAGTTTAAGAAGTCCAAGTTTCACATAGCCATAATTAAAACCAATGAGTATCTTTGTGGTAACCAATTCTCTTACGGCCAAACCCTATATTCAATCCGCGGACAGATAGGCTTACTTCGGATTAAAATTTGACACATTTTGTATAGGCAAATGTCAAATTTTAACCCGAAGTAAGCCTTATCTATCTTCGGTTTGAATATAGGGTTCGGCCGTTAGTCTAAAAATAAGATCATATTAAACATACTTATAGGAAAAACGTGACTAAAGATAAAGATAAAGACATTTATTCAGTAAGTAGGCCGCACGGGCACTTTTACACGTTAAGAATCTACCAGCGCTACTACTACCTGAATACTACTGCACTACTATTACTGCAATACTGCAATACTACTGTACTATTATCTGAATTCATTGCATTTTATTTTAAAGTTACAATTTACAATTAAGTACGTATTTTGTAACCAAATACCTATACATAATCTTTAAAAACCTGCACATTCATGGTTTCAAAACAATACGCTTTTTATAACTTATGAAAATTTGACATAGGAAACAGATGGAAAACAACTTAATAGTTATAATTAATTTCTGAAACATTCTGCATGTTCAGATAAATAAATAAGGTTATTTAAACAGCTTAACATTCTGCCATTACCGTGCTTATATATAAGGGAAATATGTTTCTTTGTTAAGTTCAAACCAATGCTCTTTAAAACTCGGGGGTGAAGTCATGCAACGACGGATGAGAGTGGATGTTATGAACCAGTTGTAAAAACCTTGTTGCTTGAAAGTCATCTACTAAAAAATGTATGTGCATTAACCTCTACAATGCCTTACCTGGTGTCCAACCCTATGCATTGTCCTAACTCATTAACTTCAGGGTTAGCTGGAAGAGATCCCATTTAGGGATAAGTTCGCCTTTGTACATTACTTTAATATTTATATTGTAATATTTATATTTTTGTGCAATAAAGAGTTTACATACATACATACATACATACATATGGTTCCTCTAGGGAAATATGTTTAGAAATAAGTTGACAAACTGGCTTTTTGATAAGTGCTATTACAGTGTTAAGGATTTTCTTGAGTGTAATATTAATGTTAATTTGTAATTTTATTTTAACTTTTGTTGACATTTGATTATAATTTAATTGTAATTTTATTATTTTACAATTTTATATTTCTGTGGCCTGGAGCTAATAGGGCCAATATCAATTATCATTGTTTTCCGTAATGAGCGTTTTTACCATGCATCAGCATTAATAGTTTATCAGTATTAATACCGACTTTGGCCCTATTAGCACCAGGCCACAGATTTATATCTTTGAATTTAACTTGATATTTTATTAATATTTGCATGCCTGCATGATGCAGCCAAATATATTTTTTTGATTTGATTTGATCTGACAGGGTTAAGTACAGTCAAAGTTATTTAAACCTATATACACATATTTGGCATATTAGTGATATATCGTCATGATCGTAGAACAACGGCAGTTTTGCAAAATTTCGACAATTTGATCGATTACGAAATTATGACATTAAATACTGTCTTAATTCTTTAAACTGCCGAACTGTAAAGTTGGCAATTTGCAGATCAGTCATTGTTCTACGATCATGACGATATGTGAACAAGATAAGGTACAATAAACTCGAAACATACCAAAAGCACTATCTCCATTGTTAGTCACAGGCTTAATGAACAGGATTGTGGTGTCTATATCCTGCGAGGACTTCACCACAGAGTCGTCATCGTCACCAACATCGTCTCCAACCACCTGGTTGTCTTCTCCTTCAATGTCCACTACATCGTCTAGTTCATCTTCTTCAGCTCGTGCTAAGATTGTATTAGCTGGAATGAGAGAAAGGTAAGTTTGTATGGTTTAAACAACATTTCTCACTTAATGGCCAGAGTTGTATCATACAATATTGGTGCAAGCCAATACAAATATTACTATGACCATTCTTGAATAGTTAATTTATTTTCTAACATTTAAATAAATAAAATAAATAAATAAATATCAGGGGACAATGTCACACCAATTGACCTAGTCCCAAACTAAGCTCTAGGCTTGTACTATGGGTACTAGACAACGATATAAATACTTACATAGAGAAATATATACTTAAATACATAGTAAACATCCATGACTCGGGAACAAATATTCGCGCTCATCACACAAATATCTGCCCTTACCGGGATTTGAACCCAGGACCGCTAGCTTCGTAGGCAGGGTCACTACCAACTAGGCCAGCGTGTCAATATAGGTGACATAAAACCAGCTCTTTAAAGAAAAATATATAAAAAATACAAACAGTCAAACACAGAACCTCCCCCTTTTTAGAAGTCAGCTAATAAGACAGTGTAACTTCTACACAGATATATTTTGACTAAATCAAGGGGTAATTAAGAATTGGAAGCATGTCATGCTTTTAGCTAACTTTCACTGTTGATTAGCTCAGTTGCAATATGGTAATGAAATAAGACATACATACATACCTTCACGCCTGTAATCCCAGACATAATAAATACAATAATGATAAAAATACTCATTAAAAACCGTGTTGTGTATCAATGTACTAAATCATAGTTACATTGCTTATAAGGGTCTGTAAAACTGTTTAAAGTACAGCAAAACACCCTAAAGTAGGCTCTTCTATCTACTATAAATTAATTATAAGCTGAGTTAAGAGTTAAAGGTGATAAATCCTTTAAATCTTTAATTTGACCTAGAACTTAAGAGAATAGGACATAGAAGAAAGGTTAAGATCTACACTGATTAATATCAAAAGTAATGAACAATTGGCTCCAGCTAAGATTTAAACGACATTATCACATGAAACTCTCTACATTACATCCTCAATATGGTACAAAAAGAACAACTTTCACTCATAAACCGTGAAATAAATTGCCACGTCCAAACGGGATTTTGGGGTCTGATAAAAACGTAACTTACCACTTTGAAAGCAAAGAAGGGCCGCAGGTAGCACCAACAACGTTAAATATAACAGCTTCATCTTGATTTAATGTCTTCTATAATACTCTAAGCCGAAAAAATCGAAGGCGACCGTCACTACAGATTACTGGCCATTCACTTGTAACAGACGAACACCGCAAGAAACTCGAGGCAAAATGCCAATTTTCTTTCCAACTCGATTGACGTGGAATGTTTTGTCACTAGTGCTTGGCTTGCGATAGCAACGTTTACGATTCGTTTATCGATTCTCGATGATAGTCATGACGATTTCGGAAAATATTCAATGATTAAATGATTTAATAATTATACGGTTAGGGAATATACCATTTATTTATTTTAAATGCCGGACACATACGTCACTAAGAAAAAATAAAAGTAAATGATTAATTGTTACATTTTGGGATACAAAAATATTTTTAAATTTTGTAAACTTTCTAACGTGTATAGAATTAAAAAATAATTTTTGGATTCATTAAACAACATAATATAAAAATAAAATTAAAAAAAAAATATCACAGATAGACCGTTTGGATACACTTCGTCATTACCTTTTTACACACTCAGCTGTTCGGATGTGCAGGTTTCCTCGAGATGTTTTTCCTTCACCGTAGGAGCATCGGATAGATAGTTAATGTACTTACACTCTGTTTCATCTAAAATGATTTCTATGCCATCTCATATAATCACGTACGCTTGTTATCTTTAACTTTACATAAATACTACATAGTACACACCTAGCGACCTAGGAACTTAAATAATTAATCGTATATTTATAAAATACTGAACTGATTGAAATTACGAAATACGTCTGTCACAGGAATCATCCTAGATGAATCAGATAAGTTGGAAAAACTCATTGACACATGATGACCGCGGGGATTCAAACTTGGTAGGTACTTACGACCCCCTACGCCACTAGGCCACCGACGCTCTAATGGATTCTTTAAGTTAATGGGATTCTACTTATCAGTAAATTCATTGAAACCGGTCAACTCTTTTGGGCCTGATAACTTGAATAATGTTATGTATGAATGTTGAAGAAGCGAAAGAAATTTGTCAAGATCGTAGCAAGTGGAAAAAAGTGGTCTCTGGCTATCCCTCTAGTAGGTATGTATGTATGTACGTTATGTAAAATGTCTGAACACAAAACATTCTTCAAGCTACACCTTGCAAGGTTTTCATTTTAGTATAATATCTACTTGAATTTTAGGCCAAACGACAGTGACATATATCTAAGAACGATTGATAAATAATTTAATATTATCCTTCAATATATTTCATTAATGATAAGATGAGAAATTTGCGCGTTTTTTTATACTAAGCGACAAGACAAGTGTTTGACATACTTAAAAGTTATATTTAAAAAAAAGTGAACACATGTCGCTTTGGTTGCCATCAGCGAACTAATATTATAAAGATAATTTGAGATAAGATTAGACTCCTTTCGTATAAACACAAAAACATAATTATACAACTGAAGGTTAAATACATTCAACGAAGTCAATGGTCATTCAGTATTTGAATACAAGTGTTTTAATTCAGTCGCATTTCTTCATTTGAATTGGAAAGTTGTAACGATTTCAATCATGGCAAATAGAGGTGCGTTTAATATAACCGTTTAAATATTCCTAACATGAAATAACTATTTAAGAGTTCTATAAATGATGATAATAAATAAATATAAAATAGTTTAGTTAGTTAGTATGTTGAGTTTATTTAAGATGTAACTACCTATGTTGTTTTTTATTTTCAGTGGCATCTATTTGCCAAAACATAATTATTACTAAACGTTGTTTTGGTACGGTTAACATACCCCGCTGTGACTTCAAGCCCAACACTTACTCCGTAAGTTAACAAAATCAAATAAAATGAGATTATTTTACTACTTGCAAATTATAAAAACCCTTTTTACTTATACGGTCAGGCTTAACTTAAAATAATCAATAATAATTTTAATGAATGATTTGCTAAACGAATGGGAAAATGGTATAGTGGATTGTAAATTATACCTATGTAGGTACCTATAATGGCAACGGAAATATATTTTAGAATGCACAGTATTTACGTATGCATATCAAAGTAACTTTATTAATGCATATTCTTATTGTATTTTTACTAACTAATTAATTTCATCCAGGGACCATCATTCGAGAAAACTGAAAATATCAAAGCTAAAAACATACCACCAGCTGTGTACAATGTGTATAAGAAGCCAATTCTAATTCACCAAGGACGTATGCAATGGCTGTTTGGAAATGATGGAAAGAGATACTTGGATCTTTTTGGAGGCATAGTCACCGTCTCTGTTGGCCACTGTCATCCGTAAGTAACCCTATTTTTGCTAGCTTACTAGCCCTATTATTACAGCTGTGATTCGTGTTTGCGTCTCTTACTTTAACCACTGAATTGAAAGAAAAGTGCTGTAATATAAAAAAAGAAATACACTTTAAAACGAATAGTAAGTAATAATAGAAAAAGAAATACGTACGTTTTGTATTTATTCTCAGTCATAACGGTAAAATGAGGTCATTTATTCAATATTATTGAAACTTTATTGTAAAACGACATAAAATAATACAACCATAACTAAATAAGACTAAAATTAAATAAGACTAACTCTAAATATATAAATTAACTAAAACATTAAATCTAAGAATGGCCCCTGCGGCATTGTACCAAAGATGCTGGCAGCATTTCCTCGCTGGATGGTTAAACTTATACGTTGAGCGAGGAAACTGCCAGCTCTTCGGTCTCCCGTGACGTCAATGAGCCTCTTCGAAATTTCTTTGAAGAGGCTTCGAGCGCTAGGACCCCACGGACCAAGGGTCTCGACGCCGAATGGAATTATATTTTCCTACCTTCATGCTTTCGGCCGCTTCAGCTGCCGCACCAGCCCTATTAGAGGTCCGATGGAGATGTGATGAGGCTAGCGTGTCTACACAGGTTGCATCCCACACTAGCAACGGTAAAATAGTTGAAGAAATGAGACATTTTCGTAAAGTTTTTTCTTTTCGCATTATTGAATGAAATGATGGGAGTAGCATGCTGAGTTAAAGCTAATATAGATATATTGTAATAGTACTCGGTGTATCCTCTATATACCCCCTATATCCTCTAGGTATAGGCTCGGATAGCTAGAGATGATTTTTCTTAACGATGATGCCTTATACATCTTTATCGTTAGATCCATTATACTCTATAGTTAGACCGAATGGTTGGTTTTTTTAACAACGCAGTAAGTCGAGTTGGTAGTGAACCTGCCTAGGGGAGATAAAAATATTTGTGTGATGCACGAGTATTTGTTTTTAGAGTCTTAGATGTTTCCTATGTAGGGTAGAAGTACCGGTTTTGGCCATCTTTACACCGTTTTTGGGCACTCAAAATTTTAACAAATATCTCAAGAATTATATAAGTAATAACAATGTTTTTATAATTTACCTTTATTTTAATCTTCAGTCTTAACTATTTATGAAAATTATTTTTAATTTTACAGTATTTTTGATACTCATTTCGACCTGAAGTGGCCAAAAAGGGTACAGTGGCCACAAAGGGTACTTTTGCCCTATAATAAATAAGTATTCATTTCATTATTTAAGTACTTATGTTTTTCGTTATCTAGTACTCTTAGCACAAGCCTAGAGCTGAGACTAAATCAATTTGTGTAAGTCTGTCTCCTCATATTTTATTTATTATTTACTATTAATGTTTTCTTATGGAACAAACGGAAATGACATTCAATGAAACAATTTTAAAGCTTTATTTAATTTCGAACAAATTATGCCAGGCACCGCCATGGTACCATGTCAAATTGCAATAAGTCAAATCCTAAGTTTCCTTCATTACGTCATTTTAAAACAGTTTCATAGGGGCCACCAGAGATCAAGCTACATGCAAAATACGTTAAAAAAAGAATTTCCGGTGAATATTTAACGCGTGAAGGTATGTATGTATCTATGTATTTAACGCAAATAAATACTCGTAATACAGTTGTCAACAAACAATATTGCTGTTTAGGTAAAATTACGACACAATGACAAATAGTTTCCCTCGTTTTGCACCCTCTACAACAAACATTGATATCGTTGACAGAAGATTTAACTGGTTTATTTAGTTAAAATAACAGTTACAATCTTATCTAGTTAAAATCTTGAATTATTATTTCAGCAAAGTTGTAGCTGCATTAAATGAGCAAGCAAGTAAGCTTTGGCACACAACAAACATTTACAGACATCCTAAAATATATGACTACGTAGAAAAGTTGACGTCCAA
This sequence comes from Acleris emargana, assembly GCA_927399475.2. NCBI lineage: Eukaryota > Metazoa > Arthropoda > Insecta > Lepidoptera > Tortricidae > Acleris > Acleris emargana. Next base: position 3,259,209 of record OV656846.1, read on the forward strand.
GTTCCCTGGTGACTTAAAGGTACTTAATAATATTCTTATTCCGTGTTCTAGTAAAGTATATTTTTAACACGTCTAGTGACGTTGAATATCGATATTGACTTCATATAGCGACTGCCCGGGATGGGCAAACGCCCTGGTAATTCGAATACCCAGAAATAGTTATCTATCGAGTATTATAGCTAGAGGCATGTTTTATAAAGCTACAAGTAAAAATTTTACAGGTATAAACTGGCAACACCGCTCAAATGGCTGATCGTCATTGGTCTACATTGTGTCAAATGGAAACTTGTAACCTGTAAATTGTTATTTGTAGCTTTATAAAACGTGTCCCAGGTGGCCTTATATGGCGTATGTATGTATGGCGTATGGAGTATGGTTGCGTTTATCGAGTAACAAAATGTGGATAAAGCACTACGTCACTCTCGTACTTAGATCAAAAAGTGACGTATGTTTTATCAACATTATGTCACGCGATAAACGCAACCAGCCTAAGGCCGCAGGTAGGTATATACAAAAAAAAATAGGTATTAAGTGTTTACTCGCTGACGAGTAGATACTATCTTTATCCTCTGCCACTAAGCGCAGACTTAAATCATTGAGTCTGCCTGCATAGAACCCTGCCTTAATCTGTCATAATAATTTACCGAAGAAGGGAAGTAACTGCAACGAAGTTGGCGAAGCAGGGATCTCTTCGACTCCCATAACTTTATTGTTTCGATTTTCGAAAGTCAGAAATTGGTTTCCATATTATTTTTAGTCATAATAATCAATAGTCATAATAGTTGTTAGGTATAACGCGAAATAAATATAATTTTGATTTCTATTTACAACTCAAATTCCCGTGACTCCTTCAGAGAACTTAAAAAAAATACTTAACTGTAGCGTCTCAATTTATTTATGAGAATAATACAATCACCACATTGAATGTTATGACTTAATGACCGATAACGGTATGAAATTCAATACCTGTGATTAATGAAAGGGGAGTGAAAGAAAATTATGATTATGACTATTGAAATAATGACCAAAAACAACATGGCGAGCAACGATTATGAAAAACAACGGTGTGGATAAACCAAATCGAGAGATTAATGTTATGGGAGTCAATATAGACCCAGTCGAAGCATTCTATACTCAATTGGTAGTTAGCCACATTTAAAATGCTCATACTATTACTATGCCTAATGACAACTTAAAAGCAAAATTCATCAATTATTTGTGTGGCATGGTTCTAAGGTTTTTAATATAAGAATACTAAAAGTGTATTTTACGAAATGTCCATTTTAAATGAAGTTACTTTTTAGGTCGTATACTTAGTTAACAGTGGTACTGAAGCAAACGAGCTAGCAATTTTGCTGGCTAAGTCATACACAGAAAACAACGACATCATATCGCTGCAAGGCAGTTACCATGGGTATTCTAACATAATGCAAGGATTGACTGCGACCCAATGCTACCGGATGCCGATAACAGTGCCTTCAGGAATTCACCATGTTAGTAATCTTAATTATGAGGGATCTTACTTCAGCTGTTGCATACGCACCAAAAATCTAAGGATTTCTGTAGTAGACTAGGTACTTAAATAATCTTTTTTCTCGCTTAACCAAGGAAAACACGTGATTCATTGTATTTTCAACAGGCAATGCTGCCAGATCCATTCCGCGGTATTTGGGGTGGTTGTCGGGATTCCCTGTCCCAAGTACCTGAATCGTGCTCCTGCCCTGGAGACTGTGTACAGTCTGATAAATATGTGAATCAGCTTAATGAGGTATGTTTACCCTCATTTCTTATAATGTACCCAGCGATTTTCAAGTGTAGGTCCATATTCGGGGCGAACTTCCAGTAATGTGCATATTATATACTAGAAATGGCAAAAATATAATTTTGATATCATATCTAAAAACGTATCATAAAGGATGATAGTACAAACTTTTCAAAATTAATGATGTGACATTATCTTCCAGCTGCTGGATAACTCTGTACCTAAAGGCAAAGTAGCTGCATTCTTTGCGGAATCAATACAAGGAGTGAACGGTACCGTTCAGTTTCCGAAAGGATACTTGAGAAAAGCACACGAACTGATACGGAAAAACGGCGGTGTTTATGTCGCCGACGAGGTAACTTGAACTCCAGAAATCGCCTTATTATTCATGTCATTAAATCGATATTACTTCCTTGTAACCTAATCATTTATTGCCGATGATAATTTCGAAAGTCTAATGCTTTCAAATCCACAGTTATACATGGCACAAGAACATGAAATACCCAAAATTGGCATTGATAAAGTAATAAAGTTGGATTCTGGATTACTACAGACCTTGTTTGTATTTCAGGTTCAAACAGGCTTTGGTAGATTGGGAGATGCATTTTGGGGTTTCGAAACGCATGGTGTTGTGCCGGACATTGTAACAATGGCTAAAGGAATCGGCAATGGTTTCCCACTAGGAGCGGTTGTTACTACAAAAGAGATCGCTGAGGCCCACACACGCGCCACTTACTTCAATACTTTCGGTGGGAACGCACTGGCTTCCACTGTTGGTGAAGCTGTGTTAAACGTAGGTATTTTATTGCAAACATAGTGTCTCGAAATATTACCTATAGCACTACATAGCAGTCTTCTGGTAAAGGACAGTGCTTTACTTGAAGACAAACTTAGGTCCAGTTTAGCAATAAAAGAGTTTTACGTGGAATTCCCGCTTATAATGCATACTTTACAGGTGATCGAAGAAGAAAATCTACAACAAAACTGCAAAGAAATCGGGGCATATTTTATGGAAAATTTAACACAACTGCAGAAGACGTACCCAATAATCGGCGATATACGAGGCAAGGGACTGATGCTTGGAATTGAGCTAGTCAAACCCGGCACAAAGGAAGCTTTAAGCGTAGCTGATGTCTCGGATATTCAAGAAAATATTAAAGATCTGGGGATCTTAATTGGCCGTGGTGGAAAATATAATAATGTGAGATATTATTTTATTTAATGTTTTACCTTAATATTTCACAGCAATTATAATTTAGATATGTTTATTAACCATAAGGTTTGTTTGTATTTGTTTTAGGTCTTGAGGATAAAACCACCTATGTGTATAACAAGGAAAGATGTTGATTTCACAATTTCGGTTTTGGACCAATCTCTGAAGCAAAATAAATAATTATTTATGAATGTATTATTAATAAACTTGTAATAAATAAACAAAACCGATTTTTTGTACATAGCTCTTACAACATCACTAGCACGCGTTTCGCGTTTATCGAGTTAGTTAGAAATTACTAATTTTAGTTCAATTGTGGGAGCCACTATCGCAAAAAATAATAGCATTTTTATCCCAGAATTAAATTTATAAAAAATATAAAATATATGTCTAGTTAATCTTCAATTTAACCGCGGTGTTAAATTAATGTGCTGAGGTAGAATTTCTAAACGTAAAATACAAATCAGTCAGATGACAATGACAGCACCCGACTTGTTATAATTATGTGGCCGTATGGGCACGGATCCCTTAGCCCTTCTTTTTGAGAAAAACCAAACCAAAAAAAAAAGTTATAATAATAAATAAATAAATGTCATTAGAATTAGATTTCTTTGCGGTAGCTGATAAGCGACAAGTGTTCAAATAATTGAAAAATGGTTTTCAAATGCCAAGAGGACAGTTTTCTGAAGGAGGTAAATAATCCAGAATAAGGAACATAATTATTTTACCTATTCAATAAGGTCGAATATCGAGTTTCCGGGTATTATTTTCAGTTCACATCGAAAGTGGTATCGTGTGAGAAAACTTCGGAGCCAGTAATAGAATATGGGAAAACTTCGAAGTTTGAGGGATATCAGATTACATTGGAGAATACTGTACTGTTCCCTGCTGGCGGTGGACAGGTAAAAATAATAATAGCGATGCGATTTTCTTGAAATTATTATAAAATTAGTAATGAGCGGTGTCGCCCCGTATCTTTCCGGATCACTGCCATACCCTTCTACCTGCCACCAAGCACAAGTGTTGCATTTTCGTGTTTTGGTGTGGGGGTAAAACAACTGGTAGTATGACAATGATAAAGGCATAGCTTAGCTAATTTTCTTCTTACTCGGTTAGATTACGGCTGTGACCGTATGACCGGCTGTGAATTAGTAGAAATTAAAGATAAAAGATAGAAGATAAGTGCCTACTTTTAAACCTAAAACATTAAGTTTTAACAAATTATGCATTTCATTGTTATGCATTATAATTTATAATCATATCATTGGTTTATTTCAGAAGTGGAAATTATGCATTTTGTGATATGCAAAATGGAAATAAGCACATTAGTTGTTATGCAAATTGTTACACACGCTACAGCATGGTAGTGGTTGTTTTGAGTATGATCGTACTTATTTTATATTTTCATAGCCTCACGATGTTGGTTGGCTAAATGGCACGGAAGTTGTTCAAGTATTGCGTAAAGGAGATGAAGCGTTGCATTTCACACGGGACCCGTTGGAAGTGGGTGCTGTTGTTGAGCAGAAGATCAACTGGGAGAGGCGGTTTGATCACATGCAACAGCATACAGGTATGTATTAGGGCCTGTATTGTACTCAGTGAAACATAATTGCTTTTGATTTGTTTGACGTCAATATTATCAACATTTTGAGAGTTCTTATTTACTTGACAGTAATAGTATGTATGTATATATGTAAACTTTATTGCACAAAAGTATAAATATTACAGTATTGTTATAAAACTAATGTACAAAGGCAAACTTATCCCTAAATGGGATCTCTTCCAGCTAACCTTGAAGTAGATGACTAAGGACCATGCATGGGGTTGGACACATACAAGTTTTGCACCAAAAGTAGCAAAACGAGATGCTGGTACTTATTATAAAAAAAAAAAACAAATTAATTAATATATACATTTATACAAATTAACAACATTTAATAGAGGCCGAGTTAAAAACAATACAAACGCATGTCAAAAGTCCGTGTCCTTGTGGTACACCTGTCTCTAGCAGTGACCGTCTTTCTCCTGATATGATGATGACACAGTATTCTTTGATCCAGGCCAGCATCTTCTCTCAGCAATTCTAGAAAAAGATCACAACCTCCCCACCACTAGCTGGTGGCTGGGGGCCGAGGAGTGTCACGTGGAGCTGGACACCATTAAAGTTCCCAATGAGGTCATAATTAAGGTGGAGGAACGGTGCAACGATCTCATACGGCAGGGGAAGTCTGTCAAAGTAAAGTTTTGTAAAATGGGGGATGAGGATTTAGACGAGGTGAGTGAACTAATTCATCCGCGGGCTTCTCAAAAATTCTGGATCCAGGACCTGTGAAGGGATGTTGCTTCCCTCTAATAAATGCTGTGATAGACATTTCACCGCATTTATCAGGGCCTCACGGGCAGCTGCTGGATTCCACCATCGTACAACTTGTACCATACAAAACTATTGTTTCATCAACCCTATTTATTTATTTAATATTTATTGCTCAAAGAATATACTTAATACACAAAAGGCGAACTTAATGCCGAAAGGTATTCACTACCAGTTAACCTTTGGGCAAAGTAGAGTTTGTAGTGGCGGTGCAACATAAGGTCTAACTATTTATACATAGTAATTATATACTTACATATCATTATAATTAAATTAACATAAATACTTACTAAATTGCATTAATAAATTATTACATACATAATCAGTGATCGGAATTAGGAGAGCTGAAATACTTATTCCTCGCAAGAGAACTAATATAGAGTGGTTACAACTGGGCAGAAATTAATTATCCCTAACAATGGATGGTAGTGCGAGTGAGGATGGTACAGAGGGGTGGCAGGGGTGGTTATGGTACAGGGGGTACCTAACCTAACCTAACCCCGTATCATTCTAATAACTAAATAGCGCTAGTCTTACCTAAAAACTAACCATGGATATCTCCCGAACTATGAGGTGGAGCAGGAGGGGGGGGGGGGTGGTTTGGTGGTCACAGCTCTAACCTGATAAGGATTCCGCAGCATACATTCCATCAAATGAGTGTTGGTGATTCATGGGAATCAATTTTACCCACTAACCTTGCCGACAAGCATCACTATTCGAAATGTTCTGTTTCTGTATGTAAGTTACATTTTTTGTTGTTAAATATTATATTTCCTTATAATATTTCAGGCTCACACCAGAGGCCTCCCAAAGGACTGTATGGCTACAATTCGCATCATCTGCATAGAGAACGTCGACGAGAACATGTGTTGCGGAACCCACGTGTCCAATCTAAGTCAACTGCAAACTATTAAGTTGTTAGGCGTCGAACCTGGAAAGAAGGGAAAGACGAATCTTAGATTTGTAGTCGGCAAACGAGTTACGAAGACCTTCCAAAAAATGCTGGATCGAGAGAAGGCGATGACTGGACTGCTCAAGTATGTGGACGTGTAGCTTCTATTATTCGTTAGTTATTAAAAATATAAATACTTAATATTATAAAAAAAAAAAATTTTTTTTTGTTTACCGTTTTTCCTGGGGACTTACCTACCTAGGCAAAGTTAACGTTTTCAAGGCCTAATTTTCTGGCTGAACCCAATGATATTTTATATTTAGATACGTGCGCGTAAAAGCGTTACTCAAAAAGGAAGGTAATTTACCTTACTACGGTTTAGTTGCACCGCGGCCGCTGACACGCACGCATCAAAGACAATAAAATTATACTATAGAAAAGTAGCAAATATATATCATAATAAATTATACTGTAACTAAAAGGAAGCAAGGATGTCTCATTTCATTCGTATACCTTAAATATTTAAAAAAATGTTTACTTCGCCATAATTTATTTAATTTGCACCGGCGCCACGCACGCCGGCGCGGCGATATCGCATGAGAGCGATAAAGGCGGGAATGGCGAGCAATTTGAAACAACTATTTATCTCTTTCTAACAATAGCGTTCGCTACGGATTGCCGTCTTTATCTGTAGAAATATGGTAACGTAATGTGTTTTAAATGCGTTTACTATGAGCATAACGTATCTAAATATAAAATACGAGTATCATTGGAACCCATATCTGCATATACGGCGCCATTGAATGCCTTAGGGTGTTGTCACACTGCTCCGCACATCGCAGCGGCGTCAGATGCTGCGGTTTTTAACTATGTACTGAAGAATTTTGATTTGTACGCAAAAACCGAACGGTAGTCACACTGGCTTCGTCTCTCCGGACGGCGCAGGGTATGCCACACCGAGCTCTATAGTAAATCCGCTCCGCTCCATAGTCAATGCGTATCGTCGTGCACCACAGTTCCGGACGGAGATACGGAGCAAACCCGTACGGTTGTGCGTCGTCACCGCACGCGAATTCGTCGCTCCGCACGCCGCAACCGGATGCGGCGGCAGTGTGACAACCGCCTTACGTCTTATAAAAAATGTGTCACTCACACGTCAAATGTTTGCATAGCATACTATGCAAATTACAAAATAATGGTTACGTAACTCCCCCGAATGGTTGCCGGGGTAGAATAGTGCCACTCCATTTATTTATTTATTATTCAAATTCCTATATTTAACACTAACAGACTAGCTAAACGTGTTAACAGGATAAATATTTACAGTAGCGGTAGTACAGTAAACCAAGTTTAGTCCATGTCTTCCCGTGGATGTCGTACGAGGCGACTAAGGGAATAAGGGTAGTTGTAGTACTGTTAGGCGATGGGCTTGCAACCTGTCACTAATATGCTAGTAAACACCTTCGCCTAATTATGCAAAATGTGGTTACAGAATTATCAACAAGGTTTTAGAGTTGCTGGTTATTCTGTGGCTCTGTGAGTTTGTGTGTGTGTGTATATTACGTAATAATGTCTCTTTTATTCTTGTGTGACTAGTGTCGACGGTTCCAAATTTACCACGGCGTTTAAAATTTTCAGAAACGACGCAAGCAAACACGAGGAGCTAGTTCAAAAACTGCAGAAAAACTTGAAAGTAACCAGCAAGAATCTGCAAAATGTGTTAACAGAATTAGCTCAAGTAGAGATAGAGAGGATCAAAAGCGAAAAGCCCAAGTTTGTGTTCATGTTCAAGAAGGAAGCGACGCCGGAGTTCAACAGGGCGGTGGGTAAGGGGGTGGAGGGGGAGGGGCGGTTCATGTTCCTGGCCGCCGAGGACCCCGACAAGCCGAAAGAGGGCCAGATTATTATTCAAGGGCCGGAGGAACACTGCAACGCGTTAGGAAACCAGTAAGTGCATTTAAAGATCCTTCAAAGCGGTTCTTGTAGTACTGTTAGGCGATGGGCTTGCAACCTGTCACTAATACGCTGGTAAACATCTTAGCCTATTTGTGCAAAGTGTGGTTACAGAATTATCAACAAGTTTTAAAAGTTGTTGGTAATTCCTTAGCTCTGCCTACCCCACTTTTGGGAATGAAGGCGTATTATGTTATGTACCCAAGGTCTAATTCTATGGAACTTGCTAACTATGTAAACAAACCGCCATATTGATATTGTCTCTGAATGATGGATTTACTAGTGATGGGCAATACTCCTTCTTTACTTATGTCAAACCATATCGAATATTAAAATACCGAAAGTGAAAAACAAGTAGTTACTTATTTCTAAATTTGTTTAATCACGATCTGAAGAAAAATCGGTACTTGAAGATGATATATATCACCAGTATTTATTACAAAAGGTGCCGTTATATCATCGGTGAGTGTGATCGATCAGCGTGAGTTAGGTAATGTGTAGGGGCCTTAATATATCGCCAACTTTAGCCACAACACTACCCATCATAGACAATTTGTAGATTTTAAAAGAAACAAAAACGTCATCCCATCAGGTCCTAATAACCTAACTTATGAAAACATTTAAACTTTTAATGAAATATCCAAGTTAGAGTTATATATTTGGTGATTTTGTATTTTAAAGTAACAACCGTTTCAATAGTTTATGGTTTTAATGGTGTTTGATGAGGTGGTGTGAAAATTCAAGGAGAAACAGTGTCAAAACAAAGTTAAGTCTTTTGTTTACATAGTTAGCAAGTTCCATAGAAATACACTATATGTTATGTCAAAGCGGTTAGTCGACGCAATAAGGTCCAAAATACTGGCCTTTACTTGGCACAAAGATTAAGCATTGCCATTCAACGTGGCAATGCTGCCAGTATTCTGGGAACGCTGCCCACTGGTTGTTTTTTTTTTTTTCACTTATTAATTTTACCTACTTCATAACAATAGGCGTCTATTGAAAGCCTTATGTCAAATACAAAGGTATTATTCACACACCAAACATGTTTGCTACATGCTATGTAAATTACAGTTTAATTAATTCGAATCTAAGTCTCTTTTAATCTTCTAATTAATGGTGGTTTTCAAAAATAGGTATGTTTTTTTAAATCTTAAAGTAAAAAGACAGACACATATCGTAAGTCGTGTACTATGCGTTCAAAACCCTTAGGAAATGACCAGTATTTTTACAACCAATTTTACTATGGGAACACTTGTCTGTGGTAGTAGGTAAAATCTGTACTCTAATGTTATTTATCTATATATATAAAAATCAATGCCATTTTTCGTTGTAATTTTATAACTCAAGAACGGGCTCACCTATCCAAACCAAATGTTTAGTCTTTGTTCGGACTGATTAGTAGATGGTTTATGTGAAGTTTGCACAAAATCAGTCGAGCGGTTCTTCATTTATCACATTTTTTGTAACAAATGAATTGAAAGTCAGAAATTTGCAGCGGGGCGAAGCCGCTGGCGGGCCGCTAGTTACGGTATAGATTTTTGTAACGTTATGAGTTTAAATTTGGAACGGCTGTCAAGACTCAAGCAGGTCTCTATTCTAGTATTCATAGATATTGAAGCAGTTATTGACTCAAAACGTCTATTCAGGATGTTTTTTTAGTATAAACCGCACGACATTTGATCTCGTGACTTGAGAATAGGGACCATTCATTTGTCTATGATTTAAAAAATACATTCGTCTTGCCGCCATTATTTTTGTCTTTTATTTGTTGGATTTTTGCTATTACGAAATTTTCCCCTGATTCCAAAAATACCATAATTTGAAAATACCAGACTTCACGTTATACCACATTCCCAAATCACCAGATTCAAATTAAGGTTAGTTTATTGTAGGTACGTAACCAAAATTTTTAATCTGGTGGTATTTTCAAATTATGGTATTTTGGGAATGAGCGGAAATTTTCTCTCACTAACGCTCGTTTTAAATCTATACTCGCGTTTTTATTGCATAAAGCACTTAGACCTTCTATGAGGCACTTAGACCTTATACTATTAATAATAGTCTATTATGCTGCCTTTTTAATTTGGACAGTAGAATAGGGGCGTCAATTACTATTTTAAAATCGTGTTGTTATGACAACTCAACGGCAGTCAGGGCAGTCTTATGGTCATCCATCACACACTACAGCGCCCCGACACCAGATCAGTACCGCCCCAGCTTAGTGATACATTAAAAATTGTGCTTTGATTTGTGTTAATACGATACATTTTTCAGTGGACATCGCGAGGCCCACGCCCCGGCAATTGTTTTTACTTTAACTTGGAAAATGTATCGTACTAACACGAGTCAAAGCTCATATTTGATGTTTCAATTTGAGCAGAGGCGGTGCTGATGGTGGTGGACTGGAATTAAGTGTGACAAAACGAGACGCCATTGCAGACAAAATTGCGCTTATCGTTAATTTACCTGAAAGTTAAAAAATAACCTGGAAGATTGAGCTTCGTTCGGTTTTATTTATTGAGAAAGTAAAATCGTGTGTTAAGCTTTCGCATGTAAACTGCTAAATCGATTTCGATGAACAAGATCTACGCATATGGAGTCGAAGGAGAAGCTAGTAATAATGGCTTTAGACAGAATAAATGGTAGTCTTGTATACTTACGAGTTTTTTTTTCCAGAATAACAGAACTACTAAAGGGCAAAGGTGCATTCAAGAATGGAAAGTTCCAGGGCAAAGCAGGGGACCTAGGAGCAATTAATAAATGCAAGAAACTGATTGAGGATTACTTTAATAACATAAACATATAACTTAATAAAACATTTCACCAACAAATTCATATTTTATTGTTATCTACATAATTTCCATAAATATTTTGATACATAAAAAATAACAAGGTATAATGTGCACAGAGCTGGAGAATAAGTATTGTGCTCATTTCCAAAATACCAGAAATTTAAAAAAGCACATTCTTAATATACTGGAATTCAAAGACCTATATAAATAAAATATTAATTTTTCTCAAACATGCCGAAAGAATTCGGAAAGAACGGTTTCCCGATTGAAACACATGGACCGAAAGTGCCTCATTTTACTCCTAGGAGTAAAAAAAAACCATATGAAAACACTTTCTGTTCGTGTCCATATTGTTTTTTAAAACTGCTCTCTATTGCGTATAAAATTAAAAGAACCATGATAAAAATCCCGTACACCCAACTTGTGGAGTTTTCAAACAAACTTGCTCTCATGTATTTGTATCATTTCGTCGCATTGTCTGAGAAAAGCATTATATATGCCTCGGCGGAGACGAGGATTTCCTGACTCGTGTTATAGCAGGTTAACCACCTCGTCAGGAAATACCTTACTTTCCGCGCCTAGACATGTACTTATTATTACACGATATTTCGCGATTCTATTCTACTCTGTAAAATAGCTATTGACATGTAATTGTATCCGCAGTGTGGCCAACTGGGAATAGGACAAAAGGACAAAAGCTATATAGATGTAACGAGTAGAATAAGGCCCCCTAATTGTAAAATTCTGATATTTTGGAAATAAATTGTACATACGTCGTCTTTTGTCGGATAAATTTGCTTTCTCAGTAGGAATATCAATGTTTATTATTAATGAAGTAAACTGAGAAGCAAAATATTATATGTCTGACAAAGTACGATGTTTAATTTTATATGAGCGCATGTATTGTTTAAACGCGTAGACTGTTTGGTCTATTTTTTACCTTAAATATTGGAAATAGAAAATTCTACGCGAAGGAGACTAACTTTTATTTTTGTAAACAATTATTACTGCATAAATGATTTTTTGAAAATTTGCCTGCCTTAACCGGGAATCGGAACTGGTCGAATATGGTTTTTTACGGTCTTTGTTTAATTAAAAGGCGTATGTGTTACATAAATGATCACAATCAATGACTTCGATTCCTGTTTTAAGAAAAGGATTTTTATAAAGTATGCCTCATTTTCGTAGAACTTGCTTCACAGTGCACACAACACAAAAGTATAATTTGCATGTGCCACATATACAAAAGTATTCATTACTTCATTTATTGCACTTCCTCATTAAAATGAGTTAATAATTAAACGTACAACTAAACTACTTTTCATTTGAAAATGAAATTTTGAAATTGACGTAAAAAATAATACAACAAGAAATAAAGCATGAACTATTATTTGATTTTTTTGCATGCTTTTATCAACCAAAGTTATTAAACTAGTAATTATTGTTATCTCCAAACAAGGCAACTTCAGTAGTTCTCCTTCAAATAAAGGCATATGGCTTGCTTGCATGTGTGCGTGGCTCGTATGTACGCGCCGCGAGCCACCGCGAGCAAACTCAACAGGACGGACCGAGCCGGCTTAGTCGGGGCCGCGCCGTCGCCGCGTTTAGTTGCGTGCGTTAAGTATCGAGCGACGCGCATCCACACAACCCTACTGCCCGAGCGGCAATAGATAACAGAAACTCCAAAAGAGTCTGAGAAAAAATACTTTTCTATTTATACTATGGTAACTCCTTCAAAGTTGTTATACAGGGTGGAAAGGGACGACGGCCTTTCCGTTAAATTCGATATTATGTATCTTTAGTACTATATTTTTCTCCAAGAAACTATGCTAATATTTTTAGCCGTTTTCGAGTTACAGCTCGTTAAAGTTTAATACAAAAACCGAGTAGTTTCAACCCTAACAGCTGATAAGGTCAATGACCCCACCTTGACCTAACTAGTAAACACTAACTTTGTGACGTTATTGATGGATGACATTTTGTAGGTGCATTGACAATATTTTTGTTTTGCAACCTGTTTGTTTCACAGATAATTATTACAATGACAATAAGCACGTCACAATTATGTCACACTCTTAAACTGATGAAATGCTTAATAATGCCACTATTTGAGGCTGGAGATTATCTTAATTTGTTACTGTTATACGCAGAGTGCAACTACAATACCTCTGAGACTTTGCGTCAATACAGACAGCGATATCCTCCACCGCATCCATCAGATCGTCAAACGATTTTACGTGCCTTTGACCGCGTTGCTAGCAATCGTCCTATAATCCCCCGACCATTTCAAGACGACCAACGCGGAGGAGGTGTAGTACGACTTGCTGCGGGGCTCGAAGAAAGAGTACTGCGTTATTTTGATCGAAATCCAAGAGCAAATTCCAGGCGGGCGGGTCAGCACTTCGGATTAACTCATACGACAGTATTGAAGATACTAAAACGTGCCCGTCGTCGTCCTTATCACATACAGAGGGTTCAAGCGTTATTGCCCAGAGACTGCCCCATCCGGAAAGCATACTGCCGGTGGTTGTTGGACAAAATAGCTGGAGACCGTGACTTCATTAGACGCATTATTTGGACGGATGAAAGTGTATTTACACGCAATGGAGTGTGGAACAGGCGAAATGAAATGAACACGTGTACGCCGAAGAAAACCCATTCGCGTACCGTTATTCGAGTCACCAATATCGTTGGTCAGTAAACGTATGGGCTGCAATTCACGGGGAAACAATTATAGGGCCTGTGTTCTTACCTGCAACACTTAACAGAGTTGGATAAATGGCCCTCCTAAACTCCGAGGTTGACGCTTACCTCGATAACTTGCCACTGGCTGAAAGACAACGCACTTGGTACCAACAAGACGGAGTACCAGCTCGTTCCGTGATAGAAGTGCGTAAGAAATTAAACACTGAGTTTGGGGACAGATGGATAGGGCGATTCGGGCCACACCGTTGGCCCCCAAGAAGTCCGGACCTCACGGCACTGGACTTTTTTCTGTGGGGCACGATTAAAGACAAAGTGTTCAGGACAGAATGTGATACTGCCGAGGAAATGAAAGAAAGATTAATTACTGCCTTCGAACAACTGCGTAAAAAAAATCGTGAAGAAAATACATTATCGAAGGTGCATCGCCATACTCAGGCACGAGCTGCTGCCTGTATTATTAGACGCGGTGGAATATTTGAACATCGGGTGTAGATCCCTAAGATAACAGGTATTCTTTTCTCCTTACAAATGTTGGAATGTAGTTAGGAACATACATAGGGTTGTCACCAATATTAAACATGACTTAATTTAACTTTTTTGTTTTCTTTATAATAATTGTTTCTAACCATTGCACATCGAATGTACATCACTTATGTGATATTATATTTTCGGGAACGGCCCTCGTCCCTTTCCATCCTGTATAATGCTTTACAATATGGAGTCTTTTAAATTTTCTATCAAATATGTCAATTGTATTTTGGAATGAATTTAATAAATACAATTAGGCAATAACATTTAATTAACATTTACCTTATAAATACAAGCTATTACACAGTTTAGATATGGCCTGGGTGATTATACGTGGATGTAATGCATATTGCTAAATTTGATAAAGTGGATGCATTATTTGCTATGACGCTGGCACGTGGAAGCGTGCGTTACAATCATCTCTGTCAACCTTTATTCCGTGTCGGCTTTAGTCCGACAAGTTCATGCGTTGCTCTCCTGAGGGGTCAGAGGTTTGCGGGGGCGGCTGTTTGAGTGAGGCGATTACACTAAGGGAAGTGCCGCGTACGAATATTCGCCTCGTCCTCCCACCATTTGGACAGACGCATTAAAACTTGTTAAGACTTCGTGCTTTATTCAATCCCTGTTATCTAATATACACACGATTGTTAGCTCAATTTTACTGTATTGGGATTTTAAAATGACAACTATAAAATCCGTAAAGTATTTGATAGCAATATTATTTATTTATTTATGTGTATATTATTACTCTTGTGATGTTAAATTTTCATATTACTAGACCCCGTTATCAAGCGGGCAGTTTGGTGTACCCCTAACATTAAAACTTTGCTTGGAGTATCTATAACTATCATGGAAGTGTGCTCTTTTGTGTATAAACATCAAGTATTGTTTCAAAAATTTCAGGATACTTCCACACGTACATTACGACCTCAATACATGCATAAATTGTATAAACCTATTATGAAATTAAAACTATCATCAAATAATTGTTACGGCATGTGTATTGCCATCTTTAATAGTCTACCAGTCGTTTAAAAAAATAGGTAATTTAAATCAATTTAATAGTGCGCTTAAACAATGGCTCACGGAAAAATGTTTTTATAGTGTAACAGATTTCATGAAAAAAATATATTAACGTGAATTAAATTATGACATGTAGGTAAAATAATGACATATTTATAAATAGCAAATTTAAATTCAATTTATTGATATGTATAGTTTCTTTTTTTTATTTTGACTTAAGCATGTATTTTTTGTAAAATTGTGTACGTCTGAAAAGACAGGTTTTGGCGAATCTAGTTTTAAGCATTAACACTGTGCATCCCTACCCAATTCCATGCAATAAAGATATTACTTACTTACTTACTTACTTACTTACTTACTATTCAAATAAAAAATAATTCGTAATATTTTTATTCGCGAATAATTTATTTGTCGAATAATATATTTTCGAATGATTTATTCGGCGAATAATTTATTTGCGAATGATTTATTCGTGATTAAATCCTCCATGAATGAATCATAAGACTACTTTTTCCTTATTTTATTCAAATAACTAACACGATTAAGAAATAAAGTGACTCGTTTATAAGTAGGCACTGCATATTTCAACACCTTAAATATTGACAATAAGGTTAAGGGATAAACCCAGGTAGTAAAATAAACAAAGGAATTCTTGGCAATTCATTCATTCAAAAATAAATTATTCGCAAATAAATTATTCGACAGATAATTTATTCGAATAAGAATAATCATTCGAGAACTTCATTCGTTATTCGCGAATAATTTGGTTATTCTTATTCGTCATTCGAATAAATTTTGCCCATCTCTGACTAAAATGCAACGTCGAGACTTTGATAGTATGTATTTCACATCACTAATGTTAGGTATTCACCAAACTGCCCGCTTGATAACAGGGTCACATATTAAAGTCACCCAAAGCACAATACATACACAAAAACTCATCTATATCCAACCTCTAAATTACCGGAAGTCCTCCTTACCCTCCATATTGTTGGAGGCGTTGATGCTGGCAATCAGTTTCTCTATGCCCAGGTTGGTCCAGTCCTGGGAGACGTCATCTAAGTAGTTGTCAAAGTCAATGAGGTCCCGCTGTACATTGCTTTGCAGGAGGTGTGACACTGTTTCTAGGACGTATGATGTTTCTGGAAATATTTTGTTAGGATAAAAAAAAAAAACTTGGTTTAAGTAATAATGAACTTTAGTCTGTATTTAGGCATCACGGGCACAAGTAATTATCCCTGTTACAGTGATGATACTTAACATAATTCTGCAAGAAACACACATGAGTGATGGTGCATAATTCAAAGTTCCACATCAAACATATTCCCTACCCAAGCAATGTTTACATAATTTATTGACTATAGTCGCGTCGCCGTTCTAAGAGGCCTGATTCGGCAGCTGTCAACACAGAATAGTATAACCTCAAACATGACAGCAGTCAAAACAATGTGACTACAAATCATTCACTGTCTGGTTTAGGCTAACCATTTGTTCTGTTAGCATTGCGTTCTGCGCAGTAGAAACAAATACAAAGAAAAGCCTGTAGACCCCACAGATAAACAAAAACTTACGGAACACTACGTCGTTGGCGTCTTTGAGCTTCCACTTCCCTTCAACGTACTTGTGGAGCTTGATGGCTGGCGTGTCTAGATGCTGTACCATCTTTTTGTTGTTCACCTGGAACATAAGTCACAAATTTTCCATGATTAATCTTTATTCAAGCACATATTGACAAAATGGCTCATGGATAAATGTTTTTATAGTGTACAAGATTATTTAAAATTTAATGTAAATGTATAATACCCATATTATTATTTAAATTCTGTATTATTATTATTTTTATTGTTTTTTTCTTAATTTTTTTTTGACATGTTAATTAGATTTAAAATCAACAAAATATTTGCACACTTGCATGCAGGCTGAATACACTGGAATATTATTTTGTAACACCTTCATTTATTACTGTATTCTAGCAAATAAACTTATTTGATTTGATTTGATTCTTTTGTGACTCCTGGAATAAATAGAATTGACTGTACATACAAGATTTGTTTAAAGACAGTGCCCATTTGCAGAAAAACCACTAGTCATTATTTTTCTACAAAAATACCACACTAAATAGTTAAGCCCAAGTAAAAAAAAAAAATGTAGCCATTTTATCCTTTGCATTTTAAAATCCGGTATTTTTGCTGATTACTATCATCCAATTTTTTCTCCTATTGTATAAACCCTAGCCGTGTTACTTATAAATGCAAATTAACCATGGTTTAGCTACTCCACGGTTACTCCATGTTACAATAGTTTAAAAGTTATTTAAGAATAATGAAATTTGTAGTTTCATGGTTTTACATAGGTCTGCATACTAGGACTGGCTACCACCCTATCTTACGAACAAATATGAACAATCTATCGTACCACAATAAACACAGCTGAAGGGAAGTTCTCCGCAATCTTCTCTGCTATCTTCTGTCCAGGGCACTTCTCAACTGTGTTGTCAAGGAAATTCTCACAGGCTGCATAGTACCCAGCTATGATACGGTTGTTTACCTGCGCCACTGTTTCTATCTGGAAAATAAATCTGTATAAATGAACAAACCAAAATCACACTCAATGTAGACCCCCAAGAGCAATGCAATAGTTTTCTGACAAGTATAAATCCGAAATCATATGATAATGAATGAGGTAATAAAGTTTTTTGTTAGTTTTTTTAAGTTTGTACCTACAGCATTAAGTTTAAAGAAAAAACTTCATGAAGTTTCTTTGAATTATTATTCGTTTTGTTCTAACATATTTTATTCAAAGTTCAAAGTTCAAAAACAAACAAACCTTGTTGTGAAAATGACAAATACCACAAAGTTTTCCCCCTGGGCTTGAAAAAAATGTGGTTCATCTTCTAAGTTACTAGTATTTTGCTACATAAATGTTATTCTGACTTGGAAATTCTGCACTCGTTTAATCTGATTTTGTTTGAACAGTGACATAAAAAAAAGACACTCAATGGTACATGAAAAACTGTTGATTCAACCTTAAATTCAAGTGCTTATCTAATAAAACACTAGAAAGAAAAGGATAAGACATAACAAACTTTAGTGCAAGTCTTTCAGCTTTAGTTAACAGTAAAGGATAGAGTCAGGTTAGACTAGTATAGAGCATAAGTGAGAGATTGGCAAACTGTACAATAATAAATAACCAAGCAATAATAAATAACCTATAAATTTATTGTGACATGGGTCTTCTACAACAGAATATTCAATAAGCCCACTCATATATCAGTAGTTTACTATTTTTTTCAAATAAGTAATGTTTGGAAATAATTTATTATTGTTAAAGCTCGATAAAATGTCTTTCTATTTTCAATCATTAAGTACTTAGGAATGGAAATCTAAACGAGTGCTAAGGAAATCAAAAATTAAGGGTTGTAACCTGAGTAAGAGCGACTTCCGCCATAGGGGACAAGTAATGGCTATGATGGAACAGAGGCACGGTATCTACAATATCCAGGTCCTGATTCTTGGCTCCGTCTCGGATTTTACTAGCATCCGCTAGCAGCACCCCATTTACAGCACAATGGGGGTATTTAGCCGCGTGCAGGATAATTTTAGCGTACGCTGTAGTCTCCAATGATACTCTACCCATGTTTAAAGCAAATTTGGTGTGGATTTGTGTGATAAATAATAAATTAATATGCCAATTGAACAAG
This sequence comes from Acleris emargana, assembly GCA_927399475.2. Classification (NCBI taxonomy): domain Eukaryota; kingdom Metazoa; phylum Arthropoda; class Insecta; order Lepidoptera; family Tortricidae; genus Acleris; species Acleris emargana. The sequence continues at coordinate 3,278,149 of OV656846.1, forward strand.
TCACTCGTCAGCGACTTAACACAAAACCATAGATAGACTAGACTGGAACTGGAAGAAACAGAAGTGCTATAACCTAAACCTTTTTACATATTAGAGGAAAGTTTTAGTTCTCATTGTTTTTATGGTTGTCAAGATTGACATAGAAAATAAAATGTTGTATTGTAAATTAATTACGTTTTATCATTTATATCAACTGGCGACGAGGATTTAAAAAACTGAATGTCGAAAATGAACGCGGAACAGTTCAAACAGTTCATGGAGGCTCATATGAGCCAACAACAACAAATATCTGATCTTTTACGAGTCGCCCTAACGGCGCAAACAGCAGCAGCGCAAAACATTTCAACGCCAACGGCTACAACATCAAAGCATAACAATAACGAACGATGCAAAAATATCAATAATTTTGTACATGAAAAATTTAACCCGAAAACGTCCACGGTTGAAAATTTTATTGAATATTTTGAACAAAAGTGCACCATCTATGGCAGTGAATATCAACTAATGAAAAAAGATTTACTCATAACATGTTTACCACCAGAAATATTTCATCAAATCAAAATAGCCTTTAAGAACACTTTGGAAAACACAACCTATTACGAAATTAAAGAGAAATTATACTGTCTTTACCACAAAAAAACAACACGTTTCAAGGCGTTGGTGGAGTTTTGGAACTGTATTCGAAAAGAACACGAATCAATGGAAACGTACGCCAATAAATTAAAGGAATTGAGTAAGCACTGCGGCTATGAAGGTGATGTCTTAGAACGCCAATTACGTGATAGATTTGCCACGGGCTTAAACCACGACATACTGGAAATAGATCTAAAACAAAAGTGGCCAGACCTTCAAGAACGAACAAACGATGGCAAAACTATAGAAATCACATTCGATCAAATCTTTGCAGTAGCTTTATCAAGAGAACTGGCCGAAAACGATAACCCCCTCAACGTGGAGCAAGACCCGACGGCACTATCAGTACAACGCATTCAAACGAAAGATCAATTTAGAAATGACACCAAAAAGAGACAACTTTCAAATTCCCAGTGCAAGAGGTGCGGGAGAAATGATTTACATGAAACTCAAAACTGTGTAGCTAAAGACCACACCTGTACAGCGTGTCAAATTAAAGGCCATTTCGAAAGTTGTTGCATAAAGACCGGAAGAGCTTATTTATCGTTTCGATCGGGACCTAATAAATATAATGTAAACCGAGTCACAAGAAGTACGTATTCAAACAAAAAACCTACAAGAAAAACATTTTCAGATGATAGTGATGAAGATGATGATGGCACTGACGTAAACAAAGTCATCACAAAAAATAACTATATAAGATGCAAAAAAATTGATACCAAAATAAATGGAACCAAATGTACTATGGATTGGGACACCGGATCCATACGAGTATATTCAATTATAAGTACATCATTCTGGAGAGAAATAGGATCACCAAAACTTACAAAGGGACCTAAATTAAAAGCCTATGGTGATCACAAACTTAAACCCAAAGGACTAGCAGAAGTGACTGTTGAAATACAGAAACAGCAAAGAATTTTACCAGTAGTCGTGATCAAGAACGCAAGCCCCATGCTCTTTGGGTTACAATGGAGTGAAATGTTCAACATGACGTTTCCTAGTCCAGTATATTCAATAAAGAATCAATTTTCACTTAAACAGATCATTGATGAAAACAAAGATTTATTCGATAACCAATTGGGAGAGGTGAAGAACTACGAAGTAAAGATCCATGTAAAACCAGAAATAGAGCCTAAACATTTTCCATCAAGACCGATCAAATTTAGTTTAAGGAAGAACGTGGAAATGGAACTGGAACGGCTAACAAAAGAAGGTATTATAGAACCAATAGACCCAAATGAAACGCCAATTGAATGGGCTACTCCAACCGTCAATATTATCAAACCTAATGGACAAATAAGAATATGTGGAGACTATAGAACAACCCTTAACCCAGCTCTGGTAACCCACACCTATCCAGTACCACATTTTGACCATATAAGGCAAAGACTTGCCGATGGGCAAAAATATTCCAAAATTGACCTAAAGGACGCATATCTGCAATTCAAAATAGCACCTGAATCAAAAAAAAATCTAACAATATCAACACATAAAGGTTATTTTCAATATAATCGTATGCCATTTGGAATAACAACTGCCCCTTCAATTTTCCAACATTATCTTGAGAAACTACTAAATAACATACCTAATATAGCAATATATTTCGATGATATCGCAATAACGGGAACAAATGATGAAGAACACCTTAGAACACTATCACTAGTGCTTTGCAAACTCAAGGAAGCTGGAATGAAAGTTAATCTCAAGAAATGTTCATTTCTCCTACCTGAAATCGAGTACCTTGGACATACAATTAGTAAACATGGCATAAAACCAACAAAAGCCAAAATAGAAGCTATTATCCAAGCAACACCTCCCCAAAACACCAAGGAATTGAGGTCGTTCCTAGGATTGGTAAACTTTTACGAAAGGTTCATACCTCACCTTCACGGTATTTGTGCAGACTTACATGCGCTTACAGGGAACAAACAAAAGTGGAAATGGACAAAACGTGAAAAAAACATATTTGAACAAACAAAAGAATGTATAGTAAAATCCGGACCTCTTATCGCTTATAATGATAAACATCGTTTATATTTAGCTTGTGATGCTTCCGAAAAGGGAGTAGCAGCCGTGTTGTTCCACAAACAAAGTAACAAAGAGCAACCCATAGCGTTTGCATCAAGGAAACTAAACCCAGCAGAAAGCAAGTACTCAGTGATCGATCGAGAGGCCCTAGCAATATTCTTTGGAATTAAAAAATTCGATCAATATCTAAGGGGATCAAAATTTACGTTAATAACAGATCACAAACCACTCATATACATTCTGGGAACGAATCGAAATTTACCCAAAGTCGTTAATAACAGGCTGGTAAGATGGGCTTTAACAATTGGCAGCTACAACTATGACATTGTTTATACTAAAGGAGAGAATAACATACTCGCAGACTTCCTATCCAGAATGCCAAACCCTTATGAAGAACCATCGAAGTCAGAACGCACAATTAACAGAATCATCAAACATATACATGAAACGAAGTTCGAAGACATATGTATAAACGAAGATACCATCAAGGAACACACTAAGAAAGACACTACACTCAAAACAGTTATAAGTTGTATAAATACAAATTGGAGCATGTACAAATATGGCGACCATTTACTACAAGCATATTTTAAAAAACGCAATGAACTATCTGTAGAGAATAACATTGTAATGTGGGGAGGAAGGATCGTCATACCACACTCACTCAGAAAAATAACACTTAAGTACCTCCACAGAGGCCATCCAGGTATTTCCGCTATGAGAGCACTAGTACGTTTTTATGTCTGGTGGCCATCCATTGAAGAAGATATTGACGGCTATGTAAAAAGATGCAACGCATGCCAAGAAACCAGATCAAACAATCCTGAACTACCAATTTTTTCATGGTCAATACCCGATAACGTATGGCAAAGAGTTCATATAGATTTTGCCGGACCCTTTCAAGGAAAATATTGGCTGGTACTGTGCGATGCATTATCAAAATGGATAGAAGTACGACCAATGAACAGAACAACAACTGACAAACTGTGTGATGAACTCAATGACATCTTTACAACATTTGGTTTACCTGAAATAATAGTGTCGGATAATGGCCCACAGTTTACATCGGAGGCATTCAAAACTTATTGCAAGGAAAGAGGCATATCACACATAACGTCATCCCCGTACCATCCCCGGACTAATGGATTAGCTGAGCGATTGGTTCGTACTTTTAAAACGCGTTTGTCAGAGGGAGGTCATTCTGGTAACATGACGGAACGACTGCGAGATTTTTTGTTTACATATAGAAACACTCCACACAATACAACGATGAGATCTCCAGCATACATGATGTTCGGGCGGCAGTTAACGAGTACTCTAGATAATGCCCGTCCCAGTACGAAAAGAATGTTGCAACATCGACATGTTCGAGCTAACATCGCGATGGAAAACCAACATCGAGATCAAAAACATTTGCCTAGCGACAATGTGTTCGTGAAGACCAGGATTGATTCCACATGGAGTCCTGCGGTTGTTAAAGAAAGGACACATAAATACTCGTACATCATACAAACACCAGATGGAATATTAAGGCGTAGGCATGCAGATCACATAAGACCACGTATGACTGAAGAAGCGACGGGACGTGATCAAACCATAAACACGCCTTTTCTTACACCTACTGGAAGTTCAAGCACACCAGAAACACCAGCAATGTCGAATACAATAGCACCCGCACCTACACCCCTGAATGCACATGCTCTGGATAACAACACAGCTCCTGAAGCACCACGCAGGAGCATGAGAACTATTAGAGCCCCGAGACGCCTCATTGAGGAGCTTTAAATGAGGATGATGAGGAATGCTATAACCTAAACCTTTTTACATATTAGAGGAAAGTTTTAGTTCTCATTGTTTTTATGGTTGTCAAGATTGACATAGAAAATAAAATGTTGTATTGTAAATTAATTACGTTTTATCATTTATATCAAGAAGCAAGATAAATAGTGTCAAAAACTCAAAATTACTGTCAAAGTGTGAACTAGTAAAACGTTCTAGTAAGCCTGCTATATATTATGTAGTTTTGTACACTATTTACTAGAGATGTTTAAAACGGAATTAAGAATGATTCGCCGGAGTGGCGACATCAATATGGATTTAAATAATCCATCCATTTTATTTGATAAAAAACTGTAATTTTACGTGGTGTTCCTTTCCAAGAGCTTTGGAATTGGCACACTGGATGCGTACTGCCGCCTGCGGTCAGGTCAAGTATCTTGTAACTCTGTCATCATTAAGTAAACTGATAGAGGCAAAAGATGCTTGATCGGACCGCAGACCGCGGAACGCATACATGTGCCAAATCGCTAAACCTTGGGAGATTTCTTTAATAAACTGGCAACGATAAATGCAGTTGACAGCTGACTGACTTTTGACAGTGGCAAATGACAGCTGGACAGCTGGACAAATCCAAATCTAATTGTTTTCTTCTTGTAATACAGCGAAAACAGAATATCTATTGATTCCGGTATCCTTTAGGGAGGGAAGACGGCCGATTGAAAAATGCCAGGCTTTTACTTTTGTTAATTTTGATTTACTGTTATATTTACTTATTATACTCTTTCACTGACACTGGCGAAATCAATTTAAAGAAGAAGAAGAATATCTATTGATGTAATTACACTTATAATACAATTGAACCGTTGTCTTATCCACTATGGATCAGTACGACACATCTCAGCTCACAGAGTTTCCGCGGTTCGAGCCGGAATCTTCGCAGAGCGGGGTTACGACGTTCTTAAACAAGTTGTGGAAGTTGCCGATCTTCTCGCCTACTGAATCTGGTGAGAGCAGTCAGACTAAAGCCCTGACTGACGGTAAAGCGAGTTCCCCTCAAACCGAGGATAGTATTAAGCAAGAATACGATGATATTAAAACTGAACCAGCTAGTTACGCGGTTGAGTTTGAAGGACGGAGTTTGCAGAATGTTCTTAAGAGAATTAGCAGTCTAGTCGCTCTGGGATCGAGTGTAAGTAGAAATATGATGAACTTACTATATTTATTGCCCATATGTTAATAATCTAAATTTTTTAATGTTAATATTTTTAAACATCCACCCCCTAATTTTAATTCTAAACTCATTTTAATACCAGGTATTGCAAACTTCCAGTAAATATAAAAATTAATTCTGTTTATTATACTTTTACTGCTGAATTGTTGAACTTTTAATCCCAGCAAATGACATAGGATACTTAAGATCATGTAAAATTGAACAGTTTGGGAGGAAACAGCGATAACCTAAACATCGAAAAGTAATTGTTGATCAGTTATCCCTGCAATCCATAAAACCATGTAAACTGAATTAAAAACCGACTATGTTTTTTAAGACGCGCTGGCCACCGCTGGCCTAGTTGGTAGTGACTCTGCCTATGAAACTATTGCTATTTGCGATTTGTGGTTTGAGCGCGAATATTTGTTACAAAGTCTTGGATGTTTTCTATGTATTTAAGTATATTGTTCTCTATATAAGTAGGTATTTATATTATGTCTAGTACCCATAGTACAAGCCTAGAGCTTAGTTTGGGACTAGGTCAATTGGTGTGACGCTGTCTCCTGATATATATTTTTTTCTAGAGCGGCAGCAAATATGCGGACACTGAGCTGGCCCGCTACTGGATGCCGGACGACATCTCACGCGAGTGCTACGAGTGCGCCGCGCGGTTCGGAACCTTGCGCCGCCGGCACCACTGCCGCGTGTGCGGGCAGATCTTCTGCGCGAGGTGCTGCAGCCAACGAGTGCCAGGTGCGTTTGTAGGCTTCCGTACCCAAAGTATAAAAACGGGGCCCTATTACTAAGACTTCACTGTCCGTCACTAGGCTGTATCTCATGAACCGTGATAGTTAGACAGTTGTAATTTTCATAGATGTATTTCTGTTGCTGCTTTAACAACAAATACTAAAGACAGAATAAAATAAATAGTTAAGTGTCTAATGCAGTATAAGTAATGGTACGGAACCATTCGTGCGCGAGTCCGTGTCGCACTTGGCTGGTTTTATAAGAGTCTTTAGAGTAAGGATTTTTTCTCAAAAATTACCGGAAAAGTTGACATTACTAACTCCATACTGAGACGCGAAGTACATATAGTTTACAGACAGTTCCCAAATCAAAAAAAAATTACATTGCGTGCTCGCTACACAAGTCCGTAATGTTATTACAAGTGCATACAAATTTCATTGTTATCTAGTTTGTAACTTTTTTAAAAGTGAAAACGGCCATAGTAAAATGAGGGCACAAGTCTTATACGTCCATATTTTATTCGAAACGTAACTTTTAAATCTGTGTCTTGAATAGCTTGAGATTTTTTTTCTAAAAAAAGCTTGCGTTTCTCCTTGTCATAAACATAAAGGCCAAAGAGTAGTGTAATATACTGGGAAAAGAGAGCCCTCTCAAGGGTTATTCATGCAGACTCATTTGAAGCGCCATCTACATTTTTGAACAAGTACCATTCATATATATACGTATAGCCAGCTACAGGTATTCTTAAAATTTAATGGCTTGGCTTTCCAGTAACAAACTATTTTGCTCTCGTCTTGTCGTAATTAGGATTGATTAATATTATTCTGAATTTAAGAATTACGACGAGACGAGAACAAAATAGTTTGTTACTGGGAAATACCTAACTAATTGGGCGGGAGGGTATAATGAAATGAAATGACAACAAGTATTATTTTATAGCTTTAATTTCTATTTTTATAATGTTTACGTTTGTTGTAGGTAATATTTTTGTGTAGCTATTTTTACTTCGTCATCCCCATCATAGGTTAACTTACCGGACAAAATCCGATTATCCGATTGACACCAGCTGTAAATTATTACATTTGTATATGTAATTATTATTGTATCAACAATATAATACAAAAGTACACAAACTAAAAAACAACGTCCCTGTCGCACATTAAAATAAGCGTCCATATCACAGAAATTTAACTTCACACGCGAAGTAAGTCAATACCCAAACGGAGGAGCAAGCTCAGAACTGAAGTATTGTGGTTTGTCAGGTTTGTGGTAACGAAAACACCTAAAAACCAGGGCAGAATCGCATTTGCAGACCGGAATGCAATTCAATTCAAATCACACTCAAATCAAATACAACCGTGGCCATGTTAAATGACTGGTAGGCAGGCAGGGTTGCCATTCCAAAAATCATGTTTCACTCGGTCAGATCTAATAAAATTAGATTATTCGGAGTATTATTTCAAAATAAAAGTATTTTTTGTGATTATTTTCAATGCAGGATATTTCTTATTGATTTATATGTAATGATAACATGCATGCAGTGACATCTATCGGAGACTCATGATAACAATCGGTGTTTTTACTGTTCAGAAGTGTAGATGGCGTAACTATATATTTAACATAGCACAATGTAGGAGACTGTCCCCCCTCTGATAAAGGCGGTAAAGAGTGATGTTATTTCACGTGAAGTTTCTGTTTATATGCGATTTGTATCTCGCGATTTTTGAGAAAAGCATTATATTATATGCCTCGGCAGGAACGGCAATTGCGGGCCTCGTATTTCCAATTCTCGGCCCGCAATTGCCTGCTTCACTGCCTAGGCAATAATGCACTATTGATTCTGATAAGTTAAGATAGGGATACATTTAAAGCGTTAAACGAGCTCTATGCCAATAAAACTTCGCGTAAAAGAAAATAAAAGTACATTGTGCCGCTCGGCGCGCGTAAGCAAGTTTGTACAAATGACGTTTGTTTGGACGATAGAAATGACCGCGGGTCGCTCAAGGAGGCCATACACGACGTGTTTCGACAGCTAGCGTATATACTGCCCACACAGCAGCACAGGTGCGTTGTGATGTTGCTAAGAGTATTGGGGACCTCAGACCGCTTTAGGGTATTGTTAACGATTCTGCTTGACGAAATATACGCGGCAAGAGGGTCCGGCGCCGCCCTCCTTTTTTTAGCGTTTGATACGCAGCGCCCGGAACGCGCGTCTCGGGCGCTTCCTACGGTTAGTACCTACGAGTAACTTGCTTCACTCCAGGTCAAACATTGTAAATCAATTATGAACCTCTTCCCATTATACACTGAGGGACAAAAAAAACGGGTCAGAGTGCGTTTTTCATACTAAAGAGGCTATTTCGAAGCCTTGGTTCCTTGCCAGGAGATGCTTTTAGTGAAATCTGATGATGGATACACCGAGCATCGATACAGGACTTCCAGAGTGCCTAGGATACCCAACTGATTCAATCTACGGCTAACGCCGGAATTGATCATGATCAGAAAAACATCTAAAATGGCAATAAAATGTAAGGAAATCCAAACTCGCTGTGATATTAACTGATTGTGCGATAAATTAGGTATCTTAAGAACATATGACCTCCTCTAATTAACCTCGGAATATCCACCATTAAACCTCACTCAAAACAACCCCTGGCCAGGAACCAAGGCTTCGAAATAGCCTCGTTTGTATGGAAAACGCACTGACCGGTTTTTTTTGTCCCTGAGTATAAAAATAGGCTGAAAATTGGAAAGCATTACTGAACCCTAGGACTATACAAAATTATGGTATCTAAGAGTGTATTTGATGTTGTAGTCTGAAGGTGGCAACAGGTTCCCTGCTGTAATTAACGTTAGATACATGGAATCGGAATTGGTCAGTTTGGTATCGATAAGCAGATAGCTGTACGTTAATGCAGAAACCCGGAAAAAATGCCGTTGCGGGACGAATATTTATGAATAAAAACTAAATAAAACGTGCGATGTAATGAAATTTCATACAGTTTTTACAACAGTTGGTTTAACATCCCCGAGCATGTTGAACAAAATTAATTTTATTTTAGAGATACTAGCTCGCTGACTGATCTGATCTATCACCAGACTTGAAATTTGGAGGGGATCCTAGGGGCACTAAGAAGGGATTTTGAAGTCGCAGGCGTCCACTACATAGTTCGTTTATCATGACTTTGTCTTTGTTCTTATTCAATAATAAATAATAAAGTAGCAGAACTTAGGGTTGGCAATTTCCAATGACATGTTTCCCATGCTATACAAAAACAATCCCGTCTCCGCAGGGCACATATTCGGGTGCGCGGGCGGCCTGCGGGTGTGTAACTACTGCTGCAATGTGGTCCTCAGCTACCTCCGAGAGAACGACATGGCCGGCGAGATCTCACCGGACCTCAGGACGTTGCAGGAGAATTTACAGGTAAATGAAAACTACTACAAATAAAATAACAGACCTAGTCCCCAGACTTGTTACCTGGCTGAGAATGCCATGGGACGAATCAAGGAGGAGGGGAGGAGGGTCACGGGGGAGTCATGACTCTTGAGCTATAATATAAGTTTAACCGATTAGTTCCCGATTCGCCGGATTCTTGTTTCTACTGATTCTCGTTTTGCTGGAATTACTTATAGATAACTCTTAATCTCTCTGATCTAACCCAACCGAACCTCCTCTCGACCGAATCCTGGATCCGCTCCTGAATACCAACGGACATTAAGTCCGGCATTTCTACTTAACTATTTATAGTCTTTAAGGCCGCAAACACACTGAGAGCGAAAGCGGCGTGGTGGGACTCGTTCCCATACTAAGAAGTGTGCCCAAAGCGTGACAAAGGCGTTTTTAGTATGGGAACGCACCGTTAGAGCCTTAGACTGCAAATACCAACTATTTCCCTGTGTACTCGTTTGCCTTCCATAATCCCTGTAATGTTGTTACAGGTCAAATTCCCAGACAACAAGTCACAGCAATCCAAAACTCGGGACAACTTCATGTTCGCTCGCGAACAGGACGATAGAAATGACCGCGGGTCGCCCAAGGAGGCCATACACGACGTGTTTCGACAGCTAGCGTATATACTGCCCACACAGCAGCACAGGTGCGTTGTGATGTTGCTAAGAGTACTGGGTACCCCAGACCGGTTTTAGGGTATTGTTAAAAAATGGTAAAAAGGGTCTCGTGGTGAGTGTCTGTTTGTCTGTATGTCACAGCAGTTTTTATCAGTTACTACAAAAGCTATTAAATTGAAACTTGGCATAGTTGTAAAACTTGATTTTTAGTATTTAGTAATTTATTTATGATGCAACATTAAGGGCCTTGGGTAAGTTTGTATGAACATTATTGCCTTTTTTGCAGCGGTCACGGATGATTTTCTTATATGGTTTAAATTACCTCTAAGTACGCATAAATATATAAACCGTGTTTTTTTTGATTTACGATAACTTTAAGGGGACGTTCTTTAGGTCAAAAATAGTTAATTTCCCGAAGACAGACAAATGATAACTGTAACGGTTTTAAAGATATTTAATTTTTAAATTTAATCAGTTAATCGCATTGAACTGGTCTAAAAGGCTCTTAACTGTCTGTGTATGTCACGCCAACATTGACGTATTTGACACTGACTATGAGTTAACTCTAAAGGCCCTTTTAGAATGACCAAAGATACAACATTTAATTACTTTGTTCTAAACAGTTTTTTTTTTTTTTTGTAATATTTAAAAATCGAATCTACCACTTAGTTTCTATGGATGTACCTAGTAATATGCCGAAATTATCGTAAATCAAAAAAAAACACGGTGTATAATTTAATGCGTTAAATAATATTAGAGCGGAGATATTAAAGTTTTTGCTACTGAAAGGCTGTCCATATTTTTTTAAATATCTCAGCTCCGATGCACTTAAGCGATTACGTACTTACATTGCGTAATAAAATAAAGTATTAATTTACCTTGAATAGATCCATCTTACCTTAACCTCGTAAAGCCCAGTGTCCAATAGGATGTACATAATCAAGGCAATTTACTTTGAACTCTGTTGCAATAAGAATAAGGTTTATTTACCTATCTTCATTAAATGAAAATGCCATTTTCGAACAATCGCAATTGAACTTTATTCCCTTGATTGTAGATTCAAAGTCCCAGTTACAAAAATCTCCCATTTTTCAGTGTGGGCCTTACGAGGATAAAATGTATGACCAGACCTAAGAATATACGGGGCAAAATTAAATGACAGCTAGGGATTGCCTATATCGATAAACTTAATCATCGATGCTTTTCCCATACACTAGTGATCACTCCAAGCTTTGTTTGTGAAAATAAAATTTTATTGAAAGTATGCAAATGAAACAAAATAACAACATAATTCTGGTTATTCTTTATTTAAAAGGATTTTTTAACCTTCATTCTTCATTATCATTTTTTTTTCTCCTAGCAATTTCTGATCGTTTATATTAACAATAGTACCTAAATGGGAAAGGTAAGATAAAAAAGATAAAAATAAAGAATAACCAGAACTATGTTGCTACTTGATTTCATTTGCATAATGTCAATATTTTTTTATTTTCATAAGAAAAGTTTGTAGCAATCACTAGTATATGGGAAAAGCATCGATAATTCAGTTTATCGATATAGCAATCCCTAGCTGTCATTTAACTTTGCCCCGCATATTCCTAGGTCTGTGTATGACATACAAAATGACACTTTTACCCAAACCCCCTCAATGATGCAATTTTTTTACATCTTTTCGTATTTAATTTCTGATACACGCATTGGCAGGCTCTCTGATTTAATTGTATTGGAACTAAATACAATTGCAGGTCTCTGAAGAAAATTTGGAAACGGTTGTCGTGAGTTATTCGTTGCTGTTGTGGGCTACTATCATTCTGAATGTCCAAATTATACATATTTTTGTTTTGTTATTTGTTTGAAGGTGGTGCTTAAAATACGCCGCCGCACCGTAAACGCAGCGACGTGGGTTATGCGTAACGTTTTTAATGCACACCGTTCACACCGGATCTCAAAAAGCGCTGATGCGACAACGCATCTTTTACGTCACGTTTTTACAATAGTACCTAATGGCTGGTAAACATCTTAGCCTATTTGTGCAAATTGTGGTTACAGAGTTATCAACAAGTTTTTGGAGTTGTTGGTAATTCTGTAGCTCTGCCTACCCCACTCTGGGAATGAAGGCGTGAAGGTATGTATGTATGTACCTAATGGCGTTTCTTATGGACGCGACCACACCGGTTGACGTAAGTCTCAAGTTTCACAACTACCGCGTTCATGAGATTCGGTGTGGAGGGTATGCGTTAAAACGTGACGCATAATTCGACGTGAATTTTGTTTATGGTCTGTCAGCGTTTTTTACGCACCGGTGTGTTCGATCCTTTAACTGTGAAAAGCACAGAGCACAGAACCGCGCCCCTACTAGAGACGGTATGCTCCCAACTTTCCATACAAATCAAGCGTGTCAGTGGGCGTCACCGTTTACTCACACTAGTGCACGCACTACTACATAAATGACATCCGTATTGTCTTAGTTGTCAACCATTTGTCCGCCACAAGAAAGTCATTAGTGCTTAAGAGTGCTGCGGTGTGAGGTCGATATTTTTATCGATATTTTAATGAGCCAAAATCGGACACACGACTATTTTAAAAACAATACTTCGGCAATATTCAAAATTATTCATTATACCTTAGGCATGCATTACCAACTAGGTGCCTAAATAATAGAAATCATTTTATTGGGGTTGTTTATTAAAATCAAGATTATAAAAAATTTGAACCGGAGCGCCATCACTGCCCCAAAAATAAAACATTTTTTTACAATAACTTCGTATTAATAAATTGGAGTTGCGTTTTTTTGTAAGGTAGTTCAGTCTGATGTCCACATATTTTTCCACATATTTATAAACTGATTGATTTCACAAACATCATTTAGCAAACCGCTTTTTTTCCGAAACTGTACATATTTCAGGATTTCTATGAAACTAACCTAACCTAAAGCGTTTTGACACGATAGTCCTGAAAAAAAAGTCCTGAAAATATTTTCAGTTCCGGAAAAAAGCAGTTTACCAAATTATATGTTTATGAAATGAATCAGTTTGTGAAAGTTCCTCCTCCTCGTTAAAAACAGGATGGAGTTTCATTGTTGGAATAGCATCAGAAAATAGCTATGTTCTGGTACTCCTTTTCGTGGTACTTCCAGCCTCGAAATGGTCTGAGCAAATCGTACCATGTTTCTGAAGAAACCAGTTTAACTTTCCCGTCGCTAATATTCATTTATCTTTAATGTAAGCATCATTAGGAAACCTAAAAGGAACACTTTAATATTAAATTAACAATTTTAAATGGAATAAAAATTCATTGATACTTTATGAACATTGATGCACTGTATCGATATGACGCCATACACCGTTACACTTCACTAACGCATTTACTGGCGTCACTGGCTGGTGAGACTGCTTACGGCGCGGTGGAGGTTTTGTGTTAAGAAGAAGAAAAAGACGAGGTTTTGTGTTCCAAGATAACCTCAAATCGCAATTTTCAAATAACCAAATATTGATTTTAAATACTTAATTGTGATATGATACGCCAGAATTTTGTTTATTCACGTTTTTACTTTGGTTATTACACCATATCACAGCACAATGAGGCATAATATCGCTTTTTTGATCATGTGCACTCTACAACGTCCAAATAGACACTGACGGCCTTTACCTCCATCAATTGCGCTCAGCGCAACTGCGAGGCACGAATATTGTCTTCACTGCCGTCTCTAGTAGAGGCGCGCGGTGACGATTCAGTGCACTGTGGTGAAAAGCCATACGTCGCATATCAAAATTGTAATATGATTAAATTAACCCTTAATCAAACGGTACATTTTTTTAAATTGATATTGGAAAATACAAATTAAGTGGGAAATAGTTCCCAATATTTGATTAAAGGTTAAAGTGATATAAATATTACCAATTTATTAATAGATTGTGGCAGTGTATTTGCGATCCGGTTTTGCGAATCATGATTTGTTTGAATTATTTAAACAACACATTACAAATAAGTACGCGTACAAATTTATAGAATAGCGCTATCTGTGAGAAATTATGAGCAACAGATCATTGTATAGATTAAAAAGCATTGTATAGATAATTGTTTAGTGTGCAATCAACTTTTTTTTTCTCAATCAAATCAAAATCAAAATTATTATGTTTCATTACACTCATTTGTCCTCTATCCTGTTACTTGGAAATGTCACTTTATAAGAGTCTGAAAACAATTGACGGCGCAGGACACACGCTGTTTGTATTCTCGTTGTATACTCCACTTGTTAAGGTACTCAACTAAATGTATAAAGAACCGTATTTGTCCGTCAGCCAATGGAAGCAGAGCACTGTTACATCATAGCTCGACTTAACTGTTCTGATTGGCTGTTGAACAGAGTAACGTAGTTTGGTTGGTTGACATTTATACTCTACAAGCGCTTGGCCGCGACTTTGTGCACGTAGAAATCGTTTATCGCTAACTGTCTAATTTTCCGGGATAAATATGGACTAATTTCATCCAGAGCCGTAGCGGTAGCTGTAGATGGCGAAACATTTACTAGCTTCTCGTATGCGGTAGGCAGGAAAATTTGTAGACGGCTCAGTGCGGCGACGCGGTCACGTGACATCAAACCCACAGAAATAGCGGCTATATTGAATATTTGTATGTAAGGAGCGATTTTTGGTAAATTTGATTACTTTATTGGTTAACCTACAATAAACTTTAAACCCTATTTAGCTTAACAGTAAGGTTCGAATTAAATTCGGGAAGGCACGCAAAGATTTGGTGCAGATCTGCTCCTTAGCAGTTTGCGTATATGGATCAGATCTGCTACTACGCATACGAGGGGCTAGTGATGCCCCCGATACTTCGTTAGCGCGATGTAGGGCACTGTCAGATTTAGTTGCGCTGTCTGACGCTAGTGGCGCTGTCGAGTTGGTTGTTACAAGTTGTTGGTAGATGTCGCTAGGTCGCCGCACTACGAAACATTCTCGGATCGGCCGTTACTTTTCTAATGTTATTTCAATTTTAGAATAGAGTATACCTAAGTACCTAAACAAAAGGTGTATATTTGATGCCATTTGTAATCTTCAAAAGACAGAACTATATTAAAATGCTATTAATTCGCGCCCTTAAAGCAAACTGTACATACACTATATCCGTTTATGTCGCTAAAGCTCATTTAAAAGCTATTTCAATTCAAATGTTACGCTATAGATGTTATAGTTGCTCCTACCGCCATACTCTGAGACATTTTAAAGACAATTATCTCGTTCCTTTTACGGTTCCGTATCCTAAAGGTACCCAGCGGGGACCCTATTATATGCCTACGCTGTTCGTCCGACCTAACTTTAAAGAGTAGATGTTTATATCACAATATGTGTTATTACGGGGGATTTACTAACAATTTTGTTTAAAAAAAATGAAATAGCAAAGGGATCCCTAACAAAAAGGTTTTTTTTTCAACGTGTTTTTTATTTATCGTAAAAACGGACGGACAAACACTAAAAAGAGCGAGTTGGGCTCGCGCTAATTCGATTCAAAATTGAGTTCATATCGGAATATCTACTGCGCAAATTACCGGTTTTCGAAAACTCGTCACTATGGAACGACTTAATCGTCATTAACTGACTCTGAGTTTGCTGGTAGATCATAGGGTTCAAAGTGCTATGCTGATATATAATGTTGTACTTAAGGTATCGACTCGTGAGATACAACGGAGTGTGGCGGGGGTGCGACGTGATGCAGTGGATCATGGACAACACCAGCCATAAGACCAGGTAATACGATAATTATTAATTTAATACGGTTGCTCAAAAAGTGGATCTTTTTGTAGCTGTATATCGCGCGGAAAGTTGGATTTTTCGAACTGGTGCTTTTTACTTTTAGTGGCTGAATATCGTGCAGACACAGTTACTTAATCTTTTTTAAATTTCCACCATGCATCCCACCGAAAGTTTACATGTTCAACCATTTTAAGTGATATAAAAACTAACTATATGGCGCAATAAGTACAATCGAGATCATAAATGTATAGGTATGCACTTTAGTACCTTGTCACTTTAAAAAAAAAGTAATAAAGTAATAAAGTGTACACATATTTATGAACTAGAGTGTAGAACACCGCTGCTCGTGGTTCGTTGCAGAGCGCAGGCGATGCAGATCTGCCAGTCGCTGGTGTCGGGCGGCTACCTGGAGAGCGTGGCGGAGCTGCCGCAGTTCGCCGACTACGCGCTGTACCGGCCCGCGCCCGCGCCGCCGCGCGCGCTGCTGTCGCGTGAGCCGCGAGCACTTGCCCCCAGACGTAGATTAACCCAAACACTGCCAATGGAACAAATCTTACTTAAAAACAAGAAAAAAAGGCCCCTCCCTGCCATCTGTCCCTTTGTATGTACGCTTAGATCTTCCAAGCACCAGATTTTAATGCGGCTTTCATTAATAGATAGACTGATTCGCTAGCAGGTAATATTATAAAAGAACTTCCCTTGATCCTTTTTTTGGCAAAAAAAAAATCTAATTTTAATCCAGCAAAAAAAAAAAAAAAGAAACAAAAAGGATATAACAAGTTTCCGTCAATAATCTCATTTTTAGGACAAGCTTTTGTTGGAGACTACTTTTTTATGCCCAGTCGTCATCTACCTACCTACTCGTCAAGGCAATTCTAACGAGCCGTAACACGACGGGTTTATCATGTGTAATTTAGGAGTTCGTACGGCCACCCTAAGTCTCCATCATCAGACCTGCTCAATGGTACTATATTATTGTATTGTCATCAGAACTAAAGGTGTAAGCTAATTTTCAGCTTCATCGAAAACCGGGAAGTGGGTAATTTAACTTGCAAGATTTGAGCCTTACATACATACATTGCATTGCATGTTAAATGAAAGCTTGTGAAACGTGAATGTTATGGCTTGTATCATAGATTTACTGTCATTAGGTACAAATAGAAAATCGTCCACTTGAAATTATTCGTCCAATTAGAAAAATGACAATTTGAAATACATCCTAAAGGAAAATTGTCTAACCAGAATAATGTTGAAAATAGAATTATGTCCCATAGTAAAATTGACAAATGAGATATAGGTCCAAAAATATATGTCCATTTCTATATACGTACACTCAGAAAATTTTCCAATTGTAAATATGTCCCATTGAATCATCAATCCCCCCCCTGAATTATATCAGTACAATAATTTATATTTTGGCCTTAATTCATATAAGACTACATTCACTTGGTGCATATTTAATGGACAAAAGTCCATTCGGGCTTAATTAATTTACAACGAAAATAAATTTGGTCACATATATTTTTCGGCATAATTACATTTTGACTAAATTTTCTTTGGACACTATTACTTTTGGTCCAACTTCAGAATGGTTATTTCACGTGGACGATTTTCCATTTGTACCTAATGACAGTAAATCGTATCATAACATATACATCGTCAAATAAAGGGTTAATTGGTTGTCAAAATTAAATAGTACTCGTATATATCGTCGGTGACACTGGAAAACCGCGTAAGTAACATTTCACATAAGGAGCAAAATGCACCTTTTTAATGACGCAGTAAGGTTTATTTTGCTCTATCATAAATTTGTTACTTACGTGGTTTTGCAGTATCACCGACGACATTTTTTTTAATTTTTTTAATAGTATATGAGGCAAACGAGCAAACGGATCAATTATTATTATGTGTATAACGCAAATAAATAAATAAATAAATACTAAATATAAGATATTAAATATATAATATCTAAATATCAGTATACCAATATTTTTAGTATATCATAGCTTTCATGTATTTATTTATTTATTTATTTGTATAACGCAAGCGTCCCTAATTATGTGACCACCACTGTATACGGGAAACAATGGTTTCCCCAAAGTCTTATGTCTTTGAAGATGTAATTTGAAACTTTTTTCCGGCAGCGGACGAGGAGCACTCGCGCCTGGTGGAGAGCGTGTCGTCGTACTGCCTGGACCTCGACCTGGGAGAAAGCTCCGCGAGACTCACCAGGAACCCCAAAACCGTCGCCACAGGTAAATTATTGTGGACCATGGACTTGTACGTACAGGGTGGGAAAAACAAACGCCACATGGAAGGCAACGACTTTATATCGGTATTAGCAAATTCTACGCAAAGCGGACTTTAATATTTTTGAAAACATTAAATATTGCATTTATGGTTTTTTTTCATTTCTTTGCTTTGAAGTCGAGTATATTTCCGAGATAAAAAGTATCCTGTGGCCAGATTGCATCGAAAAGCGTAACTAACAGACAGAGTTGTAATAAGTATAAAGTATGGATTAGGAATTAGTGATAAAAAATACAGCGGGCCCATAAGGTCGTATCACTTTCTAACCAGTGCGTAAGTCACAGCTACCAATTATTTTAGTACCTACGTCATAGCAAAGGGTATAGTCTTTATTATTTCTACTGAGCCGATCTTCTACACAAAGGCCAATGTTTGTAAACAATACCATTGTCTTTCTTTGTGTCCGTAACACCAAGCCGATTAAATACAAAAAAGTTAGAACTACATTGAATGTACATTGAATTATCAACCCTACTCTCTTAGTCAGTAGGTTTAAAATGTAAAGTGTCAGGATACAGATATAAGTCTTTATTATTTGAACTGTGCTTATTCTTTACACAATACTATCATCTACACAAAACTTATATCTGTATCCTGACACTTTACATTTTAAACCTACTGACTAAGAGGGTAGGGTTGATAATTCAATGTACATTCAATGTAGTTCTAACTTTTTTGTATGTAATCGGCTTGGTGTTACGGACACAAAGAAAGACAATGGTATTGTTTACAAACAATGGCCTTTGTGTAGAAGATCAGCTCAGTTCAAATAGTAAAGACTATACCTATTATTTTAGTATGTCATAACTGGGGGTACCTATTATTTTAGTATGTCATAGCTCGGGATACCTATTATATTAGTACGTCATAGCAAAGGGTACCTATTATTTCAGTATATCATAAAAAAAAAACAAAATTCAAAATATTTATTCAGTAAATTGGCCGCATGAGGGCTCTTTTACACGTCGGTAGCGTGGTACCTATTATTTCAGTATCTTTTAGCTGGGGGTACCTATTATTTTAGTATGTCATAGATAAGGGTACCTATTATTGTAGTATGTTATAGCTGAGAGTACTTAATATTTTAGTATGACATAGCTCGGGGTACCTATTATTTTAGTATGTCATAGCTGGGGGTACCTATTATTTTAATATGTCATAGCTGGGGATACCTATTATTTTAGTATGTCATAGCTGGGGGTACATATTATTTCGGTATGTCATAGCTGGCTGTACCTATTATTTTAACATGTCATAGATATGGGTACCTATTATTTTAGTATGTCATAGCTCGGGGTACCAATATTTTTAGTATATCATAGCTTTCATGTATTTATTTATTTATTTATTTATGTAACGGTATATCTTGCCGCACGAGTTTTTTTTTTGACTGTCGCTAGCCTAACCTAACCTACGTAATTAATGTTTTGAAATGTCTTGAAAACATCATGGTTTCAGCAGAAAATAGCGTTCGATGAAGTGAAATTCGATAAAACTATGCGTTAACTTTTACCTGGAGTCATCCCTACCACATCAAAGAATAACACGGACTACACGATTTATTGCATTTATTTTAGCATCATTGCTTAAAATAAATGCTTTATGCACATTTATTCACCATTAAAGGGGGCGGTTATTCCATTTTAGTCATCATGGTTGACAAGGCAACGCATTTGCGATCTTAATTGATTTAATATGATATGAAGAAAAGTCAATCTTAATGTATTACTACTAATTGCATGGGTACAATTAACCTGGTTGGTATTATTTCTTTAAGAACCAAACTACTTCGCTCGGTTTTTTAATATAAAAACAAAGAGAAAAAGAGATAACGATTGTCCTAGTGCATCGTTTCTCCGCGCGAAAACACGCGAAAATGGCTTTAGGATAAACTAAAATTTAGTCGAACGATGCATTAGGACAAACGACGATTAGGGATTCCATAGATAACCTCTTTTCGCTTATTAACTATGTGTCTGTAATTGTATATGTTCAGCCATGTCTCTTGGGGTTCGTGTTTGTGTACTTTAACCGGTTACCTATTATTTTACCGAAACATCTTTCAACGAATATATCATTACCAGACATAGGATTCTTTGGGGCAAATTTTCTTGACAGATAGGGACTTCCTATATCGATAAACTGAATCACCGATAGTAGTTCTACTCGTGATCACTCAAAGGTTTGCTTGTAAAAATGTTTTTATTAAAAGTGTAATAATCAAATGAAATAATAACTAACTCTCTTCTTTTTCAAAACGACTTTAAAAAAAATACTGGTTAAAGTAAATGACCCGAATTGGTTTTATATTTTCGAGCGTTAAGCGGCTCCGTCTTAGCTGATAAATCCATTTCCGGTGGCTAAATGACTTTCAATTGAAATATGAAATTTCAAAATGACTTCTTCTCCTTTTTGTAGCATAAGTACTTATTTTTTCATAGTGTCGTTCGTACCCGAAGTTTTCTTTTGACTTCTATTTATTTATCTAAAGAAGTTGAGATAATATTAACCATTTTATAGTGCAATGGGTATTATGCCTTAGCTGTATAAAAACCTATCGATTATTTAAAAAACGCAAAAATTATGTTGAACAATAGTTACAAAAACACACAATGTTAGGGGCGATCACTAGTATATAGAACTACTATCGATGATTCAGTTTATCGATATAGGAAGTCCCTATCTCTCAAGAAAATTTGCCCCAAAGAATCCTATGTCTGATCATTACGCTGAAATTTCAATTCATCGAAAGGCATTTCTCGCTGCACGTTTTTTTTTAGTATTCACAGGTCTAACCTAACTTACCGTATGTAATGAATGTTTAAGATACAAAACCGGAAATGGCGTTCTGGGTGAAATTCGATGAAATGATACAATCGATGAAGTGAAATTCGATAAAATGATGGGTTACCAGTTTAACCTGCTCAACGTTCATGGCAGCTAAATACTAGCGCTAATTTTATTTATAGGTATCATCAAGGCATTTGACATGATACGTAAATTAGCCGTGTTATACATTTCCCGACCTGACATAGCTAATGACACGTATATTTTTTTTTACCCCGATAAATTTACTAGTATCAACCCGCTAACCCTAAAAAAACGTAAACTTTTAACATTAAATGTATCAATAAACAGCTATTGCTTGTTTACCAACCTCATTACTTTGGATACCGTAAAACCTGGTAACTATGGTCCAGTAATTCAACTGTGGTCCAAGTCTAATTTCTTTAATTCCTCATAGATGACTTAAGTATAATCATTTTAAACCTTTAGTCAACAAGAAATGTCTATAAAACAACACGTTTCCTTAACTAAAGATAATGGGAACTTGTACTTTTGGTCATTGATTTTGGACCATAGTTGCAAGATTTTGGACCATAGTTACCAGGTTTTACGGTACTACAGTATTTGGATACTGTCAAGTCAACGTACGGTAGTCGGTTTAGTGCTGTCAACTATGACCGATGGATCTGTCATTGGCGTTGAATAGGTTAAGGATTTGTAAGGGTTATGTGGTCTCTTTAAACCCTGACATTGGCGGAATCATCGAATGTATCGATGGAGCAATAAATAGAAAAATAATAAATAAAGGGTTATGTGTGGTGTTATTGTTGTATTTGTCAATTTTAGAGCCGAAATCGTCGCCTTCGAGCGAAGAAGACACTCCACACTTGGAGCATAGTGAAGGTACATATTTTTTTTATTTGTAGAAGAGATTTTGACAGGTCAAATTAGCGACATATTCGTCAGGCAGCCCGGCCTCTGTTCTAGGCGGTGGTCACCATTTCGTCTTTGACCGGTTTTGGTATTGTTGTTCACTCAGCCGCCATTACTGTCAAGTAAATAAGAGCTATCAAAACGTTGACAGCACGATAACAGGTCAAAGATTACTACTGTCAACATCTCTTCCGGTAGCAGTTTACTTGTCATAGTCCTGGTCATAATATCATTTATCTGTTACAATGGTCTTACGAATATAACACTTTTTTATAATGTCATGCACGATGGCTAATATGAGTCACATCATGTCGGTACATGTTATGCATTTACGTGGGTATGTTGATGATATTTGTCAACTAATTCGATCTATTGGTTTATATCAACATCATGCTGGTTGTGCTCTCCTACAATTTTTAAACAATTCGAGTGACATAATTTTACGAGATATAATTTAATTTATTTCTTAATCTGTCGCTATAGAGCGACAGACAAAAAGGGAGTGGTGTTACGTGTGTATATGTGTGTCGGTGACCGGATACGGACACGGATTTTTTCAAAACACAGTTAGTTTTATCGTGGTGGTTTTTAGCTAGGTCTCCTGATATTTATTTTATTTATTAAATACTTAAATACATAGAAAACAAGCAAGACTAAGAAATACTCGCGCTCATCACACAAATATCTGCCCTTACCGGGATTTTTACCCAGGACCTCTAGCTTCGTAGGCAGGGTCAGAACCAACTCGGCCGTCTCGTCGTTTATCGTTGTCTTGTCTAGTACCCATACTACAAGCCTAGAGCTTATTTGTGTGACATTGTCCCCTGATAGTTATTTGTACTTTATAATAAAACCTGTCTAAGTAGGTCCAGGTGATGCTACAAAGCTGTGTAAAGCCATCGAAGAATCCGGTGAGGATCATCTGAAGTTGCTGATGAGGCAGTGGCTGTCCAGCGAGTCGCTGAGCTGTGCCTGGCTCGACGTCCTGTATCCGCTGTGCGTTCAAGCTGCGGAAGTCATCATGCCAGGTCAGTTTTTTTACATACATAGATACATTAAATCACGCCTGTTTCCCAGAGGGGTAGACAGAGACCACTTCTTTCCACTTGCTACGATCTTGACAAATTTATTTCGCTTCTCCCACATTCATACATCTACTCATGCACGCACGTCGGTTTCGGGTACTAAAGATTCGGCCCTTTTCCAGTATTTCTCCGATTTGATTCGAAAAAGTACGCCTAGGGCGGCCCCTTCCGACCCTTCCACTCACTTTCGATCTGTATATCTCTTTCGTCAATCTTCTTTCATCCATCCTTTCCAAATGACCGAACCAGTTTTTTATGTGAAAAAAGAAGTAGACGAGCAAGCGAGCCACCTGATCATCTTCAGTACGGCTTATAGGTCCGCGTCCGTAGACCTTTTTGTCGGGTCATAAATATCAGGCTGAAACTTTCTAGATCGCTTCATTTCAGTGAGTCGGACAAACTTTATATTTGACAAAAATCTCGGTAGTGGGGACTAACTTTGCTAGAGGCCTTGAAACATGTCGATAAGTCCGGGTGCCAAAAACTTACTAATACCAAGCCAATTCTTATTGAAATTTAAAGATTAATTTATGAGAAAGTCAAAAAGTACATTGTCCGACAAAATTAATGGGGACTATGCGCCAGTCGGACATACTGAAAATGTTGGAAATTCCAACTCAAAAAAGTGATTAATATAAGGCTATTTTTTTTTTATGGGTTAATTAAAATTAATATAATACAACCGTAACGTTGTCCAATATCATTTTACTGCTCAATTACGCATTAATATAAATATTTTTTATTTTATGTTAGATTCATTATTTTATAATGCCAGGGCCCTATTTCACGAAAGGTACTAGTCTAGTAATACCCGTCCATGGACTAATATTTTGTACAAGTTTACAATTGTGGGTTTCAATTCAACAAGCTACAATTGTAAGTTACTAGTTACTTCTTTGTAAAATTGTAAATACTAGGATTACTAGTGTACGTTTCTCGAATCTACAAATATACGGCTTTACTAGTTAGTAGTAACTAGTTAATATGTACAAGTCTTGGTAAATCACGTTTCATTACTTTTTTTACAAGACTTGTAGCTAGTAGCGGTGCACAGACTAAAAATACTAGTTACCGAATGGCTGTTTACGCTATTATCAAGGCTGAAATATCTGGCTTCACTGAAAACCAGCGTGATGAAACGTTTCCCAACGTTTTATCACATTAGCTGAGTGAAGACCATTTTGGTAGGCTTCTGTAATCATAGTTGTTAGTTTTATATCTATATTACCTTATATTATGTATCTGTATACCTACTAGTGTAAAATGCCTGCCAAATAAACTTATTTTCTTTCTTTTCTTTCTTTCTTTCTTTCAAATAGGTACCTAATTTTTTTATTCAAAGAATCAGTCAAGTGAGAGTCGAGCACACATTATTTTGAGGTGCCGGATCTAATTAGGTTAATTAATTATTGTTTAGTATCGTATTAATTATTAAGCGTGTAAAAACTTGTTGCGATTTTAATGGTAATTGACACAAGACTTGGCAGTATGTCTTAAACCCTTTGCCTATCTGTGGGATGAATGTAACAAACATCAAAAACGGCCCGCGATTTTTGATTAGCTTCATTCGTGTCGTGTCCTAATAAATAGAACAATAATTACTAATAACAATGGAATTTAAACTTACAGTTTTAAGAATAATATTAGAGAATAAAGGTGTTTTATTTGGGGGATTCTCTAGTATATTAACAAAACGTCGGAATCAGTCCACATTGCTTTAAAAACTTCACAATACACTTAAAATCGTCAAGACACAACAATTTTCACAATAAAATCGATATTATTGACAAGAGTAAATTCAACTTGTAATTTTTACAAAGCTTCCGACCTTGGTAGGTTTAGGCTTGTAATTAACAATTGTATTTATTATTTTTAACTTTCGTGAAACAAAAAGCAGTTTACCATGGTGAAATTAGCCAGTATTTACTAGTTGGCGACTAGTAACTGGTAGATTAATATTGTAATTTGTGAAACGTAATCTTACAAGCTACTGAAAAATAATAGTCCATAGAATAGTAATACTAGTCTCATAGCTTTTGAGAAACAGGATTCCACAAGTCTAATAAGAGGTAATAGTGAAACAGGATTTACTAGAACTTGTAATTATAACACTGGTGTCTGGTAACAAGTAAATCCGTAGACTTGTAGATTCGTGAAATAGGGCCCTGGTTAAGTTTTATAATTGTATAATTTCATTAGCAATATTTAAACAACGACTGACTGTTGTGTTTCTTGCGGCGTTTCTTCTAAGCAGTCGCCTCTGGCGAAGCGCTGGTAGATTTGTGACGTGTAAAAGTGCCCTTGCGACCTACGTAC
The DNA here is from genome assembly GCA_927399475.2 of Acleris emargana. Classification (NCBI taxonomy): domain Eukaryota; kingdom Metazoa; phylum Arthropoda; class Insecta; order Lepidoptera; family Tortricidae; genus Acleris; species Acleris emargana. The sequence goes on from OV656846.1 coordinate 3,303,807, forward strand.
TGAATACACATCTTTTATATTTTTTTATCTCACCTTTAAAAAAAAATGAAGGCTGTGTATGTATGTATGTAGATTTGCACAGCAGCGACATCGACGTGCGCAACTACGTGCAGGTGAAGAAGCTGCGTGACGGCGCCGTGCGCGACTGCCGCGTCGTGCCCGGCGTCGTGCTCACCAAGAACGTCGCGCACAGGTACGCGGGCACGCTCAGTCGGCCGGCCAAGGGCTGATTCTATTTTGACGCAACTTCCTATTAAATTAAATGGGAATTTAAATTAAGAAAGAAAAAAATCATCTATTCGTGACATACATAACAAAGAACAGATTAACACGTACAAGAAGAAAGTAGCCACGAAATGGTCCCAACTGACACAATTATTTGAACACAAAACATGAGTAATTTGAACACAAAACGAGAAATTTAATGTCGTACGGCCTCATATTGTGGGGACACTGTTCAGAAATACAACCTATATTTATTTTGCAAAAGAAATGCGTCAGAATACTTGCTAATATTGACCATATGCAAACATGTCGGCCTCATTTTATTAAGCTTAAAATCCTTACTTTAACGTCCATGTACATATTTGAATCGAGTAAATTTATGAAAAAACATTTATATCTATATAGTCTATACACGCCTAATACAGATATTAGAAGAAACGACCGATATCTCAACAAACTGATATTGCCCTTCTCCAGAATGAAATTAGTAACAGAAAGCCCCCACCATATGATGATGAAAATTTATAACCAATTACCTAATTTTATAAAAAAAATAGAAAAATCCACTGCATTTATTAAACAACTAAAATTATTCCTTATCGACAAATGCTACTACACATTAAACGATTATTTTAATGATAGTTTCTAAACCCTACTCTACTCCCCTGACCACTTAGTTAGTTACGGTATAAGAAGTGCAATAATAATATAGTTTAAAGAGAAAATAATATTTTAAGTATTGTAAACTTGATAAGGGAATAAAGGCTTGCAGTACTGTTAGGCGATGGGCTTGCCACCTGTCACTAATACACTGGGAAACATCTTGGCCTGCTTGTGCAAAGTGTGGTTACAGAGTTTTCAAGAAGTTTTAGGACTTGTTGGTAATTCTTTAGCTCTGCCTACCCCACTCTGGGAATGAAGGCGTGAGTTTATGTATGTATGTATGTATGTATGTATTATTATATAAATATAGCTAGCCCTCTCGTATTGCTGCGCCCTTGCAGGGCGTCACATGTATACCTGTAGTTATAGTTCCACCTTTTGTAAAGTAATGTGACATGCAATAAACTATAATTTGAATTTGAATTTGAACGTGGAGTTTATATGGCCGGTCTGTAACATGACGTCACAGTGCATATCGGATCTCTCTGTCTAATTAGCAGTTTAAAAATCTTGTATAATACCAATTTATTGGCCGATTTTAATTTTAATATCACTTTTGGTGATCTCTTTTATGGTATTGTAGGAAGAGAGGACAATAGAGAGATCTCTCTCCAGGCGGGTGTTATGCCTGGGGACCGAGGTCCATTGGGATGAAGATGGAAGTGGTATACATGTCAACCGACTGTAGAAACTACGTTAGCGCGATGTAGAACACTTAGTTTCGCTGTTTGATGCTTGTGCCGCTGGCAAGTTGGTTGATACAAGTTGCCGTTAGATGTCGCTAGGTCGCCACAGTATTTTCATATTTTGTTGAGAAAGGGTATGCATAATTATTTCATATTATTTCAGAGCGATGCCCCAAAAGATCGAAAATCCAACCGTGTTACTTCTCGATTGCTCGATCGCGTACCAGAGGGTCGAGGGCAAACTGACGTCGCTGGAGCCCGTTCTGTTGCAGGTAATTTTTCCAATTTGTATAATGTTACGAGTTTTTTGTTTGAGTTTTATCCATGGCGCAACAAAGTTACGCCCTGCCCTCCTGCGGTCCTGGGTTCAAATCCCGGTAAGGGCAGATAGATCATGGATGTTTACTATGTATTTTAAGTATATATTTCTCTATATAAGTATTTATATCGTTGTCTAGTACAGTCAGCGTCAAAAGTAACTGGTCACTTCAAGCTACTTTTCGTAAAAACATTAAACAATCTTGTTTGACATTGCTTATGTGACAGTAAAGCGACAAGGTATTTAAGTGATCAGTTTCTTTTGACGCTGACTGTACCCTTAATACAAGCCTAGAGCTTAAATTGGGACTAGGTCAATTGGTGTGACATTGTCCCCTGATATTTATTTATTTATTTATTTATAATAAAACTGTAACATTTATTTCACAAAATAACACAACAGATATAGTAAAATCAAGCTGTTAAAAAATAAATGGGTCAATAAATTTTTGATATAGTTCGTTGCCATGCTAACTAACGTCTCTTGAGTCACTATTTAAAACTGTAATTTGAAAGAATATGAATTGGTAATCATAGGATAGGACCATTATTGTATAGGTTTTCCCATAAACATGTTTAAGATACTCTTTCACTGTGCCCCCAAGTTTACCCGATTCAAAAAATTTGCTCGACCCATATGTATAGCCTTACTTATTCCGGCCAATGGATCCTATGAACCAAGCGTTACTTTACACATAGGAGCAAGAGTACCTAGTTCGTTGTGCGGCGCGCATCACAGCCCTACGGCCCGATGTAGTCCTAGTACGCGGTGGGGCCGCCCGGGCCGTCCAAGACGCTCTTCGGACCGCCGGAGTAGCCCTGGCTACCGGCGTCGGTGAGAGGGCGCTTCAACGCGCCGCTAGATGTCTTCGGGCCGATCTAGTGGCATCCGTGGACGCGAGGATTTCGGTGCCGAGACTGGGGAAGTGCCGGCAGTTTGCTGTTACTAGCTGTGAGTACAAGTATTTTCTTATCGTGTTTACGAGTATTTAGTCCAGCATTCTAGCGAATGTGCTCAAACTTATCAACATCAAAAGTGATTTTAATGCTTTAAGCAAATTCATATACAATAATAAGTATATAGGACATAGGTGTCTTATAAAACTCTTAAAGTTTTTAGCCTATCCACACAGCGAACTTCTAAAATACTTGTGTTTATAGATCCAAGCAAAACCCTGATGTCCCTAGAAGGCTGCGTGGAGCCCCAACTTGGCTGTTGCATATTGCTCTGCGGCGCCCCGATCTCAGAACTCGCTCGCGTCAAAAAAGTCGTAAAATTCATGCTTCTAGCTTGCTATAACTGGAAACTTGAAAAAGCTTTCCTCGCCGACATTGAAGCTATACTCCCTGAACCTGGAATGACGTTTGAAGATGATGAAAAAGATGAAGAAGAAAAGGATGTTGAAGAGGATGCTGTTAAAAGTGATGAAGCAATTGTTTTCGGAAATGATATACCAGTTGTAATCAAAGAAGATCAGAAAGAAAAAGGAAAAGCTAGTAACAATGAAAATATCCCTAGTGATACTATTAATCTAAATAATGAAGTTGATAAAGATGAAGCTGTGAAAATTGAAGTTAGAGAAAAAATAAAAGACGTGGAGGCAGAAAATGATGTAAATACGTCTTTTGATGATCCACTTACGAGTAAATTTGTGCGTAAAGCAGAAAGCGATAGATTAAGCTGTGGAGTGCCTATAAGGGATTTCAGTGACCCCCTCAGAGCGACGATGTCGGTGGACGATGAAGTGTTCTTGCCTACTGAGGAGAGCTTGAAGGCTGATATTCATACCGATAGGTAAGATTTCAAGTAATGTCACTATTTCTACCTTATTCAACGATTTGGGAACGACGTACTCAAAGATTTGATGGGATTTTTACCACTATTTATGAGAATTGATTCCGGAAATTGTATGCGTTGGTGTGTTGAATGATTGGTATTATGAATTATGGATGGATTTTGATAGATGGAAGCAGCACAGAACCGCCCCTTGTGGCAAACCTAGGGGGCCTATGTCCAGCATTGGACGCCTCGAAGCTGAAATGATGATGACGATGGTATAAATGGGTCAGTCAACTTTTTGTTATTCCTTGTTACCACGGTGACATACATCTCTTGAGTTGCTCTTTAAAACTATGATTTTAATGTATATAAATGAACCAAACATTAGTTGTAGCAATCAAAAGTCCATTATTTTATGGTTTCTAAGTAGTAGTATACCGTTTTTTTTTTAAACTCTATCACTTGTCTCTTTACTTACGACCCATATAGATCGTTCCCAAGTTGAGCGAAGGTGCGGGACATGGGAAGTCCGAATACAATGTGGGAAACCATCAGAATTTTTCGACCCACAGGATTTTGTTCGGAAATCCAGGAGACAAGTGATCATCTCATATTAGAAAAAGTTGGTTCGATACTTTTAAATATCTTAGGAGCGTTTTATTCAAATCGTAGGACCAAAAAAAACTCAGTTATAGTACAAATTGATGAAAGTTTATCGTTTCGTAACGCAGGAGACAAAAGTCGTGTAATTCAAAAAGTTGACGCACCCATTATTTTGTTCTAAAAACTGCTACTAATAATGGTCGTTGCCACTTGAGAATATTGTAGTTCGACCTGTCAGCACGTCAATATCACCTGGTATAAATTGATAGTAACATTCGAAGGACTCGACAGAAGCGCGTGGAGCTAACCCCCATGTGCTCCAGTTTACTCTACTAGAGTAAGTACTCTTTAACTGATCAATTGTCCTCGTTTGTAATATACATGGAATTATTTCTTTAATAAGTTCATGGTGTTTGCCTACAACTCGATATTGGCGAAATACACTTAGTTCAAACAAGGAGTTAAAGCCATTAATTAAGGAAAAATACATTTGAACGTATTTATAGATGGTCGATAGACGACACAGTGCTGTCTATGTCGCCGAACGTGATAATCCCGGCGCCGTACCTGGAGACGGAGGCGGGGCGGCGCTGCCCGCTGCGCCGGCACCCCCCGCCGCCCACGCCGCGCAGCCTGCGCCGCCGCAGCCGGCCCCGCCACAGCGTGCTCGAGCTCAAGGTCGGTTCGGTCAATTAGCCACTTGGTCCTACTTTACAATATTATACATATCATTGAACATCGCACACAATTTTGTCAATCATTTTTCTTGTACCTCGTAGCCGTCACCACGGCTACGAGGTCTCTAGGGTTACTCCTTAACCTTTTGAACGCCGTACGTCAAATACAAAATGCGTCACTCACACGCCAAATATGTTTGCTATGCTAAGCAAATTACAACTTACTCCATACGAAACAAAGTCTCTTTTAATCTCTAACTTGTGTCGGCTGTGGCCGTCGGTGGCGTCAGTGGCCCGACTTTCAGCTGTCGGCCAGAGCCGACTGTGGCGTTAAAAGGTTAAAGCTATGATTTAAAAGGATTCAAATTCAAATAATTCTTTTGTGGAACATATGTAATTAAAACAGATGCAATATTTCAATATTGTGTACCACTACATCCCGCGCAGAGGCATACAAGTACCTATCTTATATGTTTAACAGGCATCATGCTTGAACATCTAATTGGTCAAGTGCAAGAGTATTCGGCCTTATATACAAAAACAAAGAAGTAGTTTTTTAAAATCATTCATACATTCAGGCATCAATATTTCAATTGGAATTTTATTTTAAATTACAAGGATACAAGTCTACTAAAAGTCAGTTTTATTAGCCATTACAAACCCATCCTTTTACAGGATTCTTCCTGAGTGCACGCTCAAAGTATGTATTATAACCATTTTTCTAATAAACTCTTATCACTGTCTCCTGACTGACGAGTCAGAATAACCAAACAAAAAAGTGATCCGCCTAGTAAGAATGTACGAAACTAGTGAGTATCCGGCTTAAGTCTAGCGTTGTGGCAGGATCCGCACCCGTTCACGACGCAGCCCATCGCGAGCCCGGCCGACGACCCCGCGCTGCGGGCTGCGCTCGCGCACTACCGCGCCGCCGGCTGCCGCCTCGACGACAAACACAAACGTATGACTATTATAATAAAAGCTCGGCAGGGGTGAGCTGGTTTCAGAGTTTGCATAACATGGACATACCTTGTCATTTAATGGTAGATGTGCTGTAATTTAATAGCTAATGAATGAAATTATTTTATTCAGGCTGCTCTTCTGCTGCTATCTTTAAGTCGCCATCAAAACAAAAATCATGACGTCATAAATCATAATTATATTATTTTGTAAGCAGCCCCTCAATTTGAAGTAAGCGAATAAATAATAAATAATTAGAAGAAAGATTATTTCGATTTTGAGTGTGCCGAATATTTTTATTTTTATATTTCTTTTTTAAGGTCTATCTAAATTAATATCTACACTTGACATTAATGACGTAAAAATGGCTGACCCCCGCCGAGCTCTGATTATAGTAGTATAAAAAACTAAAATCTCTATTGAAATAATTGAAACCATTTATTCATTAATGTTAGAGCATAATGTGAAATGTAGTGCATACTATTTTGTAAACTATTTGTACTCCTCATAGCAAAGCAGTGTTCGCCATCAGGTATAATTTAATTTTTCAAGATTTTAAAAACAAAGTTGATTGCTGTATGTGAATCCTATCGGAACATAGTGAAATATCTCGCCTAATATGAGGTCTATTGAGATGAATTGAAGGTTTTTGAATTCCAGATCATTTCCTCTGGCTAACGCCATTCACAAAAAAAAACAGGTTTATTAGCAACACATACTAAACGACACAATATCTTTGACCGATCATCAAAAAGGTCGTATTTGCATTAGACACGTTTTTTTTTTTTTAAGTTAACGGTTTCACACATAATTATATCTAATAATAACATAAGGTAATATGGACATATTTTCAAGTAATTTGATGAATTATCAGGAATTTACAAAAAATAAACATAGAATCTTGAAGAAATACCTGTTTTTTTGTGTTTGAAGTATTTTTTCGACTTTAATTTTATTTGCATGATACAGAAAATGCTCTGAGATAAAAAAAACATTTATTTCATCTCAATAGACCTCATATGAGGAGAGATAATTCTCTTCGTTCCGATAGGATTCACACACAGCTATCAAAGTTTTTTTGTAATTAAAAATAAAATTACTCCATTTTTTTGATATTTCTTTTTATTTCAATATGAAATTGCATTTAGTTTCATCCCTATTCGTTTGTGCTCTTTATCCAGGTGCACACTGTATTCGCTTTTATAATAGCATTAATAGCATACGAATAATAACATTTTCCAAATAAAGAAAGCAAGAAAAATATTGATTCGTGATAAATAACAACAAAAGGACAGAAGTATGCAAAAGAATGTAGTCACGAAATATAAGTACACTTTAATACCCTGACCTCTAACTATGTTAACAGCTGGATGCCCTCAGTACAAGCCTTCGGTCGTAAAGAAAATCTTAAAAGAGCCGGAAGTTGAGGAGAAGACCGGGGAGAAGGAACTAGATCCTCTATCACCAGAGAACCACCAGAAGCTGATCGTGTTGCTGTATAGCTACAGCAAGAAGTCCGCTAATGCCCCGGACTTCTGTGTCAACCCCTGGTGAGTGAATTCCTATTTATTGCCATCATGATCATCATCATCATATCAACCGAATGATGTTGGCCTTTCGCTAAGACTGCACGGAGAGTCCTATGGTCTTTATTGTTTTTTAATAAACCTAAGTATTGTCTAGAAATCAAAGGATGGTAAACGTAGCCTCTACATAGCTCCGGATGTTTGTCTCTTGGGTCACCAGTATTTTTGTTGGCAAAATTATTCTTAGTTGTTAAATTTATTAGCGTAGTTGTAATAAAATAACATTAAAATGTATACTTTGTTTGTAAGAAGTTCTTGCAGAGATAACAAAAAGCTCATTCACGCAAATCACACACCGTTCAAATGATATATTTACCGCGTTGACATAAAAATCCGTTGATCCAGGATAGTAACAATGGAGATGTACGGAAAGCACGACATAACGCTGGGCGCGTTTTTGGATAAGTATTGCTTCAACAGCGAATACAAGTGTCCCTCCAACAACTGCTCGGTGCCAGTCAACCAACACGTAAGGAGGTAAGTATTTTCTCTCGGGCACATAACCTATCAAGAATAATACCCAAGAGTTTAACTTCATCACTGGTATTTATAGTTTTTCCTTTATAATTTAATGATGAACGTTGTGTTTCGTATTATAAAATTGCACCAAGTTGGTTTTTTCTACATTCAATTTTAAATTATTATTAACTATCCATTTATCAACATCATAGAATTATCACTATTTGCTATTACAATTGATAAATCTTCAGCAATCATGTTTAGCAATTTAAGGTATCGTTGATATACAAATAGCAATGGTCCTAAAACACTTCCTTGTACTTGCATTTGAAACGTTGATCTATACTGAGTGAATTTTCTATATTTATGAAGCGTACCGATTTCAATACACTGGCTACGGTTAGTTAACGATCGTTCAATTCATTTACATACTTTACTTCCTAAAAGGTCCTTTGGGTTTGTACTTCTCTCTCACTCCCTCTCACGCGAGTCTTAACTGACTTTATCCGAACTCGAAAGACCTTTTAATTTTAATTGAATTTATTGAGGTCTGTCCAGATTCGTGCACGGCGACGTTTGTATAACCGTAACGTGCAATATCATCGGACACAGTAACGTGGACAAAGGGAAAGAGGAACAAAACAAACAGGTAACTAATAACATGGTAGTTTACTGTTTTATGAAGTGCAGATGTAGTGCATAATTTGTTTCCATTGTGTTTTACCGGAAAAGTTCGTATTCATCGTGCTCTCTCAATTAGCTTCAGTACCCATCATACAACTTGTCTCTAAATTCTGTATTAGTAGTGGATAATGCTGCTTGTCACAATAAATATGTTGAACGCCCACCCAACTAATACAGCAAAGTCGCTAAAGATATACTGGTTAGAAAAATATAATATTTTCTTTGATCCATCATTAACCAAGGAACAACTATATTGAATTATTTGTCGTCATAAACAAGACTGTAGAATATTCAATAGACAAGATTTTACATCAACATTGACACACAGTGTTAAGGTTACCGCCATACCATCCCGACTTCAACCTAATTGAAAACATATGGTCCCAGATAAAAGGTTACGTATCAAAAAGAAACATAGACATGAATATGACTACGGTAAAGAAATTGATTGAAGAAAAAAATAATATGATTGGCCTGGATGATTGGAAGAAAGTCAAATGTGAAAATTAAAAGCGTTCACAAGAACACTCCATGGATGATCATATTGATAGCATTGTCATTCACGTCAATGAAAGTAAAAAAAAAAAAAAAAACATTTATTCTGTAAGTAGGCCCTGTAGGCACTTTTACAAGTCTGAATCTACCATCTACCAGCGCTTCAAGAGACCATTGTTGAGAAGAAGCACCGCAAGAAACTCAACAGTAAGCCATTTTTTTAAATAAAGAACTTATTACAATACTAAACATAAGCTATCTAATTTAAATGTCACAGGGATGTACAGGTCCCAGTAGTAATAATAATTAAATTAATAAAAATGTCAGGTTAAAATAATAATACAATTCCGGAGATGTAAAGAGTCTCCAAATGTCAAATTAAAATTAAATATAGGTAAGTAGGTAATTAAACAAAACAACAAACACAAACAAGGGAGATGTAGAAAGTCTCCACGGTCAATTTTGGAGATGTAAAGAGTCTCCAGATGTCAAATTAAAATAATAAGCACACAAGGAGATGTATATAGTCTCCACGGTCATTAATAATTGTAATACAAATAATTCAGTCCCAAGCATTGTCATCATTTATATAATCTTTAATACTATAATACGCTTTAGAAATTAGTTGACGTTTAACGTAACTCTTAAATTTATTTACTGATAAATGAGTAACACTACTTGGGAGCTTATTATAGAACCTTATACAATTACCCATGAAAGAGTTTTTTATTTTGTGAAGCCGTGTAAAGGGCACTGCGAGCTTATGTTTATTCCTGGTATTAACATTATGTATGTCACAGTTCTTTCTAAAACTACCGATGTGTTTATGAACATGCATAATATTTTCATAAATATATTGACTGTATACGGTTAATATATTCGTTTCTTTGAACTTATCTCTAAGCGAGTCTCTATGACCCATCTTGTAAACAGCACGAATAGCCCTCTTCTGTAGAACAAAGATGCTGTTTACGTCAGCACCACTACCCCATAGTAAAATACCATATGACATAATACTATGGAAGTAACTAAAATAAACTAATCGAGCGGTTTTCAAGTCTATTATATTCCGAATTTTATTAACTGCAAAAACTGCAGAACTTAGTCTATTCGCTAATTTAGCTAGATGAGGACCCCATTGGAGTTTGGAGTCTAACGTTATTCCAAGAAATACTGTATCATTAACTAGGTCTAATCTATCATTTTTTATAGTTACAGTAGTTTGTCTATTTTTCACATTTGTAGTCATAAATTTAATACATTTAGTCTTTTTCTCATTCAGTAATAAATTATTAACACTGAACCAATCTACTACTTTTGATATAGCATTGTTTACATCGATATTAAACTCCTGTTGTCGTTTGACTTTAAATACGAGTGAGGTATCATCAGCAAACAATACTATATCATGTTTGTCCTTTATAAGGTATGGTAAATCATTTATGTAAATGAGGAATAAAAAAGGACCCAAAATTGAGCCCTGTGGTACGCCCATTTTGACCAAAGACCCAGGTGATCGTTTTCCATTCACGTCTACCCTTTGTATTCTCCCGTATAAGTACGTTTTTATTAAGTTTAGCGCAGTACTTCTAACTCCATAATGGTGTAGCTTCCTGACCAATGTGTCATGGTTAACGCAATCGAAGGCCTTGGACAAATCACAGAAAATACCTAAGGCATCATGTGACCCCTCCCAGGCTTCAAACATATGTTTAATTAACTCAACACCAGCTTCGGTTGTCGAGCGACCCCGAGTAAAACCAAATTGTTTGGTGTGTAATAAATTATTATATTGAAAATGTTCCATTAATTGTGATAAAATTAATTTCTCAAAGATTTTACTGAAAGTGGGTAGTATGGAGATCGGTCTAAAGTTAGTGGGGTCAGAAGTACTACCCGTTTTGAATAATGGAATTATCTTGCTATGTTTCATAAGATCAGGAAACTCGCCACAGTCAACACAGTGATTAAATATGACCATTAAGTCAGATGCTATGACTTCCAATAAGGATTTAAGGACGTGAACCGACACCCCCCAAAGGTCATTAGTTTTCTTTATATTAATTGACTTGAATGCCTTAATTACATCCAAGGCAGTAACGTGCTTGAATTCAAAGTGTATACTGCATTCAGACACGTTATCTTCTAATAATAAAATGGCAGACGCCGGCGAAGAGTTCAGACACTTAGTCGTTGACACTGGTATGTTGGTAAAATAATTTTCAAATTGAATTGCGACATCTAAATTCGACTCTAGGATTTTACCATCTACTTTTAAACGAAAGTCATTAATTTCCTTTTTCCGGCGACCTGTTTCTTCATTAATTATTTTCCAAGTCGTTTTAATGACATCAGAGCTATTCAAGATTTTATGACTTAAAAAGTTTCGCTTAGCTATACGGCAGTCTATCTTGAAATTCTTAGAATACTCTTTGACATGTTCCTTAAACTCTTCACTAGCGTTAAACCGTCGTTCCTCATATAGTTAATACAGTATTGTTCTTCGTTTATGTAAGTCCGCAGTAGCCCAGTCACTGAAAACCTTTGCGCCACCGACCATGACCGATTTGGATGTAAATATCATGTCAAATTGTTTCATGAATGTGTGAAAGAATGAGTTGTACATGTCATTAGGGCCCTTATAAGTTGTTAAAAAGGGCAGATTATACGTTAAATTATGTCGCATTCTTTCCACACGGCCTGCAGTAAGCGGCACAAAAGTTATTTCCTTTTTCGCAATATCATGCGATACAGACTCGAATTTAATTAATTGACCTAGATGATCCGATTCCAGGTTACTAATCAAAATCTTACTGATTGGAATTATATCAGTAAAAATGTTATCAATACACGTGGCGCTAGTGTCAGTCACTCTAGTCGGCTCCATAAAAGTATGGGCCAAGCCGAAAGATTTGAAAAGATTTATTAATCTGTTGGTGAGCGAACTATTTTCTAAAATATTAACATTAAAATCTCCACATATAATAACTTTCTTACTCAATTGTGATAAATTGATTAAGACAGTTTCCATGTTCTTTTCAAAAATTTCGAAATTACCTAAGGGTGGCCTATATACACAAACTACTATGAATTGCTGTAATTCTATTGCAGCGAGTTCTAATATACGTTCAACAGATAAGGACACAATGTCCTTACGTTCTTTAAATTTAAATTTATTGTTTAATATTATTAGCGACTCGCCATGTATCGAGCTATTTCTTGTGAACAGACTGCCGATCTGATGGTTATTAAAATTAAACATAGCTTCGTTACTATTTAACCAGTGTTCCGTTATGCATAATATCGCTCATCCAATAGAAAAATGACATAATTGCAAAAAATCGGGTTTTGAGACCCGATACCGTCATAAGTGTTCTAAAGGTCAGGTCTATCGCGTGGAACAATGACATAACATGCATGCTAAAAATGCAATTATGTCATTATTCTATTGGATGAGCGAAATATCAATATTATTACTATTAAGAAATAACTCAATTTGGAGGTCTTTACTTCTTATACATTGGATATTTTGGTGAACCAGAGTGATATTATTAGATACTTTGCTGACAGATTTGGCCTTACATTTATTACGATTTAGATTGCTAGAGTTGACGCCCTCTGTTGTCGTTTCATTTAATTTAAATGATTGATGGTATTTGGAACGGATTCCAGGTGCATTTTAGGTTGCTCAAAAGAGGCAGGAGCCAAATTATTGGCTGAAATATCAAATAAATAAGATAGCGACATAGCTATCTGTCTTTTAAGATAATTAGGAATGTAAAATTTTCCTTTTCTCAAAATATAATTATTACTAATATAATTATTAGTATCAATAATGTAAATTTTATCATTATATGTACACATGTTATATAACACATGTACTGACGATGACACGTTTGAGCGTAACTCAGATTGTGGAATGGAAATTATTGATCCAAATATTCAATAGGTAATATTAATACTTTAATAAGCAGGTAGTGTTTTAATTGTGTAGCCTCTTGAGTTTTATTATTGTAAATATTTCAAAATACGTATGCGTTATTTTGCTGCATTTTATGTTAGGAGAGTGTTTCGTTTACGAATGATAATAAAAGCACTACTTACCATTGAGTACATTTCTACGTTTCTTAGGGTGTTTATAACATCTACATATTATAAAGTACCATATGCTGTCATTTTGCATTTTGCTGACACTCGGGGTCCGTCGCCTTTCGATTGAGATCCGAGTTTTACCGATGTAAACATTATTCACTATATCTGTAATTACAACTTATTTGCAAAGGTAACAGTTTAATTTTTACGTGTGGTCGCACTGAATTATGGAATAAGTTGGATTAATAGGGTGGCCACCCTTTAAATAACAAATGCTTACACAACAAAATTTACAAGGGCCTTTTGACTAGTTGTTACGAACTACAGTCACAACAATCCCAATTGTTGAGCCACTTGCCACTACGTATTTTGGCCGTGTAATCAACAAATCGGGTTTAGTTGGTTAAACTCGTATATGCAAACAAGGAAAGTCGCAGGAAAGTATTCCATCTTTGTCATCGTGTTTGACAGGTGAGGAGTGCCATTTAAGTTATAATCACATGATAAATTTTATGTTTTCATCTTGTTTTCATGCATTTTAAATATTGGCTAACCCGAAAACCAAGTCTGCCAACCTACCAATAGAGTAATTACACCCGAACCCAAACCAATTACAAGTTTAGAAACAGTAACCTAGCGAAAATTGTTATAACGTAACGATATCAGCGGAAAAATCATAATTGGTCATACGACATCGGGAAAAGTCAGAATCCACGACTTTATCCGAACGTTGTTTTTGTCAGCTAATTTAATATATTAGAATACTCTTTCTATTACACGAATATAGACATGTCATCATTCGTTATCAGTCGTTCACGACGATTTCACACGAGTATGCCCGATTTGAATTACACGGCTAAATTACGAACAGTGGCAACTGGCTCATCAATTCCGTGTGGTGACTGTACCTATGAAATGAATTACAATAAAAGACCCAGACCTTCCAACCCACAAATATCAGAATTTCCATGTGTCAGGTGATGTTCTGGTCACGCTGCGAGTCGTGCAGTGCGTCGGGGCGCGCGCGGCGCCTGTCCCGCGCGGCGCTGTCTCTGTCGCTGGCGGTGTACCTGCGCGTGCGCGCCGCCGCCCGCAGCCTGCGCTCGCGCGCCTGCCGCCACCCGCTGCACGCGCACGCGCACGTGTTCGCGCGCGCCACGGCCGCCGCCTGCTGCAGGTGACGTCTCCGTCCCGCGCGACGCTGTTTCTATCACTGGCGGCGTACCTACGCTGGCCTGTTTCGCTAGGATGTTATTGCGAATCCAAGATTTAAAAAAAATAACAAAAAACTGGTAACTAAATGCCAAAGGTTGTGTGTTAGTTTGATACTCCTTCACGCTGCAGCAGCTGTAGGAATTTGTATGAGAATGGTGATAGCTTATAGTCTGGATTAACAAATGGGCATTCATTACGAAATATTTTAAAGTTCCCGAGGGAGTAACTATTATCGAAATCTTCGTAGGCGAAGTTGCGGGCAAAGGCTAGTAACATATATACTGAGAAATGCGCGTCTGAGTCGACTCATGAGAGCTGCCACGAATGAATTGAATGGGTTAATAAATACACTAATATCAATAGGAATAGAATCTTTACTGCGATACCAATACCATTACCCTTTCTCAATAATTTAATACAGATACCCTCATTGTAAATTGTTCTGTGTTTATATCCCATTAGTTCCACGGAACTACGATTTTTTTATTGAACGTTAGGTCATAGCTTGATACAAAATGCGAAGTTCCATGAGGCGAATGTAACCGACCCAATTCTGTATGCAACCAAAAGTTGATCTAACCTCGTAAGGCCCAGTATGCAATAGAATGTACATGGGTGGATCAACTTTTTGTTGTTGTTATTCTGTCCCGTAAGCCAGGAGACAGCAGTGATAGAGTTTCTTAGAAAATATGTTATAATATATACTTCCAGCACACTCAGGAGAAAGGCCATATAAGAATGGGTGTGTAATTGCCAATAAAATAGTTTTTTTGTGGACTTATATCCTTTGAAATCATAGTTTTAAAGAGTGACCCAGGAGACCATGGCAACGAGCTACAAAGAAAAGTTGATTGACCCACATAATCAAGGCTATTTAATTTGAACTGTGTGGCAATGGGAATAAAGTTTATTTTCCTATCTACACAAACTGAAAATTGCATTATCGAACAAACGTAATTGAACTTTTTTGCCTTGACGGTAGATTCAAAGTCCCACTCACAAAAAAAACCTGTTTGTAGTATGGTGGGCCTTACGAGGCTAATCGTTAATATTCGCAGGTACATGAAAATAACTCCGTACGAGATCGAACTGCCGCCCGACGTGATCTCCGTCAAGTATGATACCAAGGTGATGCGCGACGGACTCATCAGCCAGCTCAACGACCTCATGCTGAAAGGTGAATAAATAAACATCATGGGACAACCTTATTAACCTTAACAAACTTAGCCCTAACCATGTGTTGTAGAATAGAATACTATTATTTAAGGCAACGAGACCCATAGTTACCCTCTGCGGTGCTGTGTGATTTCATTAAAATATCAGTTTAAAAAATAATTACTTATTTTTTATATAATTTGATCCCAAAAGTCATAAAGTTACTCAGGAGACAAAGGGGATAATTATGTTGATCCACTAAAGATCTAAAATTAAAAATAATTGACGGATGAATGACTCTGAACTTGTACGCAATTAATCTTTTGAACGCCCCAGTAAGTGAGTCAGTGAGCCGACGACTGAAATTCGAGCCCCTGACGCCGTCGTCGGCTTCACTCGTAGATTATAAAAGGGATTTGGTTTCGTCAAGTTTTAATTTGTAAAGCATAGCAACCATGTTTGGCGTGTGAGTGAAACATTTAATATTTAACGTACGGCTTTCAAATCGTTAAGACAAAATAGAATTCATAATAAGAAGGACTGGATTGTCAAAATGTGTCCAGATATGTATGAAATTTGAGTATAAATTATTTAATACGGCATTTCTAAAGCCAAGCCGTAAAAAATTGAAAATATAGGTAAACCGAGACTTTAGCAACATTCCTGCATTTTAAGTTGTATAACTGGATCGTCTAATGATGGATTGTATTAGAGTTTTTTATGTAACTGTCTAGGGCACGAGACGTTTAGCAGTGTTTCGGAGTCCGAAGCGGAAAAGGACTACCAGGCTTTCAAACACCACATGGAGCTCATACACCTGGCCCTCACTTCTGCCAACCTGCAGGAAAACACTTCGCTAGCAGGTAAATAAAATACTTGAGTGAATCGACTCTTAGTTGTCTCTGCAAAATTATTTAATTTCAATGTCACTATACTATCCAAACCACCTTAATTTTCAAACCAGAAACACATTTTTGCGGAAAATGCTTGTGACCCAGGAGACAAAATTATATTTACAAGAAATCATGGGATAATCTTGTCCACTGGGTAACTATTTATAGGGAATATATTAAAGTGTTGTAATAATATAAATACTAGAAATTTATTATACCTATAAAAACAACAGCAGAGACTAAGCTTATGCATATTCCACGCTACAACGTCGTTTAAGCAAATACTTCCGGTCCGACTGTTAATGCCAGCCACAGCTACCATAGGGGATCCAGTTACCACCTTCCGACTCCATCATTAGGTTTACTTATACATTCTAAAAAAAGAAATACGAACGAAGCAGGTTGAATCGTTCGCAAAAAGCGCTTACTGTCAGATGTTTTTACAATCAATTTTGATTATCCACAAAAAAATCTTTCGTAAAAGGAATCAAATTGATAGTTTTTTCTTCTTTTTTCCATGTTTTTGACATATTATATTTGCTTTTATTTTTAACTTATTTTAAATACCATGTCTCAGCTGTGGTACGTTCGTTATGGAACGTATCGGATCGCATCATCTTCGGTGAGAAAATGCTGAGAGATGCTCAGGACAAGTGGGCGTCCCCCGCGGCCAAGAGCAAGCCGCCACCAGACACGCCTGGTACGTATAGTTATCGGTTTTGATCTAGAAATCTATCATACAGTTACTCAGGAGACAAAAATCGTGTAGGTCAAAAAGTAGATACTCGTATTTCTTATAACTAAATTACACTCAGGGGCAAAAATAACGGGTCAGGAGGCTATTTCGAAGACTTGTTTCCTTGCCAGGGGTTGTTTTGTTCAATAGAGGTCAAAAGTTCTTAAGATACCTAACTTATCGCACAATCAGTTAACACCACAGCGAGACAGTTTGGGTCAGTATTTGCATTTCCTTACATTTTATTGCCATTTTAGAGGTTTTTCTGAACATGCGCAATTCCGGCGTTAGCCGCAGATTCAATCAGTTGGGTATCCTAGGCACTCTGGAAGTCCTGTATCGATGCTCGGGGTATCCATCATCAGATTTCACTAAAAGCATCCCCTGGCGAGGAACCAAAGCTTCGGAATAGCCTCTTTAGCATGAAAAACGCACTCTGACATGTTTTTTTTACCCCTGAGTGTAATAACTATGGTAATCTGTCTTTGTATCTTCGTCACCAAAATATTGTGTATCTAATCCCGTTTTTGTTTCGTGTAACAGCAGAGGAGAAGTCCGACTTGGAGGAATCATCGGGCGAAGCAGTCGAAAATTCAGGTTATTATAATTTCATTGGAATTTAATACACTGTACAGTTAACTATAATTATAAATTAGGAACAACTTACATGTTTACAGATACCTCGAAAGAAGAGAAGGAGCATGGTATGTAAAACATTATACGTTGGCTAATTAACCATTAAAATTTGAATCAAGTGTTGAAGATGCAAAGTTCTAACTTTATTAAACGAGACCAGAATTTTCGTGGCACTTTTAAACAATACTGAAATAAATATCTAAGCTCACGTACAGTCACGACACGGGATTGTTCAGCCAGTTGCCACTGTTCATAATTTAGCCATGTAATGCAAATCGGGCATACTCGTGGGACATCGGCGTGAACGACTGGTAACGAATGATGAAATGTCTATATTCGTGTAAACAGAAAGAGTATTCTATCTCTTTCATTCGGTATTTCCATCAAATCAGCTGACAAAAATAATCTGACACAACGTCGGTTATTTATAAAATTATTAGACTGGTAAACAACATTCGGATAAAGTCGTGGATTCGGAGTTTTCCCGATGTTGTATGACATCATGATGTTTCCGTTGATATCGTTACGTTATAAAAATTGCTAGGTAACTGTTTCTAGACCTGTAATTGGTAGGCTTTGGGTGTAATCACTTTGTTGTCAGGTTGGCAGGCTTGGTCTTCGGGTTAGCCAATAGTTACATTGCATGAAAATCTAACATTAATCAAGTGATTCTAACCTAAATGGCACCTCTCAACAGTCAAACACGATGACAAAGATGGAATACTTTCCTGCAACTTTCCTTGTCTGGATATACGGGTGTAACCGACTAAACCCGATTTGTATTACACGGCCAAAATACGTACAGTGGCAAGTGACTCAATAATCCCGTGTTGTGACTGTACTATGAGACCACACATCGGTAAACATACTTTTATAGAGAAACTAGCGACCCGCCCGCGGCTTCGCCCGCGTGGAATGTATTATACATATAAACCTTCCTTAAGAATCACTCTATCTATTAAAAAAAACCGCATCAAAATCCGTTGCGTAGTTTTAAAGATTTAAGCATACATAGGGACAGACAGCGCAAGCGACTTTGTTTTATACTATGTAGTGATTCATACTTAAATACAAAGAAAATTTCCAAGACACAGGGAACACATACAGTGGCAGTGTTTTTTTATATATTTATCGACTACGATACTACACGCCTTCATTCCCAGAATGGGGTAGGCAGAGCTACAGAATTACCCACAACTCTGAAAAGCACGCACTAAATAACATTAAATTAATAAACGTTTTTGCAACTAATAAATTATATCCAAAACTTCATACCACGAAACATTCGTTCTTTGTCGTTTATGGTGTTTGATAATGTTCTTAATATGGTTCTCACTAAAGGTACAGAAGAGGATGAAGAGAAGGGTGACAAGAAAACTGTTCGGCAAATATTATCACAATTGTTGTCCAATAAGGAGGCTTCGAATCAGGTGAGAAATGCCAACGATCAGTGGACCGATTTTTGACTTTCGAGCGCTCGATTTCAAAACCGAGCGGTAGAAAATATTCGAATGCGAAAATCTTTCATGATTGATTTTCGAATGGTCCCAAATTCCATATTTTTGAGATTTTCATTCAAAAGTTGTTCCATTATACGCAGAAAGTCGATCTTTTACCGGTTTTTTTATTCATATTTTAATTGCGACTAAATGTGTGAAGCTAACAAAAGATGAAATCATAACAAGCAATTTAATATTTCAGTGCCAATAAGATTTTTTTACGCTTATTTTACAAATTCTTGACTGGTTATGATAAATGTAGGAAAAATGAAACGCTTTCTCGTCTGTGGATGTCTATGGCATTGTGCTAGGTTTGTTTATGCTTCGTGTACTTCCCGGCATACATACCCAACAGATTTGAAAGATGTCAAATGATACTTTCTATTGATAGAATTCAAAACGAATGCCACGGACTACTCGTGTTCATATTTTCTATCGCTCGCAAGTCAAAAATACCATTTGATTGTTTTTTGTCACTTTCGAGTGAAACTTTCGAGCGCTCGAAAGTAAAAAATCGGTCCCCTGAGTAAATAAGATAATGGTTCGTTTACATTATTCGGTTTGGCCGTATTCGGATGCAGACGAATAAGTTTTTTCATATATGTAAATGAATCCGCTTAAACAGAATGCGGCCGACGAATTATACGACTTGAAAAAAGTTATTTTTTGCGTTTTTGAAGGTGTTATTTTTTCCTTTAGTTTTTATAAAGTAAACAAAAAATTATTTGAATTCGGCGCTGCAATCAAGGTGCGCCGCAAATTATCTCCATCTCACGTTCTTTGCGCGGAAGCACATAAAACCATCCCTTTTTGATTGTTGTTTGGGTGTGGCAGCGTGGCCTTTTAATTATTTTTTCTTGTAGTGGTTTAGAGTTAGTATGTTTGTTTGCAGAGCGGCATGATAGTGTCGGGCGGGCTGATCCCGGTGGTGGTGCAAGCGGGCGAGGTGGGCTCGGTGGTGGCGGCCACGCTCGCCTCCGTGGCCTACCAGCGCACACTCACCGCCACCAGGCACAGGTACATGATAGTGTCGGGCGGGCTGATCCCGGTGGTGGTTTGTCACTCACTCGCCAATCTTCCTCAAACCAGAACTAATGTCAACCTTGCCTCATCACTGTGAGCCACGGTTCATAGACCCACAGGTCTATTTTGTGTTGGCAACCATGACGGAAATATCCCTTGAACCAGTGGTGCGGATATATCCGTCAATAGTGTTGAAAAGGTGCACTTTACTAATATCAGAGTGCTAAATCAGTGATGTTTCTAGAAGTTTTAACTAGTGTACTAGAGAAAGCAAATATTAAATATAGACCGTGGTCATGTAGCTTTTCTTTCTCAGCGATCAGTCGTGTCGAATACAAAAGACTTCACACACACGCCAAAACCAGAGCGAATGTCAACCTTGCCTCATAGACACTCTGGTTATTTTGCGCTGGCACTTATGACTAAAATATCCGTCGGTGTTGAACCAGTGGTGCGGATATATCCGTTGATGATGTTGAAAGGTACACTTTACTAATTAGCACAGCGCTAAATCAGTGCTATTCATCTATAGAAGGTGGAACTAGTGTAATAGGTCTCTATTAGATATAGTGATCATACAACTTTTACTTCACAGCAATCAGTCGGAGCAAGAAGAGAGCGAGACAAATGCCTCGGGCAAAGACAAAACCGACGGGGACAAGAACAAAGCCGCCAAGTCTAACGACCACATCGAAGTGCTGCTCAAAGTGCGTAGTAGAAATTTTTTCATCATGCAGGGTGTAAAAAGTTGTATAATAGTACATTATTGCTTAGGCGCAAGGGATTTCCTGACGAGGTGGTTAATAAGTAAAATACGAGTCAGGAAATCCTCCTATCCGCCGAGGCATATATAGTGCTTTTCTCAAACAATGCGAGGAAATGATACAAATACATGAATATAAGTATTTTTAAAACCTTTGACTAATAATTCGGAGAGAATGTTTGTTTCAAAACTACGAGTATTACCTACTTAATATAGTTCCACGCACTACGACCCGCCGCACGGACGGGTATTTTACTGATCTGGGCGGCCATAAGTCAATTTTTTAAAACTGATTTTGGTTAGAATTATGAGTCGGGTTCAGAAAGTCAACTTATTGACGCACTATAATCCGACAATGTATTCGACCTTATCGCTAAACAATGCTCGTATATGGCTTGTTGCAATATTAAGTATTTGAAGTGCGTTTGTTTTCACGAGTGGCACATATCAAAAGAGTATGTTTTTGCGGTGGAATATATAAGAAATTACCTTAAATATTACGATGGCAGGTAAGAATGTTTCGTTTGTATGCGTTTTTAATAGGATTGATTATCTTATGAGGATATGGTAGTCATTCAAAGTAAGTTCTTGTATTTTGACTTATCGGAAACTTTTAGTTGTAGTTCCCGATGAGTCCCGGCAGAAATAGGGCATGTAGCACATACCTCATTTATTCTAGTTTATTATTTAGCTTTGATTTTCCTCAGAAACACTCCGGAAAATGGAAAATTAGGCATCCAAACGTTATATGGTCAAAATGTATGATTTTATGAATTTGTTATTTTTTGGTAATTTTGTTTTTTTATTGTTTCTAGGGCCATCTAATGTTAAATTAATAACTCGATCGAAGTTATTTGAGTTGATGCAGCAGACGAAATTGCCAAATTTCAAAAGTAAACTTAACTATCTCGAAAGTGATTTGCTTGGTAGGGATAACTTTAATGATGAACAGATAAGGGAAGTCAAGCATAATTTTAGTCGGTTCAAGTCTGAAATACGATCAAGATGGGCTGCAGCACACAATAAAGAAGATGATTTCTTAAAAAAAAATGTCGATTGGCTAGCAGGTTCATTTAGGTACGTTACAAAAAGTTATCGAGCGAACGGCCCAAGTAGCACACTGGGTGGGAAATAGCTCGTATATCATATCTATTTAGATACTTAAGTGAAATATATAGCCATGACTAAGTTCTATATAGGTGGAAAGAACCCTTAGGCAACCAATATAGAACCACGGGGAGAAAAATTGCAGCTTATTTTTGGTTCTATATTGAATCCTTAAGAGATCTCACGATTACCTTAAGTGGCAATTAGAACTATGGGTGAAAGTTATGCGCAGTGAACGACGATTATTGAACGAATTAATAATAATATTTCAGTTCGGTCAATGAGTGATAAATGGGACGCCAAAGTTCCTTTGAGTGACGTGGCAACAATTAAGTCGGTAAGTTTTTTAAAGTGAATGTGATCTGCCATTTTAATTTTGGATTTATACATCTGTTTGGTCAATGATTAAAATTCACGTTCAGGCATTGAAATAAGCACGAAATTCTTGCGAATGCTTTTTTACCGTGAAACTATAGTATGGTTTCTTTGTAAATTTCGATGCGCCTTTGATTAGATCAGGAATATTTAAAAAGAGAGTGTTAAATCATATAAGGTATTGATACTGATAAGAACTAAAACTGTAAAAACCTGACCTAATGATTGTAGGTTACGTAGAATGTTAAAGTAACATCGTCACAACTATCAAAAGTCTATGATTATGCGTCAGTGTGATAAAATTCTGTTTAAAATAAATCATTTTCAAGGACTCCAATTTGTAAACATGGCGAAACAAAAAAGATCTTACAGTGTTTATTTTCACTTATTTGTTTTCTATTTGAAACTATCAGGTCTGAAAATCACTTATTTGTATCTTGCGAGTGGCACAGCAGTGAATGCTATGCCCTAGAGCTTTTGTGCTGTCACACTAGCGGCTTGCGTTAAAGCCTAAAACGGCACAGAGTTCGTGCTTCCTATAAATGCTATGGGAAACAGCCGGCCGTGGACGGAGTTCCGTTTTTGGTGTAATTAAAAACACCGGCCACAGCCGTAATGCCATATCACGAGGGTCTTAGTTTACGTCTCTCGACGTACTGTCCGTGAACGTGTTAACATTGTTTGACAACACTTATAGCTTTAAACACAACTCAAAATTGTATATGACTTCATCTTGTCACTTGTAGTTGCTTAGGAACGTTTTTTGTTTCCACTTTATTACATGGTTGGGTAAAGTCGATTTTGCTACTTAAAGTTGCATGCAGGTTTTAATTTTCACTGAATAAGAAGCAATAGTGCTATATAAGGCCCTAAAGTTACTTATAAGCAACTTTTACATATACGAGTAAGTGGGAGCATACCCTTATTTGGATCTTTTAATTCCAAATGACTAGTATAATAGAGTAGTGTATCACCAATAGTGGCTAAAGAGATAATTTTACGGCCCTTTTGGAAACTAAAGTGATTGCAACTTTAAGGCCTAGAAGGGTCGTAAAATTATCTCTTTAGCCACTATTGGTGATATACTACTCTATTATACTAGTCATTTGGAATTAAAAGTTCCAAATAAGGGTATGTTCCCACTTATATATAAAAGTGGCTTATAAGTTACTTTAAGGCCTTATATATCACTATTGCTTCTTATTCAGTGACAATTACAACCTGCATGCAACTTTAAGTAGCAAAATCGACTTTACCCAACTATAAGTAATAAAGTAGAAACAAAAAACGTTCCTAAGCAACTATAAGTGACAGGATGAACTCGTATACAAGTTAGAGTTGTGTTTAAAGCTATAAGTGTAGTCAAACACTGTTAAACCACTCATTTAGAACATAAAGCTATAAGATAAGCTGCAAAATTCACTAATGTGCTGCTTGGGAAGGCTTCCGGAAATTTACGATATTTACTAATGAAACAGCACAACTGTATGTTGAACTTTACCCTATGACCCCCACGATGCACAAGTTATTGATTCACGGCCCAGTTGTAATTCAGAATGCCTTGTTGCCTATAGGGCAATTGTCCGAAGAGGCTGCAGAAGCCCGAAACAGGCACTTTCGTCTATACCGTCAAAACTTTGCCCGAAAGTTTTCGAGGGTTTCATGCAATAGGGATGTGCTTAATAGATTACTCATAACTTCGGATCCACTAATAACAGGAATGAGAGAAACACCGCGTAAAAAGACAAAGCCATTCGCTACTGAAACCCTCGATATGCTGCTTCCCATGGAGTCTCATGCAGACGAAATGGTGTCTGATGAAATATCGACAGAGCCGTCTTCGTCTGATGAAAGTGACACGATTTCCGACTGATTTTTGTTACTTTTGTATATACTTTGTACATATATTATTATACCTACTTTGAGATAACATAGAAAAATCCTTATTTTTTTGTAATTTCATTATAATTTTCTTACCGTATAGATAAATAATGAAATATTAGCTTAATATTACTGTACCTACCAATATAACATCAAAAATAATATTGGCCGCCCAGATCAGTAAAATAACCCACTGTGCGCCGCCGCAAAACACGCCCCCACCCATAAGATTTTTTTCATGGTCCTTTCGATTTTATACGCAATAGAGAGCACTTAAAAAACAATATGGACATGGACGAAAACTGTTTTCATATGGTTTTTTTACTCCTAGGAGTAAAATGAGGCACTTTCCGTCCTTGTGTTTCAATCGGGAAGCCGTGCTTTCCGAGCATGTTTGAAACAAAAATTTATAGACTACAGTCCGCGCGCGAATGGAATACAGTCGGGGCCTGAGGTGAGAGCGCCACGCGTCTCCTCTCCCGGCGGTTGCAGTGTCAACTACACTGTATAGTGCCATCCCGTACTAGCATATTCCTAAGCTCGGCATTCAACTCGCGCGCGGACTGTAGCTGTTTGTGCTCTGCAGTTGTATAGGCATTTGCTTACGTGGACGAGCTCACCAAAGCACCCTGAAGGCATGTTACCACTAGATATAATTTTACAGACATATCAGCAATTGCATACTTTACAAACCAAGCGGCCCGGTGGCCTTGAAAAAAGCCGCTTGGTTTGTATGAGAGAATAAAATAAAGGTTCAACTTCTTATTTTAACTTTGCTTGCCTAGGGAGAAAGCAATAAGTACTTACTTTTATTTCAATTACCTATCTAAAAATTACATACATATTACACAACATAGTTAAATTAAATTATTATTCGTAAACCTACATCGAATGTGTTTTCTAAAACGCCATCGTACCTATTTTGAAAGTAGCGACACAAGCTCTAAAAAATTACCCTTATTCAATGAAGTTTTAGACTCATCGTGACCTCTGAAGGGAAGTTCTTGTTGTGCTAAATGACAAACAACATCGACTAATCTTTGAAAAACGCTACTATTGTTATCAACACGCATGTTGTTTTGTAATTTCCTGTGATAATTGGCGCGATAAAGATGTCTCAATTCGCTGTTTACCAAAATCACTAAAATAAATTACCGCGTTCATGTGTTTTCGAGAATTCATGTGTTTTTTAATGGCGCCAGCTAAATTATTTAAATCGTCATAACCAGATGTATTCCACACGTTTTTGTCGTTAGAAAAGAAAATACAACACCAGCAATATAACTTATTAGAGTGCGAACAACCAGCAATCCAATGAGTTTTGTACACTGACCTGTTAAACTGTCTTTTGTGCGATTTACTACTCTGAGAAATACACAAGTCAGGCGTAGGTTTTGCCGAAGAAATAAGTACCTTTTTCTCTGCAAAGTCCAAACATTTTACCTTTCCGTCGACAAGCAAAGTTTGTGCACACTTTAAAATATCACAGTCACACGGGACTTCCTCCATTGTCAATCTAATTGAATCACAACTCACAACACCACAAAAAAAAACTTATTATTGCACTGACCGCGCCGCGCCGCTCAACGCCTAAACAAAACAAACTATTCAACACGTGAATAAAAGCATTTGTCAACAAATAGCAATGAAGTGAAGTTGGCCGCTAACGCGGCTCAACGCGCGCTCCGCGCCTGCGCGAAGCGAATTTCGCATTTACTATGGACTCGTGTACAACTTCATACGCAAGCTTGGCTTTTTACTCTCATACTATTTGCCTTACATCGTAAGCAGAACAAATAAACTTTATATCATCGTTAATGATCTGATAAGAAGTAGGTAGGTATCAGCTGTATCGATCAGCTGTTACATTGGTGACCTCACTACAATGATGCCCCTTTAGTTCCGTTCACCAAAGATCCGTATATTCCGCGTAGGACGGCCTGCTCTGCCGCGTGTACTACGCGCCGCAGTTCCACAAGCTGCGGCACGCGCTGCTGGCCCCGCTGCACGGCAACCCGCTCATCACGGACGCGTTCGCCGCCGACGCCGCGCGGGCCGACGAGCCGCGCTGCTGCGAGGACCATGACAAAGCCGAATGTGAGCATACGTCTGAATAGGGTGTTATAGTATGAATCTTCCCAGGTGAATTTTTCGCTTCGAGCCCTAATCTTTCAAACAAACTTGACCGAAATATATATTAAAATTAACGCTTTTTCTTTACGTAGCATTCCAACGCTTGCTGGGTGCGCTTGTACATTTTAAAAACAAAAACCATTACGTAATACATAAGTTGACGCAATTATGCAACTTGATAATTAGAAAATTTATTTCGCAATATCAAGTTTTCTCTGCATGTTATGTTGTAGCCAAGACCCTATGCGACGTAGAGGAGGGCTTCGTGCGCTCGCTCGCGCACTGTGTGCCGTGGGCGGCGCGCGGCGGCAAGTCGGGCTCCACCTTTTGCAAGACCAAGGGTACGTACCTCATTCATACCTAGACAGGATTTACAGCGACACTTAATTTCTTCGACCTTAACCCCCTTTTATTAGTGCAAGTTTTTTAATTTCCCATTTATATTTAACTTTACATTTAAAATGTCAAGTGTTCACTAAACGCCAAGACTGATATCCGGAATCACCGTAACCATGGTAATAACAATGCTATAATAAATATTATAGAACTGTTATAACCAACCATGTCAACGCATATTAAATAATGGTTTTCACGCTTCGGTTACGCTATAGGTGGCATTCTGATACCATTAACGATATCAATATTATCAATTTATAGTATGCGCGTAGAAAAAAATAATATATTCCCTCGTACTCGAGACAATTGACTCGTTCTTTTTCATAACTTGTGTACGAAAAATGGTCACTAAAGGTGGTATTCCATCAGTCCAATATCTTTGTCCAATTTCTATATCCAATATTTGGTTGTGGGAGGACCTTGTGCAGGGTCCGTCCGGGTTGGTATCACCATCTTATCCATTAATCTACCGCCACGCAGCAGTGTTCGCATTGTTGTGTTCCGGTTTGGGAATAAGACAGCCGGTGAAATGACTAGCATAGAGGCATTCCATCTTAGTCCTCAGGGTTGGCAACGCATTTGCAGTCTTGTGAATGCGAATGTCTATGGATCACAGTTTCCACTTACAATCAGGTGGCCTGTGAGCTAGTTTGCCTTCCCATGCAATAAAAAAAAAAAAAACAAATTTCTTTGATCGATACCCATTCCACTTATCCAATATCTTGGTTAAAAATTTTTTACTATTTGCGTAGCCATTTTGTATTAAGTATTTCGTTATATTTGATCAAATGTCGGTGTTTCTAGTAAATTTGATAAAGCCGCCGGCAGTAGGACAAGTACCTAAGGAACTGCATAATCCTCATTAACTGACCCTGAGTTCGGCTATAAATCATACGATGTTTGATGAGTGGCCTGGTGTCCGCAGACGACCGGTATGTCCTCAAGGAGATGACCAAGCCGGAGTGGCAGCAGTTCCTGGAGTTCGCGCCGCACTACTTCAAGTATGTGACCAACTGCCGAAACCAACAGCTGCCCAGTCTGTTAGGTAAGATTAAGTTGATCCATACTAATATTATAAATGTAGTAGTGGTAGTAGTAGTCATCTATTTCATATTGGATATTACATTATTATATGTCGCATATTTATAATAAATTCACAATAAGATCGTCAGTGTAAAAAAATAATAATATAAAAAAGTACGTAAACGTAAACTCACGCCTTCATTCCCAGAGTGGGGTAGGCAGAGCTAAAGAATTACCAACAAGTCTTAAAACTTACTTTTATAATAATAACAAATCAATATAAAAGTAGGTAAATAATCTAATCCTCACTATATTCTTTAACAAAATAAAAAATAAAAAATCATTTATTCTGTAAGTAGGCCCTGTAGGCACTTTTACAAGTCTGAATCTACCATCTACCAGCGCTTCAAGAGACCATTGTTGAGAAGAAGCACCGCAAGAAACTCAACAGTAAGCCATTTTTTTAAATAAAGAACTTATTACAATACTAAACATAAGCTATCTAATTTAAATGTCACAGGGATGTACAGGTCCCAGTAGTAATAATAATTAAATTAATAAAAATGTCAGGTTAAAATAATAATACAATTCCGGAGATGTAAAGAGTCTCCAAATGTCAAATTAAAATTTAAATATAGGTAAGTAGGTAATTAAACAAAAAAACAAAACAACAAACACAAACAAGGGAGATGTAGAAAGTCTCCACGGTCAATTTTGGAGATGTAAAGAGTCTCCAGATGTCAAATTAAAATAATAAGCATACAAGGAGATGTATATAGTCTCCACGGTCATTAATAATTGTAATACAAATAATTCAGTCCCAAGCATTGTCATCATTTATATAATCTTTAATACTATAATACGCAACAGTCGTGTGATACTATTAAAAACCTCGCCTAGCGGCTCGGTTCTTAAACACACACTCGTGTTTTAATACCCCTCATTATGCAACAATTTCATAAACTACTATTATAATATGTACCTAATTTTAACGATTTTTTTATACACTAACTTTTAATTATAACCACTACAAACAACTTTGTATGGACGTCTGAAATTATCTTTTTTTTAAATTAACTTTCCCTAGCGCGCATCCTCGGCGTATACAGCGTCGGCGGGGCCGGCAACGGCGTGTTGGTGATGGAGAACGTGTGGTACAGCTGCGGGCAGGCCGCGCGGCGGTTCGACCTCAAGGGCTCCTCGCGGCACCGGCTCGCGCCGCCTGCGCCGCTCGCCGTGCTGCTCGACGAGAACCTGTTGCAGCGTGAGTCCCTTGTGTGATGCCGCGCGTGTACCTTAGCCGGCGCGGCGTGTGTACCCTACGTGTTGCATTGTCAATACATTGTGCGTTGTGTTTTGTATATATTGTGTTGCAGCGTGAGTCCCTTGTGTGATGCCACGCGTGTACCTTAGGCGGCTCGGCGTGCGTACACTACGTGTTGCATTGTCAATACATTGTGCGTTGTGTTTTGTATATATTGTGTTGCAGCGTGTGTACCTTAAATATAATAATTATTTATTGAGAACTGATTTCATAAATTACACCTTAACATTTCAAATATTTCAATATCGCGGTCAATAGTTATAAAGATACGTATATCATTCAACTCTTATTGATGGCATAATGAATTTCATTAATGAGTATAGTTTTTTAATTAGCCAACTCGCCCTACTACAAAATTTACCAGACCGCGTGCTACGTCAGTTTAAGTGAAACATTAAATTAAACGTTATGTGGTTGCAGTTCGCTGGGACGAACAACTATTCGTCTCGTCGCACACGGGCGCGGTCTTGCTCGGCTGTATCGACCGCGACAGCGCGTTCCTCGCCGCGCACGCCGTCATGGACTACTCGCTGCTGCTGGGAGTCGACGGGAAGCGGCTCGTGCTCGGCGTCGTCGGTGAGTGTCGCTAGAACGGGACGCAGCTGGTCGAGTGTCGCACTCGGCCGCCATGGACTACTCGCTGCTGCTGGGAGTCGACGGGAAGCGGCTCGTGCTCGGCGTCGTCGGTGAGTGTCGCTAGAGTGGGACGCAGCTGGTCGAGTGTCGCACTCGGCCGTCATGGACTACTCGCTGCTGCTGGGAGTCGACGGGAAGCGGCTCGTGCTCGGCGTCGTCGGTGAGTGTCGCTAGAACGGGACGCAGCTGGTCGAGTGTCGCACTCGGCCGCCATGGACTACTCGCTGCTGCTGGGAGTCGACGGGAAGCGGCTCGTGCTCGGCGTCGTCGGTGAGTGTCGCTAGAGTGGGACGCAGCTGGTCGAGTGTCGCACTCGGCCGTCATGGACTACTCGCTGCTGCTGGGAGTCGACGGGAAGCGGCTCGTGCTCGGCGTCGTCGGTGAGTGTCGCTAGAACGGGACGCAGCTGGTCGAGTGTCGCACTCGGCCGCCATGGACTACTCGCTGCTGCTGGGAGTCGACGGGAAGCGGCTCGTGCTCGGCGTCGTCGGTGAGTGTCGCTAGAGTGGGACGCAGCTGGTCGAGTGTCGCACTCGGCCGTCATGGACTACTCGCTGCTGCTGGGAGTCGACGGGAAGCGGCTCGTGCTCGGCGTCGTCGGTGAGTGTCGCTAGAGCGGGACGCAGCTGGTCGAGTGTCGCACTCGGCCGTCATGGACTACTCGCTGCTGCTGGGAGTCGACGGGAAGCGGCTCGTGCTCGGCGTCGTCGGTGAGTGTCGCTAGAGCGGGACGCAGCTGGTCGAGTGTCGCACTCGGCCGACATGGACTACTCGCTGCTGCTGGGAGTCGACGGGAAGCGGCTCGTGCTCGGCGTCGTCGGTGAGTGTCGCTAGAGCGGGACGCAGCTGGTCGAGTGTCGCACTCGGCCGACATGGACTACTCGCTGCTGCTGGGAGTCGACGGGAAGCGGCTCGTGCTCGGCGTCGTCGGTGAGTGTCGCTAGAACGGGATGCAGCTGGTCGAGTGTCGCACTCGGCCGCCATGGACTACTCGCTGCTGCTGGGAGTCGACGGGAAGCGGCTCGTGCTCGGCGTCGTCGGTGAGTGTCGCTAGAGTGGGACGCAGCTGGTCGAGTGTCGCACTCGGCCGTCATGGACTACTCGCTGCTGCTGGGAGTCGACGGGAAGCGGCTCGTGCTCGGCGTCGTCGGTGAGTGTCGCTAGAGCGGGACGCAGCTGGTCGAGTGTCGCACTCGGCCGTCATGGACTACTCGCTGCTGCTGGGAGTCGACGGGAAGCGGCTCGTGCTCGGCGTCGTCGGTGAGTGTCGCTAGAGCGGGACGCAGCTGGTCGAGTGTCGCACTCGGCCGACATGGACTACTCGCTGCTGCTGGGAGTCGACGGGAAGCGGCTCGTGCTCGGCGTCGTCGGTGAGTGTCGCTAGAGCGGGACGCAGCTGGTCGAGTGTCGCACTCGGCCGACATGGACTACTCGCTGCTGCTGGGAGTCGACGGGAAGCGGCTCGTGCTCGGCGTCGTCGGTGAGTGTCGCTAGAGCGGGACGCAGCTGGTCGAGTGTCGCACTCGGCCGCCATGGACTACTCGCTGCTGCTGGGAGTCGACGGGAAGCGGCTCGTGCTCGGCGTCGTCGGTGAGTGTCGCTAGAGCGGGACGCAGCTGGTCGAGTGTCGCACTCGGCCGACATGGACTGCTCGCTGCTGCTGGGAGTCGACGGGAAGCGGCTCGTGCTCGGCGTCGTCGGTGAGTGTCGCTAGAGCGGGACGCAGCTGGTCGAGTGTCGCACTCGGCCGACATGGACTGCTCGCTGCTGCTGGGAGTCGACGGGAAGCGGCTCGTGCTCGGCGTCGTCGGTGAGTGTCGCTAGAGCGGGATGCAGCTGGTCGAGTGTCGCACTCGGCCGACATGGACTACTCGCTGCTGCTGGGAATCGACGGGAAGCGGCTCGTGCTCGGCGTCGTCGGTGAGTGTCGCTAGAGCGGGACGCAGCTGGTCGAGTGTCGCACTCGGCCGTCATGGACTATGGAAACATTCTGATTATTACTGTTATGTTAGATAAAAACTGACCTAGAAATAAAAAAAAACAAATACTGCGAACGAGTCTCTATTCGTATTTTTTTCTGAACCCTAGGCAATTACAGACAGATAGACACACACAAACAGACTATCATAAAATAACTTCACATTCTTAATCTTCTCTTTTGCGCGGAGGTTGATAAAGTAAATCAGTGTTTCAATCACGGTCACAGCTGTTTGATAAAATAAAATAATGCGTGTAATCTATAAGCATTCAAATTGATTTGTGATAAAATTCATAATTAAATTGATAATAAACATTATCTTAACAATTATGCAGCTACTTAATCTTTGTAAACAAGATTTAAATATTGTTTTTGTATTTTGTTTATTCAAGGTGTTAAAATAAATAAAATGTTATGATTGGATTTTACAGTACACTCAAAAACGTATTAACTTACCATATTTTTTTAATTGTAAATGGGTGGATCAACTTTTTTTGTTGTTATTCCGTTCCGTAAGCCAGGAGACAACAGTGATAGAGTTTCTTAGAAAAAATTATATAAGTGACTATAACGAGCTACAAAGAAAAGTTGATCCACCCAAATACCATCTATTCCTTCCAGATTACATCAGAACGTTCACATGGGATAAGAAATTGGAACACCTGGTGAAAAAGAATCTGGGCTCGGGCCAGCCTACCGTGGTCTCTCCGGACGAGTACAAGCTAAGGTTCAGAGCGGCCATGCGGAAGTACTTCCTACGTTGCGTCACACCGTGGGACCATCTGTTAAAGTATTAGACGGATCCCAATCACAGAAGTAATAGGGTCAATCAACTATTCTTTGTACATTTTAGTATGTCTTAATTATACAACACTGTTAAACCATAGCCTGGTATAAACTATTTTTTTAGCTCAATAGGTACATTCATTGTCAGCACAAGGGAAAATAAGCTATCTAAATCAGAATAACATTTTTGGCAAAAATACTGGTAACTAACAAACCACTATTTTCATACAAAACTGGGGACAACATGGTCCACTAAGTTACCAGTGAAAGAAGATATTTTAATTGTTTAATAAATATATCTACCGGGTCATAGAATTCACTGTTTATCTGTGTAATAAAATCACGCAATATTTTAAATAAAATCCATTTAGTTTTTCTTTATACCTAGTTGGTTACTAAGTTCTGTTACTAAGGTTGATGCAAATAAAACTAACTTATGTTTATTTTTTAATTTCAATATGTATAAAAATTAAAAGCTTAATTAATATACATTTTGAAAAACAATTAATCGTTTTTCGTAGTTTCCGCAATTCCCGATACGATCTTTTAACATTCACAGCCGGCATCGATGAAATTACGCATGACTTTTCTGTAAATTTCATTTTTTGAAATCGCTTAAAAGTTAGTCTTTGTTTACCAAAGAACTTTTTTTGTAAAATATTATAAAAAATCCTATCTCTGTATATGTTTAGAGACCAAAATTATATTTCTCAACATGACTTAATTCCAACTTATGAAGCAAGAGATTTGGTGTGTTTTCGTATTTCTGCAAAATCATGTGAAATCTTAGTCGATTTAATGAGTCATCAAGATTGACCGGTGTCCAAGCGGATCTTTAGTTGCTTTGAATACATTCGTATCAGAATTTAAAGCTAGAAGTCTGTTCAATATGTCACGCAAATTTGAACTCTCTACAGGAACTCTTACAAAAGTTGGGGCCGTTATCAGTATCATCGTCGTGCGTGATTTTAACTATGATTTTATCGTCCGAAATGGGAATACTTCAAGCTCGTACATCATCATTGCAATAGTTTAGAATACATTATTTTTATTATTATTCTATATAAATCAAAGTTTTGATTAATATACAGGTTTATGCAACTGTTTTTTTTTTTTTTAATTGTAATTAATCTCAGTAACAGAACTTAGTAACCGACTAGGTACTTAAAAGCCTTACAAACTTGAAAAAAATAGTGTACAAAGAATAGTTGATTGACCCAATACCAGCGATCCGCCACTTCGCTCCGGTTTATGTGTGTTTATTATGCATAAAAGCCTTCCTCTTGATTCACTTTATTTATAAGAAAAAACCGCATTAAAATCGGTTGCGTTGTTTAAAAGATCTAAGCGTACAAACAGCCACAAATTTAACTGCCCATTAAAGACAGAAGTTAGAAAATGTAGATAGAGATGAATATAGATTTTACATAAGAATCACATGTGCACGACAGAGACAGTTTCTCTCTGTTCATCTTCATTGGTCACTCATTGGTGTGGGCGATTGTACAGTCGGTGACTTAAATTTGTGATCCACCTTAGATCCAGAGTCAATCTGACATTCTGCAAAAATTAGGTTAAGTTTCCTTTAAGTTACAAGTGAATTGGCATGTCTAAGACCAGACCTAGGAATATATGGGGCAATATTAAATGACAGCTAGGGATTGCCTATATCGATAAACTCAATTATCGATGCTTTTCCCATATACCAACCAACTCCAACTTTTGCTTGTAAAAATATTATTTATTTAAAGTATGAAAATAAAACAAAATAGCAACATAATTCTGGTTATTCTATATTTTACTGAAAAAAAATTTGAACCTTCACTCATAATCATCTTCTTTTTTTGTTATTGTGTCTTTTAGTATTACGGTCCCATTTACTATTGTTAAAGTAAACGATCAGAATTTGTTCCAAATTTTCGGGCGTTAACTTTTTCCGTCTCGACTTATGAATCCATTGCAGGTGGCTAAAAGAATTTCAAATTCAGTGGAAGTGGTAGGCGCAAAACAAAATAAACAATACACACTTACAAACAATGCTGGGGCCGATCACTAGTATATGGGAAAAGCATCGATAGTTGAGTTTATCGATAAAGTTAATCCCTAGCTGTCATTTCATTTTGCCCCTTATATTCCTAGGTCTGCTAAAGCAACAAATTAACGTTTATGACCGTACATACGTAGGGACAGACGTCTGGAAACGACTTTATTTTATAATATGTAAAGATTACTGTTTAATATAGGTAGATAGAACCCGAAATATAATGGTCACTTCTTTCAGTGCTAATATCTCACCTTTTCAAAGTCATAAACGGATATATCCGCACTGGTTCAACGCCAACAACTTATATTATATATCCGTCTTGGTTGACAGCGTAAAATAGACCTTAGTTTTTATGAGATAAGGTTGACATTAGCTCGTGTTTACCTGTCATTGTCGTGTGAATGGCGACTGTATTTTTTGTAGCGTTGAAAAGGTCTGCTTAATCGATGTTTATGAAACCTAGTACGTAAAGAATCGTCTATGGGTTAGGGGATGTTAAGCCCCACACGAGAACGCGAGGCGTTAGATTCGTAATACGTTTTTTGTAAAAAAAACATGACGTCTGTGAAACTGCAAAACCGCGTAACTAAGAAATTTATGATAGAGCAAAATAAACCTTACAGTATTATTAAAAAGGTGCATTTTGCTCCTTGTTTAAAATGTTACTTACGCGATTTAGCAGTTTCACCGACGATATTTGAAAATGTATTAAATTTGTGCAATAAACAAACAGCAATGGCCGCTCAGAATATCGATCTCTAGCGTGACGAGGCGTGTAGAAATTATATATACATATGCTTTAGAATTATACTAAGCTCAGATTGTATGAAACGTTCACATATTGCGTTATGTTATTTGTTATATTGTTAAAATAAAATTTAAATAATATGTTTTCTGTATATTTTTCCGATTTAGTATTACTTTTCCATTCCTCTATAAAATTAAGAATAATTAAATGTTATTTAATAAAGTTAGCAAAATGAAACGGTTTTTTTATTTATACCAACAGCCTTACCTATGTTTAACTAGCAATTGCTCGCTTCCCGACCTCTACGATAATGTTAATTATAAAGTATCATCAGCCTCAGTCGCCGTTACACAGTCGTAGCCAGGCCTTTTGTGACGACCTTGTAAGGATCGCGGGAACGCGGTGGATGCGAAAAGCACAAGACCGGTCTGAGTGGAGAGCATTGGGGGAGGCCTATGTCCAGCAGTGGATGTCTTTCGGCTGACATGATGACACCTTAGTGACACGCACAACAGTGCCATAACCATATAAAAACTAAAATAATAAAACAATGCACACATACGTAAGACCTAATAGAACTTAAAAGAACTGTGAACATTCATAACATGGCCGACCCATAAGCTAGCTTATCAGTTCGCTACTTGAAAATCACTCATAATAAACACATTTTAGTTAATTTTCGCCTCACAGAAGGTATTACACAGTTAAATATAAATCAATATCAAGCTCTCTCGTCAAATTAGTCATTCTTCGACTAGCACGGTTAAGAAAACTATTGTCTGTATCTGGACGATGTACGCTTAAGATAAATAGGGGGAAGTGTCTCTTGGACCGAAAAGAAGTAACGAAGGAAAATGGTAGCAATTCAGGACAGTCAATGACGCCAGTTGTGATTTTAAGGAGGAAAATTGTATCAGCTATATCACGACGCTTATTTAACGGGACCAGGTGGTGTTTCTTATAAGTACTCAAGTAATTAGTTGAATTGTAAGGACACTTTAGTTTGTAACTCAAGTAAAGTAAAATAATACGAAATCTAAGCGAATGAGAAAACACATGTTAATTATTGATCTTGATTGTGATAAGCCTATCGCTTGATGTAGTTTATATCTTATCGAGACTCTGATTGATGAACATACAAACATTATAAAAGCAATGTTTTGATATAGCTAATTAATATCAGTTTTCTGATTTTCAGGTAGGTCATTTATTATGTTATTATTTTGTATCAAAATATCAATATATATCGCACTGTCAGATCAAAAGTGTAGTAACTCAGAATACAACTGTATTTTGAAATCAACTTTAATACAATGTCTATGAGCTTGAAACAAAACTAACAATGATTTTGAGTTGATACTGTCTTGATCTAGCAGTGCAATATCATAAATATTTTGTAACATGAAATAAAAAACAAATTTATGCAAAATTTAAGTTGCGGTTGTAACCCTCCCACTAGCAAAATAATATTTAAACCATTATTTTGATGCCATTGTGTACGATTTGACTTCTCTCTTGTGGTATTTGCTCAGTACAAGGTAGGGTAATCCGGGCGACATCGGTTTTTATTTTTATTGTTAATAGTGACCAAAGAAGAAAAAAATATTTATATTTGTTACCTTAATAAAAATATTTTTTTCTGTAATTTGTTAAAAGATAAACGTTTTAACGTACCGCCCAATAATGAAAAATAAATTCCTAAATTAAATCATCCTCTAACGACTACATATCCATAGCCTTCCAGGTACTCAGCTCGCAGGGTCGAATGAACCCTTTAAAACTAAAGGGTGACGTTTCTATTTCAGTTTAAAAATGAAGTCTGTTTTTTTCCTTCCCTTGGTGCTGTGCGCTTGCGCGCACGCAGCTAACGTCGCCTACGACGTCACGCCGACAGGTAAGTGCTTTAAATATTTTTTTTGTGTAATATTCAATTCAGTTTAACAAAACAAAGCATCTGGAAATTCCTGGACGCTACGGGCCTTTGTGATCAGCTCTTAAAAAAGGGCTGTCATAATAGATCAGAAATGGCAGAAGCGGTACACACAGCACATCTCAAAGTCAAGTCTCTTGAAGTTAATTTAATTATGTACCTACCTACTCAAGTGTGTTAAGAAGGAAGCGTTGAAACTTCGACATTTCGGGGGACGGATTTGATCCTGCATGAGGACTGATTCCGAATTTAAAAATAGGTAGAAGAATCTGCATGATACCTTTAAGAAAACTTAAAATATTTTCGCAGGAACTGGGACTTCTTTTAAAGTCGATAATTTCCATCTGAATGCGCAAAGTCAAGACCAGAGTGATCAGATCCAGGCTTCGGATATAGTCGCTTTCAACGCCTTCGAAGATAGGATCCATGCTCTATTGAATGGGTTCCGCGATGTGGTCATCAACGGGAATGATGACCTTCCACCGCTGGATCCTCTGCAGGTCGCCTCTGCAGGTCCGTTTGAAGTGGACCTGTTTATTGGGTAAACCAGCCAATGTTACTAATTTTTGAGAACACAAGCCTGCTGAAAGAGACAAAGCACTTTTTTTATTTTATTTATGTCATAGGAAGGCAAACGAGCACACAGGCCCCCTGATGGTAAGTGGAAACTGTGACCCATAGACATTCGCATTCACAAGACCGCCATCCTAAGACTGCAAATGCGTTGCCAACCCTGAGGACTAAGATGGAATGCCTCAATGCTAGTCATTTCACCGGCTCAACTATTCAACGTTATTGACGGATATATCCGCACCACTGGTTCAACACCAACGATGGATACTTATATCCGTCATGGTTTACAGCGTTAAATAGACCTGAGGACATGAGGTAAGATTGACAATTAGCTCTGGTGTTTAGCTTTCATTGGCGAGAGAGTGACGACTTAGTGTAGCATTAAAAAGGTTAATTAAATAGTAACATATCAGCAGCATAAGTAGGTGGACTGTCGAAGAGCTTGATTCTAATGTCCAGAGAAAAAGAGCGTGTGTACCTACTTCTGCTGCTGACTAAGTGAAGATGGTAAAACCACCTGGATTAGCTTTTAGTGTTTTCACACGAATATTTTTCCTTATAATATTACTAACACACAATGTTACAATGTTACTATTCTATATGATCCCAATAGGCCGCATTTACACTTGCAAGTTATTGCTGTAAGTTTTGAGATGCAATTATACGTAAGAGTGAGTGGCAAATATCTGCGTCTCTGTCTTGCAAATAGATTTGTTTCAAAATATGCAGCATTACTAACGTAAATGCGCCCTAACAATAAACGTCACCGTTCTTTTCAGTATTTATGGAACCCAAATGTTATAGAGTTGGTTAACCTCCTCCGCAGTACCTCCGCCTTCATGACGGTCCGTAACTTCCTGATGGACGGCCTCCGCTGGTACGTGGTAGACGACGTGACCTTCAACGCCATCCGCTTGACCTTCGGGACGCACTTGACCTTGCCCTGGCTGACAATTACTGGTGAGCGCCATGGTTACAATTGACAAGTTTTTTAAGAATGCAATTTTTTTTAAATTATTATTTACTAAGAGAAAAAATATAATAGTGGTCGGAACAATGTCATTTTGTTTGTACGCGTTACGTAGCGCTAGCTGTGACGTAGAAAAGACCATGTAGCGTTTAAGCTCTTTAGCCATTACCATATTAAGTGGTTTATTTATTTTCTCAACTAGCTTCTGCCCGCGACTTCATCCGCGTAGATTTCTTATTCCCTCGAGAACTTTTAAATTTCCGGGAAAAGCGTGATTGAGTAACAAACATCCAAACATCCAAACTTTCTCATACAATAATATTAGTAAGATAAGATAATTAACAAAAACATTAGAAACATATAATTTTGCTTTTGAAACCAACCTCTTTAAGCACTTTTTCCAGAACATCTTTTTTTTTTCTCTTAGAAATACTGGAAAAGGGTCGAATCTTAAGTACCCGAAACCGACGTGCGTGCATGACTCGATGTATGAATGTTGAAGAAGCAAAAGAAATTTGTCAAGATCGTAGCAAGTAGAAAGAAGTGGTGTCTGCCTACCCCTCTGGGAAACAGGCGTGACTTAATGTATGTACCTATGTATCTTTTTAAAAAGTTCCTGTTGTCAATCACAAATGTATAGTTCGTCAAAAAAGAGTATGACGTGGTGACAGATGAAACTGTAGCGGAATACGCACTATGATATGTTCCATAATATAATAATAAGCGATAGTAAATACTTTGTGTTTTACTGTAGCGGAATACGCACTAATTTATTGTTGCATAATAATAGGTTATAATAAATATTTTGTGTTCTATACACAAACAAGCACATACTTACTCCACAATAACATATTTCAGAGAGCAATCTAGATAATTTAATTATCGAGGAAATATAAATAACTCTTTAATTAATTTGTTACAGGGAGCTATGACGCTGAGGCCACATTTGCATTATGGACGGTGCACAGAGCTAGTGGCAACTTCAGGTAGGTTATAATGTTATAGGTTATAACGGGTTGTTTTCCGCAACTCGACGACTCAATAAATACGCCTTTTTTGCGTGCGCAACTTCAGGTAACTAGAAGACTGTTAGAGATCACTGGCAATAAGTACCAAAAATGAACTTTCCATTTTAATGGGTACACTACATAATTCCGAAGAGAGAACGCATATACTTTATTTTTTGATATCGTTTATAAATCAAACCTAACCTAAATCAATAAAAGTGTGCATTCAATCTAAAATAGTTCCAACAATACGTAGCTTTCGAAATAATGAAAATTTCGGACAAGTGAATATTCAAATTATTTTAAGGTGCCCCCCATTTTAATGTTTCATTAAACCTAGCTTAGAACCACACCGATTAAACCTCAGTAGACATCCAGAAATAAACCAATCACTTGTCTTTTTTTTATATGCAGAATTTTCATCAATCGTCTGGAGGCTGGCGTGGACATGCGACTCGGCACCAACCTCTTCGGTGGGCATCTGCTGCTCAGAGAACTTGATATCAAGATCGACATTCAAGACGTTAATGTAAGTAGCCAGTAAATACCAAGGAGACAATGTCGCAGTATTAATTGATGTAGCCCTAAGTTAAGCTCTAGGCTTCTACTATAAGGTAATCGTTTCTCTTTGAAATGGAGTGGCGTTATATTATAATTCTACTGCTAAAGGATCCCCTCATCAGGTACCGACTGACTGTCAGACAGTTGACGAGTAATCGAGTAACAACATACATACATACATACACTCACGCCTTCATTCCCAGAGTGGGTTAGGCAAAGCTACAGGATTACCAACAACTCTTAAAGATTTGTTAGAGTAATCGAGTAACAAACATTTAAAAAAAAACGAATTGAGAACCTCCTCCTTTTTTTAAGTAAGTTGAAAATAATTAAACATCTTGTCTAGTGCCCCTGACAATATTACATTATTAGGATATTAGTATTGTGGATTGTATGTCGATTGTTCACCAAAACCAATAATGATATCCATAATTTGCGTTACCATGGTAATAACTATGCTATAACGGTAACCTAGGCAATAGGTACTCATTATAGAACTGCTATCACTTATCGCAATGCCAACGCTTTACTTACATGATGGGAGTTTATGCTTTAAAATAGCGAGTTTTCGAATCGACCATTTAAGAGTTACCTACCAGCTCTGCAAGTACGATCGCCGAAACATGAAAAATACATACATAAACTCACGCCTTCATTGACAGAGTGGGGTAGGCAGAGCTACAGAATTACACGTGTTTCCTCGTGGTCATACTAGTCAAAAAGTGAACCTAGATTTGATCACTAAATACTAATTGTGGTTGTAAAAGTAGGTAGGTTAGGTTCGTTAGGTATCTTTAGATGCCCGAAGGGCAAAACCACCTAGACCTCAGGCGGGGCTCCGTCGAAAGTCAGTAGGACAAAAATAGTATGACCACGAGGAAACACCCAGAATTACCTACTCAAAAGAAAAAGATTCTGTAAACACATTTTGCACCATTAGGCTAAGATTTACCAGTGTATTAGAGACAGGTTGCAAGACCATCCGCCTAATTCCCTTAGTCGCCTCTTACGATATCCACGGGCAGACATGGACTGCCACTATTCTAACCCTGCAACCACATGGCATTTTATCTATAAAAAAGTTATATTAACACGTTTGCAGATCCGCGTGGAAGGCATGGTCGGCTCCAACCTCCTGAACTCCGCCATCAACAACA
This sequence comes from Acleris emargana, assembly GCA_927399475.2. Classification (NCBI taxonomy): domain Eukaryota; kingdom Metazoa; phylum Arthropoda; class Insecta; order Lepidoptera; family Tortricidae; genus Acleris; species Acleris emargana. The sequence continues at coordinate 3,345,581 of OV656846.1, forward strand.
TCGTGCAAAGCGTGACCCAGGACTTTGTGCAAAACCACATGGAGGCCCTCAGCCAGACCCTGAGCGTACAGCTGTTCGACACCATCAACGACGTACTCTCCGACTACACGCTGGGAGACCTCCTCGGCTAAACAAAATGAACGCGACGGAATGAAAACATGAAGTAACAAATAAAAGCAGTTTTGAAATATGCGAATGAAGCCGTTTTATTTGTTACCGTTTTCCGCAAATCCCTTTCGGGGTAGTGATCCAACTGACCAATAATTTCCATTTGAACATCAAATTGAAAGGCTCGACGGAGCCCCGCGCGCGGAGCTCCTACTTCTGGGTGGTTTGGCCCTCCGGGCCAGCTGAAGAACAAACATAACCTAAATTTGCCTTATTTTTATGATACTAATTTTGGCCAGTTGAACAGAACAGTTGGAGTATTGCCATCAACATTAACAATATTTAGAAACTTCATGGTTGTGCATGATGTTAGGATCGACTTCTTATCGCCCGGCTACTATAGTCACTAAGGGTGCACACTCTTAATCATAAGGTAACGAGTTCGAACTCTAGCTGTTGCCATGTTAATGTACCATGAGTTCTAAACGAATAGCTGACCAAGTATAACTCATTAAACGACTCTTGGACCTTAAGGTCACGCAGATGGTAAAGTTGTTTTTAGGTCGACTATACAATACCCGATGCTCTTATCATGAAACAAAAACGATGTGAGGAAACCTGCATATTTCAATAGCCGAGTGTGTAAGAGCGGTACTTGTACCAGCGATCTACAGAGCCATAATCCACATTCTGAAAGGGCCAAAATGTACAAATTTAATTATTAAACCCAATAAATAGGTTCTTGCCCAATGAGGTTGGGTAAGCTAATTTAAAACTATCCATAATCCCAAATCGCTAATAGAAGTTGCTAGACAGACGGATAGAGTATCAACGTAAAGATCCTTCTTTTTAGTTATTTGATACGGAAACCCTTTAAAAAAACCTTTTGTTTTCCCTTGAAAATTGCCTCTATTCCATTAAGTTCAACTAGAAGTTCAACCAGTTGAACTAATTGGATGACTTTTCTCCAATTTTTTCAACTTCAAAATGTAGTTGAAATCATTGGACTGAAAATTATAATAAGTTCAATCCCACACATTCTTATTTCAATAAGACCGTGTCGACGGAGCTCCGCTAGCGCGGAGCTCCTATTTCTAGGTGCATTGGCCCTCCGGGCCTGCTGCAAAACTAACATAACCTAAACCTAATATTTAAAGTTGAAAAAAATGGAGAAATTAGTACAACTGGTTTAACTTCTAGTTGAACTTAATGGAATACCGGGAAAATTGTAATGAGCTAATAAATCAGTGCATCAATTACAGCTGCATGATAACAATCAATAATGTGTGTAATCTTTTCAGATCGTTTCGATAATAATTCATTAATGCTATTATTACCCAATATTAATCCGCTTATGTACTTGATATTACGTATATTAATCCGCTTATGTACTTGATATTACGTAAATTAATAAAGGGATTGACGTAAAATTGATTTCGATATCGGATAGAAGGAAATAAAAGATAAGCACCCAAATACTTACGCTAAGTTCGTGTATACATTGTTTTATGTTTGACTGTTAACAAAATTGAGGGGCAGACCCGTGGTCACCCAGGTGGTCACACCAGGTGGTCACACCAGGTGGTCACACCAGGTGGTCACACCAGGTGGTCACACCAGGTGGTCACACCAGGTGGTCACACCAGGTGGTCACACCACTGCTATTCGCTTTGGTCGGAAATTCGACAGAAATCATTTTTATTCCGCAAAAGTAGGTAGGTTAGGTTCTTTAGGTATCTTTAGACGCCCGAAGGGCAAATCGCTCAGAAATAGGAGCCCCGTCGAATAGTAGTGGTGTGACAACCTGGTGTGACCACGAGTCTGGACCCCAAAATTGTTATTTGCTAGATAACAAATGAGGTTTTTAGGGTTCCAGAGTCAAACTAGGAGCCCTTATAGTTTCGTCATGTCTGTCCGTCCGTCCGCAGCTTAGCTCGGAGATTCTTAATTCTAGAAAGCTGTAATTTGGCATGAATATACATATTAGTCACGCCGGCAGGTGTAAAATATTTTTTTTTTTAGGGTAAGTACCTACCTCCCCTACACGCAACGTGGGGACAGTTTTTTTTCTCGTCTACCCCGTGGTACAGTCAACAGCATAAATAAGTGATCATTTATGTACCTTGTCGCTTTCAATGGTTTCACTATTTTGTATAGCATTTCAAACATGACGTTAAAGTGACAAGGTACATAAATGATCACTTATTTATGCTGTTGACTGTACTATCAAAAAACTATCACGACTAAGACAGCACCAAATAACTTTAAATAGAGAATTAGTTCATACTTGTTGTTTTTGAGATAGGAACCCTACTCTGAGCAAGGTCAGAAATTCCCGTTTTTTTTGTGATCATTCCAGAATTTCTCAATTACAAAGATAAAAAGTATTATGAAAATATGCATTAACTACTTGAAACGATTTATTAACTAAAGAATGGGATATTATTTAATTACGGCAACAAGAAAGGATCTTCCTTTATTCACGCAGTATTAACAATCAGTTAGTAGGGTCAATCAACTTTTCTTTGTAGCTCGTTGCCATGGTGACGTCTCCTGGGTCACTCTTTAAAACTATGATTTCAAAGGATATAAGTCCACTAAAAAACTGTTTTATTGGCAATTACACACCCATTCTTTTGTGGCCTTTCTCCTGAGTGTGCTGGAAGTATATATTATAAAAAAATTTCTAAGAAACTATCACTGTTGTCTCCTGGCTTACGGGACAGAATAACAACAACAAAAAGTTGATCCACCCAGTAACATAATGAATTTCTCAACTGCCTATTTTGTTGGACCCTTTTTTCAAGCATTCTAGGGAACAATAGACATTAGGGGTTATCATCTTCGCCTAATTGGGCAAAATGTGGTTCGTGTGCGCCGGCCCGCCGCTGTGCCGCACCGTGCTACGTCATCGCCTGCGATCTAAGTTGCGCTACGCATCTCCTCATTACCTCTGCGCTCCTGGTACTTTATTTAACTCTTTGGTTGGATACAAAGCTAATAATATAAAAAAAAGTTAAACGCACTAGTGCGAATAATTAAATTCAAAAGCACTAGTTCGGAAAAACAACTTTCAGATTTACAGCTACGAAAAGTGCCACTTTTTGAGCAAACTGTATTAAAAACATGTTAGGCTAATTATGGTAAACGTAATTACCGAATTATCAACAAGTTCTTAGAGTTGTTGGTATTTCTGTAGCTCTGCTTCCCCACTCTGGGAATAAAGGGGTAAGTTAATGTTAATGTACTATGTATGCATGTAGTTCTAGGGAGTAAAAAGGACAGAGCGATTGATTAAAACTATACGGTTCCGTGGGTATTTTTTTTAATTCAATTAAACATTTTTTTATTGATCTTTGCTTTGTGCTGACACCAAATAAATACAATAACACAGGGTTTAAACATCAAACATTCCTTTGATGAGGAAACTCTAAACCAACTGACTTTCTAAATTTAAACATATTTTTTCAGTGTTTTCAAATCCGCCGGACAAACAGTCCATGGCGCCCAAAACCGGAGTGATAAAAGTTAATTTAAAAATAAATTCAATTAGCCATAACTTGCGTATAGTCAACGTTATTAAGCGATTACGTTTGTACAGTCAGCAATAGAACATTATCCAACTTTGCGCTCTAAACAATTACACGCTTTTATACCTATATAGTAACAGAAGTGTCAGATATTATGAACCTTATATTCGATCTAGTAACAGCAGGATATTATTATTCCTAATTGATAAACCGCTATACAACCTTGTCGTTTAAAACCAATTATTAATTCCCATGTGATTTCTATTGCGTCACTTGCCGCTGTCATTATGACATAGCTTCCATAATGGATCAGCATTTAAACTCCGTGATGGTGTTTTTGTTCTGGCGTCGGTAGGCAGCAAGCTTCGCAGCTTGGCGTTCAAAAGATTAAATATTAATTATTATACAAGTTATATGAGTGTGAAAACAATTTGGGCTTTAAAACAATTATAACAAAGACAAACTAATTTATAGTTAACTAGTTTTTAGTTAATACAGTAGTAACTCAAAACACAACTGTATTTTAAAATCAATTTTATTACAACTTCTATGAACTTGAATCAAAACTAGCGAGGATTTTGAGTTGATACTGTATGGATCTAGCCGTGCGAGTTACAAAAATCCTCACTCACGTCCATGATAGCTGAATAGTATTGCGAATTAATACAATGGACAGTACAACCACAGTACAGCACGACACAATAAGGCGCGCGTCGAAGCCCTTACGCCTTGGACCAAGAATCTATTATTGCTTAATCCACGCGCCATATTCTAATTCTAAATTTAATTAACGTTTTGATCGCCTTACGTCGTATACAAGATGTGTCACTCACACGCCAAACATTTTTGCTATGCCATGCAAATTACACCTTATTGATACGAAATAAAGTCTCTTTCGAACTTGTGACGGCTGTAGCCGTCGTGGCGTCAGTGGCACGACTTTACGTTGACGGCCAGAGCCGTCGGTGGCTTTCAAAAGGTTAATGGCTTTCACTCCTGTTAAGGTGTATTTCGCCAATGCCAAGTTATTTATAGACACTCCCATGGACTTATCAGAGAAATGAGTCCATGGATATCACGCGCGAGGACAAATATAATATTAATGACTGTGTTTGTAACGATTTGGTTATGTTACTGTTATGTTGCAAATTTTATGAATAAATAAATAAATAAACAATGTGTAGTTTCTCTAATGGACACGGGGTTAGCACCACGCGCCATATTAGTTGTGTCCAGTGGGTCGCGTGTCAAGTGTGGATAAAGCGTCTGTCACTCTCGTACTTATTTACGTGTCTGAAGGTGACACGAGATGTTAGGGTCCCTGCTGGGTCATACGCAGAGTTAGGTTCGCGTCTTTCCTGTGGACATACCCGAAGTTAACGTTTTTAAGGGCAAATTTTCTAGCTGAACCCACATCCGCATATACGGCGTCAGGTCTACTTTGGCCCGATCAGATAAACACATATCTTATATGCAAACAAGCCTTTAACTATTGACCACAGGAGAGACAACTTTTGTTTTTTGTGTGCGTTTGACCCTGCTGTACTTGACCGTCTGTCGTTGTCACATTCGTATACAGATGTAGTAAATAATCCTTTCCCATCGTTGTTTGTCGGATAAGTTCGTATATAGCTTGCTTTCTCAATTAGCTTTAGTATCCATCAATAAGCCAACTGAGAAAGCAAGATAAATACGAACTTATACGACAAAAAACGATGGGAAAGGATTATTCACTACATCTGTATTTGCTATGCGATATACCAATTACTATTGACTGTGGTTTAACGGTAGGTTTATTTAACACTGTCAGCTGAAAAACACATCGTTGGTTAAGTAGATTTTACTAGTTGGACAACGTAACATGAAAAAATGGTGCCATTTAAAAACACAGCTTGGGATACATTTGTTATTGTTATGTATATTTAAGAAAAAAAAAATCACAATGTTACCTTTACAACGCTATTGCCGTATATATCCGCACCACTGGTTCAACGCTAACGTCGGATATATCCGTCATGGTTGCCAGCGCAAACTAGACCGGAGTGTCAATGGGGCAAGGTTGACATTAGCTCTGATTTTAAGCCTTCATTGGCGGGTGAGTGACGTCTTTTGTATTTGACATTTCTTTATAGGTTATTTAGAAAAGTAAATAAGTCAGGTCAATACTGAAACGTCGTCATTGCTTCATAAATTTTCTTACATATCTGGCAACATCTTATCTATCAAATTAGTTCGCCTAAATAAATTTTCTCCTTACCTGTGATGTGAATGAATTTATCCAGGACGATAGACAGGTTAAAATAATAGTGATCCACGAAACAAACATATAATATAATAAATATAAAACGCAACCAAAAACTACAAATTTAAAACTAACACTGTGATTTCTCCGTTGATTTCAACCGCGTACCACTTCACGAGGATTGTGAAGCCAAAATGTCCATATACAAAGTATAGTTTGTCACTCCTTAACCTCGCAAGGCCCCCCATACTGCAAAATGGGAGTTTTTTGTAACTGGGACTTTGAATCTACAATCAAGGGAATAAAGTTCAATTGCGATTGTCCGAAAGTGACATTTTCAGTTTATTAACATAGGAAAATAAACCTTATAAGTATTGAAACAGAGTTCAAAATAAATTGCTTTGATTATGTACATCCTTGCACACTTACGAGATTAAACCTAGGCCGATTTTCACGATTTATGAATATGTCGTAGATATTATGAAAAAACAAGGTATGTATGTACGTCATCCTCTCCAAGAAGACATTTGGGTAAGGACCCAAAGAGTTGGCCACGCTAACTCACACAATTAATTTTGTACGAAACTTTTCCGTTGTAACACGAAAGTCAGCCATGCAATTATAGGGATAATTTTCGTCGCATAACGGTTTTTTTTTCGACTTCATTGTTTGTATGGTTAATTGCGCTTAACTGTGGTCCAACTTTTTTCTCCAATCAATTTAAAAAAAAACAGAAACTTAATTTTTAATAATAATTACAACATATTCAAAAATCACGAAAATCGGAATTGATTTAGGCGGCGACAAACGTTATTTATTTATTTAATTTTGATGATTTTTTTGACATCTCAGCAATTTAAGCGTTGCCTCACCATCCTCTGGATATCCACGTAAAATAAAACATAACTTACAATAGCTTCAGTATACAGTTCGTGATAAATAAAATCTAAAATATTATACATTTTTAATATAACATCAGTACAGTCACGGACATTAATTCTTGAGCCACCATCAATCAAGTTTTTAAACACGAACCGTTTTGCGACATAAGTTGTGTGTATCTGTGTGTGTCTGTGGCATGGTAGCGCCTAAACGTATAAACAGATTCGGACGCACTTTTTATTTTAACCTCGAATGCTCGTGTGCGCCCCCGCTCGCCGTGCTATGTCATCGCCTGCGATCTAAGTTGCGCTACGCACCTCCTTATTACCTCTGCGCTCCTGGTACTTTATTTAAACATGCAAACTCTTTGGTTGGATGCACAGCGTAGTATATTTATAAAAATTGGAAATGTAAAACGCACTAGTGCGAATAATTAAAGTCAAAGGCACTAGTTCGGATAAACCGAATTTCCGTACGATTTACAGCTACGAAAAGTGCCACTTTTTGAGCATCTGTATTAAAAACATCTTAGGCTAAATGTGATTACCGAATCATCAACAAGTTTTTAAAGTTGCTCTGGTAATTCTGTAGCTCTGCCTACCCCACTCTGGGAACGAAGGCGTGAGTTTATGTATGTAAGTTATGTTACGTTGTCAAATAAATATACGAACTTATCCGTACGTGGTATTTAACGGTTCTTAAATCCTCAGAGACTCAACATTGTCCGTGACTGTTCCGAAAATATTCAAGCCATATCGTCTCAGCATCTCTAAGGTCTGACTTTTGATTCCCTGCAGTAGGATGACAGCTTCAGTGTTGTCAGTTTTTGGTGTAAAAAATAGTGATGTTCCTTACTGAATTAATGAAAAAATTAACGATGTAATGTAGTTCATTTGAGTGACCTGCTGAGTTTCTTGCGGCGTTTCTTCTCAGCAGTGGTCTCTTCTTGTGAAGCGCTGGTAGATTCTTGACGCGTAAAAGTGCCCGTGCGGCCTACTTACTGAATAAATGTCTTTATCTTTATCTTTGACTGACTACTTTAATAATATTCATATTTTCAACGGTTTCAAAATAACGAAGTAATTAAGAAAATAACAAAACAAACATTAAGTTAATGGCGGCGAGCTCTCGCGTCTATGCTGTTTACAAAGATTGTTGTCAACTATTAGAACGTAGGTAATTTTACGTACTACTGCGTTATACTTGTAGTTAAATTTGAGCTGTGACTTAATTGTGTCTCATTAATATTTGTATCATTCCGTTGCAAGCAAAATGATCAGCTTAATATAATAAAATAATATACTTAGCTTAGTAAGTTATATTCATAAAATATTTAGTTCCTTTTTTGATCAAATCATTCATTAGGTGAACGTGTGAAGCACTATAAAAATAAACGTGGTATCATTATTTCACAGAATGGCATTTGGCTCTGTCATTTAACTGCAGTGAATTAAAAGTCAGACCTTAGTATTCCAACATCGCGTCTCGTTTTGTCGCATAACTGCGTCCTCCTCTTCATTGTCATCGTCACCTCTACTTAACATCGAAATACCCAATTTGAACGAGCAGTACAATGGAATCTAGACCTATTACCTAGGAAATAAGGATTCATTTCGTTTCATACTACGTAGTAAAATCAACTCATTCAGATACTAAGGGCTGAGTTCGCCAATCATTTTAACAGACGGTTAAGTCTTAATCAGCTGTTAGTCAATACATTTGACAACCGTTAAACCGCTAACCATCCGTTTAATTGTTGGTGAACACTGACCTAAGTCATAAAAAGGTCACATAATTTAAAATTATTATTATTTGCTGTAAAGCGCGGATTTCGAGGACAAAGAATTTCGTACTTTGACCTTTAGGCATACTTCCAAACTACGTTCACAATCCATAAGCCGCCGGTCAATATCGCTGTGCGAGCGTGACAGCAGTATCACTGCGCGCGAGTGACAGAGACAAGTAATAGTGAGGTTAGTCAATTGCTGCCCGTGCTATACAACAAATAATAATTCGTTCAAAACCACGCAACCACTTCACGTGTAACTTTAGTAAATTGAAATAATTAATAAGCATAATTTAATATACAGTCCGTGCGCACTAAGAAAAAAAAATGTGGTTTGTGGTTTATCGATCGGTGAGAGAAAAATACAAACCGAATAGTATTCTAAGCGCTCACGGACTGTGAGTCATATTCCAAATTTGCTGTGCATGAAATAATCAATACCCTAACAGGACTTCTCATTTTGAATTAACAGTGTTGCCAGCTGATCATCTTCCGTGTAGACAAGACTTCCACTCAGTGCCGGATTAAGCCATTGCAGGCCTGTTGCAAACTCTATCAAGAGGCCCTTGGTTTCATTTAAGCTTCTTTTTTAAAGTCACGAAGCAGGCAAACTGGCACAAAGGCCACCTTTTGGTCAGTGGGATCCGTGACCCATAGACAAGCTTTTTCAAGACTAAAATCTTATTTATTTATTTAATGGCAACCGGTCGCATTCGTATTCAAGTTTATATTGTACATTTACATATTTATTTTCCGTATTTCTTGGCCGATTTTAATTTTAATTTCACTTTTGTTCATCTCTTTTACGTTATTTTCATATTTTGTTGGGAAATTTGATTTAAAAAACTTATGGATATTCTTCTTTGAAGGACCTGGGGCATGAGCTATAGTTTTTTATATAACCATCTAAACCTAAACTTTTATGAAATTAGATAATTTTGGTCTCATTCATTTCCATACACCTTAAACTAGTTTCAAATGTCTATTTTTAAGTCTATTGGTTAATTGATAACATTATAATATTTACAAACTTAATTTTTCACTGTAACATACTTTAAACCGGACTAGGCATAGTAGAAATATTACCGCATTTTGTATAGTTAAGATATCAATCAAGATTAACTTTGTAATTATACATTAAACTATCCATTTGTAACTTGACCATACTGTCTAAAGTCCCACCACTGAAATTAACAATGAATGTTGATACCATTCGTAAATTTGCCGGGTTATACATTTTACACATATAATATCAGTATATCACTCTTGCACGTCCAGATTACGAGAGGCCCTATGCAAAGCTGTTGTACGGGCCCATGCAAACTAAGTCATTGCAGAGGGAGAGATTTGTGTTGCTTATTGATGCAGCCCATGCTGTAGGAGCCTATCTCCACTCATCATTCAAGAACTACCAAGGGGACACAGAGGGCTCCGCTGGGCAGGCCATTAAGAAGACTGTTAACGAATACCTCACTAAATTGTCCAATGCTGGGCTACTGTTCGCACAGTCTGCCACAGTTGCAACAACTCAACAAACTATACTAGATAACATCCAAAAGGGAGATGATCTCTTTAACCAGATGAATTCTGCCCTAGACCAGCATGTAGCTGATATGATCAGGAGTTGAGAGAAGCATAGAGCACAGTCATTAGGCACGGCTAATAACTAGTTATTAAGAAAAAAAAAAAAAAAAAAAAAAAAAAAAAAAATTAAAAAAAAAAAAAAAAAAAAAAAAAAAAAAAAAAAAAGAGGCAGAGGGCGCTACTAGCTTGATAAACATTAGCTCCGTTAAAAATAATCGACTAAATATATAAACTTCCACCATATAATATTCTAATAACTAATTTGTGAACATACGTGCTAATATCAAATGTGACAGTGTTATCTTCAAATAAATTTGTGCATTTGAAGCCAGAACAGTGATTTAAAATCTGGAAACAGTTTTGTAGTATTCATCCGAATTATTACAAAAAATGCATCAAGAGTAAATTAGGGAAAGTGAAGTTACGAGTCTAATGTTTTACCAGAATTACAAGTCTCAGTGCTTAAAACACAAGGTACGAATATAATTAGTTAATCTAATAACCTCAAACTTAACAGCCGACTCATTCCCTTGATCGATATTGATATATTGAAAGCAGCGCCATCTATGTTACATTACATGAACTACAACTGTTTATAGTCAACGTTATTGGGTAAAGTAGATCACCTAGTCTAATTACTTCCGCTACTTGTTAAAAGATGTCGCTTACTTGTGCTGGTTGCCGCCAGAGAATTACGCACAGAAGACTTTTAAAGTGCACTTTATGTAATCATAATTATGATTTGGATTGCGCAAATGTGTCAGAAAAGAGATTCTACATCATGAACCCAGAAACGAAAGACTCGTGGATATGCCCAGAGTGTCGTTCCGCGGAGCCCAAGGTTGGCAATTCTAACACCCCTATTAGAACGCACTGTGACACCAAAGAACCACAAGCAATTCTAGAGTCGGCTAAATACAAAACTAAACCGAGTCCAACGATTGAATCAAATATAACCGTGCGGAAACAGCCATCATCTCGAAATACAGCTACTTCACTGAGCGATGAGGATTCATTAACCTCCCTTCATGGACATACCCAAGTTACGAAGGTCGAAGACAGTGAACAAATCTCCTTCCTAAAACTGAAATCCGTTTTAGAAGAAAATAATAAACATATACTGTCAGTCATCCAGCTGACTTTCCAAAACGAAATTGAAAAAGCCATTTCAGAAATAAAAATGAACATAAATCAAAATTTAGAAAAAATTACTACCGAACAAACTCAACTAAAAACTGATATTCTCAGCATGAACACGAAGATTGAAGAGCTAACTAAAAAATGCACTATTCTACAAAATGAAAACGAAAAATTACACCTAGCTATTCAAAATTTTGACACACCTATTACATCAAGGAACTCCGCAGACTTAAATGGGAAAGTAGTTGTACTCCATGGCCTGATAGAAAACTACTGGGAAACAGAAACTCAGGTTATTGATAGAATTGTAAACACTTTTTACGAAATACTGAGTGTGGATTTATCCGGATATATAGAAGAGATATTTTTTATTGGGAAAGGAAAACAATCAAGACCATTAAAAATCGAATTAATTAGCAAAAGGATGCGTAAAATGATCCTAGAAAACTCGATACTATTTAGAAATACCGGTCTAAGTGTCACTGAATACCTTAGCCCGGAAGATCTTAAAAAGAAGCGGGAACTTCAGCGTGCCCTACAAACGGCTAGACTAAACGGTTCGCATGCAGTAATACGGAACAACCAGCTTATCATTGATGGGAAAATAGCCTCCGTGGTAGAAAATAAGATTAATGAAAACTCAACTATTACAATCGACCAAAGTGAACACGAAACTTCAAGAGGGCAAGCTACCTCATCCGCTGCTGCGCTGCCGTCCCCCTCCGTTTCAGCTTCAGGACGCGCCTTTACTGACGAACAGCACAAACGCTACAGGGGAAGTAGGCCGCAGAAAGGAAATGCTACTTCATTTCGCCCCTAATCTAAACATATGGTTTCAAAATATGCAAAGTATCTGGAACAAGCTTCATTTACTACACCAGTTTACGGAAGAGAAAAACGATTTACACATTATATGTATAATTGAATCATGGTTAAATAGAGATAAGATTGAGTTATTAAATTTAGCAAATTACAATGTAAGTGCATCCTTTTGTCGTGAACAACATGAAGGGGGCGGTGTGTTGATATTAACAAAGAAATATCTAGAATGCTATGATAGACCTGACATTACATCTCTTTCCTTAGAATTGATATTTGAAGTTTGCGCAATAGAATTACCGAAAGTGAACATGCTACTTATAAACTTGTACTGGCCGAATAGTAAGAGGGAAATTGAAACTTTCTATGGCAGATTAACTGAACTACTACAACTTGTTTCGTTGAAGGATCGTAATAGGAAAATTATCATTGGGGGTGACATAAATGTTGATTTTCTCACTAGTAATAATGAAAGATCTAGACTTTCCAACCTTATGTTAACTCATAATTTTCAGCAAAGAGTAAGTGAACCAACACGAGTTACTCGAACTAGCTCGAAATGCATTGATGTAGTATTCACGAACTTTAACCAAAAGGATACAAAAATAGTAGTTTCAGAATACGGGTTTTCGGACCATAAAGGTGTTTTGTTTTCAGGACCTTTAAATACCCCAAATTTCAGTTCCTTGAAGGCTATCAAAAGGATATTCAATAGAATCAATATAATGAATTTCAGAAATGAGTTGCAACTCATAAACTGGAATGACGTAATTTCCCCTTTCAAAAATGTTAACGAAAATTATACTAACTTCCAGGCCGCCATGAAAACAACCCTTGATAAATGCATTCCTGTATTAACAAGGAAAATAAAAACGACCCCCAAGAAATCATACTTAACACCTGGCTTAAAACTCTCGTGCAGAAATAAAAGATCCCTACAACTATTAGTATCTCAAACTAAAAACAAAACACTAAGAAGTCACTATAAACAGTACAGTAAAATACTTAAAAAAGCAGTAAATACATCTAAAAAATTGAATAACAAACAGAACTTTGATACCTCTCACAACAAAACTAGAACTATGTGGCAGATAATAAAAAATGAGACCAATAAAAATACTTTTAAACACAACAACAATATAAAAATAAAAATAAATAATAGCACAGTAATAAGTGAACCTGCACTTGTGGCAAATACTTTTAACGTTTTTTTTTTTCCGAGGTCGGAAATTCTACCCAGGCCCCTGTTAGTAAAGTTACTTTCACAAACCCCGTAATTCAAACACTCAGAAGTCCCGTAGAACCTAAAGAGACACTAAAAATATTAAGAAATCTTAAAAATAAATTATCTTTCGGCATAGACGAAATCCCCCCATTGTTAATAAAAAATTGTGCAGAAATATTAACAACCCCATATACATTCCTTGTTAATCAATCTTTCTCTGAAGGCGTCTTTCCTGACGCCCTAAAAATTTCGCTAATTAAACCTATATATAAAAAGGGATCAGCTACTGATTTAAATAACTACCGTCCGATAGCGCTATTGCCAACCTCAGCAAAGATTTTTGAGACTGCTATGGCAAATCGTCTGTACCATTTCTTTGAAAAATACAATATACTTCATGATAGCCAAAATGGGTTCAGAAAAAATCGATCCACAACCTTAGCCATTTATAAGTTTCTTCTTGACGTACTAAATGAGGTTAGCAATAAAAAGTACTCTATAGGATTGCTTCTTGACATGAGCAAGGCATATGATAGAGTACGTTACGGAATTATGCTTGACAAACTATATAATACGGGAATTAGAGGCATTAGCCATGAATGGTTCAAATCTTACTTCAAAAATCGCTATCAGCATGTTGAAATTGATAATACGGACTTAGAGTCTGGTAGAATAAATCACGCTAGATCAGAGAGAATACTTGTATCTGACTCTATTCCTCAAGGTAGCGTATTGGGATGTATTTTGTTTTTAATATATATTAATGACTTTCCTACTATATTAAACGATCACTGCACGCTCTTCGCTGATGACATATCAATAACATTCCCATGCACTAATATTGGTGAGGTAGAAAATAAGTTAAATAATACGTTGAATAACATTGAAAATTGGTTACAAGCACACAATTTAAAACTAAATTTAAATAAAACTAAGATCATACAATTTAAACCTTTTCAAAAACCTGCACTGCCACTTAGTTATAGCTTCAAAAACATTCAATTAGAACATGTATCTTCAGCTAACTTATTGGGTATCATCCTAGACACTAATTTAACCTGGAAACCACATATAGAAAAACTTTCAAAACAACTTTCGTCCTTTATATATGCCCTACAACACCTGAAACGTGTAACCGACTTTCAGACGGCTCTCTCAGCGTACTACGCATATGCGCACTCGAGAATTACGTATGGTCTCGTGCTCTGGGGAAACTGTTGCCACGTGGAAAATATATTTATCTTACAAAAAAAATGTGTTAGAATACTCACTAATATAGATCAAATGGAATCGTGCAAACCCCACTTTATAAAACATAAAATACTTACTCTCTCTTCTATGTACATCCTAGAATCATGCAAATTTATTAAAAGTCACTTAAATCTTTATTCACACTTAACAGGACTAAAAAGAAATAACCGCAATAAAAATAAACTCTATTTTCCAGCTTCTAAATTAAAATTAGTAAACTCAAATCCACATAATATGACAATCAAGATCTATAACCACCTTCCCAACTCCTTAAAAGATACTGAAACCGCTAAATCCTTCAACAATAAGTTGAGAACTTTTTTAGTCCATAAATGTTATTATAATCTAGGGGAATACTTTAATGATAAGTTCGAAGATAATGTATAAAGAGATAGGGAATTACGAGTCGGTGGCCGAGTGTGTGAATTCATGGATATTTCTTTTTCTTATACTTAGTAATACAATTATAAATATAAAGAGCCCTCTGATATTGCTATACCCTTGCAGGGTGTCACATGGATACCAGTGTATAATGTTCCATCTTAATTAGCCTGTAAATGTGATATGCAATAAATATTTTGAATTTGAATTTGAATTTGAAATGTATAACACGGCTAATTTATGTATCACGTCAAACTGATAAACATTTAAATTGCTTCATGGTTCGTTAGAGGCATGCCACGCGAGCGTTGCTTGTACAGTCAGCTGCAGAGAAAAGGATACCCCCCCTCCTGGTAAGGATAGATTCAAAAACCTGTGGTTAAATTTATATGATTTTTCGGTGAATTGAAGATTTTACTATTGCCTACACATAAACTCAAAATGATTTAAATCTAACCACAGGTTTTCGAAAAAAAAACAATCCTTACCAGGAGGGCGGGTATCCTTTTCTCTGCAGCTGACTGTACGTTGCGTCATCGCTAGAGTTAGGATTTTCTGTGGCAAATCGTGGTTCTAGAATCCATGGAGTCGCTATTTCCTATATTTTATAATACATACCACTTTGATTTTGACCTTCAGTATTTTATAATATTTCAAAACTCATTTACTTATTTGTACCGCTGCTAAACCAATTTAAATGAATTTTGGTATGGAGGATATCTCCGCTGTGAAAGCATTACAATCACAAATCAGCAACTATTAGTAGGTTCGGAGTAACCTAACTAAAAATGTATTTAGTTCATTTTGAAATATGACCATACCAAAGGTCAAAATTAAAGTGTCATGTCAAAATTAAAGCATAATTAGGAAATAACGACTCCATGGAATCTAGAACCCCGATATGCCAAGTCCTAACCCTGTCATCGCAGTAGTTCTACATTATCAATGAGAGCGCCGCGCCACACGAAGCGTTGGCTCGCGCGGAGCACCCCGGCCGGCGCCGCCGCGGCACCAATATAAACCAATCACGTCACAGCTAGATCACGTGACTTTTCCTATCACGTCACCTAAGGTCTAATTCTATGGAACTTGCTATCTATGTAAACAAACCGCCATATTGAAATTGTCTCTGAATGATGAATTTACTAGTGATTGGAAATACTCCTTTACTTATGACAAACCGTATCGAATAATAAAATACCGAAAGTAAAAAAACAAGTAGTTACTTATTTTTAATTTGATTAATCACGATCTGAAGAAAAATCGGTACTTGAAGATGATATATCACCAGTATTTATTATAGAAGGTGCCGTTATATCATCTGTGTGTGATCAGCGTGAGTTGGGTAATGTGTAGCGGCCTTAATATATCGCCAACTTTAGCCACAACACTACCCATCATAGACAATTGTAGAATTTAAAAGAAACAAAAACGTCATTCCATCAGGTCCTAATAACCTAACTTATGAAACCATTTAAACTTTTAATGAAATATCCAAGATAGAGTTATATATTTGGTGTTTTTGTATTTTACAGTAACGACCGTTTCAATAGTGTATGTTTTCAATGGTGTTTGATGAGGTGGTGTGAAAATTCAAGGAGAAACAGTGACAAAACAAAGTTTAGGCTTTTGTTTACATAGTTAGCAAGTTCCATAGAAATACACTATACAAGTGACGCGATTGGTTTAAAAACGAAACGAATACAAACGCTAGTTGGCGTAATGCATCTTGTCTGGGGGGGCTCAGCTCCGCCTCAGCTCAAATTGAAACATTGACAAGTGAGCCTTTGACTTGTGTAAGTACGATACATTTTTCAAGTTCAAGTAGAAATAGTCACAAAAACCAAGCTTTTAAAAACCCGGCTGGAGCTAACCATATTGAAATCCTTATAAATCCTAAATAATCATTCAAAATTTAACAATATGCAAGAAACCTAAAAAGGATTTTTAAGTAGCTATTCAATGATGCTTGTCATAGTCGTCGTCATATCGTCGGTGAAACTGCAAAACCGCGCAAGTAACATTTTAAATAAGGAGCAAAATACACCTTTTCATTAAGAAAGTACGGTTTATTTTACTCTATCAAAAAAAAAAACGCGATTTTGTAGTATCACCGACGATATTGAATTTCATAGGCAAATCGATTGACATAAGTTTAGTTTCTAGAGCGCCACAAAGGAACAAACATACATATATATAGGCTGATGAACACATTACTCTCCTCCTTCGGCAGTCGGGTAACAATTGCCGAGGCGCGGGCCTCGCGACGTTCACTCAAAAATGTATCGTATTAATACAATTCATAAAAGCTCATTTTTGACTGATCCACTTGGAGTTAGACATTAGACATTCCCTGTCCCGCGTCCCTTCCTGCCTCAAGTCCGTCGAGCATAAGGTTTAGATTCCATTGACATGTTTCATTGTAGTATGGGGCTCTTTTACTAGCGAGGATACGACACAGCACTTATTCGATTTAAGAGTATAAATAGATACATTTGTTAGCTGGGGGGGCTCCGCGATCACGGGGGGTCCAGGCGGGTGCTTAGACTCTTGAGTTGCTCCAGGCCAGCTAGCAGCTCTCTGTTGACAATAAAACCAATTTATAAAAAAAAAAGTTTTTTTTTTCATGTTTCCCACAGCTAGGCTCAGGCCTCCCCTCTTTTCCGCCATTTGCCCTTATTTGTACATTAATATTGAAGAGGAAAATAATTTTCTAAATGTAACGTGTATGCGCTCATTCCCTAAATACCATAATTTTATTATTTAATCGTATGGCATGATGTAAATACGAGCCCCAATGCATAATAGATCGTCTAGTTGCACTTCAAAATACAATATTTAATTATAAGGCAGATATTTAATCTCGGATTGACTTTGATGATTAATGGAATACGCTACACACGAGGTCATTACACCTAGGTTTAATCTTGTGTTGTACAAAGTGTGATCATTTTAACGAACTTAATGTAATTCTATCATAAAGTTATCATCTTGTAAGCAAAAAATTACGTCTAGTTCATATTTGACGCAAACAGGTCGTCTATTTAAAATAAAAACTGCTTTTTAAGTGGTATGATGTAAAATAATAGTTCAAATTAATAAAGAATATTCTCTGTCGTATAATATGTCAACGGGCTATATAAAAAGGCAAATTACAAGCAAATTATCATTACTTCTTAATCATTATTCTATAAAAATGGCACGAGGTAAACCAGTGCCCGAAGAAGTGCGGAAAATTATCATTTCTCATAACAATAAGGGCAAATCGACGTACCAAATATCCAAGGACCTGTCGTGTTGCCACGATCTACAATTCAAACGATCATCGAGCATCATCGAAAACACGGAACAGTCTCCTGTTTAAAGAAAACTGGCCGTCCACGAATAACTAGCAAAGCAGAAGACAGGATTCTGAGGAAGATCATAAAGAAAAATCGTCGTGCAAGAGCAGGAGAACTTACCGTACTATGGCGTGACGCCATTAAAAAGAATATATCAGTCGACACCTGCAAGAGAGTACTGAAGAAAATGGGCTACGGTTTTTACATAGCTAAAGAGAAACCGTTACTTACTCAAAAACAGAAAAAAAACAGGTTGAAATTCGCTAAAGAACACAGAAACTGGACTGCCGATCAGTGGCGAAGAATAATATGGAGCGACGAATCGAAATTCGACGTCACAGTTGGGGACGAACGAAGTAAAGTCATTCGAGAAAAAGGAGAGGCATTTCATAATGACTGTCTTAAGCGAAAGGTGAAGTTTCCGGCATCTTTGATGATTTGGGGCTGTATGTCGGCACAGGGTGTAGGCCGTCTGCAATTTATAGATGGAACCGTCAATGCCGAGAAATACAAAAGCATCTTGGAAGAGAGTTTGCTGCCGTCGTCTATACCGAAGTTGAAACTTAGAAATGCATTTACTTTTCAACAAGGCGGTGCCTCATACCATACCACCAAGTCAACGATGGCGTGGCTGAAGTCCAAAAAAATCCCTACCACGTCATGGCCGTCCACCAGCCCAGACTTGTCTCCCATAGAAACTTTGTGGTGGAAAATGAAGAAGAAGTTGCGAAAAGACCCTTCTAGGTCAAAAGCTGATCTTAAGGAGAAACTAAGCTGTGTCTGGAATGGAATAACCCCTGAAGAGTGTCGAGAGTTAGTAGATTCAATGCCGTTCAGGATCAAAGCCGTTTTAGATGCAAAAGGTGACGCCACCAAATGGTAGACGGTCTATTCTGCGTCGGTTGAACTGAAGACGAACTTTTTTGCGGGTGTTACATTTTGCGAAATAATGTTTTTTTTTAAATTACCGTGGAATGTTATAATTTTTTTTGTTGGAAAATAAAATATTATTTATAATCTTTATGGTTTTTATGTTAGATTTTCTACTAAACATCTAGGTCTCCCTGAATTTTATGTTGAAGTTAGGTTAATATTTTTTTTCTTGGCGGACGAACTCATTTGAATTGGGGCTCGTAATATACAGACAATTATGAGGCTACAAATTAAATTTAAGAGGTTCAGTGTGATCAGGTCTTTGGGGGGCCCATCAGTGTAACCCGAAACAGCGCATTAGTGAATTGTGTGGTGGATTGTTTGGACCTCCGCACCGCAGGCACAGGCAGGAGAATCTGTCCAGCCACAACGGTGTTTGTATTGGGCGCACCGTCCATGTCCTGTGCGTAGCCTATTAAGATTGCGCCAGTCTTGTCTTGGGAGTTAATAATTAAAAATACGCCGCGGCCGCCTGCGCGCCTGCAGCATGAGGGCTGGGGTACCTGAGCGAGGTCTCGGCCACGGAGGAGGCGCGGTGCAGGTCGCGCGCCGCGGCCGCCTGCGCGCCTGCAGCATGAGGGCTGGGGTACCTGAGCGAGGTCTCGGCCACGGAGGAGGCGCGGTGCAGGTCGCGCGCCGCGGCCGCCTGCGCGCCTGCAGCATGAGGGCTGGGGTACCTGAGCGAGGTCTCGGCCACGGAGGAGGCGCGGTGCAGGTCGCGCGCCGCGGCCGCCTGCGCGCCTGCAGCATGAGGGCTGGGGTACCTGAGCGAGGTCTCGGCCACGGAGGAGGCGCGGTGCAGGTCGCGCGCCGCGGCCGCCTGCGCGCCTGCAGCATGAGGGCTGGGGTACCTGAGCGAGGTCTCGGCCACGGAGGAGGCGCGGTGCAGGTCGCGCGCCGCGGCCGCCTGCGCGCCTGCAGCATGAGGGCTGGGGTACCTGAGCGAGGTCTCGGCCACGGAGGAGGCGCGGTGCAGGTCGCGCGCCGCGGCCGCCTGCGCGCCTGCAGCATGAGGGCTGGGGTACCTGAGCGAGGTCTCGGCCACGGAGGAGGCGCGGTGCAGGTCGCGCGCCGCGGCCGCCTGCGCGCCTGCAGCATGAGGGCTGGGGTACCTGAGCGAGGTCTCGGCCACGGAGGAGGCGCGGTGCAGGTCGCGCGCCGCGGCCGCCTGCGCGCCTGCAGCATGAGGGCTGGGGTACCTGAGCGAGGTCTCGGCCACGGAGGAGGCGCGGTGCAGGTCGCGCGCCGCGGCCGCCTGCGCGCCTGCAGCATGAGGGCTGGGGTACCTGAGCGAGGTCTCGGCCACGGAGGAGGCGCGGTGCAGGTCGCGCGCCGCGGCCGCCTGCGCGCCTGCAGCATGAGGGCTGGGGTACCTGAGCGAGGTCTCGGCCACGGAGGAGGCGCGGTGCAGGTCGCGCGCCGCGGCCGCCTGCGCGCCTGCAGCATGAGGGCTGGGGTACCTGAGCGAGGTCTCGGCCACGGAGGAGGCGCGGTGCAGGTCGCGCGCCGCGGCCGCCTGCGCGCCTGCAGCATGAGGGCTGGGGTACCTGAGCGAGGTCTCGGCCACGGAGGAGGCGCGGTGCAGGTCGCGCGCCGCGGCCGCCTGCGCGCCTGCAGCATGAGGGCTGGGGTACCTGAGCGAGGTCTCGGCCACGGAGGAGGCGCGGTGCAGGTCGCGCGCCGCGGCCGCCTGCGCGATGCGCCGCCCGCGCGCCTCGCCGCGCGCCGCCGCCAGCTCCTCCTGCCGACACCGAGGGAACTATCACGGGACCGTGCACGCTGCCAGCTCTACATTCATCGCTGGAGACCGAAGAGGTGGCAGGTACCTCGCTCGACATATTAGTACAGAACATTCATTATCTTATAAACATTAAGGGGTTTAGTTTAAAATTTCGATTTTCTTTTCTTCTAAAGAACACAGGTGCAAAAATGAAACGTCAATAGAGTTGGTACGTTGAATTTTATCGACTATCGATAAGTTATATTTATGAAGCGTATCTACAAAAATAGATGTCAAATAGTGAAAAACATAGTATCCGACCGAAGTTTCGGTTTCGGTTTCGGCCAAAAAAGTGATTTCGGCCGCAGTTTCGGTTTCGGCCAGAATCCGGCCGAAACCTTCGGCCGGGCCGAAATTGCTTCGCGGCCTCTGGCGGCTCTCGCATCGGGAGATTCGGGAGCGCTCGGCTTAATTCGGGCGCGCTCGGCCGGGTAGGTATAGGTAATGCATCGGCGGCCGTCCCAGCCGGGACCACCGACAGTATTCATATTCATTAGTGGTGGGCGTTGATTCAACGAACTAGTTGATTCAACCGTTGATTCTACTTCAACGAATCAACTGTTTTGTATGTTGAAATCAACTAGTTGATAGTTGACGACGTTGAAATCGAACGAAAGAGACATAGTTGAATTAGTTGAGGAACGGAACGAAACGGATAGGTTGATTGATGTTATGTTAAGCGCGAAAGGGAAGGAGAACACGTTACGTTACGGCGCTGTAGGTAAATCCGAATTGCGAACGTTGCGGAAATTCAACTCTTTAATGGAAATTGATTCTTATTCGTAGTTTTTACACAGCAAAAACTATTATATTGTTCTAAGAAACGGTCAACTCAATTCAACGTTATTTCGTAATTCGTTATAAAAAAACGAGTTGACGAAATCAACTAGTTTTTCAACCAGTTGACGATCTTTAAGTTAACGTTTCGTTTCGTTGATGCAAAAACTGTCAACGACCCACCACTAATATTCATCCCGTTTGTGACGTTTGTTTGTGAACCACGTGGCGCGCGAGAAAATATAGTGAGTGTTGTTTATTTATTAAATTATTATTTATTTTTTAGAATCTGTTACTGCATTTTATGCTGTGATTAATGAACGATACGTTTGATATTAGGATTGTGAATTTAGTTTAGACGTGATAAGAATAGGTTGTTTGTTTTGTTTGAATAATATAATACCTATGCCGCGAATTAGTGAATTCTTGATAACTGCAGTAAAATAATTTAAATAATACCTTATTAAATTAACCCTATTACTATCCCTTACATATGTAGGTAGGTATGTTATTTTAAATAACAAGTGAATAACTTAACTTATAACATAACGTTATAAATAGCATTACCTATTGACAGAAAACTTAAATTTGTAGGTTAGTCATAGTTATGCTAGGGTTGGTAAACAGAAAAGAAATACTTAGTTAATACTCTAAAAACAATAATTAGATCGAATTTCAGTAAGTTTTTTTTCTGTTCGTAAATAAAAAATAAGTAAACTAATAATAACTTGTTATATATTGCTATATGTTGCAATATTAAACTTTGTTAAACGAGGTATTAGGTTTAGCTTAAAGATCTCTGATTAAAATGATGCTATAATAATTAATAATATAGGTAAAAGTTGATTAGTGTTTAAGTAGCATGACTACAGTAATGATCTTGGTAATCGAAGTGATAATTTCATAATTATGTAGAGTTGATTAAAATTTAATTATTTCATATTTTTTGACAAAGTTGATTTATGTTAAAGTAGCATGAATGCTGTGATGTCTCTTGCAATGTTTGACTTTGTCACACGAGGTATTATTCTAAAACTTTGTTTAAAGATCACTGATTACAGTGATAATACTATAATTTATGTAAAAGTTGATGTATGTTTATGCTGTGATTTATCTTGCAATTTGTGATTGTGATTTACTTTATCCAGGTATTATATTAATTAGGTAACTTTGTTTAAAACTTTAAAAGTTTGATTTTATTTGGTTTAAAATTTCATAGTTTACCTCTAATTATATCTATTTTCATTAAAAATAAAAGTTTTTTATTTTGTTTAACTAAAACAGTAGCTGTTCTCATATAAGAAATCCTTGCAATAACCTTTTCCTTACGATTTGTACAGTAATTTTGAATAATTTCATAAGTCTTCAAAAATTTCGGTTTCGGTTTCGGCCGAAATCAGAAAAAAACCGAATATTCGGTTTCGGTTTCGGTTTCGGCTAAAAATCGTGTTTCGGTCGGACACTAAAAACAGCAACAATTTTTTTTTTGTTTTAAAAGCGTTATTGTGTATTGTTGATTTTTTTCCATGCAATGTTGCATAAAACTAGAAATATTCAAATAATCAAATCTAAATAAAAACTAATACTATCCTTTACCGCTTAAAACTCACGATTATGTGTTTTACTCGTTATGTGAGTTTCAACGCAATATTGTTTAAGTATGCTTTAAATGAACCTTACGTGTAGAGCACTACATTGTGGAATTATTTTCGTTGTAAGAAAGAAAGGGATACTTCTTTATCCATTTGTTTATTGTTTTTCATTTTGGATTTACCATTTTTCACATACGTGAATTAGTTGCATAAAGACCACTTGCAAAAATGCCAGTTAACTGCCATACGATTCACTTTTAATGGCGATGCAACTCGCTAAATAAAGAGGTTACTGTTAAAAGTTAGTAATATAGAAGATTCGACTTATCGATAGCTGGAAAAATCGATAAAGTTTAACATTCCAACCCTATTGAAATTTGATTTTTGCCTTGAAAATTTCGCCCTCTGGTATCATTACGATAAAATAATGTTACAAAGATCTTTCTGTCATATAATGTTTATCTAAACAATATGAAGCAGATTAAGTACTAAAAACGTTCATTACAAACCTTTAGTATTTTGATTTGACTCTTTAGCTGCCCCACCGTCGAATCGTCTTCCGGTTGCCGGCACTGAAAACATGTAGGATTATTTCAATAGACATAACATAAGCAGAAAAAACCTGTAAAATGCAGATTTAAAACTCCTCACGGGCTTGTTTGTCGCTTGTATCACACTAATAAACTGCTTCTGAGACAAAACTTTTAACCACATATGGTCCACCATACTATAAATTACAACATTATTTTTGGAAGTGGAAATTCGAATCTAGTAGAAAATAAAGTTCAATTACTTTTGCTCTGAAATGCTATTTTCCATTTTGTTTCGATATAATTTCTTGACCATGTTCATCAAATTGTGGAGTGTGAATGCGTAAGTGTGCAAGTAAATAAGTAAATACGTGAGTAAGTGTGTGTGTTTTTGTGGGTAACTGAATCAGTGAATAATTGGGTAGTATTCAAATGAGAATGTGAGTGTAGTATGACCTTGAGAGACGAGAGTGTACGAGTGTAAGAGAGACAGTGTGTGAGTGTGAGTGATTTAGTAAGCAAGTGAGTTAGTGTATAAGTGAGTAAGTGTGCAAGTAAATAAGTGATTGTGTGAGTTAGTGAGTGAGTTAGTGAGAGTGAGTCAGTGAGTGCGTGAGCGAGTGAGTCAGTGAGTGCGTGAATTAGTTAGTCTGCCCTCCTAAGGAGAAAAGGCATATCTACTATATGAATTGCATTGAAAATCCAACCTTGTTATAACTCTTGAACGTTTAATATGCTTCTATGAATTAATTGTACATGCGCCTTTTCTCCGTAGGAGGGCAGTAGTGTGCGAGTCAGTGAGTGTGTAGTGTGTAACCATGAGCGTGTGTGCATCTGTGTGCATTTGTACATACGGAGGAAGGCGTGTGAGCACGCGCGGCGCCAGCCCTCGCGGCCGCCAACTCGTGCTCGAGCCGCGAGCGACGCGAGCGCTCCGCGAACAGCTCAGACCTACGCACAAAAAAAAATAGGCAATATTTTCCAAAGTATGTGTGGCGACCTAGTGACATCTAGCGCACACTTGTATCTACTAACTCGCCAGCACCACCAGCCTCAGACAGCTACTGGGTTCTACATCGCGCTAACTAAGTTTCTACAGTCAGTTATACAGGGTGGAAAGTTGAGATGGGGCATTAAGGGCAGCTACCAGAACCCTTGCTGCCACGCGAAAATGATCTTAGGAGACCTCTCCCAACTTTTTGAGTGATGACAATCGACATTCACAGATTTTTGATAAAAGGTACAGTCAGCGAGAAAATCGACAGAAATGAGTAATTTTTTTTTTAATGCCAATCGATCCCTTTTCTCATAAGGATTAAAACATTCTTTGAGACCAACTGAGGTTAGAGTACTAGAACACTCACAAATCAAAGAAAACGTTTTCCATACATTTAGTAGGGTAATTGAACACTTTTCGCATTTGTTTTTTTACGCATATCGGTCTGTGAATGTCGATTGCCATCACTCAAAAAGTTGGGTGAGGTCTCCTAAGATCATTTTCACGTGGCAGCAAGGGTTCTGGTAGCTGCCCTTAATGCCCCATCTCAACTTTCCACCCTGTATACAACTTCCAACTTCGTCCCAAAGCACTTCAGGCCCTAGGGATAACACCCACCTGGAGAGGTCTCTGTTTTATCCTCTCTTCCTAGATTGGTACCCCGACGTGATCGTCATTCTACATTATGGTTCGAGAATATATTGTGATGGTTCTTAATCATAGTTTGAACTCTAGGACCACGGCTATAAGTCGGCCGCGTTTAGGTGACGCAGCCAAACATTTTTCCGTCAGTATCAACAAGTTCATAAGTATTTTAATTTACCTTATGTGATGTAAGTCCAAAGGCAAATTCTTTCACATTTACTACCAAGTTGGAAGTTGAGCCCAGGGTTGCTAATACAGTGAGAGATAACCGACCTTGTGCGTTCCAGCTCTGACATGATCTGCTGAAGCTGCACGTCTTCATGCTCTGGCTCCG
The DNA here is from genome assembly GCA_927399475.2 of Acleris emargana. NCBI lineage: Eukaryota > Metazoa > Arthropoda > Insecta > Lepidoptera > Tortricidae > Acleris > Acleris emargana. The sequence goes on from OV656846.1 coordinate 3,371,458, forward strand.
GGGACGTTCTGCCTGGATGCACCGGCAGAAAGTCTGGCAGTCGCATGGAGTCTGCACCTGGAATCCAAACAAACCAGATTGATTTTAACACATTCACTGGCACCCAATGCTACCACTCTAGTTGCAAAATCTGCTACAAACAGTAGACCCGATATTGGGTCCTTGGTACTGACTGAATGTGTTAAAATAACTTTCCATTTTAAACTGTAAAAAAAATAAAAAGGGACATAGTAACAGTCTATTCAAAGTTCAAAATTTAAAATATTTATTCAGTAATTTGGCCACATGAGGGCTCTTTCACATGGTGATAAAGAGTTAATGTACTAGTTAGCGCTTTGGAGAAGACCATCATTGAGGAGAAGCAGTGCCATAAACTCCAGCAGAAGGTCTGTTTTTCAATCATTAAATTCAATAATACATAAAAATAAGTTACATTACAATGTAAGAAAGTGATAAATAATTACTAGTAAAACTAGAACAAATAAAATCATTACTAAAGTAAGGTCATAACTACACATCGGTAAATCGTGGCATAAAGATGGAGCGCTGGCCTAGTTGGTAGTGACCCTGCCGACGAAGCTAGAGATCCTGGGTTCAAATTCCGGTAAGGGCAGATGTTTGTGCAATGAGTGTGAATATTGGTCCCTGAGTCATGGATGTTTTCTATGTATTTAAGTATATATTTCTCTATATAAGTATTTTTATAACTTATTATTGTATAATCTTAGCTAATACAATCTTAAAAGTAAAGATTATAGCTAAGACTATTTAGTTTTTTAAGTATTTTGGAAATAATCAGTTTTATTTTTTTAAATATAATTGACTAGTACTTAGTTTAGTTTAGCCTAGAGCTTAGTTTGGGACTAGGTCAAATGATGAGACATGGTCCCCTGATATTTATTATTATTATTATTGTTTATTTAGATAGCACTTGACAGTTTTTAACAGACTAGTGATGTGACAATGTTCTTCCTGTATGAGTCGAGGAAAGGAAACCAATTAGAAAAAAAAACTTTTAATCATTTAGTCACAAGAACCTATGGCAACCTTCTCTCATTCTGTCAGCAAAATTGCAAATGGGAGTGGAATGATTTTACTTGAACTCAGCAGACTTTGTTAGTTACTTGGTCATACAGATAGAATTGAAGTTCCATAAATAAACTATACATAACTTTTGTATTGCAACGGGATAGCTAAAACAAGTTTTCGAATTTTGTCTACTAGATAAAACATGAATGAGAGCCTTGATACTTCAGACAGTGACTCAGTGAGTGAATCTGCGAGTCAAGGCTATGTATGTAAAGAAGAGCAAATAGATTTGTGTTAATTACAACTATTACTCACCTGCATTGGGCGGCAAGTCCAGAGGAAAGGTACCCCTCGGGGACATATTCCTCCTGTCCACTGGGTTAACTGACTCAGTGAGGTCCAGGCTCAGGTGGGCGGACAGGTCAGGGGCCGGACCCAGTTCCGCACCAGAGGGAAGGTCCAGCGGCACACGTGCCTGCCCAGACTCCCTTGACGTAGATGCTGCCCCCATATATGCATCATGGTCATACCCCCTACTTCCCCCACTATAACTGCTATTATTCCTCCTTCCAAGAGAGGATGATGAACCCGCGTTGAAATTAGTATTAAATGTAAAGTCTGGCAAATTGTCTAAATCCACTGATATAGGACCATTACAATTCAAGTAAGCCTGCTCTACTAAAATATGGTCCTGCACAAAATCAGGCAACGAGGGCATGCCTAACGGCTCCAAACTCGGCCGGTAGAACTGCGCGTCAGAATTGTCCACGTACAGGTTTTGCTTAGACTCGGAATTGTCCACTACACTAAACGATACTTCTACAGAACTACTTGAAGACGTATTATCACTAGCACGCTGGTCGCTGGCGTCAGGGAGCTTGTCTTTGGCTTGCGTGTCGCTCGCGGGGTCGATGGGCGAGTGCTGCACGGTGCTCGCATACACCTTCGGCCTCGCGCCCGTACTCTCGTAAGTTGAGTTGCCAGGCAACGAGAGATCACGCTTCAGAAAATGCCTAAACGAAAACGGGTTCTCGTCCTTCCGCGTCGACCCCGTGGACTCTGGAAGAAAAAAAACGAGACTCCAGGAATGCCTTTAAATTTAGCTCACAAAAAACAACTTGCAAACACTTACTCGAAGACGAACTTTTTGCCTCTGCAGGCGACGCATCGCCGTTTTCACTATTATTACACTTCGTTTCTTCGGTTTCCGGATTAAGTAGACGAGGGAAATACGGCAGATCTATTGTATTGTGTTCGTTCTCCTGAGTAGACCCTGCATTATTTGAATTTTGGGCCGATTTCCTATTTGATACACCATCCTCGTCCTCCGCCATGATAATGAAAATGACAGTTCGTAAATTGCGTTCAAAAACTACAATAGTGCTGCGTTCATAAACCAGGATGCATTCAGAAAAAATGAGGGCTCTGTTCTCTGTTAAGATTTATATTAGCAACATGATCCAATTGTTACCCAAAAACTACTGCTTAATGCAGTTGTTGCCACTTGAAAATAATGTAGTTTCATGCTACATCTCTTAATTACTTAAATATTCAAACCATCTTCCAGATTCTTCAAAAATTTTTTGTAAATTTAATTTTAGCGATAACACACACCAGAAACATCGGTCCACAATTGACAGAGAAAGGTGACTTTATATTAAAAAAAAAAAATTTGATTCTCAAAAAATTGGCACTTTAAACTGTGTCAATATCTGGCTTTTTTTCATTGCATACATTTACTTTCTAGCCTGATATTTTATTAGTATTAAAATAGATCGTCTTAAAATACATACATACATACATACCTTCACGCCTCCATTCCCAGAGTGGGGTAGGCAGAGCTACAGAATTACCAACAATTCCAAAAACTTGTAAAAACTTAAAATATGTATTTTATATTTAATCAGAAATAACAATCGACGACTTTAAAAGAAAAAAAAAATTTACTCATTAACCTACTTTTCCAAACACAAGAATATTTAAAAAACAGTTAATTTTTAATTTACTTATTAAGTTAATTGTAAAAAACTTATTACCAAGCGAATTTAAATATACATTCATTTAATATTTGCGTAGATTTAATTTAAACAAGCGATTTAGCCCCTCTGCTAAACTGTTTCAAAGTTTTGTTAAAAAGAGTCATATCCACGTAGAGTATAATTATATTAATTATTATTTGCCAATTAATAATCTTTGATCACTCAATAACCGCTCCGGGCCCTCTCCAGTCACCTTTGGGGAGGGAAGATGGCCGATTGAAAGATGTCCGGCTTTTACTTTTGATTTATTGTGATAACTGATTTACTCTACTCACTTGACACTGGTGAATCTAAATATTCTGTATCTTGAAATAAACATTAAACTTACTAAAATAGTTGCCTGCCAATTGTAAATAGTGTTGAGATTTGATGTTGCTTTAATCTGGAACTAACTGGATTTCAGTTTTGAGTTTTATGACGCAATAACGGTAATTTTCTAATTGTCCTGTGTCTGATGAACCTGCCGGTTGGTACCAGGTGAATTAGATGAGAATAAGGTGAATTAAAATTATAACTTTAAAAAAAAAAAAAACCATTGGTGGAGGACTGTCAAATAAAATAATTAATATAATATCTAAAATGTAACACATACATACATACATACATAAACTCACGCCTTCATATCCAGAGTGGGAATAAACAACACATACGTGGTAACACAAATATATCAAAAATAATCCTACTTTTTAATGGCATGTAATTCAATTTATGAATGGATTTTTCATTTTTATTTTATTTATTTAAGGTGAATTAGATGGAGTGGCATGTTACATTACATAATTATCGATAGTTCAGGTGAATTAGATTAAATTTTCCTATTTTTTTACTTTCTCTTTTTTTTAATTGTTATGCTCTATTTACGTTTTATTTTCGCTTTAAGGTAGGTACTGAAAAGCATGGATAAACCAAAGACCCGTGCTTTTAGCGTGGAAGAAAAAAGTAGGTACTTATCTAAGAGAGAAAATAAGAGGAAAAGATATGCACGCATTAAAAGCAACCCTGATCTATACGCTGAATATAAAACAAAAAAACAGACTGAAATACATATAAAGAAGGGAACAGAAAAATGTTATTTATATCAAAGAGAAATGACACCTTTTGGTCTTCTTTTGAACAAAATATTCAACGACAAAAATGGCATAACAATTATAATGCTTATTATTATAGGCGTAAGAAGGAAAATCACCACCTAATCCACCGCCCGGCCCGCAGATATTAAATGACAGCAACGTAGACAAGTAGAAAATCATATCCAAGATCATAGCAGAATAATGATGAGAGGATGTCTTCCTAGGTACTATATGCCGAACGTCATTTGAAACCTCCTCAAGCAGTACAAAAACAAGTTCAAAATTGAAAAACTTAGATACAAAAAAGACAAAAATATCAAATTTAGTTCAAGAACTAAATGCAGTGAAAAAAGTTAATGAATTTTATGAGAAAAGATAAGCTAAAATTGAAATGCAAATTCCGTTGTCCTTTTGAATGGATTTATCCGACTTTGAAGTTAAGCGACTCATTTGTTAGGATATCCACCAAAACACTCATATTTTGAAATAGTATATACAGTGGTGGACATATAATTAGAAACAGTACATAAAACTTAGGTAAACACAGAATGAACTATCGTTATGAGTAAAAATTATATTGATTAAATCACTATTGACTATGCCAGAATATAGCCAATGAGTTAAAAAACTCATAAAATATTTAAAAAAGTAAATCTGTTCTATCTTTAATTATTAAAAGATTTTAAAAATCATGATAGTTGAATTTCTATTACTGGCCGCTTGGACAACTAATTAGAAACAGGATCCATGGTACGTTCCATTTTTGAAACTAAAAAAAAAACCTCCTTTTACGCTTTTTCTGTTGTTTCGGCGGCAATTAAACGTCAATTTGGAAAATTACGTGAATAATAAGTATTGTTAAAAATGGGTAAAAATAAGAGTTGTGACGAGTCAACCAGGCAATTAATCGTTAAATTACATTTAGATCGAAAGTGGACTTATAGAAGAATTGCTAAACATCTAGAATGTTCTGTGAAGAAAGTTTTCAACGCTATTGCTCATTATAAAACTAACGGAACTACTAAAAGTGTTGTTAGAAAGGCTCTTCCAAGGAAAACATCTCCCCGGGAAGATTCGCAAATAATACGTGTAGCTAAACAAGACCCGTTCAAAGGCTCCAACGAGATTAGAAATGAAGTTTTTTCACCTGATGACCCAAGGAACATTTCCTCGAAACTGGTACGCCGCAGATTAGTGGAAGCTAAATTGTTCGGGAGGGTTTCTCGAAAGGTACCGCTTCTTACCAAGCAACACCGAGAGAAGCGATTATTATTTGCAAAGAAATATCTTAACTGGACCGTACGAGAATGGAAAAAAGTGTTATTCTCGGATGAAACAAAAATAAATATGGTGAATTCAGACGGCAAACGCTACGTTAGACGTCCAATAAACCATGCATTTGATTATAAATACACGAGGAGCATAGTCAAACACGGCGGTGCGGTGGTAATATTAAAGTATGGGGATGTTTTTCTGGTTGCGGAGTTGGGCGGACGGGTCCGTAAGATTCAAGGTATAATGGATCAATTTCAATACAAAAACATCTTAGAAGAGACAATGATTCCCTACACCGACGACCATTTGCCTGTGACCTGGATCTTTCAGCACGATAACGACCCAAAACACACGGCACGCAGTGTTAAATCCTTTCTTAGTGAGCAACGTGTTACCATGTTAGACTGGCCTGCAAATAGTCCCGATTTAAATCCAATTGAAAATGTGTGGTACGTCGTTAAAAAAAAGACTCCGTTAAACGTAATTCCAGTCAAAATGAACTTTACGAAGCCTTTGTTGAAGCATGGAACTCGATCCCACTCGATAAATGTATGAAATTACTTGAATCAATGCCACGTCGTTGCAGAGCCGTCATTAATAACAAAGGCTATGCAACTAAATATTAATTGTTAAGAAATTAAGTAAACCAAACATTATTTTACATAAATAATTTGAAATTGTTGACGTTGACACGTTAAAACTTTGATTTTTACCTCATTTCTTTAGTGTTTCTAATTACTTGTCCATGACGGATGGTACTGCAAATGTCGTTTAGTTGTTTGTACGTAACTAAATATCTAAATGGTAGTTGTAAACTCGGATATTTATTTGTTTTTTAATTAATTATAAGTTGTTGAACGTATTCTATGCATTTTGTTGTTTTATTTCCAAAAACAAAAGTTTTACGGCAATGTGCCTTGTATAATGTGAAATACGTCGCAAGTGTTTCTAATTATATGTCCACCACTGTATATATATAAACTCACGCCTTCATTCCCAGAGTGGGATAGGCAGAGCTAAAAAATTACCAACAAGTCTTTAAACTTCTTGATAATTCTGTAACCACATTTTGCACAAGTAGGCCAAGATGTTTCCCAGTGTATTAGTGACAGGTGGCAAGCCCATCGGCTAACAGTACTACAAGCCTTTATTTCCTTAGTCGCCTCTTACGACATCCACGGGAAGACATGGAGTGGCACTATTCTAACCCGGCAACCACACGGTAGAACGTGAACGTAGTTGAAATAGTAAACTTGTAAAAAAAAACCTATAAAAAGTCCTAAAAAGTATACGGTGTCAGGGAAAACAACAATATATTCTGCCCTCTTTAGAAAAAAGGGCGTATAGAACCGCGTATCTATAAGTGACCTTATCTCTAATATAATCATAAAAAAAATGGGTTTAATTTTGGTTTGACTGACAAATTGCGAATGCGTCTTTTTTATTTAGAAATGCATTATTATGGCCATTATGTATTTATTTATTTAAGAAACATACAGTTTTGTTTAACTATTACAGTTTAACATTACAACTTAACTAAACCTGGAGTTTCCTTAATGATAATTAAACTTTACAAAGTAATAGTAAAGAGCTCGTAACTAAACATTCAGTCAAAAGGAACTATAACTTGGAAACCTAATTAGATTCCAATATACGTCAAAAAAACTACCAAAGATGGCGGAATGTCACAGTTACACGTGTCATCATCATTGTGACGTTTCAGGAAAAACCAACCTTTTGGTACAATAATTATGTTAAAATAAAACGATACAAGTTATTTCCACAATATGATAAAGATCATCCTGATTTTAATCAATGTTTTCTGTGCATTCATCGCCTAACAGGTCTTGGTTTGGTAGGGTTGACGAAGACAAATGCTAGCTTTAGCCGGTGCATTAGTTAACCTAACCAGTTAAAAAGTTTTTGTGTGTTTGAGTATTATACATACAAGCTTACACATTTATAATATTAGTAAGATTTTTGCCATGGGCCATGTACTGTGGGTATGTTTGTAACAGTTCACGACCACGAATTTCTCCGAGACACTCATATGACTTTTAGGACGCTTTTTTGGTGGAGATATAGGATCATTCTGTTTGCTGTGAGAGGAACCTGGTACAGGCTCCATTTTACTTGCGATAAAGCAAAACCCACGAGCAAAACACAAACTTGAAACAATAACGAAATGAAACAACAAAAACTTAACGGAAAACAAAAACTTAACAATAGATGTTATGGCCGCCACAGAACCACCATGTCCACCATAAAGGTTACACCACACATGATCAACTGATAATGTTTTGAAGACTTGAATATTTTTGATGATTTCGGTCAAGTTTTGAAGACATACGTAAAAATATGATTGTTTTTTTTTTTCTAAAAATGTAATCGCACATAATGAGAATAATAATTGGTACCAAATGTTATTAAACCCTGAGTTATTGCCATTGTTATTTTAGCTTTTCTCCTATAAAACAATTTAATTAAATACCTTTTTTTGCGACGAGTATTTAAATAAGATTGTTTATTTAAGAAGGAAATATAAATGTTGCCTTTGATATTATAAATAAAATAAACAGCTACCTATAACATTTACAGAAGTGAAAATTTACCGATCCACCTAATATGTCATTTTAATGGCAACACTTTTTTGACGTATGTTGGAATCTAATTAGGTTTTTTAGTTTACGCTCAATCGAACAATAACAAATTATGTGGGTACGTTTTAAATAAAACAGCATAATAATATTGTTATCAACGCTATAAGTCAAACAATCTTGTTTTACTTGTTTTTTATAATTACGCAAATATGAAGCAAAAAAACGAAATCGTTAAAAAGTGTTGTGGTTACGCATAACACGCGAAAAGTACGAATTCTTGGCATAGTTAGTCCTGCATAAGCTGGGATAGAATGTAGGTTTTGAACGAGAAGAGGTCCGATTTAATCTAGTTATTTTTTTCTAGGAGGGATGAAGAATCAATATGGCCATTTATTATTTGATATAAGAAAATGAATCGATGTAGGTCCTACGCTTTTCCAATGTCGTAATTCGATGTCGCTTAGCCGTGTTGAACTTTATATGGGATCCAGCAAAGCAAGGCGGCTAACTCTTGAGATGATAGCCAACCAGAAATGATTAGGATAGAGGAAAGGGTTACAAAGACATAATAAAAAAACAAACAGAATAGTCAACGTTTATTACGTGTAAGTTACTCCATTATTAGTAAACGCTTCGCTTCGTAATTCTACCGTCCTAAAACAGCAGTAGCAGTATCCCAAAATCAATAACCAAAGCAGTTTCAGTTCTCTTCTCTTAGTAATACGGTTGATATTGCTACAGGAATTTAATCTGACATACTGCGTATTAGATTAGGAGGGCAGAATTTTAGATTCATTCCACGACCTTTGATGAGCCGAAGACCATTACGCACTTTACTCTATAAATATATTAAAAATAACATCAGGGTTTATACTATAACAAAAATAAATTCGTAAACAATAAATGCATAAGTTTAATTACTTCTCTTATAACAAAAATAGTGGCATTATGGTGCTCCCACAATAGCTGTTATAAATGTTATATAACGTTAAAACACGATAACATCCACTAACACTTCATAACATTTTGTTACCACTTGTTAGATATTTCAAACGCACTGGTAAAAAAATTATAACATGTTTGTTACCGTGTTGTAATTTGTTGTATAACATTTAAAAAGTTATATAACGTGATAACAATGTATAACTTTTGTATATTTTGTGATAAAGTGTCATAATACAAATGTTTATAACGTTATATAACATTTATAACAGCTAGTGTGGAAGCACCATTACATTTTTAAGATTCTGAGCACGATCCTTAACTCGGGATGAACAGTTTCTGGACTATATTGTTGGATTAATCGTTCAAATAACGATTTAGTGTAAACAACATGGGCTCTATTCTAATGGGTAAAAACATATCGCCTTTGACATATCCTCGGTGAACCTGCAAAACCGCGTAACTAACAAATTTATAATAGGGCAAAATAAACCTTAGTGTGATATTAAAAAGGTGCATTTTGCTCCTTATTTAAAATGTTACATACGCGGTTTTGCAGTTTTACCGACGATATCGTATTGTTAACTCGGCCGTCATTACTGTCAAAAAAAGAAAGCAGACGGTCCGGTCTTGTCGCTGGTTGGTTAAGAGCATTTTTACACGTGAATACAGAAAACTTGCTTAGCTTAGTAATTATACAAACAATTTGGCACAGAGGCAGAGAAATCTTACAAATAATTTAATAACAAAAATTAAGGCACTTGTCCTACCTCCAAAGATGAGCGGGAAGCGAGTATTCAATGCCATCAACTATTAATATATGCGTCTCTTTTATTGACACGGGATCTATATCTTTTGTTCGTTTCTTGAGCGATAGTCGATAGCTAATCGCTTCCCCGGCGGCAGTGGGACGAGTGCCTAAGGCCGGCAACATCGTTTCATTATACATTGAAGTATTAATATAGTAGCTTAAAATGCAATGCTTTTATTGTACATCAATGTACTGATGAAATTTGAAGACGTCATGTATAAGAATATTGCTGGCCTTAGGTGGGAGCAAACAATAACTAACACTTTCTGAGCGCTAAGCATATATATAGACATTTAAAATATACATAGTCAAGTAATGGCGTATTTGAAAAAAAAGACAAACATCTGAATTGAGTTAGTACATTTTGAGTTTCAGCAGGTTTTATTATAAGGATTATCTTAAACGTTGGCAAAAAAAGAGTATCCAAAAAACAGGTAATCTTAGGAGTTTCTGTTACCTACTGCCGCTCGGGCGCTAGGGTCGCATCGCTCGATCTAAATACGCACGTAACCAAACACGGCGACGGTGCGGGCCGGACCCTACTTAACCGGCTTAGTCCGTCCTGTTAACTTTGATTGTGGTGGCTCACGGGGAGTGCGGTCGAGGCACACATGCAAGCCGCGCGATATAACTTTGTGTGAAGACGACTATACTATGCGCAATACTAAGTGGCAAGTCTAATAAATCATCGGAATCATGCTATCTCTTTCGCACCTGCACGGCCTTATTTATTTATTAGGTTCGCCAACAGATATAACACCATTAACTTAATTTTAATATTATATGTATAGGGAAGAGTGACAGGGTGTTTACCCAATTATAGGCAAACTCAGCTAGCGTAAAACAATCGCATTTGTGCCGATGCGGCTCTAACACATTCAACAGGCTAAGTAAAAGCAGGCATAAGCTAGGCTAAAAAAAGAACTAATAACAAAAAAATAATTATAAAATATGGAGCGGGCCGTGCAACAATAGTGCAGGTAGCGGTATGCACAAAAAGGAAGGTAACTGACGTTTATTGCCCGAATCGCCACTTAATTTTGCGGATAGTATAGTAACGTGCGCCATGGGAGTGTCACAAACGAATTTGACGCAATACCGTTTTTTTTTTTTGCCAAGCTGTGATGTCATGTGCCATTGTGCCTCTTTCCCTCATGAGTCGGTCTAAGCCTAAGTCCCCATTTACCAAAACACCTTTTAATGGCACAAATCTTTGTGATAACAATACTAATTAACATTCAGTTTTACACAAGGGTTTCTTTATGCATACAATATACAACCATACCACGTTTTTTTTTTAATTTTACACGTGAGGACAATGGAAAATATATTTTTCTCAACACTTCTCGGTTTTTTTTGGTCTGGCTTGGAGTAATAAAACAAAACTTTTATGATCGGCAATTTCATACAAAAAAAAACTTGGCCTATTTCATACTAACTAATTACGTAAATAATTAATAAAAATAATGTTTCATTTCCCCGCAGTAGTTGAGAAAGGCACTGACTGCCTCGGCAGAAAGTGCTCCTAATGGACCCGCCCACTGACTTGTCCATAAATCACGTACTTTCTACCCTCGGCAACAATGTACTATTCTTAGGTTGATTGTTTTACGATTTTATTATACAGACGGTTAGAATTAGAATTTTTAGGTATAGTTTAGAATACTGCTGGTAAGTACTTATTATAAGAGTAATAGGTCATATCATATCATATGTATATACCTCGAGCTCATACTTTGCAAGTGTGAGCGAGAGGTGAACACACCTATAGTTTACTATCCTTAAAATATTAAATCATAACAAAGCAATAAACATAAAAATTTGATCAAAGAGCAATGAAAGAGACGTTTGCCATGAAATAAATAATAAGAACAGTACTTAATCAAAGGAGGATTGGCAGATATGAATGAACCCCTGCCTAGGAACCAATAGCCTTATTAAGGACCAAAAAGTTGGACCATAGTTAAGCGCAATTAACCGTACAAACAGCGATGTCGAAAAAAGTACCGCTGTGCGACGAAAAGTATCCCTACAATTCTGTGGCCTGGTGCTAATAGGGCCAAAGTCGGTATTAATACTGATAAACTATTAATGCTACAGAATTATCAAGAAGTTTTAAGACTTGTTGGTAATTCTTTAGCTCTGCCTACCCCACTCTGGGAATGAAGGCGTGAGTTTGTGACAACTATTAATGCTGATGCATGGTAAAAACGCTCATTACGGAAAACAATGATAATTGATATTGGCCCTATTAGCACCAGGCCACAGAATTGTAACGCTAATTTTCGTTTCACAACGGACAAGTTTCATAGAAAATTAAATTGAGTGAGTTAGCGTGGCCTACTTTTTGGTGCTTACCCATAAGCGATATCTTATCGGACCGGTATTTTTATACTCTGTAACTTTTTTAGGGCGGGAAATATCAAATTGCTGTGAGAAATTTCAATGGCGGAACTCAAATGTCACAAGGACATGTTGCTATATCTTTGAACTTAAAATATCCTATCCGGTGACATATCGCTTGTCGCACATAGTCTCGGCGATACTGCAATACCACGAACAAATTCAATAAGTTGCAAAATGTACCTTACTGACTTATTTACTAAGGTTTATTGTGCACCTTATTTAATTTGTTGTTGATTTGTCCATCCTCCTTATGAATATAAAGCGTATGGAGATTTAAGGTCTCACCACACTTACCGAAGCTGAATCGTATTTACCCGACAGAACGAAAAGTAGGGTAGTGTTTAACAAAGCAGAACAGGTCAGGTGCATAATTGAATTTCACATGCTCATCTACAATGGAAATAATTCGCAAAACAATGATTCTAGATTTTAAAAGAAATCAGTCTTTTGAATTTTGAACCGAAGAACATAGTTAACGATTTCGTAACAGGTGTTTATGGTATTACATTATAACGTAGCAGTAAGTTAAAAACTACACAGTATTCATAATTATAAATATCTACACAATTAGCCGCACACGATTTTTTTTAAATACATTCGTTTTATTACATATATTATTTAAATATCGATTTAGTCTCATATTCACATAAGATAACTAAACATACTTTTTACACATTTTAAATGGCATTACTGAATAATTCCAAAAAAAAACACTACTTTTTACGTTTACAGTACTTTTGAAACCCTCCTGAAGTTACACAAATACATGAAGATATAAAATATTGACTGAAACAAAAAGGATGATGAACAAAAAACTTTTTGCAGTACAAAAAAAAACAAATATAAAAAACAAGGATTTTTTATCCTCAATAACATCAACACGATTTGGCAACATTAATCATTAATAGTTATTATACAACTAACTATGAATATTATTAAATTTAAGGGCAGAGAATATCGTTGAAAAAATATTAGATTACTTTTATTATTTATAACTGGAAAAACTACTTTTTATATATACATTTACTAGGTTAAATTTAGAGTAGTCTCACGTATTAAATCTCTGTTCCGTCGGAACTCGGTAGTTTTGGATTTAATCTTAAACCTATTTGGTTCCATCGTTATCTGTAAAACAAGGCCTAAGGATCAAAAATTCCACGTTACTACTTCTTTTAAAGAACTGAATAAAATACAGTGAAATCTAATTTGAACTTTGGACTTTTCTAAATAATATAATTTAGAATATGGTATCAGGAACGAATCAAATTCTTCACATCATTTCGAACCGACTTTTCGACAGGTTATTTTTTTAACCACTGGCGCTTAGGGTCTAGGATTTAGGTCTTAAAGTTTAAGGTTTTATGGCCGCTATAATATTGTCTATCGCAGTAATTTCGGCTCGTAAAGTAACACGTTTAAAAAAAACGTTACTATTTGTACAATATTATATTATTAACGTGTCGTTACTTATTAATGTTTTTACAGTAGCAACAATGTCAGCATTTTAAATATTAGGATGCGTCTGAAACATGTCGAGAGATATTAGAAATTATTGACGTGAGTTAAATAATATGTCTGAGACGTCACAGATGTGTTATACTTAAAAACGTCGGTAGGTATCATACTTGCCGTAATAAAACGTTCATTACTGTAGGGGTAGGAACCGTTTTCCCGGCCGAGTCTTATAACTTATAAAAACGGTGCTTTTCTCAAACATGCACATTTAAAACAAATTCATTCATGGTAGGTATTTATTAATAGTGCGTTTTATATTTTTACTTAAGTAGTTGCGGAGGTAGTGCGATTGAGGCTGGACTGAGGGAACCATAAATATTGAACTTTGTGTGTTGTCTTTGGAAAAAATACGAATATTTCCAACCATATTTGAGAAAACTATTTAAATTCAGAATTAAGTACGGCCAATGAAGAGATAAAGAATGTAAACTAACTGGCCGTTACTGAGTTATATTGCGATAGCGAGCGATTATTATATCTGTCCTTGTTTCTCGTACGCTGTCTGTACTGTCGTTGCGTGATTTGTGGTATAGGGAAGCAGTCAGTACAGAAGTTGTCAACACAAGGGCCGCCATTTTGGGAAGTTCATTCCTTTAGATTGCGTTCGAAGTGACACGATTTTTGAAAGCTTGTATACATTCTTTATGTCGTATCGTTGGCCTTACTTTAGTATACCTATTTTTCAGAAAAACCAAACGAGCAACCTAAAAATTGTGTGTTCGAAATTTAAACGTAAACCTAATCGACGCAATGATATTGTTTCTTTTTAAAATTATTTTAAGCAAACGGAATGCTACCGCTGCCGCCTGGTTTTTTGCCGGTTTGTTTTTAATTCGCTCGTTGACTTTGGAAAGCGAGCATCCAGACGGCTTGTTAGTTTACATCGTCTGAAACATTTGGCGGGCCGCCAATTTATAAAAAATGTAGTGTCTGAAAATATTGCTTTTCTAAAAGGGAATTTTGATCAAAAACATGTTGATTTAATGGTTTAGTCACTAACATTGTTCAGTTTATAAAATTTACCACTATTCAGTTATCAAGTAAGTTACGATGTTTCTCAAGTATTTATAGAAGGTTATTTTGTGCTCTAAATCAAGCATTACTGAGTGATAATTAGGTAGACCATGCATCGGCAACCGTGAGCGTTTGTGGTATATAGGAATATGATAATTAGTCATAATTACACAACACACTTGCATGTTGTTACTCGTATGTGTTAGCTTCAATATTCGGCTATTCTGCATCATTCATATTTTGTTTAGCTGGTTAAGCACCAATGTCACCAAACGATGTTAAATTTAATCAACGTTAATCGACTGTTAGTTCATACATTTTGACAGCCGTTAACGCTCTAATCGTCTGTTAAGTAGTTAACATCGTTCAGTGAAATTGGTACTTAGTTTTACTTTTTAAATCTAGCTTACTACAACTGGCCGGTAAGAAAACATGAACACCACGTATTTTCCGAAAACGTACAAAAAGGTGCCTGACCGATTCAAAAAGGTTTTAACCGGCCAGAACTTTCGTTTAACGTGAAACAAAGCAAGACCTTTTTTACATAAAAATCATTTAGAGTAATAAGGCATATACGAAGTTAGTTACAGACTACGTAGTTCAGTGTGGTGTATATCTGCATATTTAACATCCGAAGGTGATTGTAACCATTTGCCCCTACCGTACTATTCTTATCGCAAAATAACGTAACGTCACATACTCATATGTGGCCCACACCACACGTGGGACTAAAACACGCCATCTATCCATATGCAATTTTAAGTATATATATAAACAAGAAAACGCCCGACCATTTGACTTCATAGGATTATCAAACCAAAAGGCGCTAACAACGATCCAACCCTCAAACAAAACACTATTAACTTGCTTAGTGCGAGGGTTCAAAGCTCTTTGGGACGTTCAAACAGACTCAGCTGTTTACCATAGGGTTGAGTCAAAATCAGTGATCGGATTTCACGGTGCAACACTGCGGGATATAGAGTAGAAATCTTAATATGGATATGACTAAAATCCCGGGATCTGGTTCGAAAAGAAAATGCGATTGTTGGGATATTTATAAATAGGCATTAGGATAGGATTTTAGACGTGTAAAGAAATCGATTAAACATATAAAATATTGAGAAAATAATTGTATGCTATTTCAATTTCATACAAACTAATAAAATATAATATCTGTGTGTAGTGTGGTGAACTGATAATGCGTAACGTATTATATATTTTATTTATATTCATACCCAAAGACTATTTGGCAGATTTTAAACAGAATAGAATAGTCTTTATTTCGTCATCACAGGTAACAATCAGGTGACAGTGTGGTAAAATATGCAGCAATTCCATGACGCGCCTTTTGGCATACGAAATACATTATAATTATTGAAAGAAAACCTAAACATATACAAAAAAAATTTATATAAATGTTAATGTCAAAACATGATTAGGTCAATGTCAGCATCATTAAATAGAGTCGGAGTATAATAAAAACTATTTATTTTTATTTTTTTACATACCTACCTAAATTACTTTTGTCATAATATTTATTTTACACGTTTAAATTGTATTGAAATTTATTTGAATTAATAAAATCAGAATAATATTTAATAACATAAGTCCCGGAACCCCGTGGCATATCCATATTAGCATAATGTTTGAGGTCATTCACCCCGTTTTGCACCGGGATATCCGATCATTGGTCATAATGGCACGCCGAGCGCCCTTTGTTTGGCGTTTTACATTGATTCACTCGTCGTCACCAGCAACCAGTTCGCCTCCAATCATCTCCTGCTCCACTCATACTGTTAGACTTCTGGTGACATTTAAGACAACCTCTCCTAACCTTATCCTAACTTTGGCGTTCTTTTCCACAAGGCGCCTAGAGCTCCACGCCCTAGCTTGAGCTGATACCGTTTGACTCCTGACATTCAAACCAGAGTCCAAACGCAGCCTTGGGCTTATCCTGAACCCTGCTAGCCCTGAGTCACACTAACTCCTCAGGCTAATCAAAACCCTTAAGTTTATAATCTTGGCCTTCCAAGTCCCCGCAAGTTTCGTGTTGTAACCTTAGTCTAATATCACAGCGTTACACGAAGGTCTCAGCGGGGGGAGCGCACCCCTAGCTGCCAACACTCTCCAAGTCCGTGGAGGCCCGGGCCGTGGGCTAGCTGATGGTGGAACTGCTCGACGAGGAGTCGCGGCCCAACTCCGCCGCCATTATGGCGATCGTCAACTCTTTGCGGGCTTTCTGGACCACCCATACCATGAGGGTGATGCCGATTATAATCTGGAATAAGAGAGGGTGGTCATTAGTAAGAGTCAGGCTTTGCATAGTGCGATTGATAGTCCTTAATTTAAACTTTTTTATTCTAGCTCATATCATGTACTTGTGGGAGGACCTTGTGCAGGGTCCATCCAGGCTGGTAACACCATCTTATCCATGCAGCAGTGTTCGCGTTGTTGTGTTCCGGTTTGGGGATAAGACAGCCGGTGAAATGACCAGCATAGAGGCATTCCATCTTAGTCCTCGGGATTGGCAGTACATTTGCAGTCTTAGGATTGCGGTCTTGTGAATGCGAATGTCTATGGGTCACAGTTTTACTTACCATCAGGTGGTCTGTGTGCTCGTTTGCCTTCTCTATGACATAAAAAAAAAACAAGTTTCGAGACACGTATGAACGTGCACTTGGATCGCGCTGACGGGTTAACTTACGTCAGTGTCTTTACCAATGAGCTTGAAGAGACTCCTCTGGCCCTCTTCTCTATGACACACGAGTAACATTACATGTCAAAGGCAACATGTTTTACTCAGTAGAATAGAGGCCCCTGAGATTCTACACGGTGAAACCTCATTGGGGTCTCTGCCTTTTGGCCGAAATATGTCTGGCCGAATGTATCGTTTCCCAACCGTTCCATTTGCCAACCCGCTTTGTTTTCTGCAACTGTAAATAATCCAGGATTTTGATAAAAACTTAACCTACACAATGGCATTGAAATAAATCCTGAAATATATACAGTTACAGAAGAAAAGCGGTTCGGCAAATGCCTTCGGTTTGGAAACGATACATTCGGCCAAGGCAGGATACCCCTTATAGTTTTTGACGGGTACACTACATAATTCCGAATGGATTTTTTTGATAGAAGACCTTTTTGCTATCCTAACTAATATTGATATTGATATTAGTTGTGTGGTTGCCGGCTTAGAATAGTGCCACTCCATGTCTTCCCGTGGATGTCGTAAGAGGCGACTAAGGGAATAATAAAGGCTTCTAGTACTCTTAGGCGATGGGCTTGCAACCTGTCACTAATACACTGGTAAACATCTTAGCCTGATTGTGCAAAACGTGGTCACAGAATTATCAACAACTTATTTAAGAGTGCTTGGTAATTCTGTAGCTCTGCCTACCCCACTCTGGGAATGAAGGCGTGAGTTTATGTATGTATGTATGTAACTAATATTATAAATGCGTAAGTAACTCTGTCTGTCTCGCTTTCACGCTAAAACGACTGAACTGATTTAAATGAAATTTGGTACACAGATAGTCTAGAGCCTGAGAAAGGACATAGGCTACTATGGGGTTAAAAAGGGGGAGGAAATGCGGACGGAGTCGCGGGCAAAAGCTAGTCGTTTATAAATTAAATCAAATTTTTTTCACGCTGTGGAAATGCCTTTACGCATACCATCCAGGTCCAGGGGGACATGGGA
The DNA here is from genome assembly GCA_927399475.2 of Acleris emargana. Lineage (NCBI taxonomy): Eukaryota > Metazoa > Arthropoda > Insecta > Lepidoptera > Tortricidae > Acleris > Acleris emargana. Next base: position 3,389,856 of record OV656846.1, read on the forward strand.
TGGTTATGTGGGACTCACCGACCAAGAGCGGCCGGAATACCCACTAAAAACCCAGCGGTAAACCATCTGCGTCCGTCAGGGAGGTGCATCGCGATCACGAACAAGCGCATTCGGCTGAGGCACCTCGACGCCAACGAGTCCGGGGTGGGGGGGGCTTGGTTTACTAAGACAACCCCAGACTTCCGGTGCGCTTATAAATCAAACCTAACCTAACCTGCGTATGACAATTAAATTATGCATTTAATCTAAAATAGCTCCAGCGTAAATTAGCTTTCGGATAAAAGTAATTCAGAATTGTAAGGTGTTCCCGGTTTTGACGTGTTATCGTACTGTCAACATTACAATGGCTATTATTTCTTCTTTCTTTGCCCCCGCAGCGACTTGAACAGCAACTACCAGGGGGATATGGCGTTTCCACGTGAAGTGATTTCGCCAGTGTCAAGTATATATAAGTATAAATCAATATAGCAATAAAACAATCCAATCTTCTCTAGGAAGATTGGGGGCAACGTTGTACGGTGATTTGTAGGTCAGAGGTCAAGATAGTTTTAACCTCTGCACCACTGCGAGTCCACTTGAAACGAGAAGAAAGATGCCAGATACAAGAAATAAGTCCAAGTCTTCAATCAATGTGCGACACAAAGGCATAAAAAGTACAAATCACTATCAGAAAAGAACTTTGAACACCTAATTACCCAAAAACAGGGTTGGCCTGGATAATTATCGTGATAATTATCTAGATAATTATCGTTGATAATTATCATGATAATAACGTGTTGATAATTATCATTGATAATAACGAGTAACTGTTATTGTACAAAACAAAACGAAATAATATATATGTGTATCCAAACGCATGTTTTTTCGTCACATCACAATATCAAGCGTGTATCCAAACGAACGCCAAAAAGTAGTGACAGGTAAAACTAATGTAAATATAGAAAAAAAACTTTGATTTATATATACGATACTTGATATGATAGTTGGATAATTATCAGATAATTATCGGATAATTATCGGATAATTATCGGATAATTATCAGAGAAAATAATTATCTTGATAATAGCCAACCCTGCCCAAAAATTAAAGACTATAACAAATTACCAACCGCCATCTTTTAACGTTGCAAATGGCCTCTGGCTATTATTTATTTGACAGTAATGGATGCCATGTCAAAGGTAATATCATTTTACCAAATAGAATTGAGGCTCTCGTCGACGAATTCGTTGCCTAGTTACATAATAACATTGATAACACGACTGATAGCCTAAACTGTGGTACAACAACCCAGATGACAGCGATAAGAGATAAGGCTATCAACAAAGATGTCAATCAATAGACAGTTAACGGTGTTTGATTACGTTTTGACCTCGAATTTCGGCGATAATGTGATAAGATAACTATGATAGATAAATATAGGAAAAGGGGATCCTATTTGCACGTGTTTAAGGTTTGTTTAATCGGTTTTACTTACCTTGTTTATTCTTAGTAGCGAGCTGCCGTACGTGAAATATTATTGGTCAAATGTAGTTTGAATTTTGTACTAAACTTTACATTTGTTACTCAGTCTCTACATGTGAAATCCTTTAATTGAGTTTGTGCTTCCTATTCTTGTTCCATATGTTGTATTTGTAACTGTTGGATTTCCTATCAATAAATAAATAAATAAATGTTTAATTTGCCAAATTTTAACTATGCAAAAGCTAATTGTATTCGTTTTGTTATATTTCCGAAATACTCAAGGCGCTTGTTACGTCAGTTAGGTTAGGGTAGACTTACGTTAGCAAAAAATAAACATCTGCAATAGACAACAGTAACAACTTAATGATCAAATAAAATTTGGGAAATGGTACATTAGGTTAGGTTAAAATAATTTCACCTAAACCGGCCGCGCGCGACCCATGATTTGAATTCGCATTTATTCACTTTCAGAAATAATAACTAAATAGGTACCTAAATTAAAAAAAATATGTAGTCAGTCGTAATGGCAGCTGCTTCTATCAAACCTGATATCTCGTAAACCTTAACCTTTGAATCATCCCGATTAAACTAGATTTCTTACACACTCACGCATATACAGATAGATACAAACATTAAACTTATCTTTTGTAAAAATTGAAATCAAACGAATTTATTAATTTAAATTAAATTTAGGAACCACATTTCTCTCCTCCAAAGCATCATCGTCTTTGGACCTATTGAAATAAGATCGAAATTAACTAACACCACTAAATTCTCCGCGAGCATCTCCTCGTATTTATGGTGTTAGTTATTTTGATCTTATTTCACAACAACCAAAGGCGATAATACTTTTGCAGATAAAATTTCCGCGCTGCGCTTCCCTGTATGTGCGCCATCAGCCCTAAGGGTATATAATATACCTCTATAACTCCCATAAATACCAGAAGTACAGTCAAGGAAATCGATACCTAGACCACATTGGACTATGTCAAATCGACACATTAAATAAAATCATAAGAAGTTTCTCACGTTTTGATATGCGCACTGCAAGATCAAAACAGTAGTAACTCAAAATACAACTGTATTTTAAAATTAACTTGATTACAACTTCTATGAAGTTGAAATAAAACTAGCAAGGATTTTGAGTTGATACTGTATTGATCTAGCAGTGCGATATCATTACGTAACTTTGACATAGTCCAAAGTGGTCAAGGAATAATTTTCCTTTAATGTACGTAACTACCCGTATTTACCCACATGACCCATATCCTCAATGGATTTAACTATTTACCTGTAGGTAGGTTTTATGTATATAACAAACGGTCGGAATTCCCGAACAAATTTATTTTTCCTGACTCAGTAACCGGACTCTGGAAAATACCGCTGAAACGATCTCTATGGAGGTAGTTTGAACCCTGAGAGGAAGCACATAGGGCACTTTTTCCGCGCAAGTAACGCCCAAATGTGCCTATTTTGTAATCTAAGTAAGAAAGTAGTAATAATATTGAAAAAAACCGGGCAAAAGCATGTCTGAAAATGCTCAGTGTAGGGTTCCGAAGCCGTTGCTTAACGAAAACTATCTTAAAAACACTAAATATGTAGTTAAAGTTATTTCGTGCTGTCTCAGGCGATTTTAGTAGGAATTAACACTTTAGTCACCTATATTTCAGAACCCAATCATGTCATGCTGCGGACGGATGGACGGACGAACTACGGAATAAAAACAATTCGAAATACCCATGAAAGCAATGAAAAAAAAAAAGAATATAAATAACAGTGTATATAGGAGCAGAGTCGGGTACTAATTTAAATGAACTCACGGTTTTCCGGCAATTAATGTGTTAATGGCATAGTAATTATTATGAGTATTAGGTAATGACAGGGCTAAATCACTAATTAATTAACAATAGTAACGTGGAACATCATTAACTAACAATTATACGTAATTATAAACGATTTTTCATGGCATAGAGAAAGCGAACGAGCACACAGGTCACCTAATGGTGGGGAATGAGACCTGCATTCTACAATCCTAACTGCAAATGGGTAAGGAAGGACAAAAAGGTGGACCAAAGTTAAGCGCAGTTAACCATACAAACATCGAAGTCGAAAAAAGTTCCGTTGTAGGAAGAAAATTATCCCTACAATTGTATGGCTAACTTTCGTGTCACAACGGAAAATATACATAGAAAATTTCATTAAGTGAGTTGGCGTGGCCAACTTTTTGGTGCTTACCCGAATACGTTGCTAACACTGAGGACTAAAGAGGACTGCCTCTATGCCAGTGATTTCACGGGTTGTCTTATTCCCACACCGGATTACAACAATGCCAACACTACTGCTAGGCGGTGGGTTTAAGAATATAATGGTGCGGTTAAAGATCCAGACGGCAGAAGGTCTTATAGACTTGGGATCGGGTAAAAAGTCGGCTAGAATCGCATAATAGCGTATCAATGTCGGAACACTAAAAGCTCTTAGTTACTTGACAGTAATGGCGACCAAGTTAAAAACCAAACCATAATAGGTCAAATACGATTTGAAATTTACCGCCTGGAATAGAGGCGCAGGTCAGGAGCGGCGGGCCTACGCATGTTTTTAATACATGGAACGCATTGAGCTCGGCAGACCAAGGGCCAGGTGCTGAGTACTCCGGAACAGTTCGAAGGCACGCCAGCGTAATTTATTGGCGTGCATAACCTGCGGTGCCACGCTCCTGCTTTTAATGCGCCGAAGCCTTTAATGAGAGAGGCCCTTTTAAGAACCATAAATAAGTATCAAGGTATACAGATCGAAAGTGAGTGGAAGGGTCGGAAGGGGCCGCCCTAGGCGTACTTTTTCGAATCAAATCGGAGAAATACTGGAAAAGGGCCGAATCTTAAGTACCCGAAACCGACGTGCGTGCATAACTCGATGTATGAATGTTGGTTGAAGAAGCGAAATAAATTTGTCAAGATCGTAGCAAGTGTAAAGAAGTGGTCTCTGCCTACCCCTCTGGGAAACAGGCGTGATTTAATGTATGTATGTATGTAAATAAGTATCAAGGAACCATCTCACACAAATTGACCTAGTCTCAAACTAAGACCAACAAACTAAAGGGCCTTCTAGACGGTCGTCAACAAGCCTTTCTGCAGAGGTGACCTTCTCGGAGGATTGGTTGGTGACGCCGCCGGCGTTCCTGCTACACGGTTGGCAACATGCTCCTGATTTTAGTGTGATTTGAGCTTGAGGTCGGCGCGGACCAAAACAAAAATGACTCACATTCAAAATTTGAAGAAGGTTTTTTTTTTATTTTTATTTGAAAAAGGGGGCAGACGAGCAAGCGAGCCACCTGATGGTAAGTGATCATCGCGACCCAAAAACACCCGCAACACTAGAAGAATCGCAGGTGCGCTGCCGGCCTTTGAGAAAAGAGTAGGCTCGTTTTTTAAAGGCTCCCAAGTCGTATTGGGTCGGAAATACAGACGCCGAAAGCTGATTCCACATAGATAAGGTGCGTGGCAGGAAGACCCTTAAAAAACGCGCGGTAGTGGATTTCCAACTATCAAGATGGTGTTGATGAAATGATAGTTTGGTACGAGTTGTACGATGGTGGAATCCAGCGGCTGGTATCAATTCGAACAATTCCTCAGAGCACTCTCCGTGATAGATGCGGTAAAAGACACAGAGGGAAGAAACAACTTTTTTTTGTACTTTTGTGTACAAAGAAAAAACAAGAATAATAGAGTGTTTTGTTGCATTGCAAAACTCACACCTTAATTCCCAGAGTGGGGTAGGCAGAGCTACAGAATTACCAAGCACTCTTAAATAAGTTGTTGATAATTCTGTAACCACGTTTTGCACAATCAGGCTAAGATATTATAGGCTAGGCTACATTACGTACTAGGCTAACAGTTTATTAGTGACAGGTTGCAAGCCCATCGCCTAAGAGTACTGGAAGCCTTTATTATTTCCTTAGTCGCCTCTTACGACAACCACGAGAAGACATGGAGTGGCACTATTCTAACCCGGTGACCACACAGGAATAATACCACCACCGGTGACCACACATACTAAAAATAAGAGTTCAGTATAAGGAATTTTAACGGTGCTAATAAGCTAAATAAAAGTTATTTCAATTAAAGTTCTGAAAAATATTTATGCAACAGGTAGGTACAATTTATCATACTTATTACTTACTAATTAATTAAAAATATTTTTAGTACTGCTATTTATTGCGTGAATTTAATTGCATGAAACGCATCATTATTTTTATCAGTACAAGTTTAGGAGTAAATAGCTGTTATAATATAAGCTACGCATCGGACGCACTCCCGCCCTCGCCGGCTGCCGCAGTGCATCTGCCTTGTGCTGGTTGGAAACAAGCGTCTACACGGCTGACGACGGCGCGGGCTCCGACCGCGGTTGGCAACGCACGCCCATCGATGAAGGTCATTGAAGGTCAAGTCGGGCAACAACTGTCTACAAGGCAGAAATTGACAAGGTCACCTCTGCAGAAAGGCTTGTTGACGACCGTCTAGAAGGCCCTTTAAAGCGGCTGCTACACGGTTAGCAACCGAGCTTCCAACCAAGGTGACCTTGGTTGGAGGCTCGGCTGCTAACGCCGTTGCGTTTCCGTCTACACGGTTGCCAACAGGCAGTCTGTCTACTGCTCGCGGAGAGAAAATTTAGCACTATAGCACTTCACTACACAAAGCAGAACAGACAGTACTTAAAAACTCAAACTGATCTAACAAACAAAACAGAACTGTTAAAACTTGCAGTCGATTCCATAGATTAGAGTATGATCACGCACGGCACGCACGCATTCCATTTTATTCCATCCGCACTATAAAGGCATATTCCCAATGACTAGATACGTTCTTTGTACGAAAAATGCTTGCAATTACATTTTAATAAAATACATTAAAAAATCCATTGATCTTTCTACATAAAACTTGAAGTCTATTCAGATATATACAAAATCCAATAGATTATTTAAATTTATTTTGCAAATTCAGTAAATCAGTAAACATATGCAACGCCTTTGCCTGCAGAGACACAACTGCCCTTGCGTGGTTGGCAACAGTTGGTAGCAGCCGCTTAAGCGCTTAAGCGGCTGCTACACGGTTAGCAACCGAGCCTCCAACCAAGGTGACCTTGCTGGTTTGCAGCCGTGTAGAAGGATGTTTGCAACCAAATTTCGTTTGACCTTTCTTTGCCCTTGGTTGACGGGCGTGCGCTGACAACCGCGGTTGGATGCCGCCGTTGTAAACCGTGTAGACGCTTGTTGCCAACCACGCAAGGGCAGTCGTGTCTCTGCAGGCAAAGAGTGCGCACGGCCTCACGCAACCAGCGTTGCATATGTTTACTGATTTACTGAATTTGCAAAATAAATTTAAATAATCTATTGGATTTTGTATATATCTGAATAGACTTCAAGTTTTATGTAGAAAGATCAATGTTGACTCATATTCTTTCCTTTTTTTTTTCTGTCCTCACTTGCGTACAAAAGTGCTAAAGCTACGCCAACCTTCTGAAATTTTGAAAGCCATATCGTGTGCGCTGTGCAGTCGTACGATGCGTGTTTTCTCTCCGCGAGCAGTAGACAGACTGCCTGTTGGCAACCGTGTAGACGGAAACGCAACGGCGTTAGCAGCCGAGCCTCCAACCAAGGTCACCTTGGTTGGAAGCTTGGTTGCTAACCGTGTAGCAGCCGCTTTATTGTGTGAATGTGATGCCCTGTGGAGTTAAAATGAAAATCCTTTGTTGTGGCTACACAGAACTAAACGATTTCAATTGCACTCCACTATCCGCGTTTTGGAAGGGGTGGAGGCTGCATTGGATTAAACGCTAAACAAAAAGAGGGGTAATTACACAAAAGAGCCCAAAGGGATAGGATAAGACAAGACAAACAAACGCGTTTAAAAAGGGAAGCTTGTAAACGAGTCAATGGTACAAATTCCATAGCTCTCGAGTTAAATGTGTCAATAACATTTCAATGATCAGCAATTGACATTAATCTAGTCTTGTTTGCGATCCACTCAGTTCGAGTGAGATAACAATATCAGTTCATCAAACTCTTTGTATTGTTTGTCCTTATTTTCTGTGTCCGGTTCAAAAGCAGATAAAATTACAATACTTACACATTACATCCGGACTTCTATTTCAATTTCTTGCTTTATATCGTAGTTATATCGTTGACGTTCTAATTTTAATTCTGATGATCTGTGTATGTGCGCGCGTGTGCGTGAGTGCGTGCGTGTGCGTGCGGGTGCGGGTGTGTGTGTGTGTGTGTCTGTCTGTCTGTGGCATCGTAGGGGTTTTATTTATCTAATGTATTATTTATTATATAATTAATGGCTCCCCGTGTGGTTGGCGGGTTAGAATAGTGCCACTCCATGTCTTTCCGTGGATGTTGTAAGAGGCGACTAAGGGAATAAAGGCTTGTAGTACTGTTAGGCGATGGGCTTGCAACCTGTCACTTATACGCTGGTAAACATCTTAGCCTGATTATGCAAAATGTGGTTACAGAATTATCAACAAGTTTTTAGAGTTGCTGGTAATTCTGTACTCTGCCTACCCCACTCTGGGAATGAAGGCGTGAGTTTATATGTACGTATGTATATGTAATTAATGGCTGTCACTCGTGATAAGGTGTATTTTGCCAATGTCGAGTGTTAGGAACAGACATGGGGTAAGATCCATGCGCTTCTATCAAAACGTACTTGTAGTCACTTATCTCATTAACTTGACGGTTTAAGCAGTGACAGCTACACTTGACATTTGGTATAGATACAGATCAACAAAAACGATTCTTCCGTTCGCAAAATATTGGCGTAAAATCCCTAAGGTTTTTTTGGCCTTTGAGGCTATTTTTCTTCGAATTATTGTGTATATTCGGATGGATCAACTTTTTGTTGTTGTTATTCTGTCCCGTAAGCCAGGAGACAACAGTGATAGTTTCTTAGAAATAATGTTATAATATATACTTCCAGCACACTCAGGAGAAATGCCATTAAAGAATGGGTGTGTAATTGCCAATAAAACAGTTTTTTAGTGGACTTATATCCTTTGAAATCATAGTTTTAAAGAGTGATCCAGGAGACGTCACCATGGCAACGAGCTACAAAGAAAAGTTGATTGACACATTTTCGATTTAGGACCAATGTAAAGATTTGATGGAAGCCGATGGATGAGAGAAGGACAAATCGAGATCCTTGGGATTGGCCTATGTCCAGCTGTGGACGTCTTTCGTCTGCTATGCTAGCTGACACTGATGGTGCAATGATGACTGATGGATGATGAATCAGGTCATCTCCAAGGGAACTGAGATAAACATGTTCGACGAGGGTGATGTCGCGGGCAACGAAAAGAAGAAAGAAAGAAAGAAATTATTTATTCGTGACAAACATTAATTAACACATTAAAAAAAAACAGATTGGAAACATGCAGTTTGTCACGAAATGGTCACAACTCAGCGTGATGCTGGCAGAGCCAGCGCTGGTCTTCCGAATCCTTCTAATATTGTTTGTTACTCCTTTACGTTGCAACGGCTGGACAGACTTGGATGAAACATGAAACGGAGATAGTTTATACCCTAGATAAAGACATGGCTACTTTTCATCCCGGAAAAAAAAAAGTTCCCGAGGGAAAAACGATAATTGAAATGTACGCAGACGAAGTCGCGGGCAGAAGGTAGTACTTTATAATATTATTCAAGATAAGTAGACAAAACAAAGACATCCGTAAGGACTCGTAAGCGTCGTGTGTAACCTCTAACCCCAAACCTATAGCTATTATTTTAGCTATTTCAAAAACATATTCAGATATTTAAAACACAATAACCACTTGACACGAAAGGTTCAAGGCAATCGACCCTGCTTCTTTATTTGTCTCTCTCGCACTCACAGTGCTATTACGAGAAAGGGGGGTTATGAGTGGCGGAAGTCTGTAAATTGGCAATTTGTGGGGAAATTTTGTGAAGTGACTTGGAGACATGTTACCTACTGTACACATTGGGGTAAAGTATAGGACCAACGTGTAGGGACTACTTGGCTACGATATTGGCTTGTTGTAGTTGGTGACACGGTTTTTCGTGCAGACATCAAATGATCTTTTATAATATAATACGTATAAACACTTTAGTCGCGCGAAAGAAAATATAGAAAAATAATAGAAAGCGGTGGATGCGAAAAGCACAAGACCGGTCTGAGTGGAGAGCCTTGGGGGAGGCCTATGTCCAGCAGTGGACGTCTTTCGGCTGACATGATGATGATGATGATGATGACTTTAGTCGCCTGTATCTCAGGAATTAGTCATATCTACTTAGGTGTGATAGTTTTCCTTTAAAATTCGTTATATGCGCTTTCGATGAAGATATTTAGTATTTGTAGTTTTGGTTGTGTGGGGGGGGGGGGGGGGGGGGCACACACACACGACACTTGACTTTAACAAAAAATAACGCTTTAAAGCTTAATATTGTTTAACCCCCAATATTTTTAAAAGACCTATCCAAGGACACCCCAGACTATGAGGCAGACTAGAAAAGAAAAATACACCCCAAGGTTACTTGTAGGGAAGGTACACGACAGTTTCTTCAAGATTCAATTTTATCACTTTGTTCGCGTAACTAAAATGTATATTATTCTTCCTAAATAAAAGCTTTCTAGTACTAAGAGTCGCAGATTTAGGCTGCGGACGGACGGACGGACGCCCGAACATGGCGAAACTTATAATATTTTGGCCCAATACCTTGGTCCAATGCGTACAGCGGCCAACAAGTTCACCGAGCAAGATTCGCGATATATCAAAAAGTTACTAAGGCGACTAGACATTTTCTTTCCGTGTACCCTTCAAAACACATTCTAGTGTACGTACAGTTCATTCGTTCAAATAGCATGCATTACAATCCTTTCAAGTCACCGATACAGCTTTGTGGGCGCCATATCAAAGCGTGCAAACTATTTGAACGAACGAACTGTACTAACTACAGTGACCCCGCGCGGCCACCGGGGCGCACCGTCGCGTCCTTGCCTCGCTTTCCTGTTCTCATTGACGTAAGTCACAATACGCGTCCTAATTCGTCGGCAATGTCGCCATCGTCCAATTACCAGCTCCGATTACGGTTCTCATGCGGAAAACTGATTGGAGACTGCCAAATAGGTCAGTAGTATAAGATGAAGAATAGTCGCAGTAAAGTCGTCTTTATCTGGACGATGGCAGGCCTAAATGGCATCCCAACCTGTGCAGTCGACCTTATTACAATGCAATAAGGTGAAAAAGTGGACACATCTCTTTGGGCTGTGCGTCCAAATTAGTCCAATTTAGATGCTGTTTTTTACGTTTAATTGGGATGATTCTCAGGTAGGTTCGCTGTAAATCAGTCACGCCGTTTAAGAGATATCAGTTCTGAAAGTCTGGGCTTATCTGTGGAAGGCGTAAACGATGTATTCAGTGACGTGTGCGTGTGACTCGTAGAAATAAATAAATGAACGTACTACGCCACAGTAAGATATTGATTCATTTATTTAATACAATTCACATAAAAATAGGTTCATTTAAATAATTAATACCTAAATAAGATTGACACGGGATATAGAATCACTCTCGGATAATATATTGTGGACATTAAATTTCAATATGGTCGCCCCGATTCCTCTGGGGCGCATATCGGGCGATCCTGTGGGTTCGAATTGTCAAACGCAGCCGCAGACTCAAAACTATGTTTCAAAACGACTCACCTGAAAGGCGAACACAATGTATCCAGTGACGTGCGACTCGTGGAACACGTCGTGCATTGAGCGCAGGGTGGACCCAAGGTACACGTTGATGAGCTGCGCTGGGAACAGACCCAGCATTGTAGCGCTGTGGTACCCGCAGCCACGTACGTCGCTCACCTGAAAAGAGAGTTAATTAATTTAACCAACTCCATTGTAGGTGATGATGAAGATTTTTGGCAACAGCGACAATAGTTGTGTGGCTCCAGTGGCTGTAGTAGCTATTTAGTTATATTCGAAATGGCTTTACGAGATTACGCGAGAAAAAGGTGAGATGGAGAATATGGAGATACATAGTTTGCGCAAGCCTTCACGCAGCGTCACATTCAAAATTCATTTTATCCCGACTGTGCCAGAAGGAGGGACGAGGGTTATGTTTTTCGAGCGTATGTACGTTTGTATGTATGTATGTCTATTTCTGGGCACGCTCTGCACCCTAAACGGCTTGACGGATTTGATCATACGAGGTCATTTGATTCGTCTTTATTGTAGAAGTGACATAGGGTACTTACATAATATTTCAATGGAGGGGAATAAAAAAAGTTTTTTTTATTATAGGTCTCAAATGAAAGCTAGTAAATGGCCCATTCCAAATTTATATCTAAACTTTGATGCTACAAATGCTTTGACAACAAAATCAAAAATACGATGTTAAATCATAAACTCGTTTTGCTAGAAAGAGTTCCGCTTGTAATTTGTCACGTGACCTTAAAAAAATCGAGCTCCAGGGTATATTTAACTAAGCTTTGTAATAGGTAAGTAAGCTAAGTGGATTTATACCCTTTTTACTAGGATCAGAGAAATAAGGCAAGGTCTAACCAGGGCATTTATCACGTCACACTTGTTTCCGGGGCGGCTGCCTAGCAACCAATGAAAACGCAGCATTCATGGTTAACGGGTGTATAATTCTTTGCATAAAACCGGCCAAGTGCGAATCGGACTTGCGCACGAAGGGTTCCGTACCATTATCTGTACTATTTATTTTATTTTAATTTAATTATTTATTTTTAAAGTGAATATACAGCGAAATATTCTGTGAATATTTCAAGCGTCTAGGTCCTGCGTTGTCGTAATTAATATAGAGAAAAAAAATAAAGTTTGTTGTATGGGACTCCAATATTTAGTATATTCAATTTTTAGTACCTATTTGTTGTTATAGCGGCAACAGAAATACATGATCTGTGAAAATTTCAACTGTCTAGCTATCACGTTTTATGAGATGCAGCCTGGTTACAGACAGACAAACCGACACCTTATTAACTTATTAACTTTTTACCCTTTGGGTACGGAACCCTAAAAACAAATATATTAATTTTCATGTTGAATAACTTCGATTTTTATAATAAACCAATAATATAATAATTACGAGTATTATGCATAACAACGAAAATCTTAAATCATTACCTACTTCATAGGTTATAAAGTAGTCATTTTTTTCTTTGATTCCTACTTGTGGCCACAGTTCAAACTTGACCTAACCTAGTAAGGATAATTTGATTTAAAATGCATAATAACGGGAAAATGATCTGTATGATAAATGAGCGTCATTATTTGCACACATGACTGATAAAAATACATTATTACGCCCGCGACTTCGTCCGCGTACAATATGTTTCCCGCTACTCCCCCTGTAGGTAGGCCTCCAACAAGATGGAGTGACGACCTTGTAAGGATCGCGGGAACGCGGTGGATGCGAAAAGCACAAGACCGGTCTGAGTGGAGAGCCTTGGGGGAGGCCTATGTCCAGCAGTGGACGTCTTTCGACTGACATGATGACTCCCCCTATTTCTTCCCGTTGGGGGTAGGTTTTCGGAAAATCCTTTCTTAGTGCACCCCTATAGCCCTCATAAGGAACCTTCGTGGCCAATTCGGAATCTCTATAACCAGCGGTTTGGGCTGTACGTTGATATGTCAGTCAGTTTCTTCGTTTATATATCGCACTTTCTGAACAATAGTGACCTAAGTCAAAATTTCAGCTTTGAAAATTTAAGTCATACATACATACTTTCACGCCTGTAATCCCAGAGTCTTGCAATGTCTTGTAGACCGTGTGGAATCGATCAGCTCAGCCTATGGTCTTAGCGTTAACATTAAGAAGACGAAGTTCATGGTAGTTGCCATGAACCATTCACAGACGCCACTTTATATGTGAAAGGTCAACCGCTCGAAAGGGTGCAATCGTACAAATACCTCGGATCATCGGATGCTATGTCAGTGGTCAAGCGGATCACAGTGTGGAGGTCAAATGCCGCATAGAGCAGGCACGAAACACGTTTATGAAAATGAGCGGTCTTCTCTGCAACAGGTCCCTGAGGATGCAAACTCGGGTGAGATTAGCACGATGCTACGTATTTTCTGTCCTTCTATATGGTGTCGAGGCCTGGACTTTGACAGAAGCTATGGCCAAAAGGATCCAAGCTTTTGAGATGTGGGTATACCGACGCATGCTGAAAATATCGTGGACAGAGAAGGTGCGAAATTACACCGTCTTGCAGAGGCTGAATAAGGATCTTGAGATTGTGAAGACCATAAAGAAGCGAAAACTACAGTATCTTGGTCACATAATGAGAAATGACAAGTATCGACTGCTGCAACTGATAATTCAGGGAAAAGTTCAAGGACGCCGATCACCAGGCAGACGAAAGATATCTTGGCTCAAAAACCTCAGAGAGTGGTTCGGAATGAGCACGAGGTCTTTGTTTAGAGCGGCAGTAGACAAGGTGAAGATAGCCATTATGATCGCCGACCTCCGGTAGGAGATGGCACTAACAGAAGAAGAAGAATCCCAGAGTGGGGTAGGCAGAGCTACAGAATTACCTACAACTTTAAAAACTTGTTGATAATTCTGTAACCACATTCTGCACAAAAAGGCTAAGATGTTTAACAGCGTATTAGTGACAGGTTGCAAGCCCATCGCCTAATAGTACTACAAGCCTTTATTCCCTTAGTCGCCTCTTACGACATCCACGGGATGACATGGAGTGGCACTATTCTATCCCGGCAACCACACGGTTAAAATTAAATTTAAGTCATAATATATTATTATAGAGATCTAACTCAATTTTTTTAATTTCTGAATTAGGTCACTATTGTTCTGAAGGTGATATTTGCACACCACATGCTCGAAATTGCCCAATTATATATCACGCAACCCTCACCTAAAGTAAGTCATTTCATTATAGCCATCGGTTAACCAGCGGGTCATAATGAGATTTGAATTCGTATGAAAAATTGTTCCAAAACATCCTACAGCAAAAAGAACTTATTTGAAAATGGAACTGGCCACTACAAGCCTATACGCAAAACAAAGAAAAGGTGAGAAAAGTAGAGTATTCTCCTTTGTGATAAAGCTGTTTTCGTCTTGGGCGAGCTTGGATCCCTCGCTGCACTCAGGACTCCGTTATAATTCCCTCACTTCGCTCAGGATTCAATATCGCGCCCGTGACATAAAACAGTGCTTTATCCCCTCGGTGTATAATCTACTACAACGAAGGTAATGCTTAACTTTTTTATGCAAATTAAGCGGCACTGATGGCAAACGTGTATTCTAATTTACGTGTTATAAGGAAACTGAGATGATTAAAAAAATACTAGAAATCTTTTGAGGTAAGGATATAAAAGCTACCTTCACTTACTTAATCGTATTAAATGAAATATCGCAAAGGAAAACAATGTTTAAAACGTATTCAAATTGGTGTCAAAGAGTTAAAAATAACTAATATCGCGAGCAACAATCGAAAGCAGTACTTTGCCTGTATTAATAACGGACATTATTTCTAAAGCGTACAATTTCGCTAGGCACGCCAACACGCAGAGCCTAGGTTACTTATTGGGCCTCTTTATCCAGAAGGTACCCAAGATTATATTATTTAAAAAAATTGAAGCGGTCACATTTGGATATAATTAATTACTAACATGAAAAAAAATCGAAAAATTGGGAACCGCTCCTTCTTGTTTTTTATCGGTCGTAAAAATACAAATAGCGAAACACTAATCATGCAATCAATGAGAAAATTGAATCTGCTTATAGTCGCGCCGTTCTAAAAGGCGCGATTTGACAACTGTCAACTCAATGCAATTATTTGAGCAAAGCCTTACTGTTTTTGTTTTTGATTTGCCGTCTGTTCTCTCACCAATGATTGTGAAAATGTTAAACAATATTATATACAGCCTATAAATGGTCTATATTGAGTTGACAAAAGTTCGAGAATTTAAGTTAATTATAGAAAACTTTCTGTCATAAGTAATAAAAAAAAAATACGTCCCTTTATCAATAAAGCCATCTCTACGTATTCACCAGGATTGTTCCCGGGGACCGCATCTTTTTGTCAAGCTCCATCAAAACGCATGATCTGTGATATGACAGATCAGGTTCAAGGTACCGTGCAAAATTCAGGAAAACGCCATAAAATCCCATAAAGGGATTCTATCCAAATTTTTTTTTTAAAGCCGGTTAAAAATATTAAGATGCCTGGCTGACTCAAAACCGCAGATAGGTACACTAAAGGAAATTGATTCCTAGACCATTTTGAACTATGTAATAGTGACATCAAAACGTAAGAGACTTCTTATGATTTTATTTACAGTGTCACTTTGACAAAGTCCAAGGAATCAATTTCTTTGACGTACGTCAACGACGTAACTTATAAAATTACCTATGTTTTGTAAATAAAGTCAACTACATTGAGGAAAAATCTTTTTTTGAGGGAGATATCTGGGTAAGGACCAGAAAGTTGGCCACGCTAACTTACTAAATTAAATGTTCTATGAATCTTTTCCGCTGTGACACGAAAATTACCTATACAATTGTAGGGATACTTTTCGTCACACAACGAAACTTTTTCCGACTTCGCTGTTTGTATGGTTAACTGCGCTTAACTATGGTCCAACTCTTTGGTTCTTACCCTCCTGGCTCATTTCGAATAACCTCATCCATTCAGTAAGTATAGCACGACAATCAAATCGTCAACAGGCCAGTAAAAGCCTTACCTTTGTGAATAATAAAGATCACAAAATAGATTTCACTTTATGCCACAGATTATATAAGCCGCTAATTTACTTTTCACAACACTGCTCGGAAATATGGCCATAGATGCTCTTGTTTGGGGTCACAAAACGTCACTTATAAGAACAGACCAAGAATGTTTTTGTCGGCATTTGCTGATTGGTCGAGAACATTGTTGTCCAACTTTAATAACCAATGAAAATCAATCAATCAATTTTTGTGTCATAGCTCCTTAAAATGAAAAATTGGAATCGACCAATCATAACACACCATTTTGTTTCGTAAAATATTAGGTGTATTTTTGCTAAAAGATACACAGACTAAAAACTATGTCACTGCTTTTTTTTTATGTAATTCAAACTTGGCCCCTAATCTCGAACCACTAGAGATAAAATTACATGGGAGATAAGGCGAAACAAATACAATTTTATATGGAGTTGACATATTCATCTCGAATGTTAGTTTATTAATCTCGAAAGCCACGAGAATAGGGGTCCAGATTTAAAAAAAGTTATCTATGGTAAAATTGGCGATAATACATACAGCTTCTATTCTACTTTTGAAAAACCGACGCCATTTGACTAACACTATTCACATTAACATGAATTAAAATTTGAGTTTTGAATATGAATTTTTATTTTATTTCCTCTCAGTAGTTGTGAAAAGCACTAATGTCTGCCTCGGTAGAAAGTGCAATTTATGGACTCGTACACTAGAGGGCCTCAACTACGTTTCGGCCCTCTATATGACTCGTCCAAAAATCTCGTACTTTCTATCCTCTGCAACAATGTACTATACCAGCCTATACCTACATACCTATAACTACTTAGCACAACATAATTTGCTGGAGTTTCTTGC
Source organism: Acleris emargana (assembly GCA_927399475.2). Classification (NCBI taxonomy): domain Eukaryota; kingdom Metazoa; phylum Arthropoda; class Insecta; order Lepidoptera; family Tortricidae; genus Acleris; species Acleris emargana. Next base: position 3,406,935 of record OV656846.1, read on the forward strand.
GGCGCTTTTCGGCAATGATGATCTTGTCACTAATACGCTTGTAAACATTACTCTAATTCGAAAACCATTTCGAGGAATAAGGTTTTAAAGTCGTTCTGCATTATTAAGTGTTTTAATATTTAATTATTTCGGATATTTTGACAAAAGTATATTTGACCTTTGTTTGACTTTCGTTTTCGGCATGAAGCCCTCGTAGGTGTACCTTACGGGTTAGGCGGAAACCGCTTAAAATAGTATTTTATTATAACTTATAGTATAATACACTATTACAATAACTTTTCTTCATTACATATCATTTAATTGTTGTAATTTATTTGAAAATGCCATCCCAAATTGAAAATAATCATCCATAAAATGTCTGCTAATTAAATAAAGATATTAAAACGAAACTATTGGGTCAAATACAAAATTAATGAAATAGGTCTCTTTAAATTACCTATTCTTTCGAATTAGAATGTAAAAACCGTGAGTTATATTTTTTGGTCCATCCCAATTGTGCAAAATGTGGTTATAGAATTATCAACAAGTTTTCAGAGTTGTAGATAATTCTGTAGCTGTGCCTACCGCTCTCTGGGAATTAGGGCGTGAGTTCATGTATGTATGATCTTGTCTGAAGCGCTAGTAGATTTATTTAATTTATTAACTTCGTTACTATCCCTGTATATAATCGCTATTTTTTTTAATTATTATTATTTTTAGTTGACATTGAATTTTGTAATTATTTTAAGCATGTACCTAATAACTTAAATACCTAATCATGAAATATTTGTACGCCATATTGTGGTAAAACAAGGAATGGAACTATCCTATATTTGTGTAACATCTTCTTGTACACTTGTTTATGCAAATAAAAACATTTGAATTTGAATTTGAATTTGAATTTAGAACCACTCCCTACTACCGAGAAAGAGCCCTCATGTGGCCAATTTATTGACAAACCTTTTTAAATTTAGAATTTTTGAATTCTTTGTCAATGCAAAAACATGCCAATCGTACGTTCTTTTAATGTTAAAATCAGTTCAATTTAATATGTATACTCAAACTAAAAGTTCGAGTCGACATTACCAAACAAACCAAGTCTTAATGTCTAATTTTATTTTAATGTTAATTCCGGGTTTATATTTATATGTAGCGTACTATCATTTTTTGGAGTATAAGAAACTGGTAATACGCGTAATCCATAGCTTTAAATTATATTGGCCGTCACTTGCAACGATCCAACAGGAAATAGTTGTGTTGTTCTGGTGTTGCCACACAAATAGCATTAGTCTTTGTTAAGTTTTTTCTTATATTTGTTTTTATATTATTTTTAATTCACTTTATGAAACAAATTGTCGCTAATATTTGTCATGTTACCTGTTACCTGTTTACTGTTACCCGTCTTTTTGTTTAACGTAGTTTAGTTTTTAAGTCAGGGTCCCTCTGAAAATCAGCGCCGCAGTTTTCCTGCGGCACAATGCTGAGAGAGATCCTGTTCAACGTTCCTCATTATTGTCTTCTTTTCACTTTATATTATTTCTACTGTATTTTTGTGTGCGTTGAATAAATATTTTCTATTCTATTCTTTCTATTCTAATTTAGAGCCAAATCTAGTCTTGAACCTCTTTCAGTTTGACTAGGTATCCTTACCATGAGTTACAATTACTGTAATCGCTAGCGAGTCGAATGCTCTGACCCTCGCACTCTATAAGATTACTGCGAGGTCTGTGAAGGACAGAGCATTCGCCCGCTAGCGAGTAAGTTAATTGTAAATCATGGTAAGGGTACTGAAGTGTAAATATAATTATCTATAGTAAAGCTTATGTAATATTTTATGATTCAATGCTAGGTAAGTAAATAACTCTTTCCGTTCGCCTTTAATATTTCCACTTGCGCATTATAAAATAAATTAGACAGTACCGTTGTGTAATGCACCATTTCATTTTTTACCAAGTTATTTTATATGATTTATATGAAGGGAAATAAAAGGAATCTTTAATTTTCCGGGAATAAAGTGCCTACTTTCGTCACATCCTCCAATTTCCCGGTCGTCCATTACTACGCAGATTGAGATGGAAATTGGAAATAACCTGCCATCAGATGGTTTTTTTTCCATTTCCGACAACAACAGATAAAAAAGGCACATTACGTACAACTCATTTACGCGGTGATGGTAGAATATTTTATTCAGGCATAAATAAATAAATTGGTTTTAATCGACGAACGCACAGTTGTGGATGGGGGACGATCTGACTCAAATACGAATTAATTTTAAAATCGGCCAAGAAATACAGAACTGATAAATAAATAATTAAACAGCGATTAGACTTTAGATCATGTCCAGGGGTTGGAATTTTCGTAGCACTTTTGAGCTGTCATAGGGACTTCTCGTTTATCGACTTCGGATATACATATTTTATCGATACATTATAGAACACAACATGTTAAAGAAGATTAAAAATATAGGTAAAGCACAGGCGGTATTATCGCTAAAGAGCGATTTCTTTCAAATAACTTTCGAGTAATTGAAAACGTGAAATAGAGATTTGCAATGAAAATAATGAAAAGTTAATAGTTAACATTTTAATCAGTTCAGTTCAGTGTTTTATCATTTATGAATTTCATGTTCAGTCTGTTTTAGTGCAAACAAGACTAAGTGTTTCTTTATTCGTTTTTCTATAAAATAAATAGATTGTCATTATCTGAAAGAGATCGCTCTTTAGCGATAAGACCGCCTGTTGTTTACCTATACTTTTAATCTTCTTTAACATGTTGTGTTCTATAATGTATCGATAAAATATGTATATCCGAAGTCGATAAACGAGAAGTCCCTATGACAGCTCAAAAGTGCTACGAAAATTCCGACCCCTGATAATGTCTAATCAGCTACATGTTAAAATACTGTTTTGCTAGAAAGAGATAGGATCAAATCTTGTTGATCTTATATCTTGGTTATTATAACGTTTAGTTAGTGTAACTTTTGTAGTTAAGAACACAATTTGTACAGCTGTTCAGGCAATATAGCATTTTCTTTTTCTTTTCTTTCTTTCCCAACATAAACTAAAGCAAAGCGTAAGCGGTTCGTTAGTAGATCAATAAATATGAATAATCAAGTGTTGCCTGCGATTCCGTCCGCGTAGATTCATTTATCGCTATCCCGTCTGAAACTATCCTATTTCCAGGGATAGTAAAGTATCCAATATTCTTTCCCGGGAGCGGTTGATCCGCGTAAGAAACAAATAGAATAAATTTCACATTTGCAATATAAGTATGGATGTAATTTGCATATATACGACTTGTTTATTCATTAGTGTTAGACGTCATGCAACGCGGGTCGTCACACCCGTAATCTTGTTAGTTCTTTGTCGCATTACTGCTATCAGATCGCAAACATCGTACTGCGGAAGGATTTTATCAGCGTTGCCAACAACTCAGTAACGAAGAAATTGCGTTGCTAAAAACTGAGAACGCCGGCAGATTTACATATAGAATAGAATAGAATAGAATAGAATAGAAAAACGTTTATTCAACAAACACATCAACACAGGGGTATATCATAGAAAAGATACAATAACGTAGCACAATCACTTCTTATCCCCTAATAAGCGACACCATTAAATTAAAAAGTACAATGAGGTTGATGTGTGCCGAAATGGTCTCCACTCAGCAAAATGGTTGGCATGGGGATGACAACCGGGCTGGTTTTCAGGGGAGCCAGGCGGGCTGTTTGGGACAGCGTACTGTGACTTACGAAGGATAACTATATACATTACAATATGACAAGGGATTGAATGAAAACGTTACGTACAGAAACCATTTTCTTGAAACGCCATAAATTATAGAAACAAAAAAAAAAGAGAAATGAAATTAAATTAATTATTATATTTGCCGTGTGGTTGCCGGCTTAGAATTGTGCCACTCCATGTCTTCCCGTGGAAGTCGTAAGAGGTGACTAAGGGAATAAAGGCTTGTCGTACTGTTAGGCGATGGGCTTGCTACCTGTCACTAATATACACTGTTAAACATCTTAGCCTATTTGTACAAATTGTGGTTACAGAGTTATCAACATTTTTTTAGAGTTGTTGGTAATTCTGTAGCTCTGCCTACCCCACTCTGGGAATGAAGGCGTGACGGTATGTATGTATGTAATTATTATATAACACCAGTCGTCTTATTCCAATCATTTTGATCATTATTTCTACATAGTATGAAACAGTCATTTTCCGCCGTCTGTCCCTCTGGATTTTAATGCGGTTTTCACCATGAGTTAGACAATTTTCAACAAAAAATGAAAAAAAAAAAAAAAAAAAATTAAACGAAGCGAGGGCGGGTCGCTAGTTACAAAAAAATATATCTGTGATAACCTTACACATGAAGAAACCCCAAGGTCTAGGCTGTACGGGACAAGTAACATACTTTTAAATATACAGTACCTACACTGAAAAAAATGAGTCAGCTAAAGTGTTAAGCTGATTGAAGTTTTGTACCACCAGCCTAACTTCAGCTTTTAGTTCCTAAACTAAGTTAGGTGCAGGTCCCGTCATTGTTTGGTAAAAGCTGCTTGAGCTACTACAACCAAAGTTTAATAATAGTTTACTAAAAGTCTATTTACCTAAACTAAATATTCGATTTGGTCAATTTAGCTAAAGTAATTTACTAAACTTATTTCGCTATAGTAGCTCAAGTATATCTATTACTTCCCAAAGTATTAAGCTAATGAGAACTAAACGTCTAGTTTGGTTAAATGTTGTGTTCAGATAGCCAAACTGAAGTTGTAATACCTTAATAACGTATTTTTCCATAACAATTAGTTGAATTGCAGAAAATTAGATTATTAGTAATAAACTTTATTTAGATCTACCAACGTTAAGTTGTTCAGTGCCAACAAGCTCTCTCCCGCGCACGCGCTCCTGGCCGCTGTCAGCCGCCATGATTATTTATATTCTCTTTGGAAACCACTTCGGGCGGGACAGACGTGCGTCCTGGTATAAATATATTAACAAAACTTAAAAATTGGAAATTGTGCATGCAGTGGAAAAGTGTGTGTGTGGAAGTACCGTGATGGCAGACAAAACGGTCGAGGGCTACTTATGTTCGTGGGGCGTGGGGCGTGAATTATCGGGCCACGTTTGTAACTATGTAGATAATGAATAAATATGTCTGATTAAAACATGTTTTTTTTGTTCATGCTTTGTTGATAGCTGAAAATAATGTTTTGAGAGACGATTCTTACCAAAATAACTTTAATAAGAATTGTCAGAAACAGACAAACGAAGTTGCTAACAAGGACAACCGCACGATTAGACTTATATAACATTACTAGCGACCCGCCCGCGGCTTCGCCCGCGTGGAATGTATTATACATATAAACCTTCCTTAAGAATCACTCTATCTATTAAAAAAAACCGCATCAAAATCCGTTGCGTAGTTTTAAAGATTTAAGCATACATAGGGACAGACAGCGCCAGCGACTTTGTTTTATACTATGTAGTGATATTAATTTATTTTGGTTTCATCTCTCAAAACGGGTTTTAATAAACTACCAAAGTTCTAAATCATGATTCTTATAGTTTTTAGCGGTTTAATTTACACCCTGTATGGTTTTCAGTTAAACTGCAAAGCTGCACTTCCTAATTAATACTGATAAGTTGGTTTTTTTTTAAAAAAAAGGTCCATTTATACTTTCTTTCAGAATTTTGAAATGTTTCGTATTTTTACTCAGAACCACGAGTACTATTGATTCCAATAAGAAAAAAGTGTCCCTAATATTACATTTAAAAAAAATTGTGTCCATTTGGTGACCTTATACATACCTGACGAAAAAATTGGGATACTTTTTTTTCTATTGCAATGAATAATACTCATGATTCCAAGTAGAAACACCAAAAATTTCAAAATTCTAAAAGAAAAAGTAAATATAGACCTTTTTTCAAAAAAACAGCCCTAAGCTACAGTAACTAATTCTAGCAGCTACAGTATCTAAAGCTTACAGCTATAGTAACTAAAGCTTACAGCTATAGTACCTAAATATAGCAGCTACAGTACCTGAACTGTAGTTAAAGTACCTAAAGCTAGCAGCTACGGTACCTAAAGCTAACACCTACAGTACCTAAAGCTAGCAGCTACAGTACCTGAACTATGTAGTTAAAGTAACTAAAGCTTACAGCTATAGTACCTAGCAGTTTAGGTAAAATACCTATTTTGGTAGAGCTATTCCAACTAATGTTTAATTATAATTTCTCAAGAGTTTAGTTCGCCCACCCAACCATTTTACAATATAAACTCAATAATAAGGTTAATACATCAAAACAGTTAAGTTTTCTTAACCAAAAAGATTTAGATAAAACAACTAAACACTGCGCGCTCTCTCAACCGATTAGTTCAGCTAGAATATCTGAATCGTAAAGCTGCCATAAACAAACCGATGTTTGGTAAACAATAGCTAAACGTTTAGCAGTCACCACAGCAACTAAACTGTTATGTAGATAATTACTGAAGATTCAGTAAATACTAACTAAACGTTTTTTTCAGTGTACCGGCAAATAATATCACATATTTGTACTTACATCTCATACGATTATATTGACAACCAATCAAGAACTAGTTAACCAATTGTATTGCTATTATTACTAGGATATGTAAAACATTTGTTATAATATAACCCAATGTTATATTATTTTTTATAAAATCCTGAAATATTTTCGGTTACAGAAAAGAAAGCAGGTTGGCAAATGAAACGGTTGTGAAACTATACATTTGGAAAACATATTTCGCCGAAAAAAAGGCACCCGCATTTAATAAATGCTGGAGCTGCGTCTTATTTGACTTCACACACACTACAGTGCAACGATTCTTTATCTGCTCTAATCTTTTTTTATCTCTTTTTTCATGTCTATTGTAGAAGTACAAGTACAAGCCTAGAGCTTAGTTTGGGGCTAGGTCAATTGGTGTGACATTGTCCCCTGATATTTATTTATTTATTGTGTTGTAGTGTGTTTTTTGTCAAAGAAATGTTTTGAATTTGAATTTAATTAAGTATACTAGGAGTTACCAAGTATATCCTACATAATCACTTATTTCGATCGTTTTCTTTATTACAGGATACATGTAAAGTATGTAAACATGTTACTAAGCGAATATGACATTTTAGGCGCCTCATTGTTATGATTAAATTAAACTATAGTATAGGGAAGATAATAAGTAAATTCTGACACATGTCAGCGCAGTCCAATTTATAATCTACTACCTTTCGCCCGCGACTCCGTCCGCGTAGAAGTCGTTTAACGCTGGGATAAAAACTATCCTATGTTGAAACGTGAAAGACAGACAAATACAGGGTGTAAGGGACGGCTCACCGAAAACTGAAACCATAGCTTCAGACCATTGTACTGACCTGAAATTCAGTGGAAATTTTCCCGGGAAAACGAAAATTTTCTCGTTTTTTTTTTCCATGTTTTTGCATATAAACCGATCTAGGACAACATATTATGACATACTGAAGCTAATTATGTAAAAAAAACTGTGAAAACGGCATACCTATACAGGGTGTAAGGGACGGCTCACCGAAAACTGAAACCAACGAGAAAATTTTCGTTTTCCCGGGAAATTTTTCACTGGATTTCAGTTCAGTACAATGGTCTGAAGCAATGGTTTCAGTTTTCGGTGAGCCGTCCCTTACACCCTGTATACCTACACACTTTAAACTCGGCCGTCATCATATTACTTTCAAATCATTAGGAGGTATCAAAACGCTAAGGTTTTACTGTGTAGAATCTCAGCCTAATTCTAATTTTAATTGATGGCTTTCACTTCTGTTAAGGTGTATTTCGCCAATGTCAAGTTATTTATTAGAGAAATAAAGTCCATGGATATCACACGCGAAGACAATTGTTCGGTAAAAGAGTATTTTCTCTAATGGACTAAACAGAAGCACATGGGGTTAGCTCCACGCGCTTCTGTCAAGACGAATCTAGCCTAGGAATGACAGGTGTCAGGCGCCAAAGAATCGGTCTTAAAGTTTTTCCAACGGCGAGGCGAGAGGAAGCGACACGAAAATTATAAATTTGTATTTGCACGACCATTTAGAAATAGAAAAAGATTTATTGCCCTCTCAGCATAGTAGTTTTACATATTATTCCGTAAGTAAGATAGATACAAAAACTACAACAATTCACCAAATTTATGGCAAAAGTTTCAGGACTGGAGAGCACAGCGCTGGTTTGAGCCTTTACCAGTCTCTCGATGTGTGAATAAGCCTTAAAAGCACACTGCATACATCACGACGTAAAACATAAAAAAATACTTAACCATTTCCACTGTAGATCAGACGACAAAAGTATTAAACGGTCAAATTGGGTAAACGATTAACAACAATGGATTCGTTCCAAAACCGCAGAAACCAAATAAACTGTTGATATTGAATACCGTGACTGCGTTATGTAAAACGTACCAAATCGGATAACATCACGGCACTGAGATTGCTCAAACGAAACTCATTGGTTTGCGCGCCGCAAAAAACAAGTCGTAAAATTCTCGCGGAAGCATAAAATCGCTGAAAAATTGCCATAACGAATATTCAAATCTAAACCAACAGTCACGAGAGCCAAGAGAGCTGAAAAACTTTTGTCAAACTTTTTACTCTGTTGAAGATAAAGATAGGCAATTCCCTAAGGACCTTGTCTCGGCAGCGGTACAGGATTATCGCTGAGTCAGGGTCTTACTTGTGGGAGGACCTTGTGCAGGGTCCGTCCGGGTAGGTACCACCATCTTATCCATTAACCTACCGCCAAGCAGCAGTGTTTGCATTGTTGTGTTCCGGTTTGGGGATAAGACAGCCGGTGAAATGACTAGCATAGAGGCATTCCATCTTAGTCCTCAGGGTTGGCAGTGCATTTGCAGTCTTAAGATTGCGGTCTTGTGAATGCGAATGTCTATGGGTCACAGTTTCACTTACCATCAGGTGGTCTGTGTGCTCGTTTGCTTTCCTGTGTCATAAAAAAAGGGGAGGGGCCTAAAACAGTGACAATAATTGTTGGAAGATTGCATTACAGCAATGCACTAGTAAACTAGTTGCTGGAAACCTGCAAAATCATATTCAATCAAATCATTCAACAAATATCATCTACATAGACAGACAAGACAAGTAACAATCGATAATATAAAAGTTAATATAAGTACTGTCTTCTATGACCCTTCTGCTTAATTTTGCGATCCAGTGAGTGAAAAAGGGTACTTGGTAGAGCGTTGTCTTAAAGAAACAGGCGAATAGAAGAGGCCATTAGCTATCCATTTCAGGTACTTTAACCCTTTATTTGCCTAGGGGCTATGTAATACCGATTTATTTTTTATTTTATTAAAAGTCACCAAAATTTGACTTTCAAACCCCGAAAAAAATAAACTATTTAGTGTATCCACAAAATTTTCATTTTGTTACAAAGTTAAATGTTGTGGTGTTCGAATAAAAGTGTGATTGGAAGCGTATAGCAACATTAAAAAAAAATGGGGGCTCTCATAGTTTCAGAAATCTGTAAATATTTTTTTGAAGCTCTTCCAATTTCCTAAAAACATCTCCAGTTCACGCCGATTCTACTGGTGTGCCACATGCAATACAGAACTCTTAATAATTTGAGTTATTCGCTAATAACTTCCACCCGGCCGGGAAGGTGGCGATTTTTGGGAGAATTAACTTCTCTATTCAGTTACCACGTCTTACCTTTGGGATGACCTTTATACTACAGCCAGTCAGTTTCTTATGAACGAATATTATTCCTACAGCAAAATACATGTGTTAACTGAAAATCTAAAGTACAATGCATGTTTTTCCTTGAGTTCACAATGTTCACATATCCCGCGCAAACCGTAATCGTGACTGACGTTGTGACTAAAAATAATCCTAATAAATTCATGTAAACAACATCAGCCTTGGAATCTACGGCGAGACTGTTTACACCGACTTCGTGAAACATCCTGCGTGACAGCGGGACTGAAGAAGTTCGCACAACAGGCAAACATAGCACAGGTTAATTTGTTGGCGACTTCGCGTCCACGCGTTCAACGACATTTTAAAAGCGAGAGAAAAGACGTTGATTGTCAAAATCAACTAGCATGTGAGTTTTACGTTTAATTAACCGACCAATGGCCAGCTCTAACATAAGCCACAGGCGACATTTTTTTTTATCGCATAGGAAGGCTTACGAGCACACAGGCCACCGTCGACTTTGTTTTTGTATTTTTACCATTTGGCATTATCTTTAGTGACACTCACAAGATTAAGACAAATCGATTGACATAACACTCATCAAAATCGGTTGACGCGTTTTAATTCTAGAGAGCCACAAAGGAACAAACATACATACATATATAGGCTGATGAACACATTACTCTCCTCCTTCGGCAGTCGGGTAAAATGAGCTACGGGAGTTTTTTTGGTGTGTATGTTAGTCGATTTCGATGCTGAAAATTATTTTATTGTTTGAAGTCCTGAATCCTATGATAAGAGGATTCATAAGGAATTGAGAGAACTTCTCAAATATAGGCATACACATAGCAGTTTGTGTTTTTCAGTAAGTATTTAAATGTAGAAAATATCATTTAGTGAAGTGGAACTGATGAAGATGATGATGGCCACCCGAATTCTAGAATGGTGCCTATTTCAAGGGCGACGATAAGAAAATAATATCTCTATTAAGACAGTTAAGCGACTATGGCAAAGCGTATATGAACGCGTATATTCTGCCCTCCTAAGCTAATACGCAGTAAGTCAGATAAAACCCCTGTAGCATATCAACCTTATTACTAAAAGGAGAGAACTAAAACTGCTTTGGTTATTGATTTTGGGATGCTGCTAATTTAGTAAGTTACAATCGAGTTGCCTTGCCAAGCTTACATTTTAGTGTTAGTTAAGTGAGCTATTGTTATTTTACCGCTTGCGATTTGTTATTATGCCTGAATAAAATAATAAAATAGTATAACTCTAGTTTAGTTTGGTCCTAAGTCCAATTTGTCTGACATCGTCCCTTGATATTATTGTAAATTTTTATTGGTGCTCTCTTTACACCAGCAAATGAGCATATGTCAGAAAGTGACAAATGCTTACCCAACATGGGTGTCGACTCCGCTTAGCAGTTTTGGCTTATGACCTATTGTGATACCGTTCTGATTGAATTCAATCGAGTGTCATCCAGTCTCCGGCTTCAAACGGTACCAGCTGAGACCGGTTTTAATCCAGTTCCATGCAACCGTATCGCAAACATGGATGAGTATACAACGGGATAGCACGAAATAGGAACATAATAAAAATGTTAGGATCAGCGGGCCTAGTATGGTTGCGTTTATCGCGTGACATATGTGGATAAAGCATCCCTCACTTTCTAACACGTATATAAGCATACGTGTCAGAAAGTGACGGATGTTTTGTCTACAATTTTGTCATCGATAAACAAAATTCATATTCAAATTATTTATTCAGTAAATTGGCCATATGCGGGCTCTTTTACACGTCGTTAATGTATAATCTAACACTTTTCAAACTTTTACCTGTAGTTTTAATATAACAGAACGTACGTGTCTTGTTTCCATATTCATGTAATCGGTAGTTATTCAGCTATAATATGAAAAACAAATAAACGATATATATACCATAGTTTTTCTAAAAAAATGTTTTTCTTTTAAAAAGTCAGTTGTTAATACGAACCCCGGGCCCGGGGCTAGAATTAACAAGGCTGGGGCATGTGGTAACGGGCGGGGCAAAAAATAACGAAGCATGAAATCATGTGATATATCAAATAAAACATCAGGGTAAAAATCCAGTTTTTTTATATATAATCAAACAATATCAATCAGATAATACTATGTTTAAAAAATCGTTGAGATATGACATACAAAATGGAATTCCAACTGTTTCCCTTAACCGCATCCAATTTATGGTACATTGCACACATACATGTTATTTAAATGTGAATATTTTGCACATAAAGCCCTCTTGTTACAATTACTCAGTCTTTAGGACAAGCCTTATATGATTGTTTCATAACAATCAACAATTATATAAAAATCTAATGACTAAAAACTAATAACATGACACAGTGGTCATAATTTGTCTTACTCAGTCAAAGTATGCTAATAATTATTTGCATCGGGGTATCTTACATTATGGTAACATGATAATCAACCAATATAAAAAATATAACATGGCACATTGGTCTTAATTTACCTTACTCAGTCAAAATATATAATTAAAATAAAAGCTGAACTGAGATCTTTTTTGGAGCCTTCTTATACGTTAAACACTAGGTAATAATTATGTAGAAAAAATATATGAAAAAAGGTTAACAAAACATTAATTGAGTAAGTAATCTCAATTCTAACATCCTCAGATTACCTATTTATTACGCAAGTTATATAAACTAAAAACAATTCTTCGGTTCTTACAACAACGCTTTAATTACTATTGATGGCCTGGTGCGACGTAAAAACTTTTAATTCAACTTTACTTAGTTATAAATAATTGTTCAGTCTTACACACAAGCCTTAAATTGACGTTAAACAATAATCAACGTTATATAAAATATTTATTTTATCCTCCTGCTGATATTCTCCACTAAGTAGGTAATAATACTAATACCTATATTATTAAACATTGTAATCCAAAACAAAAAATATTGAACCATCTGCACCTTACCCTAAATGACCATTAAGAAAACACGGAAAGTTTAATCTATCAATAATCATCGTCAGAGTCACAATTGCCACAAACAAACACAGTTGTATTCCCTTTGACACATTTAACATGTGCCCATTTTTTGCACGAAATACACTCAACCCATTCGCCGCCAGAGGAGTCCTTATTGTATGACTTACCACATATTAAACAAAAATAATCTTCTTCACCTGAGTCTGAACTGCTGCTATCTAAAATTTTCTTTTTTACACGATCCACATTTTTTCTTTTGTTTCCCTGCCCCATACCTTTACCTTTACCTTTGCCTTTGGATTTTTTATTGTTTGTTTTTTTGTTATTTATTTTACGTACTTTAGGCTTCTTGCATTTTTTGGCACTTGCTTCTTCTAGAGCTAGCTTTTCCGGTGTATCCGTTAGTATTGCCGATTTTTTCATACGTTTCCGATTAGTGTCAATACGGGGTCCAGCTTTAGGAAATGGTCGTACATTTTCCAAAACAAAATTGGACGACGAGGGTCCTGCAATGGTATTATCAGTTATTTGCTCAATCAATGCAGCTCTTGATGTTTCTGCCACTGGAGATTTTGACAATTGTTCAATTACTTCCGTTAAATTTACGTCAATATCAGGCATTTCTTGCTCGATCTCAGGTATTAATGATGATTCCAAATTCAATGATATACCGGCACTATCATTGTTGAAATCAAATGACATCTCGCTTGGCCGATCACTATGAACTGTACTATTATTGAGTTGAGCTGATCGTTGATCCGTAATTTGTCCAGGTGTATGGACAATATCTCTAGGCTCTGGTCGATCCGTCACAAAAGATGGGGCAAAGTCAGAGTCTTGAAACACATCCTCATTGCACGGCCAGAGACCAGCTTTCCTGAAGGAGTGCGTGATGTTGTTGGGTGTAAACGCTAATGGAAAACTTTCTTTTACAATTCCAGGAATATCGTAAATGGTCATAGTCTTACCAGGATTGTTAACCATCCAATTTGTCTGGTGGCGGCTTATATAGTTTTTGAATGGGCCGTAGACGCCTACATCAAGAGGCTGCAGGGCGTGAGAGCAGTGAGGTGGAAAGGATAATAGCACGACATTATTTTCTTTTGCTTTGTTTACCACTGCTACATTGACATGGGAGACGTGATTATCTAAAAGTAGCAGAACCGGATCCGCTTCTGTTGGTTTCACGTACTTTATAAAGTGCTCCAAGAATATACAGAACTCTTTTTCCGTCATCCACCCAGAACTGTTACCTGCACCAATAGCTTCTGGGGGTCCATTGTGGATGAACATATCACTATATCTGATACGCGGGAAAATAAACATGCAGGGTATATGATTTCCGATAGCATTAGCTGCTGCTACAACAGTGACAAGTGTGCCTCTTTCAGCTGATGTGACAGCTCCCACCTGTTTTGATCCTCGCTCAGCAACAATTTTTTTAGGTTTATGTACTGTAGTGACTCCGGTTTCGTCCACATTCCAGATACGGCTAGCTGAAAATTTATATCTTTCTAGAACTTCCCTGTATTTTTCAAAAAATGTACCAACATTAGCACGATTAAATGATGTAGCTCGACTTAAGCTTGTTCCCTCCGGTGTGCGTATTGAGAGTGAAGGGTTTCTTTTTAGAAAAGATGTGAACCAATCCTCTCCAGCCATTTTATGTTGATTCCAACTTTTGGGGATGTTAGGCACCTTGTGAAATTCAGCGGCTTCATAAGCCAATTTCCTAACTTCAGCAGGAAGTAGCCCAAAGTAGATTTTTGAACAGTTTATAAGGTACTCTGCGATTAATTTTTCTTGCTCTGGGTTAAAGACTAACCGAGGTTTTTTGTACCCCATCTGTAAAGTTACCCCTTGCTTCTTATGCTTGACAAATTTGAAAAGTGTCACATGACAAATTTGAAATTCTTCTGCCACTTCCCTATATTTTTTGTTACTTTCTAACACCTCTTTGGCAGCCAACTCGTAAACCTCCTGAGACGTACATCCCCGCTTAGTTTTTCGTTTATAATTCCTCATTCTGAAAAAAAAACATTAAACATACAACACCCACACAGATATTTGGTAAAAATACATAGTATTAAATACTGCAAAATCAAAGGCTTAAATCGTAGTCTAACCCAAAAGTCGCTTAACAGTTTTACGGCTTATTGTAATATCGCACAATATTAAATGATACTGCTATTTAAAGGACATCCTTAAAATTCATTAATTTAGAGAATCCATCCATAAGATTACCTATAGGAACAAAATCTTTTCTAACATTATACGCTTACACAGATCCACAGTGCGGGGCAAGTATTAACTCGTTAATATTTACCCCACCCGTTTTGTTAATACTAGCCCCGGAGATACCCGCAACGGTTTTTTTTAATTTAAAATTAAAGCAAAGAAATAAAATGATAATAACGACTATTACCGTTACTTAATCAAATTACCTTTATTCAATACCAAGTAGTTATTTTAACGCAGCAATATTTAATGAGTTAATCAAAAAATTGCAATCGTAAAAAAGTCCATTTACCTGCAAAAAGTCGGCGTGGTGCAGAACTTTTCTGTTTGGAATCCTGCTGACAACTGATTGGTCACAACGTGTTTGGCATCATAAACCGCGATATAATTTGAAAAAAACATGATTTAGATTCCAGTATTTTAGCCGCTATTGACGTGTTAATACTTACCCCCGTTAAAACAAGCCCCGGCCTACAGTGAATCTACCAGCGCTTCGGACAAGACCATCATTGCGGAGAAGAAGCGCCGCAAGAAACTCCAGCAGACGGTAATTTTTTCAATCATAAAAAACATAATTATACTTAAAAGTAAGTTACATTAAGTAATAATAAGGTAATAATAGTAATAAACAAGAAATTCTTAAAACTAGCAAAAACGCAGCCACTAGCCCCCCAGCGAGCCTAGTCTGGATTCGTCTATATCGCGAGTCAAATGTGGATAAAGCATCCGTAGCTCTCGTACTTATTTACGTGTCAGAAAGTGACGGATGTATTAAGAGCCAAATCAGGGTCCCAAGTCTTAACGCGATAAAAACTAACAAAACCGGTCGAGGGTTCGTAACGACAATCTTCCGTTTTAATCGTTAAGGCCTGACTCTGTCTTTTTTATGTAGAACTTTTAAAAACGATAATAGCACATTTTCTCACTTAGATAATTATATTTAGTCTTTCCCTTCTTAGATTTAAAATTGCGTTATCTAAACATTAAGTGTAGTCTGTAATTTAATTTAATATTATGTAAGTACACATTTTTTGACGTGTTACTCTGTACTGTATTAGTTAATTGTGGCCACTTCACTGGTCAATGTGTTATGTAAGTTTTTCTGAATTATTTTTTTGTTTTACTTGTACCGTTTGTGCCCCAATAAACATTAAACATAATATTTATTTACACGCGAGAGTTCTGTACCCCCTACCATGAGTTACAATTAATGTGCTCGCTAGCGACTCGAATGCTCTGTCCCTCGCTGACCTCACAGTATTCTTATAGAGCGCGAGGGACAGAGCATTCGACTGGTTAGCAAGTACGGTAATTGTAACTCATGGTAGGGGTACAGGTTCTGGACTAAACGCAGTGTCACAAGGGGTTTTTTTATGCTAGACGTCACCTGATGTAAAGAGATCACCGCTGTGCATGGACACTTACATCACCATGAGAGGAATTCTGCGTTCAAATCAAATAGCAAAATAATCAAGTCGAATAACAGCATCTTAAATAAAATTCCTGTAGCAATCACCACCTCATTCCTAAGACGAAAGGATTAAATATCGTTTGGCAATTGAATCTGACATACTGTTTTTATTGCTTAGGAGGGTAGAATTGCAACTGCAGGACTTTGAGAAAAGAGTATCCTCGCCTCTTGGTTGTTGTTAATAAGAGTCTTGGTTCACCGACGCCTGGTGTTCAGAATTTCATATCGTCGGTGATACTTTAAAACCGCGTAACTAACAAATTTATGATAGAGCAATATAAACCTTACCGTCTTATTTAAAAAGTGCACTTTGCTCCTTATTTAAAATGTTACTTACGCGGTTTTGCAGTTTCACCGACGATATCTTTCTTGCTAGATCCGCAGATTTCAGACACAACAAACAACCTGCATCTATTCTGGTTCGCAGCAATCGATATAAATATCGATGGTGACGTCAGAACTGACAGTATCGATGGCGGTAATGCGTAAAACTGTTAGCATTGCAGATACTTTCATTATAGCCAGTTGGGCCAGTTCCCAAGATAACACTAACACGTTAACAGACATACAAAATGATTTAATTTCCTCGTAAGTACAACAGATTCAAACATGTGACAGCAATATTCACAAACATATCGTCTGTGAAAAAGCAAATCCGCGTAAGTATCATTTTTGATAAGGAGCAAAATGCACCTTTTAAAAAAAAACATTAAGGTTTATTTTGCTCTATCACAACTTTGTTAGTTATACGGTTTAGCAGTGTCACCGTCGTCACCGACGATATTATGCTTTTACCTCGATTTCGTCCGCGTAGATTTCCATTATTATAATTCCCTTTTCTCATCTTTTCTACCCTAATAGCTAGCTCTTTAGTCGCATTGTCACTAGCTCAGTTTAAACTTAAGAAAGGCCTTATCATTTTAAAACACCACAGTCGCCACGCCATCCAAGTGAAGGAAGAATCAAAAACCGGGCAAGAGCATGACGGACCATGCTCAGTGTAGGGTTCCGAAGCCGTTACTACGAACAAATTAGACCTCGCGACAAACTTAACTTTGCCATTAGAAAACTGTTATCCCCATACATCGACTTAGGTTGCAGTCAGTTTACCAACACACCGGTAGGTAAAAACCGATTGTAACTCAAGAACCACTGAAGTCTACTTAGCAGTGATAGTTTTCCTATTAAATTCATTATATATGTGCTTTCATTTAATTTTTTTTTTTCAGATTTCTAGTATTTGTAGTTATGGCTGTAGCGGGGGAGGGGGGAGGGGGGACACACTTGACTCTAAGAAAAAATAGTGCTTTAAAGCTTAATATTTCATAAACGGATACCTTAATCGTTTTCACAAACTAGCAATATTTTTGAAAGACCTTACCATAGACACCCCAGACGAAGGAGTAGAAAAAAAAAATTACCTATATCTTACCACTTTCGTGGCGTGACTAGTGACATGTATATGCATGCCAAATTACAGCTTTCTATTACTAATAGTCTCTGAGCTAGGCTGCGGACGGACGGACGGACATGGTGAAACTATAAGGGTTCCTAGTTTGACTACGGAACCCTAAAAACGACAAAAGCCAGGTTAACCCCAGCGATGATAACGCTCGCGAATCTATTCCACTCCCAGCGAGCCTTTACGAAGAACCGGTTGAGAACCATAAGGTCCATAACTCACAGAGTTTTTCGTTTTAAAAGCAAAACGACAAAGGGTCTGATTTCCCTAGAACTCCGCAGGCCGCACCATTAAACGAAACAGTTAAATCCACAGTCACGCCATGTTTAATAGAGGAATTCCAACGCGTTACATTGCTCCCAAGGTTTCCAAAAGCATGTCGGAGCCCATTTGGACTGCTAATAAAACATTTCTGTACACGTTCAAACTTCCACGTACAGACAAACGAGCAGACATGCCACGATGGTAAGTACAATCTGAAGCTCAGACATTGCAATCTTTCGGAGACAATCTAAATAAATACTGATAAAAATACATTGATATTGGCCTATTTGTGCAAAATGTGGTTACAGAATTATCAACAAGTTTTTAGAGTTGTAGGTAATTCTGTATTCTCTGCCTACCCCACTCTGGGATTACAGGCGTGAAGGTATGTATATGTATGTACGTATGTACTTATGTAGGTAGGTATATTTCTTTAACAAATAAAGATACAGAAAGTTCATGAGGATATTTGGATGTTTATTAGTAACGGCGGTAATGGAGTGCTAGCCCCTACCCTGATGTATGGTAGTGAATGCTGGGTGTGGCAGAACAAGCATGTTAGTCGTGCGTAGTATGTGTGGTGTGAAACTGATTGATAGAGTTAGAAATGAAAAAATCAGAGAGAAATGTGGAATGAAAGAAGATGTAGTGACTAAGATTGAAAAGGGTATGCTTCGATGGTTCGGTCATTTGGAAAGGATGGATGAAAGAAGTTTGACGAAAGAGATATACAGATCGAAAGTGAGTGGAAGGGTCGGAAGGGGCCGCCCTAGGCGTACTTTTTCGAATCAAATCGGAGAAATACTGGAAAAGGGCCGAATCTTAAGTACCCGAAACCGACGTGCGTGCATGACTCGATGTATGAATGTTGAAGAAGCGAAAGAAATTTGTCAAGATCGTAGCAAGTGGAAAGAAGTGGTCTCTGCCTACCCCTCTGGGAAACAGGCGTGATTTAATGTATGTATGTATGTAGTAACGGCTGAACAAAATCAACTGCTGGACATAGGCCACCCCCAAGGCTCTCCACTCAGACCGGTCTTGTGCTTTTCGCATCCACCGCGTTCCCGCGATCTTTACAAGGTCGTCATTCCATCTTGTTGGAGGCCTACCTACAGCTCGTCTCCCGGTCCGCGGACGCCACTCAAGAACCTTCTGACCCCATCGGCCATCAGTTCTGCGAGCGATGTGCCCCGCCCACTGCCACTTAAGTTTAGCTATTCTTCGGGCTATGTCGGTAACCTTAGTTCTACTGCGGATATCATCATTTCTGATTCTATCACGCAGAGAAACCCGAGCATCGCCTTCTTCATAGCCCTCTGAGTGACCTAGAGCTTCCTTATGAAGCCCATTGTTAGCGTCCACGTCCACGTCTCAGATCCGAAAATCTATAATCGAACAAGTTTGTACACGACCGTCCTTCGGGGGCGCAGACGTTAGCGGGTAGGCGGGGACGAGGTAAAGGTATGAGCAGAGGTGGGCGGTATAATTTACAATGTAAGCCAAAATAATTTCATCAGTCTGGCATTCTGCCTAGACATATGTATCTAATGACGTTTAAATGGCGCAGTCAGCTGAGTATTTAGGGCTTTCAATTAATTACTACGATTGTAGTAAATATTAATAGGAAGATGAGAGGGATGTTATAAGTAGGGTTAGGACTTTTGGTGGCATAACGCGGTTCTAGAATCCATGGAGTCGCTATTTCCTAATTATTAAAATACATACCACTTTGATTTTGACCTTCGGTTTTTAATATTTCAAAATTCATTTTTTTATTGAACCGCTAAGCCAATTTAAATTAATTTTGGTACGGAGGATATCTTTGCTCTGTGAAAGCCTTACAAACAAGCAAATATTAGTAGGCATGGATAAACTGAACTAAAAATATATTTAGTTCATTTTGAAATATGACCATGCTGAAGGTCAAACAAAATCAAAGTGTCACGTGTTATAATAATTAGGAAATAACGACTCCATGGATTCTAGAACCACGATATGCCACCAAAAGTCCTAACCCTAGTTATAAGTTTATCGATGTATCTGTTTGCGGGATTTTAACTCCTAAATGTATAAAACGATTTTGTTTTTTTTTTTTTTTTATAGCATGGGAAGGCAATCGAGCACACAGGCCACCTGATGGTAAGTGGAAACTGTGACCCATAGACATTCGCATTCACAAGACTGCAAATGCGTTGCCAACCCTGAGGACTAAGACGGAATGCCTCTATGCTAGTCATTTCACCGGCTGTCTTACCCCAAACCGGAACACAACAATGCGAACACTGCTGCTTGGCGGTAGGTTAATGGATAAGATGGTGGTACCAACCCGGACGGACCCTGCACAAGGTCCTCCCACAAGTACTATTTAGTTCTTCTTAGCAGAAAGCTAGTTTATCGTGGGTGGTTCTCAGCTAGATTTGGTGCAAATCTGTCGGGCCGTTTGAGAGATATCAGCTCTGAAAGAAGGGGTCGCAATTAGAGAATGCAATTTAACCGGTTATTAACCGTTTTTGTATCAAAATAACCGGTTAATAACCGGTTAAATTGCATTCCCTAGTCGCAATCATATGTCGATGATTTTTATTTATTTAAAATTAATGTCGAATAATATAAGTTAGTATTTCGCCGTGGATACTGCAAATCCAACTATTATGTCGAGTAACTAACAAAGAATGATGGGCAAATTGGCCCATACAACCAATACAAATCTCATGTACTTATACCACGTGAAAACTAGTTACATAAGCTTCATTTTCTAATACTGGGACAAACTTCCAAAACCCCGGAGAAGAGAGTTATCAGCCTTCAAATATTCACACACACAACGTTTATTACTGCACTAGCTGTGCCCCGCATGCGTTACAATGCTTTTTACCGTATATCCGACTCACCGCCTGACCACTTTTTGATTCCGGGTCTGTACGAACTTAAATATTTCAGCATAAAATATCTCGATTCTCCCAGCCTTCACAATCTAATCGTCATAATAACAATTACAGCAAATAGTGGGATCAATAAGCCTACAAACGTTATAATACTATTGGTGTTTGGGCTGGGCACCATACATTTTTGCCTATCATTCTTTATGATGAAACTTTAGAGAAGTAGAATAGAGAGCCTCTCCCTAAACTTAAGTACAAGGATTTCATTAAACCGAGATGTTACATCTCTGGCCTCTACAGACAACAAGATAAAAATATATCCTGATACATGTTATCTTAGTGCAAATTAACCTTTAAGTCCTCAAACACAACACGATAAAATGTACCAGGATGACAGCAGACGGAAGTAGTTAGAATTGACTTCTTATCTGGTCGGTGGCTTATATGTCATCCCATCTTCAATGTCAGGCGCGATTGTGAACGAATGTTTATCTATTTTAAATAAAAATAGTATATGCAAAAGTATTGATCTTCTGATAACTTTATAAGAAACTTCCTCAAATTATATGCTATTTCAAAGTTTATTATTTTTATGTCATTATTGTCATCACTCTCCCTGTACAGGCCGTGAGCATTTAGAAGAGGCTTCGGTTTAGTACTTCTCTCTCACTCGCTCTTAATAAGATCGTGTGAGAGCGAGTGAGAGAGAAGTACTAAACCGAGGCCTCTCCTAACGGCCGAACCCTATATTCAAACCGAGGATAGATAAGGCTTACCTCGGGTTAAAATTTGACATTTGCCCATACAAAATGTGTCAAATTTTAATCCGAAGTAAGCCTATCTGTCCGCGGATTGAATATAGGGTTTGCCCGTAAGTGCTCACAGACTGTACTATCAGTAAAGTCATAGTTACCGCGTATTTAGATAAATCTTATTAATCCAATAGACGATACATAAGCACCAAGGTCGAACTTTAATGGGATCGTAAAGATTATTCCGTCGCACGAAAGTAATAAATGACGACAGTACTTTTAATAACAAGACATGGCGCTGACTATTACTCTCTCAGGAATAAAGACGTAAGTACACAATTGCTATTAAAACTGCAACCTTATAGTCTTTTTATTGCATTTTCAACTATAATTTAGTAATTTTTCTAGTAGTTAATTTGCATACACAATGAGCCTAATTTTAAGTTTTCAAAATTATACGTAATACAGAGATAATTTCGTTTTCAATGTGCCTCAATTAAAATGTCGAATGGCAAGAGTCATTTGTTTTATTAGGATTCCGCACGCAACTGTCAAGTTAAGTCACGGGTAGGGAATGGAAATAACCGGTTATTTAATTGGTTTTAACCGGTTATTTTCATACAAAACGGTTAATAACCGGGTAATTGCATACCCTAGTCATGGGTCTCGAAGTCGCTAGCTGAATTAGTAACAGACCTGAAATTTGGTAATGTTGTAGAAGTTCGACTCAAACCACCATGTCATACATGAAAAGGGGCAAGAAAATATTTCCTAAGGATGAAGGATGTCATGAGAGCTTTTTAAGAACGTACAGTATCGATTTAATTTTGTAATAACATACATACATAACTTCACGCCTGTAATCCCACAGTGGGGTAGGCAGAGGCTACAGAATTACATACAACTAGAATTACATACATACTACAGAATTACTTACATACAACATACCATCTATCCGGATTAGTCCAGACATGACCGGACTTTTAGACTGTAGTCCGGACTTTGTCCGGCTGTTTTACGGCCGGTTTTTATTTAAATAGGCGGAATATGAATTATTAAACTACATATTAACTGTCATTTTTTGACTAAAAAGTCCGGACTTTTGTCGAAATGTCAGGTTTTTGTTGTAACTTTAAAAACTTGGTGATAATTCTGTAACCACATTTTGCACAATTAGGCTAAGACGTTATAAAGAAACTGATGTTTAACTATATTTACACTTGTTTATTTATTTATTTATTTTAGGAGAACCAACAGCTATAACAATTCTTATAGTAACTTAAATAGAGGTACAGAGCCAATTACAAGAACTCGCAAATAGATTGTACCTTTTCTCATAGGTGTCTCTGTCTCTCTTTGTTAAAAAGTCAGACCTTACGGCGGACAGCATATCAAAGTTCTCTAAAACCGAATGCAAATGGCACCGGTGCGGGATAAATAACAAGGATATAAATATTCAATTGCCCCTGGTTAAGGAGTTCCCCAACGCGATAAACAGGAACCACAGAACAGATAGGTACAGAAAGCAATCTACATACAAAGTGCGCTCGAGCAACGCACACCACACCATAGACGCCGCTCACGGACACAATATCTCGGAGTAGTTGGGACGAGTGCGAGCGCGAGTGCCGTCCGCTTGACACGCGTCGCGTCTGTGGACTTTTTTGTGCGATAATCAGGTATAATGGAGCAACAAAAAAGAAGTTATTATAACTGTTCAGTGGACGGTTGCTTAAATTCCACGTTAAACTGTGAATTGTCCTTTTTCAAGCTACCATTGGCTTCAGAGAGGTAAGTAGGTATCTGCTTGTATTTCAATGGTTCGTTTTAACGTTACACAGAAGAGTTAGGTAGGTAAGCGCCCCGCCCCGAACCATATTTTTGTTAGGTAAATTCACACCACCTTACCGCCGCCTTTTTTTGTTTGTGTAGATATTGTGTTGTTTTTAGTGTCTTTTGATAGGTTTAGGGCTAAAACGTATATGGTAATGGAAATTGTGTAACTAGGGTAATCCGTTTAGAAGTTATAAGGAATTTTCGATAATGAAAATTGACACGTAAAATTTTGTATGTTTCTGCTCTGTAAACTTTTTGTATTGTAATACCTAGTAGGTAGGTTTATTGTTTTGTTTTGTAGGATAAGTTTTTGCTATTACGGGCTATAGGTAGATTAGGTAGGTACTGCGGGTTTGGATTAGCCCCTCCACTTTAATATTAATTCGTCTGGTCGGTTATTTTTGAAGTTGCCTACGGTATATTTTGTATATTATATTTTGCTTCGGCTGGGCGTCCCCACTTATCATCATCATCACGGTATATTTTATATTTTCTGTGACAAAATTGTAATATAGGTAACAATGTCATTAAATATTTTTTTTAGTTATTGTTAATTTATATTTCCATTATTCCCGTTTCATTCTCAGCAATAAATCAAACGACTAGATACGAGTGCCACTACCGCGATAGTTTTTACTTTTTTGTGCATAAGCCATAGTTGACAACCCTAGAGCGACCGCCGAGCGTAGGTATGAAAAGTGAAGTACATACATGTGATTTACTTCTGTACTTATCTGTTCTGTGCAGGAACTGTTTTAAAAATAGGTAACACAAATTAAAGCTTGCGGAAAACCTAGCGCGTAACGGGGCGGAAAACCGGCCAATTGAAAGGTTTCTTACGAGTACCTATAGAAGCTTTTAAACACATTCTATACCTTAGTATAGCTGCGTTTATCGCGTGACAAAATGTGGATAAAGCATCTGTCACCCTTTTACTTATGAACGTGTCAGAAAGTGACCGAGTTGTAAAAAATACCGTTTTTTTTCTGGAGTACGTTCTTTTTTCAAAAGTATGAAAACTCAAAATTTGCAAGGCAGTTAATACTTTTATACGGTTGTTTTACTTGTTTTAGACTTTATGTTAACCATTAAACCAATTTAATTTAACAACTTTGATTAATAACAACATAAATGAAATCTGTAGTGGGAGTTATCGCAATTTACTGTTGGCAACAGTCAACACCAACGCCTCTCGTCGCCGCATCGGGAAATTCAGGGATTCCCCAAAAATTTGTTAGTGCTGCTGATAGTGCTGATAGTTCTAGTGAATAGGTTTAAAGTTCTTTTTGCATTTACTAAAAATAGTTTAGTTAAATAAATCACGAAAAACCGTTATTGTGGCATATTTTTGTTCATCTGAAAAAAAACCTATTTTAGAAAAAAAACCATGGTGCCAGGTTTTTTTTCAAGTTTTTTTTTATAAATTTGAAAAAAAAAACATTTGGTTTTTTTTTTATTTGCAACCCTAGACCTATCGACGCCGAATCGGCTTGAGCCGGTAAGAAAAAGTTTTTTGTTGGCTCGGCTCGGCTCGATTCGGCGTTGCGAACGGAACGACGTCGTTTTCGCTCTTATTGCATGGACATAAAACTTTTTCTTACCGGCTCAAGCCGATTCGGCGTCGATAGGTCTGGGGAGACCCTTATCCACATTTTGTCACGCGTTAAACGCAGCCATATTACGCCCCCTGGAGTGGACACGCGGTCAAATTCATCATTTATAAATCGTGTACCTCAAAAGCATAAATTAACATAATCACTGACTCGCATTGATCCTCGTTTTTTGCCTCGTTCGTTTATTTTGTTATCCGCCAAAAAATTTAATCGCATTTTACCTCGATCATGTATTTTTAACCGACTTCAAAAAAAGTAGGTTTTTTGTATGTATACCAATACATTTCGTGCAATAACCTGAGCTTTCATGGAATAATAAATTATCAAATGGCATGTTTGACAGGCGGAGTGGACGTTAGTACCCGACAGCCATTACCCGATTAATATCTTATTAGGTAATTGGATCGCTAGACAGTGATATGGAAAATACATTCGTTATACTTATAATAACAACATCTCTTGCTATAAATTGTCAAAATCAATAAAAAACAATAATGTACTTTTCAGGGTTAAGTACCCGGAGGGCACCTAACGGGACCGTACTATTATGACGGGACCCTATTAATATGCCTACGCTGTCCGTCCGTCCGTCCGTCCGTTCGTCCGTCCGTCCGTCCATACATCCGTCCGTGCGTCCGTCTGACCATCCTAACTTTAACGTTTTACTGCCGTGGTATACGTCTCACAGACGTCATGACATGACTATTATTTTGAACTTTGTTGCCATGGCCTAAGTGTTACTTTAAGAATGATTTGAAACCAATCATCAATTAAAGGTTAAAGATCTGTATCTTTTGAACTGTAATACTTAGATAGCGGGACTTTTTCTTAATGTTTCATCATCATCATCATCATCAGCCCGTTGCAGTCCACTGCTGGACATGGGCCTCACCCAAGGAACGCCACAGAGCCCGGTTTAATGCTTTATGCATCCAGTTGCTGCCGGCCCTCTTATGCAAGTCATCCCGCCATCTGGCCAGATGTTTATTAAGGCGAATTTACAAATAAAATTAATTAAAGAAACTAAAATAATAAAGCCAAATCGATCTCGGCCGAGATTCGTACATGGAGACAAGTCGGAAATGGCAGTACCGTATGCAGCTTCTTAATAGCTTTCGGCTGGCTATTGCTATCACGCTTGCACTCACAACTGACAGTATACTCGTATTTGTCACTCGTGTGTCATAGACAAAAGAAGATTGCCGATCGCTATTAAGAAAATGGTAGAACTGTGTGTTAAGAAATCCCGATCGTATACATTGCGACTGGAAAAAAATTATATCAGGAAATCATTCGAATTAAAAATTCGGCACAGAGAAGGTAATATTTTAGAAACACAATCCAGCTTTATTTATTTACTACGAAAAAACTATTCAAACTATGACCGAAAACGAGCTGCGGTCGAATAATATAAACGGACCATTACACTTCTCACTAAACAAGATAATAGAGTGTCGAATTGATAAAACGAATACACACATTGATATCACCTAAATTATCTACACATTTATTTAACCATCAACGTATAAATGGGCGACACATGGGTCTAACCCTTACCATGAGTCACAATTACCGTACTCGCTAGCGAGTTAAATACTCTGTCTCTCGCACTCTAAAAAGAATAGGTACTGTGGGGGACAGAGCATGCGACTACACTACTAGTCTGGCCAGTGAGCGGTGACACAAAAAAATGGCGGCAAAATTGAAACATCACTAGCTGGTAACACGAAATGCAAATCGACTTGATAGGTACTCGTAATGTGACAGCTTGTTTCATAGGTAAATTTTTTTGTTGCCATGTCAATAATTAAAAAAAAATGCTTGTGTCACGACTGGTTGGTCAGGCTCTACTCCTACATACGGTAATAGTAACTCATAGTAATGGTACTGACCCCTACCATGAGTTACAATTACAGAACTCGCTAGCGAGTCGAATGCTCTGTCCCTCGCACTCTATAAGAACACTGCGAGGTCTGCGAGGGACCGAGTATTAGACTCGCAAGCGAGAACGGTAATTGTAACTCATGGTAAGGGTACTGACCATCCGGCGGGCTTAACCGGCTGTGACCGGGGCATTATCAAAGCTGGTCAAATTGGATCAGCGGTAATAGTGTTAATTGGGTCAATTCCATTACGGCTATTTTTGACAGCCTTTATGAATGGTGAGGTAATGAATAGTTCGTTTAACCTTTGGTATCCTGTAGCACGGGTAAGTGCCCAATTTTCACACATGTTTTTGTATTTTACTTTATTCGTTTTCGTATAGAATCATAAATTGACGAGACTGGAACGTGAACTCTATACTTATCCGATCAGATCTTACTATTTCGAACTCTATATTATAAAGAGGTTAAATTGTTTTTATGTTTTTTTGCTAATAGAAAACTAGGTACACATTTACATCATATTGCATTGTAATAATGTCCAACAGTGAATAAATTTCTTTGTGGTCGATTGTACAGTCGAGAAACTTGATTGTTTTCTAGTTTGACGTGATACGTCAATTTGCCGGGAACATTTTCCACGTGTCATTAGTCGTGTCACGCCGGGAAATGTATAACACCGTAACACGGCTATTTTGCGTATTATGTCAAGCTGCAAAACAATCAATTTCCTTGTCTATACATACATTGGACTTGACAGAAGCGCGTGGAGCTAACCCCATGTGCTTCTGTTTGGTCCATTAGAGAAAATACTCTTTTACCGAACAATTGTCTTGACTTGTGATATCCATGGACTTTATTTGTGTAAACACTTTAACAGTAGTGAAAGCCATTAGTTAAAATTAGAATTAGAGAATTATCTATACATTATCCCTGACTAACACCCGTATTTATAGACGAGTAAAAGTCATTACTTGAGTAAAAGTAATTACTAAAGTAACGATTTTTATTCTATAGTTAAGCTATTGCTTAGAAATAGAACTGTCAAAAGTTAGATTTCTCGGCCAAGTAATAGTCACCATTTTCTTTACTTAAGCATTTACTTCTGGTTACGACGCGACGGCGACGCTTGTCAATATTGTGAGGTTAATGGAATCTTTGGACAGAATCGAAGAAACTTTTTCTGTTGTAGACGATTTGGATAATGAAATGTTTGGGGAAATAGAAATTAGAAATCCCAAAGTTTACTTTCGTGATGTGGATCCATTCCATGATTATACGGAAGATTTTTTTAAAATGAGGTTTCGTTTCTCCAAGAACATAGTGATGCATGTGATTTTACCGAAAATTATTCACTCTTTACAATCGGAGACCCAAAGAGGGCTTCCTATTAGCCCACTGTGTCAGCTGCTAAAAGCACAGACAGCAGAAACAAACAAATCTCATATAATCCTACTTAATAACAAATCACTTGTCAGTACATCATTTAAGGCTTAAAACTAAACATTCAAATTGAGTAGGATAATATCGTGTCAAACGTTTTATTTTTGCAATTTTTTGTATTGTGTTTGGATAAAGTAAAATTATCTTTTACAGTTGAAATTACTTTCTAAAACGATAACTTTATCAGAATTACGGATTTAATTGAAATTAGATGTTATAATGCCAGCTTTTGCTAAAATAATCTACACCTCACATTTGTCTTTTCATGAAACGAAACGCAGTAAAGAAATGTTGCCAGACAGAAACAATCATCAGGCGTCGAGTCTTACTTAAGCAATTGCTTATGTAAGTAATGTGTATTACTTAACTATAGAATAAGATTTTGTTCTGAAGAATTCTATCATCAAGTAATGACTTAATTAAGAAATTACTTAGCAACAAGTAATTACTTCTTTATAAATACGGGTGTAAGGCTATTTTTTATTTCGGTAACCAAAGCTGGTCGCTTAGTATCAGATAAAATTACAATTCTTGTGATAAATTTATAAATTGTAAGCATGACATTCAATCTCTGTTCAACTTTGTTCTGAATTATTGTTATGTTGGCTTTATTTAACGTTACTGTTTAGTTTACCAGAGTAAATACTCTCTGTACCGTGTCTTTCACCGAACAATTGTCCTCGCGTGTGATATCCATGGACTTATTTCTCTGATAAGTCCATGGTGATCTAAAACACGAAATTGGAGAAATACGCCGTTGTAAAAACGTTAATAACAAGGAGTTAAAGCCGAAAATTAGACGCGGGATCGAAATTATTCAAGAGGATAAATAAAATGTGAATCGACTATCAAATCGCGTAGCTATAAAATAAAAACCAGAAGGTTCTTGAGTGGCGTCCGCGGACCGCGAGCTGTGGGTAGGCCTCCAACAAGATGGAGTGACGACCTTGTAAGGATCGCGGGAAAGCGGTGGATGCGAAAAGCACAAGACCGGTCTGAGTGGAGAGCCTTGGGGGAGGCCTATGTCCAGCAGTGGACGTCTTTCGGCTGACATGATGATGAGCTCCGGGCGATAATGTTTGTCAGTCCGATTTCCATGATTCTTGAAAATACATTGTAGTTATTATAAAAAATATAATTCTAAAACGTACAGACCTAGTTTTTCATATTTACCTACAACATATTCAAAACTCGGACTAGGTTTAAGGGAGAGAAACATTACCGCATTTTAATATAAAACCCAAAATAGAACTCGCTACATGTGCAAACTAAAATTAACATTCAACCTTTAACTCAGCCTTGACGTGAAGTTGGGAGTTAAATATGGAAAGCCTTGTAAACCAAGGAAGTTAGGGCTGTTTGTTTAATCTGTGGTTAGGGATCTTTTGACATTTCGTGACCTTGGCCTTTGAAAACGCCTAATTAAGAGTCGTGGGCTCTGGAAGTGTTAATTGACCAATAAAAAAGCCGGTTGAGCATTTTTACGCAGAGAGAAATAATTTTCATTTGTAATTGTGACATTAATGGGGGGGAAAAATTAGGGAAAGGTCGTGCAGCGTTTTAACGCAATAACCTTTAGTTATAAAATGTAGATGAGAATAAAACTAAATCAAACAATGAAATTTGTAAATTTTACGTATTCGGCAAATTATATACCTAGAAAGTTTGTGTTTGTTTGTAACTCCTTCACGCTGCAATGGCTGGACTCACTTGGATTAATACACAGGCTACTTTTCATCCCGGAAAAAAAAAGTCCCCTAGGGAATAACGATTATTGATATCTCCGCGGTCGAAGTTGCGGGCGGAAGCTAGTGAGGACTAGGAGGAAACCATTATGGATTCAGATATAGACAAGCTTTATTTAATTATAGTACATCAATTATGAATGTAACAAGGATAAATGTATAAGAAACTCAGAAACAGGAAAATTCAACTATTTATTTTTAAGCATTACAACTTTTTTGACTGAGATAGATGTTGCTAGGGTGAAAAAAACGATGCACAAATTGTGGTATTTGGTTTCTTTATTCACGTCAAAGCGACTATTGAAGCAAAAAGATGCATTTTGAGGAAACAAAACTGTTAACAAAAAAGATGAGTTGACTTTAGAAAAATGATGTCTTGCCACCATTAAGGACAAAATTTCGCAAAAAAAATTATTTCGTGGAACTCTACAATAAAATGTATGTATGTACGTAATACAATCACCAGGAAAAAATTATATCCATTGGGACATGTACAGTACAATATTACTATATATTTTACTACAAGATGTATCCAATAAAAAAAATTGTACGGTACCCAAATATCTTAGTTTTCGAATTGGACCAATAAAATTGTGCAAGTTTTCATTACTGAAAATTGATTTATTTGGTTAATTTTAAGTGTATGGGTCAAACGCACACAAAAAACAAAAGTTGTCTCTCCTGTGGTCAATAGTTAAAGGCTTGTGTGCATATAAGATATGTTTTTATCTGATCGGGCCAAAGTAGACCTGACGCCTTATATGCGGATATGGGTTCAGCTAGAAAATTAGGCCTTAAAAACGCTAACTTCGTGTATGTCCACAGGAAAGATGCGAACCTAACTCTGCGTATGACCCGTATATCTCATTTTATTTAGTGTATTTATAAATATGTTTTTATGATTGTTGTTCTGAATACATTATTCATACTGTTAAAAAATAAATTATTAATCTCTCAGTATTTTTACAAATGGCTACTGTTAAAAAATAAATTATTAATCTCTGTCAGTATTTTTACAAATGGCATTGCATAAATTACCATATCAGGCCCTTAGTTTAACTGCATAAGGTCTCAAATATTTTTACAACAGATGTGCCCTTTTTACTACTGATGCAGACTTGCAGTATGTCAGTAATTGATAACAGTTTATATAAACACAGATAACATTAGCAATCTTTGGTGTATATTTCCTATCTGTATTTAGCAATAGTAAATAGTTCAGTTGTTTCTTAGAAATAATAACAAAGTTAGTTGTTTGAAATGACTTTTCCAATCACCCAAATATCAATTAGTGGAATATAATGAATGAACATGACCATTATCAAAAATGGATTAAAAAGTAATTTTTAAATTGCTCCCATATCCATAGTACCGTCATTATAATCAGACCTAAACCCTCAACTTGGCTTGCCAAAGTTTTCATTCTGTGCTTATGTTCAAATATTTTTGTATGAAAAGTTGTTTTTTTTTTATTTAAATTCAGTACAGATTACTCAACAGTGTAAAGCCAGTGAAAATGGCAATAAAAAAAAAAAGTTAAAAAAAAAAGTTATAAAATAAAAGTTTAATACTCACAGCAAAAATTGTGTTCTGCAGTCCAAATGGGATGGGAGTGAGTCTTGCAAAAAAGACTATCTTGAAGGCTTGAGGGCCGGAAATGACCTTGAGCAGGGCCCGTGCCGTCTCATTCTTCAGGAGCTTATCCAGGGGCAGGTAGCTCTTCAACGCTCTAAGCGTAAAATGCGCCACCGCCACGCCGAAGTTCGCACTCACCAAAACTGTCCCCAGCCCCTTCAAAATCCCAAACAAATACCCACTAGTTATAATCAACACCAAATATCCCACGGTCACTGGGAAACTCACTATCAAAAACAATCCCATAAACAACAAAAATATTATCCACGGATCCTGCAAGTCCACCCAGGACAGAATCGTCTGTAAATACTCTTGGAAGAAATAAAATATTAAAACCAAACACGTCATCAATAGTGTGAATATTACTATGTTAAACAAGTAACTGTACGTAGTCCTGTTGTTAATTTTAGCCCATAAACTTTTCTTTCTCGTCGCCGCCAGGGGGTCTGGCTGGCATTCCTCGACGTCCACGATTTCCATAGCGGTTTTGAATTGGAAATATAACACTGGTTAAACAACGCGACTTGAAACGTCCGGCTTTATTATTGCCATGGCCTAGTTGGAACGACCCTCTGTTTTCACGTTCAAGCGCGACAGCTAGCAAACGTAATAAGAAAAAATAAATTCGGGATAGCGATCGGATCGACTTTCTGCCTTGACTGGTTTTGCATTGCACTGACTTTGAAGTTTAAGATTTGACATTGACGCAAGTGAGACATATTTCAGTTTAGTCTAGCTTTTCTTCCAGCCTTAACCTTTGTAGAATATTTAAGTAAAACACCTCTAAAAGTGCTGCTTAGTGTATATTTCGTGTATTCCTTGTATAAATTGGTTAAACACTTCTGTAATACAATGGTACTTTAAAATATTATTTTAGTTACTGAAGAATAACGTATTGTTATTATATAATTAAACAAGAATAGGTTCAATGCGCTTTAAAATGCGGGTTCAACGGGCTTAATAAAGTGGCAACGCCAAATTTGAGTGTCAGAACTCAGAATTTCCACGACAAATTTTGATCGTGGCTAAACTTTCATGCTAAAAACCTTCTCAAAATAGTTTCATTTACCTGATTCATTATAGGTCGCGTAGGCGACTTCAACTGCATAAAACTTCATTTCATTATTATTTCATAGGTTGCAACGTGATAAATTAGTTGGTGCCCAAAAAATAACCTAACCATGCCTCCTAAAAAAACCAGTAGCGCTGGTGGCGGTCCTGCTGCCAGCAAAAAGACTGAACAGAAGAAGAAAGAGAAAGTTATAGAGGTGAGTAGATCTGTTTGTTCTTTCAACGCTAAATAAAATGGAGTAAGCTACTACTAGTAAAGTAAACAAAACCTGTCGGTAGACGGTTTGCCCCATCTTGACCCCTAAAATTTACTCCTTAGGAACGCCATGATTTGCTTAATAAGGCAGGTAAGCTGCCGATGTAGAGCTCAATTTGTGATGAATGTGAGATTTAAGTGAATTTCTCACCCTTTGTCTCATGGCCTGCTTCCATATAAGTACATTTTGACATTACATTCAATTACTAAGCATTATTATTGTCTCTGCATTATTTGCTCATTTTGTAGAATAAAGTGGTAGGTCTGCAGTGACAGGCGATTTTAATACACAATCCCCCTGAATCTTTTATGCAATTTCCCTTCGACTGCTGTTCAAATGTGCAGGTTACCGATGATGTTTTTCTTTCTAACTAAGAGTATGGTTTATGGTACATTAGTTTAAAAAAAACTGGTACTTGCTCAATCATGGGATTTATGATCATTCATACATCGAAATTGAATGTTAAAGTTTCTAAACAAAATTAATTTATACAAAGTTCCATTCTTTATGAATTAGAGCGCCCTTATAGCGGCATGTCCTCATTTTGTATGTAGTTTGTAGCAGTTACTGTTAAACCAGTCATTAAATAGCTTGTTTGTCAAATACTTATATTGAATATTATTTTGTTTGCAGGATAAAACATTTGGTATCAAGAACAAGAAAGGAGCGAAACAGCAGAAGTTTATACAGCAGGTAAATCCTAAAGCTCCGTTTAGATGAGCAACATTTTTACGGCAATGTTTGGCTGGTGACTTTAGTGGTCCCGCTCTAACATGAGAAGTAAGAGTAAGACAGCAATGGTGGCTGGCCACAAATTGCTGTGAAAAATTGATTGAATACCAGCCCCTTTATATACTATCTAAACATGTATAAAGCATTAATAGGATTGAGGAACTTGATTAACTTTACAGGGAGAGTCACATTAAGGCATTTTGTATGAATATTTTTAGCTTCACAATCCTTATAAGTACATCTTTGTACAGTATGTTTTAACTTTTAATTGACAATGTGGTTTCAGAGCACTCAAAGTAACCCTTAGGCCATGGCGACATAAAGTTCAAAATAATAATCATGAAGTCTGTGAGACATATACAATGATCGGAATAGGTAGTGCCATTTCGGGTGAATGACCTAAAACATTGTAAATAACATGGATAAGACTTGGGATTCCGGGATTCGTATTTTTTCACAAAAAAAATATCTTCAAAACGCAAAAGTATTTTTTTTGTCATTATAAATACATCATTCATTTAAAATTACTTTCAGTTAACAGTTACAATTGAAACAAACAAATGAAATGTCATCAGATGCGATTTCTTTTGAAATAATTTCAGCGTATTCTCTTACAGTGTCTAAATCTGGATTTTGAGTTTGGTTTCTACGGGTAAACTAGTAGACCAATTTATGACCATCCTAACTTGATCGAAATCTATTAAGGCATCGACCATTGACATATTACGTTCCTGTAAATGTCTTGTAGAGTCATACTTTAAATCGGGATATAGTTCAATCCAACTTAGAACAGTTTCTTTCTTAGTTTTCCGAGGCATATTCAGTGAGTTAGAAAGATCTGATACTGTTCTTATTTACAACAAGACTTTACTTAGTCCAATCAGAAGTAAATCGGAGTCCAGTAAGAATCAGCCAAAATAGTCACAATAAGAATATCACAAAGTCCGGTAACTTTTGCGATTATTGAATTTATATTTATATGGTAGGTACAGATTGCATATGACACTGACATGCATATGAAGTTGACATTGCAATCGTTTTATCTCTATTTAACTGGCCAGCTTATCACAAAATAGGTTTAAACTAATGTCAATTGCTTAAATAGATAGAGGATAATTGGAACTTATTAAAGTACTACTATACTACTTTGCTATCTAGTACAAAATCAGTCGAAACATTGAAAGGGACCCGATAACAGTGGTAGCAACTATAGAGACTTTTATTCAGGGCATTTATCTGAAAGCACATTTTCCATACATCATTTCACATTACATGTTTTTTAAATATTTTTTAAACACAAACTTAATTTTTTTCATATCAAATCCTGGGGTTAAAAACTATATCCATACTAATCTTACGTACCGAGGTCCCGCGAAATGGCACTACCAATTCCGATCACTGGACATATACCACGTCAGTTAAAGGTTAAGCAAAAGTTAAATTTTGTGGAGTTTAGTGGTTGCTATAGTAGTATATTGTTTTGCCTTTTATTATTTTTATATTGATATTGCATTGAATAAGTGACAATACAGGTGGAAAAAATGAACACCATATATGGATGGCATCTACCTTAAATATTGTAAATAGCAAATTCTACGCAATGGAGACTAGTTTTTATTTTTAAAATTAATAAATACTGCATTATTGGATTTTTTAAAGTCCTCTTCCTTAACTGGGAATCGAACTGGTTGAATATCTCAAAACAATAAAGTTGTAGGTAATTCTGAGGCTCGGCCTACCCCACTCTGGGATTGCAGGCGTGAGGGTATGTATGTATGTATGTAATAAAGTTGTATTTTATGATACAGATCGAAAGCTTCATTGATAGTGATCATTTATATCTACAACCCTACTTTATTATTTTGTTATATTCAACCAGTTCGATTCCCGGTTAAGGCAGACCAATTTCCAAAAATGGTTTTTTTCCACAATTCCCTGCCAATGTTTTTTTTTTATTTCTCTGAGTGCAACTATTTTGTATAAAAATTATGATATTTTTCTATGTGGTCACCAGTGTTTCATGCAAAAATATAATTATATAATTATTTGGATAAGTAATTTATTTAAGAAAATTTATTTCTTCCTAAGTATACCTCCTAGCGTACTTCACTTGTACTTCTTAGTGACTTAAAAATGGCACAAAGTGCATAACCATAACTGTTTGCTGCAGGTAGAGAAACAAGTAAAAAGCGGTGGCATCCACCCGGCGAAGCCTATGGAAGATAAGAAAAAGGACAAAGAACAGAAACTAAAAGAGCAGAAGGAGTTGGCGGCACTCTTCAAACCAGTGCAGACACAGAAGGTGGAGAAAGGTAATTAACCCGTTCACGGCAGGTCTACTGGGTCATTATGCTCAACAGATCAATTAAAGTAATAGTAGTTTATGAAATTGTTGCATAATGAGTGTTTTAATACCTAGTTATGTGCAGTTTCATACACTACTTTATCTACTCTCGATTACGATACTACTACTATAATTCGAACTTTACGATATGAGAGTAGATAAACGTTTTTTAACCATAGTTAGATGATTATAAACGATTTTGTTACGCTCTTGTAATAAGGATCATTTTTTGCCCGCAGGAACTGATCCTAAGTCAGTGGTATGTGCATTCTTCAAGCAAGGCCAGTGCACCAAGGGAGATCGCTGCAAGTTCTCTCACGATCTCACCCTCGAGAGAAAGGTCAGTTACTTGAAGATCATCGGGCCACAGAGCTATCATATTTGGAATTATCAAAAAAATCTACGGCAAAAGTATTGCTATTACAGTGCGACACAAAAGAGTAGAAATTAAAAGAGGGTGCCACTTTCTACGTAACTGTCATATTTTTGACGAAAAATTCTTAAACATACCAAATATATCAGGGGAAAATGTCACACCAATTGACCTAGTCCCAATTTAAGCTCTAGGCTTGTATTATGGGTACTAGACAACGATATAAATACTTATATAGAGAAATATATACTTAAATACATAGCAAACATCCATGACTCAGGAACAAATATTCGCGCTCATCACACAAATATCTGCTCTTACCGGGGTTTGACCGCTAGCTTCATAGGCAGGGTCACTACCAACTAGGCCAGCGCGTCGTCAACATCAACATGGCAACATTTTTTATTAGTTCCACTTTATTTAATTTCTACTCTTTTGCGTCGCAATGTACTCTGTTATCAAAGAACAGATTCAAACTTCGAACCTGCTATTTCCGTCATTGCCTCTCCATTCTTTTTCTAATCTAATGTTAAACTATTTTCAGGCGGAGAAGCGATCCCTATACGTGGACATGCGAGATGACGACACCATGGACAACTGGGATGAGGAGAAGCTCAAGGAGGTCGTCGAGAAGAAGCACGCCGAGGGCGACAACCAGAGACCTACCACGGACATTGTAAGTCTACCCCAACGTCATCAGGAGGCCTAATATAGCTGCGTTTATTGCGTGACAAAATTTGGATAAAACATCCATTGCTTTCTAACACGTATTTATTATTTAAGTACGAGAGTGACGGATGATTTATCTACATCTTGTCACGCGATAAAACGCAACCATAGGCCTGCAAGAGCTGGTAGTGTCTGTCGCTCATTTTACAAAAATACCATAATTTGAAAATACCAGATTACACTTTATACCAGATTCCCAAATCACCAGATTCTAAATTTTGGATAAGTACAATAAATTAATCCTTATTCAGTCAGTCATGTCATGTCACAAGAAATGCTTTGTACCGTGTAGACTTCCTTCTGTGACAAATTATGTTTTTTTTATTTTTTATATTTAGATAATTTTAAATAAGGATTCAATAATATTGCTATTACGTTACCGATACAAATGATGAATGAATCGTATCAGTGATTGCGATTACAAATGCGATATCGATAAAAATTAGGATAAAGTGCGGTTTACGATTATCGGCATGGTATCGTTGCATCCTTATTTTTTACCTTAATAGGATAAGTAAGTCTCCACTCTCTGGGACGGTATTTTTTATTAAATGAAATGACGCTTGTTTTTCTAGCCTAAGGGTGCATTCGACCAAACTGGAATAAGGTCTTATACCTACATTAAACGCCGAATTTGTATAGACTAATCTCGGAGAAAGTCTTATTTCAAGTTTGATTAAATGCGGCCTCAGTAGAAGACTCGTCTGTCTATTTCCTACTTCCCGTCTTCAGCAACAGCATACTATTTCAGATCTGCAGACACTTCCTGGAAGCGGTAGAGCGCTCCAAGTACGGATGGTTCTGGGAGTGTCCATCCGGCGGCCGTTGCATCTACAGGCACGCGCTGCCGGCCGGCTTCGTGCTGAAGCGAGACAAGAAGAAGATGGAGGAGAAGAAGAACGAGATCTCGCTTGTGGACCTCATCGAGCGCGAGCGGGCGGCCCTCGGGGCCAACCAGACCAAGATCACGCTGGAGACCTTCTTGGCCTGGAAGAAGAAGAAGATTAAGGAGAAACAGGTTAGTTTATAGCTATGTTTTTCTTCACCAGGGGCATCATCAGCTACCACAAAAACCCAAGTAGCGTACTTAAGTTAAAAAAAACTCATTGGAACACGGTGGCAACCGGGAATCGAGCTCGGTTGGTACTATGAATGTTTAACACCTAGAAACGCTAGGTTATTAGCGGATAACTGCATAGTAATAGAATGAGCATTTTATATTAACAATAGAGTATATAATGCTTTTACTAGTACATTGCACTTAGCCGGTTTCTTTGTTATTACTCCAGCTTAGGTAGAAAATTAGTTACATATTTATTAATACCGCGATTAACCAGATTGGTAAAGCGCTTTACTTCTCTTGTCACTCGCGCACAATTTCTATTACCGTCGCGTTCGCACAGCGACATTGTCCGCTGCCATCATGGATTGTTAATATGGCGCCTAACAGTAAAGGTCAACGTACGAAATTCCTTGTCATAACGTCCGGGCTTTAGTAACTGCCTACCATGCTAATCACCCAAGGTGCGCCCCCGTTTCAAAATGTCGTCAATGAACTGCCATCTTAAGTGCCAAGAAACACACCTTTACACTTATGACACCCTCAGGAAACTGCTACCGCTACGGAAGAGCAGCGCCGCTCTGACTTCAAGGCCGGCCGCGCCGTGGGACTCTCAGGGCGCGAGATGTTCTCCTTCGACCCGGCGATGGCGGCTGACAACGATGAGGACGGCGAAGCGGTGGACATGGCCACGTACGGCAGCGACGACGAGCAAGACTCCACGGAGTACAGGGAGGTGCAGTTTGACCTCATCGCTATGGAAGCTTCTGAGGTAAGATAAATGAAAATTAAAAGTATTTAACCACAGCACCATGATTATGATCAACTTAAAGTATTAATTTCATTATTATTCATATCCATTATCATAGTGTGACATCGATGTGGGTCTTCACAGTGCTGAATGGGTATAATTATGAACTCAAACACACACACGCACACACACACGCACACGCGCACGCGCGTACACGCACACACACACACGCACGCGCGTACACGCACACACACACACGCACGCGCGTACACGCGCACACACACACACACACACACACACACATGTGGTGGGTAATCTGTACTTATTATGAACTTTATGGCAAATAAACAATATTTAATATTTTTTAAACGTTTACAGGCGGACGACACGGGTACAAAAGCTACTGTGGACCGGCTCGAGCAGATCTCGCTGGCGCTGCCCAACGGGGACTCCCCGGCCGAGGACGCGGCCGTGCCCATCAACGAGAACCTGTTCCTGGACGACGAGCTCGACGAGGAGCTGCAGAACCTGGAGTTAGACGACTGATGACGTAGTAAGTAGGGGTTCTTTTGAAGTATCGACAAAAGTGAACACTTGGAAATAAATAAATATCAGGGACAATCCCGCCCGAGTTGACCTAGTGACTGAGCTCGTGGCTTGTACAGTCATACCGGGAATTGAACCTGGGACCGCTAGGTAGCGCGTCGTCGAAAAAGACCAAGAGTTGAACTTGCGTGGAGGGGCTTCCGTACGATTTTTATAGGTTTTAATGTAATCTATAAGTTGACAATAATTTTCTGAAAAATTAACAAAGAAATGGTTATTTTTCGTCTATTGTTTCCCTTTCGTTTGATATGCCACAAAAAAAACGTTAATTTTCGTCACGCGTTCTTGTTTGAGTCGAAGAAAAAAATATATGGGTACCAAATTTCAACTTAATCGGTCCAGTAGATTCAGAGTATATTAGCTTTGACAGACAGACAGACCGCGAGTAATTCGGTCCCGTTTTTTGGAAAGTAAATATTTGACAAAAATAGCCCGGTGAAGTAGTTAAGATTGTATAACGAATTATTGCTGATCCAAAGATGACCGGATTTTATTTTTATTTTATTTAAACTAAAATGTTTCTTTTAAAAACCATCATTAAAACACGTATACCTTACTTTGTGTGATAAAAGATTTAAAAAAACATGTTTATTGAGAAAGTACACGTACACTATTACACGGGCACTATCTACACGTCAAAAATGTACCATAGCTTCCCAAGAGGAAACCACAACTGAGAAGAAAGTGTGTTAGTTTGTTACTCCTCGTTGCAACGACTGGACGGATTTTTATGAAATTTGGAATGGAGGTAGCTTATACCCAGGATTAACAGTTACTTTTATCCGGGGAATATAAAAAGTTCCCGAGACAACGATAATCGAACTCTACGTGGACGAAGTCGCGGGCAGAAGCTCAATCATAATAATTCCTTACATAACGCTTCCCTTTTTTTTTTTCAAAATATTTTTAAAAAGAAAAAAAAATAGATTTTAAATGTTAAACTGGGTACCTTCGTTTCATCAATAAGTTTTTGCCAAACCGATTCATTTCCCAAAAATATCATTTGGACAAAAGTAACCTACCCTAACCTATAGGGTTTTACATGACGGTCCTGAAATAAATCCTGAAATATTTACAGTTTGGCAAAAAAAGCAGTTTTGCCAAATGATAAGTTTGGCAAATGAATCAGTTTGGCATTTTTTTTTTGACGAAACGAAAGGCTCCCGACAAACTGTTGTCGATATTTCAATAAGAACCCTGTAAGTTGATTATGAGTAATGACTGTTACGTATTAATATCAAATAACAACGATTTATCAAAAAAACAATCAATATAATTTCCTTTCCGCTATCCTAGTCCAGTATTTCCAAGTGCCTTAGATGTTTAACACTGCCATTATACGCGGTAAAACCATATCGCTCTGTTTTAAACTCGGCCGACATCACTGTCAAATAAAAAATATTAAAAGTTGTAGGTAATTCTGTAGCTCTGCCTTCCCCAGTCTGGGAGTATAGGCGTGAAGATATGTATGTAAGTAAAAAATATCAAAAAAATTACAATATATAGGGTTGAAAGAACGAACGCCACATGGACATGTCAGAAGCAATATGGTTTTATCGAGTGAAACAGAGCCCGTATGCGCTCTTCTGCCTTCTCTATTCCATTAAAAAAGGCATGCTATAGTCTTCCTCGTGATTGGTAACACATTAGAAATTATGCAAATTGGGTGGATCAACTTTTTGTTGTTGTTATTCTGTCCCGTAAGCCAAGGAGACAACAGTGATAGAGTTTCTTAGAAAAACTGTTATAATATATACTTCCAGCACACTCAGGAGAATGGCCATAAAAGAATGGGTGCGTAATTGCCAATAAAACTGTTTTTTAGTGGACTTATATCCTTTGAAATCATAGTTTTAAAGAGTGACCCAGGAGACGTCACCATGGCAACGAGCTACAAAGAAAAGTTGATCGGCCCAATTGCAAATATTTATGGGTCACAGATGCCAGGGCCTGAATTGACAACATTTCAAAAAAAAAAGCATTATTGTTTTTTCGCGTTTATAATAGCTGGTTAAAAATTAGACTACCCGTATTTCTTGGTTTTTCTTTATTTAACTTAAATTCGTCGTTAATAATTTATTAAAGAAATAGTCATTAAAAAGACCGTATATACAAAGTTAGGAATACTGATGTCGTGATCTTAGCCTGATATAAAATTTAAAAAAGTAACTTTAAACATTAAACAAAACTGACTGTCATGTCATGTCAATCATTCGCTGCCGTTCGTTCACAAATTTGCTATTTTGCGTAATTTAATTAATTACGTAATTTGTAGACGCCATTAAAATAAATAAACTATTTTGCGTAGAATTGAAAGCGTGTCGTCAGAATCAAGTAATCCGTCAGACAGATAAACAATGAACATGACAGTTGTATATTTTTTTGAATTACTTTGGTAATAAATGGACTAAGGGCACTATAAGTGTATTCCTAACATTCACAATCCAACTTTTTTTACTGTTTTTCCTAAATATAAAAAAACTACTGCATAAAAAAATCCAAAGATATTTTTACTGTAATCAGCAGTGTAAAATCTAGAAACGGTATTTTATTTTACTACCTTAGCACAAAATGAATTGTTGTCAATTCTAGGCGGTAAAACCATATTGTATTGTTTTACTCGGCCACAAATACTAAATACACACAATGATATTTTATATTAAGATAATTCATCTGCGCGCAAAAGCGTTTTTCAAAAAGGAAGGTAATTTACCTTACTGCTGTTTAGTTGCGCCGCGACCGCTGACACGCACGCACCAAAGACAATACAATTTTACAACCGAAAAGTAACAAATATATTCTTGTCTTTCGAGGCTGCCGAAATTCTACTTTAACTGTAAAAGGAAGAAAGGGTGTCTCATTTAATTCATAAGTAACGTAAATATTATTCACTTATTGTTACAATGACCTACCTGAAATATGAACAATTTATATACAGGATGGAAAAAATCTACGGGCCCTGGAGGGGAACTACCTTAAATCCTTTAGTTAGCTCATTTTACGAACATTACATTACATTTATTTTTGGAACGAAACATTCCTTTATTTTGAATAAGAAAAAAAACTGCATTTAACGATTTTTTTAATTTTGTTTTTCCCACCCGGGAATCTAACCAACTAAAAATAAAAAAATAAACCCTTGTTATTTTATTATAAGAATCGGTAGGATTATTGTTCAGGATAAAATTTGTCCATTAAACATTTGGTCTTACACTCATCTGTTGTACGAGATGCCCATGAAGAATTTATTACAAGTTCTTTATTAACAATACCTAGTACTGTTTACTTGTAGCAAGTAAATGACACGTTATCATTTTCTTATCTCTTCGACATCCAAAGACATCGGGTGAAGTACAAGCTTGCTAATGTCATTCATCTCTAAGTACCTTGTTGAAGTATTGGATAACAAAATCGGTAAATGTTAATAATAATAAATCTATGCACAGCACTATTCCTTCTTACACTAGACGTTCGTTCTGACGAAAAGTTTAAGAATGGAACGTACTTTTTTTGCACCGCGGGGCATCAAATTTCAAATTCAAAAGATAACATTTTAAAAACTATAAAAAAGAAGTATTCGTTCGAATTTCACATTTTGCTTTGTTTTGCTTTCATTCCGTAATTCAGTTTTCACTTTTTTATTTCAATGACCAAATAAATGTTTATTAGACAAATTTTAACCTGGGTTTTTATTTTTAGTTGGTTCGATTCCCGGGTGAGACAAGCCACATTTAAAAAATCGTTAAATGCAGTTTTATTTCTTCTTAAAAATAAAGAAAGGTAGTTCCTTCCAGGGCCCATAGATTCTTTCCATCCGGTATATTTATATGGTTTTAATTCATATTAGAATACATTCACTTGTGCGTATTTTATTTTGCTCATCATTTATAATGGACCAAATTCCATTCGGAATTAATTAATTTACAACGAAAATAAATCTGTTTATAAATACTATTTAGCACAATTACATTTTGACTAAATTCACTTTGGATACTATTACTTTTGATTAAACTTCAGAATGGTTATTTCACGTGGACGATTTTCCATTTGTACCTAATGACACTAAATCTTCGTCAGCCAATAGAATCAGAGCACTGAAACGTCAAAGCTCGACAAAATTGTGATT
Source organism: Acleris emargana (assembly GCA_927399475.2). NCBI lineage: Eukaryota > Metazoa > Arthropoda > Insecta > Lepidoptera > Tortricidae > Acleris > Acleris emargana. The sequence continues at coordinate 3,450,878 of OV656846.1, forward strand.
AGCTGTCAGGGCTGTGGATTGGTTTGTTTTTATTTTTTTAACCCTTGATTTTACAAAAATAAAAAAAACGGTTGTGAATTTAAAATCAGCCTAAGAATAGCAATAAAAAACAACAAATGTACATTATGGTATGTTTACTGCGATGAACACTGCCAAATTAGGGGGCATCTAAAGAACTGGAGTATAGTAGTATTTTAACTTGTGTTCCGTGAGTTGCAATTAAAAAAATATATGTTATTTCTACAATTGTTGATTGTTTTTTATTTCTGGTACAGTCGTCTACAAAGAGATGCATCCACTTTTGGACCTTATTACAATGAAATAAGGTTTAAAAATGGATACATATTTGTAGTAGACTGTACACAAGACATGATTGTTATCATAAACCCCTTTGCAAAGAAAATATACACTTTAGATTATTTCCTGTAGATATAATTAATATTATTTATATTTTAAATAAAAATATTACATGTTAACAACTTGAAAAAATGGAAAGTCTTTTTTTGGAAGGGGGTGTATAAAAGAAAAATGTAACAAAGTTATTCCTTTATATTGAATGGTAAATGTTTCTCAGCATTTAACACTAAGTCCTAATTCCTAATTTCTACGTGTTTTTTATTTTTTTGTTAAGATATTGGCAGTTTTCAGTTGTGGGTGTACATATAAATGTTAAGACACGATGGAAAATAAAAATAATTTATCTTTTCAATGCGTTTTTATTATTTATTGAATATATCTAGAATTTCCGAGTAATATCCTCTTATATTATATAATAATTACTTAATAATTGTATAGGTATTATGTTTCGAAAAAAAATTGTCCGCTGTTTTGGTAGTCCGAAATTTTCTTTTTTTTGAAAATACTTTTCCTCTGAGCCCATTTACTTTTCAAAGGGTTTAATGATATGTTGTGAAATGTTTAGAGAGAGAACCTGTAGGATGATTTTCGCACAAACGGAACAGAGGACAAAAGTTTTTCGATCTTAAGATTATGTAACCTTTACATATGCATAAATACTTATCGTTACTACATTAGAAAATACTCGTATCTGATATTTCGAGATAAATGAGTTTGAACTTAATTCCCTTCATGTTTAAGTTTAAAATCGTACTTCACAATAGAAGACTTCAGAATAGAGATAAGAGTTTTTTTTCAAAGCTATGACGTTATGCTGTGCAAAGGGTTTAGGTTATTATGGGTTTGATTGATGAGTGTTTTCAAATACCAAAGCGCGCTTCTTTACTCAATTTGGCAAGGCTGCGTCAATGTACAGATCCCGTCACATCGCCGAGAGACCATGCAGCGCGCGCGGCCGAGCGCTCCCCCCCCAGTCGGATGCTCTGTCCCTCGCACTCCATAAGAATACTGCGAGGTCTGCGAGGGACAGAGCATTCGACTCGAGTCCGAGTACGGTAATTGTAACTCATGGTAAAGGTACAGAGCTCGGCAGGGGTGAGACATTTTTACGTCATTAATGTCAAGTGTAGATATTGATATAGATACACCTTTAAGAGAAATATTAAAAGAATAAAACTTTATTGATTATACTTAAACTAAAATGACAATACGTTACGTACAAAACGATTTTCTTTTTTATTGTAATAAATAACTATAAGTGTTTCTATATTTTCAATTATAGATAGAAAAAGATCTTTCAAGCTACATCCACTGAAGTAAGTAGAGTGAAATTGTACATTAAAAACTGTCCACATCAGATCCTTTAAAGAAATTTGCTAAAAAAGCTTGCTATAAAATTCATTTGTTTTGAAGGCAGTACAGATCGTAGCAGAAAGGCAGTCTAAATAAAATAATTTCATTAGTTATTTAATTACACCACATCTACCATTGAATGACAAGGTATGTCCATGTTATGCAAACTGAAAACAGCTGACCCCTGCTGAACTCTGATCCTGACACAGCACAACCATGAAGTTTCAGACTATTGACATTGTTGACAGCTGTAAAACAATGCTAAAGTTATTTATTGCGTGTGAAGGAAAACTAATAACAGCATTGTTTGACTGCTATCAACTTATTCATATTCAGAAACTTCATGGTTGTGCAATGTGACCGGATTGACTTCCTATCGGCCGGGCACTATAAACTATACGAGATACGTTAGAAACTCTTTATTCTTATGGTTTTAGTTAATAGTCAGCCACCTCGCTGGGTTCTCTATGGTAATCTTGTCTATGACGTCCTGAGAAAAGCCTTTAGTCTTCATCCTCGGCAGAATGTTGTTGATGATGTGCGAATACCCGTGTCCACCAAAATCAGCCTGAAACGTTAAAAAAATAAAGTTTATTTGTATTTAAAAAATAAAAATACATAGGTTATGTTATGTAGCTGAAGGGACCTAGATTCCTAAAACGAAGTTACTTTGTCTCTCTTTTAAATCAGTCACGTGTAAGAGCGATGGGATATTAAAACTGATATATGTGGTTCTCTATAATGAAAAAACAGAAGGTTATGATTTACATTTGAATTATAGAAAAGTTAATCTAGCATTGAAGATAACTATCCAACGATTAACGTGGATCGAATACAAGAAATCTATACATCGATACCTGTGGATCAATAGGAATGAAAACCAAAAGTTCGAAGACTAATGAAAACAATCCATGGCTCCTCTTGTAGATCCTTACTTTTAGTTTCTACTGTACTAAAGGCACGATGTGGCCGATGGGGTCAGAAGGTTCTTGAGTGGCGTCCGCGGACCGGGAGACGAGCTATAGGTAGGCCTCCAACAAGATGGAGTGACGACCTTGTAAGGATCGCGGGAACGCGGTGGATGCGAAAAGCATAAGACCGGTCTGAGTGGAGAGTCTTGGGGGAGGCCTATGTTCAGCAGTGGACGTCTTTCGGCTGACATGATGATGATGATGTACTAAAGACATCGTTACCAATTATGACATGGTTGCCGCCAAGAAAAGAGCTATAATTTCACCGGACCGACAACTCTTCTTGAGTTGCTGATGTTTATAGGCGGTGCTGATAAGGATAACCTATTAACGTCCCATCACACGCGTTTAAAGCTACAAGTAACAATTTCACAGGTCTAAACTGGTAACACTGCTCAAATGGCTGGTCATTTGTCGAGGTTGTGTCAAATGGAAACTTGTAACCTGTAAATTGTAATTTCTAGTTTTATAAAACAGGCCCCTGGCAACATGCACTTTCGTTTGTCTCCCTCTCTTATAAAATAAAGCTGTCTCTGTCAACGTTACCAGTCTATGCTTGGTATGGATATCATGCGACAGCAGCACTCGGTCCTCTCGCTTCTCCGCCACGAGCGCGGCGACCTGCCTCAGCCGCTGCGCGTCGGACGGCATGTCGGAGTCCTTGTTGAGCTGGTAGTAGGACACCTCGGTCCCGAACAGGTCCAGCTGGCAGTACGTGCCCAGCTCCGCGAAGAGGAGGAGGGATTCGTCGAATAAAGTTCCTGGAGCGATGAAGGGTAGATATAATACATACATACATACATACATAAACTCACGCCTTCATTCCCAGAGTGGGGTAGGCAGAGCTACAGAATTACCAACAAGTTTTAAAACTTCTTGATAATTCTGTAACCACATTTTGCACAAGTAGGCTAAGATGTTTCCCAGTGTATTAGTGATAGTGACAGGTGGCAAGCCCATCGCCTAACAGTACTACAAGCCTTTATTCCCTTAGTCGCCTCTTACGACATCCACGGGAAGACATGGAGTGGCACTATAATAATAATAATAAACTTTTATTTCGAGCAACGAGGCCCATAGTAACAAATACCTTATAGACTAACATACATCTTCTAATATATAAAATTTCCATGTCACAATGTTAGTTACCGTACTCCTCCGAAACGGCTTGACCGATTCTTATGAAATTTTATATGCATATTCAGTAGATCTGAGAATCGGTCAACATCTATTTTTCATCCCCCTAAATGTTAAGGGTGGTCCAACCGTACATTTTACATACATGGCAAAACAACGTTTGCTGGGTCAGCTAGTAACAATATAAAACTTAATAACTAACACCGAGGTGACAGAATAGTGCGTTTCTGTTTTGTTAAACTTGGTGTGATGGTCGATGCCGGTAGGTTGCACCGAAACCGCCGGAACACGACACCTTTCGGCCAGAAGTCAGGACACTCGACGGTTCCCAGCATGAACCGCGGCACGCGCACTACAAACGAACTGAAGGGCACGTAGCGAAGCGACCGCAGCTGGAACACCGTCAGAGTGCATCCAAACTTCTGACGGACGTACTCCACCAAGTAGTGATAATGTAGCCGTGGACTCTCACTTAAATTGCTGTAGCTACAATTTATGCTGTAATTTGAGCAATCAATCTAAATATAAAAGGCGGATTTAAGAGTAAATATTATGGGTACGTAACATACATACCGTCGCTTTACTTTTCCAAACTTGTGTAACGACTTAATCGTCATTATCATTACAGCTGTTTAATCTCATGAAAATATCCTTTTTATACCCTGACTTGTAGTTAGTAACTATCCCAGTACACAATAGTAGTCTTTGGTTGTAACCAGGGACCGGAAAACCCCATTATTTGACTAAGTCTATCGATAGGGTAACTACATCATATACTCTCCCAAACGTTAGCGTATCCCTATCGATAGGCTCACTCTAATGATATGGAAACTGCTTCGAACTAGTTAACTACAATCATTGAGGTTACCAGTTTCGTAAGGGTTTCGGATTTAAGCACTTAGCATTACCAATCAATTGCTAAGTAGAGCAAAAAAATATTTTGTATGGACTGCGCGTAAAGATTAAAATAGCTTGAAGCCGTTCAATAAACACTTCATAGGGAAAGCATAACGTGGGTTTCAAGGAATTGGTAAGCCCTTAGTCGAATTAATTGTATCGTATTGTAGCTTTTCATTGGGGTAAGTCGAAGATATGCTTATCGCATCAAAATAACCAAATAACCAGTTAATTATATACCCTAACAAAAACCCTTTAAAGGGTAAGCGGTTCCGGTCCCTGGTCGTAAGGCACACTTACTCACTTAGCGACGACAGCTACAAGTATGGACCACCCGCTTTTGTGAGATAAAAACAACTGTAACTTACTCATGAGTGCGGCCGACAGATAACAATATCAAAGCATACAGTCTAGTTTTGAGCTCGTGACCTATATAAGTTCGTCATACCATTAAGATGCAATGTGTATCAAAATCTTTAATAAAATCCCTAATGAAATGATATAACGATGGGAGAAAAGTATACCACTTTTGTTACTAAACTTAAAACCTTTCTTATAAATAAATGTCCTTATTCGCTGCAAGAGTTCCTAGAATAGTCTTAGCAAATAAATTATTAAAATATAAGTGTTAAGATATTTTTTTCTTAAAATAACTATAGTTAAGTGAGTCTAATATAATTACTTTTTATGATTTGTTATGTTGTATAAAGTCTATACTATATCTATGTAAATTTATGTTAAAATCTTAATTGTAAGTACCTACTTAACATTAAGGTAAAGTTGCTACACCCTAGTAGGGTCCATGTCTTGTACTGATTCAGAAAAACAACATCTTGTTACCATGGTTGCACGAAATAATTAATATGAATATGAATAAGATAACTCACGGTCGAGATGCGACATGACCGCCTTGTCGGCGCGCCCGCCGGCCTCGAGGTAGAGTCGGATGATCTCGAAGGGTGCCTCAGACGCGCGGTGCGGGTGGAACGACACGCCGCAGCCGAGCTGCTCTTGGACCTCCCCCGCTGCCACGATGGCTCGACGCTCGAACTCTAAACGAAGTAATGTCAAGTTTAACGGTCTGTCTTATTTTCTACTGTCATCTAGATCCCCCCGAATTACTTGTGGGAGGACCTTGTGCAGGGTCCGTCCGGGTTGGTACCACCATCTTATCCATTAACCTACCGCCAAGCAGCAGTGTTTGCATTGTTGTGTTCCGGTTTGGGGATAAGACACCCAGTGAAATGACTGGCATAGAGGCATTCCATCTTAGTCCTCAGGGTTGGCAGTGCATTTGCAGTCTTGTGAATGCGAATGTCTATGGGTCACAGTTTCCACTTACCATCAGGTGGCCTGTGTGGTCTTTGGCCTTCTAATGCCATAAAAAAAACTTTGAGTTTCAGTGACTTCCGGTCGTTTTGTAGGGTTCCAACCGAAGGGGAAGGCCCAACGGAACCCATTTTAAAGTGTACGCTGTCCGTATGTCCGTCCGTCCGCTCGTCCTAACTTTAAAGAGCTGTATGTTTTGAACTGCAATAGATCACGGGTTTTTTTTTTTCACAATATGGGTATGGACCAAAAAGTTTGATCACTGTTAAGCGCAGTTAACCATACAAACAACGAAGTCGAAAAAAGTTCTGTTGTGCGACGAAAATTATCCCTACAATTGTATGGCTAACTTTCGTGTCACAACGGAAAAGTTTAATAGAAAAATTAATTGAGTGAATTAGCGTGGCCAACTTTTCCATATGTGTTATTTATTAGGTACGGCGGATTTACATACATACATCCATACATACCTTCACGCCTGTCTCCAATGGGATATGCAGACTATGGAACTCCAGGTGCAACGGTCTAAACATACAACTTTCGCTTCCTCTACATAAGTCAATCTCTCGGCGGATTTACTTTTTTTTTTAAAGAAAGTTAAATACAATAAACGTTTCTTTTCAACGTATTAACATTTTTGTTTTATTGTAAAAACGGCAAAAAATACAAGTGTCAATTTTGTTAGGTACGATTATGATTATACTCGTAACTAGAACAAATATACAACTACAACAAGTACCACGTTCTACTAACCTCGAATCGGCCAAACGCTAGCAATCTCTCCCATAAAACCAGCCTTTACACTGTCGTCGCTCACACAACCAACACTCAGCTCCTTCAGCATGTGATCGTACAGCTCTTCCTTATTGCAGTGCAGCGAGTCATCTGCCTGCATGTCGGCTATGTAGTACCCGGTACCGGCTATAATATGGACCTCGGTTTCTGTGGCTACTTGCTTCAGGAATTCCAGATCTCTGGATAAACCTTCGGTGGAGTTCTCTACTATTGTGCCTGGAAGTGATGGTGAAAGTTATGGTTATAAAAAGTGTTACGGATTACATTTAGATTACAGGCGTAGATTATATTGGAGTTTTGCAGCTGGGTTCTTAAACTGGGATACGCCGTGCGCACGCGTGGGTGGACACTGGCGCCCTCATTCACATTACCGTGTTTTCTAATAAACAAAAAAAAACTTGAAACACATGTCACATTGACGGTGTCCTGCCGTTTGACCAAAAGACATTTGGCAAAATTACACTTGACAAACAACGTCTTGCAAAAAAATGTTAAGTCAATTGATCATTTTACTACTAGTCATTTTACAAATGACTTATTTTTCCAAATGATCAACAGTTAAATTTACATTTTACGAGGAAGACGTATCAGGGCATAACCGACTCGGATAGGTTAGGTTAGAAGGCAAAGGCGGGAGCTTGGCTCCCGCCTTGGCCTTCGAGGTTGTTTTTTTTTCTGCCCAGAAATAGGTAAACTAATTGCTAAATGATCAATTGCTAAGTGAGTTTTTGTAAGATGATACTTTTGTCAATTGTCTCGTTTGCCAAATGATCATTTGGTGAAACGTTGTTTGTCAAATGACTATTTGTCGATAATTTTTTGGTCAAACATTAGTGAACCCACATTGACAAACAAGTCAAAAGCAATAAGGTTTAACCGTGTAGAATCTCGCCCTGTGCCGAGGTGCTAGGCGGTAAAAAACCGTATCGTGTGCTGTTATCGTATTGTCACCGTTTTGATAGCTCTTATTTACTTGACAGTAATGGCGGGTGAGTTAAAATACCGGCTGTTTTCTCGTGGTCCCATTATATCGTCGGTGACAAAACCGCGTAACTAACAAACTTATGACAGAGCAAAATAAACCTTACAGTCTCATAAAAAGGTGCATTTTGCTCCGTATTTCAAATGTTACTTACGCGGTTTTGCAGTTTCACCAACGATATTTGTCCCATTGACTTTCGAGGGGGCCCCGCCCGGGGCTGCTTCTGGGTAGTTTTACCCTCCTGGCATTTGAAGATACCTAAAGAACCTAAACTACCTACTTTTACAATCATAATGAGTATTTGGTGATCAAATCTAGGTGCACTTTTTACGCTTTTTGTGCAATGGGACAAATATAATGGAACCACGAGAAAACACTTAAAATACCTTACATGTCAAAGACGATATGGTTTTTACTGCTTAGAATAGTCGAATACTAAACGATTCGAAAACGAGACGCAAGATTGGAACGTCCGTGCTAGACCTACAGAAAACTGGCCGTGAGTGGCCGCCATAAGGCACCGGTCCCACCAAGGGTGAGGAAGCTATTAGCTATCGACTATTTTCTCGCTCAAGAAACGAACAAAAGATATAGATCCCGTGTCAATAAAAGAGACATGTATATTAATAGTTGATCTCTGGCTGTTCACACTGCCGGCGAGAACTCTTTCCACTAGTTTGTCGAAACAAAAAATATAGGTAGATTGCGTGGTGATAAATGAGACACAAATTATACTTGATCGCTGGCTGTACTCGCTTCCCGCTCATCGTCGGCGGCGGGACCAGTGCCTAAGGAATAATTTAAACCTACCTCCTCCACAACTTTTATACATGTTGACATCGTTAAGAACTGAATGCTTCGTGTCCTCATCATTGAGGGTCAGGTTGTACAAGGAGCTGTAGGGGTACTGCCGGAGGTAGCCCACGTTCTGGAGGTCGACGTGGGGGGGGAACTTGGAAGCCAGGTGCTTGGGTGGCTTCCGGTAGAAGTGGGTGAACTCCATGGAGAGGTGCTCGTGGGTCAGGGTGCGTCCTAAGACATCCGGGGACACGTCGCCCAACACTGAAATATATAGGTACCTAATAAATATAAATAAATCTGACACAAATAAATCTATTCCGAACTAATACCAATAATAAAAACACCGGACAAATGTGTAGAACTTTGAATTTTATGTATGTAAACGCTTATATTTTTGACGACGCGTTGGTCTAGTTGGTAGTGACCCTGCTTACGAAGCTAGTGGTCCTGGGTTCGAATTCCGGTAAGGGTATATATTAGTGTGATGAGCTCGAATATTTGTTCCTGAGTCATTGATGTTTTCTATGTATTTAATGATATGTTTCTCTATATATAAGTATAAGTATTCATATCGTTGTCTAGTACAGTAGTATAGTACAAGCCTAGAACTTAATTTGGGACTAGGGCAATTGGAGTGACATTGTCCTCTGATATTTATTTTGATATTTTATATTTTGTACTAAAACAATTATAATACTGAATACACAAATATTAAATTACAGAAATAAAAAATAGAACAAATGCGAACTTAGATATTAGCCTTATCACTTATCACTATCGAAAAAAAAAACGGACGTCCTGTTATATATTATAATGCACGATAATATGGACACACAGTCCATGTTATCCTGTATTATAAATTATAACATAGGACTTCTGTCCCGAATTTTACCCGAACCCAAATTCCAGCATAGGATAGAACACGAAAGTGCGAGTTATTTGTTTGTTCCGTCATTCCGTCCTATGCAATCAAATATTTTTATCTGAACCCATTAACGGCTCCGAGACGTGGGCGCTAACAATGGGCCTCATAAGAAAGCTCAAGGTCACTCAGAGGGCTATGGAGGGCTATGCTCGGGGTTTCTCTGCGTGATAGAATCAGAAATGATGATATCCGCAGGAGAACTAAGGTTACCGACATAGCCCGAAGAATAGCTAAACTGAAGTGGCAGTGGGCGGGACACATCGCACGCAGGACTGATGGCCGATTGGGTCAGAAGGTTCTTGAGTGGCGTCTGCGGACCGGGATACGAGCTGTGGGTAGGCCTCCAACAAGGTGGAGTGACGACCTTGTAAGGATCGCGGGAAAGCTGTGGATGCGAAAAGCACAAGACCGGTCTGAGTGGAGAGCCTTGGGGGAGGCCGATGTCCAGCAGTGGACGTCTTTCGGCTGACATGATGAACCCATTAAATTATAAAATGACTTAAAAAGATACACGTATATCACCTATAAGTTAGGTTAGCACTGGTTTCAGAAAAAAAAAATATACTATGAAAATTCGAACAAAAGAAACAGTTGGTATAGTCTTTATTATTTCTACTGAGCCAATCTTCTACACAATTAGGCCATTGTTTGTAAACAATACCATTGTCTTTCTTTGTGTCCGTAACACCAAGCCGATTACATAAAAAAAAGTTAGAACTACATTGAATGTACATTGAATTATCAACCCTACTCTCTTAGTCAGTAGGTTTAAAATGTAAAGTGCCAGGATACAAGCCCTTTTTAGCAAACCCTTTTGAGCAATTTTTATAAATAAATTACATAGTTCATGATCAACTTCTGTGTTTTCTTTATTTCCTGTAGTAGGTTATTATGAAAGAAGTGGTCTCTGCCTACCCCTCTGGGAAACAGGCGTGATTTAATGTATGTATTATCACTTTCCTCAAAACTAGTTTCGTAAAAAATTGTCCGCCTTGTTAAAGTTGACGAATAACTTTAGCTGTTTTTAAACAAATTGGGATTATTTTATTTATTTATTGTGTACCGATCGAAAGGGTATAAACTGATGTTTTTCGTTTTTGAATAATTAGAAGTAGTTTTTTTTTTTTTTAATGCAACTGAAAGTTGGCTGTTTCGGTTTCTTTTTACCTCGTTTTGTGGTTTGAGGGCCCGTAATTTTTTTTTTAGCTATCATGTGCACTAAATATTTAATTTGTAAGATTCTAGTAATAGGCCAGGTAAAAAAAGGAAAAATATTGACCGTTTTATCATTTTAAAAAAGTTATTGAGGTTTTTAATCTTAAAAAGGGAATATTAAAAAAAAAAAAAAAAAAAACAAAGGGCCTTGGTGATTTTTTTTGTGGACCGCGTAGCAGATGGCCCCATCTATCCCCTATATACGTATGTTCATCCATCTGCCAAACACCCTGTAGTTATGCTAGATTAAATCGTACCATGTCCATTGTAATATTAAATATATTTAAAAAATGACTGACAGCTGAGTTTCTTGCGGCGTTTCTTCTCAGCAGTGGTCTCCTGTTGTAGATTGGTAGATTCTTGACGTGTAAAAGTGCCCGTGCGGCCTACTTACTGAATAAATTGAGCTCTTTCAAATAACACCCCATTTGCTATTCAAACTACTTTAATTTTTTTAACCTCCCATTCTCAATTATTCAATTATTTACAAAATTGATTTCATGTTTTTTTACTAAAAACAGACGCGGGCAAACAATTGGTACAACTATGCCAAATTTCAAGTTGATAGCATTTGTGGTTGCTGAGAAAACATGTTGTGACATACAGACAGACAGACAGACATCGAAGTCTTTGGGACGGAACCCTAAAATAGTTTTACCCGGGTGATAAATTATAAACACGATGTTACAAACATACAAGAAAAAGGGAACAATATTTAAATTAAGTAGGTAGACTACTTTACATCAAACAAAAGTTGTATGATAAATAGATCTTGTGAAATGTAAATAATATATTTCATTCAGACAGAACAATAACACAAGCAAATTCTTTTATCTAATAACTCTAACTAATGAATAAGTAAATAGATAGACTTACCAGTTTGCACACGAGAACTCATAATTATTTAATTTAATTAAATAGGTATGTAACAATTTATTCAATATTTTACTTATCGGAGGACACTACAGTATTAAAACCTTAATTTCTTTCAATTCTTAGAACTAATGCGAAAGTATTATCATTGAAAGTCGCGTTGTGGTCTGATCACGATCTCATCTCGCGAGCTAATCGCAACTCGCTGTATTCTGATAAGATTTAATTATAGAATCGTGTTTACTAAGGCGACCTGTTCACAAGCAACGTAGTGTCTCTATTTACAGCTTGCTTACGAAGCGCTTTCGGACGCTGACTAAATTACTGAAAGAGATTTCACTGATACTATGAGAACATTTACTAGGTACTAGTTTTGAACCCTTAATTTAAACTTCATGCTGTCTCTAAAATTCGTACAGAAAATCTATTTGATCTTAATTAACACTGACACCGCTGATTATAGATACTTTCCGCTGCGCTGTTATCGGCCAAACAACGCCGGCCATGTTATGTAAAGTACATTACATGGCCGGCTTTAACTAGTGTTGCCAGTACATTTAACAAAGAAGTTCAGCTTCCGATTCTTAAAGTCCAATTGAAATCCATACTACGTATTTATTTACTATTTTATAACACCTACTAGTATTTAAAAAATAAATACAATAAAGCAATGATACAAAACGGTTTTATCAAAACACAAAAGTTGATCGCGTACTGGTATTACGCGAAATGAAATATCCATAGCAACGAATAAACAGCTATATTTGACTTAGTGAATATTTGGAAAATAAATCATAGAATTTATTTAACTGATACTAAGTTAATCATAAGTTAACGATGCCTATTATAGTGAAAGATTACACTTGGCGGCAAAGCACCACAACGATAAATATCAGAATATCCCTCAGCCCAGTAAGCAGGGAAAAGGTGGACTTATTCACGACCGATAGCTACATTAAGGCACACTACAGTCCATTTTTATTTGAATTATTCCCATTACACGATATAGACTCCGATAAAAGTAAATGTTTGGTTAAAGATGATGAAATCGTTCTTGATTTGATAAAAAGAGAAGAAATAGAATGGGATAGTTTAGAGAAAGAATTAACAAAGCCTGAGAAAATGAAACTGAAACAAGAGATTTTGGAGAAATGTCAAGAGAAGGCTAAAGAACGATTCGAAGAGAAGGTTATCAAAAAAAGTCAAATGGACAGGTTTGCTGTCCAGAAAGCGATGGACATTGACAGCAGGGACCATGACCTGATGGATTCCAGAAGGAACGAACAGAGGAAGGTGGCAATGGACGCTTTAGAAGAGTGGAGAGTGAACGCTGAAAAGAAAGAGGGAGTTACGATTGTAGAGTTGCCAGATGATCCGAAACCGGAAAAGGAAATTTTGCCGATAGCGTATAAAACAAAACTCGTAGAAGATGTGAAACCAAAGATTGAGGAATCTGTAAAGTCTCGCCCGAGGAAACCTGTCAAGGTAAGATTACGTAGAACTAGACAAAAAAGAAGATAGTAAAGGAGAAGTAAGAGGCGAATAAGGGAACAAAGGCTTGTAGTATCTACTGTTAGGCGATGGGTTTGCAACTTGTCACTGATAGACTGGTAAACATCTTAGCCTGGTTGTGCAAAATGTGGTTACAGAAGTATCAACAAGTTTCTAAAGTTGCAAATTCTGTAGCTCTGTCTACCCCACTCAGGGAATAAAGGAGTCCGTTTATGTATGTATGTATACAAAAAAGAGTTTCAATGACATTCACTGTTAGTGCTGAGCACCGTACAGCTTCAAAGGCCGGTTATCATTTCAGTTAAAAGACGCCCATTGCTCGTCATAGATCTTCCCTGGAAATATATATGTTATCAATTATTTTTGTGTTGGATTTACCACTACGCCTAAAAATCACATCTCTCTAGCAATTTAATCAATGCTTTGCCCCGCACATGTTAATTGCCCCAAAGGGAATAACGAGGGTCGCTATCGCTAGCTAAACTCTAATTTTTTTTTCTACTCGCGTTCTATAAGCCGCTTATATCGATATCGTTAACGGTATCAGAATACCACCTATAGCGTAGCCGAAGCGTAAAACAATTCTATAATGAGTGTTGCCATGGTAATAACAGTTCTATAATAATTATTAATACATTGTGTTGGGTCCGTCAGGATCACTACCACCTCTTGTCCATTAACCCACCACCAAGCAGCAGTGCTCGCATTGTTGTGTTCTGGCGTGAGGACAAGACAACCGGGGAAATTGCTAGTATAGAGTCATTCCATCTTAGTCCTCAGGGTCTTGAGAATTAAAATGTCTGAGTCTCAGATCCCCCTTGCCACCAGGTGGCTTTCTCCTTGCCATGAAAAAACAAGTTATAAACCTGTTTTTTTATGTAGTATGTAAAATGTTGACCCAAAGCCATTGAATTGGAAATGTATTTAAATTATTTCTGTCCTGCTTGTAAACCGAATAAGTTACAGACCTGGGAGGCTTGAAAAGGTGCAAAACGTTAATATTAGCGAAGGAATTTAAAAGTTACAATACGCTGTTAAACATCTTAGCCTATTTGTGCAAAATGTGGTTACAGAATTATCAACAAGTTTTTAAAGTTGTAGGTAATTCTGTAGCTCTGCCTACCCCACTCTGGGATAACAGGCGTGAAGGTATGTATGTATGTATGTTAAAAGTTACAAAATGTTATAAGATAGAAGACTAACATTAGGTTATGCATGCATCTTCCCAAAGAGCCCTGAATTTTTATGTGATTCCAAAAATGATAATGATACTATTACCCTAACTCTATGCAATCCACTTTTTTTATGGCAAGGAGACACACGAGGACACGAGCACTCAGGCTCTCAAATACGTTGTCAACTACGACTAATATGGAATGCCTCTATGCTAGTAATTTCACTGGTTTTTCTATATCTATACGAGAACAACAACAATGCAAACACTGCTGCTTAGCCGTGGGTTAATGGATAAGATGGTGGTAGCGATCCGGACGGACCCTGCACAAGGTCCTACCAATGTTTTCGCTGGGAAAATGCTTTTACCCATACCACCTGGGCCCGGGGGAGCGTAAGGTGGTTGTGTGCGACTCACTAACCGAGAGTGGCCAGAATACCCACTAAAAACCCAGCAATTCTCTCTCCACGCCATTGTTGGGGAGGGCCACAGGTTCCACTCGCACCACACATTCCTGCCAGCACCACTAACTCTTATTGACTCATTCAATGTCTGCACACTTCTACAATAAAATAAATAGAGAACTTAACTTCTACCCTAAAACTTACCATGAATGTAAAAAGATTCTCAAGATTTGGCTGAAATTGAGATCATATGATGAGATCGAGTTTTTATTCAACTAAATTATACAGATACACAGACAGTACAGACACACACATACACACACACACATAGCTTAATTAGGTACCTATTCACCTGTTTACTTGTACTTTAGCGAAGCAGTTTAGTATTAATAATTAAGTTACACCTAACGTTTAAATCTGAAATTGTTGTCTTATCTATAATTTTTGTTGTATCAGTGTACACCTACTATTTTATCACTTGTTACCCAAATGAAGAGCGGTGCTTCCCGACACAGGCAATATCAAGCTTAATGGGAAGCTCCATCCATTAACCATGTAATCAAGTGCTATTTATGAAATAAAGAATTTTGTATTTTTTGTATTTTGTATTCTTGCTCTATATAGACCCCAGTCAAGTCAGAATTCGTGGAGAAGAAGAAAGAAGAAGCGGCTAAGCGTGTACTGCCCAAACTCAGGTCGATGGGGTCCGTGGAGGTGTCCCACACTCCGCGACCCTTCCCGACCCCCAGCCGGGAGTCCGCGAGGGCCGAGGAAGACGCTTGGCTGAAGAATATAACGCTAGCCAGAAGAGCTACTGGTAAATAGAATACCTATCTTCTGGAGGTTTCTGTATTCACTGCTTTGATAGGACTACTTCTGCTACTATATCGAAATAGACGCACTAAAACATTAACAATGCCCTGATGAGCTTAGGCTTGGCGGGTACCTAATACAGGGTGGTCCAAAGACTGACGTCTAAAAAAAAAAATTTAGATGCCTCACATCCGGGGCTATCCGAATATACCCCATGTATTTTGGCCGATTTTTTGTTGTTTTCGAGTAATTAATTTTTAAAGATTTTTTCAAGAATTTTCGGGCCGAGCCGTTTATTAACATGTAACTTTTTTTGGTTGTTGTTTTCTTGAACAACTCCCTTTGCAATTCGTCGACGACATACAGGGTGGCTGTATGTCGTCGACGAATTGCAAAGGGAGTTGTTCAAGAAAACAACCCAGCAGATCTCAGCTATTTATAAGACTGACCGTACCTAGGTAAAAAAATCGGCATCGGCATCGGCATCTAGCAAGTCGGACTAGAACACGAAGGGTTCCTTACCACTCTCGTATCGGGGCCGCCTTTAGTTTAATTTAATTTAATTATTTGTTGTTATAGCGGCAATAGGGCAATGCATGGATTTTTGAATTCGCATTTCCCAACAAAATATGAAAATACCGAAAAGAGATCACCAAAAGGGAAATTAAAATTAAAATCGGCCAAGAAGTACGGATGATGCAAGCATTTTAAACTGCTAATTTAAAAGCGATTGGACATATCGTCCCTTTACTTTCTCAACCTCGTATCTAATCGATTAGTTGGATAGGAAAAGTACTCATGTTCCCTAAATAATAAAGACTACTTCCCTATCTAACTATCCGAATCAGATACGAGGTTGAGAAAGTAATGGGACGATATACTGTGACGTCATGTAACATGTCGGCTCCATGTTAAATTCTGTTTTCCTAGAAAGAGATGGAAACAAATCTTTGTTGGCTTATATCTAGGTTATTTTTATAGATATTCAAAAACATTCTTAGTCAATTAATTGTTACATGAATTAACTTTTATTGAAACTGAAAAAAATATCATGGATATTCCCTATAGAAATACACTCTGTGAAAAATTCAACTGTTTATCAACATTATTACGGCTCATAAGACTGACGGACAGACGGACAGCAGGGCTTAAGTAATAGGGCACGTTGAACAGATGCAAATAGCCCATTAATTACGTATTTATTAATCTTCAGGCTTTGTCTCCGAGGATCTTCGGCCGGAGGAGCAGGACCCTCAGTGGTGCAAGGAGAAGGGCGACGAGTTCTTCCGGGCCGGCAACTTCCTCGGCGCCGTGAGTGCGTACACGCATGGCATCACGCTGTCGGAGCGGCTGCCCAGCTTGTACGCCAACCGCGCCGCCACGCACTTCGCTTTGGGGAACTTTAATAAATGCGTAAGTAGTATACAGAGCCGCCGGCAAGCAATGCTGCCGTCCTACCGAATAAGGCAGCTAACTGCAATGTAGTGGTCGAACCATTTTAAACTCTATTGGTAACCGGACTAAATTTAAAATGTTAATACCACTACTGTGCACTTAGCCGCCTCCTTTGGTAGGACGGCAGAATGCAAGTATACTTTGCACTTTAGGGAATTCGAGAAGTTATAGGAACCAAGGCGTCGCAAAAAAGAAAAGGGAAAACCATGGTGTGTGATGTGGGGTAGTTGTTTATTTTCGTAAATATGTTTTTTATTGATTTAATTGGTTACAGAGTTATCAACAAGTTTTTGGAGTTGTTGGTAATTCTGTAGCTCTGCCTACCCCACTCTGGGAATGAAGGCGTGAAGGTATGTATGTATGTAATTGATAGTAGAGTTATCAACAAGTTTTTAGAGGCGTTGGTAATTCTGTAGCTCTACCTACCCCACTCTGAGAATGGAGGCGTGAAGGTATGTATGTATTGATAGTATACGTGCATTTCGTTTCTACAAAATCTCAAGTGCCATTCGTATGGAAAATTTGATACATAAATTAAAATGTACAGTTAATTGTAATGGTGTTAATCGGAAGTAGCTGTACATTTTAGGATTTTTAGTAAATTTAAACCACTCTTACGTTAATACGTTACTGGGACAAGGTACTAAAATTGACATCTACCTCTAACTTCATCTCTACCTACCTATTAATCTTGATTCTTAACAGCGGTCTGCAACGTTAAATTACATATATCCAATGCTTTGGAACAATAATAACAAACTAAGTACTTACCAATTTCACCAATGTTAAATTTAATCAATGTTAATCGACTGTTCGTACATTTTGACAGCATTGTTTGGTGAAATTGGCACTAACCCTCTTATTCATAAACGCACGATAGCTTAAGTGAGCTTAAAATATGTTTGGTTTTATCCTTATCCTTACAGAATGAGACAACGCATACTTTAACTAAAATATGTTTATAGTGCGTTTATGAATTGCCATCTCCAGAGAAAACCTCTTCAATTTCCACAGGTGACAGACTGCTCCACAGCCTTGGACCTGATGAAGCCACCGTGCGAGGCCAACCGCCGCAGCCGGGCCAAATGCATCGCTCGCCGCGCCGCCGGCTTGGCACGTATTGGGTTCCTCTCTAAAGCCATCGACGAGATGAAAGCTGCCAGCAAACTGCTGCCAGAAGACGCCAAGATCAAGCAAGACGTGTATGACATGGAGAAGGCTTGGGAACAGCAACCTGACTCCAACTGAAGAGACTCTGCCCAGTCGAGTGTAATAGTGTCAAGCGTCATGTTGCCTTTACTGGGGGGTGGTTGACATAGCAATGCATTTCAGTTTACGCTGAGAGAAAAGGACAGAGCTATATAACTACTATAGCTCTCTCTCTTACGCTCGCCGTAAAATGAACAATGAACTCTATTTTGACAGATATAGAAACGGAAATATGTCGTGAGATTTGTTTTAAGATCACACTGTACGAGCAGCTCTAAAGCTAGGTTCAATTTAGGGGTCGAATATTTTAACTCGTGTGTTACCTCCCCCATTTTAAAAATACCTAATTGAGTAGGATATAAGACCCATTTTGACTAGCGTCCATTTAAATGAAGTAGGTGCGATTACATTAAACTGTCAGTTTTTTTAATTTTCTTGAGTAAAAACAGTCTGAATTAGGGTTGCGTTATATGTCTAGAAAGGTAAAATTTGCGGTGCCAAAGATTTTTTAAGCCAGTATTCTAAAATCCTGAATTTTAACGGCAAGCTTAAATTTATGTATTATATTTTGCGTGACTTATTTTGTATCTATCGCATCTTTAGAATTATAGTGACCTAATTCAAAAATATTGGATTTCGAGTTAGGACTCTATGGTAATAAATATATGTCTCAAAATCGAAAGCTAAAATGTTTAATTATGTCACTATAATTCTAAAGGTGCGCTATGCTATCAGTCAGTAACTGATCAGGGCTGACATTCTGGGCGGCAAAAACTATATCATAGTTAATCTGTTATGGTATTGTTATGACGTCGACCGCCTTTACTTTCAAGTCAATAAGAGCTGTCAAAACGGTGACAATACGATAACAGCTCAAACACGATATGGTTTTTACCGTGTTGAAAAGTGGCCTTAGTGCAAAATGTTCATACATTATTTTGTAATTTTTTGAGAAATGTTTAAGGAACAATGTATCGATAGTCGATACCTATGCTATTTCGCGTAAGTCTTCGTAAGTCCCATGTTATAAATGATGAGGTAAGCAATAAATAAATTACGATATCTAATAGATAAATTATATTAAAAGGTAATTTATAATACAATTCTAATTAATTAAATACACTAGTTTTATTTCTCCACTATCTTCTTGGTGAGGTCGAGGTCGTTCAACAAAGCTTGGGGGGAGGGATCACGTCCGCGGAATCTGCGGAACACTTCCCCCGGGTGGCAACTGCCCCCTAAGGCTAAGAAAGTGTCCCGGTACCGAGCACCAACTGCCTCCAAGTCCTGGTTGCCCCTCCTCGCCTCCTCAAAAGCGCTATACACATCAGCAGCAATCATTTTAGACCAAATGAAGCAGTAATACGCTGCCGCCCACTCCTCAGAAACGATCTTGGTAAAAGACAGAGGGTGGGAATCATATTTGTCAAAAGGCAAAGCATGATACTTAGGCCATAGTTCTTTCACAACGTCCCGCCAGAAGACTTTCTTTGAATGCAACTCTAAATCTAATTTTGATAAGTACAGCTGATTGCATAAGGTATATCCTGCCATGTGTCCTCTGATCTTTTGAAGATTTTGAATGAACTCTTCCGGTAAAGGTTCGTCGGTCTTGTGATGCCCACTGATCGCTTGTATAGTGTGAGGGTCGTACAACCAATGCGTCATGAATTGCCCACACACTTCTGCAGCGTCCCATTCGACATTACACAACCCTGCGACTTCGGAGTAGTTGGCTTTGGTTAGTAAATGCCTTAGCGAGTGACCAAACCGTTGAAATAGGACACTGACTTCATTGAAGCTAAGCAGAGAGGGACTTCCTGCAGTTGGCGCTTGGAAATTAAAGATAAGTGCAGATAGGGGTGACGTGGATGTCGAGGAACATCTGTTCTGTATTGATATGTGCCAACCAGCGTCATCGAAGACGCGTATCTTCTCGTTTTGGCGCGCGTAAGGATCGAGGTAAAATCCTGCGATAGGGTTATTGCTAGAGTCATCAAACACATCGTAGAATTTAACATCCTTGTGCCATGTATGAACATCAGGTCTCTCCTCTATCCTTATTTTGAAAAGTGTTTGGCAGAGATTAAAAAGACTGTGAATAACTTTTGGAAGTGGGAAGTATTCACGAATTTTGTTTTCATCAAATTTATACAGTGACCACTTCTGCTTTCTCTGCCAGTAGGGAATGTCCCAGTGTTCCAGCTTAAAATCAAAGCCTCTATCTTGTGCGAATTTCTGCAGGGCATCTAATTCCACATCTTGCATGGGACGGGCGCTTTCAAGCAAGTTATCAAGAACCATATTCACGTTTTCGACTGATCCTGCCATTTTGGTTTCCATGCTCATATCAACAAATGTCTCAAAGCCTAGGAGCTTAGCTTGTTCAGAGCGTAACTTTCTAATTTTCTCCAAATGTGTGCTGCTCTCTATGTCTTTGTTACCATAACCTGAACATCTCTGTACATAAGCCTGCCATGCGTTCCAACGAAGACTTCTATCAGGGCAATATTGCATGAAGGGCTCGTAGATATGTGGTTGTAATGTGACTTTCCATGGGCCCTTACTAACGTCATTGCTGGTTGCCATGGATTGCAAGAGACTCTCAGGCAACTCTCGCACAATCTTAGGATCACTCAGACTGCCACTAAACATATCAGTAGCCAATTGGACTTTCTCCCGGAAAACATACCTTTCTTTCTGTAACTCAGAAATTGTGCTATGTAGTTTCCCCAAATTATTCCCTTGCTCATCTAAACCATTAAGCTTGCCTTCTAAAATATATTTATCTAAAAGCCTCTGTTCCTCATCTGTGACTCGCTTTAACTTATTTTTTTCATTGAGAGCCGCATGGAATATGGGTACGCTGTTGAATTTAGCCGACCTAGCTTTGTGAGCTCTCTCATGTATGTTTTTATATGACGCTGTTGGCATTAAAGAGCTGTTACCGAGGTATAAAGTCTTCGCCATGCCCCATGTAAGTTCTAGTTGGGCATCCAGTTTCTCCAATGGTTGGAAAACCTCCACAAATGCATTCTTGCAGTGAGGCACAGATTTTTCTATTTGGTTGACTCCATTCTCGTAGTCTAAGCTCTGTTTGCTGATGGCAGCGATGCACTTCTCGATTGTGATGTCACTGAACTCTGGCAGCCCGTTGTCTGCCAACAGTGTATTTCTTTCTGCATCCTCTCCTATTTCAGGGATGCTGAAAAAAAAGTTATATCAAGTTAAACCCAAGTCACAGTATTCATATGAAGGATGTGACTTTATTAATGGTTCAAAAAATTCATTTTAAAACATTCTCAAGGCGCTTTTGGTTCTGTGTCTGTTGTGTTGGTTCACCTGAATTCGTTATTTACTTGTTTACTATGATACATCCATTTGCACTAGTTCTAGACTGAAAATGGGCTGCAGTTGAATACAGTTAAACCAAATAATATAAATGCGCCACGTTATTAAGGTCTTATTTTAAATTTACAAATGATGAATGATTAAATCACTTCCAAATTTAAAATCTTAATTGCCTGATAGAACCAGTATGTTTGAATATAACCCATTTTTACATAAATTCATTCCATACCTCATGACACCCTATAAAGTATATTGCATTGCATTACAGCTTTAGAGTATACTAGCATTCACCCGCGACTCCGTCCACGTAGAAGTCATTTATCCCTGCTCCCTTGGGAACTGTCCCATTTTCAGGGACAAAATCTATGCTGTCCTATTTCAGGAACTAACCATTAATTTTATAATAAATAAATATTAATCTCGATCTGTTCAGTGGTTGAAGCGTGAAAGATGGACAAACATACACTTTCACATTTATAATATTAGTATGGATAGTACTGGTTTAAGGTGGCGCTGGACCTGCAGCAAATTCTATTGCAAGGCCCTTGTTATTTTTAGGTTATTTCTTAAGTTTAGGGCGGTATCTAAAACAAAACTTAAAAATACATGACAGCAAGAACACAGTGTGTGGGCCCCAATGCACAGGCCCCTGTTCCACATATCCCTACTGGTCTATCCCTCCTGGTAGGGAAGAAAGGATTTTTTTTCCACATTTAGCTACTAGGGGGGATACAATAATGTTTTATTTCCACACATTTCTACTAAGATAAAGTACAAGTACATAGAAAAATCATTTATTATAGGTAACTTAAAAAAACGATTTATTCGCATTATATACACTTTCGCAGAAAGTCGACGGAGCTCTGCTACCGCAGAGCTCCTGTTTCTGGATAGTTTGGCCCTCCGGGCCTGCTGCAAAACTAACATAACCTAAACCTACCTCATATTTTTCAATGCGATGATATCAATTTCCTGAATTATTTTATCAGTAGAGATAAGTGGAAAAGTATTCCCCCCTAGTAGCTAAATGTGGAAAAAAAGTCCCTTCTTCCCTACCAGGAGGGATAGACCAGTAGGGATATGTGGAACTGCCTTGCACAGGGCCTGTAGGTGTTCTACTTTTACTACATGGCTAATCTGGCACTGAGAGTATACACCCATCAGGTAATGTAACCTATATTATGATTAATGTTACTAATGATAATACCCAAGCAGTTCTTTGGATTATTATAATTAGTACCGTCAAAAATGTAAAAATATGCATGTAAAATATCCTGAAGTGTCATATTCAGAGTAAATCAGGTTAGGAGTTTAGGAACCAACGTTAAGTATGTATAGTAAGTGCATCAACAAATTAAGAATGAACCGGACGCTAGAAATACAACCCGTCGAGCAAGGTTATACAAATTGCACCACTATTTCTAAACCCCGCTTCACATCATTATAACATAAAGGAACCTAAAAAGTATACTCCTAGCTTATACTACTCTAACAACTCCTATAAATTGGATAAAACCATGTACTTTTTATTTATACAAAACAAATCAATGAAACTTACAGTACGACGTATCCCGCATTACGTTTGTTTTGGTAGAACTGCTTCTTTACATGTCTGGTTATTACTTTAGTGCGCAGAAAGGATAAGGCCATTTTCTCAAAAACTTAAATAAAGAAAATCGAAAACTATTTCATAATCTAGCTAGATATCGGGCCGCACCGCGATTTCAACCTGACATTTCATTCATTGCAGAAATGTCATTTGTGTCTGTATGTTGGTCAAATAGGGTTGTCATATCAACATCCTAGGCCCTTTTCTTCCGTGGTTTTTTGTATCGATTATTTACGATTAATATAGTTATACAAAATGTATTTTTAGTTACACATTTAAAATATTTAGCTTAGCTTTATAATCCTAATTCATATATTATAAACGCGAAAGTGTATTCAATTGTTTGTTTGTTCCGGTTACAACAGATTTCCATGGATAAATTACTCGTATTATAATGTTATATGTTTACTTAAGTGTTTTTTACTTTTACTAGCGAATTATGGTTTTTTTTATAGTATTTTTGGAAATTAATGTTACAAAAATGAGGTGGTGAGGATGAACGTCGGGGAAAGGATAGTTTAATTTATATCTTTAAAGTTTTTTTTTTAAACGTATTTAATGGAATTATATATATATATTGTAACAATGCAGTTGTTACGCTGTTTACCTGTGCTGCATTTTAACATACAAACAAGCTTAATTCACTTCAATTTAACTTCATTTCACTTCATTTTCATTTAAATTCGTATTGTAAACATCTTTATGAATTGTTTACTAATAACTGTCAAACAGACAGCTCAATTCCACAGATTATTTTAGTTGCGTTAACCACAAATCGATCTTTGTCAAGTGTTGACGACACTTATCCAACAGATGGCGTTACTAGCCATTCTGTGTAACTTACTTATATTTAAATCTTTTAATAAAATTAACTTCAACATAAATATAAATAACCTTTTAATTGTTACTTGTTATTAATTGAGGTTCGCTGACGATTTAGTCCTGGTAACTGACAACGCTCAGTCGCTCCAACACATGCTACAACAGCTGACAGAGGCAAGCAGAATAGTCGGACTTACCATAAATAAATCAAAAACGAACATAATGACAAACAGAGAAGAAAGGACCATAGTAGTAGATAATGAAAATATTGAATATGTACAGAACTACACATACCTAGGACAAATTATCTCATTTAGAGACCAGACGACTCTAGAAGTAGAGAGAAGAGTATCAAGTGGTTGGAAAAGATTCTGGTCGCTTAAGGAGATACTTAAGAGTAAGCACTTTCCAATGTCAGCCAAGAAAAAAGTTTTCAATTTGTGTATCCTCCCATGCATAACCTATGGCTGCCAAACTTGGGCACTGACTCAGAAACATCTCCAAAAGCTTAGAACCTGCCAAAGAGGAATAGAAAGAAGTATGATGAACATCACATTAAAAGATCGTAAAAGAGCAGAAGAAGTAAGATCAAAAACAAAAGTAGAAGACGTAATTAAGAAAGTAAGAAAGTTAAAATGGCAATGGACAGGACATATGACTCGGGACAGTAAGGAAAAATGGACCAAAATAATTACTGAATGGCAACCACGAGACGGTAACAGAAAAAGAGGTAGACCAATTAAAAGGTGGATGGATGACATCAAGTCTATAGGGGGCGCCACCTGGACCAGGAAAGCCGTTAATAGAATGGAATGGAAACAGCTGGGAGAGGCCTATGTGTCACAAGACACGCTGACCACTAATCCGGACAATCCGATGTGTTAGAGTCTAAGTAAATTTGTTTAAAAATATAATGTAATACCGTTTTAGTTTCAGCAATAAAGGCTATTATTATTATGTATGTCTTTACCATTCACGGGACTATGAGAGTCCCGGACCTTTGGAAGGCGTACATGGAGCCGAAGCCAACACGCAGAGGCCCTTTAGACAAGTTTAATTTAGTAAAGTGATGGGACACCAACCGGCGATTGTCCCTGAGTTCAAACTATAGAAGTATGCTCCCACGGAAAACCAACGGTTAGGGTAGGACTATTTAAGAAGGATTGAAGTATTAAAATAGGCTCTATGAATGAAAAGATATGGACAGGTGAACTAGGCTATTGATGAAACTACGGCGCCTGCCTGGCCAATGCTAATTACTTTGGTTAAAATGGCAGGCGGTGACTCGCCAACTCAATGGAATGGGCCTCCCGAAATAGCCGCATATATATAGCAGCAGGGAGGTAACAGTTCCAGAGGGGCTAAGGGTGGAGAAGTGCTTCTGGACTTTAAACGACCATAAGGTGCCCACTCACCACTTATGCAACACATCCACCCTTCGAGCATATAGCTCTTGCGACTCCACTCTGACCGGCCGATAAAGGCAAGCCAGAGGTGAGGGTCTGTTCCTCGTCGTTATACACTCCAGCCGGCCGGTGAAGGCAAGCGTGAGGTGAGGAACAGGACCTACCCTCGGGAGCATTCAGGTCCGTGGTGTCGCCACTCACCAACAGCTCGCCACTAGCTAAATAATGTATTCTTTCTTATCCGATTCAGCGCATGAGAAAATAATGGAGGGTATGTTGGTGTCTTACCTACATGACCGATATTTTCACTCATGACGCGAATTGGCTTTCTAGCATTTCTTTGTTCGCCCTACTCGTATTCAAAATTAACCGAAATGGGCGAAAGATTATAAAAGGGCCGCGCTCATTTCATTCGTCCTCTTTACCGCCTCAGCTACTACACTTCGAACACTAGTATTAACGTTCGTATAGGTACTTAATACCTATCTATAAAATCGGTGCAAATCCCCAAATCGGGTAAGTTCAGTGCAACGAATTAACTATCTATCCTATTTCTATATTGCTGTGTAATGTTATCGTGTTCTATATTTTCCTATTGTGTGTTCTTCTAGATTATTCCAAATTATTATTTTAACCATTTTTATTTCTAATAACCGACCTTTACTTCATAACGGTCGTTAGTATATTAACTTCCTTAGTAAAGTGTTATTTTGGCTTAGCTTTTCTTTGTTTTATGTAACTCCGTTCCGATAGTTCTTGCCACCGCCAATAATTAAAAGC
This sequence comes from Acleris emargana, assembly GCA_927399475.2. Taxonomy (NCBI): domain Eukaryota; kingdom Metazoa; phylum Arthropoda; class Insecta; order Lepidoptera; family Tortricidae; genus Acleris; species Acleris emargana. The sequence goes on from OV656846.1 coordinate 3,477,048, forward strand.
GCTATTCCCTCGGGCTTTACCCAACGGCGGCTGGCATTAACTGTCCCAATGCTGGACACCAGGCTCACACAGCCAATGCTTGGGTTTACAGGGAGCACCGATTACCGATCATGATTCACCGTTCAGGGATCACCGTTCACCTTTCACCGTTCACCGTTCATAATCACCGCTGGGAGTACACCTCCGCTGGGAGCGTTCACCGCTAAGAGTACACCAACGCTGCTACCCATCTACTCCTCCTCTACTCACCTACTTGGCCGGCGCGGCGTCTATCTCCGGGACCAGGATCGTCGAGTGGGGTCCGGTGCTACACACCGGGTGCTACCCCCCTGACGCCAGGATCCTGGCATCGTACACCGTCGGGCTGCCGACGGGTTGCCTTCACCGCCGCTCCGCGTCACTCTAATTACGAGGGAAGTGCGATCCACTTCACGGAAACAGACCACACCCTACGAACCTACTACCCTCTTCTGTTCACACTACCGGAGTTCTTTCTAGTAAATTATATAAACCTCTATCGAGTTTTCTTGCCACCCGGTAGGACGTGACAATATATATATATATATATATATATATATATATATGAGAAATGCTAAATGACAACAGATGGCGCTTTCTTTTATCCTACATATTGTCCGTTAGATGTCACTGTAGAATCGAAAAATGTTAAGAGTTTATCTTTCATAGATTTAAAAGCACGCGAGCGAAGCCACGGGTTAAATATTGTAGTCAATAAGTAGTTATGTCAATGAAATAACAGCTTAAATGTTCATTTATTTATCTTAAACTTAATCTTTTCTCCATCCTCCATAACAGCTACACTATCAATGATCGCCACATTAATCATTTCACATGAACATAAAACATTACAGGTGTTGCAGCTCCTCTGTTCTTGGATCACGGTAACTTTTTCTTCTAGAACCTTCCCAACCGGTTTTTGTTCTCGAACGGGAGGATTGCAGCAGAACTCTGTATCCAGACCCATTTTCTCTCCATCTTCCAGGGTCTGAGGAAGGTGCTGGTTCAGAGTTTCTGGGAGGAGCAGGCTGGCTATACCCCCGGCGACTAAAAGGGCGCCCATTATGATGAGTGGAAGGACCATGATGTCAGAACCCTGAAATTAAAGGTACAGAGTTCGTCAGGATAGCTACCATCACTTTCCGAACCCCATCAAGCAGTTGTGTGTTGTTATAAAGGCTAAGATAGCCGGTAAATTGACGCGCACGCAAGAATACCATCAGGTGACCCGTCTGTTCGTTTGCCTTATCCATGGCATACAACAAGTCTAAGAAAAAACTGTAAAAACCCGAATGCATGTTTTATATTGTCATGTAGGTATGTTAAATACCGATATTACATGCTTATTATTCCACCGAATTATTAAAAAAAAAAAGTAAGTAAGTAGGTACGTATTCAGTCACACTCGCGACTCTAAGACGAATCTAACAACATCTCGTTTGTCGAAATCCTATGCTCTACGTGGGAAGAAAAAACTTACATACACACACACAAGTCAAAATCATGACCCTCCCTTCTTAGAGAGTCTGGTAAAAAGGTTGTCCGTTAGTAACACGCTGGCTCACCAGATAGTTCACAAGCGGGATGAAGATTGGTCCAAGCATTCCGAGCACAGAGCTGAGGCTCATACCAAGTCCTCGTACTACCGTTGGGTACAGTTCTGAAGCCATCAGTGGAAGCACCACGAAGGAAGAGGATATGCCCATCTTACCCACGCAGTACAAGGCCAGGGTAACGTACTCTTCTGAAAAAGGAGGAAGGGATTAAATTTGGCTACGGAACACATTTTTCTATTTTTATTAAGTACTACATTGTGGGAGTGATGTGGCCATGGTGCTCTTACTGTGAACTAAATGGTTAGGGAACCTGTACATATAGTCAAGGTTAATTGGTGTGTAAGTATGACGGGTACATACATACATACATTAAATCACGCCTGTTTCCCAGAGCAGAGGGGTAGGCAGAGACCACTTCTTTCCACTTCCTACGATCTTGACAAATGACGGGTAATTGTACAAAAAAAAACAAAAGATGGACAAAACGTATCGTAAAGCTGTTACTGTATTAGGGAAAATTCTGATTCTATATCTCACCATGTTGCACCAAAAAAGTGGTCAAGCACGCGATTCCCCCCACCACCATGCTCATACACAGCGTCCACCTCCGCCCCAGCCGTTCCATGGACGGCCACAGAAACAGATACGTTGGCAACTCCACAATCCCCGCCAAAAAGAAGTTCAGAAACTCATCTCCTCCCAGAACTGGAGCATAATACGACAGCCCAACATATACACTGGTATTTGTGAACCAGATAAATGTTATTATTATGGTTTTCTTGCGCAAATTAGGCGTTCTGAACAGATCCATGATTCCATATTTGCGGGACTTCTCCCTTTCTAAATCAAGTTTGAGTTTGTCAGATTCGTATTTGCGGCGGAGGTGCACCATGTAGTTGGCTGGTAGCGACTTGTTGTTTATTCTGAAAAGTTAAAATGCACATTTAAAGACGTCAATATGTCAAACGGCATGACGCTCCAGAACTCTTCAGATAACTTGTATCAGAATATTCATCTACACAATAAACCATACTTAAGTGACAGTATTTACCAGGTCAAAGCTAACCTTCCCGATCTGGCCCATAAGTAGGATCGACCGTGTGGTCTCAACATCGAGAAACGGCATCGTGATGTTCAGAGCTAGTTGCCTTTACAGCTGAACCTCTCTGGATCATTGAAGTAATCCAAAACTTCATACTAACCGGGCCATATTCCTGAGTATAACCTCAGCCTTTTCAAATTGTCCTCTAGCCAGCAGCCACCGCGGGCTCTCAGGCATGGGCCACAGGAACAAGAAGAAGCAGAGGAATGGTAATGTTGTGGCCAGGGCCAGTTGCCTCCAGTCCCGCACCACGTAGACTACTCCTGCGAGGAGTATCAGTCCCAGCGAGTACGCGATGTTGGAGAGGATGGTGCAGAGAGTTCGGTGCTTTGGGCCCACCAATTCTATGGCTGAAATTTGTAACATATCGCACCTTCAGTACAATACTGACCTAATTCAAAATTTCAACTTTCAAGTCATAAATGTATTAGTTATTATAGAGACCTAACTCGAAATTTAAAATTTCTGAATTGGGTCACTATTGTTCTGTAGTTGCGAAATATCTGATTTTCTGATGGATAAAGTCAATTAAAAAACCGTTACTTTCGCTATCGTACAACTACTCACAGAGAGATTGTTTTTGCAATGTTTTTTGTTTGGTTACTCAGTACCTATAAGTCTTTTGTATTCGAGTAAGATACCTATAAAAGTATACCTCCAGGAAATCATATCTGAAAAATATGCCACATCAAAAATATTATAGTTCTCAAGGCAAAACAGGTGAACAAAGGGCTTTTAAAAAAATAAAATACCTATAATAGCCTTTTAATTATAATTTGCTTCAAGCTTCAAGTTGTTTTAAACTTACCCAAAACATAAGGCGTGGCCATAATAGCTGGAACCGTGAACCCTACCCCGATCCTATAGATCACCCAGATCACGTAATTCTGGGCGAATGCCGTAGCTACTCCAAAAACGCACTCAATGAGGAGGTAGATGAAGAACGACGGCTTCCGCCCCAGGGTGTCCTGGAAGAAGGGTTTAAAAGGTCAAAAAAAGTATTTATTAAGGTTTCTTGAGTGCTGTGCCTATTTCAAAACACAATGGAGAAGGTCAATTAGCACAAAGGCCAAGTAATGGTTAGTGGCCTCTGAAACAAAAAATAAAAAAATCAAAGTTCGAAATATGTACCTATTGACTCTTTTACACGTCGCCAACATTGGAGTGAATCTACTACGCTTCGGACAAGACCATCATTGCGGGAAGACGCGTCGCAAGTAAACTCCAGGAGAAGGTCATTGTTTCAATAACCTGTAGACATTTTCATCTTACAATGACAATCTCAAAACTGCTAATCAGAACTTAGATGGAATGTCTTTATGTAAGTATATTCACCGGTTGTTTTACCCTATACTAGAACAGAACAATGCGAACACTGCTCATTGGCGGCAGGTTAACACGTCCCCTGTCCGGGTGCCCCCAATGTGGGGTGTCATGAAGCTTCTTTTTTTTTCTCAATCAATACAAAATGCTATAAACTTGAAATTTGGTATATTTTTTATTAATAATTGAAAATGATTTGATTGAAAATCTTTATTAAAATTTAGGCTAGTAAATATGGACCGTATTGCATATATAATAAAAGTCATAACAAAATGAGTATTTTCTTTTGCGGTTACCAAGCATATTATCTTAGATACGGAACCCCCGGTGCGCAAGTCCAAGTCGCACTTGACCGGTTTTTTTCAGGAGTTCGTGCTTCCACTATGGGGTCACATCCCCATACTAAATCCACAGTATTGGACTTGTGACATTGTCAGATCGTTTTGTATGGGGACAGTGAACGTGTTAGAGGGTAAGAACAGAGGCCATACTTTGAAAGTTTAGGTTTAAAGTTGCATTGGTTTGACGACGCGCTGGCCTAGTTGGTAGTGACCCTGCCTACGAAGCTAGCGGTAACGGGTTCAAATCCCGGTAAGGGCAGATATTTGTGTGATGAGCGCGAATATTTGTTCCTGAGTCATGGATGTTTACTATGTATTTAAGTATATATTTCTCTATATAAGTATTTATATCGTTGTCGAGTACCCATAATACAAGCCTAGAGCTTAAATTGGGACTAGGTCAATAGGTGTGACATTGTCCCGTTTTTTTTTTTTTTTTTTTTTAATTAGTTACATCCCTTTTTCTAGATTTAATCCCGATTGGGAAATAATGCCCACCAGAAGTTTCGAGTTGAGTACCTACTCCGTAACTGGTAATGATCTAGTTTAGTAACACAGCAGAAAATGAAGTAAGAGTCTAAGATCATCCAGACGTCTCCGGAAATTTCCGGACTTATGGCAACTGTACCTGGAGGTAACCGAAGATGTAGTTGCCGACAATACCACCGACGGCGAGAAGGACCAGACCCAGGGTTGGGTAGAAGTCCTTGCTGCAGACCAGGTTCCACTGGAAAAAAACAATGTTACAGGCATGACATGAACATTCACTTTGACGACGCGGTTAGCCTTTAGGCTATTTGGTAGATGTCCCTTCCTACGAGGCTAACTAACGGTTCCGGGTTTGATTTACAGTAAGAGAAAATATTGGTGTGACTCATAGTCATAATTCAAAAATTTGAAGAGTATTTGTTTTTGAGTTTGTACATAATAACAAGGGAACAGGTCAGAGTGATCGATCGACCGCCTGGGTAGCCCCACTCATCATCATCATCATAGTGTATAGGTATTATTTAAGTATGTTTATCGTTGCCTAGTCCCTTAAAGTGGACCTTAAGTAGTTTGGGACAAGGTCAATTTGTGAAATAATCAAACGATATCGTAATTGGTCGGTTATATAAGTTCGTTTTATCAAGCTTTCTCCTTAGTGCTTACCGATAAGTCACTTCAGTAAGAACAAGTACTTAAAAAATTCTGCACCTAGTGCATATAGGCTTTCCCTAAAAAGTGATAGCAACATCTAAGCGGAATCATGTTAGTAACCTCGCTGACGATGGTATTCTTGTACACGCTGCGGTCGTAGACCCAGCTGTTACAGGGCACCACGGCGGCCGTGGGCTCCAGGATCCCCAGCGAGGGGTCCTTCATCAGCTCAGAGTAGTTCCGGTCGTACATGCTGCACTGAGAATACTCGAGCACGCCATTCTTCATCTCAAAAGGAATACTGGAAATAAGAGAAACATCTTCATGTGGCATAGAGAAGACAACGAACACTTAGGTTACCTGATGGTAGTGCGTTTTGAGCCTCATGACCATGGCAATTTTAAAGACTGCGAATGCGTTGCCAACTCTGATAAACAAGATGGAATGCCTGCATGCTAGTACCTTCACTGGTTGTCTGACTTCACATTGAAACATCACAGTTACTACTGCTGCTAGCTGATGGGTATGATGAGTATGCAGTGGTTATTACTGCTATATTTGGAGGCTGAACCCGTCTTCTCTACGCTTTGCATATTTCATATTGGGATACACGTTTTAACAATTTATGAAAATTTGAAAACCATTTTGAGGAATAGGCATCTCGAAACCATATCTGCAGTGAGATTTGAAAATGTATGTTAGAATATATTGAATTAATTATATTATATACAACAACCGCTACGCAAAAGTAGTGTAGGACGCCCTCCAGCTAGGTGGAGCGATAACATAATAAATGTGGTCAGGAGCGGTTGGAAACAAAAAAACTCAAGACCGAGCTCAGTGGCATGTCATGGGAGAGGCCTATGTCCAGCAGTGGACGGAAGTGGGCTGATGAAGATAACGATGAATTAATTATATCAAAATTAAGAAAAGACTTGACATTCATTCGCAAGCAACCCACCCATTAACAAAAATCCATGTGGAACCCGCCAAAGTTTCTTCGCCTGAGATCAGTTTTTCACTACAGCCCACCATCACCAGATCTCATCATGTAACCTACTCACCTGAGATTGTTGGGTTGGTCCTGCGTGAGGTCGAAGCCAGGCGCGCGGCACCAGTGCCGCACGTCGGCCGCCATGAACAGCTGCGCATACGCATGAAAGCCGCACGGCAGCACCGCCGGAAGCAGCACGCCGCACACCACCAGCCGCTGGTACCGCCCCCACGAGCCAACATCCTCGAGGATCGCGTCGAAGTCCATGGGAAGAGCTGAAAGGTAATCAGTTTTTTTTTGCTGGAAAAGGCAAAGAGCTCACGTCATTATCCTGAGCTTTTAACTTGTATCGAGTAAGTAACGTTAAATAATTGTGACCGAGAAAATATGTTATGGCAATTGATATCAGCGCCCTCTCGTATGTATTTAGTACTTTAAAATGACAGCAAGTTAACATAGACGTTGATGTTTTTATCGTCACCGACTTTAGTAAAATAATGTGAGTTTTTTTTTTGTATTTTATTAGTTACATTTCATTATTTTAAACTTAACTACTAATCTTGAATATTAAAGATTTTATAAGTTAAGGAGTCTTAACTAGAAACACTTATCTACTGTTATTGTTATAAAAATCACACATACGTTAATATGCAATAGGTACATGCTTAGATGCCCCGAAAAATTATGCCATTTATCAAAAGACGCAAGATAGAGTATCTCGGCCACGTGCTTAGGAACAACAGATACAGGCTGCTGCGGCTGATCATGATTTTGACGACGCGCTGGCCTAGTTGGTAGTGACCCTGCCTACGAAGCTAGCGGTCCTGGGTTCAAATCCCGGTAAGGGTAGATATTTGTGTGATGAGCGCGAATATTTGTTCCTGAGTCATGGATGTTTACTATGTATTTAAGTATATATTTCTCTATATAAGTATTTATATCGTTGTCTAATACCCATAATACAAGCCTAGAGCTTAAATTGGGACTAGGTCAATTGGTGTGACATTGTCCCCTGATATTTATTTATTTATTTATGATGGGCAAAGTGGAGGGGAAGAGACGCGCTGGGCGAAAAAAAAATCGTGGCTACGAAACATCCGGGAGTGGACCGGTATCGCTTACATCGAAGAGCTGTTCCGGCTGGCTGCGGATAGGGACGAGTACAAGAAGCTGACGGCGAACCTTCACGATTGAGGAGGCACTGGAAGAAGAAGACATGCTTAGTGTTATGATTTATGGTTATCATTTTTTTTACAATTGTCCTTACCTAACATGTGTCGCCTAACTATGTTTTGGACTTGGCCTGCGGTTTGAGCTTCTATTGAGCATGATAAATCATCCGATGAAAACGTGTATTTACTTTAGTGGGTTCGTGCTACAATATATTAAGTGTAGAATGCATTAGCAATAAATAGGATAATTACTTACCTATGTATTTAGTTTTTATCTATGCCTGTTTTCTTTTTCTATGCACCCACTATGTAAATTTCTGATTAGTTATTTGGTCGACTGGTAGAGAATGCCATTTGGCATTTGGTCCAGGATATAACAACCGCAGGGTATTTAGTACAAAGTTGATCCATAAATTATATGAAAAAAGTTTCGATCAAATCATATGGGACTATGTAAGGAACCTCAAAAATATAAAAAGTCACCGCTATTCTACACAAGTTTCCAAATATTTTTGAACACAAATGTAATAGGTATATGTTATACTTTAGTGGAATAGAATATACTATAATAGACATACCTACCTGTTCTGATGCCAAGTGCTCAGCTCGGCAGTCCAGCTTACGACGGGTTAGTCCAGCCAGCGGGCGCGGCCGACTGACTGCCACTTCAGCCCTAAACGCTACCGGCACGGAATACACACAGCGTGTTCTATTTATCTATTAGACATTTTTTTCTTGTAGGTATGTATTCAGCAGCTATGGGACAGCATCGAATACTCGTAATCGGTAGATTTGTCCCCACTGCCGACTACGAGTATTTTCGTAGATCTTTATTCTAAATCTCATAGATTATTTAAAATGCTGGCAAGGAAAAGAGGGCATCAATGAAAACTTTGGCATTGGAAATATAATAAATATTATCAAGTGAAAAAAGTTCCATACATTTTTTTTTTGCCAGACGTCATGTTTATTTTTTAGACTCATATGGACTGTTTTGTAGGTATGCAATTATTATACTACGAGTATATTCGTAATGGCAGGCAACGTGTTAAATTCAAACTCTAATTAGCACGTAGCCAAGTTGCAAACGCTACCTATATTTTTATTTTCTATCACTCAAAATGTATGGGATGACTCTGATCTCTGCTGCCATCTGCTAAACTTCGACAACAGCTCCAAAAATTCAATGGTCAGATTGCTTCAATAGCCAGTCCAGTGTACTTACTTATCGTCGGGCGAGAATACGTTTGTGCCATATCCAAGCACCCTTGTATGGGTATGGCACAAACGCCACAAACGTATTCTCACCCGACGTTATATTAGTAGAGGTCAGTAAATCTACCAAAAAAACTAACACGTTTTAGTTTTGAACAGTGACATCTAGCGGACAATAGGGTAAAAAAGCGCCATCTGTTGACGAATAGCATTGATTTTGAGCAATAGTATTGAGAATCGCATCGGTCGAGATTACTGCTGGAGATCATGTGTTGCGTACTGCTAATTCAGCGTTGCCAGACGTCCCGATTTTGGCGAGACGTCCCGATTTTTAAATCATAATTGAATATCCCGCTTTTCGGGAATAACTTGACCGTGAGCCACAAACAAGTGTGGAAAAACTAAAATACATTTTCTATGGCTATTTTCATCTTTTGTCACGTAAACGTAATTTAAAACTTAAATAAAAGATACAATTTAAAAAAGTCCCGCTTTCGACGAAAGAATCCCGCTTTTTCACTCAAAACGTTTCAAAATCCCTACTTGGCAAAAAATATATCTGGCAACGCTATATTCTACTGATTGCACCAGAAAGTCCTGAATTAACAATCGTACAATAGTCTCTTGTACAGTCAAGGGCATAAATATGTATACACCCCAAAGTCTCAAAAATATGTACAAAGACCTTATTAATATGGCAATAAGGTCTGTGTACATATTTTTGCACCTTTGTGCGGATATTTATTTTTACGCTTGACTGTCCTATGCCATTTTCAATTTCGGTCTGCTTACAATTTTTTTTACTTATCATTTTGCAATTTTTTTGTTTTCCAACTTCAAATTCAACGGAGCAGCCCGTACATGGACGCGTGCGCAATTATCCCATTCTCGGCAGTCAGTCAATTCGATTAGAGGAATAATTGTAGGAAGGTCGGGAGAGGGCGGCTGGCCGATTTACATTGCTGTCCGGAAGACGGGACAGGTATTTTTTACCCAACTGTGGCGAAGCCCAAAGGGACGGTTTTGTGTTTGACCTATATGTATGTATGTAGTAGGTCCTTTCCTACGTCCCCTCGTAATTACTCAAAGTGTCAACCGATTTGGATAAACGATACATCATTCGTCTTGATGGCGCGAGTGGTTTTTAAAGGAATTATATTAATTATAAGTATAAGAACGTATGGTTTGTAATAATACTTATTCATCAATGTAGTCGACTATGGCGACAGGATATCCGCTGCACTTAATGTAGACCTACCTAGTTTAGACTTGTTACATTAGTCTCGTTAAGCAACTAATGACTGAAAAAAACGATCGTCCCGAAAATTTAATTTATTGGACTTATCTGTGATTAACCCAGGGTCTCAACAAAAAAAAACAAAGATTACAGTTTGCATATCCCTTTCTCCAGATAGTGTTATAATATAACTGCAAAATAACGGCACAACCTTCGAAGTTTCTTATTAAATCCTTCTTACAGTCCGACCAGCGAGTGGTGACGAAAAAAGGCGGCAAATTCAAAATATCAGTAGCTGGTAACACGAAATGCTTAGCGACTGGATAGGTAATCAGTAGTAATCACAATGTGACAGCTTGTTTCATAGATGAAATAGTTGCCATATGAAGAATTTGAGAAAAATGATTGTGTCACGACTCGCTGGTCGGACTCTTGTAAACCACCAAAGAGGTTTTGGGTAAAAGAGTTGTCTTTTGTAAAAATCATACATTTTCAAGGTTTGCGGCCATTAGTAAAAGTGGTAAATTATGATAGAATGATTAAAAATAAACATATTTTGTTAAGTAATGTATCTAATACTCTTAAGTGCATTGGAGTCGAGATATTTAAATATTTATACCTGGACCACAGAATAATAACTAGTAACTAGCGTTACAGAAGCTTTACTTCACAACGGTTTTCAAAGAAATATGTACTCAATCTGATAGACAATATGATTTAATTTAGCTCGCGTTCCAGTCGAGCACGTGTTCATTTACATACCTTCTAATTTTTTTTGAGGAAATATGGGCCTTTATTCACTGTACTACGGTTCATAATAAGTTAGACGTGGTTATACGTGGTTATACGTGTGTCGTCTTTCGCTTGCGGCAGCCTACTAGATTGGCCCTTCCGCCGTGGCCGGCGCCTGGAGGTATGTTTTTAATACCTACACGCGGAGTGACACAGGCCTGCCTGGACATACTTTTAGTACCAAAAACTGAACACTTAAATCTTTAATATCTGCGCTCCGATATTGTTTAACGCCAAAAATGAGATACATATCTATATGTATTTAGAGGTACTCTAAATAACTTTGTAAAAATTACCCGGTGTGGCCTCTGAGAAAATCCTCTCGAGTATGTCAATATCATACAAACTTACCCAATGCTCTTCCTTCATGTCATTCCCCATTCATTAGTTTCATGGAACAATAGAATCAACGCGCATTGGATGCCCCATCCGCTAACCGGGACACGACACGAGGCTCTCTCACGGTCAGATTTTGTAAATTTGTTTTCTATTAACCAATTGAACCGTTAATTGAGTAGTAGGGGACCGGAACTTCGTATGTAGCTATTGTTTCTATTAATAAATAGCTTTACTAACTACCTCGTTGGATATGACTAACATGAGTTTTGATAAATATACCTTATCTTATCTTATCTTACAGATGGGCCCTTCCGAATACACTTCGACCCTTTAGGATCTTTTGTGCAATTACATTTACAAAGTCAGCTGTTCGAATGTGCAGGTTTCCTCACGATGTTTTTTCTTCACCGTAAGAGCACCGGGTAATGTACAGTCAAGGGCATTAATATCTATACAGCCATCGCGTCAAATATGTATCATCATCATCATGTCAGCCGAAAAACATCCACTGCTGGACATAGGCCTCCCCCAAGGCTCTCCACTTAGACCGGTCTTGTGCTTCTCGCATCCACCGCGTTCCCGCGATCCTTACAAGGTCGTCACTCCATCTTGTTGGAGGCCTACCCACAGCTCGTGTCCCGGTCCGCGGACGCCACTCACAATATGTGTATACATGGACCTAATTGCCAGTGGCATAAATGTGTCTAGATATTTTTGACGTCTTGGTAACGAATATAAATAAATGTCCTTGAATGTACTTAAGTTGGAAGAACTCATTGGTACATGGTGACCGCGAGGGTTCGAACTCGGTACCTTACGGTCACGAGTCGACCCCCTAAGCCACTAGGCCACCGACGCTCTCTCAATATGCCTCCTCGTAGACCTTTAGGAAACCATAGGTGAACCTGCCAGGGTCTCCTCTATTCTAGGCAGTAAAAACCATACGTCGGTGAAACTGCAAAAACACGTAAGTAACATTTGAAATAAGGAGCAAAATGCACCTTTTTAATGAGACTGCAAGGTTTATTTTGCTCTCTCATAAATTTGTTAGTTACGCGGTTTGGCAGTATCACCGATAATATTCTTTGACCTGTTATGGTACTTATGGTATTGCTTTCTCGGGCGCCATTAGTAGAAGGTAAATAAGAGCTATAAAAAAGGTTGACAATACGATAACAGATGAAAGACGAATGGTTTGTATCGCCTAGAATGGAGGCCTTGATAAAGTATTACCTGAACTCAGTCGCCTAAGAGGACAAAGACAAAAAATACTTTTAAAAAGTTTCACTGATCGATTTTAAGCCGCTAAATGTACTGAAAGCGGAGGCGATACAGTGCAGTGCGTTCCCATGCTAAGACCGCCTCCACAACGCTTTTGGAACGCGTTTATGTGCGTTTGCGACCGCCTATCTATCTATCGTTCTTACTAAGGAAATTATTATTATTATTGATTAGCCCAATATCCCACTGCTGGGCAAAGGCCTCCTCCCTTGTTTTCCACACCTCTCTCTCTGTGGCAATCTTTGGCCAATCATTCAGAAAAGCGTCCAAGTCATAAAGAAAACGTCAAAAAATTCATGATCTGGTGTTAAAAGATAGAAGGATGACTATATCAGGCATCTAATTGAGCTCTCTGGATCTCTAGTATACAAAGCATATTGACTGAGCATATGAAGTCTCCGCTCGTCGGGTGCCTAAAATGTTAAGCGACGAACAAAAGAAAATACGATGTGAGATTTCATACATACATACATTAAATCACGCCTGTTTCCCAGAGACCAGAGGGTATTAATATTTGTGTGATGAGTTCCTGAGTCTTGGGTGTTTTCTATGTTTTTAAGTATGTATTTATCTATATAAGTAAGTTAATCGTTATCTAGTACCCATAGTACAAGCCTAGAGCTTAGTTTGGGGCTAGGTCAATTTGTATGAGATTGTCCCCAAAAAAAAAAGTATAACATATAGGACGGTTGGAAATGAAGACTACGCAAAGACAATTAGTTCATAATATGAAATGACTTTGTAATGGTACGTAGTTTTAATAAGTCTAACTGACTTAACTGTCAAGTCAGTAAGCGGCAAGACAAATATATTTTAATGATTAAAATCTTTGAATGGTTAAGGAATTCAGGTAATTAAACTAATATAACTTAGACATTATAATATGTATTTTGAATTAATAAATACAACTCCTTAGCACCCTCATTGTTTCCAAACTCCTGCCGATCTTCAAACGTTGCATAAACTAGATCTTATGGCACATCTTCCGGTACCATTCAGGGTCGTTTCGTGCTGCCGTCTCGGGTCGGCCATCTTTGTGTCGGTAGTGGAACTCACTGACGCCGTTGCCTGGAACCCCGTTCACCACAAACCGGCAGAAGCGCTCGACCATGCGCGCCTCCCAGTCAGCCGAGACGTAGTGGACAGCTTCATGTTCCACTAACACCTGGAAGAAGATTTTCAGATTGAAGTACTTAAATAAAGGGCCTACGCAGCGGTGCTGAAGTGAGCAGAACAGCTGATGTCGACTGAGTGGCGGAGAGGAGTGTGATCACCGGTAGACTGTCACACTGTTACGGACTGATGCATGTATGTTCGTATTTACACATGGGTTGCCACTAAACATAATAAGTACAAAAAAGGCCTACACAAAATCAAATTTTATGCCGTTTTTTTTACGTAGGTAAGGTAAGGTAGGTTGCCTGCCAGTTAGTCATGTCCAGCATTGATGAATGAAGAAGGATGCTTCTTTATTTTTGTATGGTTTCAGGCTTCTGCAATGGGTACAACACAACAATAAGCATATAGGTGTGTAGAGAAATCCAAGACTTAAAAACAAATGTCATGCTCATGACATACATATTTGTGCGTATCGAAATTGAAACGTAAATGAGATGAAGGTTCCATATTCTATTCTATCCTAAAGCGATAGGCAAGGTCACTAATAAATAACTACATCTTCTTCAAAGCGTTCAGCTGGCTATCGCTATCGCACTTATATTCGTAACTGACAATATAGCTGTCACTCATCTTTCATACGTAAACAAATTGCTGGTTAACTATTAAGAAGTACGTAACGTCATGAGAGACATGGACCTTGTAAGGATCGCGGGAACGCGGTGGATGCGAAAAGCACAAGACCGGTCTGAGTGGAGAGCCTTGGGGAAGGCCTATGTCCAGCAGTGGACGTGTTTCGGCTGACATGATGATGAACCTCATGAACTGGACCACCATTCAACCATTCCCGCCACCAAGTTTACCTGGCGTATATCCGATTCAATGGCCCGAATTTCAATTGCCGTAATTATAAGACTAGCCATAAAATTCATTTACCATAAACGTATTTTTTACATGCCATCGTATAGAGCCCAATTGGGTTAGGTTATGTTAGTTTAATAACAATTCTGAATAGTTTACGGTTGCAGAAACAAGGCCATTATGGCTAATTAATACTATGGCAAGTGATAGAAGAATATCTAAACTGAAGTGGCAGTGTGCGTGGGTGGGTATCAAAAGGTTCTTGAGAGGCGTCCGCGGACCGGGAACGAGCTGTAAGTAGGCCTCCAACAAGATGGAGTGACGACCTTGTGAAGATCGCGGGAACGCGGTGGATGCACAAGACCGGTCTGAGTGGAGAGCCTTGGGGGAGGCCTATGTCCAGCAGTGGACGTCTTTCGGCTGACATGATGAAGTGATACAACTATGGCAATTGATATTTGAGCAAACGAGAGAACCGTTTACCTGGACGTGGTACTCCTCCCCGTTAGCCTCGAAGCTGAATGCGTAGTCCCTGGGCGCTTCCCCCCCTTCCCCGTGCTGGTACAGCTTCAGGTCCACCCACTTCACCGGGAGCACCCGGCCGTTCGGGAGCCCCACCACTCCCAGCTCGAAACTGGGGACAATGCATGGAAAATATCACTCATTTGAAAGTGATCGTGTCGGTGAAGCCAAGAGACACTATCTTACTGCTCTGCTAAGCCAAATAGCAGCATCTAAGTTCAAACTCCTGTAGCAAATGCTACCTCATTACTAACAAGAGAGGATTTAATCTACTTTAGCAATTTAATCTGAGATACGCTTAGGAGCTTAGTCCTCAGGGTTGGCAATTCATTAGTAGTCTTTAGATCTTCATCAGGCATCTTACCATCAGGACCTCTATTCTACTGTGTAAAACCATATCGTCTTGACCTGTTATCGTATTGTCAACGTGTTGATAGCTCCTATTTACTTGACAGTAATGGCGGCTGAGTTAAAAACAATTATGATACCACGTCAAATACAACATCGTTTTAACTAGTCGAATTGAGGTCCAGAGGGGCCATTTTAAAATCGAAGGCTTGTCTGCATACAAAATGAAAACAATTGTTCCACGTTCAAGCCGATTGCGAGTGCGTTAGGCAATAGCGACACAGGGGCCCCAGACAAGATGCATTACGCCAACTCGCTTTTCTATTCGTTTCGTTTTTAAACCAATCGCTTCACTTGTAGATGACGTGATACGAAAAGTCACGTGATCTAGCAGTGACGCGATTGGTTTAAAAACGAAACGAATAGAAAAGCGAGTTGGCGTAATGCATCTTGTCTGGGGCCCCAGGTGGCCGTGTGCTCATTTGGCTTCTCGATTAATGAAACAAAGCTTCGACATTTCCAACATTTACATTTCCTTATCCCTTGTGAAGGGCACTTATACCGTTTTGTTCAAAGATAAAGATAAAAGATGTTTATTCCGTAAGTAGGCCGCACGGGCACTTTTACACGTCAAAAACTACCAGCGCTTCGCAAGAGACCACCGCTGAGACAAACCAACGTGCGTGCATGAAGAGGTAGATGAATGCAGAGGAAGCGAAAGTTGTATGTTTAGACCGGTGCACCTGGCGTTCCATAGTCTCTGCCAACCCCATAAGGAGACAATCGTGAAGGTAGTATGTATGTATGTTATCGACAGCTAGATTTCGCTTCATGACTACTTCTGCCTAGAACTCATTTATTGTGTTTCCCGAACTATCAAACTTTACGGAATAGAGATATGGGACTGATTCCAATCTCCATACCATTTTTTTCATTTCATTTACAAAGATAATGTATTTTTTGTAAAGAAAACAATACAACTATACCAGATACCAGATAAAAAGCAAATTAGTATCCAAAGTTATAAAGGTAAAGGTACGGTAACCTATCCCTTCGCCTCGTTTATTGGAACACACTATACTTTTGCAATGTATGGTTGTATTGGTTATCCAAAAATCATTTCAAGGAATAGATTTCCTAACCTAGATTCGCCATAAGATCTAAACACGCTTAAACCTACCGAGAGGCGGTACTAGGCTGACAGACCACGCCAACGCTCGCCTTCCACCCGCTGGGCAGGAAGATGTGGTGGAAGGCGTATCGGTGCATCAGGCTCCAGTCGCGCTGGCTCCCGAAGCTGTGGTCGCGGAAGGAGGGCAGCCTCAGCTCGAAGCGTTCCTCGTTGATGGTGAATTTGCAGTGCAGCTCCCCAAACTGCTCGTAGTGAGATTGGTGAGCACTGAGGAAACATAATATAATAATATTTAGAGATTTCACACAGAGCACACTACATAGACTCAAAAATAGTTAATTGTGGTACAAAATAAATTGTTCTATGCACATAATAGCTGCAGTTAGGCCTCCAACAAGATGGAGTGACGACCTTGTAAGGATCGCGGGGACGCGGTGGATGCGAAAAGCCCAAGACCGGTCTGAGTGGAGAGCCTTGGAGGAGGCCTATGGCCTTTCGACTGACATGATGATGATTAGGAAGCATAGTCTTCAATTAACAACGATAAACTTACTTGTATAGTTGAATACCTACATACAGAAAATATCTTAGTACAAAAATACTCTCGCTCATAACACAAATATAACATCAGTAATTCTCAGGAACCACGGTTACAATTAACTGTGGTTCCTCAGACATATATGTATCATCAAACATCATACATTATCGTCTCATTCTTATCACGGACCTGTACGGTCACCAGTTTCTTTTCTTTTCTAAATAGGTCAACAATCTTTTATCTGTTTAGAGTTCCGTACCCAAAGTCATTCTGTTTGTCTGTCTGAAGCTAAAAGTTAAATATAAAGTTAATGGCACCACGAAATGTAGTTACGAGGGGGGTATGACGGACTCTCGACCACCTGAGTCTCCTGCGAGAGCTGAGGTGGAAGCATACCGTCTAAAACCTCTCCGGTGCTAACCTCCAAGGGGCTGTTAACGGGGGCACCGTGGGCTGATGACTATGCCACCACTGGGTGCCCCCCAAGGATACGCGATAATCTACCCTAACCTAACCAGAACTGCAATGCAACAATGGACTCCCTGAAGATAAGGTTATCAGTGTTATCACCAATCAGTGTGTCGTGTAGTGGGGACTTACGTCTTAAGACCTTCGAAGTACTTCCGGCTCCAGGGCTCCCTGGCGATGGAGCTGATGACGGTGTGGGGGAACAGGTCCGAATCGAAGTCGAAGTGGTCGCTGGTGGCCTGCCACGAGCCCTCGAAGTCTACCTGCACCACAGTGTTATCATTCTGGAATCTGTGAGGAAGAACAGGTTTTTTTTAAAAGGTATTCTGAAATTATGATATTAGATTCTTTTTTTTTGGTTATTATTTAACTACTGAAAAAGAAAACAATATTATCAGTGTTAGCAACACCTGCTTGTGGTCGAGATAATGTTTGACGATTCATGAAAAATTTACGAACAGATTGTAAAAATGCCGTGTACCTAAATCCACAATTTTTGAGATCATTGCGAACATCCATACAGATGGACAGACGCGGTGGGGGACTTTGTTTACTAATAGAATAGGCCTAGTCAAAATGCACACGCTGCGTTTTTGTTTTCTATCGACTCGAAACGGATGAAGTTGACATAAGCGGTCAACGCCATCTATCACCAGCTTACGGCAATCCTAAAAATATTATCGATTTTCGAAAATTACTAACGTAGCGTTATGCGTCTTGACTGAGCCTCTAGGGTCGCCAACTATATGGACAGGATCACATCACCAACTCGGCGGACCAGGTTGTCAAATTCCTGGCCTTTCGCAAGTCCGTACCTCATGGGCCCCTTGTACCGCAACGTCCACTTCTTCATCGGCTCCTCGACCGTCATCTTGATACCCTCGGCGCCGAACTCCCCGATTTCAGCCCCGAAGAGGACGGTGTCAGGCAGCTTTGGGCTGAGCAGCATGCCTTTGCCTGGCAGCTGGAAGGTAATGTCGATTCATGAGCTTCCACTCTGCAACCCATTATGTAGCCATTATAAAAAAAAAGTTCACCTAATTTAGAGAATTCACCGTCACTTATAGACATAAGCAACGTCGCTGTCTTCTAGATAACACAATTTTAAGCCATGTTTAATAAAAAACCGGGTGGTCTGACCATGCTTATATAGTGTGGTTTCGAAGCCGTTACTATACAAAAAGTAGCTCAATAAGCAACAAGTAGGTATGAACTAATTCTCTATTTAAGTTGAGTAAAGTAATTTGGTGCAGTCTTAGGTCATTAAAATATAAACACTATAGTCATCTGTATCTCAGGAACCAATCGAGTCTACTTAGTCGTGAAAGTTTTAGATGTGATTCTTAGTATTGAGAGTCTCTGAGCTAAGCTGCGGAAGGACGGAAGGATGGACGGACGGACATGACCAAACTATAAGGGTTTCTAGGTTGACTACGGACCCAGTTCCGTTAAATATATGAGATGAATGCTGATGATGATGGAGTCAGAATATGGTTAATGAAACCTCCGATATCGACCAACTCTACACTGAATCATCATCCCAGTATTATTAATTTTAATGAATGTATTAGACTGACGAGTAAATTATTTAAGGGGCAGATACCTAAGTGAGGTATATATTTAATTAAGCTAGGATTTGCAAATGCCATGTAAGAAGAGATGCTACAGTTTGCATTTTTCATTCTGGTGAAGTAGATAACTAGCATAGAGGCTTCAATTCTTGGACTTCAGGATCGACAATGCATATACAGCCTCGGAATTGCAAAAGTCTAATTACCTACGTAGTCTACCTCAAGATAAACATTTTGATTGCATTGCATAATTATGAAAACTCCAAATAACCTACCATTTGTTAAGAAATATTTACGCCATGTCACAAAAAACTCACAACCCGTATAAAAACTTTAGAATACACAGAAATTACGTTTTATTTTTAATTTTTCTAAAATTTAAACACAAACTAATTTATATTTAAATTAATTCACATAAGAAACACATAATATTTACACATTTCACACAGAGTACACTACAAAGACTCAAAAATAGTTAATTGTGGTACAAAATAAATTGTTCTATGCACATAATAGCTGCAGGTAGGCCTCCAACAAGATGGAGTGACGACCTTGTAAGGATCGCGGGGGCACGGTGGAGCGAAAAGCACAAGACCGGTCTGAGTGGAGAGCCTTGGGGGAGGCCTATGTCCAGCAGTGGACGTCTTTCGGCTGACATGATGATGATGATGACATAAATAATAAACAAGTCCCATCAAAGGATACTTATATTAACAATAAAACTTGTCCAAGTACGTCAACGCGTATTCACAGGGATGTGGATTGCTGCGTATGTCCCCGTTCCTTCTCATCCAGATACGTTTATCGTGGTATTCCAACTTGGCTGTTACGTCTCCGATCTGGACGACAGCCCCCTCGATCTCTCTGAAGGTGGTCCAGTGGTTCGTGATGTTACTACGCAGAATGATGTCTACGGTTGGTTGAGGATAGGCTGTCCACTCTCTGGGCACGATGCACATGTACTTGTTGGTGTATGGAGTATAAACCGAAAATGCTGAGTTTTTTGATGCGAATGAAGGCATCTCGTATCTTGGTAGCAAAGCTCTCGGCGGTTCAGGAGCGAATGAGACAATGATTCATTCAAGATCAATCATTGTCTCATTGATTTCAATTTACTTTCAAGCCAGGGCTGCTGCGCTAGCTTTCCATTTTAATTACATAGCCTCCATTTTTATAGCGATGTGGAGTTCGGAATTAGTAGTAATTATTTTTATAGTAGGTTGTAGGTTTATTATTTGGGATTTTTGTAATTTTACATAGCACATTAAATTTAATAAAACCGTGCATGGGCGAGTTGGACCATGCTCGGTGTCTCGACATCTTTAAAACTATCTCAAACATAAAATAATATAATGAACCAATTTTTAAAAATGTTGGTGCTGTCATAGGTGATTTTTAGGGTTCACTTTTTTGTCAGTCTGTCTGTCCATCCGTCGGTCCATCCGACAAGTCAAGACCCTTTATTCCCGGAACGCGTAGAGGTATCGAGTTGAAATTAAAAACATATACTCAGGTCTACCGTCCCTTGAAGCTGTGATAAAATCAAACTTCCAAGTTAACGAAAAAAGATATAGCCGTTTATGCCGCAAATAACGTGTATCTCAAGAACCCATCAAGTTTACTTAGTCGAGATAGTTTTCCTTTTAAATCCGTTACACTTGCTTTCATTTAAGATATTTTCCTGTTTTTTGTATCCGGAACATGGTATAGGTTTCCAGGGAGAAAACCGAGAAATTGTATCCGTGTGTTTATATCTTTATTGAGGCCAATTGGCGGCGCGGTCAATAATGAATCGAAATGACCGGTCAAGTGCTAAACATGTCTCTGAATTGACAACAGCAACTGTTTTATTTAAATAATAGGTGTTCAAAAAAAATTATGCCTGTTGATTTTATACTATTTTTTTATTCTGTTCTTTATTCATTATTTACTGAGAAACTGAGCTTAAACGCCATTTGCTCTTTTTTACGTCATAGCTAGTGCTAGATTAAAAAAAAAAAAACGCGGTTACAAACAAAATAGTTGTATGCCGTAGAAAAAATATTGGTAGGTATTCTTTTGAGCCAAACCTCAAAACGCCTTACGTCGAATAAAAAATGTGTCACTCACACGCCATGTATGTTATGCTATGTAAATTACACCTTATTGATACGAAACAAAGTCTTTATTACTTGTCATACTCTTAAAATGATACTTTAATCTCGGTAAGTACATATTTTTTTAACTCGCATTCAAAGTGAACAGTAGAGTGCTTAACACCTTTTTAAAAAACCTGTAGTCAAATTAAAATAAACGGTAAACGTTGTTGTTATGATGGAACGGTAATTGTTGACGTCGGAATTTGGCTTTAAATAAAAGTCCAAAAAGCAATGAAGCATTGAGTCTCCATTGGCTAGATAGCGGTAAGAGCGTCTGTTGACAAACATACATACATACATAAACTCACGCCTTTATTCCCAGAGGGGGTAGGCAGAGCTGCAGAATTATCAACAAGCTCTTAGAGTTGTTGGTAATTCTCTAGCTCTGTTGACTAACTGTGTAACATATTTCTCTTGTATTCACTGTTCTATGCAGTTATTGTATGTAGTCTTCAATAAATAATGGTTGAATTATCTAGACAGTAGTATTTAAAGAAGATTTGCGTAGGTACGATATATCTTCAGTTATTTGTGTACTTTATACAAAATGTGCTTTTTTTTCAATATAGTAGACACGAATGAGTTTTATAATACATAAGTAGGTGTTCTTTTTTCCTTTTCTCTCTATATATCTCTCTCTTAAGATTTTGGTGTGTTTTCCTGCAGAAACTACGCAGGTTATTTGATAAAAAAGTACTATTCATAGATTTATATAATGCTAGACTAAGTAGTATCATTGTAATATTAAATATATTTAAAAAATGACTGACTGCTGAGTTTCTTGCGGCGTTTCTTCTCAGCAGTGGTCTCCTCTTGTGAAACGCTGGTAGATTCTTGACGTGTAAAAGTGCCCGTGCAGCCTACTTACTGAATAAATGTCTTATTAAGTTAATAAATAAATACCACAATATATAACAGTCCATTGCACATGCCCAGCGGGCGTCGCTCGCAGCCGGCGATCACGTAGATGCCCTCGTCCTCGGCGTTTCGGCTCGCGGAGATAAAGAAAATGGCGTCGAATGCCTGAAAAGAAACATTCATTTACTGCCGTGCTAAGTCGATGGGGTTAGAAGGTTCTTGAGTGGCGTCCGCGGACCGGAAGACGAGCTGTAGGTAGGCCTCCAACAAGATGGAGTGACGACCTTGTAAGGATCGCGGGAAAGCGGTGGATGCGAAAAGCACAAGACCGGTCTGAGTGGAGAGCCTTGGGGGAGGCCTATGTCCAGCAGAGGACGTCTTTCGGCTGACATGATGATGAAGTCAAATAGCGGTATCTCAGAAAAAACTCCTGTAGCAAGTGCAACCTTATTGCTAGCTGGAGTGGATTGAATCTGCCTTGGCTATTAAATATGAGATCAGCCCATTGGCTTTATCTAAAACCGCAGGCGAATCATTTGGAAACTATAATGCCTTTTTAGTGTCCGTTGAAAACCGTTGTTTTCTTTCAATTAGGCGGGCAACAAAGCGTTAATTCTTATGTTAAGGTTGAAATTAGAACTGAGAATGAATTAAAAAAAATACCGGCCATTAGCATGTCGGACCATGCTTAGTGTAGAGTTCCCAAGCCGTTACTACAAATGAAAAAAACTGTCTAAAACAAGTACAAATAAATAGCTAATTTAAAGTGATTTGGTGATGTCTCAAATTATTTTTAGAAAATGGGTTTAGGCACTTTGGTCGCCTGCATCCACAGCCTGCATCTCAAGAACCAATCAAGTCTACTCTGCCCCACTACGGAAAAAGGCACATGTGCAATTAATTTAAAGAAGCATATTGAACTCTCAGCGGTTATAATAAGGTTGGAAGTGCAATACAATTATTATAGTAGATGTGCCTTTTTTCCGTAGGAGGACAGTACTAGTGACAGTTCTGCTTCCAAATTCGTTATTATGCGCTTTCATGTTACATATTGGATAATTGAAGACGTGCAAATCTATCGAAAATGACACATCTAAAAATTTATAATTAGTTTAGTTTGGGACTCACGTCAATTTGTGTGAGGATGTCCCCTGTATTTTTAATAATGTAAATATACATGGTACCAACGTAGGTACCTTAGCGTGGTCGCTGAGAGGCTGTGCCCGGTCCATGAGCGCTGGGTCCGCTATAGCCTTGACTCCCTGCCCCGCGCGTCCGTTAGCGCCAGCCGAGCTATGCTTGCTGGTGTACTGTAAAACCCAACAACGGGTGTAATGGAGCTACGTCATCTTTATTTCTTATTATAAGTCTCTAATAACGCATCCGAAGTAGGTATCTATATACCATAATTTCATACTATATAATTCGCGGCCTGTACACGTAAAGTTCGAAGCGCGGGAAACGCCACGCGCCATTCCAATCTTCGTTCCGAACCGTACGTGTAAATGCAACCGTAATAGTATAGTAAGATAGTAATAAAATTACGGTCCGGAACGAAGATTGGAACGATGCGTGGCGTTTCCCGCGGTCCGAAATTTACGTGTAAAGGCCGCTATTTTCCTTATTTGGCTAAGAACATTACGTTACATACAGCCACACACCACACACCACATCGCCACAGATAAGAAAATTATCATAGTGAAATTGATTGTTGTAATGCTGTTCATCGCTAACGACTTAGAAAGGACTTATACGTATGTAGATAAATGTAGAAGAGTTATTTATAGTTTTACTACGCTACGCTACGCTACGCTACGCTACGCTACGCTACGCTACGCTACGCTAGTAATAATATATAGTAAGTGGTAATAGCAATAGCATTGTAGAAATCAGTACAAAATCCAGCCAGGCGTTTATCATAGGTAGATAAGTACATGATGCAGAGAATTAAAAAGATAAGCAATCACCTTGACACTGGCTTTGCGAGGATAACGTATAGACTAGATATATTTTGATTGTAGGTATACTCAGCTAATTGACGACGCGGTAGCCTAGTCGGTAGTGACCCTGCCTACGAAGCTAGCAGTCTTGGGTTCGATCCCCGGTACGGGCAAATATTTGTGTGATGAGCGCGAGTATTGGTTCCAGATCTATATAAGTAAGTTTATCGTTGCCTAGTACCCATAGTATAAGCCTAGGTCTTAGTTTAGGTCTAGGTCAATTTGTGTGAGATTGTCCTCTAATATTTAAATATAGGTTAGTTGCCAGCCAAAACTCTTACAACTGTTGGGCCGATTTTAATTAATGAGGTGGGTATCTTATCTCATACGTAATACGGAGACTGCGAGTAGGTATTATAGTCATATATAGCATTATAATCGGGCAACTTTCTTTATCTAGCTACACACGTTCCATAATCTTAGCCTAATTGTGTAAATTGTGGTTGCAGAGTTATCAACAAGTTTTTGGAGTGGTTGGTAATTCTGTAGCTCTGCCTGCCCCACTCTGGGAATGTAGGCGTGAAAGTATGTATATATGTATGTATGTACACGTTCCATAAGTCTTCTTAATGCGTTAAGAACCCGTTCGTAATGACCAGCATTACAACTAATTGTACAATAACAATTTTCTTATCTGTGGTGGTCGCTGTGGAGGGTGTGCTGGCTGTAACGTACCTATGTTCTTCTTTTAATACGATATCAAATAATGACGCGAGTTTCAAATTTGGATCATCTTCCAAAACCAACACAATTAAAATAGACCCCAATTCTAGTATCAAATTGTAACTAAAATTTAGTCAATACGAATCGTCAGCTCGCCCAGCTCGGTAGATATCTACGTTTTTAGTAACGTAGCTTAGCACGTATCGATATGTTAGGAAGCACCGGTAGCAAAGCAAGTCATTAGCCTTCGGGGTCTGCACACATCGTAGAGTACCTACTTATAATATGCATACATACATAAACTCACGCCTTCATTCCCAGAGTGGGGTAGGCAGAGCTAAACAATTACCAACAAGTATATGCGTGTAGATAAAATAATGTACATAAACAAAACATCCGTTCATAATTAGGTCTCAAAATTATCTTGTTTAAAACCTCTAATTATGTATCAGTTACATACCTAGTAGTAATTTATATTGCATGGCAGGGAAAAATAAGAGGCATACAAGAGTGTTGTTTTATGAAACGAGACGAATTGGGCAAATTTCCATAAACTTAGTGGCAAAACTCACCTTTCTGAAATGGTACAAGCACGAAAACAGGACATATTTCAAATAGTACCACTTTCCCGGTCTCGAATACACGCCGAATATAGGCTTCGGGTCTTTCTTTAGAAGTAAATAACTTAATAATATTATAACAACGCCCACAAACACGGTGCAACAGCACGCCATCGCGATAGGACACTAAGTGAATAAACTCTGATAAGATAGTTTATACGTATATTGATTGGGTTTGGACGGTCATTAAGGTGATAAGATAAATAATATTAAGACTGAATCGAGCGTCCAGTGGCGCCCTCGTTAATGTGGAGTCTTGTAATTGCAACTATCTGGTAATTGCAACTGACTTAAATAACTCCCTGTAGCATCACTGTTTTGAACAACAACAAGCTTGATATTGCATTTCTTAGTATAGAAGAACAATATCACGCCTGTCTTTGTTAAAAATAGTGATCATAGAGGAAGTTATTAAGTATTGAATTGAAATCAAAGGGGGGTTCAACAAATGAATGCACAATTTATGGGGTAGGTACCTATATGACATAACTTAATAACATATTAACTTAAGATAACGAAATTAAATGAAGGTTATTAAACTTTGTCATATTTCCTATATATTGTGTAATAATTTGGCTTCGATGGTTCGTTCATTAGGAAAGGATGCATGAAAGAAGATTGACGAAAGAGATATACAGAGCGAAAGTGAGTGGAAGGGTCGGGAGGGGCCGCCCTAGGCGTACTTTTTCGAATCAAATCGGAGAAATACTGGAATAGGGCCGAAAGTACCCGAAACCGACGTGCGTGCATGACTCGATGTATGAATGTGGAAAAAGCGAAAGAAATTTGTCAAGATCGTAGCAAGTGGAAAGAAGTGGTCTCTGCCCACCCCTCTGGGAAACAGGCGTGATTTAACCCTTTCGTTCCGGCTGACGAGTTAACTCGTTTTGTGCGAAGAGCTCTCAGATCCGGTAGACGAGTAGGTATACTCGTGTTAAATTTTTAGTCATTACATCCTGGATTAGGGCAATCGACAGTCACTTGCACAACCGGACACATTGCGTCGCAAGATTTACCTAGTTGGTTACTAAGTTCTGTTACTAAGGTTGATGCAAATAAAACTAACTTATGTTTATTTTTTAATTTCAATATGTATAAAAATTAAAAGCTTAATTAATATACATTTTGAAAACAATTAATCATTTTTCTTAGTTTCCGCAATTCCCGATACGATCTTTTAACATTCACAGCCGGCATCGATGAAATTACGCATGACTTTTCTGTAAATTTCATTTTTTGAAATCGCTTAAAAGTTAGTCTTTCTTTACCAAAGAACTTTATTTGTATAATATGATAAAAAATCCTATCTCTGTATATGTTTAGAGACCAAAATTATATTTCTCAACATGACTTAATTCCAACTTATGAAGCAAGAGATTTGGTGTGTTTTCGTATTTCTGCAAAATCATGTGAAATCTTAAAGTCGATTTAATGAGTCATCAAGATTGACCGGTGTCCAAGCGGATCTTTAGTTGCTTTGAATACATTCGTATCAGAATTTAAAGCTAGAAGTCTGTTCAATATGTCACGCAAATTTGAACTCTCTACAGGAACTCTTACAAAAGTTGGGGCCGTTATCAGTATCATCGTCGTGCGTGATTTTAACTATGATTTTATCGTCCGAAATGGGAATACTTCAAGCTCGTACATCAAATAATTGCAATAGTTTAGAATACATTATTTTTATTATTATTCTATATAAATCAAAGTTTTGATTAATATGCAGGTTTATGCAAAACCGCTTTAATTTTTTTTTTATTGTAATTAATCTCAGTAACAGAACTTAGTAACCGACTAGGTATACTATACGCGCCGCTGATGGCGAGCGTCGGTCTCGCTCGTCGGCGCCGCGTACGTAGGTGCGCTGACGCGCTATACACCATACACCACCACCGCGCGCTCAGTGCAAAGCTGACCGGTCGGCTGTACGCTCGTGTGCGCAGCGCAGACGAGCAGATACCGATCCGTACAGCGATCCGTTTCGATCAGCGGGAGTTTCCTTTTTCATACGCGACCGACGGTACAGATGTAGTGCATAGGTAATTGTTTTCCTTCGTATTTTCACGGAAACGTAAGAACGTGTATTGCTATTTCAGTCGGTCACAGAACAAAAAGTATTGAGGTTGACTGAAGTAGCATGACAAATACGAATGTTTCCGAGAAAATACGAAGGAAAACCATTATGCACTACATCTGTACGCTAGATCGACATGTCAGCGGCCGATGACAGCGTAGTTGGAAATCAAGCCTTACAATGGTAACACTACTTATTATCTGTCAAACCGTATACAAACGTTAAAAGTTAGATTAGGTTAGACTTTTGACCACAAAAAATTGTTAAATAATGCGGCGGGAATTATCTCTTTGCGAAATGAAAATTTGTAAAATGATAAAGTCACCAGTGGTCAGCCAGAGACCAGTAGTCGCCCTCTGCCTATACTTTGTATGAGTGGTGAGAGTACGAAAGATATATATCCCATTCTTCGCACTCATATAAGTTCAACTACTGGGGTCTGGCCGACCACTGGTGACTTTACCCTAGTTTGTCAAATGATGATTTGGTAAAACATTAGAGAACCGTTGTACAAACAGCCACACTTAACTGCCCATTAAAGACAGAAGTGAGAAAATGTAGAAAGAGATGAATATAGATTGTTACACCATTCTCAATATAATAGTTATCTTTTAGAATAAGTGTTTGTGTGTAGACTGTTTTGATATAAATTCAATGCTGGTATTTTTTTCAAATGGCAACTCCTATTCAATGTTACTCATTTATGCCAACTTCTTTAATTTTTGGTTAATTTAACAAAATATAATTATATAAATCGTAGTAGCTATACATATTTTCGTTATGTTATATTATACTACATACTTAAATTAAATTGCCTCAATGTAAAATTAATGTTGGTACAGCTTAGGCATTATATTTTAAAGTGGCAACTTCTATCAGTTTAGACAACCGCAACTTCCGTAATTTTGTATAATATAATTAATATTTAAAGTCTGGATCAAATTTAATCTGATGTTATATACTAAAAGAAGTTCTTATTATTTCTTGTATTAATTGTCATAATTTATCAGAGCACTTTGCAAGTTATTAGATGTAAAGTTATAAAAATGGGAGTTGAGTTGATTTAAAATGTATTCATAACTGGTAGTCATAGCAGAGCCTATAAGTAGAACTGTTCAATTAAAATTCGCTCTCTTTCGTTTTGTATCGTGTGCTGTTCAAGACCAAGTAATACACCTACGTCTGAACCTGAGCTGCATTTTTATTCCTGCCCCGCTGGATGACCATCCTTGCAACAAGATTTTACATAAGAATCTCATGTGCACGACAGAGACAGTTTCTCTCTGTTTATCTTCATTGGTCACTTTGCTTTGTGGGTGATTGTACATACAGCTACTAATACATCATAACATAACACACATTTAAAACAAAATAAAAACGAAAATCTACAATAAAAATTATAGTATCAAACATAAGTTTATCAGTGTTGACACATGTAATTTTTTTTCATTTCCCGCCTTTTTCATGGGACACGACTCGCTTGACAAACTATAAGGAGGCCTGTGTGCTTGTCTGCTCGTTCGCTTAACCTTTGCCGTAAAAACTTACTTTATTGACACTAGAAAGGAAGTAAGGATAATTTGATGTAATAAAACAAACCAGTATCACAAAGTATTTTATTAATACTATGGGTAGGTTTCACATACAACTCACGTATACAACAATTTCAGTTATATTTTACATATGATCGGACGTTACCGAATATTACTTATCCTAGAACACGCCTATCCTCATAAATCCACCCATTTCCAAAAAAAGTTACCGTAAAGGTCCTACTTTACTCCTAAAAATATGCTCCGAATAAAAAATCCTGTTGACTGCGAATTTAAACGGTTTTATCAGGCAACACTCACTTTTATATCGCAACACCGGTTACATTGACTGTCAAAAGTTTAAATATTTTGGCACTATTATTAAGTTGAAATGAAGAAATGAAGGAATGAAGGCGTGAGTTTATGTATTTAAGTTTCTTTCTTCAATTACAAACACTTAGCTCCAAAAACAAAGTTAAAATAAATTGAAAATGCCTACTTAGCATCAATAACTTACGTAACGTTAATGCAGAGGCAATTTTGGAGTAAGGTAGGACCATTTTACGGTAGGTGCAGTCAACACGGTATTTGTTTTTGTGTTGCGTGGTGTACATACCACCTAGTAGTAATGAGCATGAATATATGAAGTTATTTAGAATTATCGAACAATGGGTTATTAAATATAGGAGCTTTATAGTATTAGGCGATTTTAATATGTATTCAAGCAGCGATAACGTAAACAACTATTTTGAATATTTTTGTGTTTTTTGTGAATTTGAGCAGAAAAATAAGGTAGCTAATTGTAACGATCGGCAACTAGATTTAGTGTTGAGTTCAAGGGATATGTCGATGGGAGTGTCGACCTGCCAGGTTTACATGACTTGCATAGCTCGTTGGTAAACAACTCCAAAGTTACACAGAACTGGAATTTTGCGAAGGCTGATTTTAATGCAATGTATTTATTATTTGCGACTGTTGATTGGACCCCTTTGTATAGTTTGCGTGAACCAGAGGAGGCATTAAATTATTTTTATAACATTCTTTATAGTATTATGGATGACTGCGTTCCAAAAAAACGAGCTAAGGTTATAAATAATAGGTACACGTATCCTTCTTGGTATACAAAATATATTATTAAAAGTATACAACTAAAAGCGAGACTCCACAAACAATATAAGTCTAGCGGATTGAGCGACGATTATGCGGCCTTTTCAGATTGTAGGGCAAAGGTTAAAGAGCTAATAAATAGTACCCACGAGGAATATGAGATGCAAGTGCAGAGCCAATTGACAAAGGATCCAAAGTCTTTCTGGAACTATGTCAGGTCGAAACGCGGGACGGTAAATCGGAAGAGAATTACAAAGAACGGAGATATTCTATCGGATTCGGAATGTGCCGAGGAATTCGCTACATATTTTCAGTCGGTTTACGGGAAGGAGCCGGCAGTCCTGGACGTGGGGGCGGCGGTGCGTGGCGGTGGCGGCGGCAGCGCGCGCGTGCACCTGCCGCGGCTGGCGCTGCGCGACGTGCAGGCGGCGCTTCACGCGCTCAAGCCGAAGCGCTCGGCGGGACCGGATGGCATTCCCGCTTTCATTATGAGGGATTGCGGCAGAGTCCTGGCGGAACAGCTCCTCCATATATTCAACTTGTGTTTGGAGAGTTCCTATTTTCCGGAGCGCTGGAAAATCACTCGAGTGGTACCGATACCCAAAGGTGATGCAGGTTCCGAGGTACATGGTTTTAGACCGGTCGCAATTCTTTCCACGCCGGCAAAAGTGTTCGAGTCGGCAGTGCAGAGTGGCATCCAGGAACAAGTGGCAGCTCAATTATCGGACGCCCAGCACGGGTTCAGAAAGGCGCGAAGCACGATGAGCAATCTACTCAACGCCATGGCGTATGCGGTCCCTCATGTGGACGCGGGAGTGCAAGTCGATGTCGCATATTTTGACTTCAAAAAAGCTTTCGACTTGGTCGACAATGACATTTTGTTGTCAAAAATGGCGGCCGTTGGCTGCACTCCTAAACTGTTGCAGTTTTTTGCGAGCTACATGAGGGACAGGCGGCAATATGTGGAGTATGCGGATTACAAATCGCAGCCTTATTTTACCAGAACTGGTGTAAGTCAGGGGAGTAACTTGGGACCGTTGGAATTCATAATTATGATCAATGATCTCCCAGACGTAGTTAAAAGTGCCAAATGCCTACTTTTCGCGGACGATCTCAAGTTGCTCTTGGCAATCAAGGATGAGGGAGACTGCGGGCGCCTCCAGCAAGACGTGGAAAGAGTGGTCGAGTGGAGTCGGAGAAACAAGCTGCAATTCAATGTGGACAAATGCGCCATAATGACATATAGCCGAGCTCGAACGCCACTAGACTATAGCTACGAAGTGAATGGGGCACGGTTAAAAAGGGTAGACTCGGTAAAGGATCTAGGAGTACTCTTAAGTAGGGACTTGACTTTCAGGGAACATATAATCGCATGCGTATGTCGTAAGACATACAGAATACTGGGCTTTGTACTTAGGCGAGCAGCAAGCTTTAAGAATATAAAAGCTATTTCGGCTCTATACAATGCATTAGTAAGAAGCCAACTGGAGTGCAACGCTGCGATATGGACTCCATATGAGATCAAGTACAACCTTATGATAGAGAAGATACAAAATAAGTTTATCAGGTACTTATACTGGAAGCTATATGGTGTCTACCCTTTTTATCCGTTAATGTACCCTACGTTGTTCGTATTAGGCATGGTAGGCTACAACAAATTAGAAACGCGTAGGGATTTGGCATTCGCATGCTATATAGTCAAGATTCTCCGAGGTAACATCTGCAACCCGGGTATATTGCAGAAATTGAGCCTGAGCGTTCCAGACAAGTACGCGGAGCGGCGGCGGCGGCCGCGGCTGCTAGCGGAGCCGAGCGGCAGAACCAACTTGCTTCGCAAGGCGCCCCTCACCCGCATCATCCGTACGCTGAATCTGGTTGCCGATAGAACTGATTTATTTTTTTGTAATTATTATGAATTTTTAAGTGTAACTTTGCATGTATTGTCTGTTTAATGTCTAATGTATTATGTATATGTAAAAATTATATGATTGATTAAGTTAATTTTTAGGCACTATTGTATTAGGGTGAACCTGTAAAAATAGGAGCTCAAATTAAACAATAAACAATAAACACCTCAATCTTAACCATCAGTTCCTAGATCCCGCTCAGCGAGTCTATTACGTAATTCGACTCTAATGGCTGTATTATCAAAATCATTTAAAGCTGTCATGTCTGACGGTATCTTAAGACGGACATCTTAGCCTAAATCAGTTTGTCAATATGGCTAATTTTGGACTATTCCCACTTCAAGAGTTATTTGTATATTCCTCACAAATCGATCATTTCCAGTCAAACTTTCCTATCTCTAAAATCTTATTATCTTAATTTTATTTATAACACATATAAACCACAAACCAGTCTTATGCTAATGTTTGAATATGGAGATAATTCAATTACAAATAGAAAGAGACCATAACATAAGATATCCTACCGTCGCATATTTAACCCATTCATTGCCGACGCCTCATATTTTTACTCATCACGCAGTGCCGCCGCCTTCCACGCGACGACGCGAATTCGCGTCCGCGGCATTAGGTTAACATTTCATGGACGCGATGTCGCGTCCTCGGCATTACGATTACACATACATCGGACGTGAATTCGCGTCTTCGGCATCCGAGATAAGAATTATGAAAATTACAAATGCACTGAATCCGAAAACCAGCAACAGTATAATATTATCCTTCATAAATAAAGTAACATTTTGGTATCAGCATTTAAGTACAGTTGTTTTCTAGCAAAAAAAAAACAAATAACTCGAGGACGCGACATCGCGGCATTACGATTACACATACATGGGACGCGAATTCGCGTCTTCGGCAATGATGGGTTAATAATACGAAATTCATGAAAAAAGGTATGCATTTGTTTTCCTTCCATAGGCGGACCTACCGAAAGTTATATCGTCGGTGATACTGCTAAACCGTGTCACCAAATTCATGATAGAGCAAAATAAACCTTACCTTCTTATTAAAAAGGTGCATTTTGCTCCTTATGAAAAATGTTACTTAAGCGGTTTTGCAGTTTCACCCACGATATAATGACGGCACATCGTCGGCAAATCATCCGTGAAACTGCAAAGCCGCGTAAGTAACATTTTTAATAAGGAGCAAAATGCACCTTTTTAATAAGGTAAGGTTTTTTTTTCTCTCATGAATTTATTAGTTACGCGGTTTTGCAATATCACCTACGAAATAGTTGGAGCGCCTCAGGCCACCCTGGGCCAGCTGAATTTGTAAACAGCACGTGCAGCGACTTTGGCTACGCCCTCCCTAGTCTCCCTACTACGAAATTATTCTGATGTGGATATAGTCCAGTCTCTTTAAGGGACATTCAAGACTTATTCAAGAACCAATGCACATGATGTATGGCTCTTGAAATGTCCTCATAAATGGGTGAATCAACTTTTAAGGTACTCCCCATTTTTCGACATGTTTTACCAATTATATGTTTTTAAAAAAACTATATTTTTGTTAATGACGTGGCTTACACGCTTATTAAATCAGAAAAATAGGCTCACATTTGAAGGTGTTTGATTTAAAATAGTACAGTTTTAAATAATAATATAGTTGGTAACGCAGGGGACAATGTTGTCCCTAGGTTTTGTATGGAAAATGTGCATTTTCCCCTGAGTTACAAGGTTTTTTCGCGGATTAAAAAATATTTGAGCTGTTTAACGTATAAGGTCTGTAAATTTGGTGGTCTGATTTTAATATTCATAGATCATTTTTAACCATAAGTCACCAGGAAAGTTTTAAAACCGCAAAAGAAAAGGAGTACCTTAAAAGTTGATTCACCCAAATATATACCTAGTATTTATTAATTAATTGTCAGAACTGAGTATACTTTTCCAGAGAGACTATTAAGTTATTGTAATTTATATTGCCGCTTTTCTCTTGGATGCCGGACCATATTTCTACATATACAATTCGAAATTGCATTAGTGTAGTGTGTAGTGCAAGTAGAGTACACGTGGCAGGCGTTTTTATAAAAATGAATTCTAAATTCGTATCGCCTGCCGTGCGTTTCGACCTTATTTTATGTTTGACCTAAGTTCATAAGAGACATTGAGAGAGAAAAATTATGCTAAATATTACGTGTTTGTCCGTATATTTATAGACAAAATATCCTTTATTAAATAAGTATATTTACTTACAATAATTAGGTTTAAAATTATGACTGAAAAACGTGTAAATAGACATTGATGGTTATACATACACTATTTGTGGCCGTCCAAATTAAAAAGGCCCTTATGGTTGTTCTTATTCTTCTAATTATACAAATAATAAGGTAACAGTTATAAGAACGGCGTAACCACCTGCCGCCACAAGGGCCTTTTTGATTTGGACGGTCGCATTCAATAGCTACATACTTATAACACACCAACCCCGGGCTATCCACGAAAAGGAAGATATTTATATATCTAAGGTTATCCCACATCAATAAAGACAAATACATAACATTTTAGAGTACATTATGTATGAGAATATTATATAAAGGTCATTTATTTAAACGAAAAAAATATATATATATATATAATCAATTTGTTAACAGTAGGTATCATCACTTTCTACCTTAAGATTACTTACACTAGAATTCAGATTCAAAAAATAAGATTCTCCTACTACTGTTTTGTAACAAAAATTGTTCAATCTATTCTTTCATATAAAACAATCACTGGAGTATATTGAGAACCATATAGCTAACTATAGAAAGGCGGAAAAAAAAAAAAAACTTCAATTCGTCTTTCAAAAATAAATGCAGTACATGAGAAATACATTTACAGAAAAATAATCACTCAATGACCATTCATATATTATAAGTACTATGCCATGGTGAATGCCTTCCTTTTTAACTTTCGTACATAACGAAGTAACACTGGGTTGACAAAATGCTAGTAAAATGTCAAAGGATTCAGCATTTTAAAAAATACTTGATTATTAAGTCAAAAAACATCGAAGGCCGTAGCTTTTCCAAGATTCATCCAAAATAATACGAAAAAGATGATAAATTAAAAAAAGGATTGACTTCCTTTTTAGG
Source organism: Acleris emargana (assembly GCA_927399475.2). Classification (NCBI taxonomy): domain Eukaryota; kingdom Metazoa; phylum Arthropoda; class Insecta; order Lepidoptera; family Tortricidae; genus Acleris; species Acleris emargana. The sequence continues at coordinate 3,512,146 of OV656846.1, forward strand.
GTTCCTTTCAAAAATATTGCGGTTTTGTGAAAACAGTTTTTCCGTTAAGGAATCCGTTTATAAAATATAAAGATTTAAAGCGCTAATTTTTGTTAGTCACATCGATTCGAGATTCAGATCGCCGAACGACTTCAGCTTTCAATACTTTAAACTAGAAAGTTGCAGTACATTCTCAGTATTTTGGAAATCTTAAGAAATTTAGTGTACAAAAATTAAGAATATTTTTGGAAGTTTCACGTCGGTATAATCAGACCTAGCACTATTTTACGATAACGTTATTCACAAGGTGTAACGTCGTAAAATTCTCGATTAATATCATTATTTATCGTAACGATATAAGCTTCATATCTATACATTCACCTCTATTTGTGCACTTAATTTCACTGCTTCGTACAGACACACTTCATACGGTGGCCTCCATTGCCGCCCATCTATGCATCATAATAAGAGTCGCTTAGGACAATTATTTGACGGCGCGCTGTTCATACAATCGAATTCATAGTTCGAATTTTAAAACGAAATAGAGCATTATGATAACGTTACGAAGGTCTTGGCTAGTGATTTCTGAAACATTGCAAAACGTTCCTTAACTGCGAAAATTCCGCGTATGAAAGTTACATAATTAGATGGAAATTATTCTGACACAGCTTAATTTCATTTAACGTTACATGTCAAAACTATAGTAAGTTTCAAATATACCGATTTCACATTGGTATCTTTCAGAATATTGCATGCAATTTTAGGTGAAAGATTCAATTTTGAAACTTTTACATTATTGCAGAAATTTAAGTGAAACTTTCACTTTTGCAACTTACAAGCCGCCCATCACTAGTCTTGGCACAATGCTACCAACTGCAAGTAGCTGCAGACATTTGAATTTACCTGTCGTTTAGCGTAGGAGACGAAGCAACCTCACAAATATGTACATAATGTCTATGTACAGGTTCAGCGCCGCGAAGACGTACTCCTCAGGGGAGAGGGAGTAGCGGTGGAGGCCATACATCATGAGCTGGGTGTCGTACACGATGTAGAGGCACATCAGCAGCACGCCGAAGGCGCAGTACAGGAGGCGGAGGGTGTCGAATGGAGTGACCAGCATTAAGGCTTAGCACGCACTGCGGTTTTTTTCTTGCGGTTGCGGTCTGGCCGAAAACGCCCAACCGCGGAGGAACTCGCACTGCGGTTGCGTTTCCGCGGTTTTCACGTTCAGTATGACAATGGATTTCCTCAGAGCAGTATGTGTTGTGGCCTTAGTTTTAAGAAATAAAAAAAATAGAAAACGTCTTCGCCAACATAAGTACTGGGTGCATCCTCTAACAGATCAAAGATATTTGAAGGGATATTTTTGTAAAATGTACAGTGATGTACGAAACAACAAAGACAAATTTTTTAACTACTACAGGATGTCAATTAGTAGTTTTGATAAATTATTGCGAATGGTTGGCCCACATCTACAATTTCAAAATACAAGCTTTCGTAAAGCTATATCACCAGAGGAGCGTTTGTCTGTAACCCTGAGGTAAGAAAAAATACAATTTAAATGTTTATTAAATGTTTAATTTGAATTACATAAATTATTTATCTGAGAACTGTGGTGTGAATTGTGAGAAATAAGTAGCGGCTCCTGGTACAATAATTTCGTCCCTGATAATCTGCACGTTAGAAATAGTTGCCTCTTGTTGTGGTGATGGGGATGGTTGCGGCGTAGTCTGTGGAGCTGGCGAGTGAATCAAATCCAGAGATGAATGTGGAGAGGGGCTCTGAATATAGTGAAATCTTTGAGGCTGTGAAAAGGTTTGATCATACAATGGCGAATCGCACGTTGTGTCTTGTTGTGGTGATGGGGATGGTTGCGGCATGGTCTGTGGAGCTGGCGAGTGAATCAAATCCAGAGATGATGAATGTGGAGAGGGGCTCTGAATATAGTGAAATCTTTGAGGCTGTGAAAAGTTTTGAACATACGATGGCGAATCGCACGTAAATCGTCTTGGGTCCCGAAAAAATGATTGATTATTCATACTGTATTGAGGAGACTGCATCGTAGACAGTGTTTTGGCTTTCTTTAAAACATTAAGGATTTCCACTTTTGCATAATGCTTTTGGTCATCATTCAGTTTACGTAACATAGGTACTAACATTAAGGCAAAATTTTTTTCTTCATCATCATCATCATTTTTTCCGCGTAGTATATCAAGTAATTGTTGCTCGTAATCAGTGGAGTTATTAGCCTCTCGAAAACAGTTTTTGTTTTTTCGTTTAGTGCTAGTGTTATGTGCAGACTGTAAATGTTCCTCGCTGTTGTTTGCCGGTGTCGATGCTGTCGACAGGATCGCTTCACTATGCTGAGTAGGAGTTGGCGAAGATACATTGCTAGTTGTCTCTCTTTTTTTCATAGATGGAATGAGAAATAGCATGGAATCAAAATGTACATATTTCTTTTTTTTTGCTGGCGCTGCTTGTCCTGATTTGCCTTCTTGGGAGGCCAATTCTTTTGCGAAAGAGTCCTTCATATTCTTCCATTTTTTTTGTATAGTGTTTCCTGTAAAAAATAATAATAATAAATCTTGTTTTTAGGTACCTTGCTACAGGAAATAGCTTCAAATCGCTGTACTTTGAATACTTGATCGGTGCCACAACAATAAGTGAAATTGTTCAACATACATGCAAACTATTGTGGTCCTGTTTGCAACCAATCTTCATGGCAGAGAAAACTAAAGAGGACTGGTTAAACATAGCAAAGCAGTTTTTTGAACAAACACATTTTCCCAATTGTCTTGGGGCACTTGATGGCAAACACGTCAGAACGGAAAGACCTGATAACACTGGATCGGAATCCTTCAATTATAAGAAGTTTTATTCAATAATACTGCTTGCTGTTACTGATGCAAACTATTGCTTTATCGCTGTTGACGTGGGTGCATTCGGGTCTAACAGTGATGCTAGTGTATTCAGAAACTCAAATTTTGGTAAAAAACTGTTGTCACACCAATTAGATTTACCCGAACCATCTATGATACCCAACTATGATGAAGGAACCGAAATGCCTTTCGTATTCGTGGCTGATGAAGCGTTTCCACTCATGACACATCTGATGAAACCTTACCCTAGCAGAAATTTGTCCATAAAACAAAAGGTATATAATTATAGACTTTCATATGCCAGGCGAACAGTTGAATGTACATTCGGAATAATGTCAAATAAATGGCGTATTTTACACAGGCCGCTAGATACGAAACTTGAAACCTGCGATGATATAGTAAAAGCGTGCTGTATATTGCACAATTTCGTTAGGGTACATGATGGAAAAGAATTGCAAGAGAAATTGTACCCGTCGGAATTGGGGTCCTTGAACCCCACCAGAATTCGTCCAAATAATCGCGACATGCAAATACGGGATTTATTTGCTGATTATTTTACCTCTCCGTCGGGCGCTTTGAGTTGGCAATACAACGCTATTTGAATGCTGTTTTTATAGCCATAATATGTTTATATAATTATGTAAGATAACTCGTAATAACATGCTTATCCGCGTGTTTTTATGTTACATAAATACTTAGGTGATGAATAGGTACAAAGGTTCCTTTTCGAAATGAGTACTTCTCAAAGACACGCTGAGAAACATTTTATTACAAGCAGTTAGGTATTACGATAAACCTGTTACTTACCTATCTTTATAGTTAAATGCCTCCCCAAATTCGATACATAGGTATTAAAGTAAATATAATACATGAACATGTTGCATATTTTTGACCGAAACTGTGTAATAATAGTAACAAGATAGAATGAAACTTAACTACTTTTTATGAAAAAAGTAAGAGCTTAATGTTTTAAAACTTATGATTAAATGTCTTATAACACACATACCTCTATATTTTCTCTCTGTGTCCGTCAAAATATGCCAATCACGGCACACATTTTGATACACCTCTAGCCAAAGTTTGGCTTTCACATTTCTGTCACTGTATTGTTTTATAGTTTTATCGTACAGAGCTGGTCTTTTTGCCACTTCATTAATTATGTGTTTGTTGTCTACCGGCAACGCTTCACTTTCGACCGGCAATGAACTTTCGGACTCCGACGACATAATGCAGCGCACAACACACACCTCACTGCTCCGCTCTCTGAGCTGAACTGACGAAAAAACCGCTTTTTACGAACCGCAGTGGGGGCGCTGCCGTACATGAAGTATGGGATACATAAAAACGCGCGGTTGCAAACCGCGAATCAAAATGTAGCAAGTTGCGTTTTTAAAATCAGTCACTGAAATAAATCGCAAGTGCGTGCGCTTATAAAGAATGCCGTACGTTACATTTTTTGCGTTAGCGGAACCGCTTTTTAAAAACCGCAGTGCGTGCTAAGCCTAAGATACCTGAAGAAAAAGCGTTTTTTTTTTTAATAACACGAAGGCGGCGGGTATCTTAATCTTTCGTATGCCGGAGAGGCTCGCATACTTGTACCCGTCGTCTGCCGGGCTATGACGTCATCGGTGTCACGTGACCGAGTTTAATAGCTCCTAGCTCGAAAGTGATTTGACGTTTCGAGCAACTGAATGCTATCTATGGAAGACTGAATTTTTTTGTTTTTTTTTACAGACAAATTATCTTTAAGCTACTAGAATCCAATTTCAAATAACCCGATTAAGCCCTTAGTGACGGACGGATACGGAACAAGGCATAGGACCAGGGTCGGTACGGATCCGGAACTAGGCATACGAAAGGTTAACCTTTAACTGACGTGGTATACGTCTCACAGACGTCATGACTATTATTTTGAACTCTATGTCGCTATGGCCTAAGTTACTTTTACACCCGTATTTATAGACGAGTAAAAGTCATTACTTGAGTAAAAGTAATTACTAAAGTAACGATTTTTATTCTATAGTTAAGCTATTGCTTAGAAATAGAACTGACAAAAGTTAGATTTCTCGGCCAAGTAATAGTCACCATTTTCTTTACTTAAGCATTTACTTCTGGTTACGACGCGACGGCGACGCTTGTCAATATTGTGAGGTTACCTACATTTAATAAAATGGAATCTTTGGACAGAATCGAAGAAACTTTTTCTGTTGTAGACGATTTGGATAATGAAATGTTTGGGGAAATAGAAATTAGAAATCCCAAAGTTTACTTTCGTGATGTGGATCTATTCCATGATTATACAGAAGATTTTTTTAAAATGAGGTTTCGTTTCTCCAAGAACATAGTGATGCATGTGATTTTACCGAAAATTATTCACTCTTTACAATCGGAGACCCAAAGAGGGCTTCCTATTAGTCCACTGTGTCAGCTGCTAAAAGCACAGACAGCAGAAACACAAACAAATCTCATATAATCCTACTTAATAACAAATCACTTGTCAGTACATCATTTAAGGCTTAAAACTAAACATTCAAATTGAGTAGGATAATATCGTGTGAAACGTTTTATTTTTGCAAATTTTAGTATTGTGTTTGGATAAAGTAAAATTATCTTTTACAGTTGAAATTACTTTCTAAAACGATAACTTTATCAGAATTACGGATTTAATTGAAATTAGGTGTTATAATGCCAGCTTTTGCTAAAATAATCTACACCTCACATTTGTCTTTTCATGAAACGAAACGCAGTAAAGAAATGTTGCCAGACAGAAACAATCATCAAGCGTCGAGTCTTACTTAAGCAATTGCTTATGTAAGTAATGTGTATTACTTAACTATAGAATAAGATTTTGTTCTGAAGAATTCTATCATCAAGTAATGACTTAATTAAGAAATTACTTAGCAACAAGTAATTACTTCTTTATAAATACGGGTGTAAGAGTGCTCTGAAACCACGTGGTCAATTAAAGGTTAAGAGAATTTGTGAAGCTCATTTCCATACAAAATCCTATAACGTGTCTCACCCCCTAAATCAATTCCGATTTCCATTTTTTTTAAATATATTGTAGTTGTTATGAAAATCTATGTTTCTATGTTTTCTTTCTGATAAATATTTTTTTTGTTGACCTTTTTGTTTGCCACCGTGAAAACACTGTCGTCGGTGATACTGTAAAACCGCGTAAGTAACAAATAGAGCAAAATAAATCTTACGGTCTCATTAAAAAGGTGCATTTTGCTACTTATAAAAAAAATTACTTACGCGGTTAAGCTTAAGCTTATATGATTTCGACAGATTAATGCTCACCGAAGAGGGAGAAGACGAGGAACACGCTGAGCAGCGAGCCCGACATCATGGTGAAGTCGATCTTGGTCTGGAAGGCGAACAGCGTCATCGCCACGAAGATGGCCATCGTCACCCCGCCTGCCACCAGCACCTGGGACAACGGGATGCAATACTCTTAGTCACATAACATTACATTACATTAAATCACGCCTGTTTCTCAGAGGGGTAGGCAGTGAGCACTTCTTTCCACCTGCTACCATCCTCAAATAGTACATTATTGCCTAGGCAGTGAAGCAGGCAATTGCGGGCCGAGGATTGGTTTAAACGGACGAGCTTGCGAGTCCGTTTAAAAATACGAGGCCCGCAATTGCCGTTCCTACCGAGGCATATATAGTGCTTTTCTCAAAAATCGCAAGATACAAATCGCATATAAACAGAAACTTCACGTGAAATAACATCACTCTTTACCGCCTTTATGTTTATGACAAGGCGAACCGCAAGCTTTTTTTAGAAAAAAAACTCACGCTATTCCAGACACAGATAAAAAAATTACGTTTTGAATATAATATGGATGTATAAGACTTGTGCCCTCAATTTATTATAGCCGTTTTTACTTTTTTAAAAGTTACAAACTAGATAACAATGAAATTTGTATGCAACATTGCGGGCTTGTGTAGCGAGCACGCAATGTATTTTTTTTTTATTTGGGAACTGTCTGTAAACTATGTACTTCGCGTCTCAGTATGGAGTTAGTACTGCAACTTTTCCGGTCATTTTTGAGAAAAATCTCTTTCACTTCTTCAACATTTATACATCTAGTCATGCATCCGCGTCGGTTTCGGATACGTAAGATTCGGCCCTTCTCCAGTATTTAACATAATTTAAAATAGTGGGAGGAACTTGTGCAGGGTCCGTCCGGGTTGGTACCACCATTTTATCTATTAACCTACCGCCAAGCAGCAGTGTTCGCATTGTTGTATTCCGGTTTGGGGATAAGACAGCCGGTGAAATGACTAGCATAGAGGCATTCCATCTCAGTCCTCAGGGTTGGCACTGCATTTGCAGTCTTGTGAATGCGAATGTCTATGGGTCACAGTTTCCACTTACCATCAGGTGGCCTGTGTGCTAGCTAGTTAGCACACCTATGCCACAAAAAAAAGTTGTTTTTTCAACAAGCAACTTAAGTAACCCATTATGATACTAGAATGGATTAAGTTCGTGGGTAATTATGGCTTTTTAGTCTCGAGTTAAACACTACTTTTCACTTCGATTGCGAGAAAAAATATAGTCTGTGTCAATTGAAATTGCCAAAAATGTAAACAAATTAGTACTGTTTGACACATAACCTCAAATATTCATCAAGCGTGTTTTATAATGTTAAACTTAATGTGAAAGTATCGGATCACGGCAGCATCACATTATTTTTCACCACTCATAACTAAAATTTTTTTTTTTTTTTTTTTTTCATTTATTTTCCTGATAAAGTACACTTTTTTACAAAAATACTCTTCGCCAAACTGCGGTAACAGTTTGTTGGCGAATTTTAAAAACACTGTATATTTACTGTGTACCTACTTAAATTAGCTTAAAAAAACAAAAATGTTAACCTAAAATCCATGCCTAGGTTCCTTTCTCAGACTAGGCAGACAGATGCAAGCAATTAATTTTCTTACATTCGCCTGCCTCCTCCGAGGAAGGCATCTATTAAACACATTTTAACCTTATATTTAAACATATTCTTACTTATGCAATCACTCTTAAGGAGAAGTTGGTTGTAGATGCGCGGTATAAGGAACTTCCTAGTTCTCTGTCCATAATAGTTGTTTGACTTCGGTTCTACATATTTTTTGCGCGTCGTCACTCTAAAGATAGGTTGATATGATTTACATATTTTAAATTTTTGGCTCTTATACTGGTCTATTGCTAACAGATATTAAAATTTTTCATGTACAGGTAATATTTTTAAGTTTTTAAACAGAGTATTATAGTCACCTTTACATTTTTCTTTTCTTTTTTTACCTACTAACAATTTAATAACTCTTAATTGGAGACTGAAGATTCTATCCAAATATGTTTGGAAGGTGCCACCGTATGCAACAAGTCCATAGCTCAGCACCGAATCAGCTAAAGCGTGGTACAAAGTGCGCAAAGTCGATTTATTTACTATGTGTTTTAGGTGGTTTAGTTTACATAGTATGGCTCTGAGCTTGTTGCACACACTGTCAACGTGTGGTTTCCAGTTAAACTTATGGTCTATAATGAGCCCTAAATACTTATAGGTTTCTACTAACTCTATGGGGGAACAGTAACAGTTAACCAAGCCATTATGAAGACATTCGTAGGTGTGTCCTATGATTTCGACATTTAGTTGGGGTTTTTTTAAATGTGGAGAGTGTATCAGCATACGTTTTGTCTTAGATGCATTAAGAATTATGCCATTGTCATGGGACCACCTTAGAATGCTATTGAAGACTGCTTGTAGTTTTTGTTGTAAGATGTGTATGTCCCCGTCGGCGTAGACCAGGCACGTGTCGTCCGCGTACACATACGTGGAGCAGTGCTCAGCGACGCTGCCAACGCTGTTCACGTGCATGATGTACCCCACAGGGCCGTACACAGAGCCAGTAGGTACCCCATAAACAATGTCCGATTCCTCCCCTGTTTCCCCATTTATCATTGTACGGAGTGTTCGATTTTTTAAATAACTACTGAACCATTGACTCATCGGGCCACGGATCCCACACTCGTGCATTGCTCTAAGTAGCAACCCGTGGTCCAGTGTGTCAAAGGCTTTTTTGAAGTCTATAAATAAAGCAGCCACATACTTCTTACTATCTAACTTATCATTAATATCATCAGTGAATTTAACTAAAGCAGTTGATGTACTTCGCGCCTTCCTAAAGCCATGTTGTGCATCTGATAGTAGGTTATTTCTATCTAAGAATGCATTAATTCTATGTATGATTACTTTTTCAGTTATTTTGTTTATAACAGATAAAATGGCTATGGGTCTGTAATTAGCATAGTCTAAGTGGCTACCTTGTTTGAAAATAGGTCGAATAATGGCTTTTTTCAATTGATCTGGGTAAGAACCGGTCGCCACGCACTTATTTACAAAGCTTGCCAATACCGGGCTAATATCTTTTTTTATAAACTTAAGATCTTGCACTCTAATACCATCTAAACCAGGAGATTTCCTACAGTTTAATCGGTTAATGATTACTTCAATCTCCTGAGCTGAAACATTTTGGCAAATGGAGACCATTTTCTCTTATGAATGTCAATGCAATTATTGTATTTATGAATATTTAATCATATTATTTTTTATTACAACATAAAAATACTTTTTAAATTATAATTTTTGCCACTGTCCATCTCAATCAAATAGTTTCATTTACGTTTTAGGTACGAAGTAGGTATTTATTTTTCCACACGTCAATAGATTCCTGAAATCATATGTACCTACATGATTAAATAATTGACGAGTAATGGTTAATAATTACAATAAAACCATTTGGAATCATACTCTATGTAGCGTGACGTCAATTTTGCGTTAACGGCATTTAAAAAAGGGCCCTGTTAATAGAGCTATCATTTTTACCCTCAACCCGTCACTGTTATGCAGAAAGAGACCACAATAAGGTTGTTTTTGGGGTTAGAACAGAACAGAATAGTTATAAACAGTTCATAGACAACATTTCTGAAACGAAGACTGAGGCGGCGGAGGTTCTATAGCCAGCCTGCCCCCCGCCGCGCACTCTGACGACAACATGTATCTGGCTGTTTGTGGTTTACAAAGGCTTTTATTTATAAATTGAAAATAAATGGTACTTGAGTCCCTTGGGAGAATGTTCTCGCTTTAGTTCCTAGGGATTAAATACATTTTACTTTTCTCAATCTCTCAAGGATTACCTGGAAGAGATCCCTTAAAGGGACAAGTTCGCCCTTTTACATTAAAAAAATCTCATTGTATTCTTTACATTAATATTTATGGAGCTAAAAAAAAGTTATTTATGTAACTGGTACATAATGAAGCTTCAAGATACGAGTGTTGTAATTAGAGTGCAAGCTTGCGAGCTTGCTTTATAGGGGTCACTAGTAGAATGACTAGATCCCAAAATGGCTACATCGCATAAGGGCTGCATCGCAAATGTGCTTTATCGCCGAAAGCCTAAATCGCTAAATGACTACATCTTAGTATAACTAGATCGTAAAATGGCCACTTCGCGTAGCGGCCACATCGCAAATGTGCTTCATCGCAGAACGCCGTGATCGCTTTATGACTATAACATAATTTGACTAGGTCGTAAAATGACTACATCTCTAAAACGCCTTAATCCGTATAATGACTACATCGTAAAATAAACACAATGCTGAAAGTCTAGGTAAAAAAAAGTCCAAGTCGCAAAAATCTACCAATTCCGTACAGTTGGTTAGGTTAGTGTGGTCATTTTACTATCTAGTCACTAAACTACAAAAGCATTGCTAACTAATTTTATTGGTATAAAAATGAAACAATTATGCAGTTTTTAATAAGAAATTGTTTAATTTGTAATCAAAATAAAATAATAATAAGTCTCCTATTATCGCTAATTACTATGCTTCTTTTTAATTGTAACAATTTATTTGTGCATTACAACAAACTTAACTTGTATTTCAACTTTGAAATATTTAAAAGGAAGTCCAATGTCGTTATCTTTTTTTCGACGAGCTTTTTAAATTCTCGGTTGTATTACTTGTCAAAAATAATATCTTTTTTTTTCCTGCTTTCTTGCTTGGTAAACAAGCCCTTCACTCTTATATCTTGGTACCTGGACTCCTTTTTGAGTTTGTGCAGAAAACTAAATAACGTTGTTTTTGAGTGAATTCGAACGCCGAGCCTCCGGTGCCAAGCTTCCATGGCGTTATTGGTCCTGTGTCTCTCTTTATAACACGATATTAATGCCGTATTTTTATGCCACTGAGTTTCAAAATATTTTGTGAACGCACTCATTCCTTCACAATTCATCGCATAGTTGGTGATCGAGCTCCAGCCGTCATTTATAAGTGATGATGGTAACAATGGCAAATTACAAACCAGTCTTACAATTTTCTTTCCTTTGTCAGAATTTGCCAAGTCCAGTTCGTCTGCTTTTTTCCAGACGGCTTTTGAAAAATGGAAATAGCATCCTGTAACCTTTCCATTTGGGAACACTTCTCGGAACGCATTAATTTGGGACAATTCAAAGTCACATTTATACTTAGAGATATTGATTTCTAATGCGTCTCGTATCAATGTAAATAAAGCTACGTATGTGTTCTGCGTCTTATTTGGTAGTAAAACGCCTCTAGTCCCAGTAGTTCGGTTGATTAGTCCGGGGCCGAACTACTGCCACACTTTTCTTCCCATTAGTTCGGTTATGACGTCAAACCGAACTACTGAGAATTAAAACGACTCAAAAGTACGGTTAAGGATGCAGCTAATTAAAAAATCAAAGAGGCATTTTCATTACATTATTTTTTTTAATAACAAAAGGTAAAGTAACTTCTAACTTCTTCTTGTTTTAAGAGAAAATGGACTCTCTATCTTTAACACTTAGATATGTAAAAAACAGGTAAGTCAAAATTTTAAATATTTTTTTTTAACTTATAATTGAGGTACCACTCTATTTGTTATTTCTAAATAAGCTTTACTTAACGATCTATCACACATATTAATTTGATGGATTAAATCGGAAAGCAACTGTGTCAAAATTAAATAAATAATTGGGTTGGATTTCATTACATTATATTAGTAAGCTATTCGGACACCGCCAAAGAACCAAAGCATAAATCCTCTTTACAAAAAAAATATACATCAAAACAAGTTTTGACAGTTACAGTGACGTCAGCCTTTTCTGATTACTAAAAATGTCACCATTTTAGCAAATGAAATAAAATACGCTTATTCTAGAATAAAATATAAAATACAGTGCCCTGACCTCTAGAAAATAACTGAACATGCTATCCTAATCTACAGGAAATTCGACATTAATCATAATATTACATCACAATAAAAATAGTTTAGTTTGTAATTACAAACTAAATTGCAGTTTACAAACTAACCACGACCTATTTCGATGGATATTGTAGGTAGGTATAGGGACAATATTTTTTCCATGGCTAAGTTAAGTTTGTCCCTCAATCCAAAATACAGATTTTTTGGCGTATCCGATTCGCACTTGGTCCGTTTTTTTAATAATAAAAGTTGTTTGCACATCATTAACCGAACTACACACCACTTCCCAATAGTTCGGTTTGACGTTATAACCGAACTAATGGGAAGAAAAGTGTGGCAGTAGTTCGGCCCCGGACTAATCAACCGAACTACTGGGACTAGAGGGTAAAACGTAGAGCATCGGAAAAACGTTCGTATTTTTCTCGTCACTTGCTCCATCTTCGTGTATCGAAAAGAGCTGATAGAATGGATTGGGCACCGGCTTAAACGTGCCATCTCCAAAAAAAACTTTGTTTTGACTGCTAGCAGACTTTGCAAACATTCTGCATGTGGCAGTCAAGTGCTGAACAAGCAAATCTTACTATCAGAATCTAACTCATATTCAGCGACTAAAAAGTTCAGTCCGAGAGCGTTTGGTATCTCCACATCAATAGTTTTAGGAAATTTGGCGGCACTTACTTCCAGATAACGTTTTCGTGTTTTATGCAATGTATCACGCACAGATTCAAAACATGGCATCATCTCAATCGTCTCATCATCTTGAACGTATTCCAGTATAGTCTTCTCGTATATTTTTTTCACTGGTGCCATACTCTCACAAACTTTAGTTTTCGCCGCATTTACAACAATGTCTCTTATGACTTTGTGATGATTTTGCACACAACTGTGAAGGCTTCCACGGACTATATCAGTTTTGTTGGCATTCAATGTGATTGACGCACTACACTCTTCGCGAACTGCACTGTAAAAATATCGTTGTCTAGGCCTTATAGAACAATTAGTTTGAGGAAATGACAATTTGTGTGAAACCCCTGATATTTTATTAGTCATTGCTTTTTATGCGTAACTGTCCCCACTTTTGACGACGTAGTCATTTTACTACTTAGCTATTCTGATACTTGCACTTTTTGAGATGTTGACCAGGAGCGATGTGTTAATTTTGCGACTAGGACATTGTGAGATATGCACTAGACGAGGTAAAGGCAATTTACGACTCTGACATTATGAAACGTTGACTGGCAGCGATGTGGACATTTTGCGACTCGGACATTATGAGATGTTGCCTAGATGAGATAAAGTCATATTGCGAGTTGGTCATTTTGAGATGGGAACAATGAGCGATGTGGTCATTTTGCGATCTAGTCATTCTACTAGTGACCCCTTTATAGTTAGCTGTAAAGGAACAACTCAAGGATCGGCTAAAATATTTTTCAAATTCACTTAGCTTCATAGGGATAGAAATGCCATTTCCTTCCCGCTGCTTCATAGAAACCTTTACTTTGTAATCAGAAATAAATATTGTGCGTGACACCTATGACTGGTTGATTGATTTTAATAATGAACGCCGTTTTTCTTCTTTGGTTTTCTGAGGGCTGGTTTGAGAGGCAGGGGTTTTCCTTGAGGTGTGCTCGGTTGAGCTCCGTCGATTGAAGTGCGAATGGCGCAACGCACACGATCTTCTCACACACACCGCCTCGCGAAGCGAGGTGGGGTGTGGGGGGGACTTTTCAGGGCGCTATGGCCCTCTAAAGTCGGCTGCTATCGCAGCCCGTACTAGCGGGCTGGTCTTCTTCCCATCTTGGGTTTACCAATCTTGGTTTTATGGCCTCTCAGTGGCTTGGGTTGCCCCTAGCTCTTCTGCGGCTTAGCGGGGCTCATCGGCCTTTCAGCGGCTTTACGATGATGTTGTATCACCTAGGCTTCTTCTTCGCGTCCTGCCTTTGTGTTGGACAGGGGACTCTTGGGGGACGACGAGTTCTCTTGGTAGAGGCCTCGTCTTCTTCCCTCTCGCTCCGTCCGGGGGTCGCGCATGGAGCGGCGCAATCCCGTGGAGCGTGTGGTGCGTTCCATGATCCGCTCTGTCGAACATGTTTCGAGCGAGGTGGCTGATGAAGGTGTCCAGTCCTTGCCAGTGGAGGTCCTTTTGTATGGTGCTGTTTCGCACGAAGCGTGGGGCCGCCACGATCGTACGTAGCGTCTGCGTTTCCTGCGTACGCAGCCGTCTCTTGTTTGTTTCGGATGGTAGAGCGTACCATGCCGGGGCCGCGTACGTAAGTCGTGATCGGACGTAGGTCTTGTATATTCCCAGCTTCGTGCGAACGGGAAGACTGCTGGCTAGGACTGGCCGGAGTAGCGCTCTTGCGGCTTTGGTGCGGCGCACCACCTCGTCGACGTGCGGCTTCATAGTTAGACCCCTGTCTATCTTCACCCCTAGGTAGGTGACGACGCTGGTCCACTTTATTTCCTGACCCCTCAGTTTCAGCGGTGGCGGAAGTCTCTTCTGTCCCATGGCGATGGCCTGCGTTTTGCCCACATTCACCGACATTCTCCACCGATCGAGCCAGTGAGGCAAGGCGTCAAGGGTGCGCTGCAACTTCTTTGCAGCGTGCTTCTGGTTAATTGACGCGGCAATGTACGCCGCGTCGTCAGCGTATAGTGCCAGCTTGACGCCTTCCGTGACGGGAATGTCGTCGGTGTACTGGGCATATAGGGCCGGTGAGAGGCAGGATCCTTGGGGGACGCCCGCGAGAATCGGTCGTTGCGAAGAGATGGCTCCTTCGACCGCCACCACGAACTTCCGCTGGGTCAGGAATGATTGTAGGACGCGCACCATGCGTCTAGGAGCCGAGGATGTGGACAGCTTGAAGATCAGGCCGTCGTGCCACACTCTGTCGAAGGCCTTCTCCATATCCAAGAACACTGCGACGGCGTGCTCCCTCTGGTTTCTTGTGTCCGTCAGGTGGTGCAGTGTTCTTGTTAGCTGCAGCGTCGTGGAGTGGCCCGGGCGAAAGCCAAACTGCTCGGGTCTGGGTTCGATGTGGGGTTGGAGTCTTCGCAGAAGGAGTTTTTCAAACACTTTCGAGAGGGCGCTGAGTATGGTGATCGGGCGGTAGTTTTCCGGTCTCTTCCTGTCCTTCCCTGGCTTGGGAAGCAGGATGACCCGGCCAAGTTTCCAGTTGTTCGGGAAGTGTCCCGAGCGCATTATCCCGTTGTACAGACTGGTCACCGCCGCGATGGTGCGCTGCGGCAGGTGACGAAGCGTCCGACTGGGGATCCGGTCTGCGCCCGGGGCTTTTCTGGGGTCGCTCTGCATAAATGCTCGCTGCACTTGGCCGGGTGAGAAAACGACCGGGTCGTCTCCCGCCTCGATCGGTGCCGCGAAGTAGTTTTCGATGTGCCTCTCGACTTCTGCGAAGTGTCCCACATCGGGTGATGGGTTCGGCTGGAAGGCGCTCTCCAGGCTGTCGGCGAAGAGTTCCGCTCTGTCCTCCGCCTTGTACCTAGGCTGGCCGTTGGCGTCTGTCAGTGGGGTTGTCGCCGTGGATAATGTGCCTAGCTGTCGGCATAGGCGGTGGATGGACGGAACTTCCTCCCGTATGGAGTGGATGTGCTCCTCCCAGGTGGCTGCTGCATGGTCCTTCAGCTCTCTCTTTACCTTCTCAACCAGCGCGTTGAGTTGGGTTTTGAGGGTGGGGCATCTTCTGGCCTGCCATTGCCGCCGTATCAGGCGCTTGCGCTTGATAAGCTCCAAGATCCGACTAGGGAGGGGGGTGTACCTCTGGCTAGCCGGAGCTGTACGCGCCGCTGAGTTTAGCGCCTGATTAATGTTGCTGGCAATGGCGTTCGCGGCATCATCTACCTCCTCTGCCGTGGAGATTGGTCCGCTGTGTGGCATCTCCTTCATGCGGCCTTTGAAGGTCTCCCAACAGATGAGCCTTGCTGCTTCTCTTCTTAGTGCCGTAATTGGTGCGCCGTCTATAGTGAGCAGCACCGGCCGGTGGTCTGGGGGGAGGTCGGGGAGCACCTCCTGACTGAGAGGTACCGTGACGCCCTTGTGTACCACGATGTCCAGGATGTCTCCGCATCCCGTGCTGTCGGGGTAGTGAGTCGGCTCTTCGGGCGCAGAGACATCCAGGTTGAGGTCGACGGCGGCTTGGTGCAGCTGCCGCCCCGCGCTGTTGGTCACTGCAGCGTGCCACTGGGTGTGCTTGGCGTTGAGATCACCGGCTAGGATGGTCGGCCTCGTTGACCCCAGTAGCTTCCTCAGGTCACCATGGAGCAGCTTGGCTACGTCCGCCGGCGGGCGGTACACCGCATATAGGCGTAAGTCCTCCCCCGCATGGCGTATGTCCACCCCCAAGGTGTAGACGCTTGCTGTTGGCGTGTGGTCGACGGGCTGGTGCACGATCGTTCTACGCACCAGTACGGCGAGGCCCCGGTACGGATGTCCCCTGGCGTCGGCCTCGTCCCGTCTGTACACCACATAGCCGTTGGCCTTGAGAGTGGCAGTGGGGCTCAGGTAGGTTTCGCTGACCAGCATGATATCGACCCGCTGCTCCTTGAGGAAGTGCCGGAGCATGCCGAGTTTGCCGGTCAGCGATTGAGCATTCCAGTGGTGAAGATTCGTTGAACATGGGGCTGGAGGGTGGCGGTAGCTGCGGTGAGCGCGTTGGTGAGCGCCGTCAGTTGCTCCAGTATGGTTTGCAGGCTGGGTGCGGAGGGCGCCTGTATGCTGTCCTTTTCTGGGGCAGTTGTCTCTGCGCGTCTCGCTGCTGGCTCTTTGACTGCTTTGTTTACCTTTTTGTTTTGTTTCTTTTTTCCCTTCCGGTTCGGCTTCGCTGTGTTGTTGTCGTTAATGCTCCCCGCTATGGCTCCCCTAGCGCTGGGGGCATTCGCCGGTGCCATCAGGGAGGCCGGCGCCGTCTCCTGCACCATTTTCTTGGGGTCCGTGGCCTTGGTGGTTGGGCCGGGTCTGGGTGGCATGGTGCGGGCGACTGTGCCCGCCTTTTTGTTCCTCGCCTCCCTTCTGAACGCGGGGCAGGCGATGTGGTTTGCGGGGTGTGGACCGCCGCAGTTTGCACATGTAGCGGGCTCCTCCCGCGGGCGCGTGCAGTCCTTTGCGGTATGCGGGCCCCCGCATCGGACGCAGGCGATCGGTCTGTGGCAGCAAGCCGACGAGTGCCTGAACGCCTGGCACCGGTGACATTGTGCGGGGCCTTTCTTGCCCCGCCAGGCCTCTAACTTCACTCCGGTGATGTTCAGCAGCTCCCGGGTTTGATATATATTCTTGTTGCTGGCTGTACTACCCGTCAGCTGCACAAAGTAGATACAGCCAGGGCGGCCGCTTCTTGCCCAGATGGGCTTTACGTAGTCGCACTCGAACCCCTTATTTCGGAGCGCGACTACTATTTCCTCCGGGTCTGCATCCGTGGGGAGGCCTCTGATCGCCACCTTCATTTTTTTTTCTATCCTCCGGCAGCGAATAGCAGAACCATTTGGCGGCGGGTTCAGTGGTCTCCAGCTTGGTGAGGTAGTCCACCACGCAGCGGTACTCCTCTCCTATCGTCGGCGTG
This sequence comes from Acleris emargana, assembly GCA_927399475.2. NCBI lineage: Eukaryota > Metazoa > Arthropoda > Insecta > Lepidoptera > Tortricidae > Acleris > Acleris emargana. The sequence continues at coordinate 3,529,836 of OV656846.1, forward strand.
AAACGCAGCCCGTTTCCATACGGGTGCGCGGCAGGGGGGCGGTTTAGTTTTTCCTTGATAGCCGCGATGTGGCGGGACCAGTTTGGTAAGGTCTCCGCCACTATCGGCGGGTATCGCGGCTTCTTCACGGTGGTGGTAGAAGCGGCGGTCGCGGCGGGCGGAGCGCCCGTCTGTTGCATAGGGGCGGCAGTGCGTACGCGGTCCGCGTACGTTGGCGTGGATGTCGGGCTCGTCGGGTCGGTGAGCATCGCGAGCACCTCCGGTGTCGACGCCTTTGGGGCGCTCACGTTGCCGGTGGGCTCCTCGGCGCACTCAGCGATGTTGCCCTCGCTGAGTGATCGGCCTCGGCTCCTCAGGCGCGGGTCTCTAACGTCGGGAGTGTGTCGTTTTCATTTTTTTTTGTTGTTGTGTTTGTTTACATTTCGCTGTTGGCGAATCGGGCGATATTTCTGCTCTCCCCCTCTTTCCAGTGGGGGTGGGGTTGGGGAGGTTGCTCAGTAACTCGAAGTACTGTATAATCTTCCTGTCTCCCGGCTGCAGTGCGTCTAGGTCTCCCTGTTTATGCGCCATAAGGCGAAGGTAGACTTCGTTCCAGCTTACAAGTCCGTCGGAGGCCCGGCCGGACTGGCTGAGCTCCTCGACCGCCAATCTATCAAGATTGAGGGCCTCGGAGTCAGCCCGGTCGAGCGATGAGCCGGACTTGGTGTGGGCTGGGTACCCGGGGCGTGAGGTCCGGGGGGTTTCGGTTGCAGGCGGCTTCTGCCAGACGGCGCGAACCTCCTGGCCAGCCTTATCCAAGACCCCTATGAAGGAGTCCTCGGAGCCTGGTGAAGCGGCAACTCGGGCCGGGGGTATCTGGGAACCTTCCCGATCCCTTCTACCCTCCTCGTCCGTATTACTGCGTGACGTCGGCCTCTGATTTTTTGGGGTGGGTAGTTGAGATTCCGAAGAATCCCGACTACCCGCACGTTTTTTCTCGTCCATGTTTACAGGTGAGGGCGATGGTGGGGTTTGCTACCGCAGTACGACGCTGTTTGCCGACTCTGACGGTTGACCGCCGTCCTCCACATTCCCTCGCCCGGGGCTTCCGTTTTAGCGGGACCGGGTTCGGGACGTGTAGCGAGGGCAGAAAACCGGTGGAGTGGTAGTGGTGTGTCAGATGTGTGTAGAGTGCTCTCCGCCGACCAGTTGCGGTCGGGTGAATCCCGTCGCTGTTTTTCCTCAGGAAAAAGACTAAGGGTTTCGTGATGATGATGAAGGTGTGCATCCGTGTACAGGTTCTGGCAGCGCCCCTCCCTCTCAATCCCCCCTCCCCCCGCATCTTTATTTCAATAAATTCTTACTTAAACTAATACAAACATTCTTATTAGTTTCTAATTACAGTAGTTTATCTAAATTCTAATGAGATCCGCTTATATACTTTATCCGCACGCTGCCTGTTTGCGACTGCGCGCGGTTTTTAGAGCCGCGCGTATTTATGCACCTCGTCCCCCCCTGTCGTGATATAAATAGCGCGCGGCTCCCCGCGGGCGCACAGTCGTAAGCGCGTCGGCGTGCGGTTAGGAACTAGTGGGAAATTAATACAACGACTAGAAATATGTTTATTTTTCAGCTACTGACTCTATGGATTATTGACAATTCACAATAATAGACTTATCTCTAGGTTACACAGTACACGAACTAAAATTTATCACTATTACGCTCTCTTGTTTATACACGAACTGACTATTAACTATATCACTATCTTGTAACACTATTTCGCACCGTCCTGCACAAATATATAGAGCCGTACCTCCTCGGAGCGCATGTTGCTGCAGCCGACGCCGACGAGCGCGGAGAGCGCCAGCGTGAACGCGAACAGGAACAGGAAGTTGTACGGCACGCGGCGCCGAGGGCCCTCGCAGCACAGGATCATCAGCGCCGTCGTCAGGTACACGGTCAGCGTCACGACGCTGGGGACAACCGTTCCAACATCATCACGACCAACATCACTGGTGGACATCTGGACATATGCCCTTCCCAAACATTTCGACCATGATTGGTTTAGTGTTAGCCAAAGCACAGATAACAGAATACAAGTACAGATACCCAATCTCATAGAGCAAAAGCGTGCCGTCCTAATGTAGACAATTCGGTAGGCAATTTTAGTCCCGTAGTTACACCAGTAGATGCCGTATCTGAGCCACCACTGGATGCTGGCAGCCTACCTAATAGTTTTAGTAACGTATCACCAGATGGCATTGACTTCAAGAATGAGACGTCAAGAAAATTGTTGACTTAAAATTAATATGTAATGGCTATAATCCTACCGGTGACATTGTGGTAGCGTTTTATTAATTCATAGGAACATCTGCCCTGATTAATGATGTCCAGGACAAAATAGAAATGTTTTAATGACATGTTTGGGAAGTTTTTTGCTGACAATAAATAAAAGCAATAGGTAAAAATAACTGGTTTATTAGGTTTAAAGAATTTATTTTCTCATAAGAATTTTACAATTCACTTACATGAGAATTAAGAATAAGTTAAAAATAGTTTAGTGAGCGTATTTAACTATTTAAGCGTGCGTATTTACATAAAAAGGAAATATCGGCTTCAACTTCAACTTTATCCGAATCCAACGAAACAAAGTCATACACTCGGCGTCAAAAAAATCGCACCTTTTGGTATGTTGACTTCAAGCAGCTATAAACCCTATTTAATCTAAGATAAGGTATGAGTGTGGGGCCTAATTTTAAAGGTTATTGAATCCTTTAATTAATAAAAATGTGATAATGATTACTACCAAGGACCGGAAAACCCCTTCATTCGCTTAGCGCTTTCGATTACACTTGGCCTACACATGGCTACCCGTACAACGGTTAGCCCTAACGATTGTGTTGCCGTATCGTTAGGACTACCTTTTCGAATAAGGTTACCGCTTCCATTGCGCTTGTTGTCCGATAAGGTGTTGGCAGCTTGAATAAACAGCTTATCAATAGGGTTGGGTTAATCCTGATTGTGGTCTCTTTCTCACCAGCGCATTCGGGCAACGGCTTAAGGTTTACTATTGTTTGTCGTGGCGATCATGTGCAGCTCGTCTCGCCGCTTGCGCCTACCGACTGCTAGCCTTTCTATTGTTAGGTTGTGCAATAATAAGTCGTAGGAATTGGGCGCATAGATTGAAATAGCTTGACATCTTTCAAAACCTCTTTAAAAGCGGCAAGCGTTTTAAGGGTTTTTGATACCGGTAAGTCTGCAAGCGAAAAGCCGAATCAATCGTTTCAATTGATTAGCCTTTTATTGCGGCTAGCCGACGATACGCTTGCCGCACTGATGGGGTTTTTAAAAACAAGCCTATCGAATACCCGATCAAAAGCGTATTTTAACGGATACCGGTTCCGGTCCTTGATTACTACTAAGCTTAAAAATATCGTTTTTCATGATAAGAGGAAAAACGTTTATTCACGCCAAAATTACACAATCTAAAAACATAACAAAATTAAAAAATACAGTAAAACAAATTCTTAAAACTAAACTTAAAACCTAGTGTTACCTCCCCTAGCCCTAATTACAGCCTCCATGCGATCCTTCATTGACCTCACCAACGTCACGATGCGTTCTTGAGGAATGTCACTCCACTCCTCGACGACGGCGTCCCGAAGCTGTTCAAGGGTGGCAGGGGCAGTATCACGAGACCGCACCCGGCGTTTCAGATCATCCCAAAGGTGCTCTATGGGGTTCAGGTCAGGACTTCTCGCTGGCCACTGCATCACGGGGATCCCAACCTGATCCAGGTAGTCCCAAACAATCAACGCCGTATGAGAGCGGGCGTTGGCGTGCATGAATGTGAATTCAGGCCCGACAAAACCAGCATACGGGACCACGTGGTCCTCCAGGATCTCTGTGATGTACCGATGAGCAGTCAGGGACCCCTGGCCACGTCCACCTCCAGTGCGGGAGACGCACACAAGGTCGGTTTTGCCTAATTTTAAAGTTTATTAACTGTGCTTTCAAATGATACTAATATTGGCTTTATTCGCTTGAAGTCAAAATTTCAAAAGGTGCGATTTTTGTGACGCCGAGTGTAGTTTAAATGTTTGTACACAAACTGTCAGCGCGTTTTGATACTTCAATGGTTAAAGATAGCACGTTGTTCGTTCCGTGTTTGTACTAATATTTTAATACACCGAAACCGCCAAAACAGTATTTTGTAAAATTCATTTATATTCGTCAAGACATTATTTTCTCTATTGTTTTTTTGTTTTTAATATAAAAGAAGTATTTTGAGTATTGATTTTACGCATCAAACAAGAATTTGTAAAAACGAAACGCTTGGGGTCTGTGAGTGCATAGTAGTTTCGCGATCCGTGATGGCACCATCTAGTGACAGTACCTAATAAGGCGTAGCAAGCTTTCAATCTTCACGATTACTATTTCAAATGTTTCGCTCGATACCTGTGGCGCCATCTATGACTTTATTAAAGTAATCATTATACGTTGTTCGAGTTGGGAGCCCATGGCCAAAGGAATAAAAAGAAACCAAGTCTTAATTTAACCTTTTGAACGCTTAAAACGGCAAATCACATAATCGAAAAATCGTGCCACTGACGCCAACGACGTCAATTGCCGCCCAAACTTCATCGATCAAAGATTCCGTAATAAATAAACCTACTTTTATATTTTCACTTCTCATGCTCAAAAAGTTTGTCAAATTAGACTTATCAAGCGAGACTCAAGTGATACATGTACAACCGAGGGAAAATATAATATATATATTTTCACTAGGGAAAATATGAAATTGAAAATAGAATGATTTACATTTACAAAACATCTTAATTTGACCAATCAAAATACTTCACCAAATTAAATCCACCAATCACAATACATCGACTGTCAGTCGGAACGTTAGGTTCTTTTTGGTACGTACACTCGTTAACTAATTCAAATCTTTAAAAAAACAAATGTATTTGATATCAACCAACCATAATAAAGCTATATTAAAACCGACCAATCAGGTAACAGAATTCATTTCTCAAAACATTAGGTGTTTTTTAGTACCTATTTTACAATTGCTAAAATATCATAAATCGTTTGAGCTACGCTTTAAAGCGCTAAATACTCACTCGGTCAGCGCCGTTTAGTCTATATTTTGTATCTGTGTCAAAGTAGTTAAAAAAAAACACGCCGCCAACCAAATTAAAACAATATTTTGCCGCGGAATACATTGTGGGTGGATAATCATTGTTAATTTTAAGATGTCGTCAAATGAAAATGAATTGCAACTTACGCCGAATACAATAATGGAGAAAAGGGCCAAAAAACTGATTGAAAATCTCGTGAAAACTATTTAACGGCATACAATAATTTTACACAATGGAAAAATGAAAAGCAAGTTGATTCTAACAGTGAAGGTGTATTTCTTAATTATTTTGATGAGCTTTCCATGAAATATAAGTCCTCGACACTGTGGAGTATATGGTCAATGCTGAAAACAACGATGCAATCGAAGCACCAAGTAAACTTAAAAACTTACACAAATTTAACCGTTTTCTTGAAAAGATTATCCGATGGGTTTAAGTCCAAAAAATCGAAAGTATTGACAGCTCAGCAAATAAAAGATTTTTTTACTTTTGTATAATTCTTTTATTTTCTCACAATCGAAGTGAAAAGTAGAGTGTATAACTCGGGTCTAAAAGCCATATTAGGTACCCCTCGCACAATTTTCCCTCGCTTTGCTCGGGAAAATAACCATCTCGGGGTACTATGGCTTATTTTTGACCCTAGTTATACAATCTACTATTTTATGTTTGTATTATTGCTTTGTCCATCTTCCTTCCATTTTGCCTAATGTAATTCAAATATAACTAGCCACATTTCGAAAAATCCACATTTTGTCCGCGTTTTGCAATCACTAGTTTTTAAGAGCTCTACACTCTGTTTTATTGCTGTGGCGTCAGTAGCACGCCGGATTACTTCGCCGCTTGGCGTTCAAAAGGTTAACCGGCAATGCGAGTCAGATTCAGGCTGAAAGGAATCTGTCCTGTACAGTCAGCGTCAAAAAAAACTGATCACTTCAATACCTTGTCGCTTTACTGTCACATAAGATTGTCTGTGTTAATGCGATAAAGTATTCAATTTGCGCTCTTCACCCCAACATCAGCAACACCAGTTCTGGAGCGCAGTTCTGTGTTCCTCACCCTATCACATCTTCGGACACCCAGTATGCTACGCTCCATTGCTCTTTGGCAAACCTTGAGTTTAGACTTTTGAGCCTCAGTCAATGACCACGTTTGTTGTTAATATTATGTACCCTCTTAAATCAGATAATAACGTTAAGAATAATCAACCAAATTCACTTCAGCTTGTTTTGTTTTCCAGCAAAATAATCTAGGCACAAAATGGCGTACCAATAATAATCCTACAAGATGCAGAGCTTTTTAAATTGACAGAGGTTTATGAAGCGCAGCTAAAATCGCGGGTGTATGCGTTGAATGAATTATTTCTATTCTATTATTAAAATCGTCTCACTTACAGGAACACAGTCAAGTTATTCTGGACAGCGTACTGAAGGTTCTCGTCGTTCAAGAACCAGGCGATGACTCCGCACGTAATGAGGAGTTGCACCACAATCAGGGAATACACCTGCAAATTGAAGGTACTGTTACCACAAAAGCCATCGAAGAAGCCAGAAATACTAACTGTCAAAAGGATGAGAAGCGGTACATTGAATATACTCTGGACCATCTCATCAGTGAGCACTGAGTTCAAGGGGAAATAACGAAAAACCTTGCATCAATTACATACATACATACATTAAATCACGCCTGTTTCCCAGTGGGTAGGCAGGGACCACTTCTTTCCACTTGCTACGATCTTGACAAGTTTATTTCGCTTCTTCAACATTCATACATCGAGTCATGCACGCACGTCGGTTTCGGGTACTTAACGGGTTGGCTTAAAGTAATGAGAATTACAAAAACTGTTTTTATTTTTATTTTTTCACTTGTTAGGGTTATATAGATTTTTATTACATAAAAACGAACAAAACCAATATGATAATCAATCATTCCTATACAGCAAAAAGTCCCGCATCTTAAATTTTTCGTAGCTTTCTTCTTACCGTTTTCATCATACGTTGGATAACATCTATTTTTACATTTTTTAGTTAATTAGTTGTTTTTGTTCCTTGCGCTTCAACTGAGTCTGTAATTTTGCTTCCCGCCCATCACTGTAAACTAGTCTATTGAGAATTACCAAATAATCCTCTATTGGACGAGCTATAGGGACGTTCGGATGGTTTGAATCCTTCGGTACGAAGTGAACGTCACGCTCTTTTAGTCAATTCTGGCCGCTCCCTGCATAGTGATACTTTCTCCGCAACTTCCTGCACTTCTTTGGAATATCTTCAAGCTGTTTGTTGGAATATTTGGGTATTTTTTGACACTTTAACTGTTCAACATTGTATTTCTCTAAAATATTCCTTATTCGCCCACGAAAAACATCATATTTTACAGCTAACTTATCTGGGACTGACCCACTTTGTTTTGTACAAACGTTGCCACCTACTTGCGGTCTCGATCATTAAGATAGTCCTAATACCAAGTTCCCACCGCTGGATCAAACATTAAATTGTAGAAGGAGGTACATTTTCAAATTTGTGATGAGAGGACCACTTCAGATTTTTCACGCCGTCCAAGTAGGCGATAGACACGTTCACGTCATAACTTCCTCGCGGACATTTTTTATTAAACCAGTTAAATATTTTTTTGCCTTATTAACAAAATTTACATATTTTCTATTAATTATATCTGTCAAAATCCTTTTTGTATTTTTTTATTGCCTGCTATTGTTAATTGAATACATTTTCATTACTTTAAGCCAACCCGTTAAGATTCGGCCCTTTTCCAGTATTTCTCCGATTTGATTCGAAAAAGTACGCCTAGGGCGGCCCCTTCCGACCCTTCCACTCATTTCCGACCTGTATATCTCTTTTGTCAATCTTCTTTCATCCATCCTTTCCAAATGACCGAACCATCGAAGCATGCCCTTTTCAATTTGCATCAATTAAGAACAGCATATTGTTATAGTATTAAGTGAGGGTATTTGTTGTAAAAATGAATATACAATTTATACAGTAACAAAAACCATTCTTCGATTTCAAGACAATACAGTTTGTTAAAAACATAATAATAGCAACGAGGGCGCCACTGAACATAAAACCAAACTACCAAATAAATAATAAGTTCAAAACAGTAGTAACTCAAAATATAACCGTATTTTAAAATCAACTTTATTACAACTTCTATGAACTTGAAACAAAACTAGCAAGGATTTTGAGTTGATATTGTATTGATCTAGCAGTGCGAATATAGGTTTGTCCATGCGATACCCCGCAAGGGCACTACAAAATATTATTATTTAATATTGTTATCCAATGTAAAGTCGGTTTAATTTTATTATAAAGCCAGTTAAATAAAAAATTGTAATCTGTGCAAATGCTACGACAATTCGTAGCACATCACTCGTAGCGCACACACACTCGTAGCACTGGACTTAGGTAGGTACTGTAGGTGAATTTCGCGGCGAGCGGCTACGCTCTTGGTGGTCTAGTGGTTCAGGCGGCCAGCAAAAACTCACGTGCGGGGCTTCCGGCGGGTCGCGCGTTCGAATCCTCCTTATCACAAACAGATCGTGGACACTCGGCAATCTTCGGAGGTCTCGCTTGCAGGTATGTAGCTTTGAAAAAACAGCTGTCTTCCTCTAGTCACGCCCAGTGGGTGGAACAATTCCATAAGGCGACCGGCAGTGCGACAAGGAATTGAAAATACACAGAAACACCAATCACAATTTAGTTCCACCAATTATATAAAAATAAACTGCAACACGTCCGCTTCCAATCGAGGCAACAGCCGAACTCAATATGCATGCAAAGCCTCAGCCTGATCGATTTAAAATTGACAAAGTTTCATACAAACTTTCATCCCCTATTTTATCCCCTTGGGGGTGGAATTTATCAAAATCCTTTCTTAGAGGATGCCTATATCATAGTAGCTATATGCATGCAAAGTCTCAGCCTGATCGGTTTAAAATTGACAAAGTTTCATACAAACTTTCATCCCCTATTTTATCCCCTTGGGGGTAGAATTTATCAAAATCCTTTCTTAGTGCACCTCTACCTAACCTAACCTAAGCAACGTCCCTTCCAAATTTCAAGTGCCTACGTTTAGCCGTTTAGGCTGTGCGTTGATATGTCAGTCAGTCAGTTTCTCCTTTTATATATTTAAGAAGATAGATATAAAGGCATCTCTGCGAAGAAAGTGGCGTTGGAGCTGAAAACGTCTACAAACCGTTCAAAGGGTTTTAAAACGGTTCAGGGGGACAGGTGGTATACGGCGACGCTCCCTAGTCTTGGGTGTTTTCTCTGTATTTAAGTATGTAGGTAATTATCTATATAAGTAAGTTTATCGTTGCCTAGTACCCATACAAGTATACTAGTACCATATAAAGACCGTATCGTTAATTATGGAAACAAGTTTGAATAGCTCTAAAAAAAAGTTACAATATTTTATCTTGTCTGTCATATTATGTCAATCTGTTAAGCATATAGTCAAATATTAAAACTGATTATAAAAAATAGTATAATTCCTACACACTGCAAGATGAAGGGTCTCTCAGAGAGAAAACGACTTTCAATTGTGACCAAAGGTATGACTATGAGAAAGATTGCTTCAGAGGAAGGGGTTAGCCTGAAAGCTGTTTACAATACGATAAAAAGGTTTGGTATGAATAATACTTTAAAAGATTTACCTGGTCGAGGTAGAAAACGAGGCCCTTCATGTCCTAATTTAGACAAAAAGATATGCGAACATTTTTCCCAAAAAAAAGAGGTATCGATTCGGGATTGTGCGAAAAAATGTCGTACTTCTATTGCAATGGTTCAGCGTACCAAGGAGCGTAACTTGCTTGTAACGTACAAAAAGCAAAAACAGCCTAAACGCAGCAAAACCCAGGAGTCTTCTGTCAAAACTCGGGCTCGGAAGTTGTACGACCAAGTCTTAACTAAAAATGAACAATGTATTATAATGGACGATGAAACCTATGTCAAACTTGACTATAAAACCCTACCCGGACCGCAGTTTTACACCGTAATAAAAGAAACGAAGGTCTCTAAAGAGGACAAATCCATTTTTTGCGAAAAAATTGGGAAAAAAGTGATGGTTTGGCAAGCTATTTGTCAATGCGGCATGAAAACATCTCCGTTTTTTGTAACGGGAAACTTAAATTCGGATGTGTACAAGAAGGAATGCCTTCAAAAGCGGGTACTAGTACCACTGATTCGAAAGCACAGGGGTCGTACATTATTCTGGCCCGATTTAGCTGCGTGTCACTATGCTCGCCATGTGTTGAACTGGTATCGAGAGAATAATGTCGAATTTGTCGCGAAATCATTAAATCCTCCGAATTGCCCTGAGATCAGGCCCATCGAGAAATTTTGGGCTCTGATGAAGGCAAGGCTACGAAAACAAGCTAAACCAACAGATAACATCGACCAATTCAAAAAAGACTGGATCCGTGCCCAAAAAACTTTCAAAACAGTCGATGTCCAAGGGCTAATGAAGAGCATCAAAAGCAAAGTGAGAAAACTGGTAAAGGGGGTCAATAAATAACTAAAAGAAGCTTTTATGATTCACTTAGAAGATCTAAGATTCGCGTATTTTAAGTTGTTTTTATTCATTGAGTTAAATAAACTAGAGAAGCGAACCTCATTATCAAGCGGTTAGAAAAGTGTGCCTACTTCTTAGCCGCGACGAGACGTAGCTTTGAAACCACGACACATTTTAAAGTAAACATTATATCGGTCTCACTTACACAAATTGCAAGAACAATAAAGTCACTGACATTAGATAAGGACAGACACAAAAATATGCCTTGGAAGGTTGGTGTTGCCGACCATATGAAAATTTACCCAATATAACAAATAAATAGGGATTTTTTTAAACAGAACTTACTTTGTAATAAAATTGTTCAGTATTGTCGAATTAATTATTTAATCTGGTAGTATCGATAGAACTGTCAGAGTCAACTAACTGTGTCGTCATAAACTGGCAACATTGATAGAATAGACTTCCGTTATAACTTCGAAACCGCGTAGCGGCCTGTCGCTGTCGTTAAAATAAAATAAAGTCTTGTAGCAAGGCAATTTCAACTATATACCGATCTCCTATTCAGAACTATTTACTACCTATTAAGATTGCGATCTGGCTTGTGTGAGTGGGAATAGTGTCCTAAGTGTAGCAGGGAAAGGAGGAGCCTATCTGGATCCAGCGCTAGGTCAATCCTGGAACTGGCTGCTGCTGACGGTGCGAAACGGTCATACCGGAGATCCCAGGTAAGCCCGAACGCAATCATTGTATTTTTACCATTCCAATTAACTTCATAAGCTTGGTGAAATCGCGGAGCGTACGTGGGCAATCAAATTTTATACAGTCCACTAGTCTTTCGTATTTGTCGCATCATTTTTTGATCCTTCGCCGGATTTTATTGAAAAGTGAATATTTTTCGTGATTCGTACGTATGTTTCGTGATATTATCGAGTTATTTTATTTTTTTATTTTTTGTGAAGGTAGTTGAGAAGTTGCTTTGGCCGAGATTTTATGTTGGTTGTACGCCATTTTTTTGTCGTTATCGTTTTAGGTTGGCAGTACATCCTCGTACCGTAGACTAAATAAGTTTATCGCGATTTAGTTTCGGTTGGTATAATTGTAAATTATTCATCCATTCGTTAGTGTTTTTATACGTTCAAAATGTCAAAGCACGACCATAGCTTACCGTCGGAGTCTGTCGAAGTTGATAACAATAGAGTGTCGCGAGATTACGCCATAATGCGAATTGAATATATCGAAAAAACCGAGTTGTTAGGATTTAGTGAACTTGATTTAAAAGAAATATCGGATGATTTTCATTGTGCGCAACGGACAATATTGTCATTATTGGATCCGTCGGATCGTAGCGAAGAAATGAGTGTTACTTTTGAATTTGAGAAGAAGTTATTAGACATAAAATTTAGATTGCGTCGCGGGCAGGTACTGCAAAGTGAAACAAAAACTTGTGTTAACGAAACAGTGGTGGCGAGATTGCCTAAAATAAACATTAAACCTTTCGACGGTACGTTAGAAAATTGGGTATCTTTTATTCAACTTTTTGACTCATTAATTCATAACCGGAATATTACTAATGTCGAAAAACTACACTATTTATTGTCGTGTGTACAAGATTCCGCTTATGAGTTGATAAAAAACTACCCACTTACCCATGAGAGTTATTTGGATGCATATAACTGTTTACGTAAATATTATGATAAAAAGCGACAAATTGCCACACATTATTATGAAAAGTTATTATCGTGTGAACCGATTAGAACAAAGTCAGCATGTGACCTTGAACGCGTCCATAGGACATTTTCGGAAAATTTATCGGTTTTGGATAAATATGGATTACCGGACACGAATTTCATGCTGTTCCATTTATTGTGGTCTAAATTAGATAGATGCACCCGTGAGGCATTTCAACTCGAGCATGACAGTGATGAAATTCCATTGTTAAGTGACGTTCAGGCTTTCGTTGAAAAGCAATACAAGGCGCTTAATTTGTCAAATATTACGCCTCCACCTGCTAATAACCCTATTGGTTCGTATAAAAGGGTGGTGGTTCACAAACAGGTTCATAATAATGTGAGTAAACAAAAAGCATCGTTTGTAGTGTCTCGTCCGGCTTGCAGCTTTTGTACTGGCCAGCACAGTCTTTATACTTGCAAGGATTTTTTGAATCTTGATACAAATTCTCGTTTTAATTTCGTGAAGGAAAAGGGTTTGTGTATTTTATGTTTTTCGAATGATCATCGTGTAAAAGCTTGTCGAGCCTCTCGTTGTAGTGTGTGTCGTTGTTCCCACCATACTTTGTTGCATTTTACCAAAGTTACTCAGCCGTCGCCGCCTGCCGCGGAGGACAGCGCGCCGCCCGGGTTAAGTAATATTAGTAGTAACACGGTTTTAACTTCGGTGACTAGGGAAAACACTGTTCTATTTTCAACTGTTAGGGTTTTAATTAGAGACAGTTCAGGTGGTTTTCGACCAGTGCGCGCACTCCTTGATTGTGCCAGCGCATGTAACTTTATTTCAGAATCTTGTGTAAAAACGCTAGGCTTTAATATTTGTCGTAGCCAGCACTCCGTAAGTGGGATTGGCAATACTGTCGCTCAACCGCTCGGCTCGCTGTCGTGTGACGTTAGGCCGGCCGGTAACGCAACTTCGTCATCGATCATTACGTTTGACGCTCTCGTTTTGTCGTCGATATGTGCTGACCAGCCTACCCAACCTATCGACTCATCGGTATGGTCGCACATAAATAATTTGTCGCTTGCTGATCCTGACTTTGCTCGACCAGGGCCAGTAGATATTTTGTTTAACGCAGATATATTCGCTTCATCTCTGCTGCCTGGTCTTAAGCGAGGGAAGCCCGGTCAACCGAAGGCATTGAATACTATCTTCGGTTGGATTTTAATGGGTGAGTGTGACACAAGTCCACTCGCATCGAACGCTGTCGTACCTTGTCATAGTAAAAGTAAACATTGCCTGTGCGTGTCGAATCTTTCGCAAACGCTGTCATTAGATGATTCCATTAAAAAGTTTTGGGAATTAGAAAATGTTAGTTCTCCGACTAAGCCTTTCGTGTCGAAGGAGGATCAACTTTGCGAAGATTATTTTGCTAATAATTACTATAGAAACGAAGAAGGTCGGTTCGTAGTGCCCCTACCTTTCGTCGAATCTACGAACAAACCTACTTTCTTCCATTCTCGTGAAATAGCCTTAAAGCGCTTTCAATCATTAGAACGCAAACTGGATTGTAGCCCCGAGTTCAAAAGGTCGTATGTTGAATTCATGGAAGATTATGAGTCACGTGGTCACCTTGAAGAAGTGAGTCCTCCTTCTACGAGTGAGGGCCAGTTTTATTATATACCGCATCACGGTATTCAGCGCGAGTCAGTCACCACGCCCCTTCGCGTTGTGTTTGACGCCAGTGCGAAGGATGCTAAGGGCCTTTCCTTAAATGACACTCTCATCGCTGGACCTAAACTGCAGACCAATATTTTTGATTTGCTCTTGCGTTTTCGTTGGCACGCTGTAGTATTCACGGGTGACGTTAGGCAGATGTATCGGCAGATTTTGGTCCCTGAAGAAGATTCTGAGTTTCAGCGTATTCTGTGGCGGCCCTCCGCTGTTGGCCCCGTGCGCGACTACCGCCTCAAAACAGTAACGTATGGTGTCTCTTCAGCGCCGTTTCAAGCTCTTCGTACCATGGCACAGCTTGCCAGGGATGCTGTGGAGGACTGTCCTGCTGGTTCCGCTGTTCTCGCTCGCGATATTTACGTCGATGACGTCGTGACTGGAGCGGACTCTGTCGAGCAGGCTTGCTTACTTCAGGTGGAACTTTCAAAAATATTGTCGTCGGGTGGTTTCCACCTTAGAAAGTGGACCTCCAATAATCGTGACTTTCTTGATAGCCTTCCCTCCTCGGACTTGTACTCAGAGCATTTCAAACGTTTCGAGGATATGTCTGACGTCTCTCTTAAGATACTGGGACTGCTGTGGCAGCCGCAGTCTGATTCATTTTCTTTTCGTGTTGCCGATACTCATAACCGTCGTTGTACTAAGCGTACCATCTTGTCGGAAATAGCGCGTATTTATGACCCTCTGGGTTTTCTCGGTCCCGTTACGTTCTATGCTAAGTACCTTATGCAGCTCCTCTGGACTGCTGGAGTCTCGTGGGACGACGACGCACCACCTGAGATCGCCTCAGAATGGTTGCGTTTTAAATCGCAACTTCCAACGTTGGCGTCAGTTGCAATCTCTCGCCGTGTGGTTGGCCCTTTCGTTTTGTTGCAACTCCATGGATTTTGTGACGCGTCGGAGCGCGGATATTGCTCTGTCGTGTATTGTCGATTCGTTAACAATGAAGGCTCCCCTTTCGTTAACCTTTGTTGTGCGAAATCTAAGGTTGCGCCTCTTCGTAAGCAATCTATCCCTAGACTCGAGCTCCAAGCAGCTGTGCTACTCTCTGAGCTCATAAATAGCACCATCGAAGCTCTAAAACCATTTTACCTGATTGATGAGATCTACGCGTGGTCCGATTCTAGTGTAGCGTTATCGTGGATAAAATCGTGCCCGTCGAAGTGGAAGACGTTCGTGGCCAATCGGGTCAGTCGCATCCAGGAAACAATAGCTCCTGATCGATGGAGACACGTTGGTACTCATTCGAATCCAGCGGATAGCGGTTCGCGTGGTTTGTTGCCTGCGGACCTCGTTACTAACGATCTGTGGTGGAGAGGTCCCTCATGGCTTGCTGAGCCTGACGAGAAATGGCCTGTGACTTTGTCCTTGTCGTTTTTTTCACCGGAAGATACACACGAAGAACAACGTATTTTTAGCTTGTTTACGTCAAAAGAGCCGAATTTTGTCGATTCATTGTTGAATGAGATTTCGTCGTTTTCAAAATTGAAACGTGTAACTTCGTACTTGTTTCGATTCTTACAAAATTGCAAACAATCATCTATCGAAAAGCGCGTTTTCGGGTCTTTACAGCCATCAGAGCTTCATAGAGGTTTCATGTTTTTGATTAAAGTCGTGCAGGAGAGTGTTTTTTCGTCGGAGTTAGAAAGCCTACGCAAAGGCTCATCTAACTCACTACCAAAGAGTTTACGTAAATTGTCACCATTTATCGATGAAGCGGGTCTTCTCAGGGTGGGCGGTCGCCTGAGCAATGCTAACATAGGATTTGAAATTAAGCATCCGTTGCTACTGCCACGCTCTCATCGTCTTACGTCTCTTATAATTCAGGAGTACCACCTTCGCTTCATGCACCCCGGTGCGCAAACTCTTCAAAATCTCCTTGCTCAAAATTTTTGGATATTGTCATGTAAACGGGCTATTCAATCGGTGATTTCGGGTTGCATTAAATGTTTTCGTGCTCGTCCCGTAACAGCTCCCGCCCCGCTTATGGGAAATTATCCGCCGTATCGGATAAACCAAATGAAATGCTTTTCGAGTTGTGCTGTCGACTACGGTGGACCTTTCGACATAGCTCTCGGACGTGGTCGCGGTGCTAAAACCTATAAAGGCTACATCTGCATTTTTGTCTGCACTAGCACGAAAGCTGTTCATATCGAACTCGCCTCCGAGTTGTCGTCTGAGGCGTTTTTGGCTGCTCTACGGAGACTCATCGCACGTCGTGGTCGATGTAGCCATCTCGTTTCCGATCAAGGACGCAATTTTATCGGTGCTAGTAACTACCTTGGTTCCCTCATGCAAAAGGCCGCGGAGTCACATGAAATTAAGTTTTCTTTCAGTCCTCCTGGTAGTCCCCATTTTAATGGGTTGGCTGAGGCCGGTATCAAGTCAGCGAAGACACATCTCGCTCGTGTCGTTGGTACACAGAGACTCACGTTCGAAGAGTTCTACACAGTGCTCACGCAAATAGAGGCGATGTTAAACTCGCGCCCTCTGACCCCGCTCAGCTCGGACGCTAATGACCTCTCGGCGTTAACCCCAGGTCATTTCTTGACTCTGGAACCCTTGTCAATTATGCCAGAGGAAAATTATATCGACTCAAAGATAGGCGTTATGCAACGTTGGAAACTCATCCAAAAGATGCATCAAGACTTTTGGCATAGGTGGCATAGTGAGTACATGCATACACTACAACAGAGAGCAAAGTGGGATAAACACCATTCGAATATAACCGTAGGAGCATTAGTGCTTATAGTTAATGAACTGTTAAGGCCCCTTAACTGGCCATTAGGTCGTATTATCGCTGTGCACCCAGGTGCAGATGGAATATGTAGAGTAGTAACGGTGAAGACTGCTGCTGGGCAGTATAAAAGACCGGTTGTAAAGATTTGTCCTTTGCCATTAGCAAACGACATTTGAAATTAAGTTTAAAATTCTATCGCTTCTCGTCTTGTCGTTTACGCTGTTTTCGTTAACCCAAGATTAGTGTAACTTATTGTAATTTGAGTTTCCGTTATTAATTGTAGAGTTCCACTCTCTAGCGTTCTCTACGCTTACTTCTCGTAGTTTAAGATATCATTTCGTGGTAAATACCGCGGAACCTTTTAGTATACCGTCGCATTTAGGTGGGCGGAATGTTCAGTATTGTCGAATTAATTATTTAATCTGGTAGTATCGATAGAACTGTCAGAGTCAACTAACTGTGTCGTCATAAACTGGCAACATTGATAGAATAGACTTCCGTTATAACTTCGAAACCGCGTAGCGGCCTGTCGCTGTCGTTAAAATAAAATAAAGTCTTGTAGCAAGGCAATTTCAACTATATACCGATCTCCTATTCAGAACTATTTACTACCTATTAAGATTGCGATCTGGCTTGTGTGAGTGGGAATAGTGTCCTAAGTGTAGCAGGGAAAGGAGGAGCCTATCTGGATCCAGCGCTAGGTCAATCCTGGAACTGGCTGCTGCTGACGGTGCGAAACGGTCATACCGGAGATCCCAGGTAAGCCCGAACGCAATCATTGTATTTTTACCATTCCAATTAACTTCATAAGCTTGGTGAAATCGCGGAGCGTACGTGGGCAATCAAATTTTATACAGTCCATTAGTTCTTCAAATGCATTAAATTACTTTAAATGCGTATTTCGTATTAGATTACTAGGAATAGGCAAAAGGTAATAAAATAAGTACGAAATTTTGTGTTTCAATGTTTTTTATTAGCTTGTCCCAGTAAAAAATGTCGCTTATAAATTTAAAAAATTCCGTATTAAATATTAAAATTCACCAAATTTTCTGATACCGTTTTATTTGATATTCCTTTAAATATTATTATTTACGCATAAATACCAGTTTAGGATTAGTTCATCCAGAAACTTCTTAATTTTCCCTTGACCCCTGCCATCAAAGTTTGTACATTGTCATCGGTGATCAGTTTGGAAGCTTCATTCCACTTCCGCTTGAAGTCTTGAACTGAAGTGGCATTACTTTTATGTTTTAAAAGCTTCCGTTTCACACGAGCCCAATATTTTTCAATGGGTCGTAACTCCGGGCAGTTGGGAGGATTGAGTTTTTTCATCAAAATCGTCATTATTTGCTTTGCACCACTCTATTGCTTCCTTCGTGTAGTGACACGTGGCCAAATCAGGCTAAAACATGGCAGGTGAAGTATGCCTCTTAATGAATGGCAACAATCGTTTTTTGAGGCACTCATTCGGGTATATATCACCATTTATAGTTCCATTAGCAAAATATGGTGTACTGCGTTTGCCACATGAACAGATCGCCTGCCAAACGAGAACTTTATTTGCAAATTTATCAATTTTGATAACTTTTTACTTTTCACTTACTACTTTTCTGTCGGTCCCAGAATAATAGTGGTGTCCTGGAAGTCATTTGAATTCAAGTTTGCAGTAAGTTTCGTCATCCATAACTGTACAATATTTTTTCTTAGTCATTTTTGAATAAAGTTTTCTATATCTCGTTTTAGACTCTTTTGACTGTTTTGCATTTCTGTTGGGCACTTTAGTTTGTGTTCAATAATTAAAACAAAGTTGAATATTTTGACTTTAAACTATTTATTTTAAATAATTAAAAGTTTTATGTGTACAACTATGGAGTCGCAGTGAAATGGTGTCATAGACAACAACTTAGAAAAATAGTGTTGCCACATACGTAGGTAACATACAATAAACAAAATATTTAAATAGGCCATTCACAATCAAACTTGTGTTCATGTATTGAACATAGTTGGGCCGGGGCAACATGTATGAAAATATATCAATTATTATATTACTATTAAAAGGTGACAACAAAGTAAAGGTAAGTTATATAATAATAAACTATTATTCAGACAACTAGTTTTAAACATTTTCATAATAATTAAGTATAGGTACTGGATTACTCCAATTAGAAGGTAAGTTACATGTTACATATCAGTTACTTACATTAGTTATACATATTAATTATACTGAACTAATTATCAAATTTTAACATTTTACAATTTATTTATTGTTATTATTTATTTATTTTAATCTTTTACAAAGGAAGAGGGCATAATTTATTATAAGATCTGTTATAAATTTTACCATTATGACCCATTTTAATATCAGCAACTCTTACTTTGCCGTCAGGACCCTGGTAAGTTTTTACAATTCTAGCCATTGGCCATTGTAGTGAAGGAACATTATTCAATTTTACTATAACTAAGTCACCTTCCTTTAAATTAGTCATATCATGCTTCCATTTAGGTCTGTTTTGAAGTTGAGATAAATAATCATTAGACCACACTTTCCAGAAGTCTTGCTTAATTTTAGTACATATATTCCAGAACTTAAGTCTATGTATATTTTTATCGGTAAAATCTAATTCTGGGTAACTAGTCATGGGGGTACCTATAAGAAAGTGTCCAGGCGTTAAGTACCTGAAGTCAGAAACATCAGCACTCAGGGGCAGCAATGGTCTTGAATTTAATATCGACTCTACCTGTATTATAACTGTATTCAGTTCTTCAAATGTCAAGCAGGAGGTGCCGACAACACGCTTAAGATGGAACTTCAGACTTTTTACTCCGGCTTCCCACAAGCCTCCAAATTCAGGTGAGTAACTAGGTATGTATTTAAATTCAATATAATTGGTAGTGCAATAACCTTCAATGGAGTCTTTATTGCTTTTTGAGGTATGTAATTTATGTAAATCTTTAAAAAAATTATCTGCTCCTTTGAAAGTCTTTGCATTATCACAAAATATTTGTGAGGGTAATCCTCTTCTAGCTATGAAGCGTTGAAGGCATGCCAAGAATGCTTCAGTAGTCATATCGCTAACCAGTTCTACATGGATAGCTTTTGTAGCAAAACATACAAATAGTGCTACATAGCTTTTCTTAATTAATGGTCTTGTAATGCGAGCAACTTTTGTGTCAAACGGTCCACAGAAATCTACACCAGTGACTTGAAAGGGTCTAGAAGGCGTTACCCTTTGAGAGGGCAATGAACCCATCAGCTGCTTAGCAGCCGTTGCCTTGACACGGAAACATTTTAAACATTTTATAACGATTTTTTTGACCTCTCGAATCCCATTAATTAACCAATACCGCTGTGATAATGAGCTCACTACCAATTTAGCACCTACATGTAAGAGTCTTAAATGCTCTTTTCTAATTATCATGTCTGTTATATGAGAGGACTTAGGCAATATTATTGGGTGTTTTTTATCAAATGAACACTCAGTAGCATTTTGTAAACGCCCACCTACTCTTAATATGTTTTCTCCATCTAAGAAGGGATGTAGACCACTTAGGTTTGTAGTTATTTGCTGGCCAGAATTTAATAACTGGGTTTCTTTATTAAAATTACCTCTTTGGGTATGTCTAACAATGTAATTTAGAGACTTTTTTAATTCCTTAGTGGACAAAGGTCCAGTAAGTTTGTCATTCATTATGCTTGCAATTATGAATAAATCTCAAAATCCATGCTAGCACCTTCTGTAATTTTGTTAATTCTGAAAATCTCCTAAAAACATTTAAATCAGGCGAGCCATCCAAATTGGCAGCATTTGTAGTTATTTCTACATGCAGGGTCTCTACTAGGTTTTCAGATTTAATTTGAAAGTAAAATTCATTAAAATGTAAATTTCTTATCCATTAACCTACCGCCAAGCAGCAGTGTTCGCATTGTTGTGTTCCGGTTTGGGGATAAGACAGCCGGTGAAATGACTAGCATAGAGGCATTCCATCTTCGGCCTCAGGGTTGGCAACGCATTTGCAGTCTTAGGATTGCGGTCTTGTGAATGCGAATGTCTATGGGTCACAGTTTCCACTTACCATCAGGTGGCCTGTGTGCTCGTTTGCCTTCCTATGATATTAAAAAAAAAAAAAAAAAACTTTGTGCTGATACATAGGATCAGAGAGATACTGTGGACCTTGCCACCACAAAGTGTTATTTATTAATTTTTGAGGAGCTATGCCTCTTGACAGTAAATCTGCAGGATTATTGGCACTTCGAACATAGGCCCAAGTGCATCCTGATGCCAATTTTTTTATCTGAGACACCCTTTTTGAAACATATTTGCTACTTTTTAAGTTACCCGAATTGAGCCATGATAGCACAATCTGCGAATCTGAATATAAAATAATTTTAAGTGGGAGTCTTATCTCTAGTCTTACGTACTCTATTTGAAAGTTCAGCAAGAAGCACATCACTATTTAATTCCAAATTTGGTATAGTTAAGGTTTTACCGAGTGGTGCAAGCCTGGATTTTGAGCACAATAAGTTTACTTCAGATGTACCATCTTTATATAACATCCGCAGGTACAGGCAGCAACCTATTGCCTTTGATGAGGCGTTGCAGTAGCCTACTAGTTCTGCTTACTCTACATCTACTCTGAGGACAGCTCTCGGGGTGGAAATAGTATCCATTCTCGGGGTGGAAATAGTATCCATTTCCTGCAAATCCTTTAAAAATATTTCCCAGTTTCCAAGCTGCTCTGGAGGCCATATAGAGTCCCAGTTAACTTTTAAGGTCCATAAATGTTGCATAAAAAGCTTAGCTCTTACTATAATGGGACCAATCAATCCTAAAGGATCAAATATTTTTCCTATAAAGCTCAAGATTTGACGCTTTGTGTGCTGCTTTTCTTTGTCTACCTTAGGAGCTGTAAAGGTAAGTGAATCATTAAGTACATTGTACTTTAATCCTAAGGTTTTAATAATGTTATCTTTATTCATGTCACTTTGATTAAAGTACTTTTGTTTTTCAGGTATTTTAGCGAGGACCTCATCTACATTAGAGCACCATTTGTGTAAGTTAAAGCTACCTATTTTTAATAACCCTATTAATTCTTTTTTCAGGTTAACCAGCTGCTCTACATCATCACAGCCGGTGATCACATCATCAACTTAAGTATTTTTCATGATGGCTTCAGAAGCCAGAGGATATTCATCATGGTAACGAAGAGCAAGTTCGACAAGGCAACGGGTGCTCAAGAAAGTTGAAGCCTTCAAGCCATATGTAACAGTTTGAAGCTGTAAGCAGATAACAGGTTTTTGTGGACTATCTCTCCATAATATATTTATGAGACCTAACTGACTTTTATTTAAATAAACTTGCCTAAACATCTTTTCAATATCACAAATAAGTCTATAACTGTATGTTCTAAACAGTGTAAGTATATCAAACAACTCATTTTGAACTGTTGGCCCATTATACATTTTATCATTAAGTTTATTCATACTACCATTGAATACAACCCTTAATTTGGTAGTTTTACTGTCCTCATTGAGGACTGCATGATGCGATAAAAAATAGACAGGATCATTTTTCACATCATACTTACTGATGTCAACAACCTTGGCATGCCCTAAGCTTATATATTCCTCTATAAATTGTTTATATTGCTGGAAATATTCAGGATGCTTTTTAAATTTATTTTCCAGTAAATAAAATTTCTGAAGTGCAATGGAAAATGAGTCAACTTGTAATTCCACATCAACATTACTGGATTGTAGCATTACTTGAGCAAATTTTTCAATTTTGTTAGGATTATTGCAAATACCTCTTATTTTTGTATTTGAGTTTAATTGCCGCAAGTTTAACTTGTTAGCAAGATCAGCCTGGATAAGTGATGCCTGACTGCCTGTGTCAAGTAATGCTTTAACATATATTTCTTTACCATATTTATCAAAAAGCTTTGCTTTTATGGTTGGGAGCAACGCTCCTGAAGTTTGTTGCTTGGCAAAACTACTAACAATTTCTTTGTCTTCATGCAAAAGAGTATTGTGATCTCCTAATTTGCAAAGTTTACATTTAAAATTAAACTTGCAATTGCCTTTATGGGGTTTGAGACAGACCATACATAACTGTTTAGACTTCACAAAGTCTATGCGATTTCCTGTAGCCTCTGATTTGAATTTTGGACACAAATAGATAGGATGGCCTGTTTTATCGCAATAAATACATACATATTGTTTCGTTTTTTTTTTAATTTATTTTTTATTTAATTTATTTAGAACTCATACAGTCATATTCGAATACGATATCTTTAAACAATGTAAGTATCAAAAAAGACCTGGAGGTTCATTAAGAATACATAACAAAAAATGCGCAAGTTTAAACAAACACAAAGGAAAATGAAGTGAAGAATCAACTAAAGATGACAATACAAAATATATAGGATACCTACTAAAACAATTTACTTTTTAATAACCTTTTAAGGCCAGTAAGTGAAACATGGAAAGGATCGATGTTACACAGTTTCTTATTATAAAATCTAGGAACTCGTCTGAAAAAGGTATGTCGGGAGTAATTTGTGCGGGCAAAGCGCACATGAAATAGAGGTCTAGGACGTAAAGGGTGGTGCGGTACACTGAAGTTAACTTTTTCTAAAAGATTTGGACACTGAATAACACTTTTAAAAAGCTTAAACATAAACATAACATCTAAATAAATACGGCGATTACTAAGGGAAGGAATATTAAAATGCTTTGCAGCTGTCGCAGAGTTTTCGAAATAAAAACCTGTTCTGTAACCAAGCGATTTTAAGAAAATATTTTGAATTCTCTCTAAACGGTCGACGTGGACTTGATACTGCGGTGTCCATATTATAGAACCAAATTCAAGGACACTTCTAACAAAAGATGTAAACAGCAACTTATAGGTTCCAGGTCGCTTGAAGGGCTGACCCACCCGAAGCAGCATTCCTAATTTTTTATAAGCACGCTTACAAATATTATCTATATGAGTATTAAAGTTTAATTGCGAGTCCAAGGTGACACCTAAATCCCTAATGGAAGAAACGCGTTCTATATTATTACTTGATATGGTATAATTAAAAAGAATTGGATCATGTTTACGCGTGAAGCTAATAACAAAACATTTATCTGTATTAAGGAAAATATGGTTATTAGAACAGTATTAGTGTTTTGTATTGGTTTTATCTTGTACGGTAACATTGCTTACTTTGTATGTAATGGATTTAGCCCTGGTACTTTCATAGGAAGCACCCCTTAGTTCAGGACTATCCTCGAGTGCCATAGCACGCTTTTCAAGGAATGAAATAAATTCAGTCATAGTAGGCATTTTTACTAATTCAGTACGGTCAAGATGATATGCCCTGTTAGTATATGTATCTAACTTTCTTGACAAAACTGATATCAATAGCATATCCCAATCATTGATGGGCTGATCTAAGTTTTTCAGAGCATATAGCTGCTGCTGAATTTCAGATACAAATGACCTTATATTTGCTGCTACCCTTTTGCATGGTAGGCAAATCTAATAAAAGGTTAATTTATTTATTCTACGCCGAACGCTAAAGAGAATATTTTGAAAATGAATGCAAATGAACAACCAAAACTTTACACTAAAAAAGAGATTAAGAAGATAGCTCCAGGCTATCGTGGCAAATCTGATAAATTAGATCCAACTAAGGTTGGTAAGAAAATTGAAGGCGCCCCAAACCGAAAGGCAGGACCTGCTTCCCCAGAAGTAACCCCGCCAACCGCGCTTGAGAAGTCGAAGACTCCAACACCACCGAAGAATACGCCCATGTGGGCTGATTCAGTGTTTGGGATCGATGTCTCAGTGCGAGAACTCGACGTCACACAGGAGATCAGTCCTTCCTTCGGAAGGCTGCCTGAGATCGTTGAGGAAGTCTACTCCGCTATCAGCGGAGACGACAATAGTCTTAATAAGCAAATGACTAAAGGAATGCTGATGTACTATACAACAGCTATCCTTTGGGCACGCTTGATAGACATTAAAGCCAAGCGTGGTAACACAAACTTGAGCTTCACAGAAAAAGAGTTCTGTAAAATCGTCAGTGCACAGGAATTTAACATTCCGCAACCATTGTACCTATTCCTGAAAGGAATTGGTGAGGTCAAAGATCCTACGGGTGGGTAAAACCGTACATCTTAAAGATCACGCCCTTCCAGAAGTAGTACATCAGGGTTTCGGAGGTTATTTTACCGATGCCATAGACGTAAACAGTCACAACCTCTACGAAGAGATTCCTTGTTTAGGAATCTGTGGAGATTTTGTGATGGCCGAGACATCGGAAGCGGTGAATCCAACACCAAACTTCCGTGTACTCCCGGCACACACCAGAGCGACCCGTTCTTTGAATGGGAACTTTGGAGCGATAGGCTTAAGGAAGGAAGAAGTTAAAATCCTACTGAATTCAGTTGGAATAACTTCAACTACCTTCGATGAGCAGATCGCAGGGACACGTCTCAACATGAGACTGTTACAGGCAGTGAGTGATTACCTCGCCGGAACGCCAACGTTCCGAAACGAGAAGATCAGAATCGAGGCCTTAACATCCGAAGGAGACAGAGCCCAACTCATCTGTTCACTACCAACAGATGAAAATGTTGCAACGGCAGTGCGATGGACGCAGAAGGTCATTAGACCAAACTCTGCGAGCGCCAGTCCTGTAACAACTTTTGGAGCATCCTATATTATGGGATATCAGCTCTATAAAGAGGCTACAGCCGAAGACAACACCAACTAGTGTTGCGTTGAAGCCACAGCAGTCGTCAACCCCTGGGTTATTCCATTAGATTGGATTGCCAACAGGAACGTAAGACGTGCACTACCAGCAGGTCTAGATATCGCGAGATTCGTCTCCATATCTGACTCGCAACACAATCGGACGAACGCAATCGTTCAAAGAATGATAGTCAGCCCACGCTGATTCATTCGCATGAAACCGCGGCCACGGCGAGTAGCATCGAGGGTACAGTTTCAAACTAAATTTAATATAGTTTTAAAATAGTATTAAAAGACATTAAGTCTGACTATTAAAAATTGTCTTCATGCAAAAGAGTATTGTGATCTCCTAATTTGCAAAGTTTACATTTAAAATTAAACTTGCAATTGCCTTTATGGGGTTTGAGACAGACCATACATAACTGTTTAGACTTCACAAAGTCTATGCGATTTCCTGTAGCCTCTGATTTGAATTTTGGACACAAATAGATAGGATGGCCTGTTTTATCGCAATAAATACATACATATTGTTTCGTTTTATCTTGTACGGTAACATTGCTTACTTTGTATGTAATGGATTTAGCCCTGGTACTTTCATAGGAAGCACCCCTTAGTTCAGGACTATCCTCGAGTGCCATAGCACGCTTTTCAAGGAATGAAATAAATTCAGTCATAGTAGGCATTTTTGCTAATTCAGTACGGTCAAGATGATATGCCCTGTTAGTATATGTATCTAACTTTCTTGACAAAACTGATATCAATAGCATATCCCAATCATTGATGGGCTGATCTAAGTTTTTCAGAGCATATAGCTGCTGCTGAATTTCAGATACAAATGACCTTATATTTGCTGCAGTACCCTTTTGCATGGTAGGCAAATCTAATAAAAGGTTAATTTATTTATTCTACGCCGAACGCTAAAGAGAATATTTTGAAAATGAATGCAAATGAACAACCAAAACTTTACACCAAAAAAGAGATTAAGAAGATAGCTCCAGGCTATCGTGGCAAACCTGATAAATTCGATCCAACTAAGGTTGGTAAGAAAATTGAAGGCGCCCAAAACCGAAAGGCAGGACCTGCTTCCCCAGAAGTAACCCCGCCAACCGCGCTTGAGAAGTCGAAGACTCCAACACCACCGAAGAATACGCCCATGTGGGCTGATTCAGTGTTTGGGATCGATGTCTCAGTGCGAGAACTCGACGTCACACAGGAGATCAGTCCTTCCTTCGGAAGGCTGCCTGAGATCGTTGAGGAAGTCTACTCCGCTATCAGCGGAGACGACAATAGTCTTAATAAGCAAATGACTAAAGGAATGCTGATGTACTATACAACAGCTATCCTTTGGGCACGCTTGATAGACATTAAAGCCAAGCGTGGTAACACAAACTTGAGCTTCACAGAACAAGAGTTCTGTAAAATCGTCAGTGCACAGGAATTTAACATTCCGCAACCATTGTACCTATTCCTGAAAGGAATTGGTGAGGTCAAAGATCCTACGGGTGGGTAAAACCGTACATCTTAAAGATCACGCCCTTCCAGAAGTAGTACATCAGGGTTTCGGAGGTTATTTTACCGATGCCATAGACGTAAACAGTCACAACCTCTACGAAGAGATTCCTTGTTTAGGAATCTGTGGAGATTTTGTGATGGCCGAGACATCGGAAGCGGTGAATCCAACACCAAACTTCCGTGTACTCCCGGCACACACCAGAGCGACCCGTTCTTTGAATGGGAACTTTGGAGCGATAGGCTTAAGGAAGGAAGAAGTTAAAATCCTACTGAATTCAGTTGGAATAACTTCAACTACCTTCGATGAGCAGATCGCAGCAGTGGCGGTACTGCCATATAAGCCCAAAAGCCGGGCTTGCCTTGCCTTACAAAAATAACTATTCATTAAATGCACGTAATGTATTAGATAGGTATTTCACCTTCGCGCGCCGCGCGCTCTCACTAAATTCTTCAAATCAAATTACATGCAACAGTAGTACCTACTAAATTTTACCGCGCACCGCCGGCCGCCACCTACGCAGCACAGCGCTCAGCGCTGTGCGGCAACCAGTCGAACTATTCATGACGCGGCTAGCTCGTATCTCGCTCGCACGTATTGGCTTGCAATCGGGCTTTCATATTCTCTGTCTTACCCACCGAAACGGCATATGCCCAAACACGACTGGTCGTGTATTAATATGGCAAATAGTATGAGAGTAAAAAGCCCTGATTGCGTATGAAGTTGTACACGAGTCCATAGTAAATGCGAAATTCGCTTCGCGCAGGCGCGGAGCGCGCGTTGAGCCGCGTTAGCGGCCAACTTCACTTCATTTCTATTTGTTGACAAATGCTTTTATTCACGTGTTGAATAGTTTGTTTAAGGCGTTGAGCGGCGCGGTCAGTGCAATAATAAGTTTTTTTTTTGTGGTGTTGTGAGTTGTGATTCAATTAGATTGACAATGGAGGAAGTCCTGTGTGACTGTGATATTTTAAAGTGTGCACAAACTTTGCTTGTCGACGGAAAGGTAAAATGTTTGGACTTTGCAGAGAAAAAGGTACTTATTTCTTCGGCAAAACCTACGCCTGACTTGTGTATTTCTCAGAGTAGTAAATCGCACAAAAGACAGTTTAACAGGTCAGTGTACAAAACTCATTGGATTGTTGGTTGTTCGCACTCTAATAAGTTATATTGCTGGTGTTGTATTTTCTTTTCTAACGACAAAAACGTGTGGAATACATCTGGTCTGGTTATGACGATTTAAATAATTTAGCTGGCGCCATTAAAAGACACATGAATTCTCGAAAACACATGAACGCGGTAATTTCTTTTAGTGATTTTGGTAAACAGCGAATTGAGACATCTTTATCGCGCCAATTATCAAAGGAAAATACAGAACAACATGCGTGTTGATAACAATAGTAGCGTTTTTCAAAGATTAGTCGATGTTGTTTGTCATTTAGCACAACAAGAACTTCAGAGGTCACGATGAGTCTAAAACTTCATTGAATAAGGGTAATTTTTTAGAGCTTGTGTCGCTACTTTCAAAATAGGTACGATGGCGTTTTAGAAAAACACATTCGATGTATACAAATAATAATTTAATTTAACTATGTTGTGTAATATGTATGTAATTTTTAGATAGGTAATTGAAATAAAAGTAAGTACTTATTGCTTTCTCCCTAGGCAAGCAAAGTTAAAATAAGAAGTTGAACCTTTATTTTATTCTCTCATACAAACCAAGCGGCTTTTTTCAAGGCCACCGAAAGTATGCAATTGCTGATATGTCTGTAAAATTATATCTAGTGGTAACATGCCTTCAGGGTGCTTTGGTGAGCTCGTCCACGTAAGCAAATGCCTATACCTACAACTGCAGAGTGAAGTGAAGATTGATCAGTAATGTGGTAACAAGATAAATTTATCCATAATAACCGTAAAAACTACAAAACATATCTCTCGGCTTGCCCTATTCTGAAACCCTAGGCACGCCACTGGATCGCAGGGACACGTCTCAACATGAGACTGTTACAGGCAGTGAGTGATTACCTCGCCGGAACGCCAACGTTCCGAAACGAGAAGATCAGAATCGAGGCCTTAACATCCGAAGGAGACAGAGCCCAACTCATCTGTTCACTACCAACAGATGAAAATGTTGCACCGGCAGTGCGATGGACGCAGAAGGTCATTAGACCAAACTCTGCGAGCGCCAGTCCTGTAACAACTTTTGGAGCATCCTATATTATGGGATGGGCTACAGCCGAAGACAACACCAACTGGTGTTGCGTTGAAGCCACAGCAGTCGTCAACCCCTGGGTTATTCCATTAGATTGGATTTCCAACAGGAACGTAAGACGTGCACTACCAGCAGGTCTAGATATCGCGAGATTCGTCTCCATATCTGACTCGCAACACAATCGGACGAACGCAATCGTTCGAAGAATGATAGTCAGCCCACGCTGATTCATTCGCATGAAACCGCGGCCACGGCGAGTAGCATCGAGGGTACAGTTTCAAACTAAATTTAATATAGTTTTAAAATAGTATTAAAAGACATTAAGTCTTACTATTAAAACCATTAGATTTTAAAATAACATAAACATAAATAAGTAAATATAATCATTTAGCTTTAGTTTCAAATAAACTTAGCATAGAAGACAAATCTAATTCAATTCAATTTTTGGGATATTATGGCCCCATCGATCGGTGCGATGATTCCGCCAATGTCCAGGTTGGATAACACACTGCCAGTTGACCCTTGGTCTTGTACGGTAGAGTTATTCGAGTTCGGTAGAATACCTGCCACAACCAATCTAAAACAGAAAACATAACTACCACTCCACAACGGCACAAAATCTAGCTACCAATTCTAATACAACAGGAGAACAGGAAGGGATTAAGTATATGAAGAGGAGAACAAGAATATTAAGTTAGAGGGAAGATTACATGAGTTCATAATATGATGTTATTTTTTGTTAAAAATGAATCCAGAATACTAACAAAAGGGGAGAAAACCAGTGTTAATAGGAAATTAACGTTAATAGGGCGACTGATATGACGGGGCAGTAGATCATATAAAGGAACAGATATTTTTGGACATTCCAAAAATATGTGCTCCAAAGTGCCTTCGCCTATTCCACACTCGCATATCGAACTGTCTCTGATTCTCAGTTTTGCCAGAAACACGGGAGAGCAGAAGTGACCCAGACGGAGCCTTATTATTGTAGACGTGTTAACTTTACTAATATTTCTGTTTTTAAAGAACCATGGTCTTGAAGGAAGGTCTGGTTGCAAACTAGCGTAGTGTCTGCCTTTGGTCCTTTGTGAAATGTGCCATAAGTTATTCCACTTTTCAAATAACTGAGGTTGGGCAGCGGTTCTTACATCCCGGCTGAAACATTTGTCATAAGAATTGGTTCCTACCTGAGTCGCATCCTTTGCATATTGGTCAACTATTTCGTTTCCTACAATACCGCTATGGCTGGGTATCCAAGCAAGGACTACTTGTAGATTACGCTGTTGGCAGTCTCTTAATTTTTCTTTAATTTTTAGAGTTAAATAAAAGTTTTCCTTAGAGTGGAATGGCATTTTTACTAGGTCCTGTAAACAGCTTAAAGAATCGGATAAAATTATTGACATCTTGAGTTGGTGAGATATTATATATGACACTGCCTCGTATACCGCCACAGCCTCTCCGGAAAAAACAGAATACAGAGCCGGACACTTAAAACTCAAGATCGTTTGGTGGTCGGGGATCCAAACAGCAGAACCGACATTTGTATCCCTAGAAATTTTAGAGGCATCAGTGAATATTCTGATCCATCCTGTCCATTTTGTATTCATAATCTCATCAAACTCAAAGTTAGCGAGTGGGGATTTTTTATGTAAACCCAAGTCAAATATTATGTTAGGTAGAAAAGTTAAAGTTTCATAATCGAAACAAAAGATGGGATTTTTACTAAAGCGATATAGGGTAATAGATTTAAATTTATTGAAGGATTTAATGAGAGGAGGAACGTATTTATGAGACCAGTAATTGGAGGAAGATGCAAGGTTGGACAGAATATTACATTTTTGATTAATAGGATGGGAAGGAAATTGAGACACATTTAAAAAGAACCTATCAGCTAAGTACTGTCTGCGAAGTATCAGGGGGGGATCAAGACATTCCACTTGTAGTGCGTTTATCGGGGAGGATTTCATGGCCCCAGCTATAATTCGCAGACCCCTAGCTTGTATTCTGTCAAGTTTTACGAGAGCTAACTTACTGCAAGGCTCCAGGATAAAGCTGCCATAGTCAAAATGACTACGGACTATAGCATTGTAAAGTATTTTTTGGCTGTATGGATGGCTGCCCCATCTAACACCAGAAAGAGATCGCATAACATTTAAACTCTTCTCGCATTTACTTACTATGTAATTCAGATGATTCACCCCAGTCAATTTCGAATCAAGGAAAATACCAAGAAATTTTACTTTGTCCTGAGTGGAGATAAGTTGGTTTTCCACAGTGACAGATACAGAAGGGACACTTCTTTTACGGGAAAAAACCACTACATTACATTTAGGTACTGATAATGACAAACCATGAAGATCTAACCATTCTTTTAGATATTTAAGAGCTGTATTTAACCCTGATGAACAGTCTTCCAGGGAAGGGGAGCTACTATACAGGACTATATCGTCTGCATACTGTAATATATTACAAAAACAGTTAACTGACAACTCTAAATCAGATGTATAAAGGCTGTACAATAACGGGCTCAAAACTGAGCCCTGGGGCAGGCCCTTCCATACAAGTCGAGAAGGAAGCATAAAACCATTTGTGCGAACACAGATAAAACGAGCCATGTATAGGTTACATATAATATTATTCAACCTCAACGGAATATTCAGCTGATGCATTTTCTGCCTGAGTATGGAGAGATTGACATCATCATATGCAGAAGATATGTCCAGGAAAACTGCTACCAAGTTCTCGTTCTTGCTGAAGGCGATACGAATATCAGTCGTCAATATGCTGAGATTGTCCATGGTTCCCAATCCTCTACGGAATCCGAATTGAGATTTAGCCAGGATATTTCGATTTTCTAAAAGCCACTCTAGACGGTTTTTGATCAAATGTTCCAGAATTTTTGCCAGGACTGAAGATAGTGCTATAGGGCGGTATGAAGATGACATATTAGGATCTTTACCTGGTTTAAGGATAGGAATGACAATTTGGGTTTTCCAAGATACAGGTACCACTCCAGACATAAAGATCTGGTTAATCAATTTTAAAAAGAATAATTTAGTTATACGAGAAGCATTAATTAAAAAGGAATAAGGGATACCGTCGATCCCCGGAGAAGAATCTTTAAGGTGATCTAAGGCACATAAAAGCTCACAGAAGGAGAAAGGATCATCCATACTACCCAAAGAGGGAGTGGGATTAGAATTTGGAATGGGAAACAAGTCTAAAGTCGGCACAAAGGGAGGAGATAACCTGTCAATAAATTCTGGTAACCATGAATCCATATTATTGGATGTTGCAATGCTATTAGAGAACGTACCTCGGCGAAAAGCTTTAACTCTCCTCCAGACGAGTGACACAGGGGAGCGGGGAGACAGAGATTCACAAAAATTAGACCAACCCTGTCTTTTCTTTTTGGAAAGCAATCTTTTAGATTTTGCCAGGGTCTTTTTAAATGAAATATAGTTATCCATGGTAAGATTAGCAGAATATAATGATTCAGCCCGGTTTCGCTCATGTATGATCTTAGTGCACTCTGAATCCCACCAAGGAGGCGACGGAATTTTATGGCGAGCGGTATTTTTAAGAGGGATGGCAGAATCAGCGGCAGTGAAAAGTTTTTCAACAAAATTTGAGTATAGTTCTAGGAAGTTGTCATAACCAGGCTCATCCAAGCTTTTGATCTCTTTTTCTAAAACATTAGAGAATTTACCCCAATCTGCCTGGGCAATTCTGTATTTTAAAAGGGGAGGAGAAATTATAGGAGAGGGAGAGGAGTTCAGCATAGTACAGAGGATAGGGAAATGATCACTGCCAAATGAACGCTCCAATACTTTCCAATTAAATGAGGAAGCCAAGTTTGAAGATACAAGCGTCAAGTCTAAAACGCTCTTATTTTGAAGAGGAGAGGTCCTTCTTGTAGGAGACCCATCATTTAGAACAAATAGATTAAAATCATCAAGAATATCTATTAATGCGGAGGCATTTGAATCACAAATGGGAGAGCCCCACAAGGTATGCTTACAGTTAAAGTCTCCTAGAATAATATAGGGACCTGGAATATTTGAAAGGATGAATTTTAACTCTGAGAATAAAACTAAACTTGGGAGAGGAATATAAACAGATATAATTGAGAAATTTAGTAACTTAACTGCAACAATATTAATACCAGTACTATGAATAGGGATAGAAATCAAATTATATATAAATGATCTGTTTATAAGAATAGCGCAACCTGCATAGCCATCGCTCCTGTCATCCCGGAGACATACATATCCAGGGGACCTAAAAGAGGACCCCGGCTTCAACCATGTCTCAGCAATGGCACAGGCAACAGGTTTAAATTTATTTAATAGATAAAATAGATCTGATTTCTTACTATTAACACTCTGTATGTTCCACTGAAGGAGATTCTGATCCATTACTAATAAGGGGAATAATACTTTGCAATTTTGATAAGACATTGTTCGGTAGGGAGTCACTGAATTTAAGGATCATATTCACTAGCAGGCCAGTGAGAAGTTCCAAAAGGTTGTCGTTAGGGGTTGTAGAGTTGTCATTTAAAGCACACCCATTGGGCAAGCATGATTGGGGGTCACTTACTATTTGCTTGTGAACTTGGGTATTATACATTTTCCCAAGAGGGAGGGCTTGTTTTTTTTTGATGATTATGGATTTTTTATACGACTTCTGTGTTGAAGGAGAGGATACTTCAATATAATTAGGAGAGGGTGCTACGAGCCTAGTGGAAGGCACTGAGTGAGATGGAGATGGAGTGAAAAGTTTTTGTGATACATCAGCAAAGCTTGTTCTTACAGGACGGAAACGTTGAGCAGCCTCAAGGTAACCTATATTTTCTTCTGCCATTACTAATTTAATAGATTTTTGCCGACTATGTTCCGGGCACTTTTTATCCGTAGCTTTGTGGGTTCCAGAGCAGAACACACAACTTATTTTGTCTAATGGTTTTGAATCACCAGTGTGTTGTTGGGAGCAGTTATAACAACACGGTCTAGATCTACAATTTGCTGCAATGTGACCGAATTTACAACAGTTCCTACATTGTATGGTTGGAAGTTCATATGCAGAGACAGGGATAGAAGTGTTATAAATGTAAATCTTTTCTGGAAGTGATTGAGAATGGAATGTAATAACCACTGTGTTTGAAGGAATCCATTCTGGTGCTTGACCTTCTTTACGAGCCTTTCTGAATAATCTGCATGCTTTAATTAAATGGGTAGGTAGATTACCTAACCCGCCATAGGTTGAAGGGAACTCAATTCCAGAAATCAATTCCTCTAACGACCAATCAGTTGGGATGTTTTTCACTACTCCCATGCGAGAAACTTGATACCTGGGAATAGAAGCCGTCAATTTGTTTTTCAGCAAGATTTCAGATTTATTAAAGTTATTTGCTTCATTTGCCGTTTTGAAGCTTACAGCTATTTTATTACGCCCTAAAGATTTTATTGAACCTTCCAAAATGCCTTTAGTATGGTTTTTATGAAGAATTTGGGCCAATTTTAGGACTCGCAGAGTTAATCCAGCAGATAGGTCTGGCTCAATTCTACTAATATGAACTACAAAAGGACCCTTGTCTGTATCAGAGTACTGCAAAGGTTCATCATCCACGTCATATCCGGGTGTGACATATATATTTAGAATCGAGTCGCCAGGCGAGGTAAATTTTATGGAAGACGTTGTCGTAACATCAGTCTCAGGCAAGACTGATCGCTTTCTGCTTGACTTTTGTGATTGACTATCCATTTGCGAGTCTTGAGTGAGAGGTAGAAGCGAGCAATCTGCCGTGTCCATATTTTGTGAATGCATACCCACTTTTAACAAATTCGACAAAGAGCCTCCCTTATCGGGAGGATCTTAGTCACTCATGATTAAAAAAGACACTTACTTGTCAATTCTCCACCTGGTATTTAGTATTATTATAAACCGACACCAATATTAGTAAATACTACCTAGGTAACGAACAGAATACGAAAGTATTTGAGAGATTACACCGAGGCGCGTGCGAGGCGCGTGCGTACACCAACCCTCTCTCGACGAAAAAAACTAAATAATCAATTCAATTCAATTCTTTGATTTATGGCTACTGTCCAGTGGGACAATTCTGCCAGTGTCAAGGTTGGAAGTTACACGTGATCGGTGAAAATGCTTTTCCAGAAACAGATGCTGAATCATCAGTTGGGGAATCTAAAAATAAAACAAATTATGTACATTAACTACAACTACAATACCAAATCTATAAGGCAATTTACAACTTAATATTAAAATCATTAATATACTTAGCTAAAATATATACAAATGAAGTATTTACAAAAGTGAGGACATAACTAAGACTAGCTGGACGAAAGATGTAATCAGGAAGAAAGTTATATAAAGAAACAGGAATATTAGGACAATTGAAAAAAATGTGATCTGGGGTTCCCTCCTCAAGACCACACTCGCACAGAGAATGATCCCGAACTCGGATCTTCGCCAGAAAATGGGGCGAACAAATATGACCAAGTCGCAGTCGAATTATAGTGGAGGTGGCAGACTTGTTAATTTTATTAAATTTAAAAAACCAAGGTTTTACAGGTAGACTTGGTTGAATGCCACCATAATGTCTACCCTTGGAGAGACGAGAACAATTCCATAAGTCAGTCCAGTGATCAACCAGATGGGACCTCGAAGTAGCACGCAAGTCTTGACTAAAACATTCCGAGTGGGAGGTGCAACCAATATCTATCGCTTGCTTCGCGAAAAAATCAACCCGTTCATTGCCTGCAATGCCTGCATGCCCAGGGATCCAAGCCAAAACCACATCAATGCCAAGAGTATGACAGCGATGGAGAACCTCTCTCGACTTAAGATTAATTAAGAGATTATCCCTTGATCGCAGGGGAACCTTATCCAAGGCCTGGAGACAACTCAAAGAATCTGAGAAAACAATAGATTTTGACATTTTGTGTGATTCTATGTAAGAGACAGCTTCAAAAATGGCAATAGCCTCTCCAGAGTAAACAGAAGATTGAGGGGGAGACTTAAAGTTTAAAACAACATTATACCGTGGAATCCAGACAGCTGAACCCACACAGCCATCTGAAGAGAGCTTGGAAGCATCAGTGAAAACAGGAATCCACCCATCCCATTTTTCAAATAATATTTTATTGAAAACCCGATTGGCTTCAATATCATTATTTTTAATGCCAAAACAAAAATCAATTCTAGGATGAAACAGGATAGAATCAAAGCTAAAACTAAATAAAGGGTTGCCAACAGACTGGACCACCGGGGGACCATTACAGAATTTACGAAAACTTTTAATTAGGCAAGGAGTCTCCTTGTGAGACCAGTACTTAGAGGAGGGCATGACATCAGAAAGACGATTAAGGCGACACAATAAAGGGTGATCAGACGACTGCACAGCTCTGAAGAAAAAGCGATCAGAAAGGAATTGTCTGCGAAGCTTTAAAGGAGGCTCCAAACATTCTATCTGGAGAGCGTTGATGGGAGAAGATTTCATTGCTCCAGAAATTATACGCAAACACCTCGACTGAATCCTATCTAAAGATGCCAGAGCAAGTTTGCTACAGGGCTCCAACAAAAAAGAACCATAATCAAAGTGGCTCCGGATGATCGCATTATACAAAAGCTTTTGAGAATATGGATGAGCACCCCACCAAGCACCAGATAAAGCTCTCATAACATTTATGCTTTTCTCACATTTATCCTTAATGTGATTCAAGTGAGGAATCCCAGTTAAATGATGATCTAAAATTAAACCTAGAAATTTAACAGAATTAGACACAGGGAGCAATACCCCCTCAAGAAAGATACGGATATCAGGAACCTGTCTTTTTCTAGTAAAAATCACAACTGAACTCTTAGAGGCACATAAAGATAAGCCATGATCTAAGAGCCACGTGTTTAAGTAACCTAGAGCGGAGTTAAGAGACTGAGAACACTTGGAAATGGAGTTGGAGGCAAAGTAAAGAGCAATGTCATCAGCATATTGCAAAATATTACAAAAACAATCTACTGATTGACTGAGGTCAGCGGTATAAAGGCTATATAAAATTGGACTTAATACAGAACCCTGAGGAAGACCCTTCCAAATGGTTCTAGGAGGTAACAAAGAACCTTGAAAACGAACTGAGATAGAACGAGCCATGAAAAGATTGCAAATGACATGAACCATCTTCACTGGCAAACTCAATTGAAGCATTTTTTGCCTGAGAAGCGGAAGCTGAACATTATCATAGGCAGAAGTTATATCTAAAAAAACACCAACAAGGTGATGACCTCTGGAGAAAGCTAAACGAACATCCGACGTAAGAATACTTAAACTATCCATAGTTCCCATGCCTCTACGAAACCCAAATTGGGATTTGGAAAGGATTCCTCGACTTTCTAAAATCCACTCGAGCCTATTCTTAATTAAATGCTCTAGGATCTTTGAGAGAACAGATGAAAGAGCAATAGGTCTATAACTGGAGGGGTCACTGGGATCTTTACCAGGTTTTACAATGGGAATAATAATTTGGTTCTTCCATGAAACAGGGAGGCAGCCGGAATTATAAATATGATTTAACAGGGAAAGGAAGAAAATTTTAGAAGAGTCAGAGCACCGTCTAATGAAAGAATAAGGAATTCCGTCTATTCCCGGAGAAGAATCTTGAAGATGATCCAACACAGTAGAAATTTCCCGAAAAGAAAAGGGATCATCCATACTGTCAGAAGAGAAAGGAGACGAAGGTGGAGGAAAGCAATCTTCCGGCGGAACAAAAGCAGGCGCTAATTTATCCAAAAAACCCTCCAACCAGCTAGACGGATCATTAGACAGTGGGTTCGAATCAGACAAAGATCCACGAAATCTTTTTATGTTCTTCCATACTAAGGAAGAGGGCGTACGAGGAGACAGGTTCTCGCAAAAACGAGACCAACCAAGACGTTTTTTAGAAGATAACAAACGCTTACAACGAGCATTAGAAGCCTGGAACTCCAAATATTTTTCCAGATTAGACAAATCCACAGCAAAAGCATCTTCAGCCTCATTTCTATTTTTAATAGCTAAAGTACAATCAGCATCCCACCACGGAGGAGAAGAAGCCCTGCGAAGTGAAGAGCTTTTAGTAGGAATATTAGAATTAGCTGAAAGAATTAAAATTGAGACAAACTTAAAATACAACTCCAGAAAATTATCAGAAGAAACAGGAGGAAGGAGCGCTACTTCATTAGAGACCAAAGAAGAAAATTCAGGCCAGTCAGCTTGTCCAGTTCTATACTTAAGAAGAGGAGGAGAAGATAAAAACGGAACAGACACATCAGAGGTAAAAGAAATAAGAATAGGAAAATGATCACTACCATGGGAATGGGAGAGAACCCTCCAGGAGAGCCTAGAAGCCAAGTAAGGTGATGTCAGAGTTAAATCCACAGAGCTAGGATTTTGCAAAGGGGATGATCTCCTAGTAGGAGATCCATCATTCAACAGGCACAAATTAATGTTGTCAAAGACATTTAAAAGATGAGATGAATTGTAATCGCAGGAATGAGAACCCCACAAAGTGTGATGACAGTTAAAATCCCCCATGACAACAAAAGGGCCAGAGAGAGAGGAAAGGATTGAGTCTAATTCAGCAATAATCGAGAGATTAGGGTGAGGAATATAAAGGGAAATGAAAGTAGAATTAAAAAGTTTTACAGCAACAATATTTATGCCTGAAGAATGAATGGGGATAGGAACTAAAGAAAAGGGAAGAGAACGTTTAATAAGAACGGCACAACCGTTCCAACCATCAACACTGTCATCCCGAAGACATGAGAAACCTGAAACCCTAAAAAGGGACCCAGGCTTTAACCATGACTCCGAGATAGCAAGAATTGAGGGATTGAATTTGTTAATGAGATGAATGATTTCATGTTTTTTATGTCGAATGCTTCTACAATTCCATTGAATGGCTGTATAAGCCATTATTGGTCATAAGGACAGACGTCAATTGATTCAGCAGTTCTGAGACATTGTTCGGTATAGCATCAGAGAACTTCGAAAGAAGATTCACTAATGTGCTGATAAGCAGCTTAATAAGGTTATCATTTGGAGTAAAATCAGGTTCAGAGTCATTGAGTGCACAGCCATTTAATTGAGTGGATTTCGGAGAATGAATGATTGCGTTGTGAGCAGCTTTGTCATAGCCCTTCTCCAGAACTGGGGCAGGGCGACGAGGAACAAAGATTGTTTTTTTGTGAGAAACCGGAGGAATAGAGCGTGATGGAGTGACAGGAGAAGGAGGAGATAAAGGAGCCAAGGATTCTTGAGTCAGGGGAAACAAGGAAGGAGAAACCGAAGAGCGAGTAGTATCAGCAAATGAACGCCGAACAGGGCGAAAGCGACGAGCAGCATCAGAGTATGGGATGTTTTCCTCTGACATCACCAACTTTATACTTTTCTGCCTAGAGTGCTCAGGGCAGGAAGAATTTGTGGCAAAATGCATGCCAGAACAAAATAGACAAGAAGCCATTTCTGCACTGACAAGACAATCTACACCTTCATGGGGTTGAGCGCATTTAAAACAGCGGGGGTTAGACCTACAATTCACTTTAATATGTCCAAACCGGCAGCATTTATTACATTGAATGGAAGGGAGCTGATATACATCCACAGGAATAGAGGTATGGAAACAATAAACTCTTTCGGGCAAAGATTGCCCCAAAAAGGTCAATGAAACAGTTTGGGTAGGAACCCAGGACACTTTCCCATCCAGTGAACATTTACTGTTAAGCCTACGAGCCTTGATAACTTTTGCGGAGCAGTCAATAGAGCTGACCAGCTCCTCTAGGGTCCAGTCGACAGGAATACCACGAACAAGGCCCATCCTTGTGATACTGAACATTGGAATGATGGAGGTAAATTGAGGGTTCTCATTGAACAGAGCACTCTCCAAGAACTCATTAGCCGAGTCTGCATTAATAAACTCAACCACAACTCGACTACGACCGCCAGATCTGATTCCACCTTTACAAATACCCTTAATGTGGTACCTGTGAACAAGCTGAGCGAATTTCAGAGTACGAAGAGAGGAACCAATGGAGGCATCCTCCACTGTCTTTGTAACGTGGACAATGAAAGGACCCGAATCAGCAGAGCCATATTTTAATTTTGTACCAGGAGCAAACTCCGGAACCGTAAAAGTATGCTGGATGGAGGCTGACGCCGGCATCCTAGCATCCCTTTTATGATTGTTGTCCAAAACACCAGAGTCATTAGGACCCCGTTTGCGAGAACTAACTTCCCCCAAATCAACTACAGGGACAGAAGTCCCACCGCCCCCATCAGGGGGCTCCTCGTCCAACATCAATCAATACTTACCAAATTACAGCTACACAACACTACAACTCAAACACACTAAAATAAAAAACTAAAACTACAATAATTACACTAATTCTTAGAGAATCAACTGAAATAAGAATTAAAAAGGGCAAGAGAAAATTTTGCACGTGTAACAACCAGACACCGTCAATTGTTTTCTCAAAAAAAAAAAAAAAAAACCCAAGACAAATCTAATAAAAGGTTAATATGGTTTTGAATAGTGGAAAAGGTTTTCCAGGCGGGGACAAGCTATTAATCCAAATGTTTTTGTTTCAAGAAAATACTTACATTTTATAATTCTTTGCTTGTCCCCGCCTGCAATACCTTTTCCACTATTCAAGTTGTATGTATATTGGTATAAATTGCATTACTTGTTAACGAGGTATCAAACAAAAAATCATTGCATGGTACATTATAAGTATTTACCTATGTATGTTTGAATGTAAACACTTTATTATACAAACAAAAAGATAATATAGCTTGTTACTCGCTTTTCAGTTGTTTTTTTTACAGCAGTCGGGTTTTTTGTTTTTATTTATATAATTTAGTTTATTTCACATTTTTTAGTTTTTATTAATAAAATAGTGGTTTTATTAATATAACCAAACGTTAAATGAGCTCTGGAGCTCGATTTTTTAATGTCACGAAGCTATAAGTAACAAATTACAAGCGGAACTCTCCTTTTAGCAAAAGAAGCATCGTGCATTCAAAAATCGATCCCCAGTAGTAACGTAAGATTAGTTCATTTGGTTAGATGGAGGCCGAATGTAATATTTTGCATTTAGTTTATAGTATTTAAATCTCGAAGACGTTGAAGCTCTTTTAAAGAATTTTATTGGTATCATGTGGTCGATCTAACAACTTTTTGGGATCAAGGACACTGATAGCCAACCCAGCTAGTGTTTTTACTCGGCTGAGAGCAACGTAAGTTTGACCCTTTGCAAAAACATGTGAGCTGAGGTCCACAACGGCCCTATCGAGAGTGGTGCCTTGTAGCTTATGGACAGTTACAACCCAGCAAAGTATTACCGGCAACATCCTTCGTTCAATTTTTCCTTGTCCCCTAAGCGCATCAAAGTCGATGGTGCAGGGCTCAATCCGTACACCTATTCCTGGTATAAGCGGATTGCTTTGCTAAATTATAATTCGAACAGATTGTAGATACCTACTTAGACCGAGAAATTGAAGTAGGTATAAATCAACTAAACTTCTCTTAATCTCTAACAATTTAGTTCCTCAACGGTCAGTACGTCATACGTGTACCTGGGTACTAGACTAAGCACCTACATTGAGGTTATCTATTCCGTGTATCTTTACTTAAATAAACTGTCCATGCGTAGGCAGGATGGCGCATTAGGTAGGTATTAGCCAGCAATTTATACTATAACATCAATGTGCATTAATCAAGTATGTAGTAGGTATTCGTGAATTATTAATTATTACACTACTTTCTTAATGGTTTATATTGTAGGCGTTTACAGCTCAACAAGAAATATTTATTACTTAACATTTAACGTCCTTTTTGATTTCCCTGTCTAAATGGTAGCATCAAAGTATTATAATGTATATATATTTGGAATGGGCTATTTACTAGCTTTCATTTGAGACCCATATTGCTATAATAAACAATTTTTTTTTTAAAACCCCCTCTTTTTTTTTGCAGACGCCATTTTGAAATATTATATACCCTATGTCACTTCGGCAATTAAGACGAATCGAATGACACCTAGTATGTTAAAATCGGTCAAGCCGTTTAGGCTGCAGAGCGTGCCCAGAAATAGACATACATACATACATACATACATACATACATACATACATACATACATACATACATACGCTCGAAAAACATAACCCTCCTTCTGACGCAGTCGGGTAATAAGTCGACGGTCCCTACGAACAGAGTCGGATCTGAAATTTTGCGGTTTTCGGTTTATTGCGTAAAAGTGAATATGAAACCTTATATTTTCACACCACATTTAAAGATTTCCTTTTTTTTTATTAATTTCCGAGTTATTCAGGTTCAAAATGTCGGATCTTAGTAGAGCGTCCATTTGACATTGTCGGTTGTGACGTGGCGACAGTGTTGGCGGGGAGTGGAGGGGTAAGGACGCGGCGGAACTGCCAGTTGCCACTCTGTTACACGGGAGAGAGGACGTTTCGCACGCAACATCGAAAAAGTAGTTTAACTGCGTAATTTTCATCTACAATGGCAAGCAATAGGTCAAAAAGGATCTTGCAAACTGCTTTAGGTGAAAACCATGATTACACACCACGGAAAAAGAAAAAACTTAA
Source organism: Acleris emargana (assembly GCA_927399475.2). Taxonomy (NCBI): domain Eukaryota; kingdom Metazoa; phylum Arthropoda; class Insecta; order Lepidoptera; family Tortricidae; genus Acleris; species Acleris emargana. The sequence continues at coordinate 3,572,744 of OV656846.1, forward strand.
CATCGAAAATTCAAATCGCAACGATCGTTCCTGGAGTAAAAGTAAATAGTACATTGTTGCCTAGGCGCGGAAAGTAAGGGTTTTCCTGACGAGGTGGTTAGCAGGCCGAGCAACAGCGAGGCCTGCTAAAATACGAGTCAGGAAATCCTCGTTTCCGCCGAGGCATACATAATGCTTTTCTCAAACATGTGAGGAAATAATACAAAAACATTTCTAAAAAGCAAGTAATTTAATTTCCTTAGATTTAGCGGGAAGCAGGTTTTGCCTAACCGAGGCAGCTTCAGATTTTAATATAGGCGGTGTGGTACCTATTTCGTTGCTTTCGTCGCTTGAGCTCATTTTTTATAGTAAGTATTTCACACAACAAATAGTTTAATATTCGGTTTCACAATTATATTATGCAGAATGAACGAATGTTACCGACTGTCAATTGTTTTTAAATACTAACCATAGACATTGGAATGCAAATTCAAAAAGAAACACACGCACTGTGCTAAAAAAGCGAGCAGTTACCTTGGCTGTTTGAAATTTTTGTCTTGGTCCTTTTGATTTTGTATGCAAATTGACAGCATTTTTAAGAAATATATGGACATGGACGGAAAGTGTTTTCATATGGTTTTTTTACTCCTAGGAGTAAAATGAGGCTCATTCCGACCTTGTGTTTCAATCGGAAAACCGTTTTTTCCGAGCATGTTTGAGAAAGTAAAATTATTATTCTGTGTACTGAGTTCGTAAAATAATATTCTTCTCTAATTATTTTAATAACAAAGTTTACAATTTTAATTAAAAAAGAGGTTTTATTTAAGTTTGGTTTCATTATTAGTTTTGTCCAGGCAACATTGTCGAATGTGGAAGTTACGACAATTTTGTTCGTATTTTTATTCGTTTTTATGTCGGATGTGGGCGATGTGGCACATCTGTCATTTTTGCTTGGAAACTATATTGCTTCTAATGTTGGATGTGGCAGTTATGACAATTTCAATTGCATTATGATTTCGCTTTTTTGTCGTCAGTGGTACAAGTGGTACAACCAACTTTTATAATCGGACGGTACAGTCAGCATCATAAATATAGTGGCAGTCAATCGTTCCAAATATACCGCACCATCCAAAATATTCATAAATACGTACTCATTCCAAGTGATCAAATTGTTCAGGCCATCCACTGTATACAAATATACCGGAGCATCCACAACGCCATATACTTGGTAACATTCAACCCGCCGTTAGTACAGCAACGTCCAGAACGCCGAAGGTTTCTAAGCATCCAAAGTAGCCAAAAATACGGGACACATAAGAAAATTGAACCTTATTTACCAGTGAGTACGGTTGAATATTCAATCAAATCATTTTAATAGGTTAGCCAGTAAGCAATTTGACAAACCACGAAAACAGTACCATACTGTCATGGCATATATATGTCTCACGTTTTAATTGGACACATTATTGCGTGGACTGCGTGGTTTTAAAAGGTTTTGCAATATTGAAGCTGCCAACTTAAACGCATCAATACGTTTCAATATTTCGCCAAGTTAGCCGTTAGTTACGATGGACCAGTGGTTTAGTAGTAACGCTATGGAGTCATGTGTTCTGAGTTCTAATCCCCGTATTAGGTGCTATTTGCATTTTTATTTTATATTTTTGAAAATTGAATCATATTTTGAATGCAATAGAGCTCAAACAAAATGTACAACTACTCATTTTCAAAGCTTTTGAGTAGATACCCATTAAAACCAAAGAGGTTAATGCCCATTTTGCTTAAATTAAAAAATATAAATTCATTGTAATTTATTTGTTTTGTAGTGAGTTTCGTCTACGTAAACAAGTAATAAAGGAATACGGCCTTTTATGTATAAGTAGTTATTACAAATTAAAATAAAACAACGACTTTAAGAATATAAAATAAAAATGCAAATAGCACCTAATACGGGGATTAGAACCCAGAACACATGACTCGATAGCGTTACTACTAATCTACTGGTCCATCGTAACTAACGGCTAACTAGGCGAAATATTGAAACGTATTGATGCGTTTAAGTTGGCTGCTTCAATATTGCAAAACCTTTTAAAACCACGCAGTTCACGCAATAATGTGTCAAATTAAAACGTGAGACAGATATATGCCATGACAGTATGTTACTGTTTTCGTGGTTTGTCAAATTGCTTACTGGCTAACCTATTAAAATGATTTGATTGAATATTCAACCGTACTTACTGGTAAATAAGGTTCAATTTTCTTATGTGTCCCGTATTTTTGGCTACTTTGGATGCTTAGAAACCTTCGGCGTTCTGGACGTTGCTGTATTAACGGCGGGTTGAATGTTACCAAGTATATGGCGTTGTGGATGCTCCGGTATATTTGTATACAGTGGATGGCCTGAACAATTTGATCACTTGGAATGAGTACGTATTTATGGATATTTTGGATGGTGCGGTATATTTGGAACTATTGACTGCCACTATATTTATGATGCTGACTGTACGTTGCTGCGTCAATGTTGTAAGTTTAACATACGACAGTTTTGATTGTTTAACACAATTGATTTTCAAGTTGTTAGTGACACAACCAACAGTTTTAATAGAATATTACGTAATTTTATAGCTGTTGTAACTGCATTAACCGTTAAAGTTCGCTGGGTAAGATGGAGGGTGGTAAGGATTTTGTGTATAATGTTTGTTTGTTTATTTGTTTGTTTGTTTGTTTGTTTGTTTGTTTGTTTGTGACTGTCTCTTTGTGAGCTGCTATAGGCTTAACGGCTTGACGGATGTGGATGTCGCTGGATTATTTTGATGTGAGAAGTGTCATAGGCTATAATTATTTGCTATTAATTGTATTAAAGCATAGGGAGTCGGGTTTTTAAAGCTTGCTTGCTTGATAATATTGTTAATATTGGATGCTTTTTTTAAGGTCAATGTGAGTCACCTATTCCAAAACACATCGAGGCAGAGTTAGTTCAGCTACAAGATTTATTGGGTGATGTTTTTAACAACGAAAATGAAGATTCCATTCCAGATGAAAATCAATTGGATCTTATTTTGAATAACACGGACATGTTCTCTAAATTATCTGACACATCAGGAAGTTGTCCAACTCCAGAGCCAGAAGAGTTTAACTCGGAACCAACTGTTACGAACGCATTAGTGTCTGAAAATGTGGAACTGGAGAAAACCACCCAAATGTCTTCAGAAATAAACACTCTTACTCAAACACAACCTTCGGATATTCTAGGGTCTACAGAAGAACGTACCCCACCCCCAGTAACAGATTCTTTATGCGACGAAACTCTTGCGAATCAACAGGCAATGTTAAATTTTAATACTCCAGTTCCTACTCCGAATAATGTATTATGTCAAGGCAATTGCAATTAGGGTTTGCAATGCGGATCCATTTTGTATGGAAGATCCAGATCTGGATCCGAAATTATCCGGATCTTCCATACAAAATGGATCCGGATTGCAAACCCTAATTGCAATGATACATTTTGCTCTCACTGTAACACTGAATGTACTGATCTAAGTAATGCTCCAACTCCATCTACATTGTCAGTTAACAGTCCATTTACTCCTTCCACGAGTGGAATTCGTAAACGATCTTTTAAAATGGATAAAGGCAAAAAACGGAAACTACATAAAGAGAATTGGGACACAACACAAAGAAAGAAAAATAAGAACTTGGGCAAATCCTACAAAACTGGAAAAGGTAAGTTAATTAATGAAAAATGTTTAATGGGTCCATGTTCTATGAAATGCCGCCTAAAGTGCTATAACTCTATATGCGAAGAGCAACGTTTGGTAATTTTTAACAAATTTTGGTCTCTTGGCGAACGTTCCCTTCAATGGAAGTATGTCACCAAATATACTGAAAAAATTGCAAAGTGTCGTCGTACAACTAAAATTACCAAGCACGATCGTCAGAACACATTTATTTATTATCTGCCTACCGACCAAAACATGAAAATGAAAGTGTGCAAAACTATGTTTCTTAATACTATTGCTTCTGGTGAAAGAATTATTTATAAGCACTGCTTGGAAGAAAAATAAGGGATATGATATACTTGAGCCCGATAATCGAGGTAAGTATGACCATAAAAAAACCGTCATAGATGATGAGATGGTCAAAAGTGTTTGCGACCATGTCAAATCTTTTCCCTTGGTAGAATCTCACTACATTCGAAAAGACTCCACAAAACTTTATTTGGACGGCATTGAAAGTGTCTCTCGAATGTTTAAACTATATTGCGAGTGGAGTGGCTTGGGTCAATATACTAATAGAGCACATACTAAGCGGCAATATAGAGACATCGTGAATGAAAAGTTCAATATAGCATTTCATCAGCCAAAAAAAGATTGTTGTGATATTTGTCATGCCTTTTCAAATAAAACAGAGCCTACAGACGAAGATAAAGCGAGACACCTAGAACATCTTAGCCACAAGAAAACAGCTCGTTTACTTAAAAGTGAAGACAAGAAAGAATCTTTACAAAATAAAAAATTGGTCGTTGCTACATTTGACTTTCAGAAAGTGCTAACAAGTCCTCATGGCGAGGTCAGTATTTTTTACTATAAGCGTAAGTTGTCAACCTTTAACTTTACTGTACATACTATGGCTGAAAAAAAAGGTCTGTGTTACATGTGGCATGAGGGTATCGCAAAACGAGGAGCCAATGAGGTATCCAGTTGCCTATATAGTTATATAAAAGAAGAGGCACAAAAAGGTGTTCAAGAATTTCGGTTTTGGTCCGACAATTGTGGCGGCCAAAACAGAAATCATATTGTTTTTTTACTTTACATGCTTGCGGCCAAAGAATTTAATGTTACTATCACTAAATTCTTTGGCCGCAAGCGAGGGTGATAGTGTCCATGCCACCATCGAAAAAGCTTGTAAAGGTAAAATGATTTATTTTCCCGAGGAGTGGTACTGTTTAGTGCGTTGGGCTAAATCTGAAGGTGATCCTTATATTGTACAAGAAATGGCTAGTAACGATATTTACGATTTCAAAGCATTATTGACCAGCAAGAACTGGACAAAAAATACCTTAAATGAGAAGATTCATTGGAATCGTATTAGAGAGGTAAAGGTAAATGTGCAACAATACGACCGAATTGAATATAAATATGAATTGGATAAACCTTCGAAATGCATTGTGGTCCTCAGATGTGCATCTCGTAATACCCAACGATTTGCAAGAGAATTTGAACTTAAAAATGCTTATCAAGGACCACTTCTAGTCAATTATGATAAATTCAAAGACCTGCAAGATATGTGCCAAAGTGGTATTATCCCTGAAAAATATCACAAGTTTCATGAGGAATAACGTGCCTTCTGATCTCGATGATAGTGATTAATTATGCAATACGTTCGTTTTTAGAATAGTAGATTGTATAACTAGGGTCAAAAATAAGCCATAGTACCCCGAGATGGTTATATTCCCGAGCAAAGCGAGGGGAAATTGTGCGAGGGGTACCTAATATGGCTTTTAGACCCGAGTTATACACTCTACTTTTCACTTCGATTGTGAGAAAATAAAAGAATTATACAAAAGTAAAAAATTAACAATGATTATCCACCCACAATGTATTCCGCGGCAAAATATTGTTTTAATTTGGCGGCGTGTTTTTTTTTAAACTACTTTGACACAGATACAAAATATAGACTAAACGGCGCTGACCGAGTGAGTATTTAGCGCTTTAAAGCGTAGCTCAAACGATTTATGATATTTTAGCAATTGTAAAATAGGTACTAAAAAACACCTAATGTTTTGAGAAATGAATTCTGTTACCTGATTGGTCAGTTTTAATATAGCTTTATTATGGTTGGTTGATATCAAATACATTTTTTTTTAAAGATTTGAATTAGTTAACGAGTGTACGTACCAAAAAGAACCTAACGTTCCGACTGACAGTCGATGTGTATTGTGATTGGTGGATTTAATTTGGTGAAGTATTTTGATTGGTCAAATTAAGATGTTTTGTAAATGTAAATCATTCTATTTTCAATTTCATATTTTCCCTAGTGAAAATATATATATTATATTTTCCCTCGGTTGTACATGTATCACTTGAGTCTCGCTTGATAAGTCTAATTTGACAAACTTTTTGAGCATGAGAAGTGAAAAGATATTTTATTTTATTCGACTTTTTGAGATTTTATTTTTGACTTTATTTTAATACTAAGGCGGACAGGTCTTATACAAACATTGTTGTCTGTTGATCTCATTAAACCTAAGGATTAAGCTAAGTAAAATTGTCAATATAAAGTTTGACTTACTATATTTTGTAAACTTCTAGACTGATTACTATAGCAATTCTAGTGTTAACGATAAAGCTGATCTGTGTTATAGGTTACGAGTATTTCTTAGACTGACTTCGTTGTTCCAGTGTTTTATATTATTAAAGTATACAAATATAAACATTTTGAATGTTTCATGTTAATAGGTACCTACGTGTTTTGAGTTTTTTTATTTTATTTATTGCAATTTGAGAAGAATGTATGCAATTTTGTGTTAAAACCTACTTAAATAAGATTTTGTTCTTTTTTGCCAAAAAATAAATAAAACAATGGTAATTTTATTTGCTTGTTTAATTTTAATCACTCATGTCGAACAGGTATTTATGATGGTACTCCAGACCAACCACTACAGTTGCGTTGAATTAAATTTTACCAAGTAGAGTCTAAAATGATCACACATACTACCACAAAAATTGTCATTATGCCCGTTTTAGAATGTCGCTTGTGACACAACACAACCGACAATGTGTACGGTCACTTTGTCCGTTTTAAAATGTCGCTTGTGACACAACCGACAATGTGTACGGTATGAAGCCCCAACAAAAGAGTCGTATGTGTCACTTCCGACAAATGTTGGTCGAAATGTTTCGCTTAAGAATGTAACATGTCACGTTTCTATGACTTCTAATAGGAAAAAGTTGTATGTGCTTATGTATTACTTACAGCAACCTAAAATTATGTACTCATGCCAAATTTGATGTCAATATGACTTAAAATGGCAATTATATAGACAAAAACACCTTAGATGGCGCGAACTGAAAAGTAAGGGTTTTGCAGATCCGACTTTGTTGGTAGGGACCGTCGAAGTATTAGTTTGTGGATTCCTCGTGATCCATTTTATTGTGCGATATAGAGTTATATTGTCGCGAGTGAACGGCAGGAGTTTTTTAACTGATGAAGACCAAAGATGAACACCGGAAATCATTAATCATAATGGTTTAACGGGCAGTGATGAGATTTCTCTATTAAGAATATGAAATTACTTTTATTCACGTAATGCATGTAGTGAAGTGCAATTGATGGTGAAGTACCGGGAGAACTCTTTAATAATTAACGGCCCTGCTTATTGGATAGAGAAATAGTGTTAAGGCTGATTGGAAATTGTTATTAGACTATAAGGTTTTTTAATGTAATGAACGAGTATAATTATGTGCTGTAGAAAATCTCAATGATATGAGAAATATCACTAAAAAGCGATTTTTCTTTTTAAAAATAAAACCGTCTTCAAAAATCCACTAAACATACCTATACCTCGCTTCACATTTGTTCCCCTGTGGTGTAGGCAGAGACTACGGAATGCCAGGTGCACCGGTCTAAGCATACAAGTATAACTTTCGCTTCCTCTACATTCATAATTTTGACCCACTGAACAAGGTGAAATAAATGACCGGTCTCCTAGAAATTCCCTATCGTTGCCTAACAGGTATATCAATTATATGATATTTTATAATTATATCCAAGCCAGTGTCAAGTAGGTATACTTACACAAATAGCAATGCCACATGATTTTTGCCACCGAAATAATAAGTCAGTCGATATAAGTTTTTCAAGGTAGCTATTAGGGTTTTTGAAGACGCTTTTACTTTTTGTTGCTAGAAAAATATATGATGGGTTACGAGCCCACAATATTATTTATATTGTCTTAAATAATAAAAATAGCGTTGAGTTTTTGTTTAAATGAAACCCACCTGAGACGTCAAAACAGAAATAATATTAAGTATAAAGCTACTCCATTTGTACTCTGTTCGCGGTGACATTGGCACTCTGCTAGTAGAAGCTGCATAAGGTAAAAAAACGAGCCTCTAGTTGAAGCGACATAAGATGATAAATTGTTTCATGCAAAATTAAGCATTGCGTTAATGATATACCATTTAAATTAGGATGTTTTATTTTGACAATGATTTTATACAAGTATGAAGTTTGTATAGGTCGCCCTAGGACACTTTTGGGAGAGAATTCTGTATGGAACCCGGTGTCTATTGGTTGGTATGTCGATGGTTGTTATAAAACAATTTTTCTTCACTCGTTGCACTGTAGATTTCGAGGTTTTAAACTTCTTGGCCAAGTCTCGTACAGAGAGGGTAGTTTTTTCTGTAAAGCTGTTATAATCTTCTTCTCGATATTCTGGTTTACAAATCCTGGTTTACGTCCACTTCCAGGCCGTCGGATGGGCGATCTCTGAAACATTGCAAACCTGTGAAAATTCCGCGTATGAAAGTTACATAATTGGATGGAAATGATTCTGACACAGCTTAATTTCATTTAACGTTCATGAAGTTTCCGTTTCTTACGTTACATGTCAAAACTATAGTCATTTTCAGAAATATACCGATTTCACATTGGTAACTTTCAGAATATTGCATGCAATTTTAGGTGAAATTTTAAATTTTGAAACTGACATTATTGCAGAAATTTAAGTGAAAGTTTTACTTTTGCAACTTACAAGCCGCCCATCACTACCCAAGACTCAGGAACAAATACTCGCGCTCATCACAGAAAAATTTGCCCGTATCTGGGATCGAACCCGGGACCGCTAGCTTCGTAGGCAGGGTCACTACCGACTAGGCTGTCGCGTCATCAAAACAAAATCATCGTGTCCTGTCGTCATGTGGATAAAACATCCGTCACGCGAGCGGTGACCACGAGCGTTTAGCTGATTTCTTAGGCTAGATTTCCTCCTACTGATGTCGGTCGAGCGTACGAATACACCATGTTCTATGGGACACCGCACAGCGACGCTGACGTGCGCGCCTGATTTATTGCTATAGTATGAATCTTCCCAGGTGAACTTTTCGCTTCGAGCATTAAGGTTCTAATTAAATGTCACTGATACTCTAGATATTACGTTACGACGTCATTACGTACGGACGATAGCCGAGGCAATACGGCACTCCATGTCTATCGTCCTACACTACCAAAACGTAATATCTAGAATATCAGTGACATTAAATTTGAACCTTAATGCTATGACGATACCGTTTGTTTTAAATATGAATGTTGTAGTGGCACGTGCTAACTCGGTAGCTAGCGGCTTTGGGATAATAGAGACAATGGCCTTTGTTTAAAAGATTAGGGCTCGAAGCGAAAAATTCACCTAGGAAGATTTATACTATACGCGCCGCTGATGGAGAGCGTCGGTCTCGCTCGTCGGCGCCGCGTACGTAGGTGCGCTGACGCGCTATACACCACCACCGCGCGCTCAGTGCAAAGGTGACCGGTCGGCTGTACGCTCGTGTGCGCAGCGCAGACGAGCAGATACCGATCCGTACAGCGATCGGTTTCGCTCTGCGGGAGTTTCGTTTTTCATACGCGACCGACGGTACGCTAGACCGACACGTCAGCGTAGTCGGAAATCAAGCCTTAAAATGGCAACACTACTTATTATCTGTCAAACCGTATACCAACGTTAATAAGTTAGATTAGGTTAGACTTTTGACCACAAAAAATCGTTAAATAATGCGGCGGGAATTACCTCTTTGCGAAATGAAAATTTGTAAAATGATAAAGTCACCAGTGGTCAGCCAGAGACCAGTAGTCGCCCTCTGCCTATACTTTGTATGAGTGGGGAGAGTACGAAAGATATATATCCCATTCTTCGCACTCATATACTCGTAAGTTCAACTACTGGGGTCTGGCCGACCACTGGTGATTTTACCCTAGTTTGTCAAATGATGATTTGGTAAAACATTAGAGAACCGTTGTACAAACAGCCACACACTTAACTGCCCATTAAAGACAGAAGTGAGAAAATGTAAAAAGAGATGAATATAGATTTTACATAAGAATCTCGTGAGCACGACAGAGACATTTTATCTCTGTTTATCTTCATTGGTCACTTTGCTTTGTGGGCGAATGTAATACAAGCTACGAATACATCATATTCATAACATAACACACATTTAAACCAAAATAAAAACGAAAATCTACAAAAAAAAAAGTATCGAACAAGTTTATCAGTGTTGACACATGTAACATTTTTTTAATTTCCCGCCTTTTTCATGGGACACGACTCGCTTGACAAACTCTATTATCAGGAGGCCTGTGTGCTTGTCTGCTCGTTCGCTTAACCTTTGCCGTAAAAACTTTCTTTATTGACACTAGAAAGGAAGTAAGGATAATTTGATGTAATAAAACAAACCAGTATCACAAAGTATTTTATTAATACTATGAGTAGGTTTCACATACAACTCACGTATACAACAATTTCAGTTATAATTTACATATGATCGGACGTTACAGAATATTACTTATCCTAGAACACGCCTATCCTCATAAATCCACCCATTTCCAAAAAAGTTACCGTAAAGGTCCTACTTTACTCCTAAAAATATGCTCCGAATAAAAAATCCTGTTGACTGCGAATTTAAACGGTTTTATCAGGCAACACTCACTTTTATATCGCAACACCGGTTACATTGACTGTCAAAAGTTTAAATATTTTGGCACTATTAAGTTTCTTTCTTCAATTACAAACACTTAGCTCCAAAAACAAAGTTAAAATAAATTGAAAATGCCTACTTAGCACCAATAACTTACGTAACATAAATGCAGAGGCAATTTTGGAGTAAGGTAGGACCATTTTACGGTAGATGCAGTCAACACTTCAATCTTAACCATCAGTTCCTAGATCCCGCTCAGCGAGTGTATTACGTAATTCAACTCTAATGGCTGTATTATCAAAATCATTTAAAGCTGTCATGTCTGACGGTATCTTAAGACGGACATCTTAGCCTAAATCAGTTTGTCAATATGGCTAATTTTGGACTATTCCCACTTCAAGAGTTATTTGTATTTCCTCACAAATCGATCATTTCCAGTCAAACTTTCCTATCTATAAAGTCTTATTATCTTAATTTTATTTATAACACATATAAACCACAAACCAGTCTTATGCTAATGTTTGAATATGGAGATAATTAAATTACAAATAGAAAGAGACCATAACATAAGATATCCTACCGTCGCATATTTAACCCATTCATTGCCGACGCCTCATATTTTTACTCATCACGCAGTGCCGCCGCCTTCCACGCGACGACGCGAATTCGCGTCCGCGGCATTAGGTTAACATTTCATGGACGCGATGTCGCGTCCTCGGCATTACGATTACACATACATCGGACGTGAATTCGCGTCTTCGGCATCCGAGATAAGAATTATGAAAATTACAAATGCACTGAATCCGAAAACCAGCAACAGTATAATATTATCCTTCATAAATAAAGTAACATTTTGGTATCAGCATTTAAGTACAGTTGTTTTCTAGCAAAAAAAAAAACAAATAACTCGAGGACGCGATGTCGCGTCCTCGGCATTACGATTACACATACATAGGACGTGAATTCGCGTCTTCGGCATCCGAGATAAGAATTATGAAAATTACAAATGCACTGAATCCGAAAACCAGCAACAGTATAATATTATCCTTCATAAATAAAGTAACATTTTGGTATCAGCATTTAAGTACAGTTGTTTTCTAGCAAAAAAAAAACAAATAACTCGAGGACGCGATGTCGCGTCCTCGGCATTACGATTACACATACATGGGACGCGAATTCGCGTCTTCGGCAATGATGGGTTAATAATACGAAATTCATGAAAAAAGGTATGCATTTGTTTTCCTTCCATAGGCGGACCTACCGAAAGTTATATCGTCGGTGATACTGCTAAACCGTGTAACTAACAAATTCATGATAGAGCAAAATAAACCTTACCTTCTTATTAAAAAGGTGCATTTTGCTCCTTATGAAAAATGTTACTTACGCGGTTTTGCAGTTTCACCCACGATATAATGACGGCACATCGTCGGCAAATCATCCGTGAAACTGCAAAGCCGCGTAAGTAACATTTTTAATAAGGAGCAAAATGCACCTTTTTAATAAGGTAAGGTTTTTTTTTCTCTCATGAATTTATTAGTTACGCGGTTTTGCAATATCACCTACGAAATAGTTGGAGCGCCTCAGGCCACCCTGGGCCAGCTGAATTTGTAAACAGCACGTGCAGCGACTTTGGCTACGCCCTCCCTAGTCTCCCTACTACGAAATTATTCTGATGTGGATATAGTCCAGTCTCTTTAAGGGACATTCAAGACTTATTCAAGAACCAATGCACATGATGTATGGCTCTTGAAATATCCTCATAAATGGGTGAATCAACTTTTAAGGTACTCCCCATTTTTCGACATGTTTTACCAATTATATGTTTTTAAAAAAACTATATTTTTGTAATGACGTGGCTTACACGCTTATTAAATCAGAAAAATAGGCTCACATTTGAAGGTGTTTGATTTAAAATAGTACAGTTTTAAATAATAATATAGTTGGTAACGCAGGGGACAATGTTGTCCCTAGGTTTTGTATGGAAAATGTGCATTTTCCCCTGAGTTACAAGGTTTTTTCGCGGATTAAAAAATATTTGAGCTGTTTAACGTATAAGGTCTGTAAATTTGGTGGTCTGATTTTAATATTCATAGATCATTTTTAACCATAAGTCACCAGGAAAGTTTTAAAACCGCAAAAGAAAAGGAGTACCTTAAAAGTTGATTCACCCAAATATATACCTAGTATTTATTAATTAATTGTCAGAACTGAGTATACTTTTCCAGAGAGACTATTAAGTTATTGTAATTTATATTGCCGCTTTTCTCTTGGATGCCGGACCATATTTCTACATATACAATTCGAAATTGCATTAGTGTTTTTATTCTCGTTTCAATTAATTCCATACAATGAGATGATATAAGATTCTTTTTTTACTAGCCTTCTTAATTTAAAAAGTAGAGTACACGTGGCAGGCGTTTTTATAAAAATGAATTCTAAATTCGTATCGCCTGCCGTGCGTTTCGACCTTATTTTATGTTTGACCTAAGTTCATAAGAGACATTGAGAGAGAAAAATTATGCTAAATATTACGTGTTTGTCCGTATATTTATAGACAAAATATCCTTTATTAAATAAGTATATTTACTTACAATAATTAGGTTTAAAATTATGACTGAAAAACGTGTAAATAGACATTGATGGTTATACATACACTATTTGTGGCCGTCCAAATTAAAAAGGCCCTTATGGTTGTTCTTATTCTTCTAATTATACAAATAATAAGGTAACAGTTATAAGAACGGCGTAACCACCTGCCGCCACAAGGGCCTTTTTGATTTGGACGGTCGCATTCAATAGCTACATACTTATAACACACCAACCCCGGGCTATCCACGAAAAGGAAGATATTTATATATCTAAGGTTATCCCACATCAATAAAGACAAATACATAACATTTTAGAGTACATTATGTATGAGAATATTATATAAAGGTCATTTATTTAAAAGAAAATATATATATATATATATAATCAATTTGTTAACAGTAGGTATCATCACTTTCTACCTTAAGATTACTTACACTAGAATTCAGATTCAAAAAATAAGATTCTCCTACTACTGTTTTGTAACAAAAATTGTTCAATCTATTCTTTCATATAAAACAATCACTGGAGTATATTGAGAACCATATAGCTAACTATAGAAAGGCGGAAAAAAAAAAAAAACTTCAATTCGTCTTTCAAAAATAAATGCAGTACATGAGAAATACATATACAGAAAAATAATCACTCAATGACCATTCATATATTATAAGTACTATGCCATGGTGAATGCCTTCCTTTTTAACTTTCGTACATAACGAAGTAACACTGGGTTGACAAAATGCTAGTAAAATGTCAAAGGATTCAGCATTTTAAAAAATACTTGATTATTAAGTCAAAAAACATCGAAGGCCGTAGCTTTTCCAAGATTCATCCAAAATAATACGAAAAAGATGATAAATTAAAAAAAGGATTGACTTCCTTTTTAGGGTTCCTTTCAAAAATATTGCGGTTTTGTGAAAACAGTTTTTCCGTTAAGGAATCCGTTTATAAAATATTAAGATTTAAAGCGCTAATTTTTGTTAGTCACATCGATTCGAGATTCAGATCGCCGAACGACTTCAGCTTTCAATACTTTAAACTAGAAAGTTGCAGTACATTCTCAGTATTTTGGAAATCTTAAGAAATTTAGAGTGTACAAAAATTAAGAATATTTTTGGAAGTTTCACGTCGGTATAATCAGACCTAGCACTATTTTACGATAACGTTATTCACAAGGTGTAACGTCGTAAAATTCTCGATTAATATCATTATTTATCGTAACGATATAAGCTTCATATCTATACATTCACCTCTATTTGTGCACTTAATTTCACTGCTTCGTACAGACACACTTCATACGGTGGCCTCCATTGCCGCCCATCTATGCATCATAATAAGAGTCGCTTAGGACAATTATTTGACGGCGCGCTGTTCATACATAATCGAATTCATAGTTCGAATTTTAAAACGAAATAGAGCATTATGATAACGTTACGAAGGTCTTGGCTAGTGATTTCTGAAACATTGCAAAACGTTCCTTAACTGCGAAAATTCCGCGTATGAAAGTTACATAATTAGATGGAAATTATTCTGACACAGCTTAATTTCATTTAACGTTACATGTCAAAATTATAGTAAGTTTCAAATATACCGATTTCACATTGGTATCTTTCAGAATATTGCATGCAATTTTAGGTGAAAGATTCAATTTTGAAACTTTTAAATTATTGCAGAAATTTAAGTGAAACTTTCACTTTTGCAACTTACAAGCCGCCCATCACTAGTCTTGGCACAATGCTACCAACTGCAAGTAGCTGCAGACATTTGAATTTACCTGTCGTTTAGCGTAGGAGACGAAGCAACCTCACAAATATGTACATAATGTCGATGTACAGGTTCAGCGCGGCGAAGACGTACTCCTCAGGGGAGAGGGAGTAGCGGTGGAGGCCGTACATCATGAGCTGGGTGTCGTACACGATGTAGAGGCACATCAGCAGCACGCCGAAGGCGCAGTACAGGAGGCGGAGGGTGTCGAATGGAGTGACCAGCATTAAGATACCTGAAGAAAAAGCGTTTTTTTTTTTAATAACACGAAGGCGGCGGGTATCTTAATCTTTCGTATGCCGGAGAGGCTCGCATACTTGTACCCGTCGTCTGCCAGGCTATGACGTCATCGGTGTCACGTGACCGAGTTTAATAGCTCCTAGCTCGAAAGTGATTTGACGTTTCGAGCAACTGAATGCTATCTATGGAAGACTGATTTTTTTAGTTTTTTTTACAGACTAATTATCTTTAAGCTACTAGAATCCAATTTCAAATAACCCGATTAAGCCCTTAGTGACGGATACGGAACAAGGCGTCGGTACGGATCCGGAACTAGGCATACGAAAGGTTAACCTTTAACTGACGTGGTATACGTCTCACAGACGTCATGACTATTATTTTGAACTCTATGTCGCTATGGCCTAAGTTACTTTAAGAGTGCTCTGAAACCACGTGGTCAATTAAAGGTTAAGAGAATTTGTGAAGCTCATTTCCATACAAAATGCTATAACGTGTCTCACCCCCTAAATCAATTCCGATTTCCATTTTTTTAAAATATATTGTAGTTGTTATGAAAATCTATGTTTCTATGTTTTCTTTCTGATAAATATTTTTTTTGTTGACCTTGTTGTTTGCCACCGTGAAAACACTGTCGTCGGTGATACTGTAAAACCGCGTAAGTAACAAATAGAGCAAAATAAATCTTACGGTCTCATTAAAAAGGTGCATTTTGCTCCGTATAAAAAAAATTACTTACGCGGTTAAGCTTAAGCTTATATGATTTCGACAGATTAATGCTCACCGAAGAGGGAGAAGACGAGGAACACGCTGAGCAGCGAGCCCGACATCATGGTGAAGTCGATCTTGGTCTGGAAGGCGAACAGCGTCATCGCCACGAAGATGGCCATCGTCACCCCGCCTGCCACCAGCACCTGGGACAACGGGATGCAATACTCTTAGTCACATAACATTACATTACATTAAATCACGCCTGTTTCCCAGAGGGGTAGGCAGTGACCACTTCTTTCCACATGCTACCATCCTGAAAAATCTCTTTCACTTCTTCAACATACATACAATCTAGTCATGCATCCACGTCGGTTTCGGATACGTAAGATTCGGCCCTTTTCCAGTATTTAACAAAATTTAAAATAGTGGGAGGACCTTGTGCAGGGTCCGTCCGGGTTGGTACGACCATCTCATCCATTAACCTACCGCCAAGCAGCAGTGTTCGCATTGTTGTGTTCCGGTTTGGGGATAAGACAGCCGGTGAAATGACTAGCATAGAGGCATTCCATCTTAGTCCTCGGGTTGGCAGTGCATTTGCAGTCTTGTGAATTCGAATGTCTATGGGTCACAGTTTCCACTTACCATCAGGTGGCCTGTGTGCTCGTTTGCCGTCCTATGCCATAAAAAAAAACTATTGAAAGGGCATACTTTGATGGTTCGGTCATTTGGAAAGGATGGATGAAAGAGATATACAGAGCGAAAGAGAGTGGAAGAGTGGAAATGTTCCTCCCGAGGCGTACTTTTTCGAATCAAATCGGAGAAATACTTGAAATGGCCGAATCAGCAGGTCGTGTGCATGTATGACTCGATTTATGACTGAATGTGGAAGAAGCGAAAGAGATTTGTCAGTATCGTACCTGGTGAAAAGAAGTGGTCTCTGCCTACCCCTCTGGGAAACAGGCGTGATTTATTATATGTAGATATGTATGTATGTAGCATGTCTGTTTATGCTAATGAAGGTGAACGAGACGTGAAATTCAACCAATTTCCTTTTTATTTTAAAACCAGAACATTTATTAAAACAATAGTTTACCAGGATAAATAAGTTATAAGTACTAGACTATTGAATCAAATATCATCGATAAATATAGTAGTTTCGAAGATGCAACCCAAAACAGTAGAAAAAGGTCTCATGTTTGAGAAATAAAACCGTCGAGGCATTTGTTTCTAATCGGTGAAATGACTAGCATAGAGGCATTCCATCTTAGTCCTCAGGGTTGGCAGTGCATTTGCAGTCTTGTGAATGCGAATGTCTATGGGTCACAGTTTCCACTTACCATCAGGTGGCCTGTGTGCTCGTTAGCACACATATGCCACAAAAAAAAAGTTGTTTTTTCAACAAGCAACTTAAGAAACCCATTATGACACTAGAATGGATGAAGTTCGTGGGTAATTATGGCTTTTTAGTCTCGAGATAAACACTACTTTTCACTTCGATTGCGAGAAAAAATATAGTCTGTGTCAATTGAAATTGCCAAAAATGTAAAACAAATTAGAACTGTTTGACACATAACCTCAAACATACATCAAGCGTGTTCACGGCAGCATCACATTATTTTTCACCGCTCATTACTAAAAATGCCAAATGGAGACAATTTTCTTTTATGAATGTCAATTTAATTATTGTATTTATTATGACTATTTAATCATTATTTTTTATTAAAACATAAAACCACTTTTTAAATGATAATGTTACTCGATGATTTTTGCCACTGTCCTTCTCAATCAAATAGTTTCATTTACGTTTTAGATACTAAGTAGGTATTTATTTTTCTACGCGTCAATAGATTACTGAACTCATATGACCATGATTAAATAATTGCGTCAGTGAAACTGCAAAACCGCGTAAGTACCATTTTAAATAAAGAGGAAAATGCACCTTTTTTTATAACAGAGTAAGGTTTATTTTTCTCTATCATAAATTTGTTAGTTACGCGATTTTGCAGTATCACCGACGATTGACTACTTATGGTTAATAATTACAATAAAACCATCAGTCATTTTTGCATCAACGGCATTAAAATAGCGCTATCATTTTTACCCTGAACCCGTCACTGTTATGCAGAAAGAGACAACAATCAGGTTGTTTTTGGGGTTAGAACAGAATAGTTATAGTTATAAATAGTTCATAGACAACATTTCTGAAACGTAGACTGAGGCGGCGGAGGTTCTATGGCCAGCGTGCCCTCCGCCATGCACTTTAACGACAAGGACACCATTATCAAATGGCAATGTATCTGGCTGTTTGTGGTTTACAAAGAATTTTACTTATAAATTGAAAATAAATGATACTTCGACTGACGACGCGCTGGCCTAGTCGGTAGTGACCCTGCCTATGAAGCTAGCGGTCCTGGGTTCAAATCCCGGTAAGGGCAGATATTTGTGTGATGAGCGCGAATATTTGTTCCTGAGTCATGGATGTTTACTATGTATTTAAGTATATATTTCTCTATATAAGTATTTATATCGTTGTCTAGTACCCATAGTACAAGCCTAGAGCTTAGTTTGGGACTAGGTCAATTGGTGTGACATTGTCCCCTGATATATATTTTTATTTTTTATTTTAGTCCCTTGGGAGAATGTTCTCACTATAGTTCCAAGGGATTAAATACATCACTTCGGTATGCCTATATATGGCAATTAAGAGTCATTTTAGATCTTACACAAATTGACCTAATTCCAACGTAAGCTTTAGGTTGGTACTATGGAAACTACACAACGATAAACATACATTTATAGAGAAATACATAGAAAATATACAAGACTCGGGAAGAAATATTCGCGCGCATCAAAAAAATGTTTGCCCATATTGAGAATCGAACCCAGGATTGCTAACTTCGTAGGCAGTGTCAGTTGTAAGGTCGCGCCTAAAAATCTTATTGCGCCGGGCCTGCTTCAGCGTAAATGTGATAGAATTTCACAACAATATGCTATTAATCCAGTAGTTGCTATACACTCTTTTCAAGTCTCGTTCTCCCTTCTATCTTTCGGAGAGGTTTAGCTTTATGACCACCGGTTCCCAAAGCCGCCTGCGCTCAAAGGCCAATCTCACTCTCGCTTTTCCATCTCACAAATCCAAGTCCTATTCCAAATCCTTTTCGGTTATGGAATCGGCCGGCGTTAGACCGTCACAATCAGTTGATTCCTTAAAAGACAAATTGAAGAAGTTCTGGCTTGATTCTACCTCCTAAATATTGTATCAACTGTCCTCTACATATTTAAGTGTAGTTTATATTTAGTTTATGTAAGTTTAAGTATGTATATGTATAGTAATATTTATGTAGATAATATTTGAACGTATTTTTTTTTTAAAGTTCGGTTTTATTTGTTCGTTTAATTCTCTGCTCTTTTCCTAAATAAAGTTATACACTTGCCTTGTCACACAACCTTCTACTTTTCTCTATCTCTCAAGGATTAGCTGAAAAAGATCCCGAGATCATAAAGGGATAGAAGTTCGTCTTTGTACAATAAAAAAAAACTCGTTGTATTTTTTTGTTTTGTACAATAAAGTGTTTACAAATACATTAACATTTAAAGAGCTAAAAAATAAAACAGTACATTATAAAATAGTTATTTATGTAACTGTTACATAATGAAGCTTCTTAAGATACGGGTGCTGAGATTAGTGCGAGCTTGCGAGCTTGCTTTATAGTTAGTTGTAAAGGAACAACTCAAGGATAGGCTAAAATATTTTTCAAATTCACTTAGCTTCATAAATGCCATTTCCTTTCCGCTGCGACATAGAAACCCTTACTTTCTAAACAGAAATAAATATATAGAGCCGTACCTCCTCGGAGCGCATGTTGCTGCAGCCGACGCCGACGAGCGCGGAGAGCGCCAGCGTGAACGCGAACAGGAACAGGAAGTTGTACGGCACGCGGCGCCGCGGGCCCTCGCAGCACAGGATCATCAGCGCCGTCGTCAGGTACACGGTCAGCGTCACGACGCTGGGGACAACCGTTCCAACATCATCACGACCAACATCCACTGGTGGACATAGGCCCTTCCCAAACATTTCGACTATGATTTAGTGTTAGCAAGGACCAAAAAAAAGAAGTCTTAATTTAACCGGCAGTGCGATTCAGATTCGGGCTGAAAGGATTCTTTAGACGACGCGTTGGCCTAGTTGGTAGTGACCCTGCCTACGAAGCTAGCGGTCCTGGGTTCAAATCCCGGTAAGGGCAGATATTTGTGTGTTGAGCGCGAATATTTGTTCCTGAGTCATGGATGTTTACTATGTATTTAAGTATATATTTCTCTATATAAGTATTTATTTCGTTGTCTAGTACCCATAGAACAAGCCTAGAGCTTAAATTGGGACTAGTTCAATTGGTGTGACATAGTCCCCAGACATTTATTTATTTATTTACTATTATTACTGTTTAAAGGATACCCTGTGTGTGACAGACGGACAGCTGAAATATGGTAATAGGGTCCTGTTGATATCCTTTGGGCATGAAACTCTAAAAATGGTTCAAATATCAAATTTATTTATTTATTAGGCATGGTAACAAAATGTAGATTATAATTAATCATGGTAATATTACATGTAACATAGCTTTATATCTACATTTTTATTACTACCACACACAACACTCGCAATGATGCTACTTGCACAATATTGCATAACCTTTTATAATATAACCAACTAATTCTCAACAGCAACTAAAAAGCAGGACTGGTAGATAATATTGAGCAATCCTGCGCAAATATATCAAAACGTTTGGTATTTGTAACGTGTAGTAGACGTGGATATTTTCTCTTTGAGCAATGACGAGATTATACACTCGTAAATACACTCAGTGGCAAAAATAACAGCCTACCAGTATTTTATTCAGACCTTTTTTCAGTGGCGTGCCTAGGGTTTCAGAATAGGGCAAGCCGAGAGATATGTTTTGTAGTTTTTACGGTTATTATGGATAAATTTATCTTGTTACCACATTACTGATCAATCTTCACTTCACTCTGCAGTTGTATAGGCATTTGCTTACGTGGACGAGCTCACCAAAGCACCCTGAAGGCATGTTACCACTAGATATAATTTTACAGACATATCAGCAATTGCATACTTTCGGTAGCCTTGAAAAAAGCCGCTTGGTTTGTATGAGAGAATAAAATAAAGGTTCAACTTCTTATTTTAACTTTGCTTGCCTAGGGAGAAAGCAATAAGTAGGTACTTACTTTTATTTCAATTACCTATCTAAAAATTACATACATATTACACAACATAGTTAAATTAAATTATTATTTGTATACATCGAATGTGTTTTTCTAAAACGCCATCGTAGGTACCTATTATGAAAGTAGCGACACAAGCTCTAAAAAATTACCCTTATTCAATGAAGTTTTAGACTCATCGTGACCTCTGAAGGGAAGTTCTTGTTGTGCTAAATGACAAACAACATCGACTAATCTTTGAAAAACGCTACTATTGTTATCAACACGCATGTTGTTTTGTAATTTCCTTTGATAATTGGCGCGATAAAGATGTCTCAATTCGCTGTTTACCAAAATCACTAAAATAAATTACCGCGTTCATGTGTTTTCGAGAATTCAAGTGTCTTTTAATGGCGCCAGCTAAATTATTTAAATCGTCATAACCAGATGTATTCCACACGTTTTTGTCGTTAGAAAAGAAAATACAACACCAGCAATATAACTTATTAGAGTGCGAACAACCAACAATCCAATGAGTTTTGTACACTGACCTGTTAAACTGTCTTTTGTGCGATTTACTACTCTGAGAAATACACAAGTCAGGCGTAGGTTTTGCCGAAGAAATAAGTACCTTTTTCTCTGCAAAGTCCAAACATTTTACCTTTCCGTCGACAAGCAAAGTTTGTGCACACTTTAAAATATCACAGTCACACGGGACTTCCTCCATTGTCAATCTAATTGAATCACAACTCACAACACCACAAAAAAAACGTATTATTGCACTGACCGCGCCGCGCCGCTCAACGCCTAAACAAACTATTCAACAAGTGAATAAAAGCATTTGTCAACAAATAGCAATGAAGTGAAGTTGGCCGCTAACGCGGCTCAACGCGCGCTCCGCGCCTGCGCGAAGCGAATTTCGCATTTACTATGGACTCGTATACAACTTCATACGCAATCAAGGCTTTTTACTCTCATACTATTTGCCATATTAATACACGAACAGTCGTATTTGGGCATAATATGCCGTTTCGGTGGGTAAGACAGAGAATATGAAAGCCCCATTGCAAGCCAATACGTGCGAGCGAGATACGAGCTAGCCGCGTCATGAATAGTTCGACTGGTTGCCGCACAGCGCTGAGCGCTGTGCTGCGTAGGTGGCGGCCGGCGGTGCGCGGTAAAATTTAGTAGGTACTACTGTTGCATGTAATTTGATTTGAAGAATTTAGTGAGAGCGCGCGGCGCGCGAAGGTGAAATACCTATCTAATACATTACGTGGATTTAATGAATAGTTATTTTTGTAAGGCAAGGCAAGCCCGGCTTTTGGGCTTATATGGCAGTACCGCCACTGCCTTTTTTGTTTTTGTTTGATAAATAGCCTGTTTTGGTGTCCCACTGCTGAGCAAAGGCCTCCCCTCTCTTTCGCCACTCGTCCCTATCCAGAGCGCATTCCTGCCAATCCCTCGCAACCGGATCTAGGTCATCTCTCCATCTCCTTCTGGGTCTACCTCTGCTACGGTCCATCGCGTGGCAGCCAATGGGTGGTAATTTTGGCCTATCTCCCATCGTGCATGCGGCAGACATGGCCAGCCCAGTCCCACTTTCAATTTGCGGTCTTCACACCAAGATCAGCAACACCAGTTCTGGAGCGCAGCTCTGTTCCTCGCCCTATCACATCTTCGGACACCCAGTACAGTATGCTACGCTCCATTGCTCTTTGGCAAACCTTGAGTTTAGACTTTTGAGCCTCAGTCAATGACCACGTTTGTTGTTAATATATACCCTCTTAAATCAGATAATAACGTCAACACGTTCCCTGTGTAACTGGCTACCAGAAATCGACTCCTCATGTGCATTTCTGTTTTTTTGTAAATTACTTTTATATGGTATATATTATTATATTTGTGCATAAAACACCATGCCAAAGGACTATTTTCCCGAATTTTCCTGTTTTTCCGAGTGTCCCACATGTGATGCATACACGTATGAGTCTTTAAACTGGTGCCCAAAATGCAAATAAAAAACGTCTAGCTCACACGTGTCAATTTTGGCAACGCTTTAAGATTACACGGGGTCGTGCATCATCCGTGGTGCATACACGTATCATATATACCCTAAAATGCTACACATATGATGCATGCACAGTGAACGTGTTAAGAATAATCAACCAAATTCACTTCAGCTCGTTTTGTTTTCCAGCAAAATAATCTAGGCACAAAATGGCGTACCAATAATAATACTACAAGACACAACACTTACAAGACAGAAGCGCCGCTAAAATCGCGTGTGTATGCGTCGAATAAATTGTTTCTATTCTATTATTAAAATCGTCTCACTTACAGGAACACAGTCAAGTTATTCTGGACAGCGTACTGAAGGTTCTCGTCGTTCATGAACCAGGCGATGACTCCGCACGTGATCAGGAGTTGCACCACAATCAGCGAGTACACCTGCAAATAGAATATACTGTTATACCTCAAAAGCCATTGAAGAAGCCAGAAATACTAACTGTCAAAAGGATGAGAAGCGGTACATTGAATATACTCTGGACCATCTCATCACTGAGCACCGAGTTCACGGGGAAATAACGATTTGCATCAATTGAGAACAGCATTTTGTTATAGTATTAAGTGAGGGTATTTGTTGTAAAAATTAATATACAATTTATACAGTAACAAAAACCATTCTTTGATTTCAAGACAATACTTTAGTTTGTTAAAAATCACAGTAATAGCAATGCCCTCATTGCTGACCTGAACATAAAACCAAACTACCAAATAATTAATAAGTTCATATTCATATTCATTTATTTACTGTTATGTTGTTAGTATCTTTAAAACATAATTATTTGCACTGCTAGATCAAAAAAGTAGTAACTCAAAATACAACTGTATTTTAAATTCAACTTTATTACAACTTCTATGAACTTGAAACAAAACTAGCAAGGATTTTGAGTTGATACTGTATTGATGTAGCCGTGCGAATATAAGTTCGTCCATGCGATACACTTGTACAATTTTATTGTTATCCAATGTAAGGTCGGAATAAATGGCTATTTTACAATAAACCTTGTTAGATAAAAACTTTTTTTTTTTTCTAATTTCTAATTCTAATTTAACCTATATTTTTTTGTCTGCCCGCGACTTCATCCGCGTAGATTCTGATTATCGTTATTCCCTCCAGAACTTTTAAAATTTCCAGAATAAAAAGTAGCCTATGTGTATCTCCATTCCAAATTTCATCCAAATCCGTCCAGCCGTAGCAGCTCGAAAGAGTAACAAACATCCATACATACAAACTTTCGCGTTTATAATATTAGTAAGGATATATAAAATTTCAAGCCACATGACACAAAATATATTGCGTTACGCAGATTTCATTACACCAGATGCCCAGAGTTAACAGATTACTTTTCGTCACTTTTAGGAATTGCATTCATGCACTTTATGTTGATATAGTTAGAGTGCAAAGTGCAAACCTGTTTAATTTTCAAAAGT
Organism: Acleris emargana; assembly: GCA_927399475.2. Classification (NCBI taxonomy): domain Eukaryota; kingdom Metazoa; phylum Arthropoda; class Insecta; order Lepidoptera; family Tortricidae; genus Acleris; species Acleris emargana. The sequence continues at coordinate 3,597,424 of OV656846.1, forward strand.
AATTAAGCCGGTTGACGCAATTACAGAATAACAGAATTAAAATTGTCAGCTTGCCTTTGTACAAAATCCCTTAGCTCCCAAAAAGGTTTCAACTTGGTATGTCTCTCTTGATCACTCTAATATGCTCTTATGAGAGTGCAACCAACTTTACACAAACCGCAAATACCTTCTAAGACTTGTTGCACTGTACAATTGTACATTTTTAAACATAACTGTAACCATTTTGACAGAATATTTCAAGTAATAACTCGAAACTTCTTGACGTGTGGGCATCGCATAATGAATCTTGTGTCAGTCAACTAAAGTTTGATATCTTTGGATAATCATTACTTTGGGTCTCGAGCAGTCAATAATGTGTATTTGGTCAAATGACAAAACACTAGCATAAATTATTATATTAAGTATTTACCTTTCTAATAAAACCCTGTCTGATTGACTTCTGACTGAACGATAGGCTATCGACAAGAGGATCCTCGCCCTGCCCTCCATCTGGGTCGTTTACAACCACTTCCGGAAATGATATTATGGTATCCTGAAACAAATAATAAACATGGCAATATATTCACGCAAAAAGGCGCATACATTGAGTTGTCGAGTTGCGGAAAATAGCCCACTATAACCTATGGTAAGTGTTGCATATTACTTGAATGAGGAAGTTATGGCTAAATATTAACATTACATAAATTGAACTACAACTATACTTTATCATAATAACACTTTGAGACACATTAAACTATTGTTAATTACTATTTAAAGAAATCGGCGCCATGAATGTGGTTATTCATTTATATTATTTAAATTCATTTTGTAATACAAGAGTAATAAGGAGAACCACAATATTGAAGGGTTAATAAACTAAGGCAGGATAAAACAGAATGTAGAGTAATGAGAATAAGAATTACCAAATAGATTCAAGCAGAAGAGCTTTAAGCTATAGCCTCGAACTTGTAAGACAAATTTAAATTTACATATTTTTTGCATTAGTCATTACAAGGACAGGGGCAAGCCGGCTTTTAGGACTTGAAACAATGTTCTTTATTCCGACCCTCTGGCTTAAATCTGCTTGAATGTACTATATTGGCAGTGGTGGCGCACAACCTTAACTTAGCGTAGGCAAGGTTATAGAACAATTCAATTACCATGATAGGTTTTAAGGGAAATTTGACACATTCCTAGCAGAAATTCATAAAAACCAGACGCGCCTAGAGAGCTGGTGCTGAAAGTGTTAAAAATTACACATTGGGAGCAGAATTACTTATTATAAACAGATTCAAGGTTTGACCTTAATTTAATTTATGTTACGCACAGAGCCACCAACCCAATCAGGGGTATTTTTTTAACTTGATAGAGGGAACAATGCATACTCACAGAATTGTTGATTCCTTGTTGCGTGGTTATGTACGCCGGCGGCGCGTCGTCGGGAAAGAAAAGATCTTTTGGCTCCGATTTAGCCATGATGAACTCTCAGTTAACTGAAAAAATATTGTTAAATATATTAAAGATTTTTAACAAACTTAGCAACGCTAGTTTTAAAGTAGCAGAAAGAAAGTGCGAAATGTACGACGTAGTCGCCGACGCCGTAGTCGGAATAAATTGACAAAGTGGGGGGCGGGGGGATGAGAAAATAGTGGAGGGAGAATGACGTTTCGATTGATGTGTTTATTTATAGACTTTTTAAATGTTACCCGGGTCAAAACAGTGAACGGGCTTTTTTTAATTACGCCACATTTAGACACACGACTGACACGCTTTCTGCGGATAACAAAAACAAAGTTCGCGAAACGGGATATACCAGATGCATGAAATCCGAATATCTGGTTTTCCCCGATCATAAAAATAACTGTAAGCCCCCGGAATGGTTTGGATATTGCCCAATCGAATAAACCCAGCGCTTGTTGCTGATCCTTTCAAACCAGTTTTCAAAATTACTCTCCTTTTTGGGCCGACGTGTAACAAGGAAAAATATTTTACAAAACATTGACCTTTAAATAAGTTTGCATCTAACGATTATGTTAGCTTAATTTAATAAAAAAATATAATTATCCAGTAATTTTAAGTAAAGCAATTTACTCGAAGAACCGAGTCGTATTTTTAGTTTTGCGCAAGTCAAAACAGAGGCGACGCAAGCGAAATGGACGATGCGCTTTCACACTTACCCAGTTTCTATTTTTTTTGTTTCGATAAAGCAGAAGTTAATCTGAATCGAGTACAAAATCCTTAAGAGCACTCAATAGTAAATACCAAAGCGTTTTAAGTTAAAATTGTGACAGAAAGTCGTTCACAACACTAGCGTTAAAAATAGCACTGGGACTGGTTTTGTTTGTACGACTTCCCTCGTATTGGTATCGTGTGAGAACAAATTAATTTGTCATTACTTCATTCTGTTCATTACATTAGCGAACAGCAGGCTCACAACAAATACGTCGAAATTTCGCGTGCGGCGTGCGTGCCATGCATGAATGAGGAGAGGAGGGAGACTGTCAGGTCAGTAAGTGTCACCCCCACTCCTCGGGCAATAATAACAAAATGCCGGCCACTAATGTTGCCAGCTAGTGTATACATTTTTTCTAATAAGCTTTTGTAATCTTTTTTCAACTTTTAGTTTCTTCCAGTTTTTTTCCAGACTTAAGATCAAACGGCAAAGATGTAATAATTATGAAGGTATGTAAATTTGTATGTCTATTTATTAATGGGGGTAAACGGCTTGGCTTGACACCAGTGTCAAGTGAATGTCAACATGTCACATCATAGTTACATTTTTAATGTGCAAGTTTGTATGTAATTTAATATGTTTGTTGCACAAGCAACCCGAAATCAGGCCGGCGCAGCAGCTGATCAGGCCCAGACCCTCAAGCGTCGCAAATATTCATCATTAATTAATGATTACGAATTTGCGGCGCTTGCAGTGGAGACTCTGGGACCTTGGTCAGCTGACATGAAACGTTTCATAAAGACCCTGTCTGCCAAGCTCATCGACGCCTCCGGGGATCCCAGAGCTGGCGCTTACCTCTCCCAAAGGATAGGTTTGACTATCCAGAGAGGTAATGCAGCCAGCATCATGGGTACAATGCCGCGTACCGATTTGCTAGAGGGAGTATTCTTTTTGTAGTTTTGCTAGTTTTAAGTAGATAATAGTTTACTTTCTTAATTATTGTAATTAATATTGTATAGTGTATATTATGTATAGTGTTATTTTTTGTATTTTACTTTATTTGTTTTTTCTCTAATTACATTCCGAATAAATTTTCATTAACATACATAATATGTACATACATTAAATCACGCCTGTTTCCCAGAGGGGTAGGCAGAGACCACTTTTTTCCACTTGCTACGATCTTAACAAATTTATTTCGCTTCTTCCACATTCATACATCGAGTCATGCACGCACGTCGGTTTCGGGTACTTAAGATTCGGCCCTTTTCCAGTATATAATTAACAGTTACACAAAAATATCAGAACACAGGTCGTCAATTTGTCATGGTGGTAGGACATTGGGCATGGTTTGTCAGTTCGCTATGCATGTTACCAGCTAGTGATATTTTAAATTTGGCGCCATTTTATTGTGTCAACACTGGTCAGACTACAAACAAAGTACCAATTAAATTCGAAACTGGAAGATTTTTCCCCGTAGTCTTGATTTTGTAAACAAATTGATGATGTCAGAGCTAACGTAATGTTGAATGCCTTTTTTCGGATATACAGGGTGTATTGCAAGTCGTGTGCCAAATGAATATGGTGGGTAGCTAAGGTCACTTGCAACACGTTTTGGGCCAATTAACACTCATCCTACCCACGGTGTTTTTTTTATATTTTTTTTGAAAAAATCTCGGAATCTTAAAGTTAACCATTTTGTTCACCTATCTTTTTTTTAATGTGACAGCACAAAAGTACTTATAGTTTTTTTATCTTTAATGTTTGCGCATTCGAATGAAATGTTATTTTTATTCATATAGTAAACAAATAAAAAAATATTAGCCAACAAAGTGTGAAGGACAGAAAAATAAAATCTTCACGGTCAACTATACGGCACAATTAAAAAAAAAGTAGAAGCTCCTCAGATCTTCCAACATCATAAAAACTTCTCCAGTTCCTGACAATTCTTACGGTATACCACATGTCTAGAATCACGTTCAGTTTTTCGTCAAAATATGGTTTCAATCTAAAATGGTGGTTTTATTCGGTCAGTAGATCCAGCCAGTTAAATGGGCTGAATGCACAATACAAAACGCAATATGGTTAAAAATCATCTTTATTTTAATAATTACTTCAAATTTTGTTCAAATTGTCTTCCTCCACAATTGATACATTCGCGACACCTTTTTCGTATTTCTACAGTAGTTGTTGTACGAAGTGTCATTTCTTGCCGCATTATTGCGAACGCGTCATTAATTTTTGCGATCAGATGCTCTCTGCTGTCTACCTGTGTTGCGTACACTAGCTCTTTGGCCCTTCCCCAGACGTAAAAGTCAAAGACACTTCGTACAACAACTGTAGAAATACGAAAAAGTTGTCGCGAATGTATCAATTGTGGAGGAAGACAATTTGAACAAAATTTGAAGTAATTATTAAAATAAAGATGATTTTTAACCATATTGCGTTTTGTATTGTGCATTTAGCCCATTTAACTGGCTGGATCTACTGACCGAATAAAACCACCATTTTAGATTGAAACCATATTTTGACGAAAAACTGAACGTGATTCTAGACATGTGGTATACCGTAAGAATTGTCAGGTACTGGAGAAGTTTTTATGATGTTGGAAGATCTGAGGAGCTTCTACTTTTTTTTTAATTGTGCCGTAAAGTTGACCGTGAAGATTTTATTTTTCTGTCCTTCACACTTTGTTGGCTAATATTTTTTTATTTGTTTACTATATGAATAAAAATAACATTTCATTCGAATGCGCAAACATTAAAGATAAAAAAACTATAAGTACTTTTGTGCAGTCACATTTAAAAAAAAAGATAGGTGAACAAAATGGTTAACTTTTGGAAGATTCCGAGATTTTTTCAAAAATAAAATAAAAAAAACACCGTGGGTAGGATGAGTGTTAATTGGCCCAAAACGTGTTGCAAGTGACCTTAGCTACCCACCATATTCATTTGGCACACGACTTGCAATACACCCTGTATAATGGTTAAGATACTATGTATTATTTTTTGATACACTAATTTTGTACAAAGGTGCTTGTATGTAATAAATTAAATGATTTTACACAGGTTGGTGAAATGAAAATATTATTTATTATCTACTCTCATATCGTAAAGTTCGAATTATAAACTTCAAAACGAATTTATATTGGCATACTTTATAAACACAATACCGAAATTTAAAAAAAAACACTAACATTATTTCTCTAACAAAATAATGTTATAAAGTAATTTTTTTACCATTACGATACAAGTTGATCCAAAAAGTTAATGTCACCAACGAGGTTCCATATCAATTATTTTTTTATAATGGAACGCACCTGCGGTTCGCGTCATTTTTACAGCATTACAAAAAGTTTTCATTCCAATGTTTACTTGTCTGTGACAGCGCCCGCTTTAACGCATGCGCGGTGATGTGCTAGGTTTTGGCGCCATTCATTGAAAACGTTTTGCTGTAGTTACTTTATCAACTTTGATGTTTTATTTAGTATGTTGAAACGCAATGTATGAGAGTAGATAAAGTTGTGTATGAAATTGCACATAACTAGGTATTAAAACACTCGTGTGGTACTATTAAAAACCTCGCCTAGCGGCTCGGTCTAACTCGTGTCTAACCACTCTTTATGTAACAATTTCATAAACTACTATTATATATGTTTTGACAATGTAAAGTAAATATACGATCTTACGATAAATTATAATTTATGGTAACACTGCGCCCGAACTACAAGCGCCACTTGTTTACAAAATTATGATAAACCCAGGGTCAAACCTGTTTGCAGCGCCAACTGTTTTCTCTTTCGTTTGCTCGGAATTAGTAAGAGACAAAACAATATTCATGAATGCGGCAAAATTTCCTGCGGGGAATCCCAGAGATCTGTGCTATTTTATTTTTATTACTATAATTACAATATTCTGTCCGTTTGTTTGTGTGGGTTTGTCCACGACATGTAAATACAAGATTATAAAATCGATAATCCCCAAGTCTATAGCTAGGTACTTACATAACAGTACATACAAGCCTAGAGCTTAGTTTGGGACTAGGTCAATTGGTGTGACACTGTACCGGATTTTTTTATTTTTTTGTATATTATTCTAGAGGATTGTTCTAGCTGTCAAATAGGTAAATTCCATAGTAAATCAGCCATCATTTTTGAATAATGTTGTACCTAGTTATTATGAAAAAATACGTCTGTACGTCTCCGTTTTTTATTTGTTTGATCCTAAGAAATAATATCTTGGAAAGGAAAACGTACAAACTCAGTTTTTCATAATATCTACAAAAACAGGTACCTAAGATTCAAAAATCGTTAAACTCGGACTAGGTTATAAGGAGAGAGAAACGTTATCGTTATCACATTTTGTATGCGAGCCAGTATCCGTTTCACTGCCCCGAGGACGTACATTGCGTGCTATCCCTGTTACCTTCAGTGTTTTCTTTAATCATTTGTAAGTATATATTATACAGGGTGTAAGGGACGGCTCACCGAAAACTGAAACCATAGCTTCAGACCATTGTACTGAACTGAAATCCAGTGGAAATTTTCCCGGGAAAACGAAAATTTTCTCGTTTTTTACGTGAAAATGCCGTTTTCACAGTTTTTTTACATAATGAGCTTCAGTATGTCATAATATGTTGTCCTAGATCGGTTTATATGCAAAAACATCGAAAAAAAACGAGAAATTTTTCGTTTTCCCGGGAAAATTTCCACTGGATTTCAGTTCAGTACAATGGTCTGAAGCTATGGTTTCAGTTTTCGGTGAGCCGTCCCTTACACCTGTATATATTATGTATGTGTGTCTTATGGTTGGTGAATAAATGTATTTAGCTTCACAATTATCTTAAGAGGATTGTGAATTTAATAAAATCCATGCAAAATACGAAAACGTTTCTCTACCCTTAAACCGGAGCCGCGTGGCTGCCGGCCGAGAATAGCACAACCCCAACTCTTCCCGTGGGTGTCGTAAGAGGCGACTAAGGGATAAACCGGAGGATGGGCAGCAGCGTCCTCCGCGGACTACGTGGTAACTGCGGTCGCCAACCCGCATTTTTCCCCCCAACGGTTCCCCAATATGAATGTACAACAACAGCCGAGACCCCTAGTCCCCGGCGGCCCCGCTATTCCTGGCTCCGGTAGCGGCCATGGTAACGGCGGGGCAGGGGGTGCTTCAGGTAATCTCCGGCAGAGACCCGGCTACCAGAAACGACGACCTTTGGCCCTGGCAACATACAACTGCCGAACATTGCGGACCGACTAAAAGTTGCTGGAACTGGAGGAAGAATTGAGCAGGTTACGATGGGGAATCATAGGGTTGTCAGAAGTCCGTAGTCCGTAGTCAGGTAACTTGCTCTATTTCCGGGAGGGTGACACCAGTCGGGTTTATCGTCCACAAGTCCCTCGTGAACAACGTGGTGAAGATTGAGAGCGTGTCGAGCAGGGTAGCGTGCCTTGTACTCAGAATGACCCAACGATATTCGTTGAAGGTCATACAGGTATATGCTCCGACCTCGACACACTCCGACGATGAGGTGGAGGCTATGTATGAGGATATTTCCAGAGCCATGCATAGCTCCAAAACTCACTTCACGGTTGTTATGGGGGACTTCAACGCAAAGCTGGGCAAACGAGACGGTGCCGGTGAAGAGCAGAGAGTGGGGAAGTTTGGAGTGGGGCATAGGAATCACCGGGGCCACCTACTGGCCAGTTTTATTGAAGTTGAACTCCTTCTTCAGAAAACGTGAGCATAGGAAGTGGACCTGGATGAGCCCTGATGGTGTAACGAGGAATGAGATAGACTTTATCGTGACGACGAAAAAGCACATATTCAATGATGTTTCCGTGATCAGTGCGGTTAAAACCGGGAGTGATCACCGTATGGTACGAGGCTCATTGAATATCCAGTTCAAGCTTGAAAGGTCTCGACTGATGAAGTCTACGCTCCGCCCGGCACCCGCTCAGCTCCAAAACCTCGGGAGCTTTCAGCTCGAACTTCAAAACCGTTTCGACGGGTTTGTGGAAGCTGTCCAAACGGTCGGGTCTAAGTTCTTCAAGATCCGCCGTACAAAAACCAGGAAGCTCTCGGACTCCACCCTTAGGCTTATGGAGGTGAAGCGTGAAATGATTCTGCAGTCCTCTGATGACGCTTGTCGCTATCGGCAGCTCAACAGACAGATCTCGAAGTCTCTGAAGCGTGATATACGCCGATTCAATACTAAAAGTATTGAAGAGGCTATTGAGCGCAACAGAGGCTCTAAGGTGTTTGCCAGGGATCTGTCTGTTGGCCAAAGCCAATTGATGAAGCTGAAGACCGACGACGGCAGAGTCATTTCATCCAAACCTGAGCTATTGGTGGAAGTTGAGAAGTTTTATGGACAGCTGTACACGACAACCCGAACACCCTTCGAAAATCTAGCTAAAGACCCGAGGGCTAGATTAACCTGACACTATACCGACGTCAGCCTGTACGAGATTTTTGTGTTTGTTTTGTGAGCGAAATAATCAAAAGAGTGCGACTTTGTATTCGGCAGGAAGGGACTCATTTTGAGCATTTGATAAATTGATTAATTTTGTATTAAAAAGGTTAAAATTCATGGTCTTCCTTTTATTTTTGACACTATGTTATTTAGCAAAAAATAATCCTTATGGTGAAGCCTTTCGATCGGTATGATAAAGCCACAGGGTAATTATTTTTCTCGTGTAACGGGTTCGATTCCCGGTTCAACCATGTAATTATTTAAATATCTATGAATGCAGTTTAAATTGTTTTTTAAATTGAAATAATGTCTTCTTTCAGTAAAATGTTCCATCTACAATATTTAAGGTACTTTCCTTCCATGTGGCATGGCCGTGGGACGCCCTGTACATTCCTAGATATACATACATATTGTGTAAAGTAAAAGTTGAGCGTTGCTTTGATAACCCGCTAACGTCTCAACTTTACCTCATGCTATCTCTTTCGTCGCGATAATTTGCACGGCCAAGTCGGAAGACCCGCTTACGCGATTTGTATGCGCAGTGAGTTAATTATATTACATATAGTTAAAAGTGTAGGCACAGGGCACTACTACATGCGAAACCTCATGAAACCAAGTCCCTAAACGCGTCTGTCTGTATGTTCGCGATAATCTCCAAAACCACTGAACGGATTTTATTAATATTTCTGCAAACGACTTTTGATTTAAAAAAAACTTATATTTAATAGTTATTTACTCTTAAACAGAATGTAAATTAACAATCAAACGTGTACATCATTAAAAATACCTCACGCGATGTCCACAAGTACGTGATGATGATGTAATAATGGTAAATAGGTCAATTTGGTTATGTTTACATCTTTTGTCATTTCTATTGACCCCGACTAGCGACTTTACTAATCGGTAGTACCTATATAGGAGAAAAATTCAGGAAGACAATTTTATGTGAACCAATATGGACCCTATTTTTGCATGGAAAAACACTTTCAGCGCTCTCAAAAGTTAGAAAGAAGTTCTTCAGTAATTTATTAGAGGTTTCTAAACTTTTGGGAATGTTCTACAATTAAAAAATAAAAATAAAAATAAAAATAAAAGAAAATAAAAAATAAAAAAATAAATAAATAAAATGTAGGTGTTGATTCCGGTTTTACTCGTATTTTAACTTCATTTCAATGGCAAGAATCACAATTTTACTGTATTTTTCCAACTTTAAAGTTAACCTCGCTTAAGGCCTGCTGTCGGGTTCAACTACGATTATAAACCATACTTTATAATAACGTGTCCTTCGTTATTTTACTTCATTATACTTTATACTTTTGATTTAAAAAAGTATCGAAAATACTTTATTTCTGACTTATGCGTGGAATGGTTGACCGGAACGTAGAATCAATACTTCTGCGAAATTCTGAACGTGCGTGAAGTTTAATTACAGAAGGTACTTAAAGTGTGCTAAGAGCACAAAAAAGTATGTTTTCAAACAAATCTATATAAATAAAAATGAATTGCTGTTCGTTAGTCTCGCTAAAACTCGAGAACGGCTGAACCGATTTGGCTGATTTCTTTTTTGCTGTGTTCGTCATTGTCAGGACAAGGTTTGTATGAAAGAAAATAATTGAAAAATCCATCGGGAAATCAGACATTTGCAGCGGGGCGAAGCCGCTGGCGGGCCGGTAGTAACTAAATAAATTTGAAGAATATTTTATTTTAGTCTTTTTTTTTAAGTTTGCAACCCTTTAATAATCTGTCGACAATATTATAGGTGACGATAACTCGAACGAATTGTTTGAGAGGACTAACTAGAGGCTAGAGGGGGCTGTTTTAAGTCGTTACCAGAAGTTCGAACTGGTCAAAGGGAAGGAAATAAAACAATTAATATTTGATCATAACTTTAATATTTTTTTCATATTGTTTGCATATTGTATTTTTTATAAAATAAACAATATTAAATGCTGGCTTATGTTAAACAATAGTAACTTATATACTGTAAAAAATGATTTGAATAACGAGCTGGGTATCTTTTCTACGACGTTAAACCATAATATAGTTTCTTATCGTGTTAAAACCCAAGTCGTATTTGACCTGTGTTAAAACCCAAGTCGTGTTTGACGGTAAAAATAATGTCGTCTTTGGTCTGTTATCGTTTCATCAACGTTTTGATAGCTCTTATTTACTTGACAGTAATGGCGACTGACGTCAAAAGGGTCAAAGACGATATCGTTATAACCGCCGGGAATGGAGGCCGTGGTATGGAGTTGTTTTTAACGTTACTTAAACCACTAAATTAACACATTTCATTAAACTCTATTTAACTACTACTCTCTAATAAATTATGAATACATAGTTTTTTTTATGGCATGGGAAGGCAAACGAACACAGGCCACCTGATGGCAAGTGGAAACTGTGACCCATAGACATTCGCATTCACAAGACTGCAAATGCGTTGCCAACCCTGAGGACTAAGATGGAATGCCTCTATGCTAGTCATTTCACCGGCTGTCTTATCCCCAAACCGGAACACAACAATGCGAACACTGCTGCTTGGCGGTAGGTTAATGGATAAGATGGTGGTACCAGCCCGGACGGACCCTGCACAAGGTCCTCCCTCAAGTAAACTTAACTAACTCTAACGAAGGATTCCTTGACCTTTATGCTTGTAGGGACGTGGTCCGTTATTACCGGCGGACGGTCAGGTCGAGAACCCCAAACTTGCAGAAATCGTCAGTCCTACAACTGCTTGGACTGACAGTCTTTGGTGCTCTTTAGAAATGAACCGTGTAACCACGGGCCACGGACCCCCGGCAATTGTGCAACAGACCATGAGGTCTATAGACCTTAAGTTAAGAAACCCCTAGTCAAGCAAGATGCCTGAGGCACTGGTCCCACCAAGCGCGAGGAAGCTATTAGTTATCGACTATTTTCTCGCTCAAGAAACGAACAAAAGATATAGATCCCGTGTCAATAAAAGAGACACGTATATTAATAGTTGATCACTGCTAACTGCGAGAACTCTCACTGCTAGTTGAGCGAAACAAAATATATAGTTCCCATGTCAATAAAAGAGACAAAGAATAGTTGATCGCTAACTGTACTCGCTTCCCGCTCCTCGTCGGCTGTGGGACCAGTGCTTAACGCTAGCAAATTTCGAAAATCGCTAAAATCTAAAGGCTAAGATTGACGTAAGCTGAAGACTGATAGTAACTATTGGCCATTTTTGTCAATTCCACACATTTCTATCGTCGATAGGAAATAACCTGCGGCCCTATCATGGTTGTGATATAAACGTGCATAAAGCATCTATCACTTTCAGACCAGTATGCAAGTGCGAGCATGACGGATTCTGTAGCCACCGCGATATAGCCGATCATAGTACGGGCCGAGTTCGATCTTATAAATAATAATTACAAAAAATACGTGCAGCTCTCAGTCAAAACGTTGACAGCAGGGTCAATCAACTTTTTTGCCCACACTTTTATTTTACTGGATTTCAACTAACATGTTTGTTTTTAAATATAATATCACTGCTTATTTTCGTTTTTAACATTACATTACATTACATTAAATCACGCCTGTTTCCCAGAGGGGTAGGCAAAGACCACTTCTTTCCACTTGCTACGATCTTGACAAATTTCTTTCACTTCTTCAAAATTCATACATCGAGTCATGCACGCACGTGTCGGTTTCGGGTACTTAAGATTCGGCCCTTTTCCAGTATTTCTCCGTTCCTTTCGTTTTTAATGATGTAGTTAATATTCTAGATTATCAATCTGTCTAGATTGGGTATTTTTGTGTCTACTGAGTTACTATCCGCGAATTTGTGTGATAAATAGTGAATTGTCAACTGAGTTCCCACATTTTTATTACATACATTTTAAAACAATACATTATAATGTGATTTATGAAATAAGTTAATGATATTACTACAATTTAAACATAATGTCACTTACAATAAGTCCCCAGATTTTATTTTATTTATTAAAGTCTGAACGGTGGGCAACAGACAGAAATATGTGGGTAAAAAAGTTGATTGACCCAGCAAAAAAATTACAAGTTAATATAAAATCAATTACCTAAGCTCCATTCTGGCTAATTACCAAACAGCGGATTGACGGGGGCAGAAATGTACCTGTGCTAGTGATTCATTAAAATGTCGACTTAGTTTATCGACATCGATAAAAAACAATTTTTAAGCATCATAATCATAAGTATTGGCCAAGTTTGAATACCTTTTACAACAAAAACAACTGGTCTTTGTCACTGTCAATCTGATAGTGACCCTGTACTGGAGTCACTTTTGACAACCATTGAAATTACGTTGAATTACCAATTCATTCACTACAACAATATGCTTTAGCATTCCGACGAATTGAGAACCTTTTTGTTTTTTAAGTCGGCTAAAAATGCCTCGAAAGAAAGAGATTGTTTATCTTCATGGAAAGCTGATTATTCAGATATAGAAGGTAAAGGTACGACTAACTTTTGCAAGAAATGTATCCATAATTATGTCACGACAAAAGTTGTCGATAAATATTATCGATATTTAATGAATCACTAGCACTGGTACATTTTTGCCCCCGCCAATCCGGTGTATGCTATTAATTACTTACAAAGTGTTTCCAATGATTTTAAGAACTTCAGAATGACGTAACGATAGTCGATGTGCAGCATTAGGGCACCGATAAGGAAGTCGGCAGGCGTGAGTTCCAGGCGGTAGGACTTAGACACCATAGCGTTCAGGTCGATCAAGATGTATGAGCTGAGTAGAAACACCACGAGGCTAGGGTATAACACGCCGAAAGGGTTGTCCAAGTAGATGAACGGTAACGTCGTAGCTGTAATCAAACAGGGGGTTATTATGACATGGCTGTGAAATTCATTTTACGGCGAGCGTAAAGGACAGAGCTATAGCAATTATATAGCTCTGTCCATTTCCCTCAGCGTAAACTGAATTGCAAAATTAGGTCATAATAACCACCCAGGACATCATTAGGACACTTTTGTTGCTAACTCTAGTTTTCAAACTCAGTGGGTGCTTAACCTTATTGAAATGTTAACAATTATATTTTATATTTAGATACGTTATGCTCATACTAAACACATTCAAAACCCGTCGCCAATTATTGACAGTTGCTACGTTACCATATTTCTACAGGCAAATACGACAATCCGAAGCGAACGCTATTGTTAGAAAGAGATAAATAGTTGTTTCAAATTGCGTACCCGAATGACGCGACGTGCCTAGACACAGGCCAAAAAAAAAAGTAAAAAATATCATTTTTATTGTCTTCGACGCATGCGTCAGCGGCCGCGGCGCGACTGAACGGTAGTAGGGAAGGCAATTTACCTTCCTTTTTCAGAAACGCTTTTGCGCGATGAAGTATCTTAATATAAAATATCATTGGATGTTAAGAGAATAATGAACCGACTAAGCTTAATCGCGTAGCTGTAATATTTTTATTCACCCCCTCCATGAAGTCCGGTTTCCACGATTTTTGGATATGTTGTAGTAATTATGAAAAAACTAGCTTTGTACGTTTCTGTTTCTTTTCTTCTCATTTGTATCTTTCCATGAAATCTTTCCTTGAAAAGGAAAACGTACAGATCTAGTTTTTCATAATGTCTGAATATATTCGAAAAAATCGGACTTGATTTAGATTAGGGGATGAGAAACGTCATCGCATTTTGTATGGAAAGTTTCAGCTTCATGACCCTCTTACTTAAAAAACTATATAGATGTAGTGAACAATCCTTTCCCATCGTATTTTGTCGGATAATTTCGTATTTCTCTTGCTTTCTCAATTAGCTTCAGTAACCATCAATAAGCCAACTGAGAAAGCAAGATTAATACAAAGTATTCCGACAAAAAACGATGGGAAAGGAAAACTCACTACATCTGTACCTTGCACTTACCAAAGGAACCAATTAGTAAGACCACAGTGATGTAGACACCAGCTTTGACCGTAAATTGAATCTTGTGGTGTAACGCGAAAACACTATAAATCAGCAGAGCTAACAACACATTGCAGAAGAAGCCCATAGCGACGTAAATCTGAAAATAAAAGGCTTTTGAAATACAAAGACGTCAAGAGTATTTAGGTGGCAAAAACTACTGCTGATCAGACATTTCATCTTGCATTATCCACTGCTGCGCAATAGCCTCTCCCCTCTTCTTCCAGTTTTCCGATCTTGTTGAAACAAGTCTGGTATCATCCCGTCTCACTTTTTTTTTAATATTGTCAAATATGTTTTTCTATTAAATACAACCTATAAGTGTACTTGCTGTTCAGGTGAGGTCGGAAGGACTAGGTAAGTACTAAAAACTCAGACGAGTTACATATCGTCGGTGAAACTGCAAAACTGCTAAGTAACATTTTAAATAAGGAGAAAAATGTACCTTTTTAATAAGGTCGTAAGGCTTATTTTGCTCTATCATAAATTTGTTAGTTTTGCAGTATCACGGACTATATCAATAATAGTTTTTATTCTTTGTTACGTGAGTTACAAAATGGTGCAATGAAAAAGATTCTTAGTTCATATCTTTTCCTCAATATGGCATTTTTTACATTGCTGATACAAATACATTCCCATACATATATTAGAGAGATAGGGAAAGATTGGAAGAGTTTGAAATGTGGTTTAGGCGAAGGATGTATAGCTTATTTATTAGCAGGACGAAAAAAAAACAACGAAGACATTTTTAAGATGGTAAACGAGATAAGACATATTTTGGAAACTATAGAATGTAGAAGAGGAAAGATGATGGGACACCTGATACGGCACGACAGTGTTTTTTTAACATTTTGGAGGGTAAAGTTGAGGGAAAAAAGGGAAGAGGAAGACATAGGCTTACTTATTGTAGCCAAATAAGACATAAGGCCAATGACGTGTCTTATCAGAACGTGATTAACTAAATGAAAAGCAAGCTTTAAAACCCCGAATGCATTTTTATATAGTCGTCGACATACCTACCTATGTTAATAATTGTCATTTAGCCAGAGTTGTTATTTCAATTTTAACAGTTTAGGTATCCTATTTCACCCGGGATGGTGAAAGGATTCTAACAATCCACACACATATAAATCGGTCCAGGCGTATAGAAGTTATGGTGGAATAAAGAATCGTAGATAAATACATGCATGGGCCCTGAAAACTACACTCCTATTTTTGGGCAGTCGTTAAAAAGCTGGCAGACAACAGAGTAATGTGGCAATTACTCCACCGACCAGACCCTGGCTCTTATGTTAAATGATGATCAGAGCTGGGCAGGGATGAGCCATTTTTGTCATTAATGTCAAGTGTAGATATTAATATAGATACAGATTTAACAGAAATATTAAAAGAAAATAAATCTTTATTGATTATTATTAAACTAAAATGACAATACAATATTTTGTACAAAACGAGTAGGTACTAAGTTTTTTTTATTTTATGTAATAAATAACCAGAGATCGGAATAGGTAGAGCTAATTTGCCTAAACTTGATGCATGTTCATTCATAAATGTGTTCCTATTTCACTCACTCATGAATGAATATGCGTCAAGTTTAGGCAAATTAGCTCTGCCTATTCCGATCACTGTAAATAACCATTAGTATTTCTATATTTTCAATTTTCAACGCATTTCTTCTTGAGTTTAATATCCACTTATAGATAGAAAAAGATCTTACTACATCCACTGAAGTGGGTGGAGTGAACTTCTACATTAAAATACTGTCCACATCAGTTTCTTAAAAGAGGATTGCTTAAAAAGCTTGCTATAAAATTCATTTGTTTTGATGGCGACATAAAGATCGTAGCAGAAAGGCAGCCTTAATAAAATAATTTCATTTGTAACTTACACGACATCTACATTGAATGACAAGGTATGTCCATGTTATGCAAACTCTGAAAACAGCTCATCCCTGCCGAGATCTGATGATGATGCTACATATTTTCGGGAAGACATGTGCAGCAGTGGAAATAACAACTGACATGACGATGGCGATAGCTTAAGGTTCATAAACACTTACTCCTTCAAATATGAAGAAGCCATGAGCCAGGATATTGATGAGAAAGCCGAGGGTGACAGGGTACAGCGCGAGGAACATGTAGATGTAGGGCGGCTTCTTGCGAGCTTCCTTGCAGTATGCCATCAAGAATAGCGTTAGTAGGTAAGCCAGCGTCGTGCATATTCTGCAAGATAATTACGAGTACTTGAGTAACTGCCACAGAAAAAAAGCATGTATTTTTTTCATTTTTTACAACAAGAAAAAGGAAAACGAGTCGGTGATAGACATTTAAATTTAAGTTTACACCTATTGTTTCCTTTTTGTTAGTATTTTTTATTGGTTCTTGTGCACAAGACACTTTAGAAATGAGAACACACATTGTGGTGTTTCTCGCCGGACAGTTCCCTTTTTTATTGATATATTTTGTCCGGCAGCATAAGCATGTCATGCTCACTCAAAGGTCTTTGCTTACGGCGGCGTCGTTGATCGGGTCGCCACCTTCCCGAACACATGGTTGAGGGAGGCGATGGCTGAGATACGCGTCATACTCGTGAACGGGTGCTGTCTGTGGGGTCCGGTCTGTTCACGCTTGCCGCTCTGCGGTGCGGGCGGCGGCTCGTCGTCGTGCGTGGAACTATCTTAACTAATACTCGTAGTTTTCAAACAAAAATTCTCTCCGAATTTGTCAAATATTTAAAAAAAATACTTATAATCATGAAGAGTAGATAATACATACATACATAAACTCACGCCTTCATTCCCAGAGTGGGCTAGGCAGAGTTAAAGAATTACCAACAAGTCTTAAGAATTCTTTATAATTCTGTAACCACATTTTGCACAAGTAGGCTAAGATGTTTCCCAGTGTATTAGTGACGGGTGGGAAGCCCATCGCCTAAGAATACTACCAGCCTTAAGAGTAGATAATATTGTGGAATAATTCCCTCATTTATGGATATATTGGAAACAGGATTGGAAGTGCACGTCATTGCCTAGGCCATGTTTAATAACGGCTCCGCATTCAATTGCACCATTGCCAATATTGCCATGTTATCCATAGACTTTATAGGTTTTTTTACTTAACTAAAACTTGAAAATAGTAAAAAGGTTACATACACGTAATTTTTATAGTGGTAACCTATCGAACTTCGTAACGAAGAGCTTCTGTTAAAGCAGAACATAATTTTACTGACTGCCAATTGCTGTATCAGGTTGATGCTTAGCACCTGGAAAAAAACAACCGATCTATGTATAGATTATTTTTAAATGATTTTTGTCTTTTCCGCCGCTGGTAACTTATTGTTTAGAAAAGAAGGAACACGCTTTACCTTCTGCGTAAATGCAATACGTGTGTTCTTGTCCTCAAACGAGCATTCAACCACGATTTCCTCTCCAAGGTCGTTGGTCATAACCACCTTATCTGTTATCTAAAACAACAAACATCATATTTAGTTATTATTCACCGTGTTTTTTTTGATTTACGATAACTTCGGCATATTACTAGGTACATCCATAGATACTAAGTGGTAAATACGATTTTAAAATATTGCAAAAAAAAAACTGTTTACAACAAAGTAGTCATTCTAAACGGGCCTTTAGAGTTAACTCATAGTCAGTGTCACGTACGTCAATGTTGGCGTGACATACACTGACAGTTAAGAGCCTTTTAGACCAGTTAAACCTGATTAACTGATTAAATTTAAAAATTAAATAACTTTAAAACCGTAACTGTTATCATTTGTCTGTCTTCGGGAAATTAAATTTATTTGACTTAAAGAACGTTCCCTTAAAGATATCGTAAATAAAAAAAAACACGGTGTATAAGATCAACTCCGGCGCTACTCTAAGGGCCTGTTGTTTGTTCATTAGTAAAAGTAACTAATTGTTAAAAATCCTAACTAATGGTTAAATATCCTGATCACACAACGGGCCCTAAGCGGGCGTCCTCTAATGATTAATAATAGAAAAAAAAACCGGACAAGTTGAAGTCGCGCCCACATGACACGGTTAACTCAATGAAAAATTTGGATCGCCGCCGTTCCTTGAATAAATCCCTTGTATATTCGTGATTTAATGAAAAATTTATAGTTTCAGATTGTTGCCTATTATACTTGTACATAGTATAAGACGTAATTACATGCCAAATTTTATAGTTCTAGGTCAACGGAAAATACACTATAAATGTTGATCGCCTGAGTGTCGACATATACGTTTTTTGCAGTCGAATCTTTTTTTTACGTTAACTTAGGAGTTTGATTTAAATTAGCTCTATCCAGGGAAACAACAGGGGAAAATGAAAGATAGAGAGCGAGATCTCTCCATCTCGGTACACTCACTTTGTGTTTCACGTTGGATTCCTTGAGCGTGCTGTACGCTGGAGGCAACTCCGCCACCATGGTGATCAGTCAGCTGGAACGATAAACAATGCAAATTTTCAGGGTTCCGTAAACTTCCATAGTCAACAAGGAACCCTAATTGTTTTGCTATTTAATCTGTCTGCGGACTCTTGGACACAGTCGGTAGCCGACTGTATACTCACTTAGGACTATCAATTCTTACAGCTATGTTGGTAACTTTGGTTCCCGCGCGGATATTCCATTTCTGATTCGATCGCGCAAAGAAATTCCGAGCATAGCCCTCTCCATTGCCCAATCAAAATTGAGTGACGTTAAGCTTTCTTATTAGGGAATGCAAGCAACCGGTTATAACCGGTTTTAATCGGTTATTTTCATACAAAAACTGTTATGAACCGGTTACATTGCACTCCCTATTTCTTATGAAGCCCATTGTAAGCGCCCACTTTTCGAAGTACGTAATCATTGAACATTTCAAGCAATTCTTCTGTAGTCATTTAAAGTTTTTTTTTTATCAGAGCGTAGAAGCATTCCATCGTAGTACTCAGGGTTGGAGTCTTATGGTCGTATTAATAAACTCATTTTAACTGAGATGCCCATCTCGAGATGAGTCAAAGTAAACGTCAAACCATAGAAAACTGTCATTTTTGATTTGACTTATCTTGAGATGAGCATAACAGTCGAGATCAGTTTATTAAAACGGCCCTTAGGATTGTAGTCTTGAGAATTGATTTCTATCGGTCCCAGATAATAAAAACAATATCGTCTTTGATCTGTTATCGTATTGTCAAAGTTTTGATAGCTCGTATTTGCTTGTCAGTAATGGTGGCTGACGTTAAAACAAAACCATAACAGGTCAAGACGATATCGTTAGAAGACCCGGGAATGGTGGCTCAGTACCCTTACCATGAGTTACAATTACCGTACTCGCTAACGAGTCGCATGCTCTCTCCCTCGTAGGCCTCGCAGTATTCTTATACAGGGCGTCCCACGGCTATGCCACATGGAAGGAAAGTACCTTAAATATTGGAGATGGAACATTTTACTGAAAGAAGACATTATTTGAATTTAAAAAACAATTTAAACTGCATTCATAGATTTTTAAATAGTGACATGCTTGAACCGGGAATCGAACCCGTTACACGAAAAAATTAATTACCCTGTAGCTTTATCATACCGATCGAAAGGCTTCACCATAAGGATTATTTTTTGCTAAATAACATAGTGTCAAAAATAAAAGCTAGTTTTGTGAGCGAAATAATCAAATGAGTGCGACTTTGTATTCAACAGGAAGGGACTCGTTTTGAGCATTTCATAAATTGATTAATTTTGTATTAAAAATGTTAAAATTCATGGTCTTCCTTTTATTGTTAATGTTATTTAGCAAAAAATAATCCTTATGGTGAAGCCTTTCGATCGGTATGATAAAGCTACAGGGTAATTATTTTTCTCGTGTAACGGGTTCGATTCCCGGTTCAACCATGTAATAATTGAAATATCTATGAATGCAGTTTAAATTGTTTTTTAAATTCAAATAATGTCTCCTTTCAGTAAAATGTTGCATCTACAATATTCAAGGTACTTTTCTTCCATGTGGCATAGCCGTGGGACGGCCTGTAGAGTGCGAGGGACAGAGCATTAGAGTCGCTAGCGAGTACGGTAATTGTAACTCATGGTAGGGGCACAGGTGGCCTGTGTGCTCGCGTGCCTTCATATTAGGATTGTCGAAAGTAATTTCGTCGTCGAATTGCAAAGTGAGTTGTTCAAGAGTGTCACGTGACAAGTATCATGACTCATGTAGCCTCAGTTGATTCCGGTTACACGCGCGAACACTGGGTAGTTTAGTAACCTTGCTCCATTTATGACTTTTACTACCAAAGGAAGTTATTCTTTATGATAGTATCGAGTTTAATTGATCAGTTCAGTTGATGTTTGTTTCGTCTTTGTTCAGTTTAACAATGATCATACTAAATCGTATTATCCTCACTCTTCAAAAGTACCGTAAAACGGGGAGAGGAAGGACACAACCGAAAGTAAGTCATAACTCATCAGTCTTATCATTAGTAGAATATGAAAGATTGATTCCTTTTTCGGCACATTCCTTTTTGGACATATTCCGTTTTCGGCATATTCTTGTTTCGGCACATTCCGTTTTCGGCAGAAATCATCACTTAAAACAAATAAAACGAATCCTACGCATAATTATTTTTATTTTCAAGACATAAATATAATATAAGCATATGAATTTAGATACCTAGTTTTTTATTCCAAAGAGAACTATAAACTTTAATTAAACAAATAAAGTAAAATACAAAACATAACACTATACATAATATACACTATACAATATTAATTATAATAATTAAGAAAGTAAACTATTATCTACTTAAAACTAGCACAACTACAAAAAGAATACTCCCTCTAGCAAATCGGTACGCGGCATTGTACCCATGATGCTGGCTGCATTACCTCTCTGGATAGTCAAACCTATCCTTTGGGAGAGGTAAGCGCCAGCTCTGGGATCCCCGGAGGCGTCGATGAGCTTGGCAGACAGGGTCTTTATGAAACGTTTCATGTCAGCTGACCAAGGTCCCAGAGTCTCCACTGCAAGCGCCGCAAATTCGTAATCATTAATTAATGATGAATATTGGCGACGCTTGAGGGTCTGGGCCTGATCAGCTGCTGCGCCGGCCTGATTTCGGGTTGCTTGTATGTGAGATAGGGCAAAAGTGTGGAAACAAGCTGCGTCCCACACCAGAGCCCTACCAAGCTTCCACCAATGTAGCTCCGTCGGTGTCGGGGCGTTTACCATCGTCTCTGATCATACCGGCTGGTTCTAAAAAAGCAGGTACAGAGGCGGTGGCAAGCGAACGACGGATCAAATCATTGATGGCGCCGTGGCGGTACAAGCGGCCAGCGCTCCTTGAACAAGAAAGACCATGTCTACCAAGCTCATCCACCTCCTTGCCGCAGGTGCAAGAATGAGGCACACAGATCTTGGCTCCAAGCCGCAAGCAGATGGATATTCGCAAGCAGCTTGAGTCCAGGACTGTACCAATGTTGCGAGAGGGAAGGGCGTGGAGCCAATGGCCCGACTCACTAGCAGTGCCAGCGAGAAGACGGGCGCGATCTGAATCGTCCGGACTATTAGCTAAAAGGGCTGCATGAATTGCCATAAGACGAGGGTTATCCCAAGCTCTTTGTATATGTTTATGCGTTGGCAAATCCACTCCAGGGCATGACTCACACCAGGCATCCCTGGCCTCCACCAGGTTCGGTATCTCAACGTCAAGTATCTGTGGGAGATTTAATATAATACTGACGAGAGACATCGAACCATAAGCAGAGGACAGGAACGCCGGTAGAGCTACACTTGATGAGCAACGAATACCCAGTCCACCGAAACGTACTGGGAGAACCTCTCGAGTTGGTTATCATTAGTTAGTTGCCCAATTATTTTAAGTAATCAGTACCTACTGTTTAATTTTTGTCTTTTATTTTTACTGATTTAAATATAATATTTTACTAATAAATATTATTTTATTTTATTACGCAAGCAAAGTCACAAGTATATCATACTATATTTATTTACTAAAATGTGCCGAAACAAGAATATGCCGAAAACGGATTATGTCCAAAAAGGAATGTGCCGAAAATGGAATCAATCTTCATTTTAGGTTGTGTCCCTACTCTCCCCGTTTCACGGTAATATTTTTTCTCAAACGTGCAATGAAATGTTGGCGTTATGTCAATTATTTTAGGCTTCAAAGTATCACGTCCCGGGCAGAGCGACTCGAGGGAGCTGTAAAGGAACATCATACAAAATTGAAGGCCTAGGCCGGGAAGTATTTTTTTTTATTTTTTTATCTTGACATGGCGGCTGCGTTTATGAACAGCCTAATAGTTAAATAATTAAAAAAAAACAGTGGCTTTATGGTTATTGGACCAAAAATATCCGTGCTAATGCCTATTACACACATGTTTTTTTATTTCATTGCATATGTTTGAGAAAAGCACTATACATACCTCGCCGTGAAAAGGGGTTGCCGCCTCGTAACTATCCGACCTCGCTTCGCTCGGCCGTCTATATGAACTCAGCCTGCAACCACCTACTTCCCGGCGTCTGTAGTAATGTACTATTTTCGGGGGTTATAAGTTTGATCGTTATGTGTCTTGTAGCACTCAAACGGGTGAACCGATTTCGATGCGGTTTTTTTTTATTTAAAAGCAAGTTTTCTAGCAGTGGTTTTTAACTAAGTTTCATGAAAATATTTCGGGCCGCTTAAGAGTTATCAACTCTAAAAGAAGGGGTCACTACTAGGGAATGCAAATAACCGGTTATAACCGGTTTTAACCGGTTTTAACCGGTTATTTTCATACAAATATGGTTAATAACCGGTTAAATTGCATTCCCTAGTCACTATTACATCGAGGATTTTTTTCAAGGGAAGGGAAGACATTTGCATTCCCAAGACGGCAATCTTAAGACTGGTCTCTTTCTCTTGTTCTAACTATTATTAATTCCACATGGTGGTGGGGTCAGCATTCTTGCACCTCTATTCTAGGCGGTAATATCCAAATCCGTAGGTATTTGACCTGTTATGGTATTGTTTTCAACAGAGGGCGGAATTTTCATGGCAAAAATCAAACGTCAATCGAGTTGGAACGTTGAATTGTATCGACTATCGATGAGTTATATAAATAAATATCAGGGGACAATGTCACACCAATTAACCCAGTCCCAATTTAAGCTCTAGGCTTGTATTACGGGTACTAGACAACGATATAAATACTTATATAGAGAAATATACAGGGTTATTGGTAAGTCGACCTATTCCCGTTAGGAGGTGATAGGGGTGACTATTTGCGATAATTTTGACCCTCATATGCATTATGCAAAAGTGAACCATTTTTGAGTTATCGCGTTTTTTAGTTTTTTTTTAAATTAGTCAGATATTCAACATGAAAAATTTATTAGGATACAAAAAAAGTATCAATTTAAATCTTATTTTTTTTTCTGGTTTATAAATACTATTAAACACTGGTTATTTCTCAATATTAAAACAATAATTATCGGTCCAAATTTAAAAAAGCGAGACGGAAAACGAAAATTTTTCAATATTTTTTTGCGATCGCTTTCCACTAAAATGCCTTAAAAACAAAAAAAACGTTATGAAACTTGGCTTGCAGATAATTTAAAAAACTTAATTGTTTTCTTAGCTCTTCAAAAATGCATAACAACAAGGAACTTATTTAAAAAAAAACTGAAAAAAATCATCACAAAGGAAGCGGGCGGAAATTCGTCTTCGAACTAAAGTCAGAAATGAAACTTCAAAAGTTAAAATAAAAAAAAATACCAAATTTAAATCAACTTTTTTTATTTGCTTTTGTACAAGATGAAATTGTTGTTCTTATGCAATATTAAAAAAAATATTATCTGTACACGTTTGAGAATGCGAGGCCGAAAACTAAAAAATAAATGTTTTTTTATCAACGTGTAATCTGCACGCCAAATGTATTGGTAAATTTTTCTGTTTTCGTTTAATTTATGTTGGAGTTTGATAAAAAAACATGTATTTTTTAGTTTTCGGCCTCGCATTCTCAAACGTGTACAGATAATATTTTTTTTAATATTGCATAAGAACAAAAATTTCATCTTGTACAAAAGCAAATAAAAAAAGTTGATTTAAATTTGGTATTTTTTTTAATTTTAATTTTTGAAGTTTCATTTCTGACTTTAGTTTAGTTCGAAGACGAATTTCCGCCCGCTTCCTTTGTGATGATTTTTTTTCAGTTTTTTTTAAATAAGTGCCTCGTTGTTATGCATTTTTGGAGAGATAAGAAAACAATTAAGTTTTTAAAATAATCTGTAAGCCAAGTTTCATAACGTTTTTTTTGTTTTTAAGGCATTTTAGTGGAAAGGGATAGCAAAAAAATATTGAAAAATTTTCGTTTTCCGTCTCGCTTTTTTAAATTTGGACCGATAATTATTGTTTTAATATTGAGAAATAACCAGTGTTTAATAGTATTTATAAACCAGAAAAAAAAAGATTTAAATTGATACTTTTTTTGTAATAAAATTTTCAAGTAGAATTTCTGACTAATTTAAAAAAAAACTAAAAAACGCGATAACTCAAAAATGGTTCACTTTTGCATAATGCATACGAGGGTCAAAATTATCGCAAATAGTCACCCCTATCACCTCCTAACGGGAATAGGTCGACTTACCAATAACCCTGTATACTTAAATACATAGTAAACATCCATGACTCAGGAACAAATATTCGCGCTCATCACACAAATATCTGCCCTTACCGGGATTCAAACCCAGGACCGCTAGCTTCGTAGGCAGGGTCACTACCAACTAGGCCAGCGCGTCGTCAAATATATATTTATTTATTTATTTGGTAACAAAAATAGACCTCAAACGATAATCAACAGCAACTTATATTTAAAACAATCATAATTAGTTCTTATTTTCTTGACAGTTATTGGCGGCCTAGTTATTGGTTAATTCCGTGTGGTTGCCGGGTTAGAATAGTGCCACTCCATGTCCATGTCTTCCCGTGGATGTCGTAAGAGGCGACTAAGGGAATATAGGCTTGTAGTACTGTTAGCCGATGGGCTTGCAACCTGTCACTACTACGCTGGTAAACATCTTAGCCTATTTGTGCAAAATGTTGGTTACAGAATTATCAACAAGTTTTTAAAGTTGTAGGTAATTCTGTAGCTCTGCCTACCCCTCTCTGGGATTACAGGCGTGAAGGTAGGTGAAGGCCGAGTTAAAAACAATACCATAGCGAGTCAAATACGATTTGGAATTTATTTATTTATTATTTATTTATTTACCACCTATAATAGAGGCGCTGATCTTTCTTCTCCAATTCGCTCTGTCCTCGACATCATCCTGGGATGCCTGACACTCGTGCATGTCCTTCAGCACTACATCTTACCGCCTTGTTGTTTCTGGTCTACTCCTGGATCTACGACCATGGAAAGATGTAATGCCAAATTCCCAACGTAGTCAGACGGCCTCATCTTCACGTGACCATATACATAGCATCGCAGCCTAATCTCCTGGTCTTATTGGCGATATAAAGTACACCCAAGCTTCCTCGCACTTACTCGCGGATTTTATCGGCTACAATCTCAAGATTGCAATCCTCCGCGTTATCAACTCTGAGGACCAAGATGGAATGTCACTAACAAGGAAAGGTACAGTCAACAGCATAAATAAGTGATCATTTATGTACCTTGTCACTTTAACGTTGTGTTTGAGATGTTGTACAAAATTGTGAAACGATTGAAAGTGACAAGGTACAGAAATGATCACTTATTTATGCTGTTGACTGTACCCAACTGTCCGACTCCGATTTGATTTATATTTATATATGTTATAGAGTAGACAGGAGAAACCCCTTAAGCGACATGATTTTCGAAATTGAGTTTTATACAGTGTGTCTCTGACCTTGGGGCTTTAAATTCAACGATCGATTCTACTCGCTAAACTGAACTACTTTTGTTCTGCAACATGAAAAAATAACTTAAATTTAGATAACTAATTGATGTTAAAGTCTAATTGTAAAATCAGTGTATTACATACTGGGGCCCTAGACAAGATGCATTACGCCGAGTCGCTTTTCTGTTCGTTTCGTTTTTAAACCAATCGCGTCACTGCTAGATCACGTGACTTTTCGTATTACGTGATCTAGCAGTGACGCGATTGGTTTAAAAACGAAACGAACAGAAAAGCGACTCGGCGTAATGCATCTTGTCTAGGGCCCCTGGCCATGTAATCACTATCTCATGGTACGGGGGCGCCATTACCTTGGTACGGGGGCTAAAGGAAAATGGAGAATTGGATCGCGTACATTGAAAATTAGATTTAACTTGTATGATAAATAATAAATTTAAACTGAACATATTTTTAACAACTTACAGAACAAAAGAAGTTTAGTTTCAGGAGTAGAAATGATCTATGCATTTAAAGCCCCAAGGTCAGAGGCACCCTGTATATCATTAGAACCGGCTTCTTTTTCTGCGTCATTTGAGCCGGGTCAAGTAGTAAGTTAGAAAAATGTCGCTTAAGGGGTTTCTCCTTTCCTCCGTCGTATTATTTTTAGCTGCCCAAACTCAACCTATTTGGAGAAATTGTCCTCCAAAGTACTAAATAAAAGTGACCAAAACCTTAAGGTTCTGAAGAGAGTTTTGTTAAAGCTAATTGCTAGTTAATTACTTGGTTGATTATATATTAGAGAACATGAAAAAATAATGGACCCGTGTTTTGTTATTTCGGCTCAAACTTACGTTTTAGGTACAAAAAAAAGTGAAGTGAGTGAAACCATGAGCATACCTGGGATAACTCGGGGCAAGTTCTAGGGATTTGATATCGATAAAAAAGATGTCGATATAATATTTATATATTTAACGTGACGCGTGACATTGTATTTTTTCTGGAGAAAACTGTAATTACATTTAGAGCAAAATAGTTTTGACTCTCGTAGTTGTATGTCAGGATATTCACTAATCCACGAGTTAATATAATTATCGCGTGGGCGTGGATGTTTCTTGGGCGGCATGATTATTTTTGACTTTGTAACAAACGTAGCGGAATATTACCTCGTATATTATTCTTACTCTAAGATATGATTGGCACTGCAGTAAATTGTCATTTTGATTGAAATGACATTCGCATACTTTTATTATCTTAAAAGGCTCGATATCAGATATGACATCGAACCTATTTACAGTAATCGAGAATGTTCAATGTGCACATGTATTCATTTAATTATATCGACATTTTTTTTATCGATATCGAATCCCTAGAACTTGCCCCGAGTTATCCCAGGTATGACCATGAGAAGTATAAAACTCTGAAGGTGTTTTTTTTTGTACAAAAAGTTTGAGCCGAAATAACAAAGGAAGGTAAAAAAAAATACGTGTCCGTTATTTTAGACTACTCTCTAACATCTATCTATATATATAAAAATTACGTGTCACGTTGTTTGTCCGCGATGAACTCCTAAACTACTGAACCGATTTTAAATTTGATTTGCACACCGTGTGCAATTCGACCCAACTTGAAAGATAGGATAGCTTACATTTCAATTATTAGTCGCAATATTATTTTATTGCAAATTATTTGTCTTTATTATTTGTCTTTATAAGGCAAAACAACGTTTGCCGGGTCAACTAGTATTATATAAAAATACATCAAATCGGAGCCGGACAGTTGGGTATAGTCTTTACTATTTGAACTGAGCTGATCTTCTACACAAAGGCCATTGTTTGTAAACAATACCATTGTCTTTCTTTGTGTCCGTAACACCAAGCCGATTACATACAAAAAAGTTAGAACTACATTGAATGTACATTGAATTATCAACCCTACCCTCTTAGTCAGTAGGTTTAAAATGTAAAGTGTCAGGATACAGATATAAGTTTTGTGTAGATGATAGTATTGTGTAAAGAATAAGCACAGTTCAAATAATAAAGACTCATATCTGTGTCCTGGCACTTTACATTTTAAACCTACTGACTAAGAGAGTAGGGTTGATAATTCAATGTACATTCAATGTAGTTCTAACTTTTTTTTATGTAATCGGCTTGGTGTTACGGACACAAAGAAAGACAATGGTATTGTTTACAAACAATGGCCTTTGTGTAGAAGATCGGCTCAGTAGAAATAATAAAGACTATACCTTTCCTTGTAAGTTAGTTAGTTTCCCGGTTGTCTCCCCAGATTGGAACACAACAATCCGAACACATTGAACCTTCTTGACGACTAGTTGGTAGTGACCCTGCCTACGAAGGTAGCGGTCGCGGACTCGATTCCGGAATAGACAAATCTTTATGACCTGAGCCATCGAGGTTTTCTATGAACTTAAAGTATTTCTCTACACATATAAGTATGTTTATCATGACCCGTAGTGCTAGCCTGTGCCTATTTATGGTTGTGTGATCGATGTGGGTAAACGTGGATAAAACGTCCATCACTTTCTGCCCAGTATGTTAGTGCGAGAGTGACAGATGCTATCTACCGCTATAATAGTGACCATAATATGGCCCCGGAGTTTAGTTTAGGACTTAAATGTTTTTGAAATTTTCCTGCTATATTCTTAAAGTTTCGTACTCAAAGGGTGCCAACGGGACCTGTCTCGGTTGGCCGTCTGTCTGTCCGTTTGTCTGTCACAAGCTGTATCTCATGTCATGACCCATAGATTGAAATTTTACAAATATAAAATAATAACAAATAATAAAGATAGAATAAAGTTAAATAATGAAAGGGGGTCCCATAAGAATGGAACAGACAATTTTTTTTAATTTGTCACTAAGGTTTTTCTTGCTTGCGCACATATAAATAAATAAAATAAATAAATAAATAAATATCATGGGACAATGACACACCAATTGACCTAGTCCCAAACTAAGCTTTAGGCTTGTACTATGGGTACTAGACAACGATATAAATACTTATATAAAGAAATATATACCTACTTAAATACAACATCCATGACTCAGGAACAAATATTCGCGCTCATCACACAAATATCTGCCCTTACCGGGATTTGAACCCAGGACCGCTAGCTTCGTAGGCAGGGTCACTACCAACTGGGCCAGCGCGTCGTCCTTGCTCTGTTTACATCAGCAGATTTTTCATAATGTACAATCAAGGAAATTGATTCCTAGACCACTTTGGACTATCAAAGTAACATTTAATAAAATCATTAAAAAGTCTCTTGTGATTTGATGGATTAGGTACAGTCAACGTCAAAAGTAAGTGATCAAAATTAACATTTCAAAACATGTTCAAGCATGACGCCCCAGATAAAACAGATTATAACAAAGTGTCATTTTCAACTGAATATTTAATGAGTCAAAAGAAAATGATCATAAACGATGCCATAACTGTCTCTTTATAGAAAATTTCAATAAAGAATAATTTTGTTTTCTACCTGTGTGTCAAGTGTCCAACAAGATAAAATCAAAATGACTAAATCTCCAAATGAAAACTAGGGTAATCACGGCAGTTAAAAAGGATTTATTTTAAATGTTGCAAAAAAAAACAAAGCGAAGTAGTAGGAACTTATTTCAACCCTTGATAGAAATGAGAGGTGTTATAGTTGTTTCGCGTGTTTGTCTTACGAGTATAACCGACACTAACCGAACGTCTGACTTGTATTCCGAGGTGGTCTTGAGAAGACATGAAAGCCCAAACATTTATATTCACTTACATGTGATAGTTTGGTAGTATTACTGACTATTGCTATTTTAGAAAATCAGTTTAATTTGAAACACTCAGTAATGACTGTAACTGTTTGAATGGCATGTCACTTACTTATGACACATTACGAGCTAATTTACTAATGCTAAACTACAATAATCAGATACATCTGTCTTAATTTATTGTATATACTATTTTGAGACCCTATTTCATCAGTTTCTTTTGCTGTTGACTGTACATCACTTTGACATAGTCCAAAGTGGTCAATGAATTACTTTCCTTTACTGTACAATTTGACAACAGGATTTATTGAAAAGGTATTCTGATAAAAATCATGCTTAGTATAGAAGTTTCTCTCTAAATCATTTTTTTGTACAGAAATAAAATATTGATTGTTTTCCCGCTTTGGACCTGACGCTGTAGGAATGCCTTCTTTTTGTTTGTGACCGCGTCTTGTTTTTTAAGTCTTGCACCAGCTGTGACCTGGGGCCATTATCGGGGTTATTTATTTTAAAAAAAGCATTAAAAATGTCCCTGTTGTAAATATACATAAAAAGCAAACAAACTTACCGTTTATAAAATTATATAAATAATAACACCAAAACTTAAATGTAAAGTTAAAAACGAATGCGTAAAGTGCAAACTGCACGCGGCGAGCGCGTTGAACGGGAACTGACAACTGACAACTGACGTAGAAAAATAGTGACTGAATATTGGTGCAGTGGTGCAGTGAACTGAAGTATGGCCGACCAAAGCAAAAATGTAGTATGCGCTATGGACTTCACTGTATTGCCTTTTTAAATTGGACGGCAGAACAGCTGTGTTATTCTTACTTTCGAATTCTCGATAGAACTGGACAGGTAACTTCAACTTGATAGTGCTAGAATTACCTTTAGTTGCTCACAGCATTTATTAATAAAATATTAATTTCCTGTTAACAATTAAAAGTTAAAACTACATAACATAAACTCACGCCTTCATTCCCAAAGTGGGGTAGGCAGAGCTATAGAATTACCAACAACTTTTAAAACTTGTTGATAATTCTATAACCACACTTTGCACAATAATTAGGCTAAGATGTTTACCAGCGTATTAGCATAGCTGGGCACCGTTAATCAAATAGTTAACTTCGTTAATCGTTAATCCGCTACAAAAAAAGTTAGCTTCGTTAAACGTTAAAGCGTTACATTTACGAAGAATTAACGCAAGTTAACGTTAATCGTTAATCCGTTAATATGTGTAAAAAATGCATTTTTATATCGTTGCGTTAGTGAACTTATAAAACCTGTTGATTTAGGTTCTGGAAGTTAACAGGATAGAAACAAAACAAAATACTTGTATAATTCAAATGTGTAATTTAATCGTCGGGCATAAGGTGCATAAGGTGTGTAATTCGCCTTGATGAACATTAACATGTTGAAGTTCTCGTCTGAAAGCGAGGCTCGTTTTGGTGCTAAAATGTCTTTACCCGTAGAAAACAGACGTTCAACTGCAGCGCTTGAGGGTATAGCAGTATTGTATTTAATGAATAGATTTATGAATATCTGTTCCCCGAGGAATGCATGCAAACGAGTCTTTTGATTTCATCTCCAGCGACATTTTAACGAGACTTTGCGCTTTACTCTTTAAAGAGTTGGAGCTCTTTGGTTTTTCTATAGACTGAGTGACAGAATTGAAAAAGTCTTCCTCGTCATCATCGTTGTTACTCGCATTGCTCCCTCCGCCACTTAAACTCCATATCAACCGGAACTTTGGTTGAAATGCCGCGGCAAGTTGGCATACTTGTCCGAACCTGTTTTTCGCGCCGGTGCCGTGCGGTAAATAGTAGGCATTGGATTAACGATTAACGGACTTCTGCATTATTAACGGAAGTTAACGTGTCCGTTAACATTTTTGAAAGTTAACTTAAAAGTTAATCCGTTACCTAATCAAAATGTTAACTTCGTTAATTAACGATTAACGGATTAACGAGTTAATGCCCAGCTATGCGTATTAGTGACAGGTTGCGAGCCCATCACCTAACAGTACCTACTACAGGCCTTTATTCCCTTAGTCGCCTCTTACGCCATCCACGGGAAGAAATGGAGTGGCACTATTCTAACCTGGCAACCACACGGGGGCACAAGTTAAAACTAAACTTATTTAAATTAAAATAAAACTAAGCTACTCAAATATTAAAGATGTAAATAATAATCACCACTATAAAAAGAACACCCCCTCTAGCAGGTCCGCTCGCGGCATGGTCCCTATGACACTGGCTGCATTACCTCTCTGGATAGCTAGCCCAATCCTTTGGGAGAGGTGAGCACTAGCTCTAGGATCTTTATAGTTATTTCTACCTACCTGTCACTTTAAACGCTGTGACAATTCATGTATGGCAGTTAAAACATGACATTAAATAGACAAGGTACTAAAGTGTGCACATATTTATGAACTAGACAGTATGAGTCTCATACTTCATTCATAATACAGCTACATAACAAAAAAAAATTTTTTTTGGAAAAAAAAAAAAACAAATTACTGTCTTTAGAGTTTTTAGAGTTGTTGGCAATTCTGTAGCTCTGCCTTCACCACTCTGGGAATGAAGGCGTGAGTTTATGTATGTATGTGTGTTGTATTGACTTAAGTTGATGACAGATCGTATCGACCGCTTATGTCAACTTCATACATTTCAAGTCGATAGAAACAAACAATTAAATTCTGTTTAGTCCATTAGAGAAAAATAGTACATTATTGCCTAGGCAGTGAAGGCAAAAGTTATGTTTCGAATAAAATATGGATGTATAAGACTTGTGCCCTCATTTTATTATGGCGGTTTTCACTTTAAAAAAAGTTACAAACTAGATAACATTGAAATTTGTATGCAACATTGCGGGCTTGTGTAGCGAGCACGCAATGCAATTTTTTTTTAATTTGGGAACTGTCTGTAAACTATGTACTTCGCGTCTCAGTATGGAGTCAGTAATGTCAACTTTTCCGGTCATTTTTGAGAAAAATCTTTTACCGAACAATTATCCTCGCGTGTGATATCCATGGACTTATTGCTCTAATAAGTTCATGGGAGTGTCTATTTTATAACTCAACATTTCTGAAATACACCTGATAGAGGATTGTGCATTTGTGCAGCTAAAAAATTACATACAAAATGCGAAACGTTTCTCTACCCTTAATCCTAGTCCGATTTTTACGATTTTTGAATAGTTGTAGATATCATGAAAAACTATGCAGTTTTTCTTCTTATTGACCTTTTGGACGCCGTACGTCAAATATAAAATGCGTCACTCACACGCCAATGTTTGCTATGCTAAGCAAATTACAACTTAATCCATACGAAACAGTCTCTTTTAATCTCTAACTTGTGTCGGCTGTGGCCGTCGGTGGCGTCAGTGGCACGACTTTCAGTTGTCGGCCAGAGCCGACTGTGGCGTTCACAAGGTTAAAATCGATGACATGGTTCCTAAGAACAGATCGTATGTCTTATAGTTTCAGACTTTCCCATACTGACCGATTTAAATGAGATAACCTGTATTTGTGGACCGGCCCGGCCCTACCGTAAGGGTCCACGTTTCGGCTCCGTATGTCATGACAGGTAGGACGCACTGATTCAAGACTTTTCTCTTCAGGTTCTGTGGAAGGGTCGACGTGAAGACTCGACGCTATTTCCCGTATGCTGCCCAACCCAGCTGTATTCTTCTGTTGGCCTCTTTCTCGAAGTGGTTTTTACCTAACTGCAGAATATATTTATGGCATTGCGAAAACCAACGAGCAACAGAGGCTGCCTGACGCTGTGTGGGATCTGTGACCCATAGACATTCGCGTTCTCAAGACTGCGATCTTAAGCCTGCAATCCGAAGATCGCAAATGAGTTGCCAACCCTAAGGACTAACATGGAATGGTTGTATACTAGTCATTTCACAGGATGTTTTTTCCCTACACCGGAAGATAACAATGCGGACACAATGGACATTTTTGACGTTGCGGTTAGCGTACGAGCGGCGGTCCCGAATTCGTTTCGAATTATGCAGATAAGAGGTTGTTTAATAGTGTATAATATAGTAAAGCAAATCCAATCCACTTGAAATGGTTGCACTAATAAAAAAAAAACCTACACAATAAATAGTTAGAAATATGAAACGCGTTAATCGATATTTCGTCGGTGAAACTGCAAAACCGCTTAAGTAACATTTTAAATAAGAAGCAAAATGCACCTTGTTAATAACATAGTAAGGTTTATTTTGCTCTATCTTAAATTTGTTAGTTACGCGATTTTGCAGTATCACCGACGATTTGTGCCAAGTTATTTAGGCAAACTGATATCAAGAAGGCAAAAGAGCATTTGCGGTTCTAGATTTTCTAACAGTCTTATATAAGTATGATGTGGTAGACTCAGTCCGCATAGAAGTCTTTTCTTTGGGAATTATTGCCTTTTCCAGGATAAAACTAAAATATCACTTCTGTTTATCTACATATTATTATTACCAGGGACCGGAAAACCCCTTCTTTTGATTAACCCTATCAATAGGCTTAGCCTATCATTCGGTTAGCCAATAGATGTGCTTAGCTATGATTGAGTCACCTTAACGTTAGGGCGAACCCCTTTGAAGTAATTAACCGCATCCAAAGAGCTTACCCGGTTCATTAGGGTTTCGGTAGTTTAATATTTAAGCGCTTAGCATTGACTGGGTATTACCCCATCGATCGCATCTCTCTTTTTTGCGCATTCGGGCGAACTCTAGCCATCTCGCTTAAGCGGCTACTGCCTGCCGCCACCCTATCAATTGTTAGGTAATTCAATAATACGTCTAAACTCTTGCGCATAGAGGTTAAACCAGCTTGAAACCGTTCGAATAAGCTTGAATAAGGTGACAGACAATAGGGTATTGGAATAGGCTTAGCGCTTAGTCGAATTAACTGTATCGTTTGGTTGCCCTTTCTTTGAGCTAAGTCGACGATAAGCTAAGCGCATCCTTGGGGTTTGTAACAACAAGTCTATCAAAAAGCATATCAAAAACCCCTTTCGCGCTAAGCGGTTCCGGTCCCTGCTTATTACCTATTCTTGATTTACTCCAAATACACACAGAACGCGTTGTGAGGAGGTTCCTCTCTCTGCAGCCCTAACCACCGGTAGCTTGAGCCCCTCCCCGCTGCCGGCGGCAATCGTAGGTTAGGTTTTTTAAGAGTAATATAAAAGATATCTATAAGTTCAAAGGAATGCAAATAAAACAAGCATATACACAAGTTTATATTTTAATATTCTCAATGTTGAAACCTGTATAAGTTATAAAAAAATTAAACTAGTAAATGGTACGGAATAAAGATTTCTTAAAAGTAAATTCGATTTTTCAATACATTATTTATTACCACAGATACCTACGCCGTAACGATTATCCTTATTTTACCTTCGATGATTTTACCCTAAGGAAGCGTCAGCCTGACACCCTGACGTAAAAGATATTAGTAAGTACATATACGCTCCACTAGGTGCGCTAGTCTAGTGCGCACCGCCACGCAAGCTGAACAAACAACTGAGACAAGAATTTTATGCTTACAACAATTATACAATAATGTGTCATGTTGTTACTGAGATAATTAAACAATATTTCGTATACATATTCATCAATTGTTTTGAAAAGCAGATTAATAAATTATCGGTAACATTTGCCATCGCTTTACAAAAGGTTAGGGCTGTCTTATTAGTTTGGAGTGGTATACTACCCTCCTAAGCAAAAAGGTTATCAACCTCACTACTTACAGAATAGAATCAAAACTGCTTTAGGTTTTGGATTTGGGTTACTGCTTGCCCTTTAAAAAGGTAAGCCGGTAGGAGAACCCCATTGCACTTCTGTCACTCTTAAGTCGTATGTGACACTGTTAAAGTAATACATTCAGCTTGTGTCTAACCTGTGTATTAATTGCATGGCCTCTGAGTTTAACTGTACATGCCATACAACTGCAAGGATTGTTTTTTTTTCGTATATAATCATATATATGTATAATCATTTATTAATGCTGCACACCTAATCCTTCATTAAACATATATTGTATACATATTAAAATACAGCGCTTCTAGTTAGAACATAGCATATACTAGTGTAGGTATCTGTAAAATAGTATGTTTGTTTTGTTAATTATTTTTTAAAAGCGACTCTAAAGTACAAACCCAATAGGGATCAGTTTTTTTTTTTTTACAAATATGCTGCTGTTAATGCTTTATACCACTTTTTGAAGATGTAGAAGTAGTCGATGTGTATAATGAGACCGCCCATTACGAAGTCAGCCGGGGTGATTACGAAACGGTACTGCTTTTCGACCATGGCTTCTAGGTCACACAGAATGTACGAGCAGAGGAAAAATGCAACCATCGTAGGATACAACACGCGGTAGTATGGTATGTAGATGATTGGCGCCGACACAACTGTAAAAAATACGCATATTGTAGAACACAAGATGCTCATGGGCGTTTTTCAAAAAAAGTGTACATTAACTTTTTTTTTCCAGAATTGTTTTTTTTTTGGTTTTCCGTACTCAGTATCGTCGATACTTTTACTATGTTTTTTCTTCCAGTGCGTTACGTCCATATAAATAAAAAAAGACTGCATACAAAAATGTGACGATCTGGAATGGAATATTTGGGACACTTTTTTCTTGTATGAAGATCTATAGTATCAACGATTCTAAGAAAAAAAAAACGAATTTTGAAAAAAAGATGTACTTACACTTTTTTTTAAAAACACCCTTATAACAAAAAACTGGTCAAGTGGGAGTCGGACTCGCGCACTGAGGGTTCCGTACCGCGCAGTAGGAATTATTATATTCTAATTTGAATTCGATTTCTGATCGAATCAGCACGAGCCCAACTCACACTTGACGATAACACAAAAAAAAAAAACTTATTTTTTTATTATCTATTACGGTTGAAAAGATACAGCTGTTTAAAGTTAGAGCCCGTTGGGCTGCCTTCGGGCAAGGAACCCTAAAAACAGCCTTAAGCCACCCTTAGAATAGGTACCGTTGAGGAGTTTCGGTAGCAATCCGTGGTCATCATCAGCTCCACTTCACCAAATGATACTTTCTGAATGCAAATGCTAAAAATACTAAAATCGCTATGTTTGCCTACAATATATGAGGAGTTCTCTTAATTCCTCACTGATCCCTATTCAGATTCAGATTTGGTGACAATACGACCACCTCGGAATAATCTATCAAACCAAAAAATATTTTTTTAAATCAGTCCGCAATTGACGGAAATATCGGTGAACATACTAAAAAAAATACACACAGTGGAACGTATAACCTCCTCCTTTTTGAAGTCGGTTAAAAAGTGGCGGTTAATGTATCGTAAGATCATGACTTACCGCATAAAGCAATCAATATTCCCAAAACGATGCAGACACCAATTCTGACAGTAAATTCAAGTTTGCTTTGCAAAGCAAACACGCTGTAGATTAGGAGGGCAAATATGGCCACACAGAAGTAGGACCAAGCAATGAAAACCTGAAAGAAACAAACTTTTATGGGTAAGGACCAAAAAGTTGGACCACAGTTAAGCGCAGTTAACCATACAAACAGAGAAGTCGAAAAAAGTTCCGTTGTGCGACGAAAATTATCCCTACAATTGTATGGCTAACTTTCGTGTCACAACGGAAAAGTCTCATAGAAAATTTAATTGAGTGAGTTAGCGTGGACAACATTTTGGTCCCACTTATAGGTGTAAGTTTTATTACATTTATCTGTGATAAATCTTAAATTGACTTAGTCCCGTAATGCCTTAAATAAAGTTACCTCATTCTTATATTGTCTGATTCCCAAAATTCCAAAATAATTTAAATCCAAAACAGAAGGCCTTTATTTTACTTTGTTGCCATTACTGATTAATTGATTATTGATAAGGTCTAATGGAAATTATTTTCATTATTTAGTCTACAAGTTACAAGGCAGATGGATTCAATTTAATTTAATTGAGGATATATTAAAAACGTAAAAGGATCGCATTTTTTTTTAAATCGGCTCGTTAAGTGCTTGTATGTTTTTAACCCCCGACGCAAAAAGAGGGGTGTTATAAGTTTTACGTGTAAGTGTGTGTGTTTGCGTGTGTGTGTCTGTCTGTGGCACCGTAGCTCTGATGAACCGATTTCGATGTGTTTTTTTTAAATATTTGAAAGCAGGTGCAACCCCGTGTGGTTGCCGGGTTAGAATAGTGCCACTCCATGTCTTCCCGTGGATGTCGTAAGAGGCGACTAAGGGAATAAAGGCTTGTAGTACTATTAGGCGATGGGCTTGCAACCTGTCACTAATACGCTGGTAAACATCTTAGCCTATTTGTGCAGAATGTGGTTACAGAATTATCAACAAGTTTTTAAAGTTGTAGGTAATTCTGTAGCTCTGCCTACCCCACTCCGGGATTACAGGCGTGAAGGTATGTATGTATGTATGTATGTATGAAAGCAGGTATTTTAGCAGTGGTTGTTAGACATGTTTTATCAAAATTAGTTCAGCCATTATTGAGATATTGCGCTTTTAGGGGGTTAAAAGACCTCGATATAACGGCGACACCTACTTTCAGAGCTGATATCTCTTAAACGGCCGATTTTCATGAACTCTTGCGAAGAACCATTCCGATTAATGTAGCTTTATTTAAAAAAAACTGCGTCCAAATCCGTTCATAGGTTTGGGAGCTAGGATGCAATAGACAGACATCCAGATACAAAGACAGAGACACGTTATAAATTTTGAATTGAAAAAAAAAAAGAAAAATACATTTATTCACTAACCACAACAAAACACAAAAACAGAAAAAACAGTAAACTAAAACAAAGTGGTGGATGTGTCTTCGTGGCAGTGAATCGGATGCTGGCTCAGCATGATGCTGAGGTGCTAAGCACCTGCAGCGCTGATTTTCAGCCAGCACCGAGTGTGACAGACGGACGGAACGCTATACAAACTAATAAATAAAAGTAACGAATTTACTATTAAACAAATACTTATAGTGAGACCTTATAAAAATATATAATGAGAGACATGAAACCTTACATAAACATATATTAAAATAGTGAAAGACCTACTTAGCTAGTGTATAGCATAGACCATTCAAAAAAAATAAAACTATAATTAAAAAGACAAAGAAAAAAGAAAAGAAGATAGTGCTGGATAGGAAATTAGGATTTTTGGAGCGTCAACCAAAAAAATTGCCCTCTTTTTTTATAGACGGGGTTTTTTTTTAAATTTATTTAATTTATATTTATCGTTACTCAATATGTGGCGTATTTCCAGTTGTCCGCACCCCTTTTTTAACACTGTGGACAGCTGAGACAAAAAAAAACAAGTAGTCCGCACCCTAGAGCCGAATTAGCTCCCAGGATATGTAGGTATAACATAATAGGGAATATGCATTGATTTTTTTTTAATCGCATTTCGCAACAAAATATGAAAATACCGTAATAGAGATCAAAAAAAAAAACAGACAAAAAAAAAACAGACAAAAAAAAACAGTAAAAAAAAAATCGGCCAAGAAATACGCATGATTCAAGTATTTCAAACGGCTAATTAAACAACGATTAAATAGTGAGATCCGATATGCACTGTGACGTCACGTAACAGGTCGGCCATACATGCTCCATGTTAAATTCCGTTTTTTTTTTTGGCTAGATATAAACCTTTGTTAATTTTTGAAATAAACCTTGGTAATTTTACAGGCATTTAAAAAAAAAACTCAACTTTTATTGATGCTGTGAAAAGTCATGAATATCCCTATTACTCAGGAAGTAAACACACATTTCGCACATTGACCCCTTTAGCTTGCGCCTTGGGCAATTTATTTCCGCAGTGAAAACAGTTAAAACAGAAAACGGTAGCTAGTAATTAGTGTTTTTGTTTTTGTGTTATTTTTTCATTTTATTTTTTCTCCTCTTCCAAATTTGCTTGCTTTCTCCTTCCGTCCGTCTCCATGTTATTATTAAATAAGTTTCTGCTTATCACGCTTTTATCTCCTCTGAGCATAAATTGTGCTATCTAGTAGTGAAAACTGTTTTGGCTCATGTATTATCCATATTATTTTATATTTTTTGTAATATTTAAGCTGTTTATTTTCCAATAAATAAATAAATTAGAGAGGCTTACCCCGTCGATGATATCATAAGCCACAACGCTGATGAAGCATCCGAAGGACACAGGGTACATTACGAGAAACATGTAGTTGAAAGGCTTTTTCCACCGAGCTTCAGTGCTATGTAACAACAAGCCTAGAACCAACATGTACCCCAGTGTTGCACATATTCTGCAAGTAAAAGGCTTCGTAAGTTATTGCGATTCGAGTGACAGACGGAGTCTTGAGAGATGAGTTTTGTTTATACAAAGCTTCCCAGCGATTGCTGTCACGTGATGGTATTACGCGTCCATGACATGCAACGGAGATACAAACGGATTATGTCTGAACAAGTTTTGTTTAAAATGAACTTTCAGCGGTAGACAAAGAATTCGTTATTCCAATGAGCTATGTCATCTTATACTTTTATTTTCATTTGGCTATTTTGTTGTTTGAGATACACTCTCGGTCAAATAATACGGGTCAGAGTGCGTTTTTCATACAAACGAGGCTATTTTGAAGCCTTGGTTCTAGGCAGGGGTTGTTTTGAGTGAGGTTTAATAGTGGATACTCTGAGGTTCAATAGAGGAGGTCAAAAGTGCTTAAGATACCTAACTGATCGCACAATCAGGTAACACCACAGCGAGAGAGTTTGGGTCAGCATTCGGATTTCCTTATATTATATTGCTATTTTAGATGTTTTTCTGAACATGCACAATTCCGGCGTTAACAACATATTCAATCAGTTGGGTATCATAGCCACTCTGAAAGTCTTGTATCGATGCTCGGGGTGTCCATCATCAGATTTCACTAGAAGCATCCCCTTGCGAGGAACCAACGCTTCGAAATAGCCTCTTTAGTATGAAAAACGCACTCTGACCCGTATTATTTGACCGCGAGTGTACAAATGATTAATTACGAAGCATTTGTTTGAAATTAATTCCAGGTATAAGTAGATCGAAACACTTCGAACAAAAGGTGGAAGTCGAATGTTTAGTGACGATAAATTAAAAACAATATGTAAGTACGTACACGTAATTTGCGAAGTTGTACTTGTAATGTAATGAATATCGAAACGAATTGGTTACTATGAAGACAGTCATCACAATAAGCACTCCCAACAGCTGAAGCAGAGTGATGCTTAGGACCTGAAAACAAAAATTGACATGAAGGAATCTCTCAACTGTGCTATCTAAACTAGTATTATCAGCACCTCTAATTCTAGGCTTTAAAATCCAAATCGTTTTAGGCCTGTTACGTATGTTTCTAACTCCGCCGCCATTGCTGTCTAGCAAATATGAACTACTAAAACGTTGACAATCTCCTCTCTCCTCCTCTGTCCTTTTCTCTCAGCGTAAACAGAACTGCATTGCTACCTCATAAGAATCGCCAAGTCAAAAACGATATTGTTTGTACAGTGTTGAGTAGAGGTTTCTGTCTCAGTGCTGGGCAAAAACCTCCCTCAAGCCACAGAATATATACCAATACAGGTACAGAACAGAAGGCGTTCTTCCGAACCAAATTGTGTTTGGGGCCAAAACATGTAACTTTTTCTCAAACATGCTCGGAAAAAACGGTTTTCCGATTGAAACACAAGGACGGAAAGAGCCTCATTTTACTCCTAGGAGTAAAAAAACCATATGAAAACACTTTCCGTCCATGTCCATATTTTCTTAAAAATGCTGTCAATTTGCATACAAAATCAAAAGGACCAAGACAAAAATTCCAAACAGCCAAGGTAACTGCTCGCTTTTTTAGCACAGTGCGTGTGTTTCTTTTTGAATTTGCATTCCAATGTCTATGGTTAGTATTTAAAAACAATTGACAGTCGGTAACATTCGTTCATTCTGCATAATATAATTGTGAAACCGAATATTAAACTATTTGTTGTGTGAAATACTTACTATAAAAAATGAGCTCAAGCGACGAAAGCGACGAAATAGGTACCACACCG
Source organism: Acleris emargana (assembly GCA_927399475.2). NCBI lineage: Eukaryota > Metazoa > Arthropoda > Insecta > Lepidoptera > Tortricidae > Acleris > Acleris emargana. The sequence continues at coordinate 3,639,644 of OV656846.1, forward strand.
CCTATATTAAAATCTGAAGCTGCCTCGGTTAGGCAAAACCTGCTTCCCGCTAAATCTAAGGAAATTAAATTACTTGCTTTTTAGAAATGTATTTGTATTATTTCCTCATATGTTTGAGAAAAGCATTATGTATGCCTCGGCGGAAACGAGGATTTCCTGACTCGTATTTTAGCAGGCCTCGCTGTTGCTCGGCCTGCTAACCACCTCGTCAGGAAAACCCTTACTTTCCGCGCCTAGGCAACAATGTACTATTGACTTGTTTTCAACCCGGCAGCTTTACTGTGCCTTTACTGTGTGTGTGTTTTGTGTGTTTTTATAACGCTGAGATAACATGACAAAGGCATTAAGGTTTTACTATTTAGAATCTTAGCCCCGTGGGCCTAATGGCTGCGTCTATCGCAAAAGGCAATGGTCCCACCGCCGTTGAGTAAGCGATTAACTATCGACGATTTTCTCGGTCAAGAACCGAACAAAAGATAATCGGTCTCTTGTAAATAATAGAGAGAGATATACACCGTGTTTTTTTTTATTTACGATAACTTTAAGGGAACGCTGTTTAGGTCAAATAAAGTTAATTTCCCGAATATTTACAGACAAATGATAACTGTAACGGTTTTAAAGATATTTAATGTTTAATATAACTAATCAGTTAATCACGTTGAACTGGTCTAAAAGGCTCTTAACTGTCTGTGTATGTCACGCCAACATTGACGTATTTGACACTGACTATGACTTATGTATGAGTTAACTCTAAAACTCTTTTAGAATGACCAAAGATACAACATTTAATTACTTTGTTCTATACAGTTTTTTTTTGTTGCAATATTTAAAAATCTATTCTACCACTTAGTTTCTATGGATGTACCTAGTAATATGCCGAAGTTATCGTAAATAAAAAAAACACGGTGTATATTATAGTTCATCATTGGTTGTACTCGGTTCCCGCTCATGTCGGCGGTGGAGCCAGTGCCTAACTAGGTCATTAATGTTCAGCATTTTCTAAAAACCTGACGACGGCATAAAATAGCTTTTGGTGAAATGATGTTTCAAGCGGTTCTCATACATATAATATAATATAATTTGGTATATACAGGGTGCCTCTGACCTTGGGGCTTTAAATGCATAGATCAATTCTACTCCTGAAACTAAACTTCTTTTGTTCTGTAAGTTGTTAAAAATATGTTCAGTTTAAATTTATTTTTTATCATACAAGTTAAATCTAATTTTCAATGTACGCGATCCAATTCTCCATTTTCCTTTAGCCCTCGTACCAAGGTAATGTCGCCCCCGTACCATGAGATAGTGATTACATGGCCAGTATGTAATACACTGATTTTACAATTAGACTTTAACATCAATTAGTTATCTAAATTTAAGTTCTTTTTTCATGTTGCAGAACAAAAGTAGTTCAGTTTAGCGAGTAGAATCGATCGTTGAAATTAAAGCCCCAAGGTCAGAGACACACTGTATGTGTATATTTATATACCTTTTGAATAAACGCAATACGCGTGTTTCTGTCCTCAAAGGAGCTCTCATATAAAACCGCTTCTTCATTGTCTGTGGTAGGACACACCACTTCGGGCACCTAAAAAAAAAGTGATTAGTTTAGTAATTTTGTACCTTCCTAATATTCGTTTAAAAAGTTACTCCATATTCCTATATGACTGACAGATCTGTTTTATTACATTTGTAATAGTTCGAAGAATTTTTCAAGGGGTTTTTTTTTAAAACAGGACAACGTCTACTGTGTCAGCTATGTAGTGAAATAATAATAATAATATGTTATGTAGTGAACACATACTAACGGACTCAGTAAATTTATTTATCTTAAATGCAATAAAAAAAAAACATTTAATAGCACCCACCGTTAAACCACAGAGAGGCTTGTATCGATGCCCAAGGAGCTAAATCAGTGAGATTTACATACATATCTACATTAAATCACTCCTGTTTCCCAGAGGGGTAGGCAGAGGCCACTTCTTTCCACTCGCTACGATCTTGACAAATTTCTTTCGCTTCTTCAACATTCATACATCTAGTCATGCACGCACGTCGGTTTCGGGTAAAAGCTATTTTGGACATTCGTTACTGAATTTGAGATAGTATTTAGAAAAACACAAGTGTATCATATTGGTCGATCTAATCAAGCGCCATCTAACGGTAAATGCATGCCTGACTGTTTGACAAACAGCATTATGCGGTCGATCGCAGAGTTTACTTGATAGATGGCGCGCGAATTAAAACTTTACTCGTCTGGCCGAATGAGCAAGGTCAATTGCCCGCCCCGTCGCCTCTTTTCCAGTATTTCTCCGATTATTATTAGTGAGATTTATTTTATAAGTAAAGAATTATGGAATGAGGGTATGCCAGAAGAATTTATGGTGAAATGTAAGCGGGCACTAACTTCATCATCGTTGAGTTTCACTGTGGATTCGTTGAGGGTGCAGTACGCTGGAGGCAAGTCCGACTCGGACACCATGGTCATGGCCATGACACTGAAACAATAGACAATATTGTTACCCCAGCTCAGTGCATAGGTAAACCAGAGGCCCTTGCCAATATGCATAACGCTAAGGGCCACCACAGCCTATCAGTCGGACTGACAGACCGAGAGGGACCCAGATATATGTTAGAATGAGAGACGTATAGCTTAATAATATGCTTTTTGTTTCTATGAAATAGCTGCGTCCCTCTCGGACTGTTAGTCCGACTGATATTAGTCCGTGGTAGCCATTAGATTTACAATGCACTCCCCTCCCACACTTCATTTAAGGATCGAGTTTCGAAAAATCATCTATACACTCTTAAATTTAGTCGTCGCCGTATGTTGTACATATCATGAAAAACTATGTCTGTACGTTTTCCTTTCCACGAAAATAGTTTTTATAATGAAACAAATTCAAAAAACAAGAAACAGAATCGTGGAAATCGGACTTGATTTACGGGTGAGAAACGTTAACGGCCGGAGCTAGATTTGTATGGATTTTTTTGACAGTTACGCGATTTTAGCGGCGCTTCACTATCCTCTTAATGCTCAAACCATCGAACAAGAAACTATATCATCACAAACATCCGTCTCGTATTCTATTGTGAATAATATTAACGCAAATTATCGTAGGCAGTACACACAACATCACACCTAACTAACCATTAAAGACAGAGCAGAGAGAAAAAGAAAGAGATGTATATATATGTGTATTATGTAAACTTCTATGCATTCTAGTGCGTCTCTCTTTCATGCAATATTTCAGATTTCTGAAGTGTATAGCTAGATGTGTTGCTGTGTGTACCCCTAGCGAATCGTATCCGAGAAAGAAGAATTTTAAAGGAACCTACACATTAAATTTATACTTATAAATCTTATAATTATGTCTATGGCGGTCGATCGTAAAAGAACCGGCTCATCTTTTACGTCAGCGTAATTCCTGCATCACAGAATAGATAATAGTACAAGTACAGAAGTGAGGGCTGTCAACGATTAAAAATAAAATAACTTAATGTTAAAAAAATAATTTAACAAAAAGACTACTGCTCATACTATACTTCATTTAATTTAGAATGAGAAACCACAACAACATTATATTGCGGCTCGTGAACTGTAATCTCTTTACAATTTGTACTAGAGTAACAATTGACGACACGCAAATAAAGTGACATTAAAACAATTTTATTTTGCGGCTCCCAGACTATTGTACTGGTACTATTTGCTAGGTAATAAATAGTTGACCAAACGCAATATAATGTTATCGTGGTTTCTCATCCTAAAATAAATGAACTATAAACGCGTTCAAAGTTTGTCACCAATTACTGACAGTTGCTACGTTACCATATTTCTGCAGATAAAGACGGCAATCCGTAGCGAACGCTATTGTTAGACGGGGATAAATAGTTGTTTCAAATTACAGACCCGAATGACGCGGTGTGCCTATATGGTGCCTATCTGTCATGGTGGCCAATTAGCTACCCATCTTTATCGCACTCATGCGTATCTATCATCGTGGCCAGTTAGCTACCCATCTTTATCGCACTCATGCGATATCTTGTTATGTATTAAATTGGTGGCAGCCCCTGAATAGTACCCATCAGATGGGTAACCGGCATGTAACTTGTAGCGATGAACGAAAATCACGGAGTGAGCCGCGCCTGCCTGCGTTTAAAGCTAGGTGGGTTAACTTTCACATACCTAATCTGTGCTATGCATTGCAAAGTAGAATAACAACTAATGAACGAAACCAAGAATTTCTGCAATTTAAATCGTGGCTTTCCAAGGACATGTTAACCTACAGTTTATGTAAACGAGTGGCTTTGGGCTGTAGGAAGAAAAAAAAGCCTCAATAAACGGATTCTATAATAATATATTCAGGTCAAGCGCGAGTCGGTCTTGCGCACCAGGGGTTCCGAACTAGGGTTGCCAACCGTACTATAACATATACTATTGTACTATATTTTGACTCTGTGTACTATATACTGTTAAAGAAATATATAGTACGCAAAAATACAATATTTCGGTCATTCCTTATAATACACTAGTTGACGCGGCAAACGTTGTTTTGCCTTCTAAAGACAAATAATTTACAATAAAATAATATTGCGACTATAAATTGAAATGTAAGCTATCCTATCTTTCAAGTTGGGTCGAATTGCACACGGTGTGCAAATCAAATTTAAAATCGGTTCAGTAGTTTAGGAGTTCATCGCGGACAAACAACGTGACACGTAATTTTTATATATATAGATAGATATGCAGTTTGGGTTGGCCGTTTCAACCAGATTTAAGCACCAATGTATTTGGAGCGGAGAAATAGCATTTTTCAGCTCTGATAGTTGCCGATAGCAGGCAGAATGTTAGTAAGTAGTAAATTTTGTGCATTAAATTTAATAAAGTACTGATTTACACACTTTGTATAAAAATAACTTCAAAATACTATATTTTCTTTCAGTGTACTATATTTTTTATACTTTGGGCTTGAAAATACTATATTTGCCCAAGAAATAGTTGGCAACCCTATTCCGACCCGATGCATAATGATGAGATTTCGGTTTCGAGTCCGACGCACACTTGTCATGTTTATTGTATTTGTTGTTTTTCTTCATGGTTTGTAGGTGCTGTAGTCATACCATTTAACGCATATATATACCGACGCGTACGCTTACTTATAAAACAAAAATAAAAATACTTTAAATGAAACGTTTCGTGTGGGGGACCCTTTTATTATTAACCTTTTGAACGCCGTACGTCAAATACAAAATGCGTCACTCACACGCCAAACATGTTTGCTATGCTAAGCAAATTACAACTTAATCCATACGAAAGAAAGTCTCTTTTAATCTCTAACCTGTGTCGGCTGTGGCCGTCGGTGGCGTCAGTGGCACGACTTTCAGATGTCGGCCAAAGCCGACTGTGGCGTTCAAAAGGTTAAACTATATTATTAATTACGCCCCACTGCAAATTCCTGACTTTCCCGGTGGACTTTTCAATTATTTTCTTTCATAAAAACCTTGTCATGACATTGACAAACACAACAAAAAAGAAATCAGCCAAATCGGTTCAGCCGTTCTCGAGTTTTGCGCTTAGCAACACATTTAGCGATTCATTTTTATTATATTGAAGATAGTAGATAACTTTATTTTTTAATAAATCCTCCATTATATTATAACAGGTATTATGCAAAAAATTAAGACAGACGGATGGCTTCGGATACTGAGTCCCTTAACTTCAAACTATCCGAGTTACGGAGCCCTTGAAATTTCGTATAGGAATTTAAAACTTAATTGGTTTGAAAAAAAAAAGAAAATTCCATTGTTCTTTTGCATGGACTTATCCGAGTTAGAAGTAAAGCGACTTAATAAATAAAGGGTGAGTACTATTAAATTGTCGCCATTCGAATTAAGTTTTACAAAATGAAATAATGTTCTAGTAACTCATTTTTTTTTTATTATAAGAAAGTTTAAGACATAATATGGATCAGCTAACACAATTAAGGTTTATCCAGAGCACGACGAGAGAATTCTCGGACTTTACTCTTGACGCGACTCATAGAATTTTGCACGGATTCATTTGTGATCAGTTTTGTACATTTCATCCACTTTCTTTTGAAATCGGGCAATGATGTGGCCGGTTGGCATGTTTTCCGCAACTTTGTTTTAATATTAGCCCAGTATTTTTCTATCGGCCGTAGTTCTGGGCAATTTGGCGGATTCATATTCTTCGATACTACATCGACAGAATTCTGATTATACCACTCCAAAGCTCGCGACGAATAGAGACAACTTGCCAAATCTGGCCAGAACAATGTCGAAAAAGTATGTTTTTTTACAAGTGGTAATAACCGTTTTTTTAAGCATTCGGATATATAAATATCCGTGTTTATTGTGCCAGTGGTTACAAAAGGCGAACTTCTCATGCCGCACTGGCATATCGCTTGCCACACGAGGAACTTCTTAGCGAATTTCTCCACTGGAATCACTTTTTCTGATTCATGTAGACCCGAGACGTTGCGAGAAGAAAAGTACTGGTTTCCAGGTATTGATTTGAAATCAGCTTTCACGTACGTTTCGTCATCAATAATTAAGCAACCTGTTTTTTGAACTAACAAGGTGTACAGAAATCTAGACCGTCTAATTGCTCGATTATACTGTTCTACAGTTCTTTTGGGGGCTTTTTGCTTCTTGTAAGTAGAAATACCATACTTTATTTTTATTTTTTGTACATTTCTTTGACAAGTATCAAGTACCAACTTTTTTGGACACATCTCGAGAAGAGATTGCCGGATTCTGATCAAACAGCTTACACACCTTTAAATCCAATTTTTTGTTCCGTTTCCTTGTAGGATGGCCCTCTCGCTGCTTTCTTTCAATAGTTCCACCTTGTTTTAGTTCTTTTAGGGTCCTTTGCACTGTTCTCCGACTTGTATTACACGATTTCGCAAGATCCAAAGTAGACATATTGGGATTTATTGAAAATTCTCGCAAAATTAATTCACGAACGCTTTTTTCTTTTGACGACATCTTGACTGATAAACACAACTGAATGTTTTTTTAAACACTTAAACATGCAAATACGTTCTAAATTTGAAATATGACAAGTTTAGTCAAAAAGGTTGCGAGTCCGAAAAAAAAATACGGAAAATGTTGGCGACAATTTAATAGTACTCACCCTTTATGGCGGCGCGCGGATTAAGCAATAGGGAATATCCTTAGTTTCTCAACATAATATCAAAACACAGTAATAGGATCACCAAGTGAAATTGAAATTAAATCGGCCAAGAAATATTGATGATAGCGATTGATTAGACAGAGAGAACAGGTCGGGCATATAGTCCTTGTTAAATTCTGTTTTGCTAGAAAGACATAGGAACAAACATAGGTTATGTAGGTAGGTAGTTTGTATGTTGGTTTTGTGACTCCTTTACGCTAAAACGGCGGAACGAATGCATTATGTTCCATAGGCTAACACTAACTTTAGATTAAAGCGTTTCAAGATCTAACCCGGGAGTCATGGAAAAAAAAGACTTTTTGGTGAGAACTTTATCATCAATAAAATCAATATAATAGTATATTACGCTCTCATTGTCGTCATCTTCGTTGATAATAATTCTATCGAAGAATAGAGCAGTGACCTAAAAGGTGCCCACCCTAAAAACCGATTTAGGCATATAACGTGCGCACAACAGCCAATCACTCCTTGGGTCATCCACATAAAGCAACCTTCAAGATTGCTTTATGTTGATGAATGCATCAACAACATTAGCCGTCGCCAGTGGCGTTGTGGCGTTACAATACTGTTAACAATTAAAAGTTAAAACTAAACTTATTTAAATTGAAATAAAACTAAGCTACTCAAATATTAAAGATGTAAATAATAATCACCACTATAAAAAGAACGCCCCCTCTGGCAGGTGCGCTCGCGGCATGGTCCATATGGCACTGGTTGCATTACCTCTCTGGATAGCTAGCCAGATAGGCAAACCTAGGGCTAGCTATCCAGAGAGGTAATGCAGCCAGTCATAGGGACCATGCTGCCGTCCGATCACTAAAAGGCCGTTAAGTAGCATTTAGTCAATTTTGAGTTTTATATATAGCGAAAAAGAGATTTTTTTTCTCTATCGACTAGTATATGAAACTCAAAATGCTACTTAACGGCCTTTTAGTGATCGGACGGCAGCATGCCACCGGACCTGCTAGAGGGGGTGTTCTCTTTATAGTGGTGATTATTATTTACATCTTTAATATTTGAGTAGCTTAGTTTTATTTTAATTTAAATAAGTTTAATTGTAGTACCTATATTATATTAAATAAAGGAACAAATCTTTGTTGGCTTTATATCTTGGTTATTTTTATAGCTATTCAAAAAGTTACTTTTCTCAGCTGTTTGTAACATGAATCAGATTTAATTGAAGCTGCGAAAACGCGCCGCCATTCTGCCCTCTTAAGCAAATAAGCAATATCCCAAAATCAATAACCAAAGCAGTTTTAGCTCTCTTGCCTTAGTAATAAGGCTGATATTTCTACAGGAATTTTATCTGACATACTGCGTTTTAGCTCAGGAGGGCAGAGTTACTGTCAAATAAGTAAGAACTGTCATAACGTTGACATACGATAACAACATGCATAGATCCGAATAAGGCCCGTTATAGGGTAGTCACCCGTGGTCAGCCAGAGACCTGTATACGGCCTCTGCCTATACTTTTTATTAGTGGGAAGAGTACGAATGATATATTTCCCACTCTTCGCACTCATATAAGGTCGACTACTGGTCTCTGGCTGACCACTGGAGACTTTACCCTACGAGAAATCTGTTAGCTATCTTATTGCGTAATCGAGAAGTTTATACTGTACAAATATGACCGATTAATAAATATACCTACAGCTTCTTTATTAGATAAGGATTCCCCGGATACATAATAAAAATTATTTTTTCCTTATCTAGCTATCCGTTGTAGTTGGTTTAACACTTGTGCCTTGTTTGTACAGTCGAATATAAAGAAATGATGAAGAAATATATAGATATATATGTAAGGTTTAATAAATTTAATAGTAAACCGGAAGTAGACTAAGGAGCTGCATTGACTATTCTGGTGACGTAAGTGGGGTTCTCAAGGTGGCGGCTTGGCTAAACGGGCAATCTGGATCGGGATATTGAACAGTGAACTGAATGGTCGCGGGTTAATAATAAGTTTGGTAACAAGTGATAAGTTGTAATAAGTTTGGTTATACTGGTTAACAATAAGTTTGGATGCTGCAACATAATAAGTTTGGATGCTGTGGATTGTCTTGCTGGATGCAAATAAAATAAGTTTAGAAAGTGGTCAACGTGTTCGTTATTTCTGAGATAGTTTAAATACATATACATCTCTTTGTAGTCGACTGACTCGACTATACGAGCGGCACACTTCAGTGCTTGCACAGATGTGGTGCTTTGTCAATCTAAGGCATGAAATACATAGAAGCGGCGCGGTCCAAACCTTTTTCATACAAAATGTAAGAAAGCGTCAAGTTGTAAAATGCACACAAAAGGCGCGGAAAAGTAATGCCTTCGCAGCGTCCTCGCCTTGTCCTGGCCGCTCCCTCTCGCTCGCTCGCCTCTTCTGTATAATTTAGTATCGCGCCTGCGACTTTTCGCTTTTTTACATGTTGCATGAGAAAGGTCTGGGGCGCACGCGGTGCGTTCCTTCGCCGCACCTGCGTCATAACTGCGCCGAGCCGCTTCTGTGTATTTCATGATTTTCATGCCTAAGAGGCTACTAAGGGAATATAGGTAGGCTTGTAGTTGTAGTACTGTTGGGCGATGGGATTACAACCTGTCACTAATACGCCGGTAAATCTTAGCCTAAATTGTGCAGTGTGGTTACAGAATTGTCAAAGGGTTTTTGGAGTTGTAGGTGATTCTGTGTAGCTCTCCCTCCCCCACTGGTATTTGTGTATTATTATTTATTTATGATTAAAGTGTGCAGCTAGCTAGTTAAGTATTGAGTAGAGGACGTAATTAGTTTAACTAAGATCCAATACGCAGTTCGCTGATTTATGCATAATAACAGGCCCTTCGTTCTGTATCAAATTAATCTAATTCCAAGAAATGAGATTTAATCATTGAGTAATGACAGGTCGTAAAAAAAATATATTTTTATTACTTTATTGGTCGTAAAAAATATATTTTTATTACAAAATTTATCAAAGACTTCTTTGTTAATAATTGTAAATGAGTCAATTAATTATTGAATACGTGACACAACTGGAACGAGCCGTATTAGACCCGGTGCCCATTAGTTTTCACTTCACAGGATTTTACGACTTTGGTTATCTTATGGATTTTCCGCTGGATTTTTCCATTCTCCCACTGCTCACTGGAGCAGTCAGCGAGCAGCGTATATATAGAGATAAGCCCATAGGATTATTCATTCTATCCTCACCTCTGCCCGAGAGTACTGTACTAAGATTTTCAAGTTATAATTAAAATAAAATAGTTATTTCAAAATAAAGCAGTATAATTTCTGAAGCCCGTAATAACCCATTCTTCGAGTGCGAACGTTCCTGCCGCATCTAACACTGAAAGCGATTCGAGCCTGCAAGTTCCGGCTACCGTTCCAGAGCAACAGAAGCTTCGCACCAGCCAGGCGACTAGAAACTTCTTTGGCGCAGCCGGTAGGATCCCATTCCTGCGGCGAAACCTGTGAGTTGCACAATTTATATTCACTGAGCGCCGTGGACCTTTTAAGGACCTAAAGGAAGAAACGGATCACGCCACTAAAACAAATTTTTAAGAATTCATTCGCCCGGATAGAAGAAAATATTACTGCTTCAACAATTACGGAGAGAGAAGGATAGGATCGGGAGGATCCATAGAACGAAACATCGTTTTTCCTTCCTTAACAAATCCCTTATTCCTAATTTGTTATTTTAATTTTAAGGTGCACCATTCTTTTATATTTTTGTGTTCTTTCTATGTATTTTTGTCTTTCTATCAAGAGCGTATCCAAACTTGACTAACCCTCATGGCTGAGAATACCTCTTTTAATTAGTAATAGCGCGCTAGATTTAAGAAAATAATATTAACACCTTAAAATCTCACTGTTGGGCACAAGCCAATTCTCATAAGTAGAAGGTTTGAGGCATTATTCCCTACGCGGGCCCAGTGCAGATTGGTGTATATTTTTTAGTTCTGTGAGAACAATTTGAAAAGCTTTTAAGCGAATTTAATACACAATTGTGTACATGAATAATAATAATTCTACTGAGGAACGCCCCTCGCAGAACGCAAGTAGAACTGGAATCTCTGCAAATGCCACAACATTTGGTCTTAATTTACCAGAAGTAAATGTTCGTGCAGTTTTGCGAACGATTCTTACGTTTTTGCAAAGTATTGTTGATAAACTAGCTGAGTTATTTTCATATGTCTTACGTATGCTAGTTCAAAGCGAATATTTTATTGTATTTTAAATCCAATAGAGTTTGTGTCAAATTCATAAATTTGTGTTTGTGTAAAAACAAATTATCTAAAATATGGACGGTGTACTCGCTGCAATAACAAATACTGTACGCGAAAGTGTCGAACAAATGGCAGCTGAAGCTATGTCAAGTTCACGTGAAAGGGCAGAGATAAGAAATCCTTTGTCCATTCCACGTGAAACTTTAGAACAGCTAGGTAAAAATGTTCCAGGAGAAAGCAATATCGCTGATTCACTAACAAGTTCAAGCGAGCAAATTAATCAAATACACACTAATACCCCGAAAATAAACGGCATAACTGATTGTCCATCGAGTACCATACGAGAAAATATAGAACAGGTTATAATGACTATACCCAAAGAAATAATACAAATAATACCAATATTTGAAGACGATAAGCGTACCTTAAATCTTTTTATAAAGAAAGGCGACTATCTTGTCGATAATTTTGCTGGTGATACCACTAATGAAATCCAGCAACAGTACATTATGCATATTTTAACTTCACGCCTGAAAGGAAAGGCCGCAGCTTTAGTTAGCGAAAATGAGCACATATCGACTTGGTCGGGTATAAAAAATCTATTAAAACAACATTTTGGAGACTCCAGGACCGAAGATTGTGTCCTAATGGAACTAGAAAGCGTTACTTTAAAACCGAACGAATCGTATCTCGAATTATGTAATAGAATCCAACTAATTCGTAGTAATTTATTTTCTAAAATAAACCAGGACCCGGATAGAACAAGTAGAAATAATAAAATGCAAATATACAATCACGTCTCGTTAAACGTATTTTTATATTGTTTGCCTCAGGGACTCACGCGCTTAGTCCGACAAAATAAACCTGCTAATTTGGAAGATGCTCTTAAAATCGTTTTGGAAGAAAGTAACTTTAATGAACAGTTTAAAGCAAGAAATAATACATTTAAACCCACTGTAGCAAGAAAAATGCAATTTAATACACCTCGTAATTTAACGACACCTAACTTTCAAAACTATCGTCCGAATTATCAACATTCAAGACCCAACTTTCAACAAAGTGGTCCTAATAATGTAAATAATATGCGTCCTGCTTTTCAGCAAAATCGTCCCAACTTTCAACAGAATCGTCCCAACTTTCAGCAAAATCGTCCTGCGTTTCAGCAGAACCGAAACAATGTGAATAGAAGTAACCCACAAGTAGGCTTTAGAAACGAAAGTACGAACTTAAACCAAATAACTGGTGGAAGCCCTTCGACTAGTTCTCAGTCGTCTTATCAAACTGAAAACGAAACAGCTAGTACTTCACAAGCTACAAATTTTATAGTACGGGCCTCGAGACAAAAGAATCAGTAAACGATAAGCCGCAAACGCTACCATACATTGTAATACCAGAATTGGAAGCGAAACTAATGATCGACACAGGGAGTACCCGTTGTTTCATTAGTAACAAACTTGCAAATAAGTATTTCAAGGCTTTTAAACAAATAGAGCAATTCGAAGTTGTTAGTACTCACGGTACGAGCCAACATAATGAAATAGTATACATTCCAGCGTTTAAAATATTTAAAGTAGACTTTTGCTGTAAATTCTATATTTTTGACATAGATCTTTTTTATGATGGATTAATAGGCATAGATCTTTTAAAACTCCTAAATGCATCAATAAATATCAAGAAACAACTTTTTATAACGCCCCACGTCTCTATCCCTATTTTATATAAAAATCCCATAAAAAAATATGTAATTGAAATTGAACCATGCGTAGAACGCGAATATAAGATTCCTACAGATTTATTAAACGGAAAAGGTTTTATTGAACATACAGATTTTTGTGACGGTGTTAAAATGCCTCGTGCGTTAATTACCGCTAAAGAAGGCAATGCATATGCTAATATACAAAATTACACTGATCAAAAACTAAACATTGAAATCATTGCTCCATTTAAAGTGAAAGCTTTAACGGACAATACGATATATTCAAATTATATTCAAAACCATAAGTTAATGGATCAAATATTGGTGGAAAATCTGTCCAAAATAAGAATCGATCACACGAATTCAGAAGAAAAAACCGCGATATTAGAAATTTGCTATGAATACCGTGACATATTTTATCACGAAGATATTCCACTTACCTTTACAAATGAAGTCAAACACAGAATTCGGACTAAAAATGAAGATCCAATATATGTTAAACAATATAGACAACCCCCAGTTCAAACTTTAGAAATAAAAGAACAGGTCAAAAAATTATTAAAAGACAACATAATTCAGCCTAGTCACTCCCCGTGGAGCGCACCGGTACACTTAGTGCCCAAAAAGGCAGACGCCTCAGAAAAAGCTAAATATAGAATGGTTATCGATTACAGAAAACTTAATGAGATAACTCTTGACGACAAATACCCTATACCAAATATAAGCGATTTATTCGATAAATTGGGAAAAAGTATATACTTTACCACCCTTGATTTGGCTAGTGGATATCATCAAATAGAAGTTGATCCACAAGACCGATCTAAAACTGCTTTTAGCACGCAGTTTGGACATTACGAATTCAGCAGAATGCCTTTTGGTTTAAAGACAGCACCCGCTACTTTTCAACGTGCTATGGATAATATTTTACGTGGTTTACAAGGCACTCATTGTTTAATCTACTTAGATGATATTATTATATTTTCAAGTACTCTTGAAGAACACATAATAAAACTTGAGAAAATATTTAATGTACTGCGTAAAGCCAACTTAAAGGTACAATTAGATAAATCAGAATTTCTAAGAAAAAGCGTCTTATATCTTGGACATACAATAACAAAAGATGGATTGAAACCAAATGATGATAAAATAAAAGTGGTCTTAAATTATCCCATTCCCAAATCACAAAAAGAAATAAAATCATTTTTAGGATTGATAGGATATTACAGAAGATTTATTAAGGACTTTGCTAAAATTACTAAACCAATGACACTACTTTTGAAGAAAAAATCAAAATTTATTGTCAATGAAAATTTTATACAAGCATTCGAAACATGCAAATCTTTATTGGTTAATGCCCCACTTTTACAGTACCCAGATTTTAATAAATCATTTATACTCACAACTGATGCCTCAAATTTAGCTCTCGGAGCTGTTCTTTCACAAGGAAACATAGGACAAGATAAGCCGATTGCTTATGCAAGTAGAACTCTAAACGAAGCCGAAACTAAATATAGTGCTATTGAAAAAGAGTTATTGGCAGTAGTATGGGCAGTTAAATATTTTAGACCTTACTTGTATGGTCATAAATTTACCATTTACACCGATCATCGTCCTTTAGCTTGGTTATATTCTTTAAAAGAACCCAATAGTAAACTTACTCGATGGAGGCTAAGACTACAAGAATACGACTTTGAAATTATATACAAAAGTGGTAAACAAAATACAAATGCTGATGCATTATCAAGAATTTCACTTCATAAACTTGAAGGATCGACCCCTTCAAAAACAATTAAAACGAATACGTTAGATGACACGCAATCTGATGATTCTTTAATAGCCGCTATAGATTCTGAGGACAATTATTCAATGGAATCCGACGAAGAAACGATAACGGCGTCTGAAATGTCAGATGTAGAGGAAAATCTCGAAGGATCAGGCATTTCGCCTTTTGAAATAATTGATGATCCGATTGATATAAAATCCAATCAGATTATATTCAGTAAGTGGTTTAAAAAGGATTATGCAGTAACACAATCAACACGTGGAATTTATAAAATACTCAAAGTAAATCTTCCACCTGAAACCGATGTAATGAAAAAGTTTCTAAAAGATCACATTAAAAATGACAAAAAGTACTATGTTTATTTTGTTAATGATGACCTAAAAGAATTATTTATTAAAATTGTCCCTCAACTTTTTGAAAACGTTCAATTTATAATATGTACTAAAAGAGTGTCAATAATTGAAAATGAACAAGACCAAAAGAAATTAATACTTCAATATCACGAAGGAAAAACTTGCCATAGAGGTATAAAAGAAACATTAACAAAACTGCGCAGAAATTATTATTGGCCTAAAATGATGGAAACAGTCTCAGCCATTATAGGAGGTTGCGATCTATGTAAACGCATGAAATACGATCGTCATCCACTTAAACCAAAAATACAACTAACGCAAACGCAACATAAACCCTTTGAAGAAATCTTCATAGATTTATTTTCTATAGAAAGCAAATTATATTTAACACTCGTCGATGCGTTTAGTAAGTTAGGACAAGCCATAGAAATACAAAATAGGTCAACGCCAGAAGTCGTAAAAGCACTTTTTAAATACTTTTCAATGTATGGTGTACCCCAAAAAATCAATAGCGATCCCGGATCTGAATTTAATAATGTTCTCATAAAAGAAACAATGGACCTATATAAAATTAATCTACATATCGGAACACCCAACAACCCATCCTCAATGGGAATTGTAGAAAGATTCCATAGTACGATAATCGAAATTTATCGTCTAGCCCGTTACCAACAAAAATCATCCGACGCAACAACAATCATGACTTACGCTATTATGGCATATAATAATACCATACACTCTGTCACAGAACTTACTCCTTTCGAAGTAGTATTAGGTCATACCGAAAGTAGAAGTATTTTCGATATTAATTATGATAAACAACTTTATCAGCAAATGATTAGAGATCATGTAAAAAGAACTAAAGTTCTATATGAGCATTTGACCCACAAAATAATGACTCAAAAGAAGAAAAAATACAATCAAAACCCAGGTGACCCTAGCACAAGTTTCGATACTGGAGATATTATCTACACCAAATTAGTCAATAGACGAAAAGGAAAAGATAAGCCTAGGTATGAATCCGCTAAAGTACTAGATACACGAACCGTAACGTAGTTCCTGTAGAGATAAGAGGACGAGTCACAAAGGTACCTGTTAGGAATATTAAACGTCCCACAAATCATTAAGTGACAAATAATAAATTATTGAGTTGACACACTCTCCATAAAAAAAAATCAAATACTTATGTTAATTTTAAAAATCAAATTATGGGAAAGTTACGCTAGAAAATAGATTATAATATGTTAATAATATGTTAATTAGAATCGCCCATATCTAATCATCATATTTGTTATAAGTAAAGACAAAAGCATGATTGTCTTTAGTTCTTAATGTTAATAATAACCCTACTATTAAGTTACAATAATATAATTGTCCCTTATCCCAGAACCCTTTCTCTTATCCTGGAAAAATATTCAACACTCCTAAAAGAAGAGTAGTCGCTCTAGTCGTTGAGCAATCGATTTGGACCATGATAACCTGCAGTAATTTTATGATCCGATCTTTTGTCAATGAATTGACGAACTACAATACTTCAAGAACATGAGAAATGAGGAAAACAAGGAAGAAAATGTACCATAATAGAATTCATACATGAAGAAGCATTATGGCACATATATAGGATACTTTGTAATGACTCCAAGTTCCTATACGTGTGTTCAAATGATTAGTATGCGACACCACGAGACACTCTGGATACGCGCAGATAAACTATAAGTGCTAAATGTGTTCAAGTGAAATAAAAGTGTTCCTTCAGTGCAAAGAAACAATTACCGAAGTGATTCCCTTTTAAATTTAATAATAAGAAATTAACATTAATATTATCTTTAAATTATAACAGTATAACCATTAAGATATATTCTATATGTAATTGTAAACGTAAAGCAAAATTACCTCCTTTTCAATTAGGTAATTTTACTCTAAGGGGGAAGGAGTTAAGTATTGAGTAGAGGACGTAATTAGTTTAACTAAGATCCAATACGCAGTTCGCTGATTTATGCATAATAACAGGCCCTTCGTTCTGTATCAAATTAATCTAATTCCAAGAAATGAGATTTAATCATTGAGTAATGACAGGTCGTAAAAAAAATATATTTTTATTACTTTATTGGTCGTAAAAAATATATTTTTATTACAAAATTTATCAAAGACTTCTTTGTTAATAATTGTAAATGAGTCAATTAATTATTGAATACGTGACACAACTGGAACGAGCCGTAT
Source organism: Acleris emargana (assembly GCA_927399475.2). Taxonomy (NCBI): domain Eukaryota; kingdom Metazoa; phylum Arthropoda; class Insecta; order Lepidoptera; family Tortricidae; genus Acleris; species Acleris emargana. The sequence goes on from OV656846.1 coordinate 3,657,121, forward strand.
TAGACCCGGTGCCCATTAGTTTTCACTTCACAGGATTTTACGACTTTGGTTATCTTATGGATTTTCCGCTGGATTTTTCCATTCTCCCACTGCTCACTGGAGCAGTCAGCGAGCAGCGTATATATAGAGATAAGCCCATAGGATTATTCATTCTATCCTCACCTCTGCCCGAGAGTACTGTACTAAGATTTTCAAGTTATAATTAAAATAAAATAGTTATTTCAAAATAAAGCAGTATAATTTCTGAAGCCCGTAATAACCCATTCTTCGAGTGCGAACGTTCCTGCCGCATCTAACACTGAAAGCGATTCGAGCCTGCAAGTTCCGGCTACCGTTCCAGAGCAACAGAAGCTTCGCACCAGCCAGGCGACTAGAAACTTCTTTAGCTTCCTACTAGGCCGACTGTAGGTAAGGTACCACAAAAGTAAACAGGGAGTCGATTCAATTAGAGGGTAAACTATATCGCGGTTATAGGTTGTATTGTTTATAATTCGGCCACCATTACGATACGATAGATAACACTTCAGAAGCCATGGTTTGGTTTTATTGAATAGAAAAGCAACTGCTGTAATAACTTATTTTTATACCCATATAAAGTGGGTAGGTTAATATCCTGACATAATTAAGTAAATATGGCGTGCGTCGAAGCTCGTACGCCGTTCACCAAGAGTTTATTATTGCTTAGGATTCTTTTGGGGTTTTTGGCAAGATGGTGTCGCTTTCTTAATTGTTTTTGTAATTATATTTCTTGGATGTGTGATGTGCAGTTTATTAACATTCAAATATCGTATCGCCTTTGGAAGGATTGCTCCAAGAAAATCCCATCTGGTCTTCGTAAAGTTCTACCTACATCGCTTCACGGCTAGAGGATCACCGTACAACGTTGCCTATGTTTTTTTTGATATGTAAATGTAAAATATAAACTTGACATTGGCAGAATTGGTTGCTCGATATTGCGCCCGGTTGCCATTAAATAAATAAATAATATATAATATTATTGGCTAATCCGCGCGCCATATTGATTGTATATTTTCTCCCTACCCGACTTTTGACCAAATATTCTTCTTTCCTTCAATTTTTTTTTAGAACACCATACTATAACACGCGGCGATGCCAGCACATAATTTTCAAGACTTAGTTATTGTTCATTAATTAAGTATTATATTACCTTCCAACCTAACCACAAAAATAACAAATTGATTTAATTGTTTGTCAGTGAATGAACTCTGAGTTACCACAGAGTTACAGAATAGCGGATAATTACGCGTTCACTCTCTTTGAAACTAGGAATTAATTATTGTGCAAGATTTACCTAACTATGATCAAATACAAATAACATAGCAGGCAAAATCTTCAAAAATATGGGAACTTTACAGTATTATTTAGTTTTCAGACATTTTGAGCAACTTGTTTTAACATAACACTCTAGTCTCTAACATAATAATACATAAGCAGAACATTCTTGTTATTATGTACGCGTACCTATTTCACAGTAAGCAATAAATATTATTGCTTAAAAGCAACTGAATTACCAAACACTGAATGAATGCAAAATATTTGCTTAAACACTCGCTTATGTATACCTACGTATAACCGCTCACTGCACTTAAAGATGATCTCACTTGTTTATATTAACTCGAACTTTGTTAAAGTATCTATCAAAACAAACTTAACTCTTTTGTATCAATATACACTAACAATTAAGTAGGAAGAACAAACAGTTTGATAGTTGCCGTTAATTGCAAAAGGCGTGCGCAGCCGCCGTTTCTCGTTGGAAGTCGACACGCAACTGACTGGCGAGCAGTGACTCTCCGACTCTCGAAATGAATGTAGATTCCACAAAGTGCCTGAGCGAGACGTGTATAGTGACACGCTTACGTCTACGTATGAGTAAGTTAAGGTGACCAAACTTTTTGCTTGTCACGTTACTTTTAGGGTTTCGTAGCCAAATGAAAAAATCGGATACCTAACTTGCTATGCCCGTTTGTTCCGTATGTCTGTATGTATGTCCGCATTACATAGCATGTATTATTAGAAACTTAAAAAAAAATCTGGGACGTAAGTATGAAATACGAGTATTAAACAGGACTTGAGTTTGTGGAGCAGTTTAAATCAAAAATAAAATAAACCACAAGATGCCTCTTTCCGCAAATAGGTATAACGTTATTAAAGTATCTCAATTTTTGGCAAAAAAAAACTGGGTTTTCATTACTTTCCTTGAACTGCCCCGCCAAAGCCGAGACGGTCGCCTAAGAGTCCGGTCACGTAATGTCAACCATTTTGTCGAGCTTCTATTGGAACCCTGTCGCAGAAAGCCAATAATTAGCAACGGCGTAATTTTACTCGTGACTTCACGCTGTCAATATAATAAACTATGACATGTTAAATTTTAAATTGTTTGATAGATTACAACCAGTATAATGGCGTGGCGACCCCTTCTAAGCGAGATTTAGACTAGCAATAAAATAAACAAGTTTCTGTCAAAAAAAAACATTTTTGGGACAAGCCTTTGCTACCGATCGTAGTTTATTTTGAAAAATCTTTATCTGCTTATCAAGACAAAACTATTGATTGAGTCCTAACATGGTGGGTCTACGTTAAGAATAGCGGAGATCCTGTCGCTTCCTTCCGACTCCATCATCAGATCACCTCTTAGATATCATAATATTGCAATGTTATCGGGCGTACATATGTGTTCCAAATTTCAGCACATTCTGCTAACGGGAAGTGGGTCAAATTAAACTTGCACGGTTTGACCCGTACATACATACATACTAGGGTTGCCAGATTTTTTTCTGAGATATATAGTATTTGGCGGTTTGAAGGTTTTAAAAATAAAGTATACACTGAAAAAATAAGTTCGCCACCAGTCAGGCAGGCCACGGACCGCACAATGTGTTACGTTACTGTCACTTTTTTATGAGTACGTTCGGAAATGTTTACGTAAACCCTAATTTTAACGTCAACTTGTGATCTTTGAATTTCAGTTAAAAATATAGTATTTTAGCATACTTTATGTGTTTCGTATATAATAAAGTATACAGAGGCAAAATAAAGTATAATACTATATATTATAGTATGTCTGGCAACCCTAATACATACATACATACATACATACATTGCAAGTTAAATAATAGCTTATAATAACAGAAGTTGACAGCTGCCGATTAAACAATTTTTCTTTAAAAAAAAACGTCCCAGTTCACCCCAGATGGGCTTCGAGAGCTATCCAGAGAGTGAGAGCCGAAACCAGATAGGTATTTTAGTCAAAATTGAACTTTATCGCCATGTAGAAGGCGGCTTGACAGCCACATGCTGAGTTGGGATCTTTTCACGAAAGATATGTTAAGATATGTTTGCATTTATGCATATTTTTTGTATATTAATCGTATTGTTTTGTTTTTTTTTGTACAATAAAGTACATACCTACTGTCCAAATTTGTGTAGTTTTATTTATTTATTTTTATTTTATTATTTTGTGTTTCATTTTACTCTGTCCACGGTTGTTGTAAATTAATGTATTTTCTTTCTTTCTTTCAGGCTTTAGACCTTTCCCGAGACAATAAACAGCATGTTTAATTTTTAGGATTGTCCCACAGAATCCTAAACAGTTGGCCGCCTTATCTAATCCCACACAAGCACAGTATATTTGTATGTGTGTCATATTTGCACTGAATCGTTGCTTTATGCGTTCCCACTACACTCAAAGACGGTATAGTTTTAGTGCTTATAGATAGATGATGATAAAAAATTGTGGCCGCATGTTGGGTTTACCCGGAGTCAGAAACATAGCTATCTGCGAAGGTCTAAAGGGGCTTATCTGGTGTAAAGTGTAAGTTGCTGTTTACGAGGCAAACCGTCTCGATCGCGAAAGTAACCATATTATGCATACGAGAAACGGAAACGCGATCCAGACGTTTTTGTGTATGTAAAATGATTACACATACATACATAAACTCACGCCTTCGTTCCCAGAGGGGTAGGCAGAGCTACATCGCCTAACAGTACTACAAGCCTTTTTATTCCCTTAGTCGCCTCTTACGATATCCACGGGAAGACATGGAGTGGCACTATTCTAACCCGGCAACCACACGGGCATGTAAAATTATTTTATAGTATTTTTGCTATAAAAATATTAGTCACTTTCAGCTCGTTCTATTACTACTTTCTAGGGTCTTTTTTTTCAGCAAGGGGCCGTTCAAGTATTAAGTAAGCAGATTTATTACTATTATTTACCCCACCCCATCCCCCTTGTCAGCAAAAGTAAGCAAAGCTCTTACCAGCCCCCCCCCCCCCCCCCCCCCCCTCCCCATGCTTACGTAAACATACGCGGTATATCCCCTACTCAGTTCTAACCTTGTAAGGCCCAATGTCCTAAATTTAGAACATTTGTCAAAGTAACTTTTGACTTCAGTTGACTGGCACAAGATTCATTTTCCAACCAACGAAATTTGACATGGGCCTTACGAGGATATGTAGGAAATGCAATTTAACCGGTTATTAACCGATTTTGTATAAAAATAACCGGATAACCGGTTATTCCATAGTTCTAAGCGAGAGCTATGAATCCCCGAATATGCGTTTCGTTTTCAAGCATACCTACACAATGTGTGGGTTGCCATATATGCGTAATAAAGTACATAGCTACTGCTAACGTATTTCACCATCTAGACCCCCACCCCCCATGTCTTTAAAAATAAGCAAATCATAGACCCAGCACGGACCCCAACTTCCTGTATGATCATTCGGCGGATTTAAAAATAAAATACCTACTTACCACTAATATCGTTTACAAAATATTTAGCCTGCTAGTGAAGTCTGGGGGGATATAAAGTCTAATTCTATGGAACTTGCTAACTATGTAAACAAACCGCCATATTGAAATTGTCTCTGAATGATGAATTTACCAGTGATGGGCAATACTCCTTTACTTATGTCAAACCATATCGAATAATAAAATACCGGAAGTAAAAAGCAAGTAGTTACTTATTTCTAATTTGTTTAATCACGATCTGAAGAAAAATCGGTACTTGAAGATTATATATCACCAGTATTTATTACAAAAGGTGCCGTTATATCATCTGTGACTGTGAGTGTGATCAGCGTGAGTTAGGTAATGTGTAGGGGCCTTAATATATCGCCAACTTTAGCCACAACACTACCCATCATAGACAATTGTAGAATTTAAAAGAAACAAAAACGTCATTCCATCAGGTCCTAATAACCTAACTTATGAAACCAATTAAGTAAACTTTTAATGAAATATCCAAGATCGAGTTATATATTTGGTGATTTTGTATTTTACAGTAACAACCGTTTCAATAGTTTATGGTTTCAATGGTGTTTGATGAGGCGGTGTGGAAATTCAAGGAGAAACAGTGACAAAACCTTTTGTTTACATAGTTGGCAAGTTCCATAGAAATACACTGTACTTATCAGCCCATTAGAACCCTGACCCACCATAGAACGGTGTCACACTGACGTTTTAAAACAATTTGATTGACACTTCTTACGACTTGAATCAAAACATCACTGATGATGAATAATGAATAAGAATAACCAAATTATTCGCGAATAAATTATCCACGAATGAAGTTCTCGAATGATTATTCTTATTCGAATAAATTATCTGTCGAATAATTTCACTTCACTTTATTTCTAAATCATGTTAGTTATTTGAATGATGGAATAACCAAAAATAATATCATAAATTATTCGTTATTCGAAAAGTAGTCTAATGGTTCATTCATGGATAATTTATTCGGGAATAAATCATTTGCTAGTAAATTATTCGATGAATAAATTATTCGCGAATAAAAATATTACGAATTATTTTTTATTTGAACAATTATTCGAATAAATAATTATTAGAATAATGCCCATCTCTGACTGTTACAGTTCTATGGTGGGTCAGGGTTCCGTTGGGCTGATAGTACAATACAGTCTCCAAAACTATTTAAAAACTTAATAACAACACCAATTCAAAGACAGAAAAGTCGATCAACCGACTTGTTTACAATAATATTGTTTTTAAATAACCGGCTTGATAAAAAACCCACCGAAACAATTCTCGGTATTTCCACCGGTCAGTGTAAACAAAGGCATTTCAACTTGAGTCCGACGCTATCGATATGATCATAATATCGATTATTGCTTGGGACTTACCGACCGTAACTAATAAATAAACAACTAGTTAATCTTTCATATATATAAGGTGCTAAAAAATTAGATACCGATATTTTAAGAGATTGTACCTTACATCAAAACAAGTAACTTTAAATATAAAGTAAGAAAACTTTTAATATGCTTGTTTGTTTTCATTTACCGAGCAAAAGAAAGAAATTAAAATTGTGTCTAAACATAATCACCTGTGCAATTAACTGACAAGAGTGACAAGATGTTGCATTTAACACTATCATGTAATCAGTTGTTTGTCATATGTACATTTAATCAGTGACTATTAATTATTTAATTAACTGGGTGTTTTTACGCAACAAAGTTGTTTCCCTATTTTTTTCTAAAAACTACCATAAAACCTTAAATGTTTTATACTTACGCAAATCTAGTCCGAGAGCCGAGTACCTACTATCAGCTGTAAAAATATAGGTATATACAAAATAAATATTTTTTATTAAGAAAAACCTGTACCTAAGTACTTATACAGTAAAGTTCAAGAATAGCGACTAGCCGGCCGGCGAATTGGCAATCCAACAAGAGAGCGAAGAATGCATAATGATGTATGTTTACCTACAAGGCCGACTGCCGAAATGTATGACACGCGGTCTCTTTCTGACAATTCCACGGACCCAAGGTTGATTGATGATTCTAGAGTCATATATTATTATATTGCGGTCGTATTTTTAACAGACAATAACGTTATAATACGGTGTTGAACCTGCAGAATATGGATCTGCCTGTCGCCATTCCGAAATTTTTAACCGGAAGTACGATATACCGGAAAAGGTGTAGCCCATTCAAAAATGTTCATAGGTATTTCTATTTTCCGCCTGTCGTTAAAGTTAATTCTAGTGCCAATCATGGTTCTGCAATATTGTAGAATTACATAAATTTGCTAAAACTTATAGGTTTAATGATTTTTCCAGGACCCCTAGGGACGGATATACAGAAACGTCTATGGGGAGCTAGCGTTAAAAATTGCTGCTTTTTCTAGTTTCCCCCCATATTTACTTTTTAGTGCATTTGAGCGAAAACTGTAGTGAGGTAATATTATAGATGACAAAATTTCCTGTAACTTTTGTATTGTTTTTTTTTTTCCAGAACCTCCAGGAACGAAGATATTGAATCATTTATGGTGTGCTAGTGTAAAATCAAATACTTTTGGGTTACTGTGTATTTATTTAAAAATCTTTTTAAGGGTAGCGGAACAACGATTTACTAAATGTACGACTAAAAATTTTGATGGGCTGCACCTTTTTAGATTTTTTGTACCTTTTTATATTGACGTTTTATTTATCGTTGACGACTATCATTCTAGTTATTTCCAGTGTCCAGTCTGTAGTCGACGTCAAAGTCGTAAACGTCAGTTGAATCGTGATGTGCGATATCTCAACAAATTCATTTTTCTCAAACATGCTCGGAAAAAACGGTTTTCCGATTGAAACACAAGGACGGAAAGAGCCTCATTTTACTCCTAGGAGTAAAAAAACCATATTATGAAAACACTTTCCGTCCATGTCCATATATTTCTTAAAAATGCTGTCAATTTGCATACAAAATCAAAAGGACCAAGACAAAAATTCCAAACAGCCAAGGTAACTGCTCGCTTTTTTAGCACAGTGCGTGTGTTTCTTTTTGAAATTTGCATTCCAATGTCTATGGTTAGTATTTAAAAACAATTGACAGTCGGTAACATTCGTTCATTCTGCATAATATAATTGTAAAACCGAATATTAAACTATTTGTTGTGTGAAATACTTACTATAAAAAATGAGCTCAAGCGACGAAAGCGACGAAATAGGTACCACACCGCCTATATTAAAATCTGAAGCTGCCTCGGTTAGGCAAAACCTGCTTCCCGCTAAATCTAAGGAAAAATATAACCGAACTTATGACCAATTTATGCTGTGGAGGGCAAACAAAAATGTAAATTAAATTACTTGCTTTTTAGAAATGTATTTGTATTATTTCCTCACATGTATGAGAAAAGCATGCTAACCACCTCGTCAGGAAAACCCTTACTTTCCGCGCCTAGGCAACAATGTACTATTAATATACAAGCCATACGACACTTTGAGCTACACGATTATCTGTCGTCACAACAAACTGGGAACGCGGCCTTAGAGTGGGTAGAGTTTTTTTTTTTTTTTGGCAAACGAGCACACAAGCCACCTGATGGTAAGTGGAAGCTGTGACCCATAGACATTCGCATTCACAAGACTGCAAATGCACTGCCAACCCTGAGGACTAAGATGGAATGCCTCTATGCTAGTCATTTCACCTGCTGTCTTATGCGCGACGATCCTCGTCCATGGCACTGCAGTGACGCGGAAAGGATACGAAATAAAACGACAAATAATTATTAAAATTTTATTGTATAAAATTTTATATAAATAAATTTATTAAATTAAATCCTAAAATTTAACAAATGCACTATTTACTGGTCATGAGGTTTTTCACCGTATAGCTCTTATCGCGACTCACGCGTGAAAAACCTCTCCCGTTGCGAGCGGTGAGTCGTGTCGTGAGTCGCGTGGTGAATTGGGTACAAACAGCCACATACTTAACTGCCCATTAAAGACAGAAGTGAGAAAATGTAGAAAGAGATAAATATAGATTTTACATAAGAATCTCAAGTGCACGACAGAGCCAGTTTGACAGTTTCTCTCTGTTTATCTTCATTGGTCACTCAGCTGTGTGGGCGATTGTACATAGACAATGCGTGGTTTTCCTTACGACTGTTTACTATTTACTACTACCATTGTCTTAATAGCTTTCGGTTTTCTTCGTGTTTCTATAAAACCTTGACTTTAATAAACTATGACACATGAGTACGAGTGTGATAGTCATTGCCAGCCGCTTGCTATTAGGAAAGTGGCAGTACTGTACGTGAATCGGTTCATACGGTATTACATACTTATTCCGTATCACTTACACTTTTTATCAAATAAACTGGCCCATTCGCTAAATCGCGCACCAAATCGATTTGAGAGTATAAAGCTGCCGAGATGAAATCCGCCGGGGTGAGGGCGCGGTGGTACTCCCCCCTCGTGATTACCTGCAGCCGGTACACTGCGTGTACGCACACCAGAAAGAATAGCAGGGCGAGGTAGATGATCGGGAAGGTATCGTATGGGCCGTAACTTACAATGAAAGCGGTGATAGCTGCAACAAAAAGGAGGGAGTTAGGGTCTCCCCAGACCTATCGACTCCGAATCGGCTTGAGCCGGTAAGAAAAAGTTTTATGTCTATGCAATAAGAGCGAAAACGACGGCTCGATTGGGCGTTGCGAACGGAACGGAAAAGTCTTTTTCGGTCTTATTGCATGGACATAAAACTTTTTCTTACCGGCTCAAGCCGATTCGGCGTCGATAGGTCTGGGGAGACCCTTATTCGTCGTATTTACTGATTTCGGTTTATCCTTGAAATATTGAAACTCATTTCATGGAATGTTTTACTTCGCCGAATTTTCATTTCATCGACATGCATGAGTATAATTTTTTGGTGGTCACATGTCTAACAATGTCATTTTTTTTTTTTATGGTATAGGAGGCAAACGAGCAGATCAATCAATCAAAGCAATCTCGGTCTCCTGCGAGAGCTGAGGTGGAAGCATACCGTCTGGAACCTCTCCGGTGTTAACCTCCAAGAGGCTGTTAACGGGGGCACCGTGGGCTGATGACTATGCCACCACTGGGTGCCCCCCAGCCGCCCCAGCCTATTGCCGGGGCACCTGCGCCAAATGAGGGTTCGGTTAGCACCCCAAACCCTCCCCCAGACGTGTAGGACCATAATCTGGGACCCTATCCCCACGGTCCTACTAAGGGTAGGTGGGGTCACAGGTCTAACCTAACTTACGAAACCCATGCTTAATATAACCTAAAAATAATAAGGTTTCTGCAGAAATTAGATTTTGATGAAATGCAATTCGATGAAAGGATACATTCGATCAAATGTGTGTCGATGTTTCAAGGGAATCCTCATGATTTCATTTTCCGAATTCGAATATTGTTTTATTTTGCTGAAAAGAAATGTACCCTTACCATGAGTTACATTTAACGTACTCTATTAACCTACGAAGCTGTCCCTTGCAAACCTCGCAAGTATTCTTATAGAGTGCGAGGGACAGACGATTCGACTTGCTAGCGAGTACAGTAATTGTAACTCATGGTATAGAGGGGCTATTGCCTAACGCGCTCGCAATCGCAAACGTTTTCATTTTGAAAATCGAAGGCTTGTCTGCATACAAAATGAAAACAATTGTTCCGCTTTGAAGCCGATCGCGAGTGCGTTAGGTAATAGCGACACCGGTCTAGAAATTTTATTCCACTTTTTAGGCTGTGGTCGCATAACGTATTATAACTGTCGGTATTTTAAACTGGATAATATGAAAGGGAAAACTGTGAGCTACAAAATAATGAGACCGCAGCCTAAAGGGGTAATTAATCGTTTATTTATTTACATTTAAAAATATTATAAAATGATAACATTTCCCAAATGATTCCGTAAAGCCTTATACCAGGGGTCCGTTCATTTGACCGAAATACGTTTGGCCGAATGAGTCGTTTGGCAACTGTTTCATTTCCCAACCCGCATATATTTCTGTAACTGTGAATATTTCAGGATTTATTTTTGTACCATTGTGTAGACTATAGGTTAGGTTAGGTTAGCTATTTTTAAAAAAATCTGAAATATTTACAGTTACAGAAATATAAGCGGGTTAGGAAATGAAACAGTTGCCAAACGACTCATTCGGCCAAACGTATTTCGGTGAAACATTAGTGAACCCTTATACCACCGGTGAAACTGCAAAACCGCGTGCTGATGATGATGAAGATGACGACATTGACGACGTAACCTATGTTAAGTTACCTCAACTTACCAATCATGAGGATGGACAGGCCACCAGTCAGGAGGCTGGCGTCCCGAGCCCTGAATTCCAGGGAGGTGTCCAGAATGAGAACGGTGTAAAGAAGCACCGCCAACGTCAGTACTGCGTAGAATATCCAAGCTATGAGGAACTGGAAATTAAGGATATATGAGAGAGAAGAGATGAGAGACTTAAAAATATAAAACCGGTCGAGTGCGAGACGGACTCGCGCACTGAGGGTTCCGTGACACTGCACATTAGGTTCGTATTATTATATTCCAATTTTAATTAGATTTAGAATCGAATGCACTCACACTTGACCACTTTTTAGCATTTTTAGTTTTTCTTCAAGGTTTGTAATTTAATTAAATAAAATTTTACGCTTGTATATATATTTTACGGTTTCATTACACGATACAACCAAAATAAAAATATGTTGACAAAAAAAAACTTGTATGTGGTCCCCGTATATTATTACAACTTCTTGTTTTTTTCTATAATTAGTTATTCCGCCGTTTTATAACACATATAAAAAAAAAACCCCTCTATCTATTACGGTTCAAAAGGTACGGCTGTTTAAAGGGACGGACGGACGGACAGCAAAGGTATGTTAATATGTACTAACAGCATTACCTATAAACGTAAACGTGAGTAGCTAAACCATGCTTCGTCCTTATCTGTCATTGTGACATTTGAATTTGACAGATAAGGTCAAAGCATGGTTTAGTTAATCCACCGTTTCTCCACGTTTATAAGTAACACCGTAAGACCGCAAATGCGTTGCCAAGATGGATTGCCTCTATGCTAGTTATTTCACCGGTTGGTTTAATTCTTACCTCATCTCCTACTTTCAAGAATCCAGTGGTTATAACCATCAAAATGAAGGTCGTGCTGATCGTGTTCGTCACGAGGAAAAGGTAGTTGTATGGCGCCTTTTTATCCGCGTCTTTCCAGTAGAGGAGAGGAATTACCGTCGCAGAGTGCACCAAAGCCCACGTCAATCTGTGAATTAATGAGCTCATCAGAATAAGAATAATAAGAATAAGAAAAGTTTATTGCCACACCAAGAAAATTTACAGACAGACAGTATTTAGAATTTAGACGTTATATTCTTAAATGATCTCGGCCGAGTGGCAGGAGCGGGCTCAGCACGCGCTGGTTTTCAGTCCGATCCTTTTCCACACACACTAAAAAAAAAACACAAAAAAAGCTCTGCTTGCTCTTTACAATTTATAAAAAAAACACATTTAAAAGAAACAAAAATAGTACTAATCATTTTTTTGGCGAATATGTGATCTTCATATAGGTGAGTACATTAGGTATTACCTTCTTAAATTTACTTTAATGAAAGCCTACAGTTGGATAGACGGATGGCGTAGGTTTAGTCCCGTGGGAAAATGAGTACGGAATCCCAAAACCTAAAAATGCTGCATAGATACAATCGCCCACACAGCTGAGAGAATGAAGATAAACAGAGAGAAACTGTTTCTGTCGTGCACATGAGATTCTTATGTAAAATCTATATTCATCCCTTTCTACATTTTCTCACTTCTGTCTTTAATGGGCAGTTAAGTATGTGGCTGTTTGTATAGTAACGGACTTTAATTTGTGACCCATTTCAAAAAAATATGCTTGAAGTTATCAATGTCATTAGAGATGCCAAGCCACTTGTAACTTATAGGAAACTCAACCTTATTTATGTAGAATGTCAGATTGACTTTGGTCCTAAGGCGCTTTGACTGTACTTACATCCAATAAGAAATGGTGTTACTGCGTAATCTCCACTCGAGGTCGCCAAATCGATAAACTGCAGCTATGATTACTGCAGCTGCTGCAACTTGGAGGCAACGGATGGCAAATACCTGTAATCAAGAGTAATAGTGAGTGTTGTCCATAATTCGATGGACTACTTTGACAGCTCGGTATGCACACAATGTTACCACATTATGGATGGAGTGTGGCGAATTTTTTTCCAAAACTTTTTTTCTGGAATAAATTTGCAAAATTTACCTGTTTTTAGTAAGCTTATTTTGCTGAAGATTTTTTTTTCAGCATGAATCATTCCTTATCATAATTGTCCAATATATGTATAAGTATTTATCTGAATAGTTATATCATTATCTGAGCTGCTGTAAAACTAACACACTCTTATACCTCATTTTTTTTTGGCGAATTCTGGTGAATAAAGCAACTAGAGACCACATTTTGCTCACTTTTTTCCTGATATTACATCATGGCATCATGGGGATGTTTTTTTGGCAAACTTGTAATTTTAGGCAAAAAGGGAGCATTTTGACGTTATACAAGTGTTTACTAAATAAGACAAGTCAGATGGAGTATTGAGTATACGACGTATGTACGTACAAACAGTGCAAGTTACCAATTTTTGAATTACAAATTCAAATGTTGGTCACGCCTCATCTTGTCTCGACTCGTTTCGTCTTGCCTCGCGTCTCACCTCATCTCGCCGGTGGAAAAGTACACACAACAATAAATAGTCGATTTATTAAAAAGTTAATTAATTATAGGTACCTTTTGAATGAAAACAATGCGAGTAGATTTGTTTTCGAAAGAAGGAGCCACCAGAGGCTCGTCATCGAGGTCAGATACGATCACCTCGGAAGTCTGAAACACACGCACCGAATAAATATACAGTCAGCCAATGAAATGTTGAGAAACATTAAAGCCCTGCCAATTTAAATGTTACTTGTTCTATGTTCATTTCAAAGTTGGTTACAGATGTTGTGTATACATTGCCACTGTTTTTTATCGGATAAGTTCGTATTTATCCTGCTTTCTCAATTAGCTTCCGTACCCATCAATAAGCCAACTGAGAAAGCTAGATGGATTATTCACTACATCTGTTCTTATAATAAGGCACTAAAGTAAGCATCGACCTCTTTTGGCGGTTGTAAAACGGACATTACTTTATACCGGCAGCTTTATAAAATAATATGGCATCATGCCACGGTCATAAAGTCATAATCTTACTAACTGGCATTTGTGACTGCAATCCTAAAACCATAAAGGCGTTGCCAACCACGAGGACTAAGATGGAATGCCTACATGCTAGTAAATTCATCGGTTATCTTATCCCCATGCGACGGAGCACAACAATGCAATGCTGCTTTGCGATAGTTTAAAGGATAAGATAGTGGTAGCGATCCGTGGTCTGTTATATACAAACATATATTAAATCACGCCTGTTTCCCAGAGGGGTAGGCAGAGACCAGTTCTTTCCACCTGCTACGATCTTAAAAAATCTCTTTCGCTTCTTCCACATTCATACATCGAATCATGCACGCACGTCGGTTTCGGGTTTTCCAGTATTTCTCCGATTTGATTCGATAAAGTACGCCTAGGGCGGCCCCTTCCGACCCTTCCACTCACCTTAGCTCTGTATATTTATTTTGTCAATCTTCTCTCATCCATCCTTTCCAACCATCGAAGCATGCCTTTTTCAATCTTGGTCACTACATCTTCTTTAAGTCCACATTTCCCTCTGACCTTTTCATTCCTTACTCTATCACAACATTCACAACAAATGGTCGCAACGGAAGACCAGCATCACGCTGAGTTGTGACCATTTCGTGACAAACTATGCATGTTTTCACAATTCTTTATGTGTTAATCACACAAATTAACCTAGTCTAATTAAAAGTTAAAACTAAACTTATTTAAATTAAAATAAAACTAAGCTACTCAAATTAAAATAAAACTAAGCTACTCAAATATTAAAGATGTAAATAATAATCACCACAGTAAAAAGAACACCCGTGTGTTAATAATTAATGTTTGTCAAGAATAAATAATTTATTTTATTTTTTTATTTTTTTCAATCAGTTTCACACCACACATACTACGCAAAGAGCGTATTCCAACTGCATTTATACGACTTCCATCAATCTTGTCCTGCCACACCCAACACATAGTCACAAATGCCTGTTGTATAAAGCAGATAAAACTACATATAACAATTAACAGTTTACAAGTTTACATTTAACAGAACCTCGACCAATGACGACCAGTCTTTTGAGTAGTGTTGCCAGTTTAGACCTGTAAAATTGTTACTTGTAGCTTTATAAAACAGGTAAGCAGTTAAGGAACGACGTTGCAGAAGGTCCTACCAACACTAAACTTCTCAAATCTCAATGCCATAAAAATTGCATGTACAAAGGCGAACTTATTATCCCTACTACTTATAAAGGGTAAACTTACTCTGGTCGTATCTGAGCAATTCTCAGGCCTATAAAGAGAGCAGTAAGCGGGGGGAAGGTCACCGTTCAGCGTTTCCTCTCTCATTGTCACTTCTTCAGCTGAACTTGTCAACTTAAACAAAAAATAAGATCTTATAGTTGAACTAAAATATGGATGGTTGTTATCTATGTCAGTAGGTATAGTCCGCGCGCTAGGTCCGAAGGGTTGGGGATAAGACTGGTGTGCCGCCTGGCCATCGCATGGTACCCCGAGTACGAGGAGTTGGCGTCATCATCCGAATTGTTTGGTCAAGTTTATAATATCATACTTATGATGAGAAGAATAATAATATCGTTAAGTATACTAGACATATCCTCATCATCATCATGTCAGCCGAAAGACATCCACTGCTGGACATAGGCCTCCCCCAAGGCTCTCCACTCAGACCGGTCTTGTGCTTTTCGCATCTACCGCGATCCTTACAAGGTCGTCACTCCATCTTGTTGGAGGCCTACCTACTGCTCGTCTCCCGAGACATATCCTACTAATGTTATAAATACGAAAGTTTGTGTGTGTTAGTAAGTTAGTCCTTCACGCTGCAACGGCTCGATGGATTTGGAATGGAGATAGTTTTCACCCAGGATTCAGATGGACTACTTTTTATCCCCTAAAGAAACGGAAACGGGAATCCAAAGTCGCGGGCAGAAGCTAGTATTGCATGTTGAGTAGCGTAATGGGAGTGAGCGAGCAACATGGGTCGGGGAAGGTTAGGTTGTTAGGTCTTATTTGTGAGCCGAAAACATCTTGCTGTTCTGCTTTCATACTTATGTTGTTAAAACAGTTACGTGTGGTTGCCGGGTTAGAATAGTGCCATTCCATGTCTTCCCATGGATGTCGTAAGAGGCGACTAAGGGAATATAGGCTGTAGTACTGTTAGGCGATGGGCTTGCAACCTGTCACCAATACGCTGGTAAACATCTTAGCCTAATTGTGCAAAATGTGGTTACAGAATTAGCAACAAGTTTTTAGAGTTGTTGTTAATTCTGTAGCTCTGCCTAGCCCACTCTGGGAGTAAAGGCGTGAGTTTATGTAAGTATGTATGTATGTGTACAGTTTATGCTGGAACATTATTCTGCTTAATAAGTTTAAGCGTTTCATTGTTTAATCCTTACGAACAATAGACTCATCAATGTTATGCAAGAGTAATGATTATTCGACAAACTATATTTATGCTTAATGATTTCTGCGAAACAATACTAGACCTATTTCATATGCGTTTCTGTCAATCGTTGCTTATGATAAAAGTTAGGTAGGTTATGTTTATGCTTTGTACAAATTATTCCGAAAAAATCTACCAAACAAAATCGATTGGGATTGCGAGTGCGTAAAGGTCCCTCTACACGTCAGCGGATCATGGGCGTGCGTAAGGGACGCATTTACACCTTAGAGTGAGCA
Source organism: Acleris emargana (assembly GCA_927399475.2). Classification (NCBI taxonomy): domain Eukaryota; kingdom Metazoa; phylum Arthropoda; class Insecta; order Lepidoptera; family Tortricidae; genus Acleris; species Acleris emargana. Next base: position 3,673,820 of record OV656846.1, read on the forward strand.
ACATATTCTTGCATATCACTCTTACGTATTGCTCCATCCCTTACGCACGCCCATGATCCGCTGACATGTAGAGGGGCCATTAGGCAATAGCCCTCCCGGTCTGCCACCCTGAAGGCCGCACTCCGTGACGATTTCACGATTTAAGGTGCGATCCCATCGCTGCGTAAAAGACGGTGTCGTTGCGTAAACAAAAGACGGGTCTTAGTAACAAACAACATGGCGCCGTTTTTGACGCACCGTAATATAGGTACGACGCACCGTTAAGCAGAGGTGCGGTCGCACTTTAAGTCGTTCCTGTAATGGTCGGGATACACAAGGCTAGTTTTTCACGCCAGGATAGCAACCTAGATTTATTTTTATTTTTATGGCATAAGAAGGCAATCGAGCACACAATAAGTGGAAACTGTGACCCATAGACATTCCCATTCACAAGACTGCAAACGCACTGCCAACCCTGAGGACCAAGATGGAATGCCTCTATGCTAGTCATTTCGCCGGCTGTCTTATCCCCAAACCGGAACACAACAATGCAAACACTGCTGCTTGGCGGTAGGTTAATGGATAAGATGGTTGTACCAACCCGGACGGACCCTGCACAAGGTCCTCCCACAAGTAAAAAGTAGTACAACATGTAGATACCGCTAGATTGCTAGTAAGCTAGTAATATTGCCCTCACTTGGACAGATGCTAGTGCTGTCTACATGAATGCCAGTAATTTTAAGCAAGTCAGTTACCATTGCAATGACAGTAACAACGTGTTCGTGAAAAAAAACAGCAGTCTTCAGTTAAAATGAACTGCTACACAAAGCAACTTAGTAGTTAGTACACAAGCCAGGACAGCGAAATCAGTGGTGGGGGGTGGGGGGCACTACTAGCTCAAAAAATAGAACGGCCAGCTATTACAAACTTTCCTGGCTTCAGTACTAGCTTACTAGTCTGGAAGTAAGCTATGTTTTGTATAAGTACACGAAGATAAACGCACTAGCTTGCTAGCTTGCCAGCACTACTAGGTATCCTGGCTTGAAAAATTTGCCTTGTGTATCCCGTTTATTACTGAGTGACGATATTTCATAGGTCCCTACACAAGTTTGAAAAAGGAACTAGTTTAGTTTCAGTAGGTAGGTAGGTATCTAAAATGTATCCTAGTGAGAGATCTCATAAAATAAATGTCGTTAAGAATGCGTCTGTCGATTCGACGAGTTTCACTGACATTTAAATTTGTAGGGGAACCACGTGCTTCTGTTAATTCCATCAGAGATATTGTATGGACTTATTTTTCTAAATTTCATGGTGATTGTCTAATTTAAAACTCGACATTGGCGAAATACACCTTGTTAATCACGGGGTGAAAGACATTAATTAAAAAAAAAAAGTCGACTTATTTAGGCTTACTGTATCTATAACTTGCCATTTGATTTTTACCTCAATAATTGTTAGTATGTTTACCACCAAAACCGTGCATCTTATTTTTCTTATCTCTTTTATTCTTATCATCGTACCTACTATAAACAAAAACAATACCTACTCACATGAAATGCACAAACATCCAATTGCACAATACGTATCTCACTTAGAAAATATTATTTAATAGGTATACACTACACCGTGTTTTTTTTGATTTACGATAACTTCGGCATATTACTAGGTACATCCATATAAACTAAGTGGTAGATACGTTTTTTTATATTGCAAAAAAAAAAATTTTTTCTCTATGAAGCAAAGTTCATTTAGTTACTTTAGTTACAAACACGGTGTATATCACTACCTACATAGTATAAAACAAAGTCGCTTGCGCTGTCTGTCCCTATGTATGCTTAAATCTTTAAAACTACGCAACGGATTTTGATGCGGTTTTTTTTAATAGATAGAGTGATTCTTAAGGAAGGTTTATATGTATAAAACATTCCACGCGGGCGAAGCCGCGGGCGGGTCGTCTAATATAAACCACCGACGTAATCTCGACCCTTTCTTTCAGAGCTGATATTTCTTAAACGGCTCGACCGATATTCATAAAAACTTGCAAAGAACCATCCGGATTGAATTAACTTTCTTTAAAAAAAAACGCGTCCAAATCGGTCCATGAGTTTAAAAGATACGATCCAACACAAACACACATACGCACACTTTAAACTATAACACCCCTCCCTTTTCCAGGGGTTAAATGGATAACAAAAACAAATAACAAATCTTACATTTAACAAAATAGACGTGTGCGCCGCTTGATGGTGAATTTGACACTGAGCTGAGCCAGACATCGAATCGTGCTCCGACGGAATAGTAGATATTTAAATAAAAAAAAGATAAGTGGGAGTTGATTATGGCGGCCGGGTTCCGTCCAAAGACCGAGGCACGCTCCAAGTCAGTTTCATAGGTACATAATACACAATTATTTTGAAACAAGAAATATAATACCACATCATATTTTTATTTTTATAAATACCTACTTTGTTTTTTTTAAATAGGTACATGGTTTATTTTTAAATAAATTAACTGTTAGTCATGAGTTGGTTAACCAATTATATGTATTTCTAAATAAACTACTTGTCTTTTAATTACACATTTTGCTCTTATGCTGAGCGGTTTTTTAAATAAATAAATAAATTTCAAATGGCCTAACACCATCCAAAAATAATAATTTTGTATAATTATAATTATAATAACCTACTTACACTTATTTATTTAATGAATTCAGTAGAATATAATATAGATACTCCAATTAAAAGTTAAAACTAAACTTATTTAAATTAAAATAAAACTAAGCTACTCAAATATTAAAGATGTAAATAACCACCCCCTCTAGCAGGTCCGCTCGCGGAATGGTCCCTATGACACTGGCTGCATTACCTCTCTGGATAGCTAGCCCAATTCTTTGGGAGAGGTAAGCACCAGCTCTAGGATCTCCGGAGGTGTCAATGTCCAGTGAGTTAGAGTATAATCAATAAAGAGAAATCAAAATTAATAACCGGATATTTTCATCATCTCATCTCATCTTCCCCCCCGAAGGTTACCGGAATCCCCTACTTTACTCTAAGTATCCGTTGTCACTTTCTGTCAAGTTCAAATATCACAATGAAAGTCAAGGACAAACCATATTGTAAGCATACATAAATAAGACGGATAATCTTTTGTTTTTACACGTAATGCCATTCCTAACTCAAGATTAAATTTCTGTGCAACGAGGTGGGTAAGGTTATCTACTCATACATAAAAAAAACCAACAGATAAACTCCCGAATTACTTCGCTCCGAATTTAATCTTATTATGCAATATTCAAGGTTGCTTTTGGACAATTCAATATGAATAACCGAAAAAACCGGTTGATATTATGTATATTAGATTCCGTTGTGCCTAAACAATGCCCAAGGCTCGATTAGGAGCCATTTCATTTGTGAATATGACAGCTTGGCCCTGATAGTGTCTACGTAGAGTTGTGAATGTTGTGATCGGCACCAAAATGACGTCCCTGTTTTGGTGTTTTAGGATTCCGTAGTTCAATACAGTAAAACCCTAATCTTAATGTATTGTTCAGAAAATAATTAGCTTATTTTTGATGTTATTTTTAAAACAAAAACTGAAAATAAAACGTTTTACTCATGAGTTGATTCTTTTTTTCTTGATTTATTTGTTTCGGCCACGACGCTTTCTACGCGACTGCCCGGAGTAGGTAGGGTTATGTTTTTCGAGCGTATGTATGTACGTAAGTTTGTTTGTATGTGTCTATTTCTAGGGACGCCTTTACGGATTTTAACATATATTATGAGGTGTCGCTAAATAGATTCTTCTGGGTTGTTTGAGTGACAAAGGCTATAATATTTTAATCAAAGGATTTAATGACATGGGTTCATTTTTATTAGTCGCTTCTCGCCGAATGCGAAGTCGCCTCTCGTCGAAGTGATATACTGCCTTCCGATCACTAAAAGGCCGTTAAGTAGCATTTTGTCAACTTTGAGTTGTAATGAAAATTGATTGCGCCGTTTAAGAGATCAGCTCTGAAAGTAGGTGTCGCCGTTATTCTGGGCGTTTTTAACCCTCTAAAAGCTCAATATCTCAAAAACGGCTGCACCGATTTTGATAATTCATGTCTAAAAACCACCGCTAAAAAACCTGCTTTTGAATTAAAAAAAACACATCCAAATCGCTTCATCCGTTTAAGAGCTACGGTGCCACACACACACACACACACACACTTATCCGTCAAACTTATAACACCCCTAAAAATTATGACTTTCAATTATGTAAACATACGAACAAATTTTTATATGGGAAGCCGCGCTAGTCAAAATAAAATTGTCATCGTTGTTTCATAACCATAACTTTACGGAAAGCACAAAAAAAATTTTATACTAAATAACAAAAGTTGCATTTTTAACTTGATACGCGTTCTAATTCGTGAATTCTGGGAAACGCCGCTACTACGCCGTTGGTAAAACCTAGGTTATCTACATAATATACTTCATAAAACCAACAGACTTGCAAAAACTTCGCTGCGAATTGAACCCTATTTGGCAATACCCAAGGTTGTTTTTGCTTTGGTAAGTATAACTGAATAACAAATGGTCGAAAAAACAATTGATAACCGGTGCCTGGATGTAATCAATGCCGACATCACCTGGAGGAGCCATTTTGTTTGTGCATGGGGTATTGGTGGCCTTGAAAGTGTCTAAATAATGTTGTGACCGGGCAACGGAATGACGCCATCGTCTGCTGGCGTTCCGGGGTTCTGGAAAAAGCATAATAAAACCTCATAATGCAATTTTGCGATTGAATTTTGTTTCAGGCGAAATTCTTGATGCGAATTATTCTATACGGACGAGAGTGCAGAGATGGGCAATATTTATTCGAATGACGAATAACGATTGAGAAAAAAAAATCTTTCGCGAATAACGAATAAATTTTTCGAATGATTTTTCTTTTTCGTACATAGGCGAATAAATTATTCCATGAATAAATTATTCGCGAATAAAATACTACGAATAAATTATGCTAGTTTAAAAGTTAATGGCTATAAGATCGACAGGGGTACCTATTAAATTAAATTAAGAAATGAAAAACACACCGTCCGGGTTGGACCACCATCTTATCCATTAACCTACCGCCAAGCAGCAGTGTTCGCATTGCTGCGTTCCGGTTTGGGGATAAGACAGCCGGTGAAATGACTAGCATAGAGGCATTCCATCTTAGTCCTCAGGGTTGGCAACGCATTAGCAGTCTTAGGATTGCGGTCTTGCGAATGCGAATGTCTATGGGTCACAGTTTCCACTTACCATCAGGTGGCCTGTGTGCTCGTTTGCCTTCCTATGCCATAAAAAAAAAAAAACATAAATCGCGTTCATTCATAATATCCGTCTCTGTCTGGTCGGCTACGTGTGAGACAGTTCCTCGACCCTCAAATATACTCCAGTGGCATTTTAATGGTAAATTTGAAAGTGTAGGTACTAAAATATTATTCGTGGTAATGAAGAAGTGGCCGAATAATTTTTTTGCGAATAAATTGGTCATGAATGATTGTTTATTCGAATGATTACTCGAATAATGCCCATCTCTGCGAGAGTGTCGGGTCGGGAGCGCTACGCTCTATTTAGTTTTATTTGTAAAGAAATCTAACGAATTAACTCATATTCTAAAAAAATCTATCTACTTATACGAAAAAATATCGGGTGTTCTGGCGGCAATACATTTTAATTTTATATGAGTCTGTCTGTTTACCTTACCTACATCTCTCTTTAAACCTCAAATCCAACTCCCAAGTGGGAACCCGCTACTAGGTACGGTTCAAAAGGTACAGGCTATTTAACTTTAGGACGAACGGACGGACATATGGACGGTCGGACAAACGGACGGACGGACGGACAGCGTAGGTTTAGTAATAGTGCTACGTATGACTCACTTCGGGTACGGAACCCTAAAATGGAAAGGCTAATGCTAGAATTCTTTAGACGGAACCCTTTCGCCATATTCAAGTTGCACTTAGTTATAGTGTTTTTTTTAAATATTCGGTGCACGCTTCGTTCGTCTGGCTCAGTCTCAAATTCGCAATCAAGTGGATTCCACGTTGATTTTGTTTTGAAAAATAAGGTAATGTTTATTGTTTTTTTTTCGTGATTTTGTGATTTTTAGTGGTTATTTTATTATCTATGTACAGTCGAGTTCATAAATACGTGTACACTTTAGTACCTTGTCTATTTAATGTCATGTTTAAAGTGCCATATATTAATTGTTACAGCGATTAAAGTGACAAGGTATCAAAGTGTATACATATTTATGAACTCGATTGTACCTATATTAAAGTTATTTTTAAGATTTAAAAAACTGTATACGAAGTGCACACTTAGCAGACTTGAATTGTTCGATTAAAACCAATGAGAAAGACCACGAAAAATAGTCTACCAGCATGTTGCCTCTGCGTTGTTTATTGACAGCGCTTCAAAAATATAAATACATACCTTCACGCTTTCATTCCCAGAGTGGGGTAGGTAGAGCTACAGAATTACCAACAACTCTAAAAACTTGTTGATAACTCTGTAACCACAATTTGCACAATCAGGCTAAGATGTTTAACAGTGTATATTAGTGACAGGTAGCAAGCCCATCGCCTTACAGTACTAAGTACAAGCCTTTATTTAAGTATGTAAATAAATTGTGCTATATCATGCGCACATGTCTGCCTCTTGGAACCCCGAAGAACCCCGTGGACCCGTGGACCCGTGTGGTTGCAATTTTATTTCATCGAATGTTATTATCTGTTGAAACTATGATAATTTCAGGATAACTAAAACATTAATTACGTTGTACACCCGTGTGGTTGCTGGGATAGAATGGTGCCACTCCATGTCTTCCCGTAGATGTCGTAAGAGGCGACTAAGGGAATAAAGGCTTGTAGTACTGTTAGGCGATGGGCTTGCAACCTGTCACTAATACGCTGGTAAACATCTTAGCCTAATTGTGCAAAATGTGGTTACAGAATTATCAACAAGTTTTTAGAGTTGTTGGTAATTCTGTAGTTCTGCCTACCCCAATCTGGGAATGAAGATGAAGGCGTTTTTTTTTTTTTTTTTTTATATCATAGGAAGGCAAACGAGCACACAGGCCACCTGATGGTAAGTGGAAACTGTGACCCATAGACATTCGCATTCACAAGACCGCAATCCTAAGACTGCAAATGCGTTGCCAACCCTGAGGCCGAAGATGGAATGCCTCTATGCTAGTCATTTCACCGGCTGTCTTATCCCCAAACCGGAACACAACAATGCGAACACTGCTGCTTGGCGGTAGGTTAATGGATAAGATGGTGGTACCAACCCGGACGGACCCTGCACAAGGTCCTCCCACCTCCCACCTTCACCAGGCGTGAAGGCATGTATGTATGTAACCAAGAAAATCGATGAGGCAGAAGTTCAGGCCTCTGATATTCCAAAGGCAAGAGGTTGTTCTATACTCTGCGCAAACGGAGCGGCGGTCAAAAAGAACCTAATAAGATACATTTACTATTTTCGAAGAAAACAACTACAATAACAACAAAACAATAACAAAACAATTACTCGTTCAAGAACTCGAACAAACTCCAACTCACATTTATTTAACGAAAAGACACTGCAACACAATAAATATAATTTAATCGAAAAAAATAAAAAGTTAACGAATAGATTTTTTTTTTTTATAAACTACCGAATTTAGCGCTGTGAATCGCAGAGGTCATTAGAGCCAGTTTAGAGGTGGTAGAAGTATTGAAAGATCAACACGTCCGTAGTTAGAGTAACGTCATTTAATACGACTGACTCCATATTTTTTCGACAACTATTTTATTATTACCTATGTTTACAAATAAATACTTTGACTTTTGACTTTGACTTTCAAAGTCAAAGTTAAAGTTTTTATTATTTAATTCTAACTCTACATCTTCTCGTAGACCTTACATCAACACATTTAGACTATGCTTATAATACATACATGCCTAACTACATAAGGGATCCATACCAAATACATACTGAAAAATGGAACTCTTATAAGATGGCTTTTTTATGCGTCTGGCTGTTAAGACCATTTTATCCTTGAAATGGCCGAACCTATCAGCCTGAATTGGGGACAGATGTAGTTTTTAATGGTCTAATTGAGGCTTTATCATTATACAATTTTTAAATTTAAATTATATGTTAGAAAGCGAGATTGTTTTTTCACTTTATCCAATCGTGTTCGGCGTTTTTTAAATATAGGTATAACTATGCCAAAGCCCAGCTTCGTAAACAGACAGAACGGAGTCTCAGAGTTAAACTGCAGACAAACCGACAGGCAAATAGATGGCCATGGCGAAACTATGAGGGTTCCTAGTTTGACTTTGGAACCCTGAAATTAACGGTGACATATTTTGGACCCGATTTTACAGTGGCCTCTAAACTTCCTAATTTTATTTAGGTGTCGCTAAAACACTTTGCTATTCTATGAGCAGCTGTCATAATCAAACGACAGCGCCATGACAGCGCTAATTTGAATCTGACGCTTCTTATTTTAGGCGGTCTTATACATTGTCAGCTTGACATTCTCGAATAGCACTGATTAAATCTGCCGTCCATTGTCAGACAGGTCTAGCTGACTCACTAGTTTGACTATGTACCCCTAAAAATGAGGGAGCGTTTTGAAGTAAATTTGGCATTATGATCCCTTTTAATACCCGATAAAATTTTGCCGTTTCAGTTATCAAGAGCTATGGAAGTGAAAATAGAAGAAAAGGTGGTCAGCAGTGAATCTCCTCCCGCCTACTGCACGCTGGCCAGGAACGAGAGCTGCTTGGACACGAGCAGAGTATGTTCTTCGGTTTATTCTTCATCAAAAGCATACACATGCATTTTTTTGGACGGGTTAAAATGTTAGGGTGGTGAAACTACAACCATCAAAAATGTCTCAGGTTCAAATATATCCTTACATTATTTTGCAATATACTGCTTTGCGTTACATAGCAAAAAAAAGAAGAGATATTGTTGATCCTTGGATTCGTTGTGTTATTGGTGCTAATTTATTTTATTACAGAGTGACAGACGGTAGAAAGCGGCTTTGTATTTGAAACTATGTAAAGATTACAGGTGTCAGGTATTATAAGCTACTCTAGGGATATAAAAAGGATTTGTCTTTACAAAAGGTGGAGCATTTTGTTTTTGGATATTATTAAGGCATTAGCCGCTATCTTGAAATGAAGGTGCCGAAATTGGTTCAACTGGATAACTGGGACACTATTCTACTCGTAAAATCATACTTAGTACCATAAAGGGACAGTCAGTCAGTACTAGACAGTCGCCACCAAGCCCTGACAACGTGACCTTGGTCGAGACCGACCAGGCCTTGGTGACAGGCCTTTGACCAAGGTCGGTCCGTCGGAGGCTTGTTGGCGACCGTCTAGCAGGCCCTTAACACGTCAAAAGCAATAAGGTTTTACCGAATTGAAAAGAGGCCCTGTGTGCTAGTTTTCCCTCTTCTAATCAGGCTGTGTGTGTGTTCCAGAATGCTGAGGTTGTCTCGTCAGACGTGGACGAGGAACCTCTGGTCGGTACTACCTTCCTGAACAAAACTGCTCGCATTGGATTCATTCAAAAGGTAGATATAGTTTTCTGTTGCGATAATGATTAGAATATTGTATGCCATCATTGTAGCTGATCAGGCCCAAACCATCAAGCGCCGCAAATATTCATCATCACTACATAGTATAAAACAAAGTCGCTTGCGCTGTCTGTCCCTATGTATGCTTAAATCTTTAAAACTACGCAACGGATTTTGATGCGGTTTTTTTTAATAGATAGAGTGATTCTTAAGGAAGGTTTATATGTATAATACATTCCACGCGGGCGACGCCGCGGGCGGGTCGCTAGTTATTAAATAATTACGAATTTGTGGCACTTGCAGTGGAGACCATGGGTCCTTGGTCAGCCGATATGAAAAGCTTTATTAAGGCCCTGTCATCCCGGCTCATAGACACCTCCGGAGATCCTAGAGCTGGTGCTTATCTCTTCCAAAGGATTGGGCTAGCTATCCAGAGGGGTAATGCAGCCAGTGTCATAGGGACCATGCCGCGAGTCGACATGCTAGAGGGAGGTTCTTTTTATAGTTGTGATTATTATTTACATCTTTAATATTTGAGTAGCTTAGTTTTTTTAATTTGAGTAGCTTAGTTTAATTTCTTTGATCACTAATTCAAAATTAAGTAGTATTTATTTCGTAATCGTCTACTTTTACACGTCAAAGATCTACCAACCCTTCCCGAGAGACGACTGCTGTATCACAAATTATATTTTCTCGCTTGTCGCACAGTGCATCTTTATCGTTACTGACTAGATAGAAAGGGATATCCGAGCGACATTCATGTCGTGGTCCATTACACGTGACTAAACTGTTATTAGCTACTGAAACTCGAGCATCAAATTTGGTATGATTATATAACAAACACTGAAGAAAAACAACAAATACTTGCTTGCGCTGATTCATTTCAAAATCGAAATCGAATTCTGAAAACCCTCGGTACGCGAGTCCGAATCACGCTTGGTTGTTTTTTTGTGTTTGTAACAGTGTCGGAAGTCTACACTGAGCATAGTTCGACTCGCTCTTTGCCGATTTTTCGAGTTAGTCTAGTACAAACAGCCACACAGAAGGACAAAAGTCAGAAGATGTAGAAAGAGATGAATGTAGATTTTACATAAGAATCTCATGTGCACGACAGAGACAGTTTATCTCTGTTTGTCTTCATTGGTCACTCAGCTGTGTGGGTGATTGTACTGTCCCTAGAATAATAATCACATAATAAACAGGGTGGAAAAAAATATGGGCCCTGGAGGTGAACTGCCTTAAATCCTTAAGTTAGATAATTTTACATTGTTTTTACACTCCTATATTTGTTTCCACCCTGTATAATAACTAGGTATGTGCACAATAATGTCTTTTATTTTTCGTAATTACAGGTATTGGCCATCCGCTTCCTCCAGGTGTTCGCAGCTTTGTTGATTATAAGTACATCTGCTTTGTATTGGTATCACGAACCCACCGTTCCAGGGAATAGGTCTCTATTGATGTAAGTTTCAGTCGCACGGATCTCACACAAATTAACCTAAGTAGTCTTAAACTTGGCCCTAGGCTCGTACTATGGGTACTAGACAACGATAAACTTGCTTATATGGAGAAATACATACTTAAGTACCTATAATGAAAGAAGATTGACGAAAGAGATATACAGATCGAAAGTGAGCGGAAGGTTCGGAAGGGGCCGCCCTAGGCGTACTTTTTCGAATCAAATCGGAGAAATACTGGAAAAGGGCCGAATCTTAGGTAAGTACCCGAAACCGACGTGCGAGCATGACTCGATGTATGAATGTTGAAGAAGCGAAAGAAATTTGTCAAGATCGTAGCAAGTGGAAAGAAGTGGTATCTGCCTACCCCTCTGGGAAACAGGCGTGATTTAATGTATGAACGAAAGTATATAGAAAATATCTAAGACTCAGAAACAAATCGTCGGTGAAACTGCAAAACCGCGTAAGTATTGTTTTAAATACGGAGCAAAATGCACCTTTTTAATAAGACGGTAAGGTTTATTTTGCCCTATCATAAATTTGTTTGTTACGTGGGTTTGCAGTATCACCGACGAAATCCGTGACATTACTATAGGTAGCATAGAGGCATTTTATTTTAGTCTTTCGGGTTGGGAAAATGTGGTTTGCAAATGCCTTACTTGCTATCAGCCTCCCATGTACCTATGCTCCATCCACTCAATGGCACTTGGCTGGATAACGTTTTACGTACGTTGCAAAGTCGACGAGCTCGTACCATCGCAGGGCTTTATATAGAGTCCGCAATGGACCCGAACTGTCACCAAATTAGGGATACTACTCGTTTGCCTAATGTCATAAATAACGGTATCTATTATTTTATCAAAACCTATCAACTAACGTATCATTCCGCTGAGTCTTCTTTTTTTTTTGGTACTCACAAGTTTAACCTAACGTAACGTTACAAACATAAACTCACGCCTTCATTTCCAGAGTGGGGTAGGCAGAGCTAAAGAATTACCTACAACTTTAAAAACTTGTTGATAATTCAGTAACCACATTTTGCACAAATAGACTAAGATGTTTACCAGCGTATTAGTGACAGGTTGCAAGCCCATCGCCTTGTAGTACTACAAGCCTTTATTCCCTTAGTCGCCTCCTACGACATCCACGGGAACACACGGAGTGGCACTATTCTATCCCGACAACCACACGTGTGTACAACGTAATTAATGTTTAAATTATCCTGAAATTATCATAGTTTCAACAGATAATAACATTCGATGAAATAAAATTCGATGAAACAATCGATGAAGAGAAATTCGATAAAATGATTGAAAAACATTTACAGGGTGTTATCGTCTTTGCTGCACTTGGCGACAATAATTCCACTCTTCTGCTACATACATGAGGCGACAATGCGGCCTTTTAACGTTATGTTCCTGGTGGCGTACCCCCTGACCACCACATTTGTTCTGGTGGTCATTACCAGTGGGTATTTACAAGTATCCCTTGAGGTAAGTGGTTGTCACGCTTTTATTTATCTTTATGTGGTAGTTTGGGTCAAATCTGGTGATTGAGCTAAAATTCTGAATAAGATAAAGATGAAAGATAAAAGATGTTATATAAAACCTGAATTTAAAATAAAAATATGATGCGTAGTTGAGCAGGAAAACGTGTCGAAATACAGAATTATTGCAAAAGCAAATAAATATAATCGTAGAAATAACCTATTTACCTATTAGTACGGAATCCGAATAGGACCTTCACACAGCTGTTTATTCGATAAAAAGTATTTTATATCAAATTTAATATGGTTAGTAATATAATAATTATGTCGAATAGTTTGGCTGAAAAAATTCAGTCCAGTAGGTATAGTATAATTAATAATAAAAAAAAGGACTTTCAAACAAAAAATTGCAATTACTTACTTGCAATTAAAAGTTAAAACTAAACAGTTTCACCGACGATATATTCGTATGCCCCATGACGGCGCAATATTATGGTGTCTTAATTCTGATGATGGGAGTTCACAGATGGCAATAGGATCTTTGTCATACTTGAGGTAGACTATCCGCCATCTTTGGTCTAGATGGTAGAACTGTGTAAAAAAGAATTTTATTTAACCGTGATCGAATCAGAAATGAGGAAATCATCGACATAGCCCAGCAAATTGCGAATCTTAATTAGCAGTGGGCGGGGCATGTTGCTCGTAAAACTGATGGCCGTTAGGGCGAAAAGTTGGCAGGCCTTCCACAAGGTGGTCCGACGATCTGTTGAAGATCGCAAGAAGCCGATGGATGCCGGACGTCGTGGATATCCTCAAGAAAGGTCTGTGTCCAGCAGTGGTCTTTCGGCTGATATGATGGTGATGATGATGATGATGATGATGATGACAGGGACTTATTATAAATTGGACTAAATTTGTAAGATTGCCACCTATAGGGCTTTCTCACGTTACCATATCTAGACAAGATGCGTAACTATCGTGTATACTGAATGGACGTACGAGTAAGCTCTCGACGTCACCTTCGGCAGCTTACGTAAATTCTATGACATTTCGAGAAATAATGTTTTCGCAAATGCATCTTGTCTCGGTTCTCTATTCTACAGGGCAAAACGATATGCCTTTGACATGCTGTTGTATTAGAATAGAATAGAATAGAATATAATATAATAATTATTTATTTGCAAGAATATGGTAATTACAGCTGGTGTTAACATAACAATGAGTACAGCATAATTCTACCGACAATATTGCGAACGTTATGTTATGACTTATAATAGGTCATATTTACTTGACAGTTATGGGAGCAGAGTAAAAAACGATACGCTAATACGTCAAAGGCAGTAATAAAGAATAGAGGACCGATAGATAAACTATTTGGTCGAGTGGACTCGAGTTGGTTAAGTAATATTATTGGGATTAATAAAACGTATTTTACCCTTGTTATAGACTTTGAGAAATTAGTTTCAAACCAATTTTACGAAAGGAATTTCAAAGTTTACTAAGGTGGTCAAATTGTTTTACAATTTTACAGTTCTGCTTCGCGTGGTGTTGCTACACGATCATGATGCTGGGGCAGCTGATCTTCAGTGTGTTCTGTCTCCACACCAGCTTGGAGTACAGGATGAGGAGTGCCATGCTCCTCGCTGCCGCCCTGACGATCGTTACGTTTGGTAAGTTGAGAACATACATACATACATTAAACCACGCCTGTTTCCCAGAGGGGTAGACAGAGACCACTTCTTTCCACTTGCTACGATCTTGACAAAAAAAGAACTTGACACTTTCAAACTCAAACTCACAACATTTATTTGACAAACACACTGCAACGACTGCAACACAGCGACTTAGAGTTTACACGATAAAAACTTATTGCTTTTGAATGACGTGTTATGTTCTTGTAAACGTTTTGATAGCTATTTACATGACAGTAATGGTAGCCGAGTTAACACTAATACTTACTATAACACTTTAAGGGCAATATGGTTTTACCCAGAATACATGCCCAGACATAGTACAAAAAGCAAGATTAGAGCAAAGAGTTTGCGTGAAACTGTTGTCATTCTCAAATTCATACATTACTGTTGTCCTGCCAATTACGTCGAGCCCTTTTTTCTGTTCGGAACTACTACTGATACTGAAAAATGAAAAGTGAAAACTGAAAAATGTTACAACATGTCCTAATTATGTCCCTAAGTTTGTGTATGTTTCCATGTATTTAAGTATATACATTTAGGGAATGCAATCTCGCGAGAATGTCTTGAAAAAAAAAAACATTTGCACTGTTGGCTTGTCCCCTTCTGGAACACCTTTTCCAATGATCAACTTTTATATATGTACATTGCTCTTACAATATTCTAGTGATTATAGAGATTGTTTTTCACTTTCTTCTTTTTTTTTACTGCAGTCGGGGTTCTGTTTATCTTTGCATAATTTCACACTTTCATTTTTAAATAATCTTAACATTTACGTAGGTACGTACAGGAATGGGCTTATGTATGAGCTTTAATTTGAGACCTATGGTATACATTATTTTTCTCAGTATTTTCATCGTTGTCAAGTACAAGACATAGTGCAAGCCTAGATCTTAGTAAGGACTAGGTCAACTTGAGTGATATAAATACAAATATACATACATATAATCACGCCTCTTTCCCGTAGGGGTAGGCAGAGATCACTTCCTTCCACTTGCTACGATCCAGACAAACTTCCCTCTCTTCCACACTCATAAGTCTCTTTATACACGTGCGTCGGTACAGAGTCTCCTGACCTGGCCCTTTCTTAATAAGTACGTCCCCGATCTGATCGTGGAACATTTGCCTTGGCCTTCTCCTTCCAACATTCCGATTTACTCTTGCCTCATATTATATCTGTTTTGTTAATCTCACTTCATCCATTCTCTCCAAGTGACCAAACCACTTCAGCATTCCTTTATTAATCCTTGTCACTACATCTTCTTTTACACCACAACAATCTCTTATAACACACAAACTTAACTTGTGGTAACTTTAGTGGTTGATGTTGTAATATATTTTCTAGCTATAAGTTATATTGTACCGTTTGTTACCCTAATAAACATTAAAACATTAAAACACACATTCTTTTGAGTGACATTGTCCCTTGATATTTATTTGGTTTTGTTTGCAGGCTTGTGCGTTATATGCTTGGCTTCAAGTTATTATGAATCCTATTACTTGGGATTCTCAATTCCATGGCTGTGTTTCTTCACTCTGCTGGTCTTTGGGGAGTGTGCACAAACGCAGTATCAGTTGACAGTTATGACGAGTGAGGAGTACCACAACCGCCTCACCCCGGCAGACTTCATCACTGGGACTCTTTATACATACATGGCTTTTGGTTATAATTATTCGAAGTATTTGAAAAGATTCACATCAAAAGTATGTAGTTTTTTTGAATAATATCCCAATTTAATATGTGAAACGTGTATATTTAGATATTCCATCGGTTAATAAACAACTTTTTGTCTAATTTCACTTTGCCTAACAACGTTACGCATGATTAACAGATTGTCGAATATCATTTCATCGAAATATACTTAGTATCAATTTCACGAAACGATGTTAACATCCTGTGGTTAACCACTTAACAGAAGATTAGACCGTTAACATGTGTCAAAATGTATGAACTAACAGTCGATTAACATTGATTAAATTTAACATCGTTTGGTGAAATTGGTATTTAACCTTTGTTTGACTTTCGTTTTCGGCTTACAGCCCTCCTAGGTGTATCTTACGGGTTAGGCGAAAACCGCTTCAAATATATTTTTTGATACATTAATTTATTACAATCACTTTTTATCATTAGATATCTTTTAATTGTTGTTATTTATTCGAAAATGCCAACCCAAAAAAATAATCATGTCATCCATAAAATGTCTTCTAAATAAATAAAGATATTAAAGAAAAGCATTGGGTCAAATACAAAAATTATGAAATTGGTCTCTTAAAATTACTAGTCTAGATTATATGGATAAGATTATTCTGTGTTAGTGATAAGAAACTCGACTGAATGTTAAACTAAAGTCTTGAGTCTTAAGTTAAGTTAAAAAATAAGACAATACACATGATTTTAAGTAAATAAAAAGTGTCATACTATCTAAAGTTCGTTTTATTTAAGATTGCGCCTAGCGTCCAGTGGCGCCCCCTCATTACTATTATTGTGTTTTTTTAATAAACAAAAGTATTGTCTGGAAATCGACGGATGATTTTTTGAATTTTATGAATTTTGAAAATTTATAGGGTTTATAACGTAACTTAATAAAAATAGAGATTGTCATCCAGTTTAGATGTTTGGCTTACCGTATTATTTACTATGAACAGATAATGGGTGTAAAAAAAACATTGCGATACTTTTTTTTTACAGCTAGTTGAAATTGATTCGAAAACACATTAATAGAAATAAGGGCGCCACTGGACGGACGCTCGGCGTAGTCTTCCTTAACTAGGTAAGTAATTAGTACAATTGTATTGTCACCCCTGAAATTCAATAACAAGATGATCTAAGGTGGAGTATTTCTATTGCAACTATATGGTTATTGCAAAAGACTTAAATAACTACCCTAGAATCACTGTTCCGAACAACTACAAGCGTGATATTGTATTTCTTAGTAGGTATAGAAGAACAATACCGCTTTCGAGCTTTATACCTACTCGTATAGTTGTGGTATCGTGTCAATCCACGTGCCACATGCTGATTTCCAGTTTTTAGGGTTCCGTACCCAACGGGTAAAAACGGGACCCTATTTAAGACTCCGCTGTCCGTCGGTCCGTCTGTCTGTCACCAGGCTGTCTCACGAACCGTGAAAGCTAGACAGTTGCAATTTTCACTGATGATGTATTTCTGTTGCCGCTATAACAACAAATACTAAAAACAGAAATTATAAATATTTAACCGCGGCTCCCATACAACAAACGTGTTTTTTTATAGATAATGGTGGCCTCGTACTTGGCTGGTTTTTTTTTGTGGCTACAACAATCCGCTAATTGTAAGGCAAATCACGCCCTCATGTCTCCGTTTGGATTGAAGGACAACTTTTCACTAATCGCCGTAACCAAATGTTCCAAGTAAGTCCTTGACCGTTTTCCTCACCTTAGTCTTGCTTTTCCGCCTCATTTTGCATTTATTGCAGTTTTACCCGCCCCAACTTACCTCCTATCATAAATCCCAAGTCGCCGAGCGAACATGAGCGAATGAACGAGCGTCGTCTACCACCATCGCGACCATTTGATTGGCAGACCTCCGTGCCGCAATCTCCTGCCATCCAAAGAGAATATACCTCTACGTTATGGCTGTATTACCGTGACTTGCTCGGGTTTTCCGATAGAAACACAAGGACGGAAAGTGCCTCATTTTACTCCTAGGAGTAAAAAACCATATGAAACACTTTTCGTCCATGTCCATATTGTTTTTTAAAAGTGCTCTCTGTTGCGTATAAAATCGAAAGGACCATGAAAAAAATCCCGTGGATACACCCAACTTGTGGGTGGGGGCGTTTGGTGCGGCGGCGGGGCTCTGCGGTTTTCAAACAAATATACTCTCCGAATAATTATAATCATGTATTTGTATCAGTTCCTCGCATTGTTTGAGAAAAGCATTACAATAATGTACTATTAATTTTATACCTTAACCGAGGCAAGAAACATATTCCCGGGAAAACGAAAATTTTCTCGTTTTTTTTTTCCATGTTTTTGCATATAAACCGATCTAGGACAACATTTTCCCGGGAAAATTTCCACTGGATTTCAGTTCAGTACAATGGTCTGAAGCTATGGTTTCAGTTTTCGGTAAGCCGTCCCTTACACCCTGTATGTGTACCTATACAGGGTGTAAGGGACGGCTCACCGAAAACTGAAACCAACGAGAAAATGTTCGTTTTCCCGGGAAAATTTCCACTGGATTTCAGTTCAGTACAATGGTCTAAAGCTATGGTTTCAGTTTTCGGTGAGCCGTCCCTTACACCCTGTATATCAACACCCTATTTCATTTACGTTTAGTCGTGGCCATTGCTATCGTAGTATTTGAGGTTCTGAACCTTTTTCACCTGACCCCCTACGAGTGATAAAAATCTGTAAAATATCTTGAAAGGAAAACTATATAAGTGTTTATACTGAAGTATACCTTCTAAAAATCATCTAAGACGCACCTAACCAGTTTAAATTGAAAATTTGTTTGTAGACAGTTTTTTGTGTTTGCAGTAACGGCTTCGGAACTCTACACTGAGCATGGTCAGACACGCTCTTGCCCGGTTTTTTTAAATCACGTTTTGTTTTCTGAATTTGGTCGTTAGTTCGATTGTGTTAGATGTTGTTTAGCTTGCATCTTGTTGTTTGTGTTGCAGAGAGATCAGTTGTGGTTTGACCGTGTGTGAGAAATGTCTGCTGCGAACAGTGAGTAGTGTTTTAACCCCTGACAAAAGAGGAGGGGTGTATAATGATATTAATGATTGACGTGTACATCTGTGCATCTGTGTGACTCTGAGATGGTTCTTGTCATCAAATACTGAATCTGATGAGATAGTCAATAAGGAATTGGGAACCTCCTCAAATATTATGGGAATACATATAGCTATTTTGGTGTTTTTAATAATAAGTATAGCATTTGCATTTAGAAAGTAGGTATCATTTAGTGAATTGAAATTGATGAAGGAGATCATAGATGGCCAACGGAACTCCTCAATCTAGAAATTATGCTAGAAATTATTACTTAAAAAAAAACAAACCTCGTGCGATTCGGCCTCGCACACAAAGAGTTCCGTGTTATTCTCCTCTAATTTTGTTTTATTATTTGTTGTAGTGGAAAATGTGTCAATAGACAAACACTGTAAATTTCAATTGTCTAAATATTCCGGTTCATGAGACAGCCCGCTGGTAGACTTAGTTGTAGGGTCCCGTTGGCTCCCTTTGGGTACGAAACTCTAGGAAGTTCTCTAAACTATGAAGAAAAGTTAACGTTTGCAACGCGTTTAGCCCTACCTACGAAGCTATCGGTCCGGGCAAATATTTGTGGTTAGCTCGAGTTTGTTCCTGAGTCTTGGATGTTTTCTACGTATTTAAGTTAGTATGTATTTATTAATAAAAGTATATCGTTGTCTATATACACTCTCGGTCAAATAATACGGGTCAAAGTGCGTTTTTCATACAAACGAGGCTATTTTGAAGCCTTGGTTCTAGGGCAGGGGTTGTTTTGAGTGAGGTTTAATAGTGGATACTCTGAGGTTCAATAGAGGAGGTCAAAAGTGCTTAAGATACCTAACTGATCGCACAATCAGGTAACACCACAGCGAGAGAGTTTGGCTCAGCATTCGGATTTCCTTACATTATATTGCCATTTTAGATGTTTTTCTGAACATGCACAATTCCGGCGTTAGCCGCATATTCAATCAGTTGGGTATCATAGCCACTCTGAAAGTCTTGTATCGATGCTCGGGGTGTCCATCATCAGATTTCACTAGAAGCATCTCTTTGCAAGGAACCAACGCTTCAAAATAGCCTCTTTAGTATGAAAAACGCACTCTGACCCGTATTATTTGACCGCGAGTGTAGTACCCAGAGTACAGACCACGAAGATATGTATCCAATGTGTCTCCTTATTGCATTTAATAAGGTCCAAAAGTGGATACATCTTTTGTAGTGGACTATGTATAAGCCTAGATCTGGGGACCAGGTCAGATTAACCCCAGTGTCTTTTTTATAAATTGCCTTTTTACCCCAGGAGTTACCCAAAATGGCAATTATGTGGTATTCGTATTTTTTTATGCCAAGAGTCAGGAATTTAACATGAGTTAGGTACTGCTTGGAAAATGACCCTTTAATGACTGTCTAAAATGACTGTGATATGAAGTTATACACCACCATTCACTGCCTGAGTAAGAATAAGGATAAGAATATTTTTTTTTAAGTAAAAACGACAAATAACTTTAGCATAGCTGTATCTCGTTCACTCACGGAAGGTTAACATTACACAATAAGACTATTCCTTAGTAATTCGATTAACAGACTCCATTTTTCTATGTAGGAACCTGTCTAGATGTTTTGCTATTTTAGTCCCATTACCATTTAATTTGCAGGCCAGAATCAAGGGGGGTATCTCCAAGATGGTACTGGTAACCCACAGGGTACCCCCCAGCCCGCATACCCTCTGCAGCCCGGGTACCCTCCGCAGCCCGGTTATCCAACTGAGCCCGGTACCCCGCCTCAGCTTGGCAACCAGGCTGGGCATGACGGTGAAGTAAGATTCAAATTATTATTGTTTATTTACTTAACCCTCTGCGACTGACGTGAGGTCTATCAGACGTCGCCAAAAAAAAATCGCCGTATGCGGTGATATAGCTCTGAATCGCTCAGTACCTTCTTCTAACGACTCGCGGCATTGTAATACCAGATTTTTTTACCTTATTCAAGTAAATTACATTTTTTATTTATTTAAAAGCTACATTTACACAATATATACATGTTTATTATTAATTCTGCATTAAAATTAAATAATCATGCTATACACTAAATAAACAATACTTATCATTGAACCATTAGTATTTTTTCTATATTTTATCAAAAATGACGTCTGTCAGACTCCACCTCAGTAGAATGTTTCTAAAAAAGTCACCACAGTTGCAGAGGGGTGTGTTTCTGTCAAAAACTGTTTGATAGCTTTTAGTAAAATCTAAGACATGTTAGAGCACATTTAAGAGCGGATATACATCTGTCTGCTATCGAAACTAGCGAACTCATCCATTGTGCGTCCGTCCGGGTTGGTACCACCATCTTATCCATTAACCTACCGCCAAGCAGCAGTGTTCGCATTGTTGTGCTCCGGTTTGGGGATAAGACAGCCGGTGAAATGAGTATCATAGAGGCATTCCATCTTAGTACTCAGGGTTGGCAACGCATTTGCAGTCTTGTGAATGCGAATGTCTATGGGTCACAGTTTCCACTTACCATCAGGTGGCCTGTGTGCTCGTTTGCCATCCCATGCCATAAAATAAATAAATAGAAGATTATAAAGTAAAATAACCCGTTATGAGATAATGTAGGCTGGTGAATTTCGCGTGTTATCATTGCATTGCTATCAAGCGTTAGATTTTTTGCCAAAAAATCGAGCCTGGAGACTTTCAAACATATGCTATTTGGAACGAATATAGAGGATTTGCATCAAATCAGATCTGAGAAACGAGACAAGATGGACAACACATTGCTAGGGCAAACGAGTTTCGAAAACTGTCAAATTGTGTGGAATTGACATAATCACCCGACGCGAACGTTCGAGCATCCTATATGAATATAGTATATTTACGAAAGCGATAACGTTCTCGCATCGCAAAGCATCTTCTCCGCATCAACGAATTACCTACTAGCGGATAAAACATACGCAGTGGAATTTAGCTTTGGTCGTCAATAAATATTTTCCTTGCTATTCCGGTTATATTATAGCAATCAAAAGTTTTGACCCTTTTTTCATTATAGTTTTATTGTAAAGTAATGTTAAATTGATGGTTTTATTTATAATTTAAGAGTATATTATCAATCAACGTCAAGTAACAAAAAACTATGGCGGTATTAGCGACATTGACCTTAAACAAATTAGCTGGGAGTGCGGACATTCCTAGAGTGTTGAGTTTTTATATCTTGCTTAATATTTTGATCTTGAAAAAACTCCCGCGTGATGGGTGCGGCGTTTGCTGATAGCTGATCAAAAACCATATCGTGTTATGACATCCGAGCAGTATGTTTAAGCGGAATATTTATTTTCCATTCCTAAAAAATAAATAGAATCGCCAATCAATGGTCCCTTGAAATATCGAAACTCATTTCATAGAACGATTCACTTCGCCGAATTTCCATTTCATCGACAGGCAAATGCCTGTGGGAATCCACGTGCAGGAGCTTTATTTTTATTGTGGTCACAAGTCTAACCTAACCTAACCTACGTAACGAATGCTTTAGAGACCCTGAAAACTATAAGGTTTCAGCAGAAATTAGTTTTCGATGAAATTAAATTCGGTGAAATGACACATTCTATGAAATGTTTGTCGTTATTTCAAGTGGATACCGAATAGGTACATTGATTTTCATAGACAGCCGGCTTAAAAAAATTAGTCGAGACAACAAAACGGCACGATCTTGCATAGAGGAAAATCCTGTTAAACATCATAACATTCCTAAAAACTCGTCTGCGATAGCAATAGCTATTTAACGAGTAGTAGGCTCCTGCTGCCTCACTCCCATATTATTTATTGGGCTCCGTACCAAAATTATATTATAAAATTATTGAAGCTATCAACTTGAAATTTGGCATAGTTTTGTATAACTTGCTCGCCCGCATCTGTTGTTAGTAACTATGGCGGTCTGTACACGTATAGTTCGGACCGCGGGAAACGCCACGCGCCGTTTCAATCTTCGTTCTGAACCGTACGTGTAAATGCAACTGTAATAGTAAAATAGTAAAAAAATACGCCTTCGTTCCCACAGTGGGCTTGAATTACCTACAACTCTAAAAACTTTTTGATAATTCTGTAACCACATTTTGCACAATTAGGCTAGGATCCCATCGCCTTACAGAAACTGAAAAATGTAGAGTCATGTGGGGTAACTGTGCGCAGGGGGTAAGTGTGCGCAACCCCTTTGTTTAGGAATGGGGAGGGAGAAGTTTGTGATATGTGTCGACAAATTAAAGTTATGTTAGTAGAGAATTAGTTTATGCGAGAAAAACCCAGATGGTGTCATTAGTTCACTTATGAAAATATTCAGAATCCGAAGCTGTAAAGGTAAAATTTGCTGTCATGGCGAAAATTGACACGAGTAATGATCTTTATATCTGTTAAAAATGTATTCAAGTCTTTTATTTTGCATATCATTTGAAGCTATATTATGTCTCAATAAAATGAGGTAAGTTTGATCAAAATCAGTCTGCTAAGAATATTAAAAAAACCACAAAGTTCTCTTAACTGCGGACACTTACCCGCAGTATGGGTAAGTGTGCGCATTTTGAGCTGGTTAAATTAAGGTGATTTTTCTTCGAAGTGGCAAAGTTTTATTGATAATTTCTTGATTAAATCATTACCTAAATAAATACTGTGCTAGATACATATTTTCATTTTTCTTTCATGCTTATAATTTGATTTTGATCCTAGCTTGAAAAAAAAGTGCGCACACTTGCCCCACATGACTCTACCTTTTTATCTCATCGGCATTGTGAAAATAGCGAAAAAGGAACAGCTTTCGATTTCCTTGACATTTAAGTACATTTGGGGGCATGGCAGATCATCCGCCAAGAACAGATCCGTCAGTGGTTTATTTCTATGGTTACAGGCGTTACAGCCAGCTGGGAAGTCGAAACCGGAAGCCGTGGATCTCGGCGAAGACGGCGAGGTCAAGGAGTTCGATTTTAAAGACCAGAGCATCCGGAGGCCGTTTGTACGGAAGGTGAGACATCATAGGGCTCATTCTTTAACAGACTGCCAAGAATCTGTTGCAACCCAGTTTTTAAAAACCGGCCAAGACCGAGTTAGAGTACGCCCAGTTTAGGGTTCCGTTTATACGAGCTTGGTCGACCAACACGCGTCAAATTGTAAAAGCGTACACTGTTATAGTTTTCCGTTTATTCTCACATATCCAAAAACAACCGTTTAGCTGGTAGGGGGAGAGAAGAACCTTGACTCTAACAATTACCAAATTAAAGCTTAATATTTCGCAAACGGATCAACTGGATCTAAAAATTTTATTCACATAAACCGACTATTTTCGAAAAGACCCCCATAGTAACGACGCGTTTAGCCTGAAAGTAGTGACCTTGCCTACGAAGCTAGCCGTTCCGTGTTCGATTCCCGGTCGGGGCAACTATTTATGTGATGGATGAGCGTGAGTATTTGTTCCTGAGTATTGTAGGTTTTCTATATTTTTTACGTATTTATTTCTCTATATGGGTATAGTATATCATTATCTAGTACCCATAGTACAAGCCTAGAGCTTAGTTTGGGTCTACGTCAACTCGTGTGAAATTAGCTATTCCATTTATTTATATCACAACACTTTCCTTCAGGTGTTCTTCTGCCTCATGTGCCAGCTCCTCATCACGCTGGGCTTGATCATCCTCTGCATCTACTACCAGGGCATTAGAGAGTGGTTCAAACGCAAGCCGTGGATGCTGTAAGTAGCAGATGGTAGCAGTCTAGTAATATGTAAAAGAGTACTATAGTCTTATTTTTATGTATAGTCAGGGTAAAAAAAAGGTTCGTCACTTTTCGACTCTATTACAACGCTGTTAAGGTCCAAAAGTGACGATCCTTTTTTTACCCTGACTGTACATACATACATACAATCACGCCTCTTTCCCGTAGGGTAGGCAGACAAACTTCCCTCGCTTCCTCCACACCCATAAGTCTCTTCATACACGTGCGTCGGTTTAGCCTCGTAAGGCCCAGTGTGCAACAGGATGTACATAATCAAGGCAATTTACTTTGAACTCTGTTCCAAAAAGAATAAGGTTTATTTTCCTGTGTTCATAAACTGAAAATGGAATTTTCGAACAATCGCAATTGAACTTTATTCCCTTGATTGTAGATTCAAAGTCCCAGTTACAAAAAACTCCCATTTTGCAGTATGGTAGGCCTTACGAGGTTAGAGTCTCCTGACCTGGCCCTTGCTTAATACGTCCCCGATCTGATCGTGGAGCGTTCGCCTTGGCCTTTCCCTTCCAACATTCCCAATTATTATGTTTACTATGTATTTACATACATACATACATAAACTCACGCCTTCATTCCCAGAGTGGGGTAGGCAGAGCTACAGAATTACCAAGCACTCTTAAATAAGTTGTTGATAATTCTGTAACCACGTTTTGCACAATCAGGCTAAGATGTTTACCAGTGTATTAGTGACAGGTTGCAAGCCCATCGCCTAAGAGTACTAGAAGCCTTTATTATTCCCTTAGTCGCCTCTTACGACATCCACGAGAAGACATGGAGTGGCACTATTCTAACCCGGCAACCACACAGGTAAACTATGTATTTAAGTAACGTACGTCTTTTCTCTATACATACATACATAGATACATAAACTCACGCCTTCGTTCCCGGAGAGGGGTAGGCAGAGCTACAGAATTACCTACAACTCTAAAAACTTGTTGATAATTCTGTAACCACATTTTATTTCTATGTATACAATATTGACTACTTACTTACATTCTGCCTGCTATTGGCAACTATCAGAGCTGAAAAATGCTATTTCTCCGCTCCAAATACATTGGTGCTTAAATCTGGTTGAAACGGCCAACCCAAACTGCATATGTATTATAAGGAATGACCGAAATATAGTATTTTTGCGTACTATATATTTCTTTAATAATATATAGTACACAAAGTCAAAATATAGTACAATACTATATATTATAGTACGGTTGGCAACCCTAGGTATAACGCTGCCCCCGTAAGCAAATAGGCAGCATCCCAAAATCAATAACCAAAGCAGTTTTAGTTCTCTTAGTAATAATAATAAGGTTGATATTGCTACAGGAGTTTTATCTGACTTACTGCGTATTAGCTTAGGAGGGCAAAAAGGTGTTGATGGAATTTCATATCCATTCTCAATATTAAAATCTCAAGACTGCTATCCGAAGACTGCAAACATGTAACCAATCCTGAAGATTAAGATGGAGAGCCTGAAGGGTCCCTCGCTAGCACCATCTTCAACTAAGCCTTAACCTACTACAATAGTGTTTGCATTGTTGTGTCCCGGTAATAATAATAATATATTTATTGGCCAAATAACAATACATTATGGCAGCACTTCACTTGGCCATGTTTGCCAAATACTGATCTTACATCTCTTACATTTGACATACCGAATGAAAGAGAGGGAACAAAAATATTTGACAAATAACCACCAAGTGAAGTGCCATCATTACATTTAGCAAGTCAGGTTTGGTACATAATTCCCTTAAAAATAAACATGCATCTATATCTATTACTTATCTTATAACATTTATAGCTGTAATAAACATTTAATTCTAAGTAGATCCATGTATTCGTTGATGGAGTAAAATGGGTTTTGTTGACAGAATACTTTCATTTTCTTTTTAAAATCATTAAGTGACAACTCAGTTACCTTGCAGGGCAGTAAATTGTACATATAATTTTTTAGTGGAATCCCTTGTTTATAATATTTCTTAGTCCTCGTTTTAGGTATGCATAACTTATGTTTATTTCGTGTGTTAAATTTGTGGACGTCTTCCTTTGTTTTCATAATGTATTTTTGTGTATGGATTTCTACCAAGCTATTAAATATGTACAAGGAAATAACTGTCATTATTCCATCCTTTTTGAAGTATTTCCTAGCGGATTCGTACCTGTGTAAATTATGCATTATTCTGATTGACCTTTTTTGTAGTTTCAGCACTTTTTGGATGTCTGATCCATTTCCCCAGATATTTATTGCATAGCTTATATTTGCATGTATGTAGGCATAGTACGTCATGGTCAAAGATTTTTTATTAATTAGTTGTTTTAGTTTAATAAGAGCGTAGTTACCGCTTGCAATTTTTTTACAGATCTTGTCAATGTGTAATTTATGGCTAATATTACTGTCAATTTCATAACCTAAAAATGTTGTATTTGTTCTATTAGTTATTCCTATGTCATCTATGTCCTCAATTTCATTTTTATGTTTCATTGTATAATTTATTAGTGTAGTTTTTCCTGTGTTGAGCATTATACCGTTGGCGTCAAACCAATTTTTTAGTGCAAACAGGCATCTTTGATTTTATTTTTTGTGTCAGGTAGGTTAGAGCCTTTGATTCCCACGTGAGTGTCATCAGCAAATAGTATCACAAGTGAATTTTGAGGTAAGCAAGCTGGCAGGTCGTTGATGTAAATCAAAAACAATACAGGACCGAGTATAGACCCCAGAGGCACACCAACATTTAGTTGGACCTCGTGAGATTCAACTCCATTTACACTGACTATTTGCGTTCTATTTTCAAGGTAGCTTTTGATTAAATTAAATTCAACACCACAAAAATAAGCTAGCGCACTTTTGTGATTCATCCATACCCTTTAAGACAAATTCGGTAACAGCGTTAAGTGCCATTGTGGTACATTTGTTTTTCCTAAAACCAAACTGATTTTGGTTGAAAATTTCATACATGTCAAAGTGCTATAATACTTCGTCCTTAATGATTGTCTCTAATATTTTTGATATCGCAGGAAGAATACAAATGGGTCTATAATTATTTGGGTCGTCTTTCTGATTTTTGTTATGAATCGGAATTATTTTTCCTAGTTTAAGGCAAGATGGAAATATTCCTTGACTAAGACAACAATTCACTATATTCAGTATATAAGACTACCGGTAAAAAAAATAACTAGGAGAGATAGAGGCGTTCCACCTTAGTCCTCAGGGTTGGCGATGCATTTGCAGTCCTATCGTTGTAGTCTTAAGAATGCAAAAGTCTTAAAGTCATAGATCAGATCCCGCTTAGGGCTCGTTCACATGACGTCCGGTTTTGTAGGATCCTCCGTGCCTGTAAAACCGGAGTCCGTGTGGACATACTATTTGTTTTTTTGGGCGCTCGCCCGGTTTTTTGCAGGATTCTTGTTTCGAGTTTGTGTGAATGCAAGTATAGAAATACTGTTGCCACTAAATCGGAGCCGGCATTTTATCGGACGACCGGACCAATTTGCAGTCGCAAAATCGGATGACACATTTGGCAGGATCCGTTTAATCGCCGGATTCTGGGACCGTACGCGCTTCTGTGAACGCGTGAATTGAAATCCTACATACACATACATACATACCTTCACGCCTGTAATCCCAGAAAGTGGGGTAGGCAGAGCTACAGAATTACAACTTCAAAAAGTTGTTGACAATTCAGTAACCACAATTTGCACAAATAGGCTAAGATGTTTACCAGCGTATTAGTGACAGGTTGCAAGCCCATCGCCTAACAGTACTACAAGCCTATATCGTCGGCTTAGAGTAAAAACCTGCTAAATCCTTTTTTAAGAATTAGCAGATTTGCACTTTATTTCATCTGGTTAAAGTGCAAATCTGCTAAATCCAAAAAACGGATTAAGCAGGTTTTCACTCTAAGCCGACGATATTCCCTTAGTCGCCTCTTACGACATCCTCGGGAAGACATGGAGTGGCACTATTCTAACCCGGCAACCACACGGGGATCCTATTGTTACTAAATCGGTTCCTAAAATTAAAGTTCCTGCAAAGAATCGGATGTCTCCTTGTGAACGGACTCTTACTAGCAGTTGGCCTGTGTGCTCGTTTGCTTCTCCTAAACATAAACCCGGTCACGCGCAAGTCAGACTCGCGCACCGAGGGTCCTAAGATATGTTTGGTAACCGCAAAAGAAAATACTCATTTTGTTATGAACTATGAACTTTGGTCCATTTTGACTAGACTAAGTTGTAGTACAGATTTTCAAAGTTCTTGTTTTTTCTCAAAAATTTAAAATAATGAACGATGAGGATGTTTTTTCCATAAAATATAAGTAATTGGGTGGATCAACTTTTCTTTGTAGCTCGTTGCCATGGCGACGTCTCCTGGGTCACTCTTTAAAACTATGATTTCAAAGGATATAAGTCTACTAAAAAACTGTTTCATTGGCAATTACACACCCATTCTTTTATGGCCTTTCTCCTGAGTGTGCTGGAAGTATATATTATAACATTTTTTCTAAGAAACTATATCACTGTTGTCTCCTGGCTTACGGGACAGAATAACAACAGAAAAAAGTTGATCCACCCAATTATATTATGTCAGGATTTTTTCCGATTATTTGATTAATAAACTTCGGAGACAAGGGGAGGAGGGAAGGAACGGTCATGCATGAAAATAAAATGTTGTGAAATGTGCAGATTGAGCCCTGTCATATGACAACCCATTTGCTATAATCAAACCACTTTCATTTATTTATATAATTTATTTCATTTTGTTTTTACTAAAGATAGATGCGGGCAAGTAAGTTGTACAACTATGCCAAATGTCTAGTTGATAGCATTTGTAGTTGCTGAGGAAACCTGCTGTGACATACAGACAGACAGACAACGAAGTCTCACCACAAATATTCTTTTTTTACCATTCTGGTACGGAACCCTAAATAAGGACGTCCACTCCTGGACATAGGCCTTCCCTTAAGATCTGCACGACGACTTTAGCTTTTGTACCCTTTTATCCAGGTGGGTGGCGCTGGGCACGATGCTGGTGACGGTGGTCGTGTTGGCATGCGGTGGCAAAGTGCGCCGCCAGGCGCCCAAGAACTTCATCAGTCTTGGCATCTTCACGGTGGCCGAGGGCTTCCTCCTCGGATTCATCGCCAGCAACAGGGCTCTGCCTCAGGCGGTGAGTCCCTTCTATACCCACCTATATCCTCCTTCTAGCTCCTTCCAGCTTCATATTATTGTAACCATAGTCCATGAACTCCATCTTCCTGAGCATTTATACGGTGGTCTAGAGCTCGAAACCATCGCCTTCGTCAAGGCTCCTCAGGCAGTGTCTTTACTATACCTTCCCAGCATCGTCTCATTGTAACTAACCATAGTTCATAAACTTCCTAAGTATTTGTCGACATCTATACGGTGGCCGAGAGCTTCCTGCTCGGAGCTATCGCCAGCACCAATACAGGGTTATTCTAGCTTCGTCTTTGCCTTATTTTAACCATAGTCCATGAACTTCATCTTCTTCGGCATCTTTACGATTGTCGAGTTTCCTGCTCGAAACAATCGCTAACGCAAAGGCTCCTGAGGCGGTGGTAACTCTCTGCTGCCTGCCGTTTGACAAAATTATGTTTGCCAAATGTATCGTTTCCCAACTTTGTCATTTGCCAACCCATTTTTTTTCCTGCAGCTGTAAATATTTCAGGATTTATTTCAGTACCATCGTGTAGAATCCTATAGGATAGGTAAGGTTTGTTTTATAAAATCCTGAAATATTAACGGTTACAGAAAACAAAGCGGGTTGTCAAATGAAACGGTTGGGAAACATTTGGCAAACGTATTTCGCCGAAACAAGGGTAATAATCCCTCTCTGCTATACCTAGGGTTACCAGATGAAAAAATCAAAAGTCCGGAGAATAGGCCTGATTTCCATGGAAAAGTCCTGAGATTTTTCAAAATTCAAATTCAAAATTCAATATATTTATTATTAGGCTCTTTTACACGTCGGTAATGTACAGTGAATCTACCAGCGCTTCGGACAAGACCATCATTTCGGAGAGGAAGCGCCGCAAGAAAATCCTTTATACAGTCTGAGATTTTAACTGTGCAATTATTACCAAAGGAAGATCATTTTTAGTTTGTTTAACGTGGATAAATAAGTATAGATTTTAACTGTGAAATTATTACCAAAGAAAGATTATTTTTAGTTTGTTTAACTTTTAATTAAAAAGATGTTTAAAATGTAAGCTGTGTTCTATTGAAAATCCTGAGATTTCATGAGATTTGCAAAATCCGGCCGCAATCCTGAGAAAAGTCGAAAAATCCTGAGATCTCAGGACTAATCCTCCGATATGGTAACCCTAGCTATACCCTGCTACCTCCTCCTACAGGCTCTTTCTGGCTTCATTTTTGTGTTATTGTAACCATAATCATAGTTCATGAACTTCATCTTCCTCGACATCTATACCGTGACTCCGTGATCCGAGCTGTGAAGACGACCTTGAAGATAAGCTGGCCTTGAAATCAAGTTAACCTTGAGCTTTAAGTCGAACCTATTTCGTTTGACTCATGAATGGTGTGTATTGCAGGTGATGATGGCGGTGGGAGTAACGGCGGCGGTGTGCCTCGCGCTGACGATGTTCGCGCTGCAGTCGAAGTGGGACTACACCATGATCCGCGGCTTCCTCATGTGCGCCACTGTCGTGGTGCTCCTGCCGGGTGAGTGTTGTTTTCATCACCATTATCATGATCATCATCACTACCATCACATCATTGGTAACACTCGCGCTGTTTACGTCACGTTTGTTTGACACGACAATGACGGCGAGCATACGTCATGGTCGGCGACCACATGACAGTTTACACTGGGCGAAATCTCGATTACTCCATCACCCCCTTGTGTAGAAAACGGGCACTTTCGAATTGTTCAAGTAATTCAAATGAAGTACCTAGTAGTAAGTAGTATTTGTAATAAAATTATGAATTAATTAATTTTTGTAACATATCAATACGAACAGTAGGGGTCCATGTTGGCCATATTGGCATTTTTTTTAAATTGAGAGCCATTTTATTAACCATTACAGTTTTCTTTCGTTTTTACAAAATCCGTTTGTGCTTGTCTACAGAGATCGTCGTGTTCTTCGTCCAGGCCGACCACTTCCAACTTGGAGTCGGAAGCATTGGAGCCCTTATCTTTTCCATGTTCTTGGTATACGACACTCAACTCATGATGAGGGGAAAACAGAAGTACAGCATCAGCCCTGAGGAGTACATTTTCGCTACCCTCAATCTGTACCTAGACTTTTTCAATATATTCCTCCACGTTCTTTCTACTATTGATTCTATTCGGGGGGAAAAATAATGAGGCAATCCGATTTGTTTCGTAGGCTTCGTTTGTTATACGCTGCTGTCACTTTGCGTTTTAATTATTTTGTTTGAAATGCAGTTCGCATTCTCTAAAAACGGACTTACGCGTTCAAGGACCGGCGGAAAAGGCTTCTTTGCGTTGCCGGTACTTAACACTTTGAGTGCAGTATATTGTATTCACTGAAAACCAGCGTAATGAAACGTTTCCCAACGTTTTAGCACATTAGCTGAGTGAAGACCATTTTGGTAGGCTTTTGTAATCATAGTTGTTAACTTGTTAGTTTTATATCTATATTACCTTAATATTATGTATCTGTATACTAGTGTAAAATGCCTGCCAAATAAACTTATTTTCTTTCTCTCTTTCTTTCAGTACGGGAACTATATTCACGTATTCGATTTTCGTTGGGCGTGCCGGTCCAAAATGTTGCTTTCTTGCCTCTAGTCCCAGTAGTTCGGTTGATTAGTCCGGGGCCAAATTGCTGCCACACTTTTCTTCCCATTAGTTCGGTTATGACGTCAAACCGAACTATTGGGAAGTGGTGTGTAGTTCGAATAATGATGTGCAAACAACTTTTATTATAAAAAAAACCGGCCACGTGCGAATCGGATACGCCAAAAAATCTGTATTTTGGATTGAGGGACCAACTTAACTTCGCCATTGAAAAAATACTGTCCCTATACCTACAATATACATTGATATAGGTCATGGTTAGTTTATAAATTGCAATTTAGTTTGTAATTACAAACTAAACTATTTTTATTGTGATGTAACTACAAAATTACCATTTTCGGATTTTTTACTTTACTTGTGCTTTACTTGTACTTTAATAAGACATTGCTTCTTGTCAAATTTCATGATTCTAGGTTCAAATATACAGGATGTCCCAAAAATAGCACGTCACTCACAGTGACACTGGAGAGAACTGTTTTTAACTTTTTTTGTACAGTAAAGTAATAATAAACGAATCTCGGTTATTGCGAGAAATGTTAGGATTTTTCGATTGATGTAGGACTATTTTCAGGATTTCTACATTATGGCAACCCCAATTGTGAAGGTAAATAAACAGAAAAACAAAAATTGTTTTTTTATTATTTTATTATTAATACATACAAACACAATATCAAAGTTACTATCAAATAATTATATTTGCATTCGTTAGAACCATCTTGATGACACGTTGCATCGCCTGTAATTGAGTTGTGGCGACCTAGCGACATCTAACGGCAACATATATCAATCAACTCTTTAAAAAAACCTTTCTCTTGGGTTTTCTTGCGGCGCTTCTTCTCCGCAATGACGGTCTTGTCCGAAGCGCTAGTAGATTCACTCCATGTTACCGACGTGTACAAGAGCCCTCATGGGGCCAATTAAATGAATAAATATTTTGAATTTTGAATTTAAATGCTACTATTGATTCTACTCGCTAAACTGAACTGCTTTTGCACGGAAACATTAAAAAATAACTTAAGCTTAGATAACTAATTGATTTTAAAGTCTAATTGTAAAATCAGTGTATTCAAAACTGGCTATATAATCGCTATCTCATGGTACGGGGGCACATTTCCTTGGTACAAGGGCTAAAGTAAAATGGGGAATTGGATCGCGTACATTGAAAATTACATTTAACTGGTATGAACATTTTAAAATTTAAGTTGGACATGTTTTTAATAACTTACAGTTTCAGGAGTAGAAACGATCCATGCAATTTAAGCCCCAAGGTCACAGGCACCCTGTATATGTTTAACTTCACGTTCACACCCAACTGCTAATACGCTATTAAAACAAACAATACAGACAATCAGCATTCTTGGGTTTAGACCAAACGAGCGAATGTTCATTCTATCCCCTCTCTACCAAATTATTTTTGTGTAAACAGACACAGAGCATTATTTCGTTGTTCTCCCTTTATTTGCGAAGATTCTAAGAATGCTCGCTCGCTTGATGTAACCGACGGACGAGCGTGCGAACAGTCGCCTAGAGCGTTCTTTCGTGTTCTCGTCGAACGGACTCGCTCCCGGGGCGATCTTTTCAAAGCGTTCTAGATCATAAAGCAGAAGAACTATCTGTTTTACTTTTTTTTCACTTCTTGCTCTTTAAATGACTAGTCTATGCACATCGGGACTAAAGCTCCTTTATTAATCTCTGGGGTTTTATTTTTTTATTTTCAGTGATTGCGTATAGACATTTTTTAGGGCGTGGAAATAACCTCAAAATGACAACTGTGCAAAAATATAAAAAAAACGATTTAATTTCGTGAATGACCCCCGACGAATGAGCAATCGTTCGCCTGATCTAAACATCTCTAGAGCATATGCCGTTTAATCTAGTTCTAGTGCTCGATTCTTGCTCGTTCATATTCGCGTGGTGTAAACGCTGAAAACGAACTTTTGTTTACACTAAAAGATCAAGAATGAATGCTCTACTCTGGCTCTAGCTCTTCGTTTGTTTGGTCTAAACCCACCTTAACAGTTGGCGGCGAACAATACGTTTGGTGTGAACGCTGCCTTGCAAGTTACATGTTCTGTACATTTGCTACGCCAGTCCGATCCACTGGACGTTCGTCCACGTTTACGATATTTTTAACATAATTTAATTACAAATATTCTTAAGTCCGATTCTACTTGCACATCGCTTAAATAGCCTAAAACGAACTAAAACTAAATTATCTAATTTTAAGACATAGTTTACGGCAGATTTAATCAGTGCTATTCCAGAATGTCAAGCTGACAAAGTATAAATTCAAATTCAAATTCAAATTCAAAACATTTATTTCGGGTAACCTGACCCATATTGGTTAGTATACACTATTATGTTACCATCTAATGTTAGTACTGAGGAACAACTTTAAAACTTAAATTCTAAATTCGACTTAACTAAGACTATAGGACAATCGAATCTACTTGAAATAATTTCCAGGATCTTATTGGAGCTGCCCCGTATTCTTCTCAAAAGTGATGCAACTTTTTTCCTACGAATTGCATAGAAATCATCGGTGCGAGCTTCCGCAAACATAGTCGAGGCAAATATAGCGAGGCAACCCCATCAGTGCCCTGAATCCATTATTAAATTGGACCTGCAGAGCATTGTGTTCTGAGAATATTTGACCCATAGTATAAGACCGCCTAAAATAAGAAGCGTCAGATTCAAATTAGCGCTGTCATGGCGCTGTCATTTGATTATGACAGCTGCTCATAGTGCTTTAGCGACACCTAAATAAAATTAGGAAGTTTAGAGGCCACTGTAGAATCGGGTCCATTTGCATAAAAATAAGACAGCACACCAACTCGCAGGTTTCAAAACCACAATTTAGCTCTAATCTTCCTCGCGAACTCTACGCAGGTGATACCAATGTCGATGTTTACATGCAAAGCCGCCCATAGGTAGTCCCCGGGGGTGATAGGGAAGCGGTACCCCCCCTCTATCATTTCATGCAAGTGGTACAACCTGTTGGCGCACTCCAGGAAGACCAGTAGAGTGAGATGCAAGAGGTGCCGGTTGCTGGCGAATGCGCAACTCACGGTTATACAGGTGAGACCTGTAAAAACAAATGCAATATAATTTTCATCACACTTGCACGTAAACAGTATACATACAGGTTAACTTGGCCGCAATGCCCCATATAAAACCCTCGACCTTTCTTTTTACCATGAAACCCAAGGTCGGTAAGTATTATTTTTAAGCTATTGCATAGCTTCTATCGCGGGCCTTGAGCGCGGGGACCGAATCCAGAAATTCCGTAACGAAAAAACCTCACGCTCCCCACTCCGACGGGCAAGGAGGTGTGGCTAGAAGGCCGTGCATCGTCTAACGTCGTTTCAGTTCGGCAGTCTTCGACACGGCGTTGTGTGCGTTTGTACGACATGCAATAGCTTTACCGCGGCAGTCCCCGAGTGCCACACGTCTTTTTTAATTTATGGCACAGCACACAGGTCATGCAAGTTCAAGCAAAGAGTGTACACGCAATTGAAAAATTGTCTTAAAATGTTATTTAAACAGGAATTTCATTGCAATCTCGCTACATGTTACTTAAATACTCAATTAATGTTCTTAATAACCGATTTTAATAGTTTTCTGTATCATAACGTCGTTTTTTTTTTACACTCCTTCAGGGCTGTATGTATAACTACGTAAGTATTTGCCCTTAACGTTTCTGAACGAAACATTTTTATAATCTGTGTAGTCCGCCAGCCATCCGCTTAAAAAAAGTTCAAGTAATTCGTAATACTTAATAGTTGTGCTGACTTGTGTATTTATTTACTCGCAAATGTGATGAAAAACATTGTATGTTTCACGGGCGGTACGGGAATTACGAACCTCGATTCAGAAAGCCCCCAGTCTTCGACTTCGGGCTTCTACTAGAGCCTCGATCGTAATTCCTTACTTACCGACCTTAATACACAATGTACTATTTCTACACACTTCTGGGGGGTACAGTGGCGCCCGCGTCTAGACACGCGGCAGCGTGTCAAGCCAAGTTCAAGAAACAGAACCTGCGAGCAGCACCGTGTGTAATACACGAACCATTTGGAGCCACTTTTGATCTTACTATTATCGTGGTCTCTAATAAACTAAAGTATTTTCTTGAAATCTAACGGTGGTTTTTTGTACTACAAATGAAAATGCTACTTATAGGACATATCACAAAGTTTAATAACAATTGACAATTGAGTTATCAACTTAACGGACAACAGTAGCCACCTTTTTCCGTTAAGCTGATAACTCAAAGGGTAATTGTTATCAAAGTTCGTTACGTATCCCATAAATTGTGTTTTTACTTGCGCTACAAAAAAACATCGTCTGATTCCAAGGAAATGAGGGTTTCCACGCATCAGTTTTTTCACTAGATGGCGCCTGTGAAGTTAGGTCTTTTTGACAGTTGATGTTTAAATATATGCCTAGAAGAAGACCAAACAAGTGACAATTTACTTATTTTAAGTGGCTCTCGACGTTTGCTCGATGCAGTCTTAAGTTTGGTGTCGGGTCGGTCTGTCGGTGGCTTAATTGTGTGCTCGTTATTCTCGAGGGCATAAACAAAACTTGATTTGCTACCTCAACTTTGAACTTACTATAAAAGTACACCAGCAAGCAGGTTATCATGATGAGTCCCCTGGTAGTCTGGAAGTCTATGGCGGTGTGGAGGGAGAACACGCTGTATATCAGCAGAGCCAGCATCACCAGGCCGTAGAAGCCCCAGGCGAACAGGAGCTGAACAAATGGAGGGTTCACGATTAATCATACATATACGCCTTCATTCAGAATGGGGCAGAACTACAGAATTACCAACAACTCTAAAAACTTGTTGTTAATTCTATAACCAAATTTTGCACAATCAGACTAAGATATTTACAAGTGTATATTAGTGACAGGTTGAAAGCCACATGATCATTGCCTTACAATACTACAAGCTTTTATTTCCTTAGTCGCCTCTTACGACTTCAACGGGAAGTGGCAATACAAGGAGTGGCACTATTGTAAGCCGGCAACCACACGAAATTAACGAACTGCTGGACTTGAAATTTGTAGGGATTTTTTTTTTGATATGTGTAGTTCAGCGGACCCTTACCTCTATTTCGGCATTTATATATGCAGTCACGAAGACCGTGGCCCCGAAGGCCAAGCTCAATGGGTTGACCACCAGGAGTATGATGCTGTAAGGTTTCTGTCTCGTTTCTGTGTAATGGAAGGGGAGAACCAGCGTCGCAATGTATGCAGAACACGACAGGAACCTGGAATTACGGAGCCTTTAATCTACTTGGTTTAGCTCATCATGCTTTGATATTGTAATCACATTATCAAACTGTTGAAATAGGGAATATGCATGGATATTTTTTAATCGCATTTCTCAAGGAAATATGAAAATATCGTATAAGAGATCACCCAAAGTGAAATTAAAATGTAAATTGACAAAGAAATACGAATTACATAAGAATTTTAAATGCTAATGTAATGAGA
Organism: Acleris emargana; assembly: GCA_927399475.2. Taxonomy (NCBI): domain Eukaryota; kingdom Metazoa; phylum Arthropoda; class Insecta; order Lepidoptera; family Tortricidae; genus Acleris; species Acleris emargana. The sequence goes on from OV656846.1 coordinate 3,711,844, forward strand.
CAGCGATTAGACAGAGAGATCCGATAAGCACTGTGACGGTCATGTAAACTCCACGATACATTATGTTTTGCTAAAGCTAGTCTTGGCATATTTTAATAACCATTGAATAAAATATTTTTCTTAACTGTTTGTTACGAGAATCAGCTTCATTTTGAAAGCAGACTCGCCTTCGGACTGTCAAAATGAAAACCATTGCAATTGCGAGTGTGCTAAGCAATAAGCCAATCAGGTTGCATTTGTTACCGTTGTCGTAAATGTATAGGATTGACAAAATTCGTGTTCGGGATCACTCGCTGTGCGAGTGTGGTCTCGCGGAGGGTGACCTCGAGCATTTATTTTTTTATTGTAATCGTATCGTAACTCCTCTGTATGATATCCTCCCCACTAATATTCCCCGCCCTGTAAATATTGAATTCCTCCTAACACTGGTACACTCCCCTATTATATATGTTCTGTGTAATTTAAACAACAAAATTTTAAATAACAAATTATTTCTGTAAGTAGGTAGTCTAACATTAAATGTATGTTTTGTCCTTTGTTTTAGATCCTCATCAGTGTCAATCCGCTATCAAAATTACCGGTCAAATACACATCAGTAACCACGTGTCTCTTTAAACCCTGACATTGGCGGAATCATCGAATGTATCGATGGAGCTATAAATAGAAAAATAATAATAAAATAGGATTGACAGTATAATCTTCAAAGAAAGGCTTGCATGTGTGCGTGCCTCGACCGTATGCGCGTATAGCAGGACGCAATTAACATGGCGTACATCAAAGCTCTTATGCCTTTGATCGAGCGTCTATTATTGCTTAATCCGTGCGCCATATTAATTGTGTCTAATGTGCCACCACGCCACGCGCAAACTCAACAAGTCACGCCACGTCGGTTGTCGGGGCCGCGCCGTCGCCAAGTTTAGAAGCGTTATTCACTGACGCAACCCTGCCGCCGGAGGCGAAACACTTTTCTACGTCTAGCGCTTTTTTTTTTTTGCACGGGAATATTGGGAATGCAAACGAGCACTCAGGCCACCTGATGGTAAGTGGAAACTGTGACCCATAGACATTCGCATTCACAAGACTGCATATGCGTTGCCAACCCTGAGGACTAAGATGGAATGCCTCTATGCTAGTCATTTCACCTGCTGTCTTATCCCCAAACCGGAACACAACAATGCGAACACTGCTGCTTGGCGGTAGGTTAATGGGTAAGATGGTGGTAGCAACCCGGACGGACCCTGCACAAGGTCCTCCCACAAGAAAAATATCAATTCCATACATTCTGACGGTTGTTTACCACAATGCGAACAATGATGTTTGGCGGTGGTGACCTTGCACAAGTCCTACCGCCATTAAATATTACTCAATACTCACATCAATATCATATGATTGCTATGTATCCAATAGTTAAAGAACCAATTCATAGAGGTCAGACTGATCAGAAAGAATCCCAGTACCACTTGGATGGTCAGGATGGCTAATACCTGAAATATGTAATCGTGTTTAATCTTTTACCTGCTCGCGTACTATAAACTGCTAATATTGATATCGTTAATGGTAACCAAGGCGTGAAAACAATTCTATAATGAGCGTTGCCATGGTAATGACAGTTCAATAATGATTATAGCAGTGTTATTACCATGTAATGTATACGGTCATTCCGGATATCAGTCTGGGCGTTTAGTGAACACTTGACATCGTAATTTGTATAATAAAATTTAAAAAATATGTTAAGCTCAATTAAAATAGCGTAAATCAAATCAAATCAAATCAAATCAAAAAAAAATATTTGCTGAATACAGTATCTTAAGTGGTAGTAAACATTATTATAAACGTCCAGTGTATTCAGCCTGCATGCAGGCGTGCAAATATTAATAAAATGTCAAGTTAAGGTCTAAGATATAAATGTAAAGTTGAAAAATAATAAAAATATAATAAAATTATAATCTAATGTCAACAATTAAAATAAAATTACAAATTAACATTAATATTAATATTACGCACTTATTTAGCACTTATCAAATAGCCAGTTTGTCAACTTATTTCTAAACATATTTCCCTGGAGCAACCGTATGTCCTCAGGTAAGGCATTATAGATGTTAATGCACATGTTAAATACATTTTTGGAGTAGATGGCTTTAAAGCAACGAGGTTTATACAACCGGTTCATAACGTCCACTCTCGTCCGACGTTGCATGACTTCGCCCCGAGTTTTAAAGAAAATTGGTTTGGACTTAACAAATATACATATTTCCCTTATATATAAGCACGGTAATGGCAGAATGTTAAGTTGTTTAAATAATGGGACACAGCTTTCGTCAAACCAAGCCCCGCAAATGACCCTTACACATTTCTTCTGAATTTTAAATACCCTGTCCACGTCCACAGAATTTCCCCACATGATAAGACCATAACGAAGCACGGATGACACATAGCCGTGATAGGCTGTCAGCGCGGCCTGAACCGAGACCGTGTCCCTTAATCTCCTTAATGCGTAAACAAACCTATTAAGATTTTTACAAATTTGATCGATGTTGTAACAACCCCCCCCTGAAGATAAATCGTCTTTAATATTAAAACCTACCTAAGTAACCTACACTCGTAAATCTCTACTCAATACTAAATACTACATCGTGATTTGGCCTCGTGATCGTCTAGTGTAATGCGAACCCTACTTTGTGAACCTGACTAGTAACCTAAGTACTTTAATGAGCAAGAGATTACTATTTCTTATATTAATAATTAAGTACCTTCTTCCTACTGGTTAAACTTATTATTTAGAGATACTTGGGGAAAGGACTCCTTGTTATAAATTATGAAACTAAACTACCTCTTAAATTAATTGTAACCAAGTGAATGTCTAATTTATTCTTAAATTGAGCCATTAGATCCTCTAGGAAGATCTTGATTACTATTAAAATGATTTAGTCAAAATAGAACAATTATGTTGCTTCACTAGACAAGTTTAGTAACTACTTGTTTCACTACTGGAAAAGAATAAATATATATTAGCGGTAAAGGTCGGGCTCCTCCCCGCCCGTTCCGCTGCTCTCGGCCATTGCTATAGAGCTCGCCCGCTAATATTTCTATTATTACTTAGTACATCACTTTAATATATTAGTGTTAATACTTGTAGACTCGTTCCAGTCTATTTTATACTTTGACTCTACCAGCATTTCCTGAGGATTCCCATTGAGAAGAATATGCCGAAACAAACTCAAGGGTCAAGCTCCTTTAGAATAATTAATTAGCTTCAAATTCATCAACTGGAATTTGTATTAAGACAAAACATTATCATAAAGTTCAGTCCAGATCTCTAAATAAATTCTTTAACCACATCTCTAAGTTAAACTAGTATCTCATATTATTTCCTAATAATAAAGCTTAGGTGACTTTCTCTAAAATTCATAATCATAGCTATCAATGTTTAACAAAACACCAACAGTAACCCTAATGTAGCCCAAATTATGGGTATGCTAACCTTTAACTCTCAGGTCTAGAACATGAGTTATGAAATCACTTTCATAGCCATTTTTAGCACTATAACCATAGTACAAACTGTTAAATTTACAGCTATTATTAACCTTTCTCAGAAATGCCATCTCTCGACAAATAACTTTCTTATTATAGTTATAAATAAAATATGTAAAGTCCACATACATATGGGTACTGCTCCACAGTAATTCAATCACAACCTTTAACCAAGTAGGTAGTTTCAGTAGATGGCAAATGACCCTATAACCTGGTATTGATTTATCGAGTTTAAGAATAACACACATAATCAGTGCAGTGAGCTTCCGAGTGGCTTGTTATATCAATAGACTGGTCTAGTCTAGTGGCCCTTTGGTCGCATCACTATCTGGAGTCCCTAATTATCATAGCATCCTCACAAGATGGAATGTACCCAAACTACACATCGCTTATTTATGTTAGGGGATCCGTGGAACCATCTAGCAAACATGTAAGTACAGTGACCCTCTGAACGGCCTTAACCAGTAACAGGAAAGCCTTAGCTTTGGTTTGTACTGTACATCCCTAACTGTTAACGATGAATTGAAAGAGAACAGACCAACCCGTAAGTACTACTCAGATCCTAGACCTAGCTAATGCAAAAGATAGTTTGTGTAAACCTCGTATTATTTGCTTTCCTAGTATCTTATAAATAAATATAACTATTTTCCGACCACAAATACAATTCCTATTGCCTAGTAATGTCTCAGTACGTATCTCAACGGCCCTATTTAGCTTCAACCTGGTGTGGACAAATTATGGCAATTTACTGTAACTTGAAGGGTACCAATTTCGACGTTTTGTTTATTACACACTCGGGCGGGCAACTAGCATCCCTTTATCAACTAGTGATCCACTAAACGTCCACTTAGATTTCCACTTGCTCTAACAGAGGTCTACCTTAACCTTTATAAATGATAAACACCGAAAGCACACCAGTAAAATTTAGCCGAATACAAACGCAACACTATTCAAACACTATTTCCTACCTAATTCTAATTTGACGTTTCTTAATTATAACCACTAAATATTTATAACTTATTTCTAAGAATCCGAAATTGAAATGCTAGTTTATATTTACCAACTTCAATAATCTTGATTGTTACGTCATCGACAGCGGCGATGTGAAACAAACCTTGTCAACATACGTCTAGCTACTCACGTTACGTGTTTATAAGTCTCTCACGGTGTAATGAAAGAACTTCTAACTACCTAATAACCCTAGCTTCCTATCGGTATATTGTTTTAGTGCAACTAAAAGTCCAATACCTACGACTTTTACGATTACGTTAAACGTGTGAGTGATGTATGGCTATTCAGGTGCAATAATAACCATCTAGACCAACTAAGACCTAACATAATAACGAGTTCGGAAAACCAAGTTTCCTGTGTGTAGTCCTAAGACCCAGCAGCCGGCTATTGCTAACCTTTAGTTGGCTTCCAGGTGGAAATAATACCTAACGTGGTCGATATATAAATATATAGATAAGGGGGCCAACGCAATGAGGTATTCCACGTACCACCTCCACTACCAGAAGTGGTTCGGATTCGTCTACGTGGATTCCTATGAAGAGAGTAAACGGAATACCACTAGCGTTGTCTGACTAACCGAATAAAGGCGTCAGAGACCTTGTAACACGAACCCTCTAGACCCACTCAGTTAATGAGATGAAACCATCCGTTTCCTGATTGTGGACACCTTCAGGTCTCATAACATAACCAAAATGTGAGCGTAGGTTTTTCCTTTCCGAATATTACGCTGCCTGGAGCTCTGTGTACTTGGCTACCAATAAAGGCGCCATTACAGAGTTCTGGAAAACAAAATAGAGTTAATAAACTTATAAAAACAAACCAAAAGTACACAAACCCATATTATAACACATTCCCATAGACACTGTTTAATACTAGAGCTAAACCATCTTCGTGCTAGCGATTCTCGTTAACTTGTAGCGATACCTGTACGCTACATAAAGAGACACACAAACATATCCACACCTATTAAACACAGAGCACAAAATAATTAAAATACAGGACAAAATGGACGATACAAATACCCCGTGACAATTTTCCACACTCACCCCCTCGAAGTCTGTATAAAAAGGTGACGCTCCCATCCTCCGTCGGTCCTTATATAGATTTATCTCGTCATGCGTACTACGAGATTTTCGAGCCATCATAGACCAATGCTAAATCATTCGTATCACCTACTATTAGAGACCATTTCCGTTTGCATTCCATTTCCTAATTTTCGCGTTACCTGCGTGAGTCTCCAGGCGTCGGTGCGCTAACTTTCCCGCACATATAGTTTTAACTCTTTCGGTACAAGGTTAAACCTAACGTAACGAGTAGCAAATAGTGCTCACTTTCCTTTGAATTTATCTCTATCTTTTTTATTTATTCGACTTCAGTTACCTGGACACTCTTTGTTAGGTTTTAATAAATAATATTGCCTCACTACAAAAGAATTTGTGCAATCCTTTCTTAAATTTATTTTATGAAAATAAATTAATTAAATTTGTTTATTGTCTGAATATTATTAAATCGTCAACAGATGTTTATCATGCGTTGTATGAATAAATAAAACAGCGCCATCTAGGTGACTTGAGAGGTACCCGTAACCTTCACTAGATGTCAATTTTAATGGCCTAGTCGCCAGAATAGTTTCTTAGATTCTCTCGAGAGGTCGCTTTACTTAAATCGTATGAAGGAAATATTATCGATCCCTATTTATTTGTTGCCGAGATCAACATGAGTTTTAAACTTGGGATTTACACTTGTGTACCAGTACAATGTGATCCTTCCAGTTAAGGTGTTTATCAATCATTACCCCAAGAAATTTAAATGTATTTACCTCGTCTACACTTTCATTTTTTAATTTTAACAATAAAGGAATATCGTTGCGTATATTAAAAGCAAAATTGATTTTGAGTCTAATTGCGTGTTTTTTTACCCGACTGCGTCAGAAGGAGGGTTATGTTTTTCGAGCGTATGTATGTATGTATGTATGTATGTCTATTTCTGGGCCCGCTCTGCAGCCTAAACGGCTTGACCGATTTTAACATACTAGGTGTCATTCGATTCGTCTTAATTGCCGAAGTGACATAGGGTATATAATATTTCAAAATGGCGTCTGCAAAAAAAAAGAGGGGGTTTAAAAAAAAAAAATTGTTTATTATAGCAATATGGGTCTCAAATGAAAGCTAGTAAATAGCCCATTCCAAATATATATACATTATAATACTTTGATGCTACTATTTAGACAGGGAAATCAAAAAGGACGTTAAATGTTAAGTAATAAATATTTCTTACTACAGCCAAAAAAATGTGAAATAAACTATAATTATTTAAAAAAAAACAAAAAACCCGACTGCAGTAAAAAAAACAACTGAAAAGCGAGAAACAAGCTATATTATCTTTTTTGTTTGTATAATAAAGTGTTTACATTCAAACATACATAGGTAAATAATAATGTACCATGCAATGATTTTTTGTTTGATACCTCGTTAACAAGTAATGGAATTTATACCAATATACATACAACTTGAATAGTGGAAAAGGTATTGCAGGCGGGGACAAGCAATGAATTATAAAATGTAAGTATTTTCTTGAAACAAAAAACATTTGGATTAATAGCTTGTCCCCGCCTGGAAAACCTTTTCCACTATTCAAGTTGTATGTATATTGGTATAAATTGCATTACTTGTTAACGAGGTATCAAACAAAAAATCATTGCATGGTACATTATAAGTATTTACCTATGTATGTTTGAATGTAAACACTTTATTATACAAACAAAAAAAAAATATAGCTTGTTTCTCGCTTTTCATTTGTTTTTTTTACTGCAGTCGGGTTTTTTGTTTTTACATACATACATAAACTCACGCCTTCATTCCCAGAGTGGGGTAGGCAGAGCTACAGAATTACCAACAACTCTAATAACTTGTTGATAATTCTGTAACCACATTTTGCAAAATCAGGCTAAGATGTCTCCCAGTGTATTAGTGAGTGTTTTTATTTAAATAATTATAGTTTTTTTAAGTTACTAAATATAGATGATTAATATCCATGTATTTGATATTTACTTACCACCGTTTTTATTACGTTTAATATGGATATCAACAAAATGGCGTTTCGTTTGGCATTCCAACTTTAATGATAAATAGTCAGAACAGTTTTAGTAACTAAGTATTAAAATTGGCATGAAATTTGTAATCATTTAGCAATAAAATTCACAAAAAGGAAAGTATACAAGAAAAGTTAACGATCGTTTATTTTTGTCATTATCATTTTAAGCTTGTAGAAAAAAATATGTATGGAACGGTACATAATTAGCTCTTAAGGTACTTGTGCCTGTAATTAGAGCGCTCGCCAGCTTTCGCTCTAACCTCTGCACTCGTACCTTGAGAAGCTTCATTATGTGCCAGTTACATAAGTAACTATGTTCCATACCTAGTTTAAAACAATTCAAAAGCATAACAAGAATATTGAATATTATCCGTTTTTAAATGACTTCAAAAAAGGAGGAGGTTCTCAATTCGTCTTTTTTTTTTGTTACCTCAGAACTTTCTAAAGAAAGAAGTAGACTTGTAGTTTACTTTGAGTTCTGAAGAATTTAGTTCACACCACCTGCCATGTATTTTTGTCATTATTATTTCTATGTCCAAGGTTGTCTGGAAGAGATCGCTATTTAGCGGTAAGATAGCCTGTTGTATACCTATAGTTAAAATGTACTGTTCCGTGTTTTGTTTTTTTTGGTGTTCAATAAAGAGTATTTGTATTGTTATTGTATTGAACTTTTCACTGGGTGAACCAATATTGATGTTTTTTTTTGCTTATGCTCCCGCCTTGGTTAGGTGGTCGGAATTACATCATTTTGTTTGTAGTTTTTACACATTTTCCTGCTCAACTACGCATGAATATATTTATTTTTTGTTTTATGTGAGATTCATTGTTTTATATAATGCTAGGTTAGGTTTATTATTGTATAATATCATGAACAATATTTAAAAAACGACTGACTGTCGAGTTTCTTGCGGCGTTTCTTCTCAGCAGTGCACAGTGGTCTCTTGCGAAGCGCTGGTAGATTTTTGACGTGTAAAAGTCTGTACTTACTGAATATTAATAATTTTTTTTGATTATATGTTCTACTAACAAGACACTTTAAAACAATCAGTAAAATTTAAGTTAAGTACCTAAACAAGTGAAAGTGAAGTGAGAATTAACGAGTTAGGGTCTCCCCAAACTAGTCGACGCCGTTTCGGCGAATCGCGTACGGAAAAAGCTTTATGTCAACGCAATAAGAGCGAAACGACGTCTTCCGACGGGAAAACGGCGTTTTGCCGTAATGCTGTTCGCATCTGTACGACGCTGTTAGCAGCCTACAGCACACGTTCGCATTCATAAATCTCCGAGAACCGCCGTTCGGTGCCGGCAAGAGTTGAACAGCTCCTATCACGGCGGAGTACCTACGATAAGGACCGGTCAGAGCTGGCGGAAGCCGTTCAGCGTCTTCGACGGCCGAACATAGCCGGCGACGGCCGAACAGAGCCGATGACGGCCGAAGTAGCTACTGATGCGTTTGTATTTAATTTATATTTGTTTTGTATTTAATTATATGAAGGAAAATAATCTAACACGTCTGTCAGATTCCCAACTCACGTTGTTACTAACAACCAGTCTCCAAAAATGAGATTTACGATTGCCGATCACCTGCTGTCTGGAATTGTTCATATTTTTACAATTACTCTAATTCGAAAACCATTTCGAGGAATAGGGGTTTAAAGCCGTTCTGCATTAATAAGTTTTGAAATATTTATCTATTTCGCATATTTCGACAAAAGTATATTTGACCTTTGTTTGACTTTCGTTTTCGCGTTGAAGCCCTCCTAGGTGTATCTTACGGGTTAGGCGAAAACCGCTTGAAATAGTATATTTTAATACAATATTACAATCACTTTTTATCATTATATATCATTTCATTGTTGTAATTTATTAGAAAATGAGAATCTAAATTTAAAATAATCATGTCCTCCATAAAATGTCTACTTAATAAATAAAAAAGATATTAAAACAAAACTATTGGGTTAAATACAAAATTAATGAAATCGGACCCATAAAATTACATATTCTTTCGGATTAGAATGTCAAAACTGTGAGTTATTTTTTTTTGTCTATCCCAATTATAGGCCTTTACCTTTTGGATAAATCCTAATCTAGCGGTTTTGTTTTCGAAGTTGAAGCTCTCTACAGGCTTGCTATCGTCGTATGATATCACGTCAATCTCTTCTATAATCTGAAATAGGACTAAAATATATAATCGATCTATTATTGGGGAATGAAAAGTAGGTAATGATGTTCTGCCGTTTAACCGTTGGATGAATATAATTCAAGATATAATTCAAGAGGACGTCGTATCGCAGCATAAGATTGCATCGGTCTTGGCCGATGATGATGATGATGCTGAAATAGATTAAGTATCTGAAGTAATTAGGCCTTGTTTCCATGTTTGACGACGCGCTGGCCTAGTTGGTAGTGACCCTGCCTACGAAGCTAGCGGTCTTGGGTTCAAATCCCGGTAAGGGCAGATGTTTGTGTGACGAGCGCCAATATTTGTTCCTTGAAGTATATAATTCTCTATATAAGTATTTATATCGTTGTCAAGTACCAATAGTACAAGTCTACAGCTTAGTTTGGGACTAGGTCAAATGGTGTGACATTGTCCCTGTACCCTGATATATTTGATCGGCATGCAACTGTTCTTGTAGAAAGAATAACTCTGCTCGCTTTTCGCGGCCATAGTCCTAAATCTTATTTCGAATACGGCACTGTCCCTTTCTCTCGATAACGTATCTTAGTGAAAGGGATAAAAAATAGTACCTGGTAACTTTCAGAAGCCTTGCTGCAGTTGCTGTGCACAATTTCCGTCATGGTTCGTTTGAATCATCAACTGAAACAATTCAAGTCCAACAAATTCATTCGCGGCTGTCCCGCGGGGTGGTATTCGTCGGGAGGGACGAGGTACTTAGTTGGTAAGCGGGGAAGCGGGGAGGGGAAGGTTGCGCAACTGCGAGCCACGTATTAGCCGTCACCTCACCTACCCGGATGTGATTTTTTTTAACATTCGAAGACCCCATACATCGAAATTTGCCAGTGGACCATAAACTTATTGCGATTGCAATAAAGTCTATTTTATAATTTAATTGCCAGTCATAAAAGCAAGAGAAATTCTACTTTATCTTCTTTACAATTGATATTTTATTGCAATGGCCGTATTATGTACTTAGACTTACATTTTTTTGTACGCGGGGACTTAGGAGGTTAAGGTTAGGGGATCTGAGATCTATTGACATTACTCATTAGCATTCTCAGGTCTACAATCTCAATACTCTACATACGTTGGCATTACGAAGCAAATTTCTCTATGCTCGTAGTTTGACTAAATCACCAACAGTAATGCAAACACTGCTTGGCGGTAGGATGAAGGATAAGATGGTGGTAGCGGTGTAAGGATGTATGTTCTATTTGTTGGGTTACAAAAGTTTCCGTGTGTAATTTCAAGACAAGCTTTTTGTTATCAAGACAGAATTAACAATACGTGGGTCTACGTTAAACACAGTGAGGATGCAGCTGCCTTGCGACTCCTTCACCAGATCAGCTCTTAGATAGGTGCCATTATATTTTACCGTCATCGGGTTTTAATTGGTTGGTATTCCAAACTTCAACCCTTTACGATGGCGGGAATTGGTTCAAAATTGTTTTTTTTTTTGCAAAAGCATAATAGCTTGTAAAAATTATATAGCTATCTATATGTATTAAATTAATTTATTTCCGAAAACATTACCAAGGAAAGGGAAGAAAAAACCAACAGTAGGTACTACTTACCTATAAACGACGACGACCTCTCCTTAAATCTACTACCAGTGAGCACTAAGAAGGTGTTTCGGTTTACTTCTCTCTCACTCGCTTTTAATGAGAGCATATGGGAACGAGTGAGAGATGAGAACAAACCCAAAGGACCATATAAGAGCTATTGCTTTTTTGTTGACATGGGGATGGCAATCGAGCGTACAAATTGCCTAGCCAAGATGCAAATGCTCCCGGCGTTGTTTTTTATGAAATGAGACGATTCCATCGGTTATTCCTAACCTACCTAAATGTAGAAATCCGAAAGGTGTTTTCTGTTCTTTCCGTGCGTTATTTTATGAACCTTCCCCATAAATTGTCTATGCTTTGCTTGAATTGACTGATGGCTACTTATATTCAAGCCCACGGACATACTCGTAGGTACCTATTATTATGCAATCACTCGACGGCAAGTGCGTTGATTTCTGAGTGCTAAAAACGCCTCTGTTTACACGCCTATATTACCTACATTTTCGCGTCGCGTCGACGCGATTTGATAACAGCCTACGTCAATCCTGGTCATTTTTTTATTTTCGAAAATCACTAATTAAAGTTATTCATCTTTGACTGGGCCCCCTGGGTGCCAGCTTCTACTCAGCAGCTGCAGATCAGCAGGTAGGATGGAATGGCACCACAAACTAACAGTTTACCTGCAGTCTGCAGTCCCAAGTCCTTCAGTCCGCCTGACAGATCAAAATCTGTAAAAAAAACCCTTAAGGATAACTAATAGTAGGGATGTGTTCTACAATATATAATATGACTAGGGGACGTCCGCGTAAAATGAGTTTCCCGTTACTCCTCCTATTTAGTCCTGTTGGGGGTTCTTAGTGCATCTCTAGGGTACCCAGGGAAAAATTCCTTCCAAATTTCAAGTCCCTGGGTTCTGAGGTTTTGGCTGTGCGTTAATCGATCAGTCAGTCAGTTTATCCACATATCTTCACACCTGTTTTCAAATGGCGTAGCCAGAGATTATGGGACGCTACGGACGCTACCGGTAACATATAACTTTCACTTCCTCTACATTCATCAACCACAGTCACTTTCTTCTTTTATAATAAGAAGAAGACAGGCCGACGAACTACAAAAATATACGTATGGACTTACCGTTTTGTCAATTTAATTTGCTTTACTACTCTAATCCCTGCAATTTGTGTAAAAAGCAGCTGTCTTGAAAACCGACAACAACATTTAACTATTTATCACATAGTTGATTGGTTTTTAATTGCGAATGCAAGCTCTGAACTGTTGATAACGCTTAGATTAATGCAAATTTCACGACGTAATACCAAAGTACTGAAATACAATTAAACTTGGAGCTGTTCTACTTGGTAAAACTATACGAACGTTTGACCAAATCTGCCGTATCACCGAATTTCTTCTATTTGCAGCTATTAGCAGAGTACTTACAACTGATATTTAGTCATATTTTTTCCGCTTGCTAGATACTTATCCCTTCCACTATGAGGCGAAGCCGGTAATGTGCTGTCTCAGCACGGGCACAGCAATCGACTGGGTTGAGCATAATTCTTAAGGTCGTACAACTATTTTTAGTTACCTTTGTGTTTGAAAAAAGGGGATTTCCTTATTATTATTTAATTGGTTTTTGCGTCCTGATTAACTAAGTGAATTTAATGCAGTCATATTTGTACTTTTTCGAATCAAATCGGAGAAATACTGGAAAAGGGCCGAAGGGCATGAATGTTGAAGAAGCGAAAGAAATTTGTCAAGATCGTAGCAAGTGGAAGGAAGTGGCCTCTGCCTACCCCTCTGGGAAACAGGCGTGATTTAATGTATGTATGTATGTAAGAAAGAAGTGAATACGGTGATGAGTCAACCCTCATTTTGACACGAACGTTTTAACGAACTGCGTTCGGAATCAGGGAAAGTGCATGTCTTTTTAAAAAAAAATACTGGTTGGCTCCGATTTTTGAATATATTTTAGTTTGAATATTAATAAAAACTTGATCTGTACGTTTTTCTGGCTTATTCCCAGTTGTCCGCACCCCTTTGTTCACACTGCGGACTAATGTGAATTTTTATTTGCCGCAGTGGGAAAAAAAACGCAGTATCCGCACCCTAGAACCGAATTAGGCCCTAGCGGGCGGACAATTGGAAAAAAAAACCCAGTAGTCCGTAGTGTAAGCAAAGGGGTGCGGATAACTGGGGATAAGCCGTTTTTCTTAACAAGAAACTATTTTTGATAAAAATGATTGAAACGGTAGTTTGACTTAGTTTTTAATAACCAAAAAAATCGTGAAAACTCGGACTGATTTAAATGGTAAGAAACGTTTTTGCCCGGAGCTACATTACATTAGTGTGTTTTTTTTAACAGCAACGCGATTTAAGAGTGGATTTACATCCTCTCAAGAGCACTGATACAGGGCGGTGCCCTTTAAGAATGAAAATGAAAAAAAAGACTGGGATGTACCTGACATTTATTATAATGATTTGAAATTTAAAGCACACATATTTTATCTAAAAAAATATAGGTGAAAAACTTAATGACCATGTAATTGTCTTGCATGTAAATGTAAAACATAAGTATCGACCGTTCGATATTCTATATTTTAATTTGTCGTTAATTGGAATTAATTTTGTACGCAACTACATGCCAGAGGTCATTTACTCAAGTTATTCACCTATACCAATCCACGGTTACAAATGGGACCAATATACGAGAGACTCAACTATAAGAATTATTTATTAAGGTCGTATTTAATAATGCCCTCCTAAGCTAATACGCAGTATGTCAGATAAAATTCCTGTAGCAATAAGTACATTTATAAAAGAAATGTTTTTAATATGTGCATTGCTATATTTAACAAACTACCCATTACCCTGAAGTCATTAGAAGGTAACGATTTTAAGCGGTCGCTCACAAAATGGCTTCTGGACAACTGTTTTTATAGTGTTAAGATGTACCTCGAGCATGATAGGAATTAAGTTGACATTTTATTTTAATTTTACTATCACATTTTTTTTTTTTTTTTAAGTATAATTTTTGACATTATAAATTCATGTTATTATGAATATTTTGGACGCATGCATGCAGGCTGGATACACTGTACCCTAAAAACATGTAACACCTTTTTAACTGTATTCCAGCAAATAAACGCATTTTGATTTTGATTTGATTTGAATATCAACCTTATTACTAAGAGAAGACAACTAAAACTGCTTTGGTTATTGATTATGGGATACTGCTCATTTGCCTAGGAGGGCAGAATACTGAGCTTGGTTTAGATGCCCGTCTCAAGTTACTTCAAGTCTTGTCTTGGAATAGGTGTCTCAACCGATATCAGTTTAATAGTGAGGCCTCTTTAAGGCCGGCGGGTATAAAGCTAATGGCGGCGCAGATACTTTTTCACTGCCAAAGCATTATCGTCTTTAAGCGTGTTTAAATAAATTCGAAATTAATAAACACTCCTGCTCAGGAGACACTTCCGGAGATTATGTATGGTAATCCAAAGACGATAATGCTTTGGCAGTGAAAAAGCGCGCTTCTGCCTCGTAAGGCCCACCATACTACAAATAGGTTTTTTGTGAGTGGGACTTTGAATCTACCATCAAGGCAATAAAGTTCAATAACGTTTATTCGATGTCATTTTCAGTTTATGAAAATAGGAAAATGAACTTTATTCCCATTGCAACACAGTTCAAATTAAATTGCCTTGATTATTTACATCATATTACGCACTGGGCCTTACCAGGGTATGAGCGCTGGCCCTTACAGAGCCACATGTTTAGTAAAAGGCTTATTAACAATGGTCATAATTCGAATATTATTAAAGTATTACATCATACGCACGTTAAATCCAACAGTGACACTAAATTACGAAAACAATTTAAATACCTAGTGACATTATTGCTGTTAAAAATAATTAACTTTTGGACGAATTCTTTTTGCATAGTGTCACTATTGGATTCTTAATAATAAAACCTTACAGCACATGGTATTTATATTGTATTATATTTCAATGAATAAATTACTGAGAAGTGATTATTCGAAAATTAGTAGTTTTTTACAAGAACGACTTAATTTGTAGCATTTTAAAAAATCCGCTGGGTATATCTTTTTATAGCCTCTACCTATTTACCCTATATTTAGTATTCTAACAAAATTACCTGCTTAATATTATTGTTATCAGGTATTTCGTCTTTGGGTTAATATGAACATTTTAATGACATAAATGCAATTGCAATGTTTCTACACAATAATGAACATAAGCTCACTTTTATAAATATACATTACAGACAATGAATGGACAATGGGCAAACATTTATGGAACGCAACTTCTCAAAAATATGTCCAGAAGCACCTTATTCCAGTGTAATAAGAACTTCGTAACATATTTATGAGAGGATTCTTTCGATACATATTTTTGCACTCTTGACTTTGCGCTCCAATAGGCATAATTAAATTAATTAATCCTCGTACATCCTGTGTTTCAATTATAGTGGTAGTTCCAACTACCAGATGTACTAAACCACGTACATTTAAAAAAATTGAGTTTACCTTGAGACGGAAACTTTTTCAAAGTTACTGTACCGTATGTTTAGTGTCTAAAACACCTAATTAGGAACACAATTATTAAGAATATTTTGTACTAATATCAATTCAAAGGTATTTTTATATAAGGGTCATGTCATACACAGTCCAAAAAACAAAAGTCTCTCATGTTTTTATTTGGATGTGGGTTCGTAAACTTTAACTTTGGGTATGTCCACAGGAAAGTCGGTAACCTAAATCTGTGTATGACCCGTAAAGCAAAGATAATTTTTAACCATTGAATTTATCTCCATTTGCTGTTCCTATTTGTATGAACATTTCAAGGACACCATCGTGATGACCGACCAAAATGCCCATTGCCCTTTGTAGTTGAAATTCCAGATTCCAATGCCAAATAGAACGGCTTTATTTACTATTCCTAAAGAACCGAACTTACATAAATAAAGCGACTTATATAATGTATTATAGTCGATACAAACACGTCTCAATTGTTCAAATAAGCTATCAGAGTACATAGAACTTTGTGGTGCCTATAGTTCGTTCAATCTAGGGTGATCCCTGACAGTTCATTTTAAAACGTAATACCCTTTTCTCTTGACTAGTCATAAATACTACATACTCACAATCCTAGCGATAACGTTCTTTTTAATTTATATACCTTGCTCGGAATCATCCTACATTGACCCAACTAAGGGCGGCCACATACATTCAGAATTCCGAAGGCAGCTAATCCATACAAAATCTATGACCCTACCACGCACGTCCATTCAATTTTTTTCCGAATTCCGAATTTTGAAACGGAATTCCGAATGAATGTGGCCGCATTAAAGTGACATATTTAAATATTTAAACCTTGTAGCCGCGATTTCAACGTTGACACTGGCAGAATTGTCCCACTGGACAGTAGCCATGTATCAAAGAATTGAACTTAGTCGCGGCAGTGTGATTTATAAGACACAAATATCAAGCTAAATTTATCAACGTCTTATAAATAATGAATAACAAAATGTTCAGTTGCTTTTTTGCAAAATTTTAGTAATATAATCCAAATAAAATAAACAAACATTTTTTCTATCAACATTTAATTGAAAATCATATATTTAAGAGCACTCTTGCTGCGTCATATACGATGAAGAATCGTATTTATATATCGTGGAATCTCTAAACGCCACATCACAAAATTATGAACGTGAATACATTTCTATATAAAATAAAAGTGATGTCGTTTTACCTTCCATAATACCCCGCACAATCTTCAGTCCCAAATTAGTAAAGCTACTTTTATCATAGAATTAATACTAATACAAATTGCGTGTACAGAAAAACTATAAGGGACTAATATTTTTTTTGACGATGGTCCTAGTTGAAATGGGTGGTTTTCCTAGGATCACGCTTAGAATAATAACTAAAGGGCGGCTGGCGCATGCAATATGGTGACGAAAGCATAAGATGGATAAGACTTTTACAAAATTAAAGACAGTATTCCTGATTATAATTTTACAAGAAATTCGAGGGAAAGTTCCATATAATGTTGAAGTACCACATTACGAATACGCCCCTCTTACGTCTGTATATCTAACTTCTTTATAATAATACAAGTGTATTGTAATATGGAATACATCGAAAATAAAATGCTTTAACTTTTTTGCAGTGATGTTTTTTTATTTATTAATCAATTGTAGTCATATCCATATTACGGATACCGTTCGACATAACGTTGTCGTAATTTGCATTCGTCCACCGCCCATTAAAAATAACACACAGAATACCCGTAAAAATAAGGACAAAATGGATTTATGTGGGCGTAATCAACGCGTACTTATGAACACTACGCACACAAGTAAACAAACAATGTTGCTAGCGGATCACATTTCCCCCAAAACTAGTAGATTTTTTCATATCATGTTTGTTAAAACCTTTAGTTTGATACTTTTCAGTGTCATTAAAATGTATAGAACATTTTTTCGTGTTTTTAGATAGCTTTAACCAAGGCCTCTATTCAAGTCAGTAAAAACCATATCGTGTTTGAGCTGTTATCGTCTTGTCACCGTTTTGATAGCTCTTATTTACACAGTAATGGCGGCTGACGTCAGAACAATACCATAACAGGTTAACTACGATATTATTTTCCCTTTATTTGCCCCATTTTTTTCAGTCCAATGAAGGAAATCTTGAACGAGAAAACCAGGTATTATATCGAATTCAACTCATATCACAGAAAAGATACTAGAACAAGTACTCACTATGACTATTTAGCCGGAAAATCGTTATACTGGCAACATTTAAGTGTCGACAACGACCAGTCAAACCAAAGTACTTACACGTGGAATGTTATTTTAGTTTTTTTTTATCTGAATTTTTGTAGCACCTAGTTACAACGCAGAACGTCATTGTGAATATCGGGGAGGTGACGCTGTGACGTAAGTAAGCCGAAACAGCTTTGTTTAAGTGGTTACAGATTTAGTGCACGGACTAGGTTTCTATGTGTTATTAACAGTGATCGGATTTCCCGGTGCAACACGGGGTGAATGACCACAAACATTATGCTAATGTGGATATGTCCCGGGATTCCGAGACTTATGTTGTTGAAAGAGGGTAATGTTTCAAATTTAATCATATGATAATTTCCTTAACATCTTAACGTTTGGGGTTGGAATAAATATTTTCGCTGTACGTAATGCATTTTTATCTAAACTCATATCGTAAAGTTCGAATTATAAACTAAAAAACGAATTTATATTGGCATACTTTATAAACACAATACCGAAATAAAATAAAAAAAACACTTTATAACATTATTTCTCTAACAAAATAATGTTATAAAGTATTTTTTTTACTATTACGATACAAGTTAATCCAAAAAGTTAATGTCACCAACGAGGTTCCATAACATTTTTTTTAAATGGAACGCACATGCGGTTCGCGTCATTTTTACAGCATTACAAAAAGTTTTCATTCCAATTTTTACTTGTCTGTGACAGCGCCCGCTTTAACGCATGCGCGGTGATGTGCTAGGTTTTGGCGCCATTCACTGAATACGTTTTGCTGTAGTTACTTTATTAACTTTGATCTTTTATTTAGTAGGTTGAATCGCAATGTATGAGAGTAGATAAAGTAGTGTATGAAACTGCACATAACTAGGTATTAAAACACTCGTGTAATACTATTAAAAACCTCGCCTGGCGGCTCGGTTCTTAAACACACACTCGTGTTTTAATACCCCTCTTTATGCGACAATTTCATAAACTACTATTTTTTAACTGATCTGCTAATTAGTCTTTAGTGAATATAAATAATAGATATAATACGGTACGCATAATCACTTTATCACACACACAGATATTATATTTTATTTGTTTGTATGAAATTGAAATAGCATACAATTATTTTCTCAACATTTTATATGTTCAATCGATTTCTTTACACGTCTAAAATCCTATCCTAATGCCTATTTTTAAATATCCCAACAATTGCATTTTCTTTTCGAACCAGATCCCGGGATTTTGGTCATATCCATATTAACACGTTCATGGACGCGGATGCTATAGCAGTCGTGTATCATACCGGCTATAGCATGGGCGTCATAAATACGGGGGTCAAATTAAAATGGTTTTTTATTACTGTCCATGAATGTGTTAAGATTTCTACTCTATATCCCGCCGTGTTGCACCGTGAAATCCGATCACTGGTTATTAATGTTATTTCAAGGGATAAAGTGATTAATATTGGTTTTAACTAGGGCCACAGCTTTAAGGTTAAAGTGTGATCAAGATGAAATAATGATGAAATAACATACAGACTGAAAGCGACATTACGCGAATGGAACTATGAAGTCTCCACTAATGATGAACGTATCATGTTACAGATAATACATGAAAAATAATTAAATAGCAACAAAAATAACGAGCCAATTGCTTCGTTAATAATTGGTTACAGTAAAAAAAAAAATGAAAACACAATTGTATTGTATCATTCGTAATACAATAGGTACTATTTGTTTGCCACAATCAACAAAATTAAATACATCAATCGCAACCGTACAAATATAACGCATTCACTGCTGGCAACGCATATAAGCGTTTTCGGACGTACCTGGAACGCGTTTATGTGTTTAGAGTATGCAAGTTTCGTTTGAAACCAAAGGAGAAAAAGAGACAAAGTGACAGCAACGATTGCGTTAATATTTAAAGCTATGACAAAGTTTACACAAGTTCAATAAAAATTCTACGCCTACGAAACCAATTGGAATGCCCCATAATCTGCGAACGTGACATCCAAAAAGCTACCAACAGAATCCGGCATCCATACCATTAGGGCAAAAATATAGCCTTAGTCTCTAGTAGCAGAGATAATAGTAAGGATATAGAGGAAGATATTGACGATGTCCAGGTACAAATTGAGGGCAGCGAAGATGTACTCCTCAGGGCTGATGCTGTACTTGTGTTTCCCCCCCATCATGAGCTGGGTGTCGTATACCAAGTACATGGAGAAGATGAGGGCTCCAATGCTCGCGTATACCAGTTGCAGGATGTGGTTGCGGACGAAGATGGCGACGATGCCTGTTGTGAAACAGATATAAATTTTAGTCATAAGGTCTTGAGGAAATACTTCAAAATATTTATTCCGTAAATTGGCCACATATAGGGGCTCTTTTACACGTCGGTAATATGGAGTTAATCGACTAGCGCTTCGGACAACTACAGCATACGGTAATCTTTTCAATCATAAAATACTATAATACTTGAGTAAGTTACATCACAAGGTACAAAAGTGTTCAATAATATTAGATTAAATTAAGAATAAGGTGTCCCCTTGCTTTACCATCGCTATTTTCTGCTGAAGCTGTGATGGTTCAGGTGACCTTTACTAATAATTCCGTAGGTTAGGTGAGTGTCTAGTACAACCCCTGCGCATATCATTACACAGATTTTTTATGGGCTGCTAATGATGCTACCATTGGACGCCCCCCTGCTGCCCCAGCATAAGCTTGGGCACCTGCGCCAGAGTAGGACGATAGACGGTGGGCCCCTTACCCACTAGTCCTACAGGGGGATTAAGTTTGCGGCTGGTAGTCACTACTCTAACCTAACCTAACCTGACAAACGTAATTAATGCATCGTGAAAACATTAAATGATTTCGTCAGAAAATATCGTTCGATAAAGGAAATTCGATAAAATGATGGGTCAACGGTAGTAACATTTCGAAGGCTATATACTAATACTAACATCAGAACGAGGGGTCAAGTCAAGGGGATTGCTAAAGTCGACGCTGTCGATAATCGATGACATTATTTAAACGTTTTCTCTGAGCGACGGTTTAGCCAGTCATGATCACGCTTCGCTTCTTCTTCGCTGCGTTTTGGTGATGATAATGGTACTCACCTAGCAGCAGCAGCACGACAGTGGCGCACATGAGGAAGCCACCCATCATGGTGAAGTCCCACTTGGTCTGGAACGCGAATAACGTCAGCGCGAGGCACACCGCCGCCGTTACTCCCACTGCCATCATCACCTGCAATACACACCATTCGTGAGTCAAACAATAAAGGTCAATTTCAAGGTCAAGGTTAATTTAATTTTCAAGGTCAAGGTCATCTTAATTTCATTGTCAAGGTCACATTCATATCAAGGTCATCTAGATTTCAAGGTCACGACGTAACTGGAGCGAGCCTATAGACGGTTTCAGGAAGGTATAGCAGACTCACCGCCTCAGGAGCCTTGGCACCGGCGATGGCTCCAAGCAGGAAGCTCTCGGCCACTGTGAAGATGGCGAGGAAAATGAAGTTCATGGGCGCCTGGCGGCGCACGTTGCCGCAGCACGCCATCACGATCAGCGTCACGAACGTCGTGCCCAGCGCCACCCACCTGGGTTAAGGATGAGAAATCCGGTAATGTTTAGCGATCAACATTTCAAAAACCATAACGCATGTGTCTGTTATTTGCATATACAGAAAGACGGTTTCAGTAATCTGTTCTTAGGTCCAGTTGACTATAAAGAGATGTTCCACTTTTTTACATGTTCCCTTGTTTCGCAGACAGAAATTTTATAGAATTTCGTTTCGCAGAAAATGTTTCGTATAATATTTGGTTTTTGTATTTTTATTTACAATATTATTGTTTCAACGACTATTTACTTGAATTACACATGTTTCACAGAAACATAATTCAATGAGTTTTATAATCTCGTTTTTTTCTTTATGAATCTTATCAAACAGTAGAATTATTTTTAAATGAATATTATTAGTTTGGTAGAAATCACTACCCCGTCAGAACCGACTTGTGCTACCAGAAAAGTAGGTTAGGTTAGGTTAGAACTGCGACATTAGTCGTAGGTACCCTAGCCGGGGGGGACGATGCAAAATGTCATTTCCTCTCCGAAAAAAAAAAGGTTAGAACTGCGACCCGCGATTAATACTTTGGCAGGGACGAGGTACGTAGCCGTTGGCTTCTTCTCTTCTTCTTCTTCTTTCGTGTCGGCAAGAACTCGGGCTAAATCTTACTTGCCCAGAAAGCGGCTACCGTGGTAGCAATCTGGTTACTGACAAGTAAGTCCTCACGCGAGCAGGTGGTCGGGCACGCGGGACAGTTAGTGAGGTGTAACATGGTCTGCAGGGGTTCTCCACATTCACAGCTAGCGTCTGCGCTACTTGAGTACCCCCACTGACACAGGTTGGCTAACTTGTAACTTCAATTATAGAATCAATGATCTAGACTGATACTTACATCGACCACGTGTTGCGCATAAACCAATTTTTAGTGGGCTCGTGGTAGGTGAAGAGCGTGATGAAGCCCATCGTGATGAGGAGCTGGCACATGAGGATAGAGTACACCTAAAAACAAAATAAATGTTACGGTCTTATAAGGGCTTATACTACTTAGAAAATACAAAGAAAACCAAGACTCCGGAACAAATACTCGCGCTCATCACACAAATATTTGCCTAAACTGGGAATTTCACCTAGGATTTCTAGCTTCACTGGCAGGGTCACTATCACTACCAAAACTAGGCTAATCACGTCGTCTATATAATAAATACTCAAATGTTAATTGCATACTACGTCAGTTTTCAGGATGGTAGGTTAACCTTATTACAGTGCATTTACATAAGAAACATAGTCACGCCTTCGTTCCCAGAGTGGGGAAGGCAAAGCTACAGAATTACCAACAACTCTTAAAAACTTGTTGACAAGTCCGTTACCACGTTTTGCTCAATCGGCTAAGATGTTTACCAGTGTATTAGTGACAGGTTGCAAGCCCATAGTGTAACAGTACTACAAGCTTTTATTCCCTTAGTCGCCTCTAACGACATCCACG
Organism: Acleris emargana; assembly: GCA_927399475.2. Classification (NCBI taxonomy): domain Eukaryota; kingdom Metazoa; phylum Arthropoda; class Insecta; order Lepidoptera; family Tortricidae; genus Acleris; species Acleris emargana. The sequence goes on from OV656846.1 coordinate 3,735,080, forward strand.
GGAATACATGGAGTGGCATTATTCTAACCCGGCAACCACTCGGGTGTATCACAGGGCATTTACATGGGCTTCAGCATTTAAATATAGATTTGAATATTTGATATTCAAAACAGGGCGAATGGCAGTCTTTATAAGATTAACGAAGCCAACGATGATGTCTCTGCCTCACCTTCCGTATAAACGCCTTTCGGATGCTCTGGTCGTTGAAATCGAACCCCTTAACCTCGCCATCTTCGCCGAGATCCGCTGATGCCGGATGCGCATACCCAGCTGTCGGCTGTAACCATAAAAAAACAACTTTAAGAAAAGAAAAAACGCAAGGTCGTCAAAGGAATTTGGTTTTGGTCTTGCAGAAGCGATGTCTCCGTGTACGAACCTAGAGCATTAAAATTGCAGATCTCCCAATAGCTACCACGGAGCTGGCGGTCCTGACAGCTCTGAGCAGTCCGTCTATGTCATCCCTAACTCTTGCCCCTGGAGGGCGAAGAGTTTGTCGACGATGAAGCGAGTTCACCCTGAAGATGTCTCTGCTGAACCCATGTTTTCAGGATATCTTAACCATTAATTACGTAAGTTAGATTAGACTTGTGACTAGCAATAAAAAATCTCATACGGCGAGAAATGCTTTCGATGAAATGAAAATTCTGCGTAATACTTTCGGTGAACAGTGTTTCGATAAAATAGTAGGTACCCATAAGCAAATCAAATGGGCCAGGGAACTAGGGCCTACGGCATTGATTTAGGAAAAGGGAAAAACTGCAAAGCATAAAAAAAAACTGTCCCGGTTCGTAAGAACAGATCTCTAACTATACACTACTGTAACTCTCATAGTTATCAATTTCTCCTTACTGGCCCATTTCGAGGCTAAATGGCTGGCTATGGCTAGTATAAGTAGAAACGTACTTAGCCTCCACAACAAGTAAACAGTAAGTCCGAAAAACGTTTCCTCGCTGTTTAGTTTGTTCGAATTTTCATTTTTTTCTTACCCCATAAACATTTCAAAATGCTTAAAGAGTACAGAACCCGTACGTTAGGTTAGGTTAGGGTCCCTAGAGCGCTACGCCCCGCGGCCGTGCAAGTCGTTAATAACCCGTCCAGGGGGGCGATTTTTGACTTTCGAACGCTCGAAAGTTTTACTCGGAAGTGAGCAAAATCTGTTAAAACCGTTTTTTAAAATACGAGCGGTAGAATTGAAATCGAATGGTGCGGACCAGTCGTCTTTAATTTTTTTATCGCTCGTAATTTCAAAAATACGGTTTCACAGATTTTGGTCACTTTCGAGTGAGACTTCCGAGCGCTCGAAAGTCAAAAATCGGCCCCCTGGCTCCCGTCGGGGCGGGTATGTATAAGCATATCCCACAGGTAAAAATAAAACTATCAAGATATCATGTTTACATACGAACCAAGCCCCGGATCGAATTTATCAGACAGAGCGATAACTACTGTGTTTCACCGTTTGGGCTTCCTCGTTGCTGGTTAAGTAACTTGAAATTTAACCTTTAGAGAATAACGTTTAAAATCAGACTATGAATGTATTTAATTTAATTTAAGTCATTGGGCTGTTTTGATTCAATTCGGAGAAGGACGTACTGAGCGACTTAACTTGAGTAAATAGTTAATTAATCTGTTACCGAAACTAGAGAAGATTTTTGTAATGTAAAATACAATCAATAGTTTGTGTTTTTTTTTACTTTTGAATATAATACCTTGTACTTTGAGATAACATTTAATCTATACTGAGATTTGCTTCGGCAAATAAATATGATTAATTAATTAAATCAAAATATTTAATTTAAAAAAACTTACCAAGCGTTCATTGAATAAGTTATCCAACTCAAAACTGTTAGTCAAAAGCGTCTAAAACAACTCTCAACTTTGAAAATCGAATAAAAACCTCACCTGGGACATATTAACTGGAGTACGTTTACCATTAAACTGAGTAAAATAGGCAAAGTATAGAGATAAGAAGTTTTGAATGATAAGTGTGTGATGATAACAGTGTTCGCTATATTAAGCCGGTGTGACACAACGTGGTCGGGAGATATAGTACCTAACTTTTAGCACATAACTGAAGGGCACCCAACGGAACGGGAACCTATCACTAAGGCTATTCTGTCTGTGTGTCCGTCTGTCAGTCCTAACATTAAAGAGCTATCTTTTGAACTGTAATAGATAGCGGGTTTTTGTCTACAGAATATGTGTTTTTTTATGAAAGCCGATTTACTTAGAAATAAAAAGAAATAAGTTAGATAATTAATAAGAGGGGTATGGGGATACAAGAAACGTTCATTTTTTCAACGTATTTTTTTTTCGCTGTATCGTAAATGTGGTAAAAAATACTTGACAAGCGTCAAATTTGGTAAGATTATAATACAATCCCTGAAGAAATACAATAAATACTAAAAAATGGTCAAGCGTGACTTGGGGGCGCTAGCTTCGTAGGCAGGGTCCCTACCAACTAGGCTAACTGTGATGTCAAAAAAAAACGATTTGCATACAGTGCCAATAAATTTGAGGTTATGTAAACAAACTTCTAACCTAAAATATTTTATAATAAATTATGAAACAATCCCCAAACCCAACGTTTAATATTTTCGTAACATTGCAAAAGTCTATTACTGGTAAATTCAATAACAAATAGCTTTTTAAATTCCAAAACTCATCACATAACGGTAAAACAAGATGAATCACTATGACGTATATGTCACAAATACCAATTTTGTGGTATTATATATATAATTTTAACCACAATCAGTCCAAACGTTACTCACGTCATATACACTGGTGCCTGGAAACAAGACCGACATAGGTAGCATCGTAAGTTGTCCATTGGAATGTTCTTCAGATATATAAAACCAACAGACGATTCATACTAGGTAAGTATATTAATAAATACATACCTACTTGACATATCTTCGGTGATACTGCAAAACCACGTAACTAATAAATTTATGATAGAGCAAAATAAACCTTACCGTCTCATTAAAAAGGTGCATTTCGCTCCGTATTTCAAATGTTACTTACGCGGTTTTGCAGTTTCACCGACGATATTAACAGCCTACTGGATTGTCGTACGTCGCGAAGTCAAGGAAACTGATTGTTTAGCAGTTTGGCATAATACGCAAAATAGCCGTGTTATAAGTTTTTTTTTTTTTTTGTTTCTTTGCCCCCGCGGCGACTTGAACAGCTACTACCGCGGGGATATGGCGTTTCCACGTGAAGTGATTTCGCCAGTGTCAAATATATATAAGTATAAATCAATATAGCAATAAAACACAATCCAATCTTCTCTAGGAAGATTGGGGGCAACGTTGTACGGTGATTTGTAGGTCAGAGGTCAAGATAGTTTTAACCTCTGCACCACTGCGAGTCCACTTGAAACGAGAAGAAAGATGCCAGATACAGGAAATAAGTCCAAGTCTTCAATCACTGTGCGACACAAAGGCATAAAAAGTACAAATCACTATCAGAAAAGAACTTTGAACACCTAATTACCCAAAAATTAAAGTCTAAAACAAATTACACGTCCACCATCTTTTAACGTTGCAAATGGCCCCGTGTTATAAGTTTCCCGGCGTGACACGACTAATGACAAGTGGAAAATGTATACCCCGGCAAATTGTTGTAATACGTCAAACTAGTAAACAATAAAGTTCCTCGACTGTACAATCTGTACTTTAATAAAGAAATCAGCCAAGTGCGAGTCGGACTTGAACAAGAAAGGGTCCGTCTGTAGGTACCATTATTTTATGGCGGTAACAGTTATAATCACTTTTTTTCAAACTTCGCTAGCTTAGGTTAGGTACACTCTGCAGATAAATTTATATCTTAGATGTGCTCTAAGATTTTATTAGATTGAACCAAAAACTATCTAAAACCCTACCTTTCCTAAAGAATAACATACCACTTACCTACTTAATAACCTATACTAATGAAATCATACATCGCAATCAAGCGCGCAAAAAAGTTTTTGTAATCGAAAAAACGCCTTTTAAGTACGGGAACGCGCCGCCTCCGCTCTCAGTGTATTTGCGCCTTTTCACACCAACGTGCCTACTTTCTGCCCGTTAGATTGCGACGTATGGATATAATACATACACATACATACCTTCACGCCTTCATTCCCAGAGTGGGGTAGGCAGAGCTACATAATTATACCAACAATTCTAAAAACTTGTTGATAACTCTGTAACCATACACACAACAAATAGGCTAAGATGTTTAACAGTGTATATTAGTGACAGGTAGCAAGCAAGCCCATCGCCTAACAGTACTACAAGCCTTTATTCCCTTAGTCGCCTCTTACGACTTCCACGGGAAGACATGGAGTGACACAATTCTAAGCCGGCAACCACACGGCATATATAATACATAAATTGTAACTTACTTCACCACCATAACCAGCGCCATATCCAGCCTGGAATCCCGGCTGAGGAGGGTACCCGGGCTGCGGCGGATAACCGGGCTGCGGCGGGTACCCGGGCTGCGGAGGGTACCCGGGCTGCGCAGGGTACCCCGCCTGCGGGTAACCCCCCTGCCCCTGCGGATAACCTCCTTGTGGGTAGCCACCCTGTGGATATCCCCCCTGATTCTGATCTGCAAATGAAATGGTAATGGGGACATATAAGTGTTTAGAATAGCAGAAAATCTACGACATTTACAAAAAATAATAATTGGAGTCTGTCCAGAGAACTTTGCTAAGAGTTTGTTTTCGACTTAAAAGAGTAATTATAAAATAACAACAATCCCAATTCAGGATTTTGATCAATTCGGATTTTTGACTCCTCGGAATTCCGCCCTCCTGAGTTAATACGCAGTATGGCAGATAAAATCCCTGTAGCAATATCAACCTTATTACTAAGACAAGAGAGCTAAAACTGCTTTGGTTATTGATTTTGGAATACTACTTATTTGCTTAGGAGGTCAGAATAATGTACCTACGGGCTTGGACGTCATATTAGAGTAAAGTAAGTATAAAGCGTAGAACACCTCACTGGTGGTATGTGATTGCGGTAGGAAAATCCTTTGACGTACATGCAACACCAAAGAAAACGTGGAACACTTAAGTGCATTGTCATAATAAACACCTCGCAAGGCCCAGTGTGCAATAGGTTGATTATAGCAATTTAATTTGAACTGTGTTACATTGGGAATAAAGTTTATTTTCCTATCTTGTTAAACTGAAAGTGGCATTTAAAGTGGCAAAAAAACGTTATTAAACTTTATTGCCTTGGTGGTAGATTCGAAGTTCCATTGACCAATAAATCTCTGTTTCTACAATCTTACTAATGTTATAATGCGAAAGTTTTTGTGTTAGTTACTCCTTCACGCTACAACGCGGCGTCCATGGTCAGACATACTCTTGCCCTCTTATAGGTTACATATTCGTTCCTTATCCTTTGTCCATTCTTGTTTCACCTCAACATTCACATTCAGGTCCCTACTACAATGTCTCATCATCATCATCATCATGTCAGCCGAAAGACGTCCACTGCTGGACATAGGCCAAGGGTCTCCACTGGTCTTGTGCTTTTCGCATCCACCGCGTCCCCGCGATCCTTACAAGGTCGTCACTCCATCTTGTTGGAGGCCTACCTACAGCTCGTCTCCCGGTCCGCGGACGCCACTCAAGAACCTTCAATGTCTAGGCAGTAATAATAATGTTGAGCAGTATGTTTCCCAGTGAAAGAGCATTACCTCTTAAGGTCCCCGTCAAATTTCAGGGGCAGACTCGTGGTCACACCAGGTTGTCACACCACTGCTACTCGCTTTGGTCGGAAATTCGACAGAAATCATTTTTATTCCGCAAAAGTAGGTAGGTTAAGTTCGTTAGGTATCTTTAGATTCTCGAAGGGCAAATCGCTCAGAAATAGCCTCAGGCAAGGCTCCGTCGAATAGTAGTGGTGTGACAACCTGGTGTGACCACGAGTCTGCACCCCAAATTTCGTTCAAAAAAGATTCTTGTGTCAGTTTTATAAAGTCAAAAGTCACTTTGGCAAATGTCCTAGATTGAGGGCGTTGGACCTTACGAGGTTAAGTTCAAGATAGGTACTTACTGGCAACATTTTAGATAGATGGATAATCGATTAGAATTACAGTCAAAACTTGCTAACATTCCCATTTGGGATATAAAAATAAATATACTTTCGCAAGTCATTTTCAATGGAACGTCGCTTTTGGAAGGCAGCAAAACAAATATCACCATGAACATTGTTGTAAGTACATTAAGTTGTTCTATAGTAATTTTGTTCGCCGGGTTCGCTGTATAAAATTACAGTAGTTTGGTTTATAAAGCATCAATTAAAAGAAAATGAAAACAGAGTTGATTATTTGATGGTTAATTCCTAATTTGTGAAGTAAAAATATCAGAAATATTTTTAACCAAGTTAATATCGACGATCGATGTTGTTGATGAATATGGAATATAGATCCAAAATTAAACGGGTACCTATTGAAGGCTTCCCTGACCTTGTTAGATCTATCAAAGCGGATGAATATAGAATAACCGTATCCTACAGTTAAGTTCGTAACCCTCGGTGGGCGAGCCCGACTCGGCTTTGACCGGTTTTTTATACAGGGTTACTTGTAACTCGACGTATATCTGGTAGGTGGTGATAGAGGAGCTAAAATGCAATAAATTTAATCCACATATGTATTACTACTGTTTTTTTATAATTTTTTTAATGCATTATTCTGGGAATTTCTTCAAAATACTTAAATAAATCAATATCTCAAGAACTATTGATTTCCGACCATACATAATGTGGGTTAAATTTATTGCATTTTAGCTCCTCTATCACCACCTACCAGATATACGTCGAGTTCCAAGTAACCCTGTATTATGGGTGTTTTACCGGCAAATAACATACATACATACATACCTTCACGCCTGTAATCCCAGAGTGGGGTAGGCAGAGCTACAGAATTACCTACAACTTTACCGGCAAATAATGAGCTCTATAATGAGCTAGACCAAAAACAATGTTATATTACGTGAGTGTAAACATGTTACGACGGAGTAGCTTAAAACATTAAATTAAATTATACAGAAACAGAAGAGCTATTGTTTAGTTTAGTTTATTTATTCATCAATGTAATATTACAATATAAATTGCATTGCATGTCAAAAAATACGAAATTACATTGAGATCGTCAAAACATAAATACTAATAATCAAAAAAACAAGAATAATTAATTAACACAACAACAATTAAATATCGAATTATGGTCACTCGTCCGATGTCAATACATACAATGATTAATAAATTTCAACACAATAATAAATTTACATGTCCAGCTTCATATATTCATCCACGGAGTATAATGGATTATCCAATAAAAGGTTTCTTAGCTGATGTTTAAATGCTTCGTCGGATTGTACATTTTTAAGTTGAGCGGGTAGACGCTCGTAGTACGTGGGACCGATGACACGCGGGTTCTTACCCGCAAGTGCCATGCGACGAGGAACTGTTCTCAAACGCCCGGTGTGGCGGAGCTCCTTGCCAAGAATATTAACGCGTGCAAAGGAGGAAATATAATGTCTCACGAACATCAATATTTGGAAAATGTAAACTGAGTAGTGCGTCAATATGCGGTACGTTACGAAAAGGCCCCTGCAAGAGTGCCTAGGTTTCACCCCAGCTAACGTGCGTATAGTTAAAGTAAAACAAATTATACTTAAACTAGAGAATGTACACACACACAGACACATACACACGCATGCACGCCGCACACACACGCGCGCATACACACACACGCACACACACATATTTTACTTTCATACATTTAACTTTTTAATTTTTAAACAAAATTCTTAAGCACCTATAGAGGAGCGGGATCTCCTGGCACAGGTTTCTTGTAAACTTAATAGGAGATCTCACAATGTTTTGTCATGTTGTAGTAATTTATAAGAATAAATAGAGTTTTTTATTATATCGAAAAGTACCTGTCAAAGTAGAAGGCGCAACTTGGTTCACCCACATCATATAAACATTTTATTTACACTATTTTTAAGTGTATTACAAAATTTGCTGCATTTTAAACTCTGTTCCAATGATTAAAGATAGATAACTTTTGCCGATATCCCATATCAAACATTACGCGGCTATAGATATGTAGTACGTATGCGTCATAGAAGCAATAAACAACTGATGTCTTGTGGGGTTAGACATATCGATCGTGATGACCAGGGATCGGAAATTCGGATCGATATTTACCTAAAGTTGGCAAAATCCCGGAAAAAGATAGGCAAACATGGCGTCGGCTTCTTAAAAATATTATTTTAATAATTTTAGTTCTGGGATTCTGGGATTCCACAAAACGTTAATATAATAATTACTTTACATGTAGGATTCATTTAAGAACATTCTGTTTTGCTCCTATAGATTCGTACATTACAGGTAAATTAAATAACATTTGGTTAAACATATACATGGAAAATAACTTTAAACAGTTAATATAAATAAATAATTATGAATTAATGCCGGTGTAATATATTATTTTGAAATCCCGGAAATTTTATTATGAATTATATGATTGAGTCCACCTCCATACAACTGAACAACAAAGCCGGCGCGAAAGTATAGGTAAATATCGATCCGAATTTCCGATCCCTGGTGATGACACAAGGTGAAAAGTCTATTTGTAGTATATATAAGTTAACGAGCATTCATACGAGTCCGCCCACGTTTCTACATTAGCAATAATTTAATATTTAATACGGTTAACTCAAGAAGTGGTAGGTACTTTTTATAGCTGTGCGTGCGGAAAGTTGTATTTTACTCACTAGTGTTTATTACTTTTCTTCTAAACTGCATTTATCTGAATAGTTAAATATATCATTTCTATAGAGCCGACTAAGCTCCGCTCGTGCGGAGCTCCTACTTCTGGGTGGTTTGGCCCTTCGGGCCTGCTGCAAAACTAACATAATCTAAACCTACCGACCTATAACGGCCTAATTACAATGGGCAAATTTGCGACAAAGAAAAATCAAGAATGGAAAATATGCAAGCAGGAAAAATTAAGAATGGGGAAAAATGCGATTGGGTAAACTTTTTTTTACTCGTATGGCACAACGTACATACAGTCACACATGCATACATACTTACACAATCATACATAGGTACATACACAATCACATCACATGGCTCTGTTTTTCATAATTCAACCAAATGTTTTTATTTGCAATTCTATACTTTTTCAATTCTCATTTGAAGTATGACCTTTTTATTGTACTTTATATTTGCCAAGTTAATTGTTTTGTATCAGTTTGCGAGCAGTTCCCTAATGAGCTAGCTAAACGAGCGTCGGTGAGTTTCATAATGCATCACACGAGTGTTTCAAGGCCTAATTATGTACAGTTGCATACACTACTTTATCTACACTCACATCATAAGTTTAGAGTTACCCTACTTTCGTAACAGCAAAACCACAACAAACAAATGACAACAATAATGGCGGCAATGCAATCCTCCGCCGAGACTTTTCCCCTTTCAAATCATAGACAAACGCATGAAGTCCCTGAGAATAGGAGTCACTCGAGATCAAATGTCGTGCGGTTTATATTTAAAAAACACGCTGAATTGACGTTTCGAGTCGATAACTGTTTTAATATCTATCAATACTAGAATAGAGACCTGTTCCAAATTTGAACTCATATCATAACCTTACCAAGATCTTTACGGTAATAAAAATTACAGTACAGATTTTACCTACTACCACAGACAAGAAAGTTCTCATAGTAAAATTGGTTGTGAACCAATGAAAAAAATGACCAGCATTGGGTCATTTCCTACGGGTTTTGAACGCATAATAGAGAACTTATGATATGCGTGTAGATAAAAGGTGCTTTAAAAAAAAAAGACTTCAGGTCAATGGCGTGTGAGCGTCGTACGCTAAATAAACGGTTAACCAATGCCAAGAACTCAGAATCTTGTCAATTTGTATAAACATGAATACAACGTGGCATTGAATGTGGAAACATACGACATAGAAATAAAAAAACATGATTACGTGACAGGGGAAAAATATATAAACAGCTTTATGTATAAAACTCGCTGATACTTTGTGGTTTTGGAGTATTTTGTGTTTGTTTTCCGGATGAGACTTGTAGCTATGGAGGAGCGGAGCTTCCTGACTCAGGTTGTGTATTACTACTAGTAAGTACTAACCTTTGATGTCATATAGCTAGCGGTCCTGGGTTCAAATCCCGGTAAGGGCAGAAATTTGTGTGATGAGCGCGAATATTTGTTCCTGAGTCATGGATGTTTTCTATGTATTTACACATACATACATACTTTCACGCCTGTAATCCCAGAGTGGGGTAGGCAGAGCTACAGAATTACCTACAACTTTAAAAACTTGTTGATAATTCTGTAACCACATTTTGCACAAATAGGCTAAGATGTTTACCAGCGTATTTAGTGACAGGTTGCAAGCCCATCGCCTAACAGTACTACAAGCCTTTATTCCCTTAGTCGCCTAAGCACTTACGACATCCAAGGGATGACATGGAGTGGCACTATTCTAACCCGGCAACCACACGGGATATTCTATGTATTTAAGTACATATATCTCTATGTAAGTATTTATATCGTTGTCTAGTACCCATAGTACAAGCCTAGAGCTTAGTTTGGGACTAGGTCAATTGGTGTGACATTGTCCTCAGACATTTATTTATTATTTATTTATAGACTTAAGTTTAAGGAAATAAAATATTTTCATTTTCATTTGGAGTAACGGCAACGGAACTCCTGCACTAAGCATGGCCTGAACCTTTTTTTTCGTTTTTTGTGCTTATGTCCTACTTAGAGATGTGCTGTTTTCGGAAAATCTCGGAAACGGCGCTCCATTTGTATGGAGAATTTAGAGGATCCTCGAGAACGGCACATCACTCACTGCTGGGCAAAGGCCTCCCCTCATCTCTCCACTCGTCCCTATGGAGAGCGTGGTCCCGTCAACCATTCGCAAATGCTTCCAGGTCATCCCGCCATCTCCTTTAAGGTCTAGCTGTGCTACGATATCCGCCATGCTTTTGCCCGGTTTTACAGGGTTCCGAAGTCAACTAGGAACCCTTCTAATATCATCCGTTTGTCCGCCCGTCCGCGACTAAATCAGAGACTCTTAGTAATACAAAGTTGTAATTTGGCATCATTATTATGCATAACCGACCCAATCTGGGGGAGATCCACCGCAAATCAGGCCCAGTGGAGGAAAATTGCAGAGGCGTATGCCCAACGGTGGGCGCATATACGCTGAATAAGAAGAGAGAAGAAGATTATGCATATAAATTAGGTACGCCGTCAAAGAAAACCAAACTACAATTAATTAAATCAATCTTCAACGAAAGCAAATATACATAAGTATAATGACTTTAAAAGAAAAACTATCACGATTAAGAATTGATCGGTTCTAAATCTAGTGACTAGAGTATTTATTTAATCATCTAAAACAGCATCAAATAACTTTAAATACCTAACTTTAAATAGAAAATAGCATAGACGCATTCCATCTTAGTCTTCAGGGCTGGCAGTGCATTTGCAGTCTTGTGAATGCGAATATCTATGGGTCACAGTTTCCATTTACCATCAGGTGGCCCGTGTGCTCGTTCGCCTTCCTATGCCATAAAAAAGAATCGTTTACGCCTAAGTACTTGATGTGTTTCGAAATAGTTTTTTGTGTTTGTACCTAGCAACGGCCTTAGAACCCTACACTGAGCATGGTCCGAAATGCGCTGGACCATTTTTTATATTTAATCCTATCTAGCATGTTATCGTGATCGGTCCCTTTTTCTCCTAATGCACACAAGTAAACACTAGAAACTGAACCAATAGTAGAGGCACATCACCGCAATCCTCTTAAACATAAACACAAAAAAAAACAATGGCTCACTGTTCGCAGTAGACATTTCTCACACACGGCCAAACCACGACTGAAGTACTAAACTATCTGCAACACACTTTCAACAAGATGCAAGCTAAACAACACCTAACGCAAACGAACTAAAGTCCAATTCAAAAACATGATTTAAAAAATTAACGTATTACAAACGGCATAGAGGCGCAGGTCGCGTAAAAATCATAGATTAGATAATAGGAGATAATTGATTTCGCAAAGTGACGTGTTCGTCTGATGGATGACAATGTTAATAAGGAATAAAAAAAATGCGAATGTAATAATCAAATACACAAGTTTACTAACATTTTCGTATATTTGTTACCCCTTAATTTTTTTTATTCTTTGTCCATAATCTTTTGTAGGTTTTAATAGACTGTTGTTATTATTTGTTGCTTTACAGTTGGTAGTAGCTCGGCACATGACACATGATCTGCGCCTGCGAGCGCCACAGACCGGTCTGGGTTCTGGCAGAATACCAGCGCTGCAGTTCCTGCAGCATTATGCTGAGTCAGCGCCTTTTCACCCCACGACACATGGCTCGTTTTTTTTTGTTGTTATTTTCTTGTTTTTTTTCTGATCTTAAGAGCCAACCAGTATTGTGTTTTTTTATGGATGAATAAAGCTTTTATCTATCTACATACCTACCTACTAGAGACCCTAGCTATGTTCTGGTTGAAACAAAATAAAGCCTATATTACTCTGGAGAAATATACCTAGCTTTGTACAAGGTTTTTCTCAATTGTTTTTAGAGACTATCTTCAACATAAAAACAAACAATATTAACGCTTCTCTAATGTCTAAAATTATGCAGTTTATAATATTAGCACAAACCTCGCTTTATAATATTAGCACAACCCCAGATAAAAATATTTACACAAATATTAATAAATCGTCAGGCTGGTAACCAACGGATCTCTTTTTCAGTTTTATTTAATATTTATTATCCAAAAAAGAATTATAATACGCTTAAAAGCATATTTTATACATAATTTGGGATTAACATAAAATTATTCCAACATACATGACTAATAATAATTTGTGCCTATGCCTACGTTCATCGTTATCTACTGAAATTCATCGAAAAGATAACGTAACTTGATACTAGGATGTTGTTACATCGAACCGTTGACTCATGTTACAAATATACATATAAATATGTAAGTAGATATAGATTATAATAATAACAAGGTGTCAAAAACGTAAGATAAGAAATGGTTGTATGTTAGATTGGGTCCATATTGGCTGACAAAAAAAAAGTCCGTATGTATTGTTATTCATAACCATCGCAAGTCATTAAGTGATTTTTTACTGAATCATTTATTGAAAAACTAACCTAACCTAACCTCATTTACCAGCTAAATATTTGAAAAATCTTGAAATCAAAACCGGTTCTGTAAAAAACACTGTATGCCTTGCGTTGATTATGATAACAATACATTCGGGCTAATAAATAATCATGTGAATGTGTCAAGGAAGCGCTTTGGTCCCTGATAGAATATCTAGGTGTCGAAAATTTCATATTTTTTTTTATTATAGTATGTAGAAGAAGAAGGAAGGGAAGGTATGTAGGGAGAAGGCGAACGAGCACACAGGCAATGGGCAAAGTGGGATTTGAATTCTTAAGACTACAATCTACTAAGGACTAAGATGGAATGCCTCTATGCTAGTAATTACACTGGTTGTCTTATGCCTACAACACTACATCACGAAGCTAGCTGCTTGGCGGTAGGTCATAGTTCCAATTCAAATTAAATTCAAAATATTTATTCAGTAAATTGGCCACATGAGGACTCTTTTACACGTCGGTAATATGGAGTCTATGCTCTATCTACTAGCGCTTCGGAAAAGACCATCATTGCGGAGAAAAAGCGCCGCGAGAAACTCCAAGGGATACGATGGTGGTATCGATCTGGACGGATCGTGCAGAAGAGCCTATCACCACTAAAGTAATAAGTAAGCCGTGATAGCAGTAAAATCAATGCTATTGTTGGCAGACTGCCCCGTAAATATTGGACTGTCATGAGAACTAATGAGTCCATAACGAAAGAGTACATCCAAGATATAACTTACCTAAGTATGTTAATGTACGAGGGGTGATCCAAAAGTTTTGATAATCGGTATTAAAAATGGGAGATATGTAAATCGTTATATTTTAATTGAAATAAGCACACTTTCTATATTTCCAAACACTTATTAACGTCACTCAATTGTTTTATTTTACCACTATAAAAATAATTTTACTTTAGGAGGTCAAAATGGTCAAATTTTGTACGTTCACTAAATCATCATAAGCTCGTGATTTTTATGTAGCTGTTTTTTAACATTAGTGAATGAGAAGTAGTAGTCGAAAGTTAGGGCTTAATAACGGGGAGAGCGGTTCTCAGTTCTGATCTTTGGTCGATGAGCAGCACCCTTGTGAATTAGAAGCCTCTGAAGCACATTTCCTGCCACAAATTCGTTTTTTTTTTCTTGAGCTTGTTTTTAATATTTTCCCATAACTATGATAGAATAATGTTATATAACTCTCCTAGATTATTTAAACACAATTGCTAAAAACGAATGTCAAAGTATTTATTTGTAGGCCTCAATAATCCTGGGCGAGGCCGAAAAAACCACCCTAAGTTTTGGTGACAGAGCTGGAGATAAAAAATCCACTGCAATGATAACTTATTTATCATTTAAATCATAATGATAAATCAAGGTTTCATTTTCAAAAACAATATTTTTTATTAGTGTACCAGAAGTTTCTCCACACCGCTCCAAATTATTACAAAACTAACTCTTATTTTACCGTCTTGTAAAATTATTCATACAGATGTTTTTTGTTTAACTATCACAGAAAAACAAATGAACAATATAGTATTTTTTTTTCTCTAATTTAAGTTTGATTAGTGCCATGGTATATTCCACATTAAAAAAATATCATTATGTGCATGGTTCATACTGATTCTCAAAACTTATGGATCACCCCTCGTATATGGTAGAAGGACGTGGGAATACATGTTACCTAATATTTTAAACAAATTCCATGATGACGTACAAACAAGGATTATAAATGGTAACAACAGGAACTTATGCAAGAACGCACTACGGCATTCAATGAGAATGGGTAATTGCTAGTATTGGTTGTAATAAATACACCTAATTATTAATTTTCGTGTTATAATAATTTATACTCATGTTGTGAGCGAGGAGAATTCATTCGTGCTACATATAAACCTCTCACAGGTTTCCGAAGCGCGTCTTAACGTAAGATATTGTAATCTCAGTTTACAGCAAACACATACATACATAAACTCACGCCATCATTCCCAGAGTGGGGTAGGCAGAGCTAAAGAATTACCAACAAGTCTTAAAACTTCTTGATAATTCTGTAACCACATTTTGCACAATTAGGCTAAGATGTTTGCCAGTGAATTAGTGACGGGTTGCAAGCCCATCGCCTAACAGTACTACAAGCCTAGCCTATATTCCCTTACGTCCGGTTCCTATATTCAATCCGCGGACAGATAGGCTTACTTCGGATTAAAATTTGACACATTTTGTATGGGCAAATGTCAAATTTTAACCCGAGGTAAGCCTTATCTATCCTCGGATTGAATATAGGAACCCGACATTAGTCGCCTCTTACGACATCCACGGGAAGACATGGAGTGGCACTATTCTAATCCGGCAACCACACGGGGACAAACAAATAGAATTAAATAAAAAAACACACCAAGCAGTGCCTAGAGTGTAAGTTTCTGTCCACGCGGCAAACCGTCTCGAACGTAAGTGATCATGCTACTCGTATTTATAAGAGAAAAATAAACGCAATCGCGACGTTTTTGTGTTTCTAAACATACACTAGAGGCTCAGCTTCCTATTTCTTGGATTAATCGTGCGTTCTTCCAAGCACAGTCTAGACCAGCTAATTTGGGGCAGACGTATGGAAAACATGCCTAAGACAGAGTACCGGCAAGCCGCCGTGATACTAAAGAGGCTAACGACATAGTAATATTTTAAGCATTTTCAATTTAAGGTTGTCACCAATAGAGTATAGAATACTTTGTCTACTACATTGCAGTTCCGCCTTTTTTGGTATTTTGACAGCAGGTCTAACGTCATCAAGAACGCAGTGGGCGGCGGCATGCAACGCGCTACCCACGGCATAGATTAGCGTAACATGACCTGTGGTCGCGATATTCAGCAGTGTTGGACCGAGGTGTTTATTTAAGAGATAACACAGAAACATACGGTCAGGAACGTTAATTTGTGACCAATGCTTGAAGTCGTCAATGTCATTAGAGACGCCATTTAAAATTAAATCTTATTGCAGTAGAATGAAATCCTTGAATGTATCTCGCAATGAACACAAGAAATACTAAGATAAAGGAGCTTTCCTGTCAAAAAGTTCGTTTTTGGGACAAGCTTAGCTTTTGTTGCCGACTGTATTTTTTTTTGGAAAGTCTTTATCTACTTATCAAGATCAAACTATCACGGTAAGAATACCGGAGATCCTGTCGCTACCTTCCGACTCCATCATCAGATCAGCGCTTAGATACCGATATTGCATGGGTATTGGCTTTACATACGTGGTACAAATTTCAGCCCTTTCCGTAGACGGGAAGTGGGTCAAATTTAACTTGCAGGATTTGACCCGTACACACATACATAAAAGCTTGTAAAAATACACCATGCAAAGTACTTATGTAAGATTTAACAATAGACCAATTAAAAAAGTAAGTGAGTAAGTAAAAGTAAACTCTTAATTGCACAATAAGATATCGTTTGACAAAATAAACACTGACAGATATATATTATGTACAACGGCGATCTTATCCCGAGTACCTACTGTAAAAATATCAACTGAAAAAATTTCATTAATCTATAAAAATTTAATTAAAAAATTTGAATCTGGTATTTTCAAATTATGATATTTTGGGAATGAGCGAATGAATAAAGCTACCTAACAAAAAAACGCATAGGAATTCAGCTATTCGATCCGGCGGTACTAGGCCACCGATTATTACCTCGTTGACGAGTTGAGAGGGGAGTTATAAGTACGCTTTCCCACTGCTCCGATATTTAAAAGAATAAAAGTACCAAGTCGTCAACATACAAATACAAACTAATAGGGGAAATCCTGTTTTAAAGGTGATTCATGCATATAATCATTTCGCTCTATGACGATGAGCCAGACCAGACTCGTAAACAATTCATTTGATTCTCAACTCTAATTGAATCGGCAAAGGGTAATATTTTGACTACATCACTAGAAAAATATAACTCTTTTTGCGACAGAGATATGACATGAAGCAATGCCCTGAAAATAAACAAATACAACTTGATATTACTGAGGTGTGACACTGATAAGTATGAGATAAATGAAACTGAGTTTTATGTAGAGTGGAAATAAGGTGTTATTCCGTGTGTGGCTATTATCAAATATGTTGCTAAACAATTCAATTACGATGCCGCTTATAACTGTAATCTGTTATTTTTACCATTCATGATAAGCTGTTGCCTGCGACTCCGTCCGCGTAGAAAGTACGTTAATCGCTATTCCCTCGGAAACTGTTTAATTTACCCTATGTCCCCACGGTTCAAGCTATCTCTACGCTAAATTTAATGAAAATCGGTTCAGCATTTTACCTGTAAAACGTTACCAACACTAAAAAGCATTACTAATGTACAATTTGTTTTTTAAAATAAAATACGAATAGGTAAAAGTGGATGTTAAAAATATAAAATATATTCCAATTAAAGTTATTTTTACCACAACTGTGGATTTAGTCACTATTTAAACATAACGAAATACTAAGATCAAAATTAAATATCGTTAGTGCAGACAAAAAAAATATGTAAACATTGACCTTATTATCAGTGTCATAGGGGCGTGTACATTGTTTTGACGACTGGGGAACGTTTAAACATTTATGACTGACTGTACAAGTACAGAGCTTAGAAGTTTAGGTCTACATCAACTTGTACGAGATTGTCCTCTGACATTTATTTAATACTAGCTTCTGCCCGCGACTTCGTCTACGTAGATTTCGATTATCGTTATTGACTCAAGTACTTTTTTCCGGAATAATAAGGGGTCATCCATAAAGTACATCACACGTAAAGGGGGGGGGGGGAGGGGGTCGACAAAGCGTGACATGGGAGGGGTCCTAAGTTTCGTGACATCACATTTCAAAATCTAATATATCTAGAGAAATAAGTACTACTACTACAAAAAGTACTTAATTTAAATGGAAATAAAACTAATTTCGGAACTGCTGTTTTAATTTAATAATTTTTCGATGTGAAATTTGCCAAACATGTGATGTCACACTAGGGAAGGGGGGGGGGGGGGGGGTTATATTGAGTTTTAGTATAAATTGCCACATTTATGTATTATTAAAAAATACCTGGAAATCCAGCATTCGTTGTAACCACTCTTAGTTACGTCCTCCCGCGACAAATAGGCACTGCCTATTTCGACCTCTGCTAATAAGAATTGACTTATTTTTAATACAGGAAGAGTTAAGAGTTACATAAAATAGCTTTAAGTCACAAACAAGGAAAACCCCGGGATACATGTGATGTTTTTCTTTATCCCAGCTACGTTTCATTTTAACAACAGTATATTCACTTATGCTGAGCCAGTGTCCAATTTACTATCGCGAAGACACACTCACTTCTTTTTTTATTGCTGTTTTCTATTTTGTTCCGTGTGTCTTGTCTTGTATGTATACTCTTTATTGTACAAGAATAAAAAAGAAATACAAAACACAGGCAATACAACAACAAAAAAACAAGAACAAAGGCAAACATCCCTTTAAGGGAGTTCTTCCAGATAACCTAAAGTAAGTCCGAAATATTATTTCCTGTGACTTAGACCTGAATCAGGCTCTAATTTTTTAACAAATTAAAGCCAACCCGCTAAATAGAAAGATCCCAGTTTATGCCTCCAACTCTGTCCATGTAGAACTAAAATAACTTTATTCTTAAGTAACTATTAAAAATCCAGCATAAACAGAACCCTACATTTTAATTCACATCATGAATTATTAATGTGCCAAATGTTATCCAAAACTATTCAACCTTTTATTCCTGATTGGGAAAAACATTGAAATGTCATCACAAACTTGTTTTTTTTTAACCATAAAATCACTTATATTACAATTAGACATAACCAGTATCGCAATTGTCTTACGCACTCGCAATTGCAATCGGCTTTAAAGTGGAACAATTATTTCCATTTTGTATGCAGACAAGGGTAAAGACCTAATGACCAAAAAATTGGCCACGCTAACTCACTCAATTAAATCTTTTATCTACACTCATATCATAAGTCCTCTATAATGCGTTCAGAATCCGTAGACAATGACCATCATTACAAGATACAATTTTACTATGATATTTTTTCTTATCTGTAGCTGTAATGAAAAGTTAAAATTACGATACAACTTTTGATAAAGTAATGTTGTTTAAATTTGGAACATCTTCCTAAACCAACACAATTCAAACAGGGGGTCAATTCTAGTATCTATTAAACGTCGACTCGGTATATTTTAAGTAGTGTCGTACGCCGTTTTGATGTCGAATGACATTAGAATAGGGACTTTGTTAGTTTGTCTATGATTTAAAAAAAAACATTCATATTCGTGACACAGGGCCGCCATTTGTTTGTTCTGCCGCCTGTTTTTAAAATCCGGAAAGACGGAGATGTGTGTAGATAACACCTGCAACTGTACATAATTAATTAGGCCTTAAGAAACTCGTGTGATGTTATTATGAAACTCGCCTTCGGCTCGTTTCACTAAACCACACTCGTGTTTTAAGGACCCTCTTTATGTACCAGTTACATAAAATACTATTATGAAACTTTCCGTTGTGACAATTGTAGGGTACACTTTTCGTCGAATCGTCGCACAACAGAACTTTTTTCGACTTGAATGGTTAACTGCGCTTAACTATGGTCCAACCATGGTCTATGGTCTATGGGTTATGGTATGCCAACAGGCAAAACATAGTGATAGACGCTGTATTTTTTCCTCCACCTGTATTTCTCTACCTATGTTTTACAAATAAATAATTCTGATTCTGATTCAACTTTTTGGTCCTTACCCACAACAAGTCATCGATTTTAAAAATGAAAACGATTGCGAGTGCGTTAGGCAATAGCCTATCAGATCTAATTAATGATTAATTTATTAATTTGTTTTTTTTTTATTACTTTCAACCCTAATTGCTCATTTATAAATTTACTTGATACACTGATTGTCATGAACATGAAAATAAATATTTTATTTATTTCTTCAGTATACCAACCTGCCTTGAATTTATACGAACATCTAAATTATCATGCACATGTATATGGCGAACTATAAATTATTACCTCCATATATGTAAAGATTCTCAGCAGCCAAGTGAAAGTGTTTAATTTACTTATGTGAATGTGTGTTTGCAACTGCACTGTCTACAACTTGCATAACATGTATGATTCAGTGTGAATGCAATAATATTACCAAAATTAAAATTATGTTTTTGGTTTCGTTATAAATGTTTAAGAAAATTTCAGAAAATTCTCCTAGCATTGTTTAACCGGAGGGGCTATTGTATAACGCACTCGCAATCTGCTTCAAAGCAGAACAAATTATTGATTTTCAAAATGAAAACGATTGCAAATGCGAGTGCGTTAGACACTAGCCCCTCTGATTACCTAGAATAATGATATGTGTGCAAAAAAGCGTTTATATGTGGTAACTCAGTCTATTAATTGTATATCCCGAGCTCAGAAAATAGCATGCATTTAAAGGGTAACTGTAGCAATTGTATTTACACAAGTTTGACTTCACATTTAGCATGCGATAGACAACATATTTGGTGCAAGGTTACGGTACAATCCAATTACATGATAAAAGATGTAGCAAAGCAATATACAGTACTAATGCCTACTTCAGTATTCCACATGCACTACACGCGCGGAATATTGATCCCGCTATTTAAAAAAAGCCTTGTGTATTGAAAAGCTTTTTTTAATACATAACTGAGGACCTAGGTCTTGTGTACGGTTAGCAACATGGTGTAAACTTTGGAGCTAAGTACAACAATTTAAAAAAAGAATTTGTATATGGTTGGCATCACCCTGATGAATTAAATATCAATTGATCCAAATCTTAAAGTTAAAGTGTCATATTACTGTGTATGTGCAATACTGTGCAACTTGAAAAAAAAAAACAGATGATTTGAGCACCTCCTCCTTTTTTATACCTAATAAGAATTTTTAGTTATGCTTTGCATTATCACCCATCATATTATGACAATTTAACACTTTTAACCTTTGTATATACATCTTGCTCATTGATGTGTATTAGAAAGTTAAAATAAACCTGAAGTTAGATCTTTTACAATACAATTGGATTGTCAAACAACAAAGTGTAACATTGATAATATTTGAATGATATAAAGACCTCCGGGATAAACTCCTGGATTCTGCCACATGATCCTCTAAAAGCTGCAGAAAAAAATAGGATTAAAAAAATTAAAAAAGTATACATACACATGGTGTTGTAATTTGGTTGTTCGTTTGGCTTTAGCTTGTCGGAATCCGTTTTGAAGGATCACTTACGCAAGGTACCTTAAGATCTGGAAGCAAATATTTTGTTTAGATAAGATAACACACAATTGTTTGATAAAATTCAATCAAGACGAGATTACATTTTATTTGCTAAATATATTGTCAGCACCTTGGCTTGTGCAATATAAAGTATATTGATAATACATGTAGTCGAATTTCGGTAGAGTTATGTAGTTAAATAATTAATCTCATGATGTTAGATTATCGACAGAACGGAAGACCTTGTGGATAGGCCATTCATTATTGTGATGCAATTTCCATATTGACGCATACACGGCATACACAAACAAAGTTCCGCACAAAATTTCACAGGCAAGACACTGACATTTTGTTTTCTTATGAAGCAAGAAAGATTTGTTCCAATCCTATTAACGTTCTGTAAGACGACATTTAGACTGAATAAAAAATTAGGACACTATAGAATACGCTAGAATAGAATATATGGCGCACTTGGAATCGATCTGTTTTCAAACACGCGAATAATCCTTATATTACGCAATAATAACCAGCGCTCACCCTTTGAGTTCAAATTTGTAACACAGAAAACACAATCACGATAACAATATCGATACAATTTTCAAAATAGCAGAGAAAATCCAAATTAACTGTAAAATTCACGAATTTCTGCAGAAACCTGACTTAACTGACTGACTGCTTCGATACGTTTCACGTTTTGTCAATTTGTTTTGTGAATTCGGGAGTTTTCCCGTCTTTTTTACTAGTAGATTGCTGCCTATTCCTAAGAAGCCTTTCAAAGGCTGTGATTCATCAAAATAGAATAATGCTATTGGTCCAATATTCAATGACCTAGATTGTGATTGGTAACTGGCACTATTTGTATCCACTTGTTCTCATTTACAACTCAACAACTAACGTTTGCATGTTCCGTGAAACGAAGCGTTCCATACTGTATTGTATGTACTGTAGCGTTATCTCTTTCTTTCAAGGAAGTCACAATTAACAATTGAAAGAGATAGAACAACAGAATTCTCCAATTAATTTCTTCACTGTGGAAAGAAAAGCAGCAGATTAATTTTGACCGTTAGATTATTATTATTTACCCCACTACACTCTGGGAATGAAGGCGTGAGATTATGTATACATGTATGTTTGTAAAAATTTGTTAAAATTTGCTAACTATAGCACAGAGTAAGTAAGGAGACAAGTGACCATAGTGATAGGTGATAGTATATTTTCATATTTCCAGTTTTGTTCTTTCTTACAAATAGTTGTTTTTTTCTATATATATATATATTAATGAATTGATAAGATTTCATTAGTATTAATATGTTTATAGCAAAATTTACTTCATCATCCGAATATTTTAAAAGCACTGCCATAACCATTATAGGCACTGGAAACAACCCAAGAAAAACGTTACAAAAGAAAATGTGTGACTGTAAACCAGGGTTCGTCGGTATAATTTTCATACAAAAATACCGGTTTTCAATTTTGGTATCTCGCCTGTTATTAAATATTTTTGTTCTTCAATGAACTTATATAATAGAATAGGCTTATTACCTAAATTGTTATCGAAAATATCAGGAAAATGTTGCAAATTAAGGAAGATATTTCCATTTTAATTAATACCGGTATCGATCCCTGCTGTAAACCGTATCTAAAAATTGATAATTATAGGTATGTACGTAAACTTTCATGAAATCCATCTTTTGTGTACATCACTATAAACGTCAAATGTCAAAACATTGCTCGTCTGAATTTAGGTTATTATTATACATTTTGCTCCAAGATCATTTTTAAACATGAGTATCCTAATAAGCCGTGTCGCTAAATGTTCTCTAATAAGTTGTAAGTATATTAAATACTAAATAACTGATTTAAAAGAAGTCGTTACGTTGTCGTTCCTTATTGTTATGTACCTTTTTTTTAGTATCATGTCGGAGCTTAAGCTGCACATCAGTATTAGAGATTAAGCAATGGAGACTGGATCGTGGTCTGCCCGTCAACCGGAACGCCGAGGGCATCCTTACAGACGGACCAGATTACACCTTCTTGGATGGACGTCCTACGCCCTTGCTGGTATAGCTTGCTTTTAAACTCATTGTCTTTAAGTAGTTTTGTTTTGACCCCGTTGTTGCGAGTAAATCACCCATTTTTAAGTGATTCCAGATTAGCTTTTTATACCAAAGTACCTTCTATGGACACGGCCAAGGTTATTTGGCCCTATACTATGTTTGCTTAGGTATTTTTCTAAACGTAAACCAACAAAACGTTGGATATACTTACCTACATCATCACATCAGTCAATAAAAGTCAATCACTGATTATGTCAAAGTTTGCAAGAACTGGGCCTTGATTCCGCTGCATTAAACCATATTGAACTAAGTCAACAGCTATTATAGTCAAGAAAATAAGAGCTATCAAAACTTTGATGATATGATACTTAATCTGTCTAAAACAATATGGTTTCACTGAGTGACCATTTAACTCAATCCTGGTTTGATTTGTTGATGTTTATTTAAATACCGTAATTGTTGTGTTATCGTCAGTGATCGTAGATTTTCCAGCATTTTTGGTGCAGTGCTAGGGTTGTCAGTAGTGCCCAATATTAAATTGTTGGAATCAAGAATCAAATAAAATCTAAAATAAAAATAAAATAGCGTATTAAACAAATTGGAAATACAGAAAAAAAAACTGAACATGTAAAGCCTAACCCAATACGCATAATGAAATTAAGGGTTAATTTACTACGAGTATAAGAGAAAATGTAACATAGTTGCAATAACTTCTTATCTCAGGTTATAGTTCATATTTATGATTAGGAATTTATATACTAACTATATATTAGCATAGACACTAAAATGCGTAGGTAATGGCAGTGCATAAATATAGAAGACAATTTGGTTCTTCACTGACGTCCCGTCAAGTGCTAAATTATAATAACTGATTAAGTAAAAATAAATAGTGTTTCATTTTCAATGACCACATAATATTACATAATTTTAAACGTCAATCATATTATATACACGTCTACAACCCTAGGTCGCTGTCGTGTGTCATTTGACGTCATCGCACCAAGAATGCTGGAAAAAGTACGATCACTGGTTATCGTAATGTATAGCAAGTAGACTAGGCTAAGGCTGTAACAAATCCTCATCTTGTAGCCGTGTGTATATTTACTTATTTAATAAATTTCTTTTTCTAGCACAAGCAGAAACTCCGCATGGAAAAACAACAAGGATATGCAGAAAGAATTGTTGAGCTCAGTTCGGAGTTAGATTTCGCCAAAAAGAGATATCAAAACATGACGGATGCTAAAGAAGCAGAGCGACAGAGAGTCTTAAGCGATAGATTGAAACCCAAAGGACAGATGTTGAACAAGAAAAATTAGTTCATTAAATTTATAATAGTTAGTAAATACATTTTGTTAAGTAGTTTAATTGTGTTTTTACTCCCAGTGAAATAACATAAACCTTTAAGGGCCCCCCCACATCTAGCGTCTCCCGAACGTCGACGCCTCACCAACGCCCGCGCGGCGTCTCTCGAACGTCGACGTCGCAGCGACGTTCACGCGGCGTCGGCGCCGCGCTAGCGCCGCGCCTCCTGGACGTCATTATGCCCGTTCTTATGTCCCATCGTTACTACTCAACAAAATTGATTATAAAAAAAAACCTACGAATCATTTTTTCAAACGGATTTTATGTGTTTCATGATGCCAGCGAGGATGATTTCTATGCCACCAAAACAGTCTGTATATATTCAACCTTTTTACAATTTAACTCAGCAGCGCCATCTGCAAATTTATATGTATACTACATTGTCACTAAAATATGGTGCTTAGAGAATATTGGCATATTAGTCTAGTAGATGGCAGTAAGATAGATGAGCGACGGTCTCGTGTCTCCCCTGCTGTCTCCCCTGACTGCTTTTCGTCAGTCGGCTTTCGTCAGAAATCAATTTTCATTCCTCAAAAGTACCGTAAAATGTGCCTACTTTGCTCCCCCATGGGTAACTATGCTCCATAGTGACTTTTTTGTATGTTACTTATAAGACAAGGCCGATGACGATTTTTCTAAAAATAATTGATGTATACATCCAGCTGCGCAGTGAATGAAAGCACTAGAATGATTAACAATACAGAATACCTCAATATAACGATGGAGCAAGATTACCCGTGGGGGAGCAAAGTAGGCACATTTTACGGTAGGTAGGTTAGGTTCGTTAGGTATCTTTAGATGGCCGAAGGCCAAATCGCTCAGAAATAGGAGCCCTGCCGGAAGGCAGGGCTCCGTCGAATAGGTCAGGGGAGACAGCAGGGGCCGAAGCCGATAGATGTTGCGCTTGGTGACACAATGGCACCATAGATGGCGCTGATGGTATCACGGTCGGTCCTATGCCACAAGAATATAATTATATACTGTTTTTAGGCTTCCGATCAAATTTACCCTTATAGTTTCGCCATGTCCGTCTGTCTGTCGGTACCTATGTCACACTGACACTAAGATAAATTATGGAATAAGAAGAAAAAATATTTGTACGAGGGATTTTACCTCCCATCATGACATCAAGTGAGGCATCATTGGATAGCTCTTAAAAATCAATTATATTCATGTTATAATATTTTTTAAATTTGGGGGACCGTTTAGAAAACATTGAAGGTTAAAAGCGTTTTTTTTAAGAGTTACTTTATCGTCTCTGTTTTTGCTTGTTCGTTATGCTTTCACTGCGAAACTGAAACTGAAACTGTTCTGAAAGAAAATTGGTACGGAGTATGAATTCCGTGGAACACACAGCGTTGTGATACTGCAAAATTAAATAGGGTGCAAAATAAACCTTAGCACCTTAAAATAAGTTTCTGTTGCATTTAAATTCAGAACACTTTCTACTTAAAGTTTTCTTTAAAACGTCATAATTTTTTGAGTTGTAGCAGTATTGTATAAAAGCAGCGATAAGTGGGGTAAATTTTGCAACTTGTTGAATTGGTTAGTTACGCAGTATTTCAGTATCACCAACTTTTTATCCCGGAAAATTAGACATTTTCCGAGGGAATAGCGATAAGCGAAATCTACGCAGACGGAGTCGTGGGCAACGAAAACGACGAGGCGGGTAAAAAGCCAGTTATAAGCAGTTCATTACACCTCAGCGTGTTTTTTTATGGTTCCGTACACAAAGGGTAAAAACGGGACCCTATTACTAAGACTCCGCTGTCCGTCTGTCCGTCTGTCCGTCAGTCTGTCTCCGGGCTGTATCTCACGAACCGTGATAGCTAGACAGTTGAAGCTTTCACAGATGATGTATTTTTGTTGCCGCTATAACAACAAACTAAAAACAGAATAAAATAAATATTTAAGGGGGCTCCCATACAACAGACGTGATTTTTTATAGATAATGGTACGGAACCCTTCCAGCGCGAGTCCGAGTCGCACTTGGCCGGCTTTTTTTCTTATCACGGTTTTATTTAAAGGAGATGCAAAGCTGCGGCGTAATTAAAGTACGGGCTTACTTTAAAATCTCTCGGCGTGTTCTAGACATTGTTCTTGTGGCATTTTAATTTCAACAGTATAATATACCGCCTGGAGCTTTCACTTGCGTAAGCAAAACTCGTTTACATGTTCGAGTATCAGGATGCTATTATATACCACAACAACTACAACAACAATAACAACAACAACACACACAACAACAACAACAACAACAACAACAACAACAACAACAACAACTTACAACAACAACAACAACGTACAATTTGGAATAACTTTTAATACCTTCGGCTGAGGTCTATGAGGTCTATTGCAGGTACAGTTAAAAACACAAACTTAAATTATTGCAAAAGGTGGTTGTTTATCCTTTATTTATGTCTGCAACTTTACAATAACTCTACTCTACAGTCATAAGCGACAGTTCTGTGTGACAGGGAGACAGGAAAACAAACCAGAATTAAATTACTAAATTACATAAAGATGTACACATTCTACTTAGTTACAACTATATTATACTAGGTACCTACGCGTTTAAAGAAAAAAATAGAAAAGGCGTTTGTTCAATACCTACGTAAGTAGATATCTACCCTGTAAAAAAGCCGATTTTTAAAGAAGGTTATTTTTTTTGTAAAAATTTAGGAAACATTACAAAAAAATCATTAATTTATTTTTCTACTAGCGACCCGCCCGCGGCTTCGCCCGCGTGGAATGTATTATACATATAAACCTTCCTTAAGAATCACTCTATCTATTAAAAAAAACCGCATCAAAATCCGTTGCGTAGTTTTAAAGATTTAAGCATACATAGGGACAGACAGCGCACGCGACTTTGTTTTATACTATGTAGTGATTATGTAGGTACACTTTTTTATACAATCTATTTTGGAGTTTCTTGCGGCGCTCCTTCTCCGCAATGATGGTCTTGTCCAAAGCGCTGGTAGATTCACTGTACATTACCGACGTGTAAAAGAGCTCTCATGTGGCCAATTTACTGAATAAATATATTTTTTTTGAATATATTTTTTTTGAATTTGTTATATTTTTGAGAAAATCCTTTACCTAAAATAAAAATAATACTCATCCAGGAAAGCTCAATTACTGGTAGCAATCTGCAGTAATGTATAAAATTAAATGTTTTCTTCGACACTTCAAAGGGGTTAATCATGTAAGAAAGTACAACTGACCTTGGCACGTATCCTACCTTAAGAAGCTTCATTAAGTACCAACTACATAAATAATTATTACTTTGTCCACTAGCTGTTTAAAGCCTTTAATGCAGTGGACCTTTTTAATTTATACAATGCCCAAACAAATCGAATGGATACAATTCCAATTTTAAATTTGAAACGGAAAGGCCCAAAAAGGATATTGCACAATCGAATCACTGTCAACGGGCGATAATGCCATTCATTTAATCAGTCGTGAGTGAATGGACGGTACGAATCATGAAGTCGTAAATTTTGCCGCGCAAAATGCATTTACAATTTCCAAGCTCCAATTTAAACGAATATTTAAATTAATTTAACAAGAAGCAGAGCACGATATAATTATGTACAAAATTCGGTCATCGCGTTCACCTTTTTAGCGATTCGAAATGTAAAATTATTTTGCAAGCTTTCTTTTGTTTGGAATCGTCTTTCGATTCCCAGACTCAGCGTTTTTATTTCTCCTCTAATTAGCTGTCAAAGTCACGGGCTGGCGTACGCATTCAGCCAAGCCATTCCTCGGTTATTAA
Organism: Acleris emargana; assembly: GCA_927399475.2. Classification (NCBI taxonomy): domain Eukaryota; kingdom Metazoa; phylum Arthropoda; class Insecta; order Lepidoptera; family Tortricidae; genus Acleris; species Acleris emargana. Next base: position 3,763,761 of record OV656846.1, read on the forward strand.
ATAATTTTAGGAATCGCTGTCCGGATAAGGTTAATATCTAAAGAATTGCTGTTTTGAAATTAAATTAATTTAAAAGTCGGAAGACAGTGTGCGATTTAAAAAATTACGAGTAGGTATTCATTTTTAAAATAGTAATTCTTGTTGTTAATTAATGTCCTCGCAATGAAAGGTTATCCAGATTTAACAAATCTGTCTACGGTGTAAGAATACTTATTCAATATTTACAAACCACAAAGATACCTCATCTCGGTTTCGTTTAAATAAGTCCAAAGTATGAGTTTGGTTTTGTTACAAAATGGCTCCCGAACAAAATATTTAATACATAGATTAACTGGGTTGAAACATTGGAAATACCAACAAGGTATCTTTACAATTTATTGAATTTACCTTTTGTTGGTAGACAAAGGCTCAGTTTTGAATAACGGGCACAGATGTAAAATTTACAATGGTTCTCCATTTTCTATTCGTTGGCATGTAACGTTTCGTTTCAGCATTATTTACCTATATGCACGAACTGCCAAAGAATGGAATTTATTTCCTTTCTGGAGAGTTGGTAGTGACACTAGCGAATTCCAAGTTGGTTTCAGGCTGGGTAAACTGTCTTAATTACTTTGAAACAGAAAGGGTATTAAGTTTGCCATTTAAGATGTTTTTGATATTTGAATTTAAAGGTGTATCCGTTTATATATTTGTTCTATCTTCACGGTTTCACAAACAAAAATCCATTTTCCGTTAAAAAATCATTACTTATTGATCCATATTAGCTAAACTCGCCTCTTTAGAATGTCCACTTAACTGTGAACGCAACCTAACCAGTTTGAATTTGCTAAAGATAATGAAACCTCAATTTTACTCCAACCCCATTATTATCCAGTGTATAAAGGCCTCTAACCTATTTAAGCCGAACACAACGCAGTTAAACCCATGACTCCACTGCGAGTCTAGTTTCCAGGCAAATTACTCCGCCGGGCATCCTAGTCGTTAGGCTTCAACAATGGCTTGTATATAATTAAGTGGACAAAAGCATAGAATACGTAACGGAACAGTATTTGAATATTCTTTCGAAATATATCGATGCTTGAGGTATGCATCATGAGATTTATCTAAACGCATCCCCTGGCGTCGAAATAGCCTCTTTAGTACGAAAAATGCACTTTTACCCGTTTTTTTGTAAACACCACAATGTCTCAAAAATATGTACACAGACCTTATTACTATAGCAATAAGTTATATATGTCCATATTTTTGCTACTTTATGCAGATATTTTTTAACCTTTAAGATAAAAAGTAATATAACCCCCTATATAATGGCCACCTATTCTTTCAGAGCTGAATCTCTTCAATGGTTCAAAGGATTTTCATGAAACCTACTAAACCATCCCGATTAAACAGCAGCCAAAAAACTGCAACAAATCATTCTATCTGTTTGGGATGCCACACACAGACACACAGATACACACGTAAAATTTATAACACCTTTTTGTTAGGGGTTAATAAGAGGGCAAATGGACAAAGAAACAACACAGGTAATAATATTATGCAATACGGTCGATACAAGAGGCGTGTGTCGTAACTCGTGTGATGATAAGGCGCTGACTCAGCATAATGGGTTCTCTATCGTTTGCCCGAATATCAATTGCCATAATTGACATCATTTCATTTTGGTGACACCTGCAAATTACTTGACGAATCGAAGGGGTTTTGCCTCCTGAACACGGCAAAATATTTATTTAGATTTATTTTTCTTTATTTACAAAATTACAAGTAAGTTAAAAAAAAACACGAGTTTTACCAATACTATGCCTGAATAGATATAATACCATTGCCTTTTTCACGAGAAATTAAGCTGTCATACTTCAAGTTTGACATTGACACTATTGACAGATGGATAGATACTTGAGATCGGTTGGGGGCCATTTGCAACGTTAAAAGATGGCGGACGTGTAATTTGTTTTAGACTTTAATTTTTGGGTAATTAGGTGTTCAAAGTTCTTTTCTGATAGTGATTTGTACTTTTTATGCCTTTGTGTCGCACAGTGATTGAAGACTTGGACTTATTTCGTGTATCTGGCATCTTTCTTCTCGTTTCAAGTGGACTCGCAGTGGTGCAGAGGTTAAAACTATCTTGACCTCTGACCTACTAATCACCGTACAACGTTGCCCCCAATCTTCCTAGAGAAGATTTGATTGTTTTATTGCTATATTGATTTATACAATATATATACTTGACACTGGCGAAATCACTCAACGTGGAAACGCCATTATCCCCGCGGTATTAGCTGTTCAAGTCGCCGCGGGGGCAAAAGAAGAAGAAGAAGAGATCGGTTGACCGCCATTATTAAAAAGAAAAACTTTTTTTTTATACAGATTGGACTAACGTAATATGTCCATTGTGTCGTAGAAATGAAGTTACGCCCTTTTAGAATAAGAACATCTTAATAAATTAATAATAAAATAATTATACATCCTAGGGAAAAAATAAAACTATTAGTGTCTTCCTCCTTCCAAACAGTATCTATAAAACGAATAAAATTAAAGTGTTGAAAATATGAAATCTTGTCAATTGTATCACTTGCCATAATGTTCATTTGCCATAAAGGCATTTTTTCTAAAACCGTGAACTATTCAGAATTGTTCAAAATCAAACCTAACCTAACCTAATGGGCTCTATACGATGGCATGTAAAATTTACCTGAAAGGTTTACAGTTTCAGAAAAAATGCCTGGCAAATGAACATCATGGCAAGTGATACTATTATGGCAAATGAAATTCGGGCAAACAAAGTGATCCCAGCATAATGTTGCAGTCGTTGGAGAAACTGAAGCGCTGGTATTCAGCCAGAACCAATAGAGGTAAGCCTGCTGCGGTTTCATGAGCTGAAAATGTGGCGTGGCGAACCCCGCTTTTGGAAATACGAGCGGATGAATTAGATACGAATGGTGCGGACTACTCGTCTTTAAATTTTCTGTCGCTCGTAATTTCAAAAATACGGTTTCTCAAATTTTGCTCACTTCCGAGTGAAACTTTTGAGCGCTCGAAAGTCAAAAATACCATTTCGTGGCTACTTTCTTCTTGTATTTGTTAATCTGCTCTTTGTTATGCATGTCACAAATAAATGATTTTCTTTCTTTCTCTTTCTTTCTTTAAAAATCGGCCCCCTGAGCGCATTGCTGCAGTTTTAAGATTGTAGTCTTGTCGATATTTATTCGCATCTAAACGCATATTGACAGACTATTCAATCACATTAAGTATAATAATAAAGAATGATAGCGGACCTATAGGAGCCGTTGTTACTTATACATGCTCAAGAATGGGCAGCTGCTACCGCCTACCTCATTTCTTCATTCTCATGAAATTCAATGCAGTTTGACATCAAACGTCAATTTGCCGGGTTATACACTTTCCACGTGTCACGAGTCCTACCACTCCAGAATATCATAAAACGGTTTATTTATGTATTAAACTAGTTTATGATCGTGACTTCATCAGCCTAGATTTCGATTATTGTTATTTCCTCGGAAACTTTTTCATTTTCGGGGAAGAAAAGTAACCTAATGTTCAATTTCATTCAAGTCCACTCCAGCCTTTGTAGCGAGAAGGAGTATCAAAGTCACACACACACACAAACATTCTCATTTATAATTTTAAAGAAAAAACAATGTACCTCCTTCGCCACTGGCAGTTTGGCAGGGTGGCCATAGATTAAAAAAAAAGTAAAAGTGACAGGAGGAAAAAGGCGGGCATTCGAACAAGGGGTGAAGTAAAGAGAGGATATTATAAAAGGTTAAGAGGATTGTGAAGATTGAAAACAAGAGATCTTTTATATGTTACCAAACAACTTTAAAAGTATAAAAAGTATTAAAGATTAGCCGTGGCAGTTTCATCAATATTAGTGGGATATCAAACTGGTAAAAAAACAATTTCCGTAACTCTACTGCTCTTCCGTTGTTTGCAACAAAAGTCGACCATAAAAGGTTTATTCCACGCGGTCACTCTAATAGAATGTGGCATATCTGGATCAGTGCGGAAAAGCAAAGCGGTCTGGTTAGATTGGAGCTTAAATTTATCAAACCTATGACGGAAAATTTACTTTGATATGTGTTTGAAAATGTTACTTTAGTCTCTGCATATTTTCATAGCACTAAAGCTCCTTATTAGGGCGGCGTAAAGGTTTTTTGTTTAATTTACTTTGAAACCCCCTAAACATACAGTCACGGTGTTTTGGAATGGAGGACTATCGCCATTTTCGGTGATTGGGTATAGACAATTTTTAAGGCATGGAAATAACCAAAAAAATAAATAAATAAATAAATAATAATATGATTCTATGAATGTATGAATTCATTTTATTATGCATAATCCAATTAGTTTTAAAATAGTTTTCAAGTTTGGATCTGTTGACTAAATATGCAAGAATTTAAGGTGTCAAGTTACGAAAAAAACAAGGAAAAAAAACCCGCAGTTTTTTTTTTTAAGAGACTTTGTTACTATCAATATTGTCATCATGTTTAGAACGTGGTTTCTTCATGACTTCCTGTGGAAGTCGTAAGAGGCGACTAAGGGAATAAAGGCTTGTATTGTCAGGCGATGGGCTTGCAACCTGTCATTAATATACACTGGTAAACATCTTAGTCTAATTGTGCAAAATGTACTTATAGAATAAACAACAAGTTTTTAGAGTTGTTGGTAGTTCTGTTAGCTCTGCCTGCCCCACTCTGGAAATGAAGGCGTGAGTGTATGTGTGGATTATGCTTGGGCTGCTAAAAGCCGTTTTATTAATCTGCGCTGGTAGCGTCACGGTTTTAAACTTTTTTTTAAATAATTTCGGTTACATTGTGTTCATTACTCTAATGCAGTCTAGTCTATGGGTTCCTGTGGAACCTTAGTGTATGTGGAACCTTGTGCAGGGTCAACCAACTGCCAAGTAGCAGTGTTAGTGTGCAGTGTGTGTGCACGTGCGGGTGTGTGTGTGTGCGTGTGTGTTAGTTACTGGTGTGGGGATTAGACAACCGTTCGCATGACTAGCATAGAGGCAATCCATCTTAGTCCTCAGGGTTGGTATTGGCTTAAGATTGCAGTCTTAAGATTGTAGTCTTAAGACTGCAAATGCGTATGAGTCTCAGACCCCACTTACGATCACGTGGCTTGTTTGCTCGTTTACCTTCTCTGATCCATACAAAAAACTTATAGCGAAAGTTAAAGTCAAAGTCTAATTTTACAAGTCTTATATTTATATCGTTGTATGAATGTTGAAGAAGCGAAAGAAATTTGTCAAGATCGTAGCAAGTGGAAAGAGGTGGTCTCTGCCTACCCCTCTGGGAAACAGGCGTGATTTAATGTATGTATGTTTGTATGCATATTTATATCCATATCATAACTCCCCTACAATATATCAGGAAAATATAAGCGAATTGCCTATAATTATTAAGAAACCTGTCTCTGTGGTCAACATTAGAGTATTGCATGCCATAAAAGTATGGGTTATCGATGTATTGGTGACCGATACTCTAATGTAAACATTAAGATACAGGGCAACCACAGAAACAGATTTCTCACATATTGTAGAAAACTTATGATATGCATGTATATATAGTACATTGTTGCAGAGGATAGAAAGTACGAGATTTTTGGACGAGTCATATAGTGGGCCGAAACGTAGTTGAGGCCCTCTAGTGTACGAGTCCATAAATTGCACTTTCTACCGAGGCAGACATAGTGCTTTTCACAACTACTGAGAGGAAATAAAATAAAAATTCATATTCAAAACTCAAATTTTAATTCATGTTAATGTGAATAGTGTTAGTCAAATGGCGTCGGTTTTTCAAAAGTAGAATAGAAGCTGTATGTATTATCGCCAATTTTACCATAGATAGCTTTTTTTTAAATCTGGACCCCTATTCTCGTGGCTTTCGAGATTAATAAACTAACATTCGAGATGAATATGTCAACTCCATATAAAATTGTATTTGTTTCGCCTTATCTCCCATGTAATTTTATCTCTAGTGGTTCGAGATTAGGGGCCAAGTTTGAATTACATAAAAAAAAGCAGTGACATAGTTTTTAGTCTGTGTATCTTTTAGCAAAAATACACCTAATATTTTACGAAACAAAATGGTGTGTTATGATTGGTCGATTCCAATTTTTCATTTTAAGGAGCTATGACACAAAAATTGATTGATTGATTTTCATTGGTTATTAAAGTTGGACAACAATGTTCTCGACCAATCAGCAAATGCCGACAAAAACATTCTTGGTCTGTCCTTATAAGTGACGTTTTGTGACCCCAAACAAGAGCATCTATGGCCATATTTCCGAGCAGTGTTGTGAAAAAGTTATGTATGCGACTGTAAACATAATTACACATTAACACTAGTGTGATCTTATTATGAAACTGGCCTTTCGGCTCGTTTTATAAAATCACACACGTACACACAGCCTCTCATTAATTATGCTCCAGTCATATAAACTACTACATATTTTTTAATTAATGACATTTAGACCTTCGTTATTAACAGTAAATACGTCATCAACATGTACCCGAAATACTTGAACACGAGTAGCCCGAGTATGTATGTACCTATGTATGTTTCTACCAATTACGCCACATGCATGCTGTATCAATCAACAATGCATCGGATTACCAGCGTTAATTAACGGTGACCAGTGTGCAGGCTGAATTTAATTTAGATCGAGCTCCGACCACACAGCGGTACGATAACCGAAGCGAATAACTTATTTATTTTACGTTTATAATTATAAGCGATAATGTGAACGATGACCGGGAGACGAGCTGTAGGTAGGCCTCCAACAAGATGGAGTGACGACCTTGTGAAGATCGCGGGAACGCGGTGGATGCGAAAAGCCCAAGACCGGTCTGAGTAGAGAGCCTTGGGGGAGGCCTATGCCCAGCAGTGGACGTCTTTCAGCTGTCATGATGATGATTATAAACTATAATGTTTACAATTAGCTGGTCCTAGTGGCTTACGGGGTCGACTCGAACCCCCGCGATCACAATGTACCAATGAGTTTTTATAGCTTCAGTACATTACCCGAAGGAAAAATATCGTGACGAAACCTGCACGTTCGCACAGCTGATTGTGTAGGCGGTAGTAATTAGGATTGTTCATATTTTTTACGATTACTCTAATTCGAAAACCATTTCGAGGAATAGGGTTTTAAAGCCGTTCTGCATTATTCTGCATATTTTATAGTTTTAGCATGATATTCTTCAAACCTAAACTATTCAAGCTATTAGCTATTATTATTATCCGATATGAAAAGCTTTATTAAGGCTCTGACATCCCGGCTCATAGACACCTCCGGTAGGGTGGTCCACGATTGTATGGGAAAAAATCAAAGTGCAGTTAAAAGTCACGGCACCCGCTTATTTGGTTACTTATGTTTCAAAACGAATCTATGTGAACTTTCAGTTCTCTAAACCAAAAATAAAGCGGTGCTCAACGACCTCAAAGTTTGCATATCCGGATTGCAAATATTCAAAAACCGGTGAATCCGGAAATTAGTTACTGAACATTATCGTGTAATTGAACGTTATCTATTATAGTTTTTAATCATATTTAATATAAATAATTTCGAAATACTAGTTTTTTTCATGTAAGAAACTTACTCGTTTTAGCACTTTGGCACTCACTAGTAATTAAACTCTTAATCCTAGTCTGATGTTAAAAATGCTTTTAAGGCTTTTTATTCAATAGTCCTCTTTACGTTTGGAATTAATACTTTAACTCTATCAAAAAAATATTTTTGATAATTTTGTATGAAAATGCAAATTTTAATGTCCTTTGAGCACCGTTTTGCACTTAAACTAGAAAGCTATAATTTGGGTATCGTAATAAGGTAAGTAGGAAGTAATAAATTACCGGGGAGCCCTGGTCAAAAAACAACAAAAATGATTTTTGGACCACCCTAACCTCCGGGTATCCTAACGCTGGTGCTTACCTCTCCCAAAGGATTGGGCTAGCTACCTATCCAGAGAGGTAATGCAGCCAGTATCATAGGGACCATGCCGCGAGCGGACCTGCTAGAGGAGGGTGTTTTTTTTATAGTGGTGATTATTATTTACATCTTTAATATTTGAGTAGCTTAGTTTTATTTTAATTTAAATAATTTCAGGTTTTATCTTCTTCTATTTACAACAACAACATAAAAACCTATGACCATCTACAAGGTAACCTAAGAAAAATATTACAAAGATATACTTTGCTTCCGTCTAGCGATGAGACTCCTGAAATGTTCCCCAGAGCTAGTTATCTGAAATAACATGCAGCCGCGTTCAGGGTTCCGTGAGGTTATTATTGCAGCAATGGCGAGTTTATCGACAAACCCTACTATGCATACTGGGGCCCTTGTCAAGATGCATGACGCCCAGTTAGCAATTTTTGAAAGTCGGTATAATGTATAAGATTGACGAAAGCAGAGGCCCTAACCCTAAAATCGAACGCTAAACGCACTCATCATCATGTAAGCCGAAGGACGTCCACTGCTGGACATAGGCCTCTCCACTCAGACCGGTCTTGTGCTTTTCGCATCCACCGCTTTCCCGCTTTTACGCACTCGAGCAGTCGTAAATAAAAAATTAGCCACTCCTGGATACACTAATGTCTATGGACAGAGAACCAGCGCATACTTAATTCCTCGTCTCATAAATGACCTTGATGTTAAATTTAGAGGTAGCGTAACTCCTGAGAATATTAAGTCTAAACTAAAATCGTACTTTGTCAATAAGCTGTAATGTAATTGTTAGACATATTTATATAGTAAATTAAGAGCGTTCTATCCTCGCACAAACCCATAATTGGTTAATGAGATGTTTATTTAAATGTAAAATATGTATTGCTGAACGATATAAAGAAAAACAAGATTTATTTCGCGAACTAGCGTTTCTATTTCTTTTGTTTTTAAAACAATCGCACTGAATATGCAATGTTATTGTGTCTAAGAGCCCGTCTGATGATGTTGGAAGTTGGCGCATTTTTTAAACATACAGGATGTTTGGTAGCTTTGGTAGCCGATTAAAATGATCAATATCTCGGAAACTAATAACAATTGCTAAACATGCATAGGGGTTAAATCGAAAGCTTATGAGCTGTTCTATCACCCCCTTAAAGCTTTGCACCTAGCTACCAAACACCCTGTATTTCAGTAAGTAAAACGGAATCTCATTTACCACTATACTACTATACCTACTACTATTATACTTTTTTTTAAAGTTGTCCTGGTTCGTAGCGGAAGTAATTTAATGTTTCTCAGTTCGGAAATAACAATAAAAAGCACTAAAATTCGCCAAAAAGAACCCTTCAGTAGGACAGTGGGCTAGAACTGCGAAGAACTCGTCTACGATTTCTCCTTAGACTTCGCCTTTATTCTGTTAGAGAATACTTCAACTGCAAATCGAAAGAAAACTTACAAAGCACGGCTTTGATTGAATGTAAGTAATACGTTATTGCACCACATGCATTTATTCAATCCCAAACTGAAGGGGCGTATTACATTACCTATACATTCCACTTTTTTAGCTCATATTGCTTATGTCGAGGTAAAGGTAGCACATACTTACTTGCATATCAAATAAAAAACCGGTCGAGTGCTATCAGTTTATGCACATTTTTGGCTATAAATCAAAAAGTACATAACAATTAATAAAAAAAACTGTTTTGAAATATGCAGATTGCGCCCTTTCATATGACACCCTTTGTGCTATAAATTAATCTTTTTTTTTTAACGAAAAACATTTGCGGGCAATCCAATTTCAAGTTGATATCATTTGTAGTTACTGAGAAAACCTTATGTGACATACAGACAGACAGCCAGACGGACAACGAAGTCTCACCATAAGGATTTTTTTTAAACATTTAGTACGGAAGCCTAAAAAAGAACTGGCGATGGATAAATACATAAATATCGGAGGGAAAATCTCACACAAATTGACCTAGTCCCAAACTTACCATCAGGTGGCCTGTGTGCTCGTTTGCCTTCATATGATATAAAAAAAAAAAAAAAAAACTAAACTCTAGGCTTGTACTATGGGTACTAGAGATAAACATTACTTGTTTGAGGACCTTGTGCAGGGTCCTTCCGGGTTGGTACCACCATCTTATCCATTAACCTACCACCAAGCAGCAGTGTTTGCATTGTTGTGTTCCGGTTTGGGGATAAGACAATCGGTGAAATTACTAGCATAGAGGAATTCCATCCTAGTCCTCTGGGTTGGCAGTGCATTTGCAGTCTTGTGAATGCGAATGTCTATGGGTCACATTTTCCACTTACCATCAGATGGCCTGTGTGTAGGTTTGCCCTCCTGTACCATAAAAAAACATACTTATAAAGAGAAACACATACAAATACATAAATATAGACAACATTAACAACCACTGGCTTTAAATTCTAGTGTTGTCATCAATCTCGCTCTTCAAACCCTTTGTGCGTTAACTGTCGTGCAATTCTAATTACCGTTTTGACTGGGTGTAAAGCTTCAGTCATTGCATTTTGAGCAAATGAATGTAGATTGCTTGCAGAGATTATTCGTTAATATTGTATCAAAACGCTTTGGTTAGTTTAAACCGGGCAAAAGCTAGTCGGACCATGCTCAGTGTAGGGTTCCGAAGCCGCTACCTTACAAAAACTATCTTCAAAAACAACAAGTATTTAAAGTTATGAATGAATGTTGTGAAATGATAAATTTACTACTTACTGAATATATATGAAATAGAAAACTAACTGATACAAATGTATTTTTATGCTCATTGGATAAAGTTAACTTCTTAAATAAATAAATAGTACAACACGATTCAAATAAAAAGCAAATGTACAAAAAGGTTTAAATAATAAATAAAATCATTTGGTTGAAGGACTACACAAGTGCCATGTTATGTGATAGTGTGTATTGATTGATAAAGATAAAAAAAGATAAAAGATGTTTATTCTAAGTAGGTCGCACGAGCACTTACTCGTCAAAAATCTACCAGCGCTTCGCAAGAGACCATTGCTGAGAAGAAACGCCGCGAGAAACTCAAGTCAGTCGTTTTTTAAATATTGCTTATGATTTACAATTATATAAAGGCTGGTGGTACTGTTAGGCGATGAGTCTGCAACCTGTCACTAATACGCTGGTAAAGATCTTAGCCTAATTGTGCAAAATGTGATTACAGAATTATCAACAAGTTCTTAGAGTGGTTGGTAATTCTGTAGCTCTGCCTACCCCACTCTGGGAATAAAGGCGTGAGTTTATGTATGTATGTATGTATGTATTATACAATTATAAAACTTAACCAAGCATTAAGTAGGTACATAAGACAATGAACGAGAGTATGGACGAGCTGCGCTTTACGAGTAAAACACAACGTTATGACTATGAGCGACAGTGTTGTCGTTTCACGCAACAGTGCAATTTAGTATCATTACGAAAATCCCTTTGTGCGTCAACTGTCATAGTCATAAGATCCTAATTACCGTTCTGTCTCGGGCGTCTCGGCGTGAACGTGGATTTCACTTTGACGAAATGCAGGAGGATATTCGGGAACTTTGGTGTCAGCAGTTTTGGTTTAGGTTACGTTTTTATTAGAACAGCTACTTGTACGTAGGTATGTAAGATGATATCATCATCATCATGTCAGCCGAAAGACGTCCACTGCTGTATATAGGCTCTCCACTCAGACCGGTCTTGTGCTTTTCGCATCCACCGCGTTCCCGCGATCTTTACAAGGTCGTCACTCCATCTTGTTGGAGGCCTACCTACAACTCGTCTCCCGGTCCGAAAAGAATACATGCTTCGACCATTAAGAGCCATTCAAGCACTCATATATATGAAAGCCTCTTTTACCTCATACTCGTATAGGAAAGCTTACTTACTGGTCGTTGCAGTAATGTATAAAATAACCATCATATTTATTTGGTTGAAAACCCCTTGTACATCAACTATCATTAAATTCTAATTACCGTCCCATCTCTGTGTGGACTCATTCTGTTTTAAATAAATTAATGCAGGTGCAGCACGAGAGGGTTATTCGGCATGTTGAAAACGTTTTGTTATAGTTTAGGTGAGGTTTTTACAAATAAAGTTTTGAAGTGACGTTGACTTGCCCTGTTTGCTCATGTTAAAATATTAAGGGTCTATATCGTGACTAAACATTAAAACTCTGTAGGAAGAGAGGACATTAGAGAGATCTCTCTCCAGGCGGGTGTTATGCCTTTGGACCGAAGTCCATTGGGATGAAGTTGGAAGTAGTATATATGTCAACCGGCTGTAGAAACTTCGTTAGCGGGATGTAGAACCTTTTAGTTCCGCTGTCTGACGCTGTTGGCGCTAGCGAGTTGGTTGATACAAGTTTCCGTTAGATGTCGCTAGGTCGCCACAACTCTATAAAATCTCATAAAAAAACTTAAATTGAAAAACTATAAAACGTGAATTTGTAATCTAAATATATAAAAGAAGAAACTGGCTGACATATCAACGCACAGCTCAAACCTCTGGACCTAGGGACTTAATTTTTTTAGGGAGTTTTCCTTGGGTACCCTAGGGGCCGTATTAATAAACTCATCTCGACTATACTCTTCGTCTCAAGATGCGTCAAAAATTACAGTTCTCTATGGCTTGACGTTTACTTTGACATATCTCAGCCAAGATGAGTTTTAAATACGGCCCTAGGAGTGTACTAAGAAAGGATTTTCCAAAAATCAACCCCCAACGGGAAGAAATAGGGAGAGTAGCGGGAACTAACTCTACGCGGACGAAGTCGCGGGTAGCGTCTAGTAGAGATATTAGATTTTATAAACAAAATGTTGGTATGATAAAACGCCTAGAACCTAATATTCAACAGGACTAAGGAAACTCCGCTGAGCGGAGCTCCTATTTCTGGATTTCGTGGCCCTTCGGGCCTGCTGCATAACTATCGTAGCCTAAACCGACATCATAATTTTTATTACATATTTAATTACATACGCAATTAGATATAGATCTTGCCCGTTATAGATTCTGATTTTAACCTATATGAAACTAATTAACGTCAAATAGACGTTAATAAATTTAGATTAACAGATATTTAAAATGAGAGAACACATCCGGATTGGCTCTATTAAGCAACTATGTATTAAAAGTTAATCTAAAATATTTTACTCTCTTGAATAGGCTGCAAGGCGAGGATGGAGGACGTTGATGGATTATGCAGCGCAGGATCTTTGAACAAAGGGCCGACGAAACTGCTTTGTTAGCGATACGGTAACAAAGTGGTCGCTTGCACACGGTGTTAATTATAAACTATAAACGTTTTCATTTTAAATTAATTAGCGGAGGCCCTCAGAGTTTTATTTAGTTACTAGCGGACCCGACAGATGTTGTCCTGCATGATATCTGCCATGCAGGACAACGCCATCTGCCGGGTTTATTTGTGAAACTAAACCATCCTCGAATCCACTTGAACACACACAAAAATATTAATTCATATCGGTTCAGCCGTTTAGGAGTTCACTGTCAACACACGGACAGAAGAATTATATATATAAAGAAGAAGATGAATATTAGAGCAAATGAGCATATTGAGCATTATATATTTTGATTTAATTGATAATAAGATATGAGATAATGTGTTTATAATAAAAAATCTCAATGTCAATATTGACCTCCTCTTTAAATATTTTTTTAAAATAATTTCCGCAACTTTTTCTCCTAATATAATAAAGCGTTCCGTTGTGGATCGTTTCTGGATACAATTATTGTTGTTTCGCGGGGTTTTTATCCCGTTTTTTTCATGATTTTTTTTTTTTTTTTTTTTTGCCCCCGCGGCGACTTGAACAGCTACTACCGCAGGGATATGGCTTCCACGTGAAGTGATTTCGCCAGTGTCAAGGTTTATATGAGTATAAAACACAATCCAATCTTCTCTAGGAAGATTGGGGGCAACGTTGTACGGTGATTTGTAGGTCAGAGGTCAAGATAGTTTTAACCTCTGCACCACTGCGAGTCCACTTGAAACGAGAAGAAAGATGCCAGATACACGAAATAAGTCCAAGTCTTCAATCACTGTGCGACACTAAGGCATAAAAAGTACAAATCACTATCAGAAAAGAACTTTGAACACCTAATTACCCAAAAATTAAAGTCTAAAACAAATTACACGTCCGCCATCTTTTAACGTTGCAAATGGCCTCCTTTTTCATGATTTCTACAATGTTTCTATTTTGACGCTGGGACGCCGTTGTTGCTACGCGACGGGCACCTATGGAAACCTGTGCTCAAAGATAATATACATATAATTCACTACGCCTGTGTTTTTGTGTTGTGATCGTCAGTGAAAATTTTCAAAGCGTGTTTTCTAAAAAAAAATATTATTGTTATTGTTATTTTGTTAAGTTTTTAACATAGGTAAGTTATTTTTACATGCAGGCTGCGACCCAATCTGGTGTGAGCACGTCAACCAACAGTCATTCATGTAACTTGTGTTCAAAATCGTTCAAATCCATTCGTGGCTTAAACATCCATAAAAGTAAATCACATCGCAGCTGCTTAAGCCAGGATGCTTCTCCTTTAAACTTAGATTCATCTACGCCTTTTATTCAACAACCATTCCATGTTCGACTCAGCCATCTCAAAAACAATGTGAATATAGTCAAACGAATCCCCCGCGGCGCCAGAATCTCCGTCGCATCTCATTTATCTCATCTCATATGTAAATGCACAGAAAATAATTCCCTTCAAGACTGGCACAACCTGCTCCTTTTTCCTTTTTTGGTTTTGCATGCTAAAGTAGACAATTCAAATTTATCTTTGACTCAAAAAATTAAAAATAACTGCACAAGCTTTTCCACTCCCTTACCCTCGCATAAATTCACTAATAGTTCCCACAATCAGCTGAAAACAATAGAAAATAAAATTAGCGACGGAGATCTCAAAGGTGCCGCCCGCCTTCTCTTTTCTAATGACGTGCTTTCTCCAGATAATCCTGATACACTTCTGGCCCTACAGACGAAACACCCCCCCCCCCCTGCAACGCCTTATTTTCTCGACCCTCCAACAGCAAACCATGCTTGCCTGCAAATTACAAACAACGACGTCGCTAATGCAATATTATCTTTTAAACCCGGTTCTGCTGCGGGCCTGGATGGACTCTCACCCCAACATTTAAAAGATCTAACTTCTCGGTGTGTGGGTGATGCTGGTGAGCATCTTGTCAGTGGCCTTACTACCCTTATTAACATGATGTACTCGGGCAACATTCATCCGGACATTGTACAGTCAGCGTCAAAAGTAACTGGTCACTTCAAGCTACTTTTGTACTTTATCGCATTAACACATTAGACAATCTTGTTTGACATTGCTTATGTGACAGTAAAGCGACAAGGTATTTAAGTGATCAGTTACTTTTGACGCTGACTGTACCGACTTTGTATGGTGCGAACCTCATTGCCCTCAGTAAAAAAGACGGTGGGGTGAGACCTATTGCTGTTGGAGCAACACTTCGCCGCCTTGCATCTAAAATCGCAGTTCGACATATTTTACCAAAATTACAATCTTGTTTCGAACCCGTTCAGTTAGGCTTTGGCGTTAAGGGAGGCTGCGAGGCTGCCGTTCATGCTCTTCGCACCTACCTTAGCGACGACCAATGCGAAGTGTTACTCAAAATTGATGTTAAAAACGCCTTTAATTCGGTAAATAGGGATACCCTGCTGTCTGAAATAAAATCCAACATTCCTGAAATTTACAACTATCTTCTTCACTGTTATTCAGATCCAACGAAGTTGATGTACCGATCAAACGAGTTGTCATCTGAAGTTGGTTGTCAGCAGGGGGATCCCCTGGGGCCAGCAATTTTCAGTTTGGCTATTAATCCTCTAATTCAAAATTTAGCTTCAAAATTTAATATTTGGTATCTAGATGATGGGACCTTAGGAGGTGATGTAAATACAGTACTTTCCGATCTTTCATCTTTAAAAAATAACTTTAAATCCATTGGTTTAGTAATGTTTAGTGTGGGATGCAACCTGTGTAGACACGCTAGCCCCATCACATCTCCATCGGACCTCTAATAGGGCTGGTGCGGCAGCTGAAGCGGCCGAAAGCATGAAGGTAGGAAAATATAATGGTCTCGGCCCAGAATATATGTTTATTCCATTCGGCGTCGAGACCCTTGGTCCGTGGGGTCCTAGCGCTCGAAGCCTCTTCAAAGAAATTTCGAAGAGGCTCATTGACGTCACGGGAGACCGAAGAGCTGGCAGTTTCCTCGCTCAACGTATAAGTTTAACCATCCAGCGAGGAAATGCTGCCAGCATCTTTGGTACAATGCCGCAGGGGCCATTCTTAGATTTAATGTTTTAGTTAATTTATATATTTAGAGTTAGTCTTATTTAATTTTAGTCTTATTTAGTTATGGTTGTATTATTTTATGTCGTTTTACAATAAAGTATTAAGATATGAGATTATAATATTGAATTACATGAGCAATGAGATATAGATTTTGCCCGTTATAGATCTGAAACTAATTAACGTCAAATAGACGTTAATAAATTTAGATTAACAGATATTTAAAATGAGAGAACACATCCGGATTGGCTCTATTAAGCAACTATGTATTAAAAGTTAATCTAAAATATTTTACTCTCTGGAATAGGCTGCAAGGCGAGGATATTACGTTGATGGTTTATGCAGCGCAGGATCTTTGAACAAAGGGCTGACGAAACCGCTTTGTTAGCGACACGGTAACAAAGTGGTCGCTTGCGCACGGTGTTAATTATAAACATTTACATACATACATTAAATCACGCCTGTTTCCCAGAGAGTTAATCAGAGACCACTTCTTTCCACTTGCTACGATCTTGACACATTTCTTTCGCTTCTTCAACATTCATACATCGAGTCATGCACGCACGTCGGTTTCGGGTACTTAAGATTCGGCCGTTTTCCAGTATTTCTCCGATTTGATTCTTAAAAGTACGCCTAGGGCGGCCCCTTCCGACCCTTCCACTCACTTTCGATCTGTATATCTTTTTCGTCATTTTCATTGTTTTTAATAATTAGCGGAGGCCCCCTTTAGTTATAGTGTCAAAGTGATTTTTGAAGGTTAAGTTTGAACAAAAAAACGTGATTTACGTGAGGTTTAGATAGGTACTTTATCGGTTGACCATAGTCGACATACGAGCTTCCAATTGAAAATAATAAATATTTAATTTAATATGAGTGTAAGTTGGCTTTTCATGATCCAGGGCAAATGCAGTAAGGAAAGATTCAATGCATAATAAATAAAATACATGGAAGCTCTTATGTATGTAGGTACTGCATCTGTATTGTTTTCAACTCGTTAAAGTTAATGGGCATTTTCCAAAAAAAAACACATCGTTAAGCCCCAAATTGACAACTGGAAATTTTTCATTACCTTTCGACATAGGGTATCAACATAAATAACATAAAAACCGGCCAAGTGCGAGTCGGACTCGCCCACGAAGGGGTCAGTACCATTATCTATACAATATTATCAACAAACGGCGAAAAATCACGTTTGTTGTATGGGAGCTCCCCTTAAATATTCATTTTATTCTATTTTTAATATTTCGTTATTATAGCAGCGGCATCTTCTGTGAAAATTTCAACTGTCTTGCTATCACGGTTCGTGAGATACAGCCACAGACAGACATACGGACAGATAACGGACTTTTTAATGGATAATTTTCAATAATAAGATTTAATTTTGAACATTTGTACGCCAGCTGCCAGTTTATAGTGATACTTTGAACATTTGTACATCCTTTTATGATTATTATGACCGATAAATACAAATAAATTGATTGATTGATTGATTGATTGATTGATTGATTGATTGATTGATTGATTGATCGATTGATTGATTGATTGATTGATTGATTGATTGATTGATTGATGGACCGACGGACAGCGGAGTCTTAATAATAGGGTCCCGCTTTGACCCTTTGGGCACGGAACCCTAAAAAAGCACCAACCTTTTTAGTCCTCGCAACTACAGCCGTCGCAATACGATCAAAACATCGAGGTATTAGATTGGTTTAAGCTCCGTTTTAGATTGCCACGGGATCTGTATCTTTTGTTCGTTACAGATCGAGCGGGACAATATACTTGGAAACCTAATTAGATTCCAATATACGTCAAAAAAACTACCAAAGATGGCGAAATGTCACAGTTACACGTGTCATCATCATTGTGACGTTTCAGGAAAAACCAACCTTTTGGTACAATAATTATGTTAAAATGAAACAATATAAGTTATTTCCACAATATGATAAAGGTCAAAATAATAACGAAATGAAACAACAAAAACTTAACGGAAAACAAAAACTTAACAATGGAAATCACCACGGGCCGAATAGGTACAGAAAACATTCGAGCTATCCAAACGTCAGATGTCGAATTAAGTGACAATAGATGTTATGTCCACCATAAAGGTTACCACACATGATCAACTGATAATTTTTTGAAGACTTGAAGATTTTTTGAAGATTTCGGTCAAGTTTTGAAGACGTACGTAAAAATATGATTGATTTTTTTTCCTAAAAATGTAATCGCACATAATGAGAATAATAATTGGTACCAAATGTTATTAAACCCTGAGTTATTGCCATTGTTATTTAAACTTTTCTCCTATAAGACAATTTAATTAAATATCTTTTTTTGCGACGAGTATTTACATAAGATTGATTATTTAAGAAGGATAATTAAATGTTGCCTTTAATATTATAAATAAAATAAACAGCTACCTATAACATTTACAGAAGTGAAAATTTACCGATCCACCTAATATGTCATTTTAATGGCAACACTTTTTTGACGTATGTTGGAATCTAATTAGGTTTTTTAGTATAGAGGATAGCAAATTACTTCCTCGCCGGTAGTGGAACGAGTGCCTTTACTCAACACGCGGCGTACCTACCTATAAATACTTGTGAAACTAGTCTTTGTACAAGTCTTTTCGTATACGCGTACTTGGAAGACTCAGTACGCGACTTGCCTAGTATGTCGCACCTCTAGCACAGAACAGATAGGCACAGAAATCAATCTACATACAAAGTGCGCTCGAGCAACGCACACATAGACACCAGTCACGGACACAATATCTCGGACTAGTTGGGACGAGTGCGAGCGCGAGTGCCGTCCGCTTGACACGCGTCGAGTCTGTGGACATTTTTGTGCGATTATTAGGTATAATGGAGCAACAAAAAAGAAGTTATTACAACTGTTCAGTGCACGGTTGCTTAAATTCCACTCTAAACGGTGAACTCCCATAAAACAAACGTGATTTCGTGCGCGAGTCCGACTCGCGCTTGGCCGGTTTTTTTAAAGATAAAGTTTAAAAAGTCTCTTAAATGAGGTAGACTCTAACTTTCTCACAATGCCTTGCAAGTGTTTTCCACTAGCTTACTGTAAACAATTGTACATGAGAATGCGAATTTATTATACTTTAAAATATAATAATCGTGCATTTCGCCAATGTCGAAATCGTCGCAAGATATTTTCTGTGACAAATTTGTAATATAGGTAACAATGTCATTAAATATTTTTTTTAGTTATTGTTAATATATAATTCCATTCTTCCCGTTTCATTCTCAACAATAAATCAAACGACTAGATACGAGTGCCACTACCGCGATAGTTTTTTATGCATAAGCCATAGTTGACCACCCTAGAGCGACCGCCGAGCGTAGGTATGAAAAGTGAAGTACATACATGTGATTTACTTCTGTACTTATCTGTTCTGTGCCTCTAGCCCACAGGACTCTTCAAGGTTTGCCTGGGAACAGATTCCAGACGAGTGCTTATCTGTGACGTCATGTGAAAGATTCGGGTTTATTCGGCCTTTTGAAGTCTTGAAATTCAGTACACTTAAGTGCAATCCAAACAGCTCACATACATGTTCCTCGTTTAGCTCTAAAGTGTATTTTTAACTTGAATTTTATGTAAATTTATTCGGGTTGTTAGGCGTGCTCTGTGCCGGAATGTTTAATTAAGATACAAGTTGGATTCCTGTCGGAGTTTTTGGCACGGGACGTAAAAATACACTGGGTAACGGGTCACGGTTTGATGTTTGAGCAGTCAAAGTCGTAAGTGATTGCTTTTATTCTTGTCGCTTCAACGTCGGGTAAGGGATTCTTTAAAACAAGTCGCTTTTTGGATCCAGATCGGGAGCCGAAGTAGGCCAAGCAGGCATATTACCGTTCCATTGACGTAGACGTCGTGGGTGTAGCCAGCCAGCGTATACCTAGTAAACATACATAGCATTAAGTTAACGATTACAGAAACTCGTCAAAATGTATAGGATTGACGTAACCTGATGACGGATCGCGTCGACTGCTTACTCCATACATTTCAAGCCTATACAAAACAGTAACGTTAGCAGCGTTTCTATCTTGGCTAGGTCTATTTACTTTACTTAACGTGGAGCCACCGTGATTGGACTTGTTAAATAGCTCTTACAACAGTGCAGTTTATGATTTCGTATCAACCTAAGAAGATCGTTCGTCCATATTTTTGATAATCAAGAACTTGTGTGTTGCCCCATAGACAGTCTGCCGCTCGATTTTGGCCTGTCGGTTGCCCGTAACTCAGAATCGGTTTCTCTAAAGGTTGTTTACATAATTTCATAGATTTTGGACTGTCAGGCTGACAAAATTGGAACTGCAGGTAAACTGTAAAACAAAAACAATTTAACATAAATAACAACAAATCACTGAAACTCTTAAGTCTCTCATCGAGATCCTTCGATTCATCAGAAACTTCGGTACCTTCTATCCTAAACAAATTAATTACGTATGCAATATGCTGATTGGAAACAACAGGCACTCCAATCTAGCCCGTGTTCGTAGACAATAGGATTGGAAATGGCTCGTGCACGCAGTCAGGTAGAGCGACCGGACAGATTAAATTCTCTCTGAGGACTAGGATGGTCGGGGAGCTCGAGAGCTTTGTGGTCCAAGGCGCAAGCGTTTCATCTGACATTGTTTATTTAATAAAAGAGATTAAAATAATAAAGCAACTTCAAATTGTGAATGCGGCCTTATACTGCTGTATGGTGCTCTTACAAAAGAAATAAGTTTTGTAGACTTTTTATTTTGGTTAAGTTTGACAACTCATAACTGGGTAATTATCCCAACCACATTTTTTAGCGGCGGACGTGATAATTGGGGTGTAAAGTACATTTATTGGAAAACTATTTATTTTCTAGAAAATCTTACACAAAGTACCATGTTGAGCCAAAGTTAAAATTGTTAATAACTTATCTAACTTACGGTAATGTTTAACGCAAATAAATGATTATCTTATCTTATCTTATCTTATCATGTTTATAGTAAAAAAAAAAAACAGTCCAAAATCAATTTTGGTGTCGTGTCCAGTACTTGTCGCATACACTGATATACCGTGGTACAAAGTTATTAAGCCTCAACTAGATTGGTATTTTAGTTACCTCTATTCCCTATTAGTTAAGGAATTATAAAATATTACAATTATTGTTTTTGCAAATAAAAAGAAACTGGGAACAGTGTAAATAAAACTGTCTTTGCGAAATAGTCAATTTTGGTGGTGAATATTAAAATTGATTTTATGATCGAACGAAAAGTGATTAAACAAACAAATATGGCGTCAGTCGTTCGTTCAGTTCCAGCGATAGATTAGATGGTGAAAGATTTATACCGTCTTGCTGCATCTTCCCTCTAAGTACATAAGAATCAAATTTTGGTGGTACAAAATACATTTTTATAATTGTGATAACTTAGATAACTTGTATTTTGCAAAAAAACAATTGTGTTTAAATTATTTTGAGTATGTTAATGGTGTTTTTTTAACTATTTGAAGTTAAATTTGTATAAAACTAAAATATTCACGTTAAAAAAAATAAAAAAGTACAAGTTCTAATTTTGGTGGCTTTTCCTAAGACACCAAAATTGACAAAATTCCTTGTTCCACCAAAATTATATAAACACCAAACAATAACTATTAATTATATTAAAAAAAATACGTTGTTGGTTTTAAAAAATAACAAGAATGATTCCCTAACGATTATTATTTTAACTATCCCTATATGTCATTATTGATCGTGTGTTTTTCTTAGAAAAGTAATTTTGGTGGATAATAGCAATTTTGGTGGTATATAATTAGTAAATTCGATGTATCTTAAAACGACTTGGTTTAATGAAGGGCCATTTTAACACTGTTTTAATTATGACTAATGACGTCCCTTACACTTAAAATTGTGAACCCTACTGACAAAATAAAAAATACCACCTAAATTAGGATAATTTGACGCTTGTTGAAATTCACCCAACTAGGGAATGCAATTTGTTATTAACCGATTTTGTATGAAAATAACCGCATAAAACCGGTTTTATGCACAAAATGTTACAACCTGAGATACAAAATATACTAAAAATACCAAATATTATCTGTTGGTTAGTGTAATTTACATCAATCACCGCTTTATTTAAATGGTATAATTAATACTCGACGGAAAGCATGATGTAGGTATCTACCGGCAACACATAAGCTGTCAAAGTATTTGAGCTAAATAAAAAACCTACTATTGTCGTCTATTTTGTCAAACGAAGTCAACTGTCACTCCATGAATTAAATTCGTAAAGCCGGCCACACACTGCTAAAACTCGTTGTCTAGTTTTAAATTTATGTAGTGTATCGTAAGTTTGAATGATTTGTGACATCAAATTCCTAAAATAGAAAGAAAATATCGGTAAAATAATCTAAGAAGTATGTTGGACCACTTTTCAAACCGGCGAAAAAGACAAGGTGGTAGGTGATAGAAGTCCTAAAAGTACTTAATATCTTGTAGTAACTCTCTGTGGTGTGTAATTAAGAGTATTGTGTTATATTTAATCGTATCTAGTGGTGGTAGAAGCAGGCAAGGTTCATTCCGATTGCTATCAAAATCTCATCCATTATCCTGACAGCGGTTGAAATGACTTGCATATAGATTTTCTTTTTTGGTCCTCTGGGTTGGCAAGGCTTTTGCATCTCAGTCTTGAGATTGCAAATATCCATGAGTTTTAGAGCCCACTTTACCTACCATTGGCCTTATTGTTAATTCGGCAGCACTCAGACTCAGTTAATGACGATTAAGTTGAATCAGTGTATTAGTGACAGGTTGCAAGCCCATCGCCTAAGAGTACCAGAAGCCTTAGCTTACATCTTAGCCTGATTGTGCAAAACGTGGTTACAGAATTATCAACCACTTATTAAAGAGTGCTTGGTAATTCTGTAGCTCTGCCTACCGTACTCTGGGAATGAAGGCGTGAGTTTATGTATGTATGTAAGTTGAATCAGTGTCAAGTTTTCATACACAAATTTAAAAAAAGGAACGATTTGATTTTCTTTAAAATGTCCCTGAGTACGCCGTTTGTCATCAAACCTATTGCTTGCGTAATGTCTACGATATGATAACTCTTATTTATTTAAAGCCGCACCAAACAATAGGGAATATGCATGGATTTTAAAAATCGCATTTCTCATCAAAATATGAAAATACCGTAAAAGAGATCACCAAAACGGAAATTAAAATTAAAATCGGTCAAGAAATACGGAAGTTATAAGCATTTCTATCTTCTAATTAGACAGAGAGATCCGATGTGCACCGTGACGTCATTGTGCACTGCGGCCATATAAACTCCATGTAAAATTCCGTTTTTCTAGAAAGAGATAGGAACAAATCTTTGTTGGCTTATATCTTGGTTATTTTTATAGTTATTCAAAAAATGATTTTTGTGATCTGTTTGTTACATGAATCAGCTTCAATTGAAGCTGTAAAAAAAAAACATGCATATTCCCTATTACGATAGTCCAAAAAAAAACCCTCGGACATTCTAATTCGAAAGAATAGGTAATTTTAAGATTCCAATTTCATTAATTTTGTATTTGACCCAATAGCTTTGTTTTGATATCATTAATTATTTAGTTGGCATTTTATGGATGACATGATTATTTTAAACTTGGGATGTCATTTTTTAAGAAATTACAACAAATAAATGATGGTTTTTTTTGGTCAATCCCAATTAAATGGCTCCACTTATTTTGTTTCAACCCGTATTTGATTGGACTCGTCTGCCTTTTTTATCGAGTATTAACTAACTATGATATTACAATATCAGCAAGACCAAAAAATAGAGGCCCAGAGTGCCCTGTGTGTTTGCCATTCATTCTATTAAAAAAAACAAGCAGCCAGCCTCTTGCCACTTAGATCGTTTTCAAAAGCCAACGTTCTGCAAGTCTTCGAGAACCTCTTTTCTGCAGTGTCTGCCGCTATTTGCTCTGTGGTCAAATTAAAACCCTTCACGCGCCGAGGAACAGTTCGGCGAGGCTTTTAAGAAGTTACATTGATTAAGAAAGTGGTCTTACGATTGGTTATAGGTACTAAATCTCTAGACTTATTGCCTTGTTGTATTTACATCTTGCAATTTTATGCTTTACGTAAGACTCAGTTTCATTGGTCGATAGCTGTATGCTTGTAGCAGTCCATTGACGGGTTTCTTTAACATTGTTGAACCGAGAGTTATTGAAACGGTGCGATGTATCACGAAAAGCATGCGCAATAAAACTAAACCTTTAAAAATTTATATAATTGCATTTTTTTATATTGTTACAACTATTATTATTTTAGCTCATTTCTTTGGTTTGATGTACTGGCAGATTATGATAGGTAACTAAAATATACCCAGCATCGGTCAGATAGAATTGTCAACAAATTTTTCGTTAATACCGGTATCAGAATTTGAGAAAAGAATAATTATTACAATAATGTCAATAGCGTAACGACAATTCATATTGCTAATATTAGTAAGGAGAGTTATTGCAAACATTGTGACATTAATAAAAAATAAATTATTTAAAGTAAAACTAAATAAAAACTAAAAAAAGGGAGGGCCCCCGTGGCAAAGTACCACAGATGCTGGCAGCATTTCCTCGTTGAATAGCAATGCTAATGCGCTGCCCGAGGAAGCTGCCAGCTCTGAGGTCTCCGGTTAAACAACGTTTAACTATATTGCTAATTAAATGATTCAACTAATATTATAAATGAGAAAGTTTGGACGTTTGGAATGGAGACATCTTTTACATTTAAAACTTCCCGTGGGAATAACGATCTACGAAATACTCCGGAACATGGAGCCCTATAACTAACGGCGGACAAAGTCGCGGTATAAGCTAGTAGTAATAAATTTTATACCGGTTATTACTTGAGAGTTTATACTATAAACAAGTATTGATGCCTGCTGACAGGGGTATTCGTGTGTACATATCAAAGTAATAAATAATTAGTAATTATCTGTTGTTGTGATTAAAAAAAATAAAAACAGTATTTTTTTTTATGATTTTTGGTTCGAAATATTAGGCAATGACCCAATGGCCTTAGAGAGCTTTTAAATACATTTATAAAATTAAAGCGAAGAGCATTTTAGAAAAGCTCTCAGTAACATAATTCCAAAATTCAATTTTTTACGCAAAGTGCTCGCACTAAAACTCACTTAGCCTAAAATAACACCGTCGTGGTAAAGCGGATTTACTTTTTAAGTTACATTTCGACGGTTAACCACCAATCCCTCCTATCTCAATATGTTAAAACTTTACAGTAGACACAAAAAACGTTGTATTTTGGGCAAAAATCGCGCGTTGTCATTTAGCAGGTATTGCCAGGATAACAAAAACACTAGAAATATGCTTTATTTGAAATAGGAGATCTTTCTAATGTGTGCGTTAGAGGGTATTTATCATGAATTGCGAAAAAAAGTTGTTTGACCGAAATGTCAGTTAGGAGGTATTGGTGGTTAAACTGGTTAACCGTCGATTTTACATTCTAGATTATTTGAGACTGAAGTACTCTGTCCGAGAACTGGTTTAATTGGTGATGCATGAGAGGGAATATGCGAACTCACTTTAGTATTTCGTTTGGAGACGTGTGTGACAGATGTAGTAAATAAATTACATCGTTTTTATACACATTTTCTCGATGGCGATACCTACATTAACTTAAACGCTAACGTGTACGCACGTTAACGATACTCGATGGAAGCATAAATTTTGTGCTCTGGGTACAGAAGAGCAATGAATGATAGCCATGGATAGAGCTCAGTTGGGAGGAGTATGGCGATATATTTCCCAAAATGTTTTTCTGGTAGCAATCATTCCATTCGCACAATTTCAATTTCCATCAGGTGGCCTGTGTGCTCGTTTGCCTTACTATGATATAAAAAAAAAAAAAAAAAACTCACTCGATTATTTTGCCGGAGTTTTTTTCTAAGCAAAAATAATTCCAGTATCATAACTTCCAAATCTGTATTTATATGAATAGTTTCATCATTTCCACAGAACCTTTATTGATTTTAATATGTTATCGTATTGTTTTTAACTCAGCCATCATTACTGTCAAGTAAATGAGCATTTCTAAAAAAGTTTGTACATTTCATTCACGACTTCAATTTGCAAAAAAAATTGCAGGTTGGTAGAGTGAATGAAGCTGAGCCTAAATAACAGTCTCCCAAATTGTCCTCATACATTTGTATGAAACTTTCCTTTTTTGTTACCATGAACCAAAGAAAGTTAGTAACAAAAAAGGAAAGTTTCATACAAATGTATGAGGACATTTTGGGAGACTATGTTATTTAGGCTCAGCCTCATTCACCCTACCAACCTGCAATTTTTTTTGCAAATCGAAGTCGTGAATGAAATGTACAAACTTTTTTAGAAATGCTCAATTAAGAGCTAGCATAACGTTGGCAATACGATAATATGATAAAAGCAATATGGTTTTACCCAGTAGAATCGAACCCCTGAGACATTGCACTACCATAAAGTTTCTAAATATTGATATTGTTGACAGCAGTAAAAAATATGCTGTTATTACTATTCCTTCACACGCAGCAAATAAAGCATTGTTTTACTAATGTCAAAATTATGAATATTCTTAAACTTCATGGTTGCTCAACGTATCAGGATAGACTTTTTATCTGCCTAGTAGTTCCTTTATAGTCAGAATATACTTATTTACTAAATTCAAGACTTCTTAAAGAGTAGCAAAACTATTATTTTCATAGCTGTTTGTTAAATATGGATACTTTGCTTCAATTTGCTCCATAAACAATATCAGTGTGGTATTATTCTTGATCGACATAGTCGAAATCGAATTCTTATAGAACTACTAGTTGACGCGGCAAACGTTGTTTTGCCTTATAAAGACAAATAATAAAGACAAATAATTTGCAATAAAATAATATTGCGACTATAAATTGAAATGTAAGCTATCCTATCTTTCAAGTTGGGTCGAATTGCACACGGTGTGCAAATCAAGTTTAAAATCGGTTCAGTAGTTTAGGAGTTCATCGCGGACAAACAACGTGACACGTAATTTTTATATATACAGATATATATAAGATAAGATAAGATAAGATAAGATAGAAGATAGATTATATATCCTACTACACTCCTTCAACCTATCGTGGTTATTATTTAATTTGTTCTCTTTTAACTATCGTAAATAAAGTGTTTATTTTTTTATGGTCTGAAGTGAGATAGTTCTATATGTTGAAGCTTCATGAGGCGGTTTTCTCATACGCAGCAGACATATGAGTGCCTGCGTTTATGTCTTCATTTTTCATTTTATTTTATAATAAAGTACTGAAAATTCATTTTACCAGCGTAGGTCCGCCTAAGCGACGTGGTGTGTGCTTGTGTGTGTGCGCGCGTGAGAATGCGTGTATGTAATGAACAAAGAGCGGAATTCTTCATAGCAAAAATCAAACTGTCAGAGGGATTGACCTAACTGTTTTATCGACTTATCGATAAATATTTGTCACTTAACGAAACAAAGTTAAAGTAATGAAATCAGGCTTTTGGATATACATACAAACAAATTAACGGTGTCCCTAATTAGCTGACCGCCACTGTATTTTAGTATAATAGTAAAGAATAAAACAGAAAATACTTTTTTTTTAATTTTCTATTTGAAACTTATCATTAAAAATTAAAAACAAATAACAAAGTCGAAATCTAAATCTGTACTAAATATGTTTTCTTCATCTTCCCTGTAGTAAAAGAAAATAGTCATTATTTTTTCAACATTGTCACCTTTCAAATTAGGTACTCTTTTTTTCATTGTAGATCCATTTATAAGATGAAAACGAGCGTTCTACCTCAGTTGAAGTAACAGGAGCATATTTGTAGTACTCGATAACGGTGTTTTGGCTGTAATCACTTTTTTCTATAAAATCAGCATATCAGGTCAAATGTTACAGAATAATCTTTTAAGTTGATTATTGATACCTAATGCGATATTATTCCATAACATCGATAAGTCGATAAAACAGTTAGGTCAATCCCTCTGACAGGTAGATTTTTGCTATGAAGAATTCCGCTCTTTGGTAATGAATATTGATAGTAATATTCGATGTGAGATCGTACAGAATAACACTGCAGCTCTTGGCTGACCTGCACAATAAGAGCCATTAAAGCTGCCATATTCCTGCCAACTGCCGTTTCCGCTTCCGTTCCAATTTTAAAATCCGAAGCTAAGAGTGATGACACAATGAGATATTTTCCATGCAATGGAATGTTATATGATTCTTAATAGTACCGCCTTATTCATAAACGCAAAAACTTAAATCTTATTTAGTTATAGAATGCTTGGTCACTTTCTGTCAAATGCAAATGTCACAATTAGTGTTCCAAAGGACTCGAGCCTTTTAGCTCTTTTTTTTAAGCCTGGCTTCGATTTTAACGCCTAGAGGGCTAAAAGCCTATAAAGCTCTTTAGCCCACAAGCCTTGTTATATTCGGCAGCCTTGACTCTCGGAGCTCGTAACCTTAATAAAAGGCTATATATTTTTAGACTTAAAGTCCTTGTCAAAATATTGAAACTTAAAATATTTTTGCCTCCAAGCTTCTTTAGGCTCGGAGGCTAAAATATTTTAGAGTTTATAAAAATATTTTTTAATGATTTTTTTTAGTTTAATTATTTGTTGTATAGCGGCAACAGAAATACACAACTGATTTTTACGAATATGATCCGAACTGCGACTGCATTCATAAAAGTTAAACATTTTATAAGGCTCAGCTCGGCTCAAGTTAGCGGCTACAACCTTAAAAAAAGGCTTAAGCCTTTAAAAAAGCTAAAACCCTAAAAAAAGGCTAAAGACTACGACCTTATTAAAATCACTAGCTCTTTGAAGCCCATTCCATTAAGCCAGCTCTAAAAAGACCTCCGGAGCTTTAAAATTCGGGCTAAAAGGCTGGAGTCCTATGGAACACTAGTCACAATAAAACATAAGGCTATAAGGCTAAATACTTACTTAACTTTCAGAGGTTAGAACGTTTGAGGTTTTATGTAAGTACAGTCACGAACCGGGATTGTGGAGTCACTTGCCATTGTTCGTAATTTAGCCGTGTATTCAATAACCGATGTCAACGACTGGCTGACAGCTATTCGATTTGCATTACATAGCCAAATTAGAAACATGGGTACCTACGTGGCTCAACAATCCCGGTTCGCGACTGTACCTACTTATTTAAAAGTTTCGTCAAAATCTTACTAATCAATGTTGAACCAATAAGATGAATTGAAATTTGAAAAACACATGTAAACCCAATAACAATGCAATATTATAGTGTGTTAAAGCTAGTCTGGTGATGGAGTCGGAAGCTGTTAACAGTTTCGCTGTATCTAACATTAACTCACTGAGTTTGGACTAAAGTGCTCGTGTTTCTAAAAAGAATGCTTAAACACTACTGCAAAGAAACTGTTGTATGAAGCACTTTACGTTGACAGCTCTTGCAACTCTATTCGCTTAGATAACTTTAGAGGATAAGTAAAAATGTGTTTGAATCCTTTTGTATATGTTCGTCTTTTTAACCTGCGTTATTAGTTAAACGTGTGTATCTGTGTGTATTCAAATTAAATAATTAAAAAAAAAGTTTGATATAGGTAAAATAATTGATAAAAAAAGGGAAAAGAGGTTTATTCAGTAAGTAGGCCGCAAGGACACTTATACCTACACGTTAACAATCTACCAGCGCTTCGTAAGAGACCACTGTTGAGAAGAAACGCCGCAAGAAACTCAACAGTCAGTTGTTTTTAGGGTTCGGTACCCAATGGGTAAAAACGGGATCCTTTTACTAAGACTCTTCTGTCCGTCTGTCTGTCACCAGGCCTCCGTGATAGCTAGACAGTTGAAAATTTCACAAAATTAAATGATGTATTTCTGTTGCCGCTATAACAACAAATACTAAAAACATAATAAAATAAATATTTAAGGGAGACTCTTTTTTTTTATATACAGGGTGTCCCAGGAAGTAGTGTCAAGCGGAAGTCCAGAGGTAGAGCACCTCAAGGGGCATCTGAATCACCCCCATGTATGTTCAGCAATTGTTATTAGTTTCCGAGATATTGATCATTTTAATCGGAATTTTTGTCATTTTTCCTTATGTCCGTGCTACGAAAAATCCCTAAATTCATGTATTAATTCCGGAGTGGAGAGCCTTGGGGGAGGCCTACGTCCACTTGTCCAGCAGTGGACGTCTTTCGGCTGACATGATGATGTTGATGATGAATGGTACGGAACCCTTCGTGCGTGAGTCCGACTCGCACTTGGCTGGTTTTAAATATTGCTTATGATATTATTATGATGTTACATTTTAATATCATGCTGATGTTTATGGGCGACGGTGACTGCTCACCATCAGGTGGCCCGTCTGCTCGTTTGCCTTATCCGGCTATAAAAAAAGGCATACTTCTGCGTATGTGTGTCTGTGTGTTGTAGCTCGCAAACGGGTAGACAGATTTGGATGCGGTTTTTTTTCATTATAAAGCTCGTTTAATCGAGATGGTTCTTAACTAGGTTTAGGTTAACTTGTGGGAGGACCTTGTGCAGGGTCCTTCCGGGTTGGTACCACCATCTTATCCATTAACCTACCGCCAAGCAGCAGTGTTCGCATTGTTGTGTTCCGGTTCGGGGATAAGACAGCCGGTGAAATGACTAGCATAGAGGCATTCCATCTTAGTCCTCAGGGTTGGCAGTGCATTTGCAGTCTTAGGATTGCGGCCTTGTGAATGCGAATATCTGTGGGTCACAGTTTCCACTTACCATCAGGTGTCCTGTGTGCTCGTTTGCCTTACTATGCCATAAAAAAAAAATGTTTGGTCGTTTAAGAGATATCAGTTCTGTAAGAAACGGTGGTCATTATATGAGGGGTTTTTCTTTTTATTGTTCTATTTGCTTCAGGCCCTGAACCATTAGTTTGTATTTTAGAGTTCTTATCTAAGTTTAACGAAGATCAGTTATTTCAATGAAGAGTTATATATCCCTTAAACCTCTAGTGGGGTTGTCAATTCTACATCGGGAGTTTTTTTTTATGGCATAGGAAGGCAAACGAGCTCACAGACCACCTGATGGTAAGTGGAAACTGTGACCCATAGACATTCGCATTCACAATACTGCAAAAACAGACTGGCTGGACAGTCGGGAATTGCAATTGGAAAGAAGTAATTTAACGTAATTATTTTAACTAACAGCAAACAATCCATTCCCGAACAGTCGATTGACATTTTAATTAATCGAAAGCGACTGGATTAATAATGAAAAGCTATCGAGTATTTTTGATTACCTGACCAAACTTGGTCTAAAGCAATTCCCAATAGTCGAACGTACTATTCCCAAACGCAAAAATAACTATGTTTATAAATCTGTAAGACATTGCCATAATGAAAATTTTACACCGAAAGACGCCGACTATTTTTTTTTTTTTTTTTTTTTTTTATATCATAGGAAGGCAAACGAGCACACAGGCCACCTGATGGTAAGTGGAAACTGTGACCCATAGACATTCGCATTCACAAGACCGCAATCCTAAGACTGCAAATGCGTTGCCAACCTTGAGGACTAAGATGGAATGCCTCTATGCTAGTCATTTCACCGGCTGTCTTATCCCCTAACCGGAACACAACAATGCGAACACTGCTGCTTGGCGGTAGGTTAATGGATAAGATGGTGGTACCAACCCGGGCGGACCCTGCACAAGGTCCTCCCACAACTCAACTATTTTATTTTACTCGGTTACTGTTTTCCCCATTAATACTTTTAACCGGATTGTAACTTTTGTCCAGTCGCATGATTGCCTATTTAAAATATCAATTTTACCTTCTATACACATCGCTCGCAGGACTGATGGCCGATGGGGTCAAAAGGTTCTTGAGTGGCGTCCGCAGACCGGGAAACGAGCTGTAGGTAGGCCTCCAACAAGATGGAGTGACGACCTTGTGAAGATCGCGGGAACGCGGTCGATGCGAAAAGCACTAGACCGGTCTGAGTGGAGAGCCTTGGGGGAGGTCTATGTCCAGCAGTGGACGTCTTTCGGCTGGCATGATGATACACACAAGGTCATTGGAGTCGGAGCTTAACATTTCTGGGTGTTGCCTGCTGCAAAACTAACATAACCCAATCTTACCTACCTATTCTATTGTAATAATAATAACAGTAGGAATATATGCGTTCAAATGAAATTCAAAGCGGAAAATATGAGTCTGGGGAAAGATGCTTGAAAAAATTATGAATAATACACGGTTATAATCGAGTTTAGGAAACAGATCGATACACTCCGTAGTCAATTAAATGGAATGACACAGAAAAAATAACCCACTCGCACGATTTCAGTCCAATGGCTTTCATGTCAGGTTGAACCCGCAAATGTCAGTTCGTCGCTTACATGGGCTCTGTGGCGTGATGCCACTCGCGGTTTTCGCACTCACGACCAAATGGCGTGACGACAAATAGCAGGCGGAGACACAAGATGCATAACGCTAACGTAAACGAACTTCGATAAGTGACAAATCTTATGGAATTGACATTAACGCGCGATGCGCCCTGTAAGTAGCTTACGTACATACACTAAGCACTACATATTATAAAACAAAGTCCACCAAGAACCGATTTTCATTATCATTTAGATATTTTTTCACGAAAGGATTTTATAAATAATAAATTCCACAAAAAACTCACAAGAAATTACAGAAAACTCACTTAAACCGAAGCGAAGCCAGGGCGGGTCGCTAGTATTACATAACGATAACGTTTACAGAATGCATATTGTCTAGGACCACAGGACAGAAAAAAAACGCGAGTCGTGATCAGTCCAAATTTGATATCTGTCGGTGAGTTCGAACGTATAAGGTCGCCTAACTGAAAATGCACGCGCTAAAATGTGTTTTGTACGCTCTGCCGGGACTACTTAAACTCGCCGGTGCGTCGCGTTCACTCGTTTACTAGTTCGACCGACGCCGTTATTTAGTGAATAACACTCCAGCTTGGAACCATCCCGCTTAAACTAGCTTTCTTTAAACAAACACGTCCAAATCAGTCTATCCGTTTTGAGAGCTACCACAGACACACAGACACGCACATCGAGGGCTTAATAAAATTTACTTTAGTAACTAGGCGTCAAGTACTTGTTACTATCCATTAGTAGTTACTAAGCACTTCGCCGGCGATGTTTCGACGCTCGGCGTCTGACCACAACTCAGTCAGGCTTTACTGACAATTTACAGCGATTTCACTAAAGTGTACTCTAATTTGTCGCAGTAAAACTGAAACTTGCACTTATCGCTTTGATTGACCACCAGCGATTTTCTGATTTAAATTTTATGTGAACTATTAAGTTAGAAGGTTTTTTTCTGGCAAGTTTTGATAATGCAGTTATCTATGGGTCCTAACACTTACCATGGTCATAGAAAGCACACTAGCACACAAGCCACCTGATGGTAAGTAGGATCTATGACCCATAGACATTCACCGCAGTCCTGAGACCGCGAATGTGTTGCTAACCCTGAGAACTAAGATGAAAATAATGCCTCTCTATCAGTGGACAATGACGAGGAACAGACCCTCACCTCTGGCTTGCCTTTATTGGCCGGTCAGAGTGGAGACGCAAGAGCTATATGCTCGAAAGGCGGATGTGTTGGCGAGTGGGCACCTTACGGTCATTTAAAGTCCAGAAGCACCTCTCCATCCTTAGCCCCTTTGGAACTGTTACCTCCCTGCCGCTATGTAAACGCTGCGGCTATTTTGGGAGGCCCATTCCATTGAGTTGGATTTCAACCAAAGTAATTAGCATTGGCCAGGCAGGCGCCGTAGTTTCTTCATTAGACTAGTTCACCAATCTATATCAGTTCATTCATAGAGCCTATTATTAATGTTTCCATCCTTCTTAAATAGTGTAAACTAACCGGTGGTTGTCCATGGGAGCATACTTCTATAGTTTGAACTCAGGGACAATCGCCGGTTGGTGTCCCATCACTTTACTAAATTCAACTTGTCTAAAGGGCCTCTGCGTGTTGGCTTCGGCTCCATGTACGCCTTCCAAAGGTCCGGGACTCCCGTAGTCCCGTGATTGGTAAAGACTTAATAATAATGTCAGGGGATCATTTCACGCCAATTGACCTAGTCCCAAACTAAGCTCTAGGCTTGTACTATGGGTATTAGACAACGATGTCAATACATATATACTTAAATACATAGAAAACATCCAAGACTCATACATACATATATACCTTCACGCCTTCATTCCCAGAGTGAGGTAGGCAGAGCTACAGAATTACCAACAACTCCAAAAACTTGTTGATAACTCTGTAACCACAATTGGCACAATTAGGCTAAGATGTTTCAACTTAACATCCAAGAGTCAGGAACAAATATTCGCGCTCATCACACAACTATCTACCCTTACCGGGATCTGAACCCAGGACCGCTAGCTTCGTTGGCAGGGTCACTACCAACTAAAGTCGCCGTCAATAGAACTTATGAACGATGTAAACAAATTAGGACTGATTGACACATAACCTCAAATATTCACCAAGCGTGTTTTTATTAAAAATAACGTATAATGAATAGTTGTTTCATCTTGAACTATTCATCATATTAATGACATAATGATCTAGTGTATAAATCATTGCAAAGACCTCACTTGATCTTTTAAAGTACCTAAGTGATTATCGAGTAATCATGGTGAATTGGTTCGTTTGGTTTTGTTGATATGTTTTGCAAGTTCCATTGACGGCGACTTTAGGCCAACGCGTCGTCCAACCGGTTGTGTTATCCTCACATCGGAACACAGCAATGCGAACACTGCATGCACTGCTACAAGACGGTAGATTGAAGGAAACGATAGTAGCGATGAAGGGTTAAATGTGATTTTAGAATAAAATGTGTAAAGAGCGGGTTTTTTCTCGAAAATTCTCCATTGTAAATTAGGGTGTGTTGAAAAACCTTTTACGAGTACGTGTTGATTTACGACAGGCGAAGGCTGAGTAAATTAAATTCACACCCTGATTCAATCTTGCCCTGTGAATATGTATTTTTAATTCGAAATCCAGAAAAAAGAGAGGTGTTAGTACTGAGTAGATATTACTCTGTGAATTCGTTTGTAAATGGGTCAAGCTATTTAAATAAATAAAAAATGGTTAAATTTTTGAGTTCAGAATTTCCTAAACGGTCCCACAAATCTAAAAATTGATAATAATATATCGAACTAACTCTACGTTATAATGAAAAAAATATCGGATCCCATTGAAATATCGACAAACATTTCATCGAATGTGTGATTTCACCGAAAGTTAATTACCGCTGAAACCTTTTAGTTTTCAGGTTATCCTAAGCATTCGTTACGTAGGTTTAGTTAGGTTAAATATGCGACCACAAAAAAAAAAACTGCTGGACGTGGAAATGCCTGTCGATGAAATGAAAATTCGGCGAAGTGAAACGTTCTATGAACAGTGTTTCGATATTTCAAGGGTAAACCAAAAAATATGCTTTGTACATGTGTGGTTATAACAAATTATTTTAACAGCAAATAATTCAAAATTGTTCCATCAATAAACTTTTCGATTAGCGCCATTTTTATGTGAATATCTATCAGCTAATTCAACACCAAGACCAACGCATACATACCTTCACGCCTGTAATCCCAGAGAGGGGTAGGCAGAGCTACAGAATTACCTACAACTTTTAAAACTTGTTGATAATTTTGTAAACACATTTTGCACAAATAGACTAAGATGTTTACCAGCGTATTAGTGACTCTATTCCCTTACGGCCAAACCCTGTATTCAATCCACGGACAGATAGGCTTACTTCGGATTAAAATTTGACACATTTTGTATGGGCAAATGTCTAATTTTAACCCGAAGTAAGCTTTATCTATCCTCGGTTTGAATATAGGGTTCGGCCGTAAGCCACTACATACCAACCACGCATTATGTTACCAACACATAATACATACATACAGATACATAAACTCACGCCTTCATTCCCAGAGTGGGGTAGGCAGAGCTAAAGAATAACCTACAACTTTAAAAACTTGTTGATAATTCAGTAAACACATTTTGCACAAATAGACTAAGATGTTTACCAGCGTATTAGTGACTCTATTCCCTTAGCCACTACATACCAACCACGCATTATGTTACCAACACATAATACATACATACAGATACATAAACTCACGCCTTCATTCCCAGAGTGGGGTAAGCAGAGCTAAAGAATTACCTACAACTTTAAAAACTTGTTGATAATTCAGTAAACACATTTTGCACAAATAGACTAAGATGTTTACCAGCGTATTAGTGACTCTATTCCCTTAGACACTACATACCAACCACGCATTATGTTACCAACACATAATACATACATACAAATACATAAACTCACGCCTTCATTCCCAGAGTGGGGTAGGCAGAGCTAAAGAATTACCTACAACTTTAAAAACTTGTTGATAATTCAGTAACTACATTTTGCACGAATAGACTAAGATGTTTCCCGGCGTATTAGTGACTCTATTCCCTTAGCCACTACATACCAACCACGCATTATGTTACCAACACATAATACATACATACAAATACATAAACTCACGCCTTCATTCCCAGAGTGGGGTAGGCAGAGCTAAAGAATTACCTAGGGTCAGGTCGGGTAAATATAAGACACGGGTTAAAATAAGACTAAGTTTTTAACACTCAAAAACTTACTCTACTTCATTCCTATTCCATTTAAAAGGAAGCATTAACACACAATGCTTCCTTTTAAATGGAATAGGAATGAAGTAGAGTAAGTTTTTGAGTGTAATAACTTAGTCTTATTTTTACCCGTGTCTTATATTTACCCGACCTGACCCTACAACTTTAAAAACTTGTTGATAATTCAGTAACCACATTTTGCACGAATAGACTAAGATGTTTCCCGGCGTATTAGTGACTCTATTCCCTTAGCCACTACATACCAACCACGCATTATGTTACTAACACATAATATATACATACACATACATAAACTCACGCTTTCATTCCCAGAGTGGGGTAGGCAGAGCTAAAGAATTAACAACAAGGTCTTAAAACTTCTTGATAATTCTGTAACCACATTTTGCACAAGTAGGCTAAGATGTTTCCCAGTGTATTAGCGACAGGTGGCATGGCAAGCCCATCGCCTAACAGTACTGCAAGCCTTTATTACCTTAGTCGCCTCTTATGACATCTACGGGAAGATATGGCGTGGTACTATTCTAACCCGGCAACCACACACATAATATATGCAATACATCAGACACAACCTGACAAAAGCAATCACAATTTCTTTCAAGTAATTCAAACCTCCCTCTCCCCCCAGGGGTTCAAACGTAGGGTCCGTGCGCTTCGCCGACCACAGAGTGTCACATGTATGCTCGGAACCTTTTGAGAACGCTTAACGCACCGGTGACTGATTTCAGAACAGGGTTCGATAGGCACACAACTTGAGTATTTAAGTTACGTATTGAGATTGAGCGATTCCCGGTGTGGGGAAATATTTTCTTAAACGTGCTCGGAAAGAACGGTTTTCCGATTGAAACAGGCGTGGGGGCGTGTGGTGCGGCGGCGGCTCGTCGTGCGTGGAACTATCTTAACTAATAGGTACTCGTAGTTTTCAAATATTCTCTCCGAATTTGTAAAAGATCAAAAAAAACTCATAATCATGTATTTGTATTGTTTGTCTCGCTATTGCTCGTCCTGCTAACCACCTTGTCAGGAAATCCCTTACTTTCCGCGCCTAGGCAATAATGTACTATTGTTGGATGGGCGCTAGTAGGTATTTGTATCTGAGTCTTGGGTGTTTTCTATGTATATACCCATCGTACGAGTCTTAAACTTAGTTTGAAACTAGTTAAATTTGTGTTAGATTGTCCCTTGTTTTTGTTTTGGTTAGGTTAATGAAATGTGAATGACCCCAACCTATGGCTCTGGTAAACAGCCAATCAAAACTATTTTGTCGAGCTTTGATGTGTCAGTGATCTGCTTCTATTGGCTGAACTATGTCACGTGGTTCTTTGTTTAAATCCCTACACGGTTGGAGCAACCACGTGACTCGACCAAGGTCGATTGTCCTTGATCGAGTTGAACATAAACTTAGTCGTGTAGAAGTGTGTTGGACAAACAAATTCAATGAAATCAAGTTGAGAAGCCAACTTGACCTTCCTTGAGTTGCTTGATTGTTCCAACCGTGTAGAACAGGCATTACATTTAGTTAAATACCTAAACAAATTGAGGATAAGTAAACGCGTACCTACAGGGTCGGGATTTTAGGCGGTATAACTCATTATCATCTTTGACCTGGTATCGTATTGTTAATTTTTGATAGCTCGTGGCTCGTCGCTCGTTCACTTGTGGGAGGACCTTGTGCAGGGTCCGTCCGGGTTGGTACCAACATCTTATCCATTAAACTACCGCCAAACAGCAGTGTTCGCATTGTTTTGTTCTGGTTTGGGGATAACACAGCCGCAGCCGGTGAAATGACTAGCATAGAGGCATTCCATCTTAGTCCTCAGCGTTGGCAGTGCATTTGCAGTCTTGTGAATGCGAATGTCTATGGGTCACAGTCACCACTTACCATCAGGTGGCCTGTGTGCTCGATTGCCTTCCTATGCCATAAAAAAAACTCTTATTTACTAGACCACGTACCATAGCAGGTCAAATATGATACTTACGGTTTTTACAGCCTAGAATTGAGGTCCAGGATTTCCAACATTGACATTGGCTGCATTACAGATTTTAATTGTTAGGTAGTCCATAAATTTGGTAGTGTATTCTTAAATAAATCAGTTTTATTTTGACGACGCGCTGGCCTAGTTGGTAGTGACCCGGCCTACTAAGCTAGCTAGCTAGTCCTGGGTTCAAATCCCGGTAAAGGCAGATATTTCTGTGATGAGCGCGAATATTTGTTCCTGAGTCATGGATGTTTTCTATGTATTTTAGTATTATATTTCTCTATATAAGTATTTATATCGTTGTCTAGTACCCATAGTACAAGCCTAGAGCTTTGTTTGGGGCTAGGTCAATTGGTGTGACATTGTCCCCTGATATTTATTTATTTATATCTGGCAACGAATTAAAAAACGAGTTGTTTCACCATGTACTAAGTGAAAGATATTTTAGAGAAAAGAACGTTTTTTTTAAACATTTATAAGAAAAATCGTCACCAAGGAACGACTCTGTGTGCGGTCGTAAGAGAACCTTGATTAGATTTTGTGAGTTTTCTGTGACACCCGTGCATAAACCAGAATGTATTATACATAAAAACCTTTCTCTTGAATCACTCTACCTATTGCTGAAAACTACATTAATAGTACATTACTACAGACGCCGGGAAGTAGGTGGTTGCAGGCCGAGTTCATATAGACGGCCGAGCGAAGCGAGGTCGGATAGTTACGAGGCTGGCAACCCCTTTTCACGGCGAGGTTTGTATAGTGCTTTTCTCAAACATATGCAATGAAATAAAAAAAAAACATCACTCAAATAACATTTGTGTAATAGGCATTAACGCGGATATTTTTGGTCCGAACCACACAGATACAAAAAAAAACGATTTTCAGCTATTCAGCCTGTTCATAAAACCAGCTGTCATAGCCATATTAAAATTAAAAAAAAATTACTTCCCGGCCTAGGCCTTCAATTTTGTATGAAATTCCTTTACAGTTCTCTCGAGTTGTTCCGTCGGGAACGTGGCACATTGAAGCCTAAAATAACTAACATAACGCCGACATTACATAGCATGGTTGAGAAAAATCCGTCGAGTAGTTTAAAAGATCAAAGCGAACAGACAGCGGAAGCGACTTCATTTCATACTGTAAAGAAGTAGGTATGAATCAGTACGTATACCGTTGCGTTACTCGTATTAACCTCGAAAGGCCCAATGTGCAATAATAGGATGTACATAATCAAAGCAATGTACTTTGAACTCTGTTGCAATAAGAATAAGGCTTATTTTCCTGTGTTCATTAACTGAAAATGGCATTTTCGAACAATCGCAATTGAACTTTATTCCCTTGATTGTAGATTCAAAGTCCCAGTTACAAAAAACTCCCATTTTTCAGTAAGGTTACGAGGTTAAGACTGCGCCGAGCGCACGCCGGATGTACAGTGGCGCCCTCATTACTATTATTGAGTTTTCTAATAAACTAATGTATTTTCTTGAAATCGGACGGTGCTTTTTTATACTACAAATGAAAACACAACTTATAGGATATATCACATAGTTTAATTACAATTAATCATCGAGTTATCAACTTAACGGAAAAAAGTGGCCACCTTTTCCCATTAAGCTGACTACTCAAAGGGTAACTGTTATCAAAGTTTATTACGTATCCCATAAATTGTGTTCTTACTTGCGCTACAAAAAAGCATCGTCCAATTCCATGGGAATTCTTTAGTTTATCAGAAATAGTAGTTTATGCAACAGTTGTATAAGAGAGGTCAAAAAAGAAGAGTGGTGTGGTTACGATGTGAGCCGCAGGCGAACATCGTAAAGCAAGACGCCACGAGTATTTTTTGACTTAGTTATACACCGTTGCATACAATACTTTTTCTACGACTAGGTTTCAAATAAAATGCAAAATTAAATTAATATACCTAGGTTAGAATACGAACGAACGAAGCACAGAACAACAAACGAGCGAGAAACATTCGAAAACAACAAAATATGTGTCTATGGTTAACTTTGTTTTTAAATTGATGTGCACTTGCCAGGTTTCATATTTTTTTTTAAAGTTGCACAATCGATTTAACTTGTGAAATAGGGACTAAAAAACACCTAATGATTTGAGAAATGAATTCTTTTACCTGATCGGTCGATTTTAATATAGCTGCGTTCTGGTTGGTTGATACCAAATAAAATGTTTTTTTTAAAGAGTTAAATTAGTAAAAGAGTTTACATACCAAAAAGAACCTAACGTTCCGATTGGCAGTCAATGTGTATTGTGATTGGTGGTTTAATTTGATGAAGTATTTTGATTGGTCAAATTAACCTAGGTGTAAGCTTTGGCAGCTAGGCATATCGTTTTGGCTCAAAAAAGCACAAGTGCTGTTAAGGGGAATAGACTAGATAGACTTTTCTACGGAATGTTCTGCGGACATATTATCTATATTCTTATATTAGTGTTCGTGACTATATAAATGACAGATAAAAGTACAGGAGTAGGAAAACACAATAATAGTATTGAGGGCGCCACTGGACGCTCGCCGTTTGCTCGGTGCAGTGTTAATAAAATAACGGTATTTTTTCCAACAAAGAGGAATATTATAGAAGCCCAGTTTGATTTTAGAAAGCTTATCCTCTTCCAAACCATTATGTTGTATTTGATCATTAAAAGTGGAATACACAACCCCTCCCCTCACCCCTTGCCTCCTGCTGCCTCATTTGCGCCCTCCCACCTAATTGTCTTACTCATTCGTAAAGGTTCTGTTATGCCATCGTGATTTGTAAGGAGTTTATTTTGTACCGATCTAATTTGACTGATGTATTGGCGGTATTACACAGAGCTTCACAAAAAGTAGCTTTGGTTACATTATTAAACGGCACCAATTTACCATCAGGTGGCCTGTGTGCTCGTTTGCCTTCCTATGATATAAAAAAATAAAAATAAAAATTATTTAAGCTTTGTCAAAATATATCAACAAAATTAAGTGAGGGTTAAGAGTCAACTGAGGTGGCTATTGTATTTTCGTATTTTTTTTTAGTCTTTCTAGTTTTTTTTATAGCATGGGAAGGCAAACGAGCACACAGGCCACCTGATGGTAAGTGGAAACTGTGACCCATAGACATTCACATTCACAAGACTGCAAATGCGTTGCCAACCCTGAGGAATAAGATGGAATGCCTCTATGCTAGTCATTTCACCGGCTGTCTTATCCCCAAACCGGAACACAACGATGCGAACACTGCTGCTTGGCGGTAGGTAGGTACGGTTAGGGTAGTTACGGACTCTCTCAGAAGGCATTCCGGAATGATCTGACACGGGTACTATAAAAGAGCGGACCTATTGCTAGTACATTCAGTCCTTACTTGGAAAGCGAACAGTGCGAACGAGAGCGATCCGAGCAATCATCTGAGTATTTGAAGTTTATTGTGCGATAATTGTTTGTAACGGTTTAAGTGAGTGCGTTATTAAAGTCTACTTTTGATTATCAGCGTATTCGTGAATTTCTATCAGTTACCTACCCACACGTACGTAACGCTCAAAGTCACTCAGAGGGCTGCGGAGAGGGCTCTATGCTCGGGGTTTCTCTGCGTGATAGAATCAGAAATGATGATATCCGCAGTAGAACTAAGGTTACCGACATAGCCCGAAGAATAGCTAAACTTAAGTGGCAGTGGGCGGGGCACATCGCTCGCAGGACTGATGGCCGATGGAGTCAGAGGGTTATTGAGTGGCGTTCGCGGACCGGGAGACGAGCTGTAGGTAGGCCTCCAACAAGATGGAGTGACGACCTTGTAAAGATCGCGGGAACGCGGTGGATGCGAAAAGCACAAGACCGGTCCGAGTGGAGAGCCTTGGGGGAGGCCTATGTCGAGCACTGGACGTCTTTCGGCTGACATGATTGATTGATTGATTGACGTACGTAACAGTATCAACGTCGTCGGAACCCAATACTGCGCATGGTCCAACATTTTTCCTTACCAGAAACGGAACCTTAAAAATAAAATGTACATTATAATGAACCTGAACAAAGTGTAATGGTGTATTTAAACTCCTAAAAGGATTTGGTTCAGAAGATAATACAAAAGTTACCTCCCTTGATACTTGGCTATTAAAAGTTGATCCCAAGGATTAGAACAGTAATACGTTTAAAACTTCTATAATGGTGATCCGTCTCATCTCGGCTCTTGGCGGAGTCTTATAAGCCGTTATTAGCCTTTATTATCTTGTAAAAACCCGCGACTCCGTCTTTGTATTTGATCTCACTCAGATACTGTTCATGTTGTACGCAATAGGAAATATGCATAGATAAGAAAGAAAAATAAATAAACATTTTATCATATTTATCATTTTATCATTTACCATTTTATCATACATTTTTAATTCGTAATTCCCAACAAAATATGAAAATAATGTTAAAGAGATCACTAACAGTGAAATTAAAATTTAAATCGCCAAAGAAATACGAATCATGCAAGCATTTTAAGCTGCTAATTAATTAGTCAGCGATTAGACAGAGAGATACGATGTGCACTTTGGTGTTTACCTTTAAGTAATTGTTGCATTTACCGAACTAACCAAAACTTAAGTAACTATAATGTTGTATTAATGTAAACAATTTGTTGGTGAACCTTAATAAAATAAATAA
Source organism: Acleris emargana (assembly GCA_927399475.2). Lineage (NCBI taxonomy): Eukaryota > Metazoa > Arthropoda > Insecta > Lepidoptera > Tortricidae > Acleris > Acleris emargana. Next base: position 3,807,412 of record OV656846.1, read on the forward strand.
ATAAATTGTGCAAGGAGTTGGGTAGTGTTCTTTTGCGTGTTTGCGTGGCAATTAAATAAGCGCCATCAAACGCTGACAAACGATAACAGGTCAAAAACGATAGGCTTGAGACATATCCTTACAATGTCTGCCTGTGACCGCCATTAAAGAGAAGAAGAAGTAAATTTTCCTCTCTAAGTTCTGTCAATGTGAACGCGCTCTAATTACAGGCGCGAGTAACGATACATGAGTAACGAGTAACGATAACAATGCTATAATTATTATTATAAAACTGTTATTACCATGGCAACGCTCATTATAGAATTGTTTTCACGATTAACGATATCATCAGGATTTGAGATGATACTGTTTTGATAGGCACAATTCCGATGCCTGCTGTGGCGGTACTACCTAACTATTGGTCTGTTCATAAAACGGAGGAGGTTCTTAAATCGACACTTTTAATTTGTTTATAATTCATGTCTGACGAAAACGAACATTTCCTTTTGAAGTTTGTATTTTGGCTGATAATGACAATTAAGAAATAAAAGCTTTAGCATAAATATGATATGACGGACTTTAGTAAATAATAATTATTATAAAACTGTTATTACATTCTTGCCATTCAAACCATCCGAACGTCCCTATAGCTCGTCCAGTAGAGGATTATTTGGTAATTCTCAGTAGACTAGTTTACAGTGATGGGCGGGAAGCAAAATTACAGACTCAGTTGAAGCGCAAGGTACAAAAACAACTAATTAACTAAAAAAAAAAAAAAATAGATGTTGTCCAACGACTGATAAAAACGGTAAGAAGAAAGCTACGAAAAATTCAAGATGCGGGACTTTTTCTGTATAGGAATGATTGATTATCATATTGGTTTTAGTTCGTGTTTATGTAATAAAAAGCTATATAACCCTAACAAGTGAAAAAATAAAAATAAAAACAGTTTTTGTAATTCTCATTACTTTAAGCCAACCCGTTACATAGAAAACATCCATGACTCAGGGTCAAATATTCGCGCTCATCACACAAATATCTTGCCTTACTGGGATTTGAACCTAGGACCGCTAGCTTCATAGGCAGGCTCACTTCTGACTAGGCCAGCGCGTCGTCAATATAGTGTTATAGTACTTATACGGCTCAAAACCTTTTATATTTCTCAAATAAGAGGAAGTGGACATATCATGTTGTTACACTAATTATAGTCTAATTCTATGGAACTTGCTAACTATGTAAACAAACCGCCATATTGAAATTGTCTCTGAATGATGAATTTACTAGTGATGGGCAATACTCCTTTACTTATGTCAAACCATATCGAATAATAAAATACCGAAAGTAAAAAACAAGAAGTTACTTATTTCTAATTTTTTTAATAACGATCTGAAGAAAAATCGGTACTTGAAGATGATATATCACCAGTATTTATTACAATAGGTACCGTTATATCATCTGTGACTGTGATCAGCGGGAGTTAGATAATGTGTAGGGGCCTTAATATATCGCCAACTTTAGCCACAAAACTACCCATCATAGACAATTGTAGAATTTAAAAGAAACAAAAACGTTATTCCATTAGGTCCTAATAACCTAACTTACATACATACATACCTTTACGCCTGTAATCCCAAAGTGGGGTAGGCAGAGCTACAGAATTACCTACAACTTTAAAAACTTGTTGATAATTCTGTAACGACATTTTGCACAAATAGGCTAAAAATAACCTAACTTATGAAACCATTTTAATGAAATATCTAAGATAGAGTTATATATTTGGTGATTTTGTATTTTACAGTAACGACCGTTTCAATAGTTTATGGTTTCAATGGTGTTTGATGAGGTGGTGTGAAAATTCAAGGTAAAACAGTGACAAAACAAAGTTAAGTCTTTTGTTTACATAGTTAGCAAGTTCCATATAAATACACTACACAAACATAGGTACTGTTACTGAAATATTTCCCGCGGAACAGTTGGTACCTATTGGAATTCCATAATAAAAACGCTACGTCGTAAAAAGATACGGCAATCCCTTTATAGCGGCGGAAAACGATAAAACCCCATAATTTGGCGGAAAAACGCCTTTTCAATACAGATAATAAAAATACCTATGGTAATGGCTCCAAATGTGACACGACAACCTCAGTACAACATAGAACTCTGATCACTAAAAATAAGGTTTAAGTTCGATTGACAGGAATCCGTTGTTTGGTTTGTCGTTGAGTATAATAACCTCAAAAGTAAGATCTTTTGTTTTTCTTTTAAGATGACCACTGTATAACCCTGTCGCTTTCACTTGTTACATAATCTAGTATGGCAAATCAAATATAGCCTTAAAGCGACAAAGTATAAAAGGGATCACTTAGTTATAACGATGTTGGTAAATGTCGGGTGCTTGGCATGTTGAAATGGGAATTGACGGGTTACCTTCAGAAACACGTATCTAGCCCAGACGTGTTGTTGGAAAAACAACTTTGCCGCTTTTAAAATAGAGATAAATTGTTTTTTTTTTTGGTTGACTTTGTGTTAAAATTGATTGTAGGGTGTTTATTTCGACACTGAAAATAAAATTGGTTGCTTCTAGAAAGATTGTTATTGTTGTGCATGAGCATCCTGATTGCATACGAGTCTGACAATACAATAGATACATCAACTGAGATAGTTGAATCACTAAATAATTTTGCTGATGTTACTATCAGTTTTGGTTGAAATAACTAATATATATTTTTTGTCAACAGCTTAGTTGGCTGTCACTTTTTGAGTGAATGGCATATTGACGGTGAAAAACTTGTATTGACGTCGTTTTTATGACCTCAGTCGGCAAAAAGCCATATATTAAATTATTCTTGACGGAATTTTATTACGTACTATTTATATAAGTAACTAACAAATAAGGTATAATTTACTTTACCTTATAAATAAAGTGTCTGTTAAAATTGGTGCTTTAAAAATAACAAATGTGGCGCAAAATCCAAACCACAACAAAAAATCCACAAATAAACAGTACTCTGTAACCAATATCAATCTTTACTACGATATGATAAGGTTGCCTTTGTAATAACAAAGTAACGAAACATTCGTGATTTTAGTACAAACCACGCGAAAAGAAGTAATTTTGCAGACATTGTGCACCGATCCCAATTTATTCACAGCTGAGGTTACCTAATTTCATAGAAATTCGACTCCATTTGGAATTCTTGGCACTTTACGCGTTAAGTGTCTCTCGTTTCGCAAACAAGCCCTTTAATTAAAGCCTCGTACTGGGTTATTCTTTAAATAAGACTAATTAAAGCTTGTTTATTTTTAACCTACAAAAAAATGGATGTTTAAAGTTTCTGGTTAAGTGTTGTATCTGTGTGTGTGTGGCATCGTAGCGCACAAAAAAATAAACCGATTTGAACGTAGTTTTTTTTAAAGAAAGCTAGTTTAATCAGTACGCTTCTTAGTTAGGTTTCAAAAAAACCATGACATATTATACCAAAGCATTTTAGTTTAGGTTGAGAGAAAGGGACCGAGCTATAGCAGTTATACAACTTTGTCCCTTTCTCTCAACCTAAATTAAACTGCTTTAGTATATGTCATGGTAACCCGCCTGATATCTCTTAAACGTCCCAACTGACCCAATAATGTATGTATGTATGTATGTAAACTCTTTATTGCACAAAAATATAAATATTACAATATAAATATTAAAGTAGGTAATTCTGTAGCTCTGCCTACCCCACTTTGGGATTACATGCGTGAAGGTATGTATGTATGTAAATATTAAAGTAATGTACAAAGGCGAACTTATCCCTAAATGGGATCTCTTCCAGCTAACCCTGAAGTTAATGAGTAAGGACAATGCATAGGGTTGGACACATACAAGTTTGCACAAAAAATATCAAAACCAGATGATAATACTAATAATTAGAAAAAAAAAACTAAACCAATAAACCAGTAGGTACTCAAGGTAGGTAAGTAACGTAAACTTAGGTACCCACATATAAAATACACATATAATATAATATATATATGTATATCGCACCTTTACAATTATAGTGACCTAATTCAAAAATCTTGGATTTCGAGTTAGGTCTCTATGGAAATAAATATATGTCTCAAAGTCGAAAGCTAAAATGTTGAATTAGGTCACTATAATTCTAAAGGTGCGATATAACTATAATCATTATAGGAACTCGGCTTCACGACTCACGATTCATGGTCTGCAATAGCTACCATCAAGACGTTAAAATGTTGATCCACCATAGAACCTGCTTAAAATGAGAGCGTCAAGTGACGAGATACAAATCGTCGGTGATACTGTAAAACCGCGTAAGTAACATTTTAAATAAGAAGCAAAATGTATCTTTTTATTAAGAAATTAAGGTTTATTTTGCTCTATCATAAATTTGTTACTTACGGGGTTTTGCAGTATCACCGACGAAATTACATAGGAATTAATCGTTGGTTTTATGCGACAAGGTAAGATAGTGGCTCATCATGTAAAGTCCGTCAATATGGCCGCTGCAAAATGCCGATAAGCGGGTCAAGTGATAATTATTTGTGGATTCAGCGTCGAATGAGTGTACAGAATAGCACTCTTCTCTGGTGAAAAAATTACTGACGTTTTTCAACGAAAAAACGACTGGTTTCGAAAGGGGAGAGTTTTAAGCAAATTAAATTTGGTGGAAAACGACGTGATAAACAATAAATAGATAGATAGAATAATGTAAACACCTAAATAACTTAATAATAACTCAGTCATAAAAAAAATGTAGACGTTGTAGGTATATTGTCTAGGGGACACGGTTTCTGTAGGAGAATGTATCAAAACTTTTTATGTTTGTTGTCTTGCATCGTCATAGGTAAGTATAACTTGTATAATTTCTATTTTTTATTTTATTACTATTACTATTACTTATTTTATTATTATTACTTATTAGCCTGCTTGCTTATTGGTTGCCGGCTTAGAATTGTGCCACTCCATGTCTTCCCGTGGATGTCGTACGAGCGGCGACTAAGGGAATAAAGGCTTGTAGTACTGTTAGGCGATGGACTTGCTACCTGTCACTAATATACACTGTTAAACATCTTAGCCTAAGTAATTGTGCAAATTGTGGTTACAGAGTTATCAACAAGTTTTTGGAGTTGTTGGTAATTCTGTAGCTCTGCCTACCCCACTCTGGGAATGAAGGCGTGAAGGTATGTATGTATGTGTGTACTTATTAGTTCTTGTGAAAATTCTGAGTTTTGACATTTTTTCCTGCTCAACTACGCAAAAATATGTTTTTTTTTTTTGTTTAATTGAGATTCATTGTTTTATTATAATGCTAGGTTAAGTTTATTATTGTATAATATCATAAGCAATATTTAAAAAACGACTGACTGTTGAGTTTCATGCGGCGTTTCTTCTCAGCAGTGGTCTCTTGCGAAGCGCTGGTAGATTTTTGACGTGTAAAAGTGCCCGTGCGGCCTACTTACTGAATAAATATCTTGTATCTTTTTGTTTTTAATTATCTTTATTACAATTACATACCTTATGTTATCTTTTCTTATTTTATACAGGTAAGAACGCGTCAGATATTTTTGCTCCCATTGTTGGATAATATATATTATTGCTGGTGACTGTACAAACCCTGAAGATAAACAACACATATTAAAAAATACAATTATGAGGCGGGCTCTTAATGTGTTTATTTATAATCTTAACATAAAAGTTAAAACGAAACTTATTTAAATTAAAATAAAACTAAACTACTCAAACATTAAAGATGTAAATAATAATCACCATTATAAAAAGAACAGCCCTCTAGCAGGTCCGCTCGCGGCATGGTCCCTATGACACCGGCCGCATTACCTCTCTGGATAGCTAGCCCAATCCTTTGGGAGAGGTAACCACCAGCTCTAGGATCTCCGGAGGTGTCTATGACAGAGCTTTAACAATGGCGGAGTACAATACGACAGCAGTATCTACATGAAGAGACAAAGTAAATAGAATGAAGCCTCTGCACTTAACCGATAAAAATAATATTATGTATTTTTATGACTTGCCGTGTGGTTGCCGTTGCCGTGTGGTTGCCGTTGCCGTGTGGTTGCCGTTGCCGTGTGGTTGCCGGTTTAGAATAGTGCCACTCCATGTCTTCCCGTGGATGTCGTAAGAGGCGACTAAGGGAATAAAGGCTTGTAGTACTGTTAGGCGATGGGCTTGCCACCTGTCACTAATACACTGGGAAACATCTTAAGCCTACTTGTGCAAAATGTGGTTACAGAATTATCAAGAAGTTTTATGACTTGTTGGTAATTCTTTAGCCCTGCCTACCCCACTCTGGGAATGAAGGCGTGAGTTTATGTATGTATGATTTCTCAGTAAAATACAAATGCACGAAACGTTCACGCCAGCGTTTCTGGCAAACGCAACGCTTTAGCAAAGGTAAATGCATGACTGAAAATGTAAAAGTGGTTATGAATATTTTTGACATTTAGGATATATCGTCGGTGAAATTGCAAAACCGCGTAAGTAACGTTTAAATAAGGAGCAAAATGCACCTTTTTAATAAGAATGTAAGGTTCGCGGGAAAGCGGTGGATGCGAAAAGCACAAGTCCAGTGGAAAGCCTTGGGGGAGGCCTATGTCCAGCAGTGGACGTGTTTCGGCTGAGATGATGAAGGTTTATTTTGCCCTATCATAAATTTGTTACTTACTCTAGGATCTCCGGAAGCGTCTATGAGCCGGGATTACCCTTCATAAAGCTTTTCATATCGGCATAGTTAGGCTTACACTGATTATATTTGAAATCGTATTCAAATCGGAATATAACCTTCTGCACGGAACCCTCGGTGCGCGACTACCGCTCGTAATTCATCGGTTTTTTTTAAGAAACCTGGATAAAGATGTAGTCTCCTTAAAATGAATTATTCCCCGTTTAATTAAACATTACGTTTTGGCAACAGCTGGGCCATTAGCGTCGAGTCAAGTATAAGAACGATTTTACGCTTTCTCTTCACGTAATTCGAGGCGCTAATTGATTTCTGCTTGTCTATTAAATATTTTAATTCTACTGAATGTGTTAATATCATTCTACAATTGTGACACGAAATTCGTTTTTACCAGACTGCCGAAGGAGGACGGTAATTATGATTATGGGAACACCTTAAAAATCATTTTTCCGAAAGCTATGTTAAACTGGAGCTATTTTAGATTAAATGCATTAATTGAATTGTCGTACGTAGGTTAGGTAAGGTAAAGTTAAGTCTTCTATCAAAGAATTGCGTTCGGAATATTTATAATAATAAATATCAAGGGACAATGTCACACCAATTGACCTAGTCCCAAAATAAGCTCTAGGCTTGTACTATGGGTACTAGACGATGATAAACATACTTATAAAGACAAATATATACTTAAATACATCGAAAACATCCATGACTCAGAAACAAATATTCGCGCTCATCACACGAATGAATATCCACCCCTACTTGGATTTAAACGCAGGACCGCTAGCTTCATAGGCAGTGTCACTACCAACTAGGCCAGCGCGTCGTCAATCAATTCATAATTATGTAGTGTACCCGGGTAATGAAATATATTTTTAATTGAATGTGGTCAATCTATTCTAATGTATTATTTCAGTGTCTAACGTTAATAATTTGTTTACTTTCGAAATCACTTTCAGGTACCTTCATTTTTAGCTCAGATCATAGGTAGTTATGAAACCTGTTAAGCTCCATGCAGTAAAAGAAACAAATATAGGGTGTTGATAATAAGACCCTTTCAGCAGGGCATGGATTACCAATGAATTACTTACCTAACACCCTGTATAATCTCACGCGCTCTCCACGCTCAAAGCGGTGCTCAAAGCCACGCCGCATTGTGACCTATTCGCCCCTGGGATAACAGGCATGATGAAATATTGCTGTTGCAGAGTGAGGATGTGTGAGAGGAAAAGTACCATAACTAGTTGATGCTGTTGATAAATTGATCTCTAACTTTTTTAAGTATTAAGTTATTTTATAATTTATTTGATACAGTTGTCTTAATATGAGAATATGTAGAGAGAGAGAGAGATTTGAGAAGAGATAATCTATATTTTCTGAGCGCTCTGGTGTCTGGTTGTTATAAATTACCAAAATGTTAGGTTTAATATACTCACGTATAATAGCTCTAGTTATAGCGTATCGGTTGTTTGTGTACGGCGAAGCTATGTTACTATGCATAGATAGGTACGCATGTATGTAGGTATAGGTTGTAAAGAGACATAAAATCAGTTGGCAACAGACTATGCTTGTGTATTCATCTCCGGTTCATAACCTCAAACCTAAGACTAATCCCAGGTTCCTATATTCAAGAAATGAATCGTTTTCCTTACGGGCAGTAGCGTTATGACATTTGCTGCCTACCAAATGTGTCAAATTTTAACGAGACGTCACATTTCTACCAACGGTTTTGAATATAGGAACGCACCATTAATAAATAAATCATATAACTATACGTTTCACGGACTGTCACTTGATAGATTTTGACACTATCTTGTAAAGCCTCAATAAAGCTAAATCATTTTGGGTATTTCAGATTATTAGTTAAGTCACAGATAACAGAATACAAGTACAGATACCCAATCTCATACAGCAAAAGCGTGCCGTCCTAATGTAGGCAATTCGGTAGGCAATTTTAGTCCCGTAGTTACACCAGTAGATGCCGTATCTGAGCCACCACTGGATGCTGGCAGCCTACCTAATAGTTTTAGTAACGTATCACCAGATGGCATTGACTTCAAGAATGAGACGTCAAGAAAATTGTTGACTTAAAACTAATATGTAATGAATGGCTATAATCCTACCGGTGACATTGTAGTAGCGTTTTATTAATTCATAGGAACATCTGCCCTGATTAATGATGTCCAGGACAAAATAGGAAAGTTTTAATGACATGTTTGGGAAGTTTTGGTGAGCGTATTTAAGCGTGCGTATTTACATAAAAAGGAAATATCGCCTTCAACTTCAACTTTATCCGAATCCAACGAAACAAAGTTATACACTCGGCGTCAAAAAAATCGCACCTTTTGGTATGTTGACTTCAAGCAGCTATAAACCCTATTAAATCTAAGATAAGGTATGAGTGTGGGGCCTCATTTTAAAGGTTATTGAATCCTTTAATTTATAAAAATGTGATAATGATTACTAAGCGTTAAAAAAACGTTTTTCATGAAAAGAGGAAAAACATTTATTCACGCCAAAATTACACAATCTAAAAACATAACAAAATTAAAAAATACAGTAAAACAAATTCTTAAAACTAAACTTAAAACCTAGTGTTACCTCCCCTAGCCCTAATTACAGCCTCCATGCGATCCTTCATTGACCTCACCAACGTTACGATGCGTTCTTGAGGAATGTCACTCCACTCCTCGACGACGGCGTCCCGAAGCTGTTCAAGGGTGGCAGGGGCAGTATCACGAGACCGCACCGCGGGTTCAGGTCAGGACCTCGCTGGCCACTGCATCACGTGGATCCCAACCTGATCCAGGTAGTCCCGAACAATCAACGCCGTATGAGAGCGGGCGTTGTCGTGCATGAATGTGAATTCAGGCCCGACAAAACCAGCATACGGGACCACGTGGTTCTACAGGATCTCTGTGATGTACCGATGAGCAGTCAGGGACCCCTGGCCACGTCCACCTCCAGTGCGGGAGACGCACACAAGGTCAGTTTGGCCCAATTTTAAAGTTTATTAACTGTGCTTTCAAATGATACTAATATTGGTAGGGTACAATAAATAAGTTAAGAGCTTTATTCGCTTGAAGTCAAAATTTCAAAAGGTGCGATTTTTTTGACGCCGAGTGTAGTTTAAATGTTTGTACACAAACTGTCAGCGCGTTTTGATACTTCAATGGTTAAAGATAGCACGTTGTTTGTTCCGTGTTTGTACTAACATTTTAATACACCGAAACCGCCAAAACAGTATTTTGTAAAATTCATTTATATTCGTCAAGACATTATTTTCTCTATTGTTTTTTTGTTTTTAATATAAAAGAAGTATTTTGAGTATTGATTTTACGCATCAAACAAGAATTTGTAAAAACGAAACGCTTGGGGTCTGTGAGTGCATAGTAGTTTCGCGATCCGTGATGGCACCATCTAGTGACAGTACCTAATAAGGCGTAGCAAGCTTGAAAGCTTATAAGTTTTTTATGAGTTAGATGGAGTTAATATAAAATTTGTTGCATTTATTAAACTTATAAAATATACCCTACTTTATGTAGAGAAGGATGTTTTTGATGTAATTAAGGTACGTTGAATTTATTAAGGTGCAAAAATCATTCAATCTTCACGATTACTGATTCAAATGTTTCGCTCGATACCTGTGACGCCATCTATGAGTTTATTAAAGTAATAATTATACGTTGTTCGAGTTGGGAGGCCATGGTTAAGTGTACTCAACACTACAGCTATTTGGAGCAAACCTGACGTACAGTCTGTGAAACACTTAGAAGTGTCTTCGGGATTGTCATTCTCTCTCACTCGCTCTTAATAAGAGCGTAAGAGAGCAAGTGAGAGACAAGTACAAACCCGAAACACCTAATAATTATTGCCCTGTATACTATGTCTTAATGTTCGTTTAAGATATAATGGGGTCGATTTGGATTCTGTTCTCTAAATTGAAATATACTTTATTCTTATTAGAATAGAAGCGAGTTTAACGTTTACAAGTTTACAGATACGTACATTTTGAGAATCGGACCCGAATCGGCCTCAATGTCATTGGAAATTGACATATACTTACATACATTATACATATACTTACAATAACACCAATGGTTTTCAATTGTCTATCGCAGTCTCACCAGAGAAATGGCGCCAGAGAAACCAAATGTGTGGCGGCTTAGCGACATCTAACGGCAACTTGTATACCAACTCACTAGCGCCACTAGCGTCAGTCACCGGAACTAAGTGTTCTACAACGCGCTAACGAAGTTTCTACAGTCAGTTGACATATATACCACTTCCAACTTCATCCCAACGGACTTCGGTCCCCAAGCATTACACCCGTTTGTAGAGAGATATCTCTATTAACATCTCTTACTACAAATGTACTGTGAAATATTACGTACATACATACACACGCATGCTCTAAGTGATTTAGCTTTACAAGTTCATTAAGTTGAGAAATTATCTTGATACTAGTTTGAAAAAGGAAACAAAAGGGTCAAGTATATAATACATACGTAGGAAAATATAACTTACAACTTAAAGTAAGAAAATTTATTGTCAATCAATTTATTTACAGTAAACACTAACTACAAATGATATAATTTATGATACAATATATTACGATAACTATTCTTAAATATTATTATATTTAAACGCGATGCAGCGTGACAACCTTGATATTCGTAGCTGTTTCTACGCCGTAGCACGTTTATGATTTTAATGCTACGTTGTAGGTATTATTTCTCAACAAAATATAAAAATACTGTAAAAGAGATCACCAAAAAATACGGATCATAGAAGCATTTTAAACTTCTAATTAGACAACGATTAGACAGAGAGATCCGATACGCCGCGTGACGTCATGTTACAGGTCGGCCATGCTGTTTTGCTAGAAAGAGATAGGGCGAAATTTTTGTTAGCTTATAATATATCTTGGTTATTTTTATAGCTATTCAAATAATAATTTTTCTCAACTGTTCGTTACATGAGTCAGCTTGTATTGGAGCTGTGAAGAAATTCATGCAAATTCCTTACCTATTGGTTCTGCTAGGTTTTTTAAACAGTTGTAGTAAATTAAAATCAAGCAATTAAAGTTTAAATTTATTAATGTGGCTCGTTATTTTTAATACGAAAATTGTGAATTAAGAGCATTGTGAAGCGACGCCGACGACGACGAGCGACGACGATATTTTCTTGGAAAGAAATTTTTTCAAACCTAGTTTTAAATAGTACATATAAATCGCTGCATTGCATTTAAATATACATTCTAATGTAATTAGCAAGCTCGTACACTCGGCCATTGCATTATACATAATATAATATTATTTCTACAATACAATCCCCTCTTATTTAATTTAAGTAACAAGGTAACAAAGCAAGGTTACAATTCGACTTATTATTTTAAGGTACGGCCACGAATTTGAGTTGATGAAACACTATAGAACCTTGTCTCATAAAGCTAACGATTAATTCCCATGTAATTTCTATCTCGTCACTTAACGCTGACATTATGACTAGGTTCTGTGGTCGATCAACATTTTAAGCCCTTGATGGTACAATTTAGATAGAAAACAATACAAGACTAAAAATAAATGAAATAGTTAAATGACAATCTTCGTGGAAAGTGGAATTTTTGAATATTCAGAGCACGGTAGCAGTTTTGTTATACTTTTAGGTGACAGTTTAATAGAATTTAATATCGTATTTGGATGAATTCCCAGACGTCTTTACGATGAAAGTATTTGAAGATAGTTTTGTCTTCTTACACAACAAGTCTTGATACTTAAAAATAAAAATGAACAGTAAAGTATGCCAATCAATGTTAATGTTTGCAAACTACTACATTTTGTATACATAACTTGCAGTATATTGGAAGAAAATACAATTAAAGAAAAGTTTTACTCTCCTGTTGATATTCCTTTATTTTTACCAATAAATACGGCCTGAAAGGCTTGTCTAACTAGTAAACAACAAAAGAGGCACACTGAGAAGTATCAAGAAGTTGTAAAACATTTCTAAGAGACCTTTTAAAGTTTTATGATATATTACAAGTATTATAACAATGCACAAAATTAAAACGGGATATCTAATAACTATAATATTCTACAAAATACTCTAATTCAAGTAACTAACAGAAACACGCGGGTATACTTTAAATACAATTTTAACAATTAAAAGGCACTGGCTTGAATCGTAATTCAAAAGGTTTTTTTATAACAATTTTTTTAATATAATGGGTAGAAAATTGGATAATTAAACATTATTTATAATTTGATACCTACGTTATAATTTTCTTATACATTATATTTATCTTGGATAAATTAAAGAAAGAAAAAAGGATAACAATATTTGGGTTGATATTTGATTTTTGTGACTTGGGCCATTACCGATTTTTTATTTAGGTTTATTATTACTTGACTTTATACTGTAATAAATAGTGAAGTACTGACGTTTCCTGGTGTATATACAAACAAAAAAAAGTTTTTATGTACGTCTTAAGTTTAAATTATTTATTATTACATTTTCAAATCCTTGGGTGCTTTTGCATTTTTATGTATATACATTAAGTAAATAAGTAATTAATAATTTCAAAAGGTGTTTTATGTGGCAGCAACATTTTTTCATTACAAAAGCTCCCACTCAAAATGTTACACCTATATATAGTTCAATTTTTAAGTGCATGTATTTATGAGTTGCATAATCATACCTATTATGCAACGGTGTTACCGTGACAGATCCGCAAACAAACCAAAAAAAGACGCGTGCGCTTGTTTAGTTTACTTATTTATATCTTTGGATACTTTCTTCTTCACTTATTTCAAGTCACCTTACACGTCACATGTATTTTTTTTTGTTTCTCTTTTGTGTTTTCTTTATAGGCAGTATTAAAAGGCCCGGAATAATTCAATTTACAGTTCCGTACAGTAGACTACCTTATTATAAAAAAAATATAATTACTATCAATCAAATTTATTGTACCATAGTTTATTTACATGTAGCGACATTTATTTATTTTATTTTCGAATGAATGACACATAAATGAATATTGGAAAGAATCACTATCGATAACCAAAAAAAAAAAAGAATGAATGTAATCTATTATCAATAAATGGGTAAAACCGAATGTATTAGGAATTTGGTATACAAATTAAAAAAATATCATTTTAAGGAAGTCTCCACTGTACGGAACTGAGTATTCGAACTCAGTATTTGAAATGACAGGCGTTTTTCCAAGTTTTGTTTATAAGTTTGTCCCTTTTACACAAATAACTTAGCGTGATCCTAATTCTTAGGTTATAAATGGTAATTTTACAATTGCAACGGTGCATCGCATATTTAAATGGCGGGACGCAACTTCTCGTGGATAGTAAAGACTATATTTCAAAGTCAGTCCATGCCTTTATTTAAGTATGTCAATAGTCATAATTCTAACATGTGCTAAATTGTTCTAACTCAGTCGATTATAACTCTGTGGTCATAATTCGTTTTAGTTATACGAAAATGGTTCTTAGGTACGATGTAAATATAAGTTTCATTTTTGCTAAAGAGCTGGCAACGGCGAAAGGGTTGTTCCAAATTAAAATATCCCCAGGATTGTTCTCTTTTCAAATATTTACGCTCGCTTTCGGCCTTTTCCTTTTGAAATATTAATCGAAAGAGTAGACATTTAACTTTTTCGTTTATTTTTTAAGTTTTAATTAATTAGGTAGCAAAAGTTTGGCGTGGCTGGAAGGAATAAGTGGACCCTGATTATTACAAAAAAAGTTTTTTTTTTTTAAACAAGGTTAGGTATTAATTATTACGTATATATAAAGTTTTTATAGGTTGACTACAGTAATACAAAATGGGACAATTCTTTTAACTAATATTCTTACGAATATTCTTATTAAAAATCTGAAAGTTGGTGTTATTAGACATATATTGGTCATATAATAAGGTTTTTGTCAGAGGTTCCGTTGTATATTAGTGATATAAGTTACGAGTACAATACCATTATACATACAATGTGTGGTCCAATACAATCGCTATTATACGAAGAAATTACTACTTGATAAATTGTGTCACTTACAAGTAAAATATTGATGATACGTCAATACGATAAATACGGGGAAAATACTGTAATTCTCACTTATTTCCATTTTAATTTAACTAGCTTATACATAACACGCTTATATGATTACAGATAGATTAAATTCTCTCGAAAATTTGGCACAATAACGATTAAAATTTACCAATTCTACCTTTTGGCTTCAAAATAAAGACTGGCTGAAAACAATGCGAAATCTACCCGAACACTTAAATCGAACACAATTCAAATTTACACTTAATCACACTTGTAAAGTTTGTTTTGCGTTAGACGAACACAGGTCCGTCTTTCTCTACTCACAGGACGTTAAAATTTTCACAGTTTTTGAATTTGGAATCTTCCTTGCCGAATATCCAGGTGAACATTTGCCGCGCTTTCATGCTGGCTCGGACCACGCCCCGGGATTTGTACCAGTGTGCGGGGGACGATTCTCGGCCACCGTCGGCCGAATATTGTTGCTGCTTTAGCCGAATCTGGTTGAGTATACCGACGAGCAGTTCGTCTACGTTGTGGTTGATCCCTACGGAAACTTCGACAAACTTCGCCCTGTATGTGCACGCTAGACATTTGCCATCTGAAAAGAAAAATGGGAATTAGATTCTAGAATCGACTGTTGCATAGGACGGACAAGATTTTAGCTGACTTATTTTTTCCTTCGCTTGGACTTGCCACTAGGACAAATGAATCTGGCTAACTCATTGGTACAAAAACTATAGCTGTGACTCCGTGACGTCACAATGTCGAGATCAGCCTCGCGGGTTAGTTCCCGATTCGCCGGATTCTTGTTTTGTCGGATTCTTGTTTCGCCGGATTCTTGAGGGAAGAGTTCTGAATGGCGCATAATGTAGGTATATAAGAAATTCCGGCGAAACGGGAATCCGACGAAACAAGAATCTGGCGAATCGGGAACTAACCGCCTCGCGTAGTCTCTGACTCGTGGTAGTCAATTGTTTAAAATACAAAATGGTGAATTGTTCTTTGGAAATCTGTGAGTCAATGCTATTTGTGAGAAATCTGATACATGATGGTGCTTTTGTTGTTGGGAAAAAAGATGTGACATTTTTGTTTGCACCAATTGTTTGTGTCCCCGTTAGATACGGTTACCAAATTTTCAGACCATGCATATATTCTGTGCTTCCAATCGGGCGAAAAAATATTTTGGGATATTTTTTGAGTTGAAGCGAATATGCCGGCTGGTTCTAAAGGCTTGCGCTGTACTACTGTTGCGTTTTAGTCTAATCGTAATATCAACTTTTACTATTTAATTCACGAAACTAACGTGACTTGGTTTGTAGAGGAGTCATTTTAATCTCATTAAATTTCACTGTATTTTAAGAATCTTGCCAGTTTCATTTACCGTACAAACTTAAATCACCCTATATTTTACTTACAGAACGAATAATACATTCATTTAATCTATTCGTTCAAATTATTATAAGGCAGCCTGTAAAAGTATTCATGACAGCAAAACCCAGGAAGTATGAAAGAAAAACAAAGAAATACTTATAAATATCGAACTCATTAGCTGGCCGCCATCTTGACAGCTCGTGCCATTAACATCTATTACAGCTGACGTGTATCATTTGGTGATGGACAGCGTTTACTAGAAGATAAGGGGAAAGTGCACCCTTTGATTAATCAATAGGGTTGCTTTTACATCGAGTTTGTTTCTGGAGCTTAGGGAATTGGCCCTAGTAAAATATACATTATATTTGAGGATATCATTTTATACTTACCTAATACTAGATATAATACAGGGGCTTTACAAACATTCCGTTTTATAATAAAACTGTTTGTTTGTTTGTTTGTACCCGTGTGGTTGCCAGGTTAGAATAGTGCCACTCCATGTCTTCCCGTGGAAGTCGTAAGAGGCGACTAAGGGAATAAGGGCTTATAGTACCTACTGTTAGGCGATGGGCTTGCAACCTGTCACTAATGCGCTGTTAAACACCTTAGCCTAATTATGCAAAATGTGGTTACAAGGTTTTAGAGTTGCTGATAATTCCGTGGCTCTGCCTACCCCGCTCTGGGAATGAAGGCGTGAGTTTATGTATGTATGTATGTATGTTTGTAGCGTTACTATAGATTTCTAGAATAAACCTAGTTATCTAGGTGAGTTGAAGTTTTGCCTCTTTGATCGTGGGTCTGAGGCAAAGTTTTTGTTACAACCTGTATACCACCTGTATACCATTATTTTTTTTATACAGGTAGTTAATTATAGCTTTTAAGCATACTTTACTAAAATATAGATGCGAAAGTGTGTTTGTTTTCTACGATTTCATGGTTCAGTTCGTTAGATCACGGAGATGGACGTATGGTTATTCCACGCTATAACGCGCAGCAGAATAGCGTCACTCATGCGCAGGGTGCGGAGTAGTACCAACAGCATCCTGAGCAGTGAGCACGCTTGCTGAACGGGTGGACTGCCCGATAGTACGGCGTTGGGACGAGGCACATGCTCCGGTGCGTGCCCCTGCCCGCCGATATTAGCCATTAAGTTATTTTGTTCCTAACCCTAGTTTTAAGTTATTAAATTGTTACTAACAAAGTATGGAACCAGAGTCCGAAATAAATGATTTTTAATTATTTTTTTTTAATTTTTCCCCGAAAACTAATACAATTACCAATAAACGAATTCTACGATGGTAGGTATAGCCACGAGCAAAAACTGGATAAGTAATTATGTTTCTTAAGGTAACCATTGAACTTAAAAGAGCTACGCTGTTCTCGCTGTAATCCCCACGTATCTTTTCTTTTTACTCTTGGAAATCAAAACAAAGTCCGTAGGTATTGAAATCCAACTTTCCAACTACCTACAAAATGCGCTGCGGTAAATGAATGAGTTGGCGTTATCGGACGGATATGGAAATCGGTGCGGCCCGCCGGGCTTGCGTGATCGGCAAATGGCGCTGCGATAATACACAGGGCAATTATATAACTTCCTGTGTAAAAACGATGTTTGGAAATACAAAACTAGAAAGGCAGCGCAGCAAAAAGGGTAGTTTTATGACAATTACGCGCAAAAGCGAAGGCTAGTGGTAAAATTCAATGGACAAGGGACAGGATAATGTCACACCAATTGACCTAGTCCCAAACTAAGCTCTAGGCTTGTACAATGGTATAGACAACGATATAAATACTCATAGAGAACAAATATTCTGGCTTATCACACAAATATCTGCCCTTACCGGTATTTGAACCCACAACCGCATAGCTGCGTAGGCGGGGTCACTACCAACTAGGCCAGCTCGTCGTCAAAATACGCTTCATTAATCGACGAGGAAAAGAAAACATCCCAGCTAGGTTAAAGGTAAGAAAAAAGATTATTCCTAAGTATACAAATATACACATACATACATACATAAACTCACGCCTTCGTTCCCGGAGAGGGGTAGGCAGAGCTACAGAGTTACCTACAACTCTAAAAACTTGTTGATAATTCTGTAACCACATTTTGCACAATTAGGCTAAGATGTTTACCAGCGTATTAGTGACAGGTTGCAAGCCCATCGCCTAACAGTACTACAAGCCTTTATTCCCTTAATCGCCTCTTACGACATGCGACATGGAGTGGCACTATTCTAACCCGGCAACCACACGATTATACAAATATAACAAGCAATAAATAAAATACAACACCCTGGTTGTAATTTTGAATTTATTTCAGTAAAATTGTAACAGCCTTGGGGCTTCTACTCTGTAAAACCTGCGTTTGATAAGTTATCGTATTGTTTTTAACACGACCACCATTACTATCAAGTAAATAAGAGTTGTCAAGTCGTTGACAATACGATAGCATGTTAAATGTGATATGGTTTTACCAAGTAAAGTCTGGAAAAATATATCATGGAAAAATTAATCACCCTGGCGAGATTGTCGCGTGAATAGAAGGTGTCAATGAATGATGAATTGATGAATATGAATGACGATAATGATAATACATTTTCTTTTTGTGCCTTTTAAGTGCTATGCCTGCCAGTGTAGCCCTGTCATGGAAACTGAGGTTATTTAACGCCCTAATAGTAGCTTACAAAAACAGTAAACATTTCTTATATGAATCACTGTAGTACTCGTACTAGGTACATTAATAATAGTTATTTGTTCAACAAGAGAGCAAAGTTGGTTTTTGCTGCGAGTGATGATTCAAAGATACGAGACGTAAAAAACTTTGGTCTCGTGTGAGACATACAACTTTTCACCTCAGCAGCGAGAACAACACAGCGTGAAGCTGGTAGGGACAACGCAGGTCTTCCGTTGTGACCATTTGGTGAATACACGACTAAATAACGACACGATCGCATATGCATCAATCACAAGCATTTTTGCAAAATACTAATAAAATACTTGATAATGCCGTAGAGCAAATACAACTTTATATAGCTTTATGTAGTCTGTGGCTTTAAAAAAAAACCTAACTAGGCCTTGTCTATGGCTATTGGCTACAATAATCCCGCTATTTTTGAAATGCGTTCTGAAACTGCCCCCGCGGTTTATGTCACGAAATTAAGGATTGTTAAAACGATAACAAAATTATGTAGATACATGATAAACTTCTTATTTTTCATTAATTTTGTCTTCAAAACATTAAATAAAAAAAATGATTGTACCTACTGTATAAAATAGTTATAATAAACACATTTCAAACTTTAACAGATAGTTTTATTTGCAATTTTACGGTCATGTGTGCATCCGAACGTGCGTTTCTTTTTGGGCCTACTATGTGTGGAATTTGAAAAGTTGTTTCTATCTCTCGCTTTTTTCCTATCGAAGTGAAAGTGACAGAACAAAGTGAAGTTCAATTTTTTCGAATGTTGTGAGTAGCCCCAGCACTGCTCACGGCATTTAAAAAAAATAATTAAAAAGCTACTTTGCCTCTCGCTCGCAGCAAAATTGAATTTTGCTCACTGTTTTTAAGCAGCAAAACCTGCTTGTTTGAGCTGCTGAGGTGAAAACAAATTTTCGGTGTGGTCTGTCTATTAAAAGCTAGTTTTTAACATTGGCTTTACACCCTCTTGTCATGGTATTGTCAACTTTATAACTTTTAGTAACTTGACAGTAATGGCGGCCGAAATGACAACAGTTTTTTTTAAAAGGTGTTCTGCGGGCCGTCACTCTCGTCGTAGTCGTCGTATGTCAAAAAGAGACGGATGTTTTATTCATATTTTATCACGCGGTGAACGCGGCCATACTAGGCTATTATGTACTTTTTGTTTATTATTTGAGTTTTTATTTTATCATATCAGTAATTACTACGCCCGCTTTGAACTAGATAGTGGTCGGAATGACGTCATTCGCACGTTAAATTCAACAGTGACACTTAATTACGAAAAATACTTTGAATAGTGGCATTATTGCGGTAGAATTCACTTTGGATAACTTCAATTATAACATAGTGTCACTGTGAATTTTACGTGTGATTTGGTTTCCTCGTTTGTTTGTCAAGCCATTACCATTGTTTTTTCAGTAAATAATGAACGAGAAAAATTGTTCTTTAGAGAAACCTCTATTGACAACAATTGAAATGCAAAAGCAAAAAATGCTATAGAGCAAAAATAATTATTGTATTTATTTCTACAGCACGTGAAGTGAAACAGTAGTAAGCAACAATAGGACAACCAGGAAACCCTACCAAATGACATTGGTAATTTGCTCTCCCCGCAAGAAACCATAGCAATATGATTTTAATTCATTAGCTTGGCGACATCTAGATTGCGGCGTTTCGATCCATTCATTCGCTGGGGAAATCAATCTCCTTCATAATAGCACGTATTGAAAGGCACAAATTGGCCCGTCGTTTTCGTGGAGGCGCATTGAAAAGGTTGTCTATAGCTAAAGGTTTTTCTGTTTTCTTTCGAGTATTTTAGGGCATGGCGAAAATGGATTTGGTGAGTTTATGCGGTGATACTGACAAAAGGAATAGGATTGACGATAGCTTTATTGGGTACCAGCTTGGTTAAATATTTGAAATGTACATAGGTGAATTTATATATTTAAGAGATTTATTGGAGCGAGGTGATTGATGACTATACCTGGGATAACTCGGGGCAAGTTCTAGGGATTTGATATCGATAAAAAAGATGTCGATATAATTAAATTAATGCATGTGCACATTGATCATTCTCAATTACTGTAAAGAGGTTCGATGTCATATCTGATATCGAGCCTCTTAACCTCGTGCCGCCCAGGGCAAAAAAGTTGTTAATCGAAATCAGTACATAGGTTCTTGTCATAAAAAGTTTAAAATATGATTTTTAGAAGGCCTTTTAAAAGGCCTCTGGGCGGCAGGAGGTTAAGGTAATAAAAGTATGCGGATGTCATTTCAATCAAAATGACAATATACTGTCAGTACCAATCATATTCGTACGTTTAGCAATTTAAAGTAGATATTTTCAACTAGACGGCAATCATTAATACCGACGAATATGGAAAAAATATTGATTGTATATTATGAAAACTGTTGTAAAATAAACAAATAAATATACGTGTTAATTTGTTTATTTTTTATCTAAAAATGAGGAGAAAATAAGTAATATTTATTTATGTCGAATAACATTTAGATGTTGGCAGTAACATCGATATATTTTAAATCGATAAAATATTTTGCTACATCACTTTCGTACAGATACCCCGAGTTATCCCAGGTATGTTTATAATGTAGATAGGGTAAAGTATTCAGTGGTCAGCCAGAAACCTGTAGTCAGCCCCTGCCTATACTTTGTATGAGTGTGAAAAGTATGAAAGATATATTCCCACTCTTCACACTCATTATGAGGTCGACTACTGGTCTCTGGCTGACCACTGGTGACTTTACCCTAGGTGAATTTGTACATTTAAGGGATTTATTCGAGCGGGGTGATTGATGAATGATGACAGTCGACACAAGTGAGTAGAAAATTAATAAATATTGCTGGTGATTGTACCTTACGTCATTTCGAGTGGGCCAATTTAGTTTGCCGGGTTCGACATTGTGTGAGAATAAAACACACTAGCCAAGATGTAAACGTTGTGCTAAGGTTTCCAATTTTCAACGACTCGATACATGGAATTGACATAAGCGGTTGACACGACCTGTCATTAGCTTACCTCAATCAATTGGTAATTTTCGAAAATCGCTGAAGGGTTATGTTATGCATCTTTACTAAGCAGGAAACATCCTTTCTTACCCTGGGTCTTCCCGCAGCAAGTCCCATTTCACTAGCTTCGTCAGCTTCAGGAATGAGATCACTACGATTCTTATCTAGGGTAGTTATGAGGTGGTGGACACTGCCCAGCTCCGCTCCAAGTCAATCTTGTTCTCCATCATGTCGCTGTTCACCAGCTTTGTCACCAGGAACGAGATCACCACGTTCCCTATCAGACATGATATCCTACCTTGGGTGGACACTGCCCGGCTCCGCGCCAAGTCGATCTTGTTCCCCACCAGCACCGCCGGCCTGGCGCGCAGCATGTCGCTGTTCACCAACTTCGTCAGTTCCTGCTCCGCCTTCAGGAATGAAGCCTTGTCCACCACGCTGTATATCACCACGAACGCATCTGGGGGCTCGCTGCGTTCAATTTCCTCCTGGAAAAATACAGGGTGGTATAGAAGTCTATAGTTCTTGAGAGGTGTTATGAACACCAGAATGTTGTAAGTTTAACAGGTGAGTATGTGTATCTGTGTTTACGTCTGTGTGTGACATCTATTTAATTTGATTGGAGCGCAGCTTCGGTGGAAATGATCTGGATTCGTGAGGATGTGCAAGAAAACTCTCACTACTTACTATTTTAATGATTATTAACTCTGCAACGGAAACAGAATCTACGTGATGGCTTATCATTTTGGTCTTGGTTTATGTTTATATTTTTCATAACTCACAACACGTGTTAATTATAGTGTTAGTAAATTTAGATCTTATTTCAACGCAGCCAAAGATGATGATGCTTGGCCAGTGAAAAATGACATAACTCAGAAATTTTGAAGTTTGAGTTAGGGCTCTATCATATTCAATTTAAGACTTAAAGTTTGAAAGACGAAATTTTGAATTAGGTCACTATCGTTCTGATGGTGCGATATGCCTGCGTTTACCGTGGGACAAAAAGTGGATAAAGCATCCGTTACATTCCGACATATACATACATACATACATTAAATCACGCCTGTTTTCCAGAGGGGTAGGCAGAGACCACTTCTTTTCACTTGCTACGATTTTGACAAATTTCTTTCGCTTCTTCAACATTCATACATCAAGTCATGCACGCACGTCGGTTTCGGATACTTAAATTTCGGCCCTTTTCCAGTATTTCTCCGATTTGATTCGAAAAAGTACGCCTAGGGAGGCCCCATTGGACCCTTCCACTCACTTTCAATCTGTATATCTCTTTCGTCAATCTTCTTTCATCCATCCTTTCCAAATGACCGAACCATCGAAGCATGCCCTTTTCAAACCTAGTCACTACATATATATATAAGTAAAATACGAGTGACTGATGCTATATCCACATTTTCTCACGCGATATAACCAACACTTACAGAAAGCGCTCTTTAAATTTGAATCTTTTGGTACAGTCTTTACTCGTTTCAACCCTAACAGCAAGTAACAGGTTCACTGCCTTTATCTCGACTGAGAATAATGCCTTTCTTACTCAACCCTCTTTCAGCTCGGCAGCCTTTCACATCACTGAATCGACCACAAAGAGATGATTATCAGTGAGGTGTGGTCATGTTATAGCCTTGTTTGCGGTTTGAATGATGAAAGGGAAAGCTACATAGATTTATAGCGATGTATGACTGCGAGCCCGTTATTTTTTCATTTTAAAGTTCTGTGCCGTGTAGTTGCCGGGTTAGATTAGTGCCACTCCATGTCTTCCCGTGGATGTCGTAAGAGGCGACTAAGGGAATAAAGGCTTGTAGTACTGTTAGGCGATGCGCTTGCCACCTGTCACTAATATACTGGGAAACATCTTAGCCTACTTGTGCAAAATGTGGTTACAGAATTATCAAGAAGTTTTAAGACTTGTTGGTAATTTTATAGCTGTGCCAACCCCACTCTGGGAATGAAGGCGTGAGTTTATGTATGTATGTATGCAAAGTTTTGTGCGGATGAAACAACGGAGCTTTTGTAGGATTACGCGTGTGTCTGACCGTCTGTCACAGCCTATTCGCTACAAATCCACGGGATCGATTGCATTGAAATTTGGTGCATATGAATTTCTGTGACCCAAACACGAATGTTAATACCTAAGTGAATTTTAAATGAGGGGGTTACGATATAACTTTTACCGGCCAAGTTCGAGTCGAACTCAGACACGAAGGGTTACGTACTATTCCTGTATGGAGAATGGGCTCCCTTTAATTAAATTTTACTTTATTTTATTATTTGTGGTTATAGCGGCAATAGAATACCTACTGTGAAAATTTCAACTGTCTACCTATTAGCGATAGGTTCCCGCTGGAACCCTTTGGGTACGGAGCTCTAAAAACTATTAGTAGCGCCCTCATTGAGTGGTGAAAGGTATACGGTAAGATTCGGTCTTCATAAATGTAACTTTTCGATATCATATATTGCTACAGTATCGCTTATATTATAGTTTGGATGTTATATGAAATGTGAGGTTTTATTATTAAACCGCTTCAACTATAGCTGTTCCCTCAGTATTTAAATTTTACAGCCAATATTAACATATTAAAACTACGATAAAACACTAAATTTATCAATCATCCCAGTTGTCTAAATTTCTTGTCGTCACGAATATTTCGACGAGCGAGCCAAATCACTCAAAATTTACGTAGTTTCTTGCTTAATTTACCCCGCAAAGCCTGTAATGCCGTGCTAGCATGGATTATTTCCGGGAAACCACAAGTTAATGGAAAGCCGCGTGCTAGCCCTGCGGCTTTAGGGGCCATTAAAAGCCTGAACTACTTACCCACGATAGCTAGCCTATAGACATATTTTATGCTTGAAATATGCTTTGTCCTTATCCTTCATTATGACATTTGAATTTTAGGAATAGATTTAATGTGCATTTGCAAAAAAGGGGTTGATCTTCACGGAGTATTAGACACGTTTTTTGCTATGTAACGGCCACATATACTGCTATTTCAATTGGCATTAATGAATTACCTTAACACCAGTGCAGTTCACAAAGTATAATTCAGATTCTTCGCTGTTCAGCATGATTGAGACCTTTTGTTCCGCCTCTGCATCTGTAAAAAAAATAAGAATTGAATCGAATCAATGTTTAACTATTTCTCCAGCAATAGGTAAGTACTCATACAATCGGCAAAATTAAAACATGAAGTACTGTGTCATTGTAAGGTTATAAATTCGTTATAAAATCGTAAGAATTGTCCAACCACTTTGTCGAATACTTTGCGGTGGGGTTAATGGTGGTAGGACTTTGTGCGTCTAGATCACTTCCATCTTATATCCGGGGGGACAATCTGACACAAATTCGCCTAGTGCCAAACTAAGATCTAGGCTTATGTACTATGAATAGTAGTCAATGATATAAATACTTGGTCCAATATAATTACATTGAAATCAAACAATTAAAAGCTAAAACTAAACTTACTTAAATTAAAATAAAACGAAACTAATAAAATATTAAAGATGTTAATAATAATCACCACTATAAAAAGAACACCCCCTCTAGCAGGTCCGCTCTCGGCATGGTCCCTATGACACTGGCTGCATTACCTCTCTGGATAGCTAGCCCAATCCTTTGGGAGAGGTAAGCACCAGCTCTAGGATCTCCGGAGGAGTCTATGAGCTGGATGACAGAGCCTCAATAAAGCTTTTCATACGGCTGACCAAGGTCCCATAAATAAATAAATAATATAAATACTTAAATCTATGAATTAAAAAAATACATAGACAATATCTAAGACTGCGTAAAAAATACTCGCGCTCGCCAATACCGGGAATTGAATCCGGGATAGCTTATCCTTTAACCTACAGCCCAGCAACATGTTCACATGGTTGTGTTCCGGTGTGGGATAAGATAACTGGTCAAATCACCACCTTAAGGGCATTCCATTTCCAACAATCCGGGAAGGTTGCCCATAATTTCCGTAAATCAAATTTTATTGGTTGCAGAATTGCCATTCCCATTTTTTTCCGATCATAATTTTTTTCTATTCGAATTTCTGCCAATTGCAAATTTTGCCAGTAATAATTAGGTCAAAAAAGGAAGGTAGGTTTAGGTTATAAGTTAGTTTTTGCAGGAATCCCGAAGGGCCAAATCGCGCAGAAATAGGAGCTCCGTCGACACTCAAATTAATTTCTGGAATGGTAAAAATACTTCAGGGAAAAACAAGCCTGTGAAAAAATACGACTGAGAAAAATGAAGATCTTAATTTTTGAAAAAATGGGAATGGAAATTCAGCAACCAATAAAACCACACTCGATTTCACATCTCTTCAGGTGTGACCTTTGCATCCTCCATGCGTTAAAAAAAATCGCTCTCACTCATCTATCTCTCTCAAATCTGTCAATTACAACCCTTCCTCAGCCCTATGTTACAAAAAATCTTACAACGAACAGAAATTCCATTCAATACCTTTCCCCTCTCACTCTTCCAAAGTATTTGACGCATCCAAACTTTATTAATTAGTCGCGAAAGACACTCAAACTTTACAGCAGAGAACTTTGTTTGAAGCGAAATAAAAATGTATTGAGTAAAGTTTGAGATTTATTGAACGTATTTTATTATACACTAAGTCTGCGTTTCGTTCGTGCATAAGTTATTTAACACAAAGTTATTACCTAGACTAGGTGAAACTATCTTGCTGTTATATTATAATTGACTGTAATGGCGTCATGGCGGCCAAATTAAAAACAATACTCGTACGATAACATGCCCCAGGTAATATGGTTTCACCAACCAGAATTAAGGCACTATTTAAGGCTTTTTCGTATTTTTAATAAAAATCCATCGAGACTTTTAAACCTTCTTGTAAGGAAAAATTGCTTTAATATTTTAAAAATTGATTTAATTGTAGTATCTTCTCAACAAAGGTTTATCAACGTTTTGATAGCGGCTGAACTAATATAATAATACATTACTGCAGAGACCGGGAAGAAAGCGGTTGCTGGACGAGTGCTGACCTTGACTGTGTCCCGGGCTCCCACCTGCTGTATATACGAGTCTTGAACCCATTTTCACGGCCTAGGCACACATTATATACAAGTTACTACGTGGCCTAGGCTTGTATAGTGCTTTTCTCCAACGACGCAAGATACACAGCCTTAAAAAAAGCCAAAAAAAAAAAAATTTTGCTGTTCCGCCTTTTCATGGTTCCGTAGTCAAACTAGGAACCTTTTTAGTTTCACCATGTCCGTCCGTCCGTCCGCAGCCTAGCTCAGAGACTCTTAGTACTAGAAAGCTGTAATTTGGCATGAATATACATATATT
This sequence comes from Acleris emargana, assembly GCA_927399475.2. Classification (NCBI taxonomy): domain Eukaryota; kingdom Metazoa; phylum Arthropoda; class Insecta; order Lepidoptera; family Tortricidae; genus Acleris; species Acleris emargana. Next base: position 3,834,559 of record OV656846.1, read on the forward strand.
AGTCACGCCAACATAGTGGTTTTTTTTTCTCGTCTGGATGTGTGAAGGTGTCGTTGGATAGGTCTTCCAACAACTTTTCGATTAAGGGTTCCGTTTATGAAATATTAAGCTATAAAGCTCTATTTTTTAAAGTCAAGTGTCCCCCCCCTCTACATCCAAAACAACATATACTAAAAATCTGAAAAATATCTTCAACGAAAGCGCATGTAACGAATATTAAAGGAAAACTATCACGGCTAAGTAGACATGATTGGTTCCTGAGATACAGGCTAAAGTAATGTGATTATACCTACTAAAATCGCCTAAGACAGCACCAAATAACTTTAAATAGAGAATTAGTTCATACTTGTTAATTTTGCCGTGTGGTTGCCGGCTTAGAATAGTGCCACTCCATGTCTTCCCGTGGAAGTCGTAAGAGGCGACTAAGGGAATATAGGCTTGTAGTACTGTTAGGCGATGGGCTTGCCACCTGTCACTAATATACACTGTTAAACATCTTAGCCTAATTGTGCAAATTGTGGTTACAGAGTTATCAACAAGTTTTTAGAGTTGTTGGTAATTATGTAGCTCTGCCTACCCCACTCTGGGAATGAAGGCGTGAAGGTATGTATGTATGTATGTTAATTTTTAAAATCGTTTTTGGTAACTAACGGCTTTGAAACCTTACACTGAGCATGGTCAGACATGCTCTTACCCGTTTTTTTAAATACCATACTTACATGTATGATTGCACAGAGTTGAACAGAGGCCCGGCTGGCCTTTAGCCAAGTCAATCGCAATTGACTTCAAAGTGGAACAATTGTTTTTATTTTGGAAGCAGACTCGCCTTTGGACTGTCAAAATGAAAACGATTACGATTGCAAGTGCGTTAGGCAATTAACCTGCAGTTCTTATGATTGTTGGCCTTTTCCATACCATAAAAAATAAAACTCCATGACATACGAGTACTAAAGAAGTTCAGATTAGCTTGAGAGACAGGGACAGAGTTATACCAGTTATACAGCTCTGATCCTTGCTCACAACAGTCACAACCTAAATTGGACTGCTAAAGCAGTCAGGAAATAGGAGGCTAAAGTCAACCTCCTATTTCCCGTTTTCCGGGGTCATTAGTCTCTAAAGGTCAGACATGACATGTGGTGAATCATGACATGTCGCGACATGCTGATTACCGGCCGTTTCGTGTGTGGCCACGAAACTATTCGAGAATAACTAATACATAGAAGACTCTGGGTAGGTCGTGCTCTTATTGGTATTAATATCACCTAACGCCACGGTTAGGCAGTTATGGTACAGTCAGCTGCAGAGAAAAGGATACCCCCCCTCCTGGTAAGGATCGTTTTTTTTCTCAAACCTGTGGTTAAATTTATATGATTTCTCGGTGAATTGAAGATTTTACTATTGTCTACACATAAACTCAAAATCATTTAAATCTAACCATAACTAACTGCAAAAGTCAAACATAAAAAAATACATAAAATAAAGACATGGCCTTTCATGTTTTAGAAGTGCAGGCCGTTTATACCGCCACGCCACAATTAATGATCTGATCCGTCGTTCGCTTGCCACTGCCTCTGTACCAGCTGTCCTAGAACCGGCAGGTTTGCATAGAGACGATGGCAAGCGATATGGGAATGATGCCGTGGAAACTGGGTAGGGCACTGGTATGGGACGCGACGTGTGTTGACACATTTGCCCTTTCCCACGTCCAGTCAACCCGTAATCGGGCCGGTGCAGCAGCTGATCAGGCCTAAACCATCAAGCGCCGCAAACATTCATCATTATTAAATAATTACGAATTTGTGGCACTTGCAGTGGAGACCATGCGTCCTTGGTCAGCTGATATGAAAAGCTTTATGAAGGCTCTGTCATCCCGGCTCATAGACATCTCCGGAGATCCTAGAGCTGGTGCTCACCTCTCCCAAAGGATTGGGCTAGCTATCCAGAGAGGTAATGTAGCCAGTGTCATAGGGACCATGCCGCAAGCGGACCTGCTAGAGGGTGTGTTCTTTTTATAGTGGTGATTATTATTTACATCTTTAATATTTGAGTAGCTTAGTTTTATTTTAATTTGAAATAAGTTAAGTTTTAACTTTTAATTGTTGTATTGTTTTACCCGTGTGGTTGCCGGGTTAGAATAGTGCCACTCCATATCTTCCCGTGGATGTCGTAAGAGGCAACTAAGGGAATATAGGCTTGTAGTACTGTTAGGCGATGGGCTTGCAACCTGTCACTAATACGCTGGTAAAAATCTTAGCCTATTTGTGCAAATTGTGGTTACTGAATTGGGATTGTTCATATTTTTAAAATTACTCTAATTTGAAAACCATTTCGAGGAATAGGGTTTTAAAACCGTTCTGCATTATTAAGTTTTTGAAATATTTATCTATTCCGGACATTTCGACAAAAGTATATTTGACCTTTGTTTGACTTTCGTTTTTGGCTTGAAGCCCTCCTAGGGGTATCTTACGGATTAGGCGAAAACCGCTTGAAATAGTATGTTTTATTCCACAATTACAATTATTTTTTATCATTAGATATCATTTAATTCTTCTAATTTAATAGAAAATGCCAACTCAAATTTAAAATAATCATGTCATCCATAAAATGTCTGCAAAATAAAAAATGATATTAAAACAAAACTATTGGATCAAATACAAAACTAATGAAATTGGCCTCTTAAAATTACCTATTCTTTCGAATTAGAATGTAAAAATTGTAAGTTATTTTTTTTGGTCTATCCCAATTGTCAACAACTTTTTGAAGTTGTAATTCTGTAGCTCTGCCTACCCCATTCTCTGGGATTAGAGGCGTGACGGTATGTATGTATGTTGTATGGGGTCCGTTCATTTGACCGAAATACGTTTGGCCGAATGAGTCGTTTGGCAACTGTTTCATTTCCCAACCCGCATATATTTCTGTAACTGTGAATATTTCAGGATTTATTTTTGTACCATTGTGTAGACTATAGGTTAGGTTAGGTTAGCTATTTTTAAAAAAATCTGAAATATTTACAGTTACAGAAATATAAGCGGGTTGGGAAATGAAACAGTTGCCAAACGACTCATTCGGCCAAACGTATTTCGGTGAAACATTAGTGAACCATGTTGTATACAGGGTGTTTGGCAGAGGGTTGAACAAAAAAAAACAGCAGAGAGGTGGGGCCATATGCTACTCACTTAGCCTTATAAATCTGGCCTAGGCCTCAAGGTTAAGGAAAAAAATTTTTTTTATTAAACTTTCATAAAAATGCTGAAATGCATCACTTAAAGTCAAATAACTTATAAAAATGCGGATGTAAGTATCATTTTTTATTATTATTCTTATCTTGAGTGTTGTTATGATGAGTTAAAATTAAATATGTGGTGTAAATTACGGTGAAAAAAAAACTGCAGCCCTTTAAAGTTTGTGCAAGATGTAAAAAAATCCTTAATGCTCAACTTTGAATTGTATTAAAAAAAAAACTAAAAGACATCGAGCAGTTCTAATTTCAGGAAAACATCCTCAGTTTGTGCCCTTTCCAACGACATGCTACATGCATACATTTTTATTCAATAACGAGATTTATTTGCTAATTTTGTCTATCCGGAGACTTTTGTCAAAAACTTAATTTTGTAAAATTAACAGGTGCAAAGATGGTAAAAATGAAAAGAGCTAATTAATTCATTCATTTTATTAAAGATGTTCGAACTGCTGCCCACCAGCCCGTATGCATGCCCGGCATCGTTTTCGTATCTCCACTGTCGTAGTGCTCAGCAGCATCTCCTCTCTCATTGTGGAGAAAGCCGTATTGATGCGCTCCACTAAAACTTCCCTATTAGGAATTTCCACGGCGTACACTAACTCCTTGGCCCGTCCCCAGACGTAAAAGTCGAGCGGTGTAAGGTCGGGGGATCGTGGGGGCCACGGAATGGGGCCACCCCGACCAATCCATGAGTTTGGGAAGGCATTATTTAAATGGTCCCTGACAGTTAATCGCCAATGTGCAGGGCAACCGTCTTGTTGAAAAACAATGGGTCTGTCTTCGTCAAACACCTCAGCTAACAATTCCGGCAAATCATCTTGGAGGAATGCCAAGTAATTGTCCCCGTTGAGGTTATCGGGTAAGAAGTGCGGTCCGATTAACCTATTTCCTATAACTCCTGCCCAAACATTCGCACTAAACCTTCGCTGAAAAGCTCGTGGTCTTTTTTGGTGCGGATTTTGCTCTTTCGGCGCCCAGTGGTGTGCATTGTGATAGTTCACGATCCCTTCTCTGTCGAATTTGGACTCGTCCGTCCACAGAATACTCCGCAAAAAATTGCCATCTTCTACATCGGTGTGTAGTAGTAAGCGGCAAAATTGGATACGGTTCGTGTAGTCTCTAATACTCCTGGTAGGATCCTCTTCAAACATTTGAAGAATCTCTACATCAATAGCAACATTATTTTGTATGCCATTTACACGAGGCTCGCGTAAATTTAAATTACCGGTCTCTCGCAAACGCCGGTAAGTATTTCCAAACGTTTGGTGGGTAGGTAAACGTCTATTTGGATACAGCTCTCGATAGATCCTTTGCGCCTCACGCCCGTTGGAGTTAGCGCGTCCATAGGCCAACAATACATCGGCGTACTCTTCGTTGGTAAATGCAGCCATAACAACAATAACCAGTATTAACAAACTTAACGAAGAAACAAACTTAATGGAAAAACAATAAACAGAAAACAAAACAGAACGAACGGAAGCAAACGGTAGCGTAACGGACACGTAAGATCGCAGAGGCAGTTAAGTCTCGACTACAAAGGGATCAGGAGAGATACCATGCCTGCCTAGCAGGTACACGAGTGAAAGAGAAAGTTAGACGTTTTAAGTTCGTAAGAGTGAGACAGCAATTTTACCTACTTTGGGTTTACGGAAGATAAACCGTGTTACTTTAAGTAGTGCGTATGTAGATTTTTTGCGAGTGTTCAGCTAGAGATGGCAATAAATCTCGTTATTGAATAAAAATGTATGCATGTAACATATCGTTGGAAAGGGCACAAACTGAGGATGTTTTCCTGAAATTAGAACTGCTCGATGTCTTTTAGTTTTTTTTTAATACAATTCAAAGTTGAGCATTAGGGATTTTTTTACATCTTGCACAAACTTTAAAGGGCAGCAGTTTTTTTTTTCACAGTAATTTACACCAAATATCCATTTTAACTCAACATAACAACACTCAAGATAAGAATAATAATAAAAAATGATACTTACATCCGCATTTTTATAAGTTATTTGACTTTAAGTGATGCATTTCAGCATTTTTATGAAAGTTTAATAAAAAAATTTTTTTTCCTTAACCTTGAGGCCTAGGCCAGATTTATAAGGCTAAGTGAGTAGCATATGGCCCCACCTCTCTGCTGTTTTTTTTTGTTCAACCCTCTGCCAAACACCCTGTATATAAAGACCTCCAATTTAATTACGACCCGATTGGATGTCGACGCATTAAGACTACCTAGTGGGAATACCCTTCCTACGAAGCCAGCGGTCTCGGGTTCGAATCTCGTATTGGAAAATGTGTGATGGCCGCGAGTATTTGTTCCTGAGTCTTGTATGTATTCTAAAGTATTTAAGTATGTATGTATCTATATAAATATGTTTATCGTGGTCTGGTTCTCATAGAACAAGCCTAGAGTTCTGCTTGTGATATTCAACTTGTGTAAAGTAATAACTAATAACTGAACTGAAAAACGTGGTCCTGTTCCTGATTTTCCCAATTATCTAAGATTTTACTTGACTAATCCCTATTTCAGACTAACACGCACATAAAAAAAATGCTAAGTCGGTTCAGACGTGAACCATGAGCTTAATATTGGTAAATAAAGATTTAAACCTCTTTATTCATAAAAGCACTATAAATCGATTTTGGTTAAAGTATAGTCCAGTGCAATAGCTCTTAATACGAGCAAGTGAGAGACAAGTACAAACCCGTAGCACCTTCTAAGTGCTCATAGACTGTCACTATCTATTTAATTGAAATGTCTCAATGACAGATAAGAACAAACCATATTTGAATCACACTTTAGCTATACTCCGTTTATGAATAAAAGGATAAATATAAATATAAGGAATAGCTGTGACCTAATAAAACGCTATTGTCATGGCCCTGTAACTCGAATCGTGGGCAATTTGAAGTGCTGACGGAGTTATATCTAACTGGAACTCGCCAAATTACGTGTTTTATTACAAAACTAGCTAATGCCTACGACTTTGTCCACATAGATTTCGATTATCGTTATTCCCTTGAGAATAAAAAAAAACGGAATCAAAAGTAGTTTATTTGTTAATGTTTTCTACTTGTGGGAGGACCTTGTGCAGGGTCCGTCCGGGTTGGTACCACCATCTTTTATCCATTAACCTACCGCCAAGCAGCAGTGTTCGCATTGTTGTGTTCCGGTTTGGGGATAAGACAGCCGGTGAAATGACTAGCATAGAGGCATTCCATCTTAGTCCTCAGGGTTGGCAACGCATTTGCAGTCTTGTGAATGAGAATGCCTATGGGTCACAGTTTCCACTTACCATCAGGTGGCCTGTGTGCTCGTTTGCCTTCCCATGCCATAAAAAAAAAAAAAAAACCCGAGTAAGAGTTATTTCCATTTTATACTTCATCTAAATCCGGCCAGCCGTTGCAGCGTGAAGCAGAAACAAACTAACACACACACACACACTTACAAAAAAACCTCATCAAGGGCTGGGAGCTGTTAGCGGATATATAAACAGACGGACAAACGTGGAAAGTGACTTTTTGTAATACTATACTGAGGTTAACTGGAAGAGATCCCTTAAAGCCATCTTTGTACATACCTTTTGTGTTTCTGTTTCTTTTTTTGGTTTATAAATTTCCTGTTTGTACAATATAGAGTTTACATAAGGTCGCCGTCAATAGAACTTGCAAAAGATGTAAATAAACCCAAACGAACCAATTCACCATGATTAGTCGATAATCACGTACTTTTAAAGACCAAGTGAGGTGTTTGCAATTATTTATACACTAGATCATTATTTTTATATTAAGTTTAAGATGAAATAACTATTCATTATACGTTATTTTAATAAAAACACGCTTTTGTGTTGACATTTATGTTTTCGATGCGATTCTATTCTATTATCTATGACCACATTTCATTACGAACGCGTCTAAACATAATCATTATTCCTTTTGTCATGACCCAAAACTTTACTAAATCATTTACATATTTTATCATATTTTATGATGCCCACGTAAGTGAGGTTAGGGGTAAGGGTAACTTTTCCGTTAGGGTGTTTTTTTTTTACCTGGAATTTTATTGGCTACATTTAAGGTTAAAAATAAATATCCGCACAAAGTTGCAAAAATATGTACACATAGACCTAATTGCCATAGTCATAAGGTCTATATACATATTTTTGAGACTTTGTGGTGTATACATATTGGTGACCTTGACTGTACCTAGATTACATATTATTTTATGTTGTATTTGATGGGTCTATATTACGCTTAAAATCATTTGCTCTTATCTCATGATAATTATTTATTTATATTTACATGAAATAATAGGTATTTATTACAAAAACTATATCTGTAAAAAAAAGCTTTTGCGGCAATGGCCCGAAAATACTAATAAATAAGATTGAGATTAATGTTATATTTATAAATATGTAGTGAAGTGAAGTTTAGGGCTAATTTATGGTTATATCATTCGTTTAAGATCAAACGAGAGACTACCATATTTCAGACATTAAAAAATTAAGCTAGCTAACTGATAATATGTGAGTGTAAAACTTTACCTGTGGAATTTATCTGTATTAAGTTTGTTTTCGAGATTATAAAACAAAATCTTTTCCCCACGGCTTAGCTCACGTGCAAACAATAAAATTACAAAGCAAATTTATCTCCCAGTTTTCCTAGTATCCGGGGCAAAAAGTAACTTTTAATACTCTCCGGCTTTCCATATACAGGATGTCCCAGAATCCGACGTCAACCCGCCTAGGGCTGATAGAGCAGCTCATAAGCTATCGATTTAACCCCTATGTATGTTCAGCAATTGTTATTAGTTTCCGAGATATTGATAATTTTAATCGGAATTTTTGTCATTTTTCCTTATGTCCGTGATACGAAAATCCCCTAAATTCCTGTATTAATTTACATTTTTTTCAGTGTTTTCTTGCATGATTAGAATCACTGTGAGAGTTTTTTTAAGCTACATGCCACAATTTTTTTCATGACATCTTTTTGAGTAAACGCACAATGTTTGTTTTTCCATACTTGGTGAAAAACAAACGCGGGGATCTCTTAGTATAGAGAAAGTAACTCTGTGCGTTTACTCAAACATTCATAATGAAAAAAAAATTGGCATGTAGCTTTAAAAACTTCCTTATTTCACAGTGATTCTAATCATGCAAGAAAACACAAAAAAATATATGAATTAATACATGAATTTCGTTTTTTTTCGTTTCACGGACATAAGGAAAAACGGCAAAAATTCTGATTTAAATGATCAATATCTCGGAAACTAATAACAATTGCTGAACATACATGGGGGTTAAATCGATAGCTTATGTGCTGTTCTATCAGCCCTAGGCGGGTTGACGTCGGTTTCTGGGACACCCTGTATACCTGTGTAAAGAATTACGTCGATTTTGTGCTTTGTTTTCTTGTAAAATCAAACAAAGCGTAACAGGCTTATGCTAATGGTGGGTTTTTGCTTACAAGCTTGACTTACATTTAAGAGTTCCGTACGCAAAGGGTAAAAACGGGACCCTATTACTAAGACTTCACTGTCCGTCTGTCTGTCACCAGGCTGTATCTTACGAACCGTGATAGATAGACAATTGAAATTTTCACAGATAATGTATTTCTGTTGTCGTTATAACAACAAATAGTAAAAACAAAGTAAAATAAATATTTAAGTGGGGCTCCCATACAACAAACGTGATTGTTTTGCCGTTTTTAGCTTTCGTTGTACATATTAATAACGGTAACTGGTATAGTGTCTAATATTGTATAGATAATAGTACCCTTCGTGCGCCAGTGCGACACACATGGCCGGTTTTTTTTACGTATTTTACCCCCAATAAAAATAAAGGGAGCTTATCGGAAGTTTATCTTTCGTATATGTGTATGTGTGTCTGTGTATCTGAGTGTCTATCTTTGACAGCTCCCAAACGAATGGATCGCATTGGTAGCGATAAAAAAAAATGTTTAATCGGGATGTTTCTTAGCAAGGTCCGTCAAAATCGAAGTAGGGATTGCTAATATATGCGGAGTTTTTATCTCTTCCAAATGAACTAGCAAGCTTTATTTTTGAAAATTGTACATTTTTCGAGGGAATAGCGATAAACGACCTCTGCTCTAATCTGCCCTCATATGACAAAAGGTGCAGATGCAACCCTCTCCCGTTATTAATAAGGTTGCACTTGCTACAAGAGTACATACCGCCATTACAGAGGCAGTAATGTAAAGCTGTATATCCAAAAGTCGTTAATGAAACTTGGCCAAGCGTCTATTTGTACTAAGTTAGGACACCGGATATTGCATTGACGCTACAACAACAAAATCTCGCAACATCATTATACTGCAACTTTAAGTTTCAAAGCACAAGTCGGAGCGTAGCACCTGCAGCCGTAGCGCTACGCTTGGCTGCATTTTGTTGCAAATGCGTAGACCACTATCTCTCAGGCTCTCGGTTGAAATTTGGAGCCTCTGTTTAAATGGTAGAACAATATTGACTTTGACATGCTATCGTATTTCCAACATTACGATCTTATCTTATCTTTTTTTTTTTCGCATGGGAAGGCAATCGAGCACACAGGCCACCTGATGGTAAGTGGAAGTGGAAGCTGTGACCCATAGACATTCGCATTCACAAGACTACAAATGCACTGCCAACCCTGAGGACTAAGATGGAATGCCTCCATGCAAGTCATTTCACCGGCTGTCTTATCCCCTTAAAAATAACGTATAAGTAATGAATAGTTATATCATCTTGAACTTAATATGTAAATAATGATCTGGTGTATAACACATTCAGCTGTTCGAATGCGCAGGTTTCCTCACGATGTTTTTCCTACACCGTAAAAGCATCGGATAATGCACTTAAGTTAGAAAAACTCATTGGAACATGGTGACTTCGGGGGTTCGAACTCGGTACCTTACGATCACGAGTCGACCCACTAAACCACTAGGCCACCGATGCACTTCAACATGACGATAACTCTTATTTACTTTACAGTTATGTATGTATGTATGTATGTAAACACTTTATTGTACAAAAGAACAAACAGAACAATACAATTAATATAAAAATATGTACAAAGGCGAACTTATCCCTTTAAGGGATCTCTTCCAGCTAACCCTTGAGAGATTGAGAAGAGTGAAAGGTTGTGCAACGAGTAAACAAGTGTACAAGAAGAAGAATATAACACATTAAGTAACCAATACAACTTATATAAATAAAATTAAAATAAAACTACATTCAAATACCTACATAAATAGATACAGAAATATATACTAATAGTTAAATGTACATACATAAACTACATTTTACGTACCTAGAGGATAATTGATATTTAGGAGCTAGAGTCAAGCCAGAACTTCTTTAATTTGCCTTTTAGGGAATCTACCGTTTGTGATTGCCTAATGCCAGTCGGTAGCCGGTTCCACAATCTGACAGAATGCACCGAGGAGGATTTGGAATAGGATTTGGAATTGTGGGATGGGAATGCGAGGGTTAGATTGGCCTTTGAGCGCAACCGGTTTTGGGAGTTATGCCGGCCGAGTTAAAAAAAATACCACATATAATACGTACAAAAGCAAAATGCCTTTACCGTGTATGAAAGAGGCCCAGCTGGGACATTAGCCTACTTCGTGTCTACACGTCGTATTGTTTTTGCACTGCGTTTAACTTTACAGCCATTGCTGACATGTAAATAAGAGCTATTAAAACATTGATAAAATGATGTAATGTAGAATAACCCCTCTTACAAACACAACAAAAAGCAAGTTATAAAACCGACGCCATGATTTGATATTGTGGCGTATACATGACTTTTTATCTGATATTAAACATGGTAGACAGTCCGATTTGTACGCTATTTTTTTTCTAAGCCTTGTTTCATCAGGTTGGTTCGTAGTAAGTTTGAAAATGTGAGATTTGTCAATTCTGAAAGAAACTTAGGAGTCGCCATCAACCTATCCTTTGCCATTGACCCACCGGTGCGTCAGCCATTCTAATTAAGATTTTGAATTTAAATTTCATTGAACAAAGATAAAAAATGCGAATCTTAATGCTTCAATTTAAATTTGTCAGATACACGTCGGGTTAAACCGGGCACTTTAATCTTTTTAATAAATATCATACATACATACATAAACTCACGCCTTCTTTCCCAGAGTGGGGCAGGCAGACCTAAAGAATTACCAACAAGTCTCAAAGATAGTTAATAACGAAACACAATGACCTCTGTTATGTTCCATAATTAATTTACCAATACATCTAAACATTAATTTTAACGGAGATTCCACTAAGTTACCTCAGCCCCTAAATCCCTCTTGACAGGGAGCAGTTGAGTGGAACAGAGTGAAAGGATGAACCGGAAAATGTCATTGTTAAATGTCACTTAAATGTTAAACCATGTCACTTTGAATTTAAATAAAGCTTTTATGATTTAATATGATATTTAAATAGTGCCTTAAGTTAAAACAGTAAATTAATGGTATGATAATATTTATCTAACGTTATTTTGTTTATATAGTATGTATGTAAACTTGTGAACGGTGTAAACAAATTAGTACTGATTGACACATAACATAACCTCAAATATTCATGTCATCCATAAAATGTCTGCTAAATAATTAAAGATATTAAAACAAAACTATTGTGTCAAAAACAAAATTAATGAAATTCGTCTCTTAAAATTAACTATTCTTCCGAATTAGAACGTAAAAAACCGGTAGATAATTTTTTTGACCATCCCTATTGCCTGCTTCAATGACACACGTCAATGACCATCACTCAAAATTATCATCATTTCACCTTCAATCACGTAGTTGCGATTGACAATCGCTTCATTGGATTTGTATATGTTCAATGGCGAGTGACAATCACGTAAAATTAACAATCTCGATTGATCGTCTCCGAGGTGCATTATAATGTAAATACTATGGGGTGAAATAATGTCGACAGACTTGTTCACGCGTGAGGGTAGGGAAGTATAGGGAATAATAGAATCACGGGTGGTTTGCTGTGAAGCATCGATTAATTCTTATGAAGAGGGTAGAATGGAAACACCTGAGTCAGCTATTCATTTAATTTGTTTTGCTATTAACCCGTTTCTACCCTAACCTTCCATTGTTTTAGGTAAATTACGTATGTTTTGACTTTTAAATTACTAAAAATGACTCGTGAACTTTAATACCTTTTTTATCTGATTTTTTTTGATGGGTTTTATTTTTTATTTAGTCAGATTATTATTTTTGACGTGTCAATTACTTGTGCGGTTAAATTCAAATTCAAATTCAAATCATTTATTTCATGTAACATGACAAATAAATAAACATAATATTATATAATGTATTCCCCGTGTGGTTGCCGGGTTAGAATAATACCACTCCATTTCATCCCGTGGATGTCGTAGGAGGCGACTAAGGGAATAAAGGCTCGTAGTACTGTTAGGCGATGGGCTTGCCACCTGTCACTAATACGCTGGTAGACATCTTAGCCTAATTGTGCAAAGTGTGGTTACAGAATTATCAACCAGTTTTAAAAGTTGTTGGTAATTCTGTAGCTCTGCCTACCCTACTCTGGGAATGAAGGAGTGAGTTGAAGGAAAAAATAAAAATAAAAATGTATATAAATATGTATGTATGTATGTAGATTATTATCGAGGCACACCATTAGATGTTAAGTATTATACTACCATTTAATAATAATGGAGGGAGCATGCAATCCCGCACAGTATGACATAATAGCACAATCAGGCTTAATACGTGTTTAATATTATTTTTATGCACTTTTACATTGATGTATTTTTTATTTTGTTAAGTAAGTTTTTTTTTACAGATGAATCTCTTTACATTATATAAAACAAACTCGTGTACGCTTAGTTCTGTATAACTGCTTAACAGATTTTAATGCGGATAGAGAGAGTAATTCAAGAAGAAGGTTTTTATGAATAAAAAAACTGGTTAATGAAAATTTACATAATCTGAAGCGAAGCGAGGGCGGATCGCTAGTTATTATGGAAAGGCAATTCATTACGCTTGACTTAATCCGCCTACGGCTTGTTTCGCGTTATTTCAGCATAAATACATACATACATAAACTCACGCCTTCATTCCCAGAGTGGGGTAGGCAGACCTAAAGAATTACCAACAAGTCCTAAAACTTCTTGAAAACTCTGTAACCACACTTTGCATAAGCAGGCCAAGATGTTTCCCAGTGTATTAGTGACAGGTGGCAAGCCCATCGCCTAACAGTACTGTAAGCCTTTATTCCCTTAGTCGCCTCTTACGACATCCACGGGAAGACATGGAGTGGTACTATTCCAACCCGGCAACCACACGGGCAATCAGCATAAATAATGGATGAATATTTAGGAGTTTCAACCACCGTCATTCTTGTCTTCAATAATATTGACGAAAATAGTGATAACATCTGGTAACCCTTGATAATAAAATCAGAAGACCTTACTTTCTATTTTATTAAAAAGAACGAGAAAATAATGATCTACATACATACATACCTTCACGCCTGTAATCCCAGAGTGGGCTAGCTATAATTCTGTAACCACATTTTGCACAAATAGGCTTAGATGTTTCCCAGCATATTAGTGATAGGTTGCAAACCCATCGCCTGACAGTACTACAAGACTATATTCCTTAAGTCGCCTCTTACGACCGTAATAATGATCTTATCTGGAATAATTACGGCTGTTGAAACGCCGAAGCATTACCCTAATATTAATTTCGTCAAAGTCTGGTCACCGGACGCGTGGAAAGTTAACGGAACTCATTATTTATTTGGAGTTCCATTACTGTTTTTTTACATTTATTTATAACTTCAATGTAATCAACTTAAGCCACAAGTTCTTCCCATTAAATTGATTACTAAATAACCTACTTGCAAGGTAAGATAGCAGTTGCATAGCAGCCACTATAGCATTTACATATACATACACATACATAAACTCACGCCTTCATTCCCAGAGTGGGGTAGGCAGAGTTAAGGATTACCAACAAGTCTTAAAACTTCTTGATAATTCTGTTAACACATTTTGCACAAGTAGGCTAAGATGTTTACCAGCGTATTAGTGACAGGTTGCAAGCCCATCGCCTAACAGTACTACAAGCCTATATTCCCTTAGTCGCCTCTTACGACATCCACGGGAAGACATGGAGTGGCCCTATTCTAACCCGGCAACCACACGCCGAAGCATTACCCTAATATTAATTTCGTCACAGTCTGATCACGGGATGCGTGGAAAGTTAACGGAACTCTTTATTTATTTGGAGTCCGATTACTGTTTTTTACATTTCATTATACCTTTAAATTGATAACTAAATAACCTACTTTCAAGGCAACAAAGCAGTTGCATAGCAGTCACAATGGCTTCTACATAACAGAACTAATGTTAGCAGCACTATCAATCCATCAAAACAGATAAGATAAGTGAATACTGCATGCAAACGTGGAGGCATGCCACAATGTCCAATCACGGCGACATTGCTCGCGTGACGGTGGCGCTGCGGCTGGCACGCGGTTGTCGCGCGGTTTGCCTGCGGCGATAACACTTCCGAGAAGACGCCATTTTGAATGCATAAAAGGACATTTATCTTTAGAAATGAGACAGGAAATTAGGTTTTATGTGTAAGAGGGTACGGTTGTCTTTATCGTTAAATTGAAATTTGACGTTTTTTATCCACGGAGAATTCGAGCTGCATTTGTTATTTGTTTAGCATAGGCTGCTAAATTTTAGAAAGTACCTTGTCGCACTTACTGCTGTAATAAATTTGAACCACTCTCACTTACATACGTTACTGCGTCAAGGTACTAAATGGTTCAGCTATTTCTGGTTTACTGAATATGTGGTAAGTTTAAATGAATAAAATAAATAAATATCAGGGGACAATGTCATACAAATTGACCTAGTCCCAAACTAAGCTCTACGCTTGTACTATGGGTACGAGACAACGATATAAATACTTACGTATAGTGAAATAAATACTTAAATACATAGAAAACATCCATGACCCAGAAAAAATATTCGCGTTCACCACACATTATATCTGCCCTTACCGGGATTTGAACCAAGGACCGCTAGCTTCGTAGGCAGGGTCACTACCAACGAAGCCAGCGCGTCAACCACTAATGAAATAGGTAGAAGTTTTTTAAGCGTTAATCAATTGAAAATAAATATTAAATATGCGGTTAAAGCATTAAATGGAACTCTTATATAGTAGGTTAAACCATTTTTTAGAACGTTTTATTCGTAAATACAAATTAAATGACTCAATTAGCCCTCCGTCGGTAGGTATAGGCCCGCCCGACCTTAGGTAATTATAAATATAACATTGGTTTAATTATTGATAAACTCAGCACTTAGGCTATGCAACTAAAATATTACCAATAGCATTCCCAGTTCATTGTTTTCTGGAAATTATGTAAGTATACATTTCTTCACCAACAAACACCGGAACAAAATTAATATTAGGGCCAATTCGAATGTGTGCTCAAATTTTTTATATTTTCACATTTTCGAGTACATTTATAAAGATTATAATAAACAAGACGAAGTAAGTTTTGGAACGTTTCATGAAAATGCTTTACAAAAACCTGTCACGTAAAAAAAGTTTGTGAAAAGTAAACTTTTGCGCGCCGATTCTAAATCGCGAAAAAAAACGCCTCTCCGAACCAAAATTGGTTGACTTTCCAGCCTGCTAAAAAAATCACCAACCAGAGTACAACAAACTACAATTAAGAAGACAAATGCCTCATCCAAAGCTTAATCTGGCGAGATCGGAAAAAGTTGATGAATCTAAGGAGAGGGGAGTAGATTGAATTTTCCGACGCCGCTGGAGACGACATGTGTCGCGTCTCACTATAGGCCAGGAAGTTAGCGATACAACGAAAATGTCTGACAAATATTATAAATGGAAAGTTAGTGGGTGTATGAGTTTGTATGTTTACGTGGAAACGGCTGGATTTTTGATGGGAATGGAGAGGGGAATATCCTGATGGTTTTATAAACTAAAGGCTATGCTTTGTACCTATCCCAAAAAATATTACTGATTTTGTCAACGCAAACGAAGTCCTATTTTATGGAGCTAATAAATTAACGCCAATTGTGTTGTGGTTTTAAATTGTGACTAATAAAGTCTGGTAGATTCTAGAGATTATACGAGTGTAATAGCTATTGCAGTAGATTTTGTTCCTGTTTTACATGAAATAAGGACAAATAAACAAACGAACACATTTTTGTCATTAGTAAGTTAAGTCTAAGCTATGTTATTCAAAGGAATAGGATTTGTTATTAGGTTGAATTGTAATAACGCACGGGACGAAAGAGCGACACAAGTGATGCGAGAATTAATATCGGATATCGGATGCGGATGTGAGATCAGATCGCCGACTAGGGGGCAGAAAAAAATTGCTTATTACGATACTCTTACCCGTTGGTATTTTGAAATTCGGGATTGGTAATGATACAATGTTTTTTTTACATCACAAAAAAACTGCCTAAAATTCCAAGTTCCAACTGAATTTCTATCAGTTGGATTCTGAAACATTGATGAAATAAAATCCCCGGTTCTAAGATATCTGACAACTGAAAAAAAGTGAATGAAAAAAAAAAAACATTTTTATTAGATTCACTTCCATACTAGACATACTGTAAGATATATATTAGAAAAAAAACGATTTAGTCACGGATTCCTGCAAACAAACTGTTCTATTATTGTACTTATTTTGTTTTTAATAATAAATAAGTAATAAATGGGTGAATCAACTTCTAAGGTACTCCCCATTTTCCGACATGTTTCACAAATGGTTCACTAATGTTTGACCAAAAAATTATCGACAAATAGTCATTTGACAAACAACGTTTCACCAAATGATCATTTGGCAAACGAGACAATTGACAAAAGTATCATCTTACAAAAACTCACTTAGCAATTGATCATTTAGCAATTAGTTTACCTATTTCTGGGCAGAAAAAAAAACAACCTCGAAGGCCAAGGCGGGAGCCAAGCTCCCGCCTTTGCCTTCTAACCTAACCTATCCGAGTCGGTTATGCCCTGATACGTCTTCCTCGTAAAATGTAAATTTAACTGTTGATCATTTGGAAAAATAAGTCATTTGTAAAATTACTAGTAGTAAAATGATCAATTGACTTAACATTTTTTTGCAAGACGTTGTTTGTCAAGTGTAATTTTGCCAAATGTCTTTTGGTCAAACGGCAGGACACCTTCACAAATTATATGTTTTTAGAAAAACTATATATTTGCCAACGACGTAGCTTACACGCTTATTAAATCAGACAATTAGGCTAGCATTTGAAATGATTTAATTTAAAAATAGTACAGTTTGAAATAATAATATAGTTGGTAACGCAGCGGACGATGTTGTCCCTAGGTTTTGTATGGAAAATGTGCATTTTCCCCTGAGTTACCAGGTTTTTTCGAAGATTAAATAATATTTGAGGTGTTTAACGTGTAAGGTCTGTAAATTTGGTGGTCTGATATTAATATTCATACATTATTATTAATGATAAGTCACCAGGAAAGTTTTCATACCGCAAAAGAATAGGAGTACCTTAAAAGTTGATTCACCCAAATACTTCTTTGGAATGCAATTTTTTTTTTCAAACTGAGATAGACAACCAACAGTAAGGAAAAATCGCTCACTTCCTGGCTGTAATTGTGAGAACCCGTAGCGTATTGCTTCCCGCATCGCACCATCTAAGCTTGTTAAGATCGTCTTGCTCGTTTTATATACGAGCGATCTCTTTAAATACGATAAATGAACATTTACATATCCATCCTGTTCAAAAATGCGTAGGACAATAAATTTATCGGTTTCTAGAGTAATAAATAGGTCCTTGTGCAAGGTTTGTCTTGTAATACAACCTTGTGGATTGCTACCACTATCTTACCCTGTAACCTACCCCAGCAGCTTTAATAGCAGTGGTTGCAATGTTATGTTCCGGTGAGGGAAGACAACACGTGGAATTGGGATTGATAAAAAAAAAACTCACTGATTTACATTCTAATTCGAAAGAATAAGTAATTTTAAGAGCCCCAGTTTTATTAATTTTGTGTCTGGCCCAATAGTTTTGTTTTAATGTATTTATTTATTTAGCAGACGGTTTATGGATGACATGATTATTTTAAATTTGGGATGGCATTTTCTAATAAATTACAACATTCAAATGATATCTAATGATAAAAAATGTTGTAATAGTGTAGTACGTATACAATCTCAAGCAGTTTTCGCGTAACCCATAAGATACACCTAGGGGGGCTTCAAGCCGAAAACGAAAGTCAAACAAAGGTTAAATATACTTTGGTCGAAATATCCGATATAGGTAAATATTTCAAAAACCTAATAATGCAGAACGGCTTTGAAACCCTATTCCTCGAAAAGGTTTTCGAATTAGAGTTACTGTAAAGTTATGAACAATCCCAATTAAAGCATTAAGCTTTCCATTTTTTTTTTTTTATTTTTTTATTCTACTGGATAATACTATATTGACTTGTCATCATGATGTTTGTTGCAATTACTGTCAAGTAAATAAGAGCTATTGGAACGTTAACAATACGATAACATGTAAAAGGCAATATAGTTTTATCGCGTTAAATAGTGGCCCTGTTTAGGAAATACGTATAGGAAAATAGAAGGTTCGCCTATTAGATTTTACTTATGGAAAACCTTGTGCAGGGCCGTCCGGGTGTTGGTACCACCATCTTATCCATTAACCTACCGCCAAGCAGCAGTTTGCATTGTTGTGTTCCGGTTTGGGGATAAGACAGCCGGTGAAATGACTAGCATAGAGGCATTCCATCTTAGTCCTCAGGGTTGGCAGTGCATTTGCGGTCTTGTGAATGCGAATGTCTATGGGACACAGCTTCCACTTACCATCAGATGGCCTGTGTGCTCGTTTACCTTCCCATATCATAAAAAAAAGTACTGTATGCATGTTGTAATAGGACCTTGTGCAAGGGCCGTCTTGTAATTGGACTTTTTATCTGGATTGCTACCATCATCTTATCTTTTTTAACCTCATCATCAGCCTATATTAGTCCACTGCTGGACATAGGCTTTCGCAGATCGTCATCCCACCTGGCCAGAGGGCGACCTGCACTACATTTGCCGAGACGCGGTCTCCACTCAAGAACACGTTTACCCCAGCGGATGTCGGTTTTTCGCAACTGCCACTTCAGCTTGCTGATTCTTTGAGCTATGTCGATACCTTTGGTTCTCCGTTACGAATCATATCCTTCAGAGAAACTCCGAGCATAGCTCGCTGAGCGACTTTGAACTGGTGGACCAGACCCATCGTAAGTGTCCACGTCTCATCTCCGTAGGTCATAACATAACCCGTCTTATTTAACCTACAGCATTTTGCTTTGTTGCGTTTGGGTATGGAGAAAAGACAACCGATGAAATTATTGGCATATACTCGTAGGCATTACATCTAAGTCCTTCTGACGAATTTACAGCCTTAAGATTGAATAAAGACTTGTAGTACTGTTAGGCGATGGGCTTGCAACCTGTCACTAATACGCTGGTAAACATCTTAGCCTAATTGTGCAAAGTGAGGTTATAGAATTATCAACAAGAAAGTTGTTGGTAATTCTTTAGCTCTGCCTACCCCACTCTGGGAATGAAGGCGTGAGTTTATGTATGTATGTAAGATTGAATTGTTCAGATTATGGTATTGAGAATGTATAATGTTTGCCTTATCCAGCTTAACTTAATAATAACTTAGTCATAAAAAATATTTAAACATTGTATATTGTCTAGGGGACATGGTTTCTGTAGGAGAATGTATCGATACTTTTTATGTGGGTTGTCTTGCACCGTCATAGGTCAATATAATTTTCCTATTTTTTTTTTATATTACTACTACTTATTAGTTCTTGTGAGTTTTGACAAATTTTCCTGCTCAACTACGCATGAATATTTTTATATATTTTTTTATGTGAGATTCATTGTTTTGTATAATGCAAGGTTAAGTTTATTATTAAATAAGCAACATTTAAAAAACGACTGCGCTGTTTCTTCTCAGCAGTGGTCTCTTGCGAAGCGCTGGTAGATTTTTGACGTGTCATCTTTTATCTTTTTTTTTTAAATCTAATCCAGACCGATCGATGTTTGCTTTAAAAATGTCATATACTCGTTACTAGAACTCACGTTAAAGCTACTCTAGGTGGAATAAAACGGTAAAGTTTTAATTGGTCAGAGTAAAGAGTGTTACAGTTTGTAGAATCCAGAATTCCAGGCAAAGTTTTGGGAATATATTTTTGCCAGCACGAGTTATACGATAAGAATGGGGAATTTTATTAAAAAATACAGTGGTTTTGATAGGAAAGTTAAAGCTTGAACTGTTAAAAGTTAGTAAGTTGCACTTTTGGTAAGAATCAAGTTTATTTAATTTCTACGTAAATAATTTACAATTTTCAAAGCTGTGAAATATTATATCAATATTCTGGCTTGTGTATTTTTATTTCTTGTATTTTTTAGATCAAAGACGTTTAAGCACACGTCAGGAAGGTCAGAACATGATGTTAAAGATCTTTATGAAGTACATTCGGCTTTTATGGCAGTTTCCTTATTTTTTGGTTGGGTAATAGGAAGAAACACAATAAATACAAGTATGATCAATATGATCATTCAAAACAGCGTCACCAAAATTTCCTGACGCTCCCCATACGTAATAAATTTTACCTGCGTCACCTCTTTCCAAATTAATGGTAATGAATTTCAAGCGTCATACAAGAACGAGATGAAGAGCATATTAGCCATGAGTGCGAGGGGGACAAAACCGGGAGAAATAAATGACGAGTTTTGCTAACAACGCACGGCAAGTTCGCGTGTTGGGAGTAATACGGTGATTTCATTTGATTTGTTGGTGTGATAAAGGGCCATATTTTCGGGCAGACAGCGGGTAAAGTCAGTGTTTTTTAAACATTCAACGCTACTGTCATATATTTGTATTAATTTGCTATTATACTCCGTGATAACTGGGGCCTGCGGCCGATTTTTGACTTTTGAGCGCTCGAAAGTTTCACTCAAAAGTGTCAAAAAACAATGGAATGGTATTTTTGACTTGCGAGCGATAGAAAATATGAACACGAGTGGTCCGTGGCATTCGTTTTAAATTCTATCAATAGAAAGCACGAGTATCATTTGACATCTTTAAGGGAATTACACGAAGCATAAAAAAACCTAGAACGACGCCATAAACATCCACAGACGGGAAAGCGTTTCATTTTGCCTACATTTATAACCAGTCAAGAATTTGTAAAATAAGCGTAAAAAAATCTTAATCGCACTGAAATATTAAATTACTTGTTATGATTTCATCTTTTGTTAGCTTCACACATTTATTCGCAATTAAAATATGAATAAAAAAACCCGGTCAAACATCGACTTTCTGCGTAAAATGAAACAAGTTCCAACTTAACAATACTATTTATTCAGTCTCTCAGTTTTGAGTGAAAATCTCAAAAATATGGAATTTGGGACCATTCGAATATTTTCTACCGCTGCGTTTTGAAATCGAACACTCGAATGTCAAAAGTCGATCCCTGTGACCCCTACGCCCTTACTTGTAAAAGTGGAATAACCATGGTAGCTAAACCATGCTTCTAATTGTAATTTTAATTAGTGGCTTTGACTCCTGTTAAGCTTCACCAATGTCAAGTTACTAATAGACACTCCCATGGACTTATTAGGGAAATAACAGAAGCACATGGGGTTAGCTCCCCGCTTCTGTCAAGTCCTAAACCATGCTTTGACCTTATCCGTCGAATTCAAATGTTACAATGACAGATAAGAACAAAGCATGGTTTAGCTACCCCACAGTTATTATAAGTAAGGGAATTAGTTAGTTTGCAAACCCAAGACTGCCATCCTAAGACTGCAAATTGGTTGCCAACCCTGAGGGCTAAGACGGAATGCCTCAACGCTAGTCTTTCACGTATTATCCCCACACCGGAAATGGTAATGCATTGTAATAACTTCACTATTAATTTAGAAGTTAAATAAAAGGGTATAAAAAACCGGCCAAGTGCGAGTCGGACTCGGTTTCCGTACCGTTTGTTGTATGGGAGCCCTCCTAAATACATGAATAGCAACATAAATACATGATTTGTGAAAATTTCAACTGTCTAGCTATCACGGTTCGTGAGACTGGTGACAGACAGACGGACTGACGGACAGCGGAGTCTTAGTAATAGGGTCCCGTTTTTAACCTTTGGGTACGGAACCCTAAAAAAACAATAGCGCCCCGCTCTCGGTTCCTAATAGAAATAGAAATAGAAATAGAAACATTTATTCGACGAACACAAGAAAAAAAAACAGAACAGAGAAAAACATCATTAAAATAAGGATGGCGACACAGTACCCAATAATAAAAAAAAAACAATGAAGGAAAGAAAAAAAAACAATTGTAGGATAGTGTTGCCATGGGTGATTCTGTGACGTCGAAATTGACACCACTCAGCACTATGTCACAGCGTTAACCGCGACGCTGGTTTTCAGTGGCGCCAACGTGATCGTGATACACGAACGAAGAGACAGGCTTTTTGTTAGTAAAAGAATTGGTTTAGAAGTTCTAGAGATTATCATTAACATACAAAATAAAAACATAGTTTTATGATATAATTATTTTATATCAATACTAACTTGAGAGCTTGATTATGAGCAGGGTTCATACGTTTGCTGGGTTTTATTAGAAAAGTAACAAAGTTAAGTAGATATAATATCGTACAACTTCCTACATGAAAAGTTTCCACTTAAATACTCTCATATCTACTCGTACTTTTCACGGGTGGTTTTTCCATATCGTTGATACTGCAAAACCGCGTAAGTAACAAATTTATGATAGGGCAAAATAAACCTTACGTCATTATTAAAAAGGTGCATTTTGCTCCTTATTTAAATGTTACTTACGCGGTTTTGCAGTTTCACCGACGATATATCCTAAATGTCAAAAATATTCAAAACCACTTTTACATTTTCGTCTGAAATGCATTTACATTTGCTAAAGCGTTGCGTTTGCCAGAAGCGCTGGCGTGAAAGTTTCGTGCATTGGTATTTTACTGAGAAATCATGTAATTTTAGAATTTATGTTGAATTCATTTATGACTACTTTAGTATGCAAAGATGTCGTAAGTCATAAAAAGACATCATATTATTTTATCGGTTAAGTCCAGAGGCTTCATTGTATGTACTTTGTCTCTTCATGTACTGCTGTCGTATTGTACTCCGCCATTATTGTCAAGTTAATAAGAGCTAAGTATAATAACGTTGATATTATGATATTTTATGGTCGTAAGTTTATTTATTTATTCAGGAAAGCAAACAGTAATAAGTGTGCACAAATACATTATCTCTTATGAATATTAATGAATAACATCCACTTACTTCCTCAACGGCTTTTACTAAGATACATTAAAATAATGTTTGTTCTACACTTACTTAAACTAAATTCCATTGTTTGGAAAAACGGAACAGACAGACTATAACATATTATAATACTAAACACCATCTAAATAAAATGGTAGAAAAGTAAAAGGAATTAGACAAAAACAGAGCACAATCAGCAATGACAAGCGGCTAACTTTTTTTTTTCGGTTTCAATTTTAGATTAAGTATTCTAAGTTTGTATTACTCTACTTTTGTATAATGTTATTGTTGTTGTTTATGTTAATTTTATTTTAGCATCGAATAAACGATTCCTATTCTATTCTATTCTCACTGCCAGGTACCTATGTGAAATAGGAAACTAGTGATCGAACCAACCACATATACGATTTTCCTTTGTTTCTATCCTAAATACACCCTTCAAAGCGTCGGTACCCTACCCTCGAGAATTAATATTCTGTTTCCTGATAATTCGTAGCGCAATTTCACCAAATGAAATATTATTGCGTAGGGACGCTTCGTAAGGAATTTTCGTGATTTTCAATAATATAATGGAGTCACTGTACAGTCACCTTTATAGGTAGCTGCACACTTTGGTACGGTCACGAGCATTAATTTTTTTATTTTTTTTTGCCCCCGCGGCGACTTGAACAGCTACTACCGCAGGGATATTATGGCGTTTCCACGTGAAGTGATTTCGCCAGTGTCAAGGTTTATAAGAGTATAAATCAATATAGCAATAAAACACAATCCAATCTTCTCTAGGAAGATTGGGGGCAACGTTGTACGGTGATTTGTAGGTCAGAAGTCAAGATAGTATTAACCTCTGCACCACTGCGAGTCCACTTGAAACGAGAAGAAAGATGCCAGATACACGAAATAAGTCCAAGTCTTCAATCACTGTGCGACACAAAGGCATAAAAAGTACAAATCACTATCAGAAAAGAACTTTGAACACCTAATTACCCAAAAATTAAAGTCTAAAACAAATTACACGTCCGCCATCTTTTAACGTTGCAAATGGCCCCGAGCATTAATTTGGAACCCATTTCAGGAAAAATATGCTTGAAGTCGTCAATGTCATTAGAGATGTCAAGTCATTTGTAACTTTTAGGAAACTCATCCTTATTGTTGTAGGATGTCAGATTGACTTTGGACCTAAGGTGGGTACCAAATATAATCTCGTGACTGTACCTTGTCAGTTTAACGCTTTTGACAGAGTAGTTCAGAAGTAATACATGAAGTTTGGGACTTGACAGAAGCGCGTAGAACTAACCCCATGTGCTTCTGTTTGGTCCACCAGAATACCTAAATAGTCTTTAACCGAGCAATTGGCACCTGCAGAAGAATAGTGACCTAATTCAAAATTTAAGCTTTCAAACTTCAAGTCTTAAATTGATTATCATATAGAGACCTAATTGACAACAATTCATTTTGTACTAAGGTAGTAAAATAAAATACCGTTTCTAGATTTTACACTGCTGATTACAGTAAAAATATCTTTGGATTTTTTTATGTAGTAGGGTGACGGAACCAGTAATGGACAAGGCACCAATAATGGACCCTTGATTCTTATTTTACAGAAGATAAGGGTTATTCATTTAATTTGCAACAATCAATTTAGGACCGTATGAAATTTGATTTAAGACTGAAGTGTCCATTACTGGTGCCTGTCAGCTAAAAGTGTCCATCATTGGTGCCGTCACCCTAGTTTTTTTTATATTTAGGAAAAACAGTAAAAAAAGTTGGATTGTGAAAGTTAGGAATACACTTATAGTGCCCTTAGTCCATTTATTACCAAAGGAATTCAAAAAAAATATACAACTGTCATGTTCATTGTTTATCTGTCTGACGGATTACTTGATTCTGACGACACGCTTTCAATTCTACGCAAAATAGTTTATTTATTTTAATGGCGTCTACAAATTACGTAATTAATTAAATTACGCAAAATAGCAAATTTGTGAACGAACGGCAGCGAATGATTGACATGACATGACAGTCAGTTTTGTTTACTGTTTAAAGTTACTTTTTTAAATTTTATATCAGGCTAAGATCACGACATCAGTATTCCTAACTTTGTATATACGGTCTTATTAATGACTACTTCTTTAATAAATTATTAACGACGAATTTAAGTTAAATAAAGAAAAACCAAGAAATACGGGTAGTCTAATTTTTAACCAGCTATTATAAACGCGAAAAAACAATAACGCTTTTTTTTTTAATGTTGTCAATTCGAAATTTAAAATTTCTGAATTATGTCACTATTGTTCTGGAGGTTCCAAATTGTCCTCGCGTGTGATATTCATTGACCTTATTCTCTAATAAGTTCTGTCAAGTCGCCCAAGAATCTTTATCTCTACATAGTATACTCGTAAGGGTAAGGAAAAAAAAGATGGCCACGATTACTCACTCAATTAAGTGGTCTATGAAACTTGTGACGCGAAAATTAGCCGAACAGACAACATTAAAAAAAAAAGCGTTATTTATTTTTCGCGTTTATTTTCCGTATTCCTCAGTTTTTCTTTATTTAACTTAAATTCGTCGTTAGTAATTTATTAAAGAAATAGGTAGTAATTAAAAAGACCGTATATCCAAAGTTAGGAATACTGATGTCGTGATCTTAGCATGACATAAAATAAAATAAAGTAACTTTAAACAGATACAGAACTGACTGTCATGTCATGTTCGTTCACAAATTTGTTATTTTGCGTAATTTAATTAATTACATAATTTTTACACGCCATTAAAATAAATAAACTATTTTGCGTTTACTGCTTTGCATCTGCTTTGAGTTTCATTCGTCAGATAGATAAAAAATGAACATGACAGATGTATATTTTTTTTTTAAATAAATGGACTAAGGGCACTATAAGTGTATTCCTAACATTCACAATCCAACTTTTTTTATTGTTTTTCCTAAATATAAAAAAACTACTGCATAAAATAATCCAAAGATATTTTTACTGTAATCATACATACATACATACATACCTTCACGCCTTCATTCCCAGAGTGGGGTAGGCAGAGCTACAGAATTACCAACAACTCCAAAAACTTTTTGATAACTCTGTAACCACAATTTGCACAATTAGGCCAAGATGTTTAACAGCGCATTAGTGACAGGTTGCAATCAGCAGTGTAAAATCTAGAAACGGTATTTTATTTTACTACCTTAGCACAAAATGAATTGTTGTCAATTGTAGGGATACTTTTCGTCGCACAATGGCACTTTTTTTCGACTTCGTTGTTTGTATGTTTAACCACGCCCATGGTCCTACTTTTTGGTCCTTAACCTTAAAGCAAAGTCGCGTCCGCCGTCTGTACGCTTAGATCTTCGAAACTGCGCAACAGATTTTGATGCGGTCTTCAACAATATGTACCTAGAGTAATTCAAGAGGAAGGTTTTTATGTATAATAAACTTTTGTTTATGTACGGGTGTTTAGGGAATGCCATTTAACCGGTTATTGGCCGTTTTTGTATGGAAATAACCGGTTAAATCCGGTTAAATCCGGTTATAACCGGTTATTTGCATTCCCTACGGGTGTTACAGAAAACTCACATAAACCGAACCGATACCGAATAGCGAGGGCAGGTCGCTAGTCGGATCTTCTTCTTGAAATGAATGGCGGTCCACCAAATGATTTCGCCAGTGTCAGTGAGAGAGTATAATCAGCCAGGCTTCTTTCAATCGGCCATTTTCCCTCCCCGAAGGTTACTGGAAGCCTCCGCTAGTAGGTAGGTTATAATCTGTGCTGCGATGACAGCTGTCAGAATTGAATCTTCTGCCTTTGTCTGTAGGAATTGGTTTTGCTCCCTAAGTGCCATTTACTGTAGGAATTGTTTATGTAGATGCTATCTCTCCAAGTACCTAAAGTCCGTGATCGAATTCGAGATCAAAAATGTAAACATACAATTGTCAATGTCAAAGTGACATTCCAGGGGTATATAATCTTGGTTTGAAGATTTCATTTTTTAATGTTTGAATTTTAATCAATAATAAATTCCGATACCTACATGCTTTTCAGTAAGATATTGGATGGAACACTTTTTCACACCAAAGTTTATCTATTCATGTGTAATGTTAAAAATAGTTTTATTCTCAGTCACTATTCTGCATACCGTCACCGGAAATGCCAAGAACATCGGTAGTTTTATTGACACAGCCACCAATTTTTGTAGAAATATTTATAGGCTTTCATCACCATAAGTTTCTCACTAACGGTCATAGCACTACGCCATTTCTTCGGCGTTGAGAAATTGTTCTTTTTATTTGAAGGGCCCGACTGAACTTCCATAGTTATTAATTTCCAATGCAACACACACGAACAAATAGAAACTGTACACGAAAATACAACCAAAACTAAACAATAAACAAAAACTTAACAACAGAAAGCAACGATACCAAAGAGTAAACGAAAAGAAGCACATTCATTCGACAGATGTCAGAAAACTAACGCCGTATGTCCCGTATTGCATTAACAGTAAAATTATTATAATAACGAACCAAATGTTTAAAACTTCTTACCATTGCCAGTAGCATAAATTAAAACTCCATATATTTTATTCAAACAACATAAATACGGAATTAAAAAAAGTATATCTACTGTTAGCCTTAGTGTAATATTTTCAACTCTTCACACAATATTATATTACCCTGATTACTTTTATTTTTATTTTTATTTCAATGATTTTAAACTATCAATCACTTGGGTTTGTTTTTTTATGATGGCAATCCGTTTGTTTACATGTTTGATCTCGAATTCGATCACGGACTGTACTTACTCGATTATCTCTGTATATGTATAATAATAAGTACTTCTTTCGCTCTGCCAACCCCACTCTAGGAATGAAGGCGTGAGTTTATGTATTTATGTATATCACTTGAATCCGTTATTTTGATTTATAGTGCGAGATACAAAAACAAATAGGCATTCAAATTCACAATGCTTAGTAGTTTTTTCTAATCAGTACAAGAACCCGTTACTACATTAGTTTGATTAGTTATTTCCGTTCCTTTTATTTTTTTAGTATCGAATTTCACGTGCCACTGTCCTTTTAACAAAACAAATTTAGTATTACAATAAATAGAATTATCCTGCATTAATTTTCTTAACATATAAAACTTTTTAAATCTTATTAACAATATTGTACAAACAAGCATGAATGTTTTATTTTTATTTGGGATCGGTAAACGACTTCTATTTATTTGAAGCTACAATAGAAAAACGTCCGTGAAACTGCAAAACCGCGAAAGTAAAATTTTGAATAAGGACTATAATGTACCTTTTTAATAAGATCGTAAGATTTATTTTGCTCTATCATAAATTTGTTAGTTACGTGGTTTAGCTGTACGAGTATCACCGACGAAACGATATCGAGTTCAGATTATTCCAAATATATTTTCTTTCAAGTAAATGGAGAAACATTTCATAAAATAAATAAATAAAAAGCGAGCGGGATCCAAGACAGTGTTCTCCAAGATCTATTGTTGTTGAAGATTCTACAATTGTATATTATTTTCAGCTACTTAAGGGTCATTCCACCGTAACACCAGAAACAATACTGAATATAACAAGCCTTCTTTGTTAGTTTACACTTCTTTACAGCAGACTAGCGCTTTCTAAGTTATAACTAGTTTAGTTAGTTCAGTTTATTACGAAGCTAGCGGTCCCGGGTTCAATTCCGGGCCAGGGCAAATGTTTGTGTGTAAGCGCAAATGTTTGTTTTCTGAGTCTTGGGCTTTTTGCATGGACGAGTATATAAGTATTTATTTCTCTGTACTTATAAGTTTGTTTATCGTTGCACTTTACACATTGTGTAAGCCTTCGTCTTTAAACAAAAAAGGTAGGTATATTGCTTGCTTGCTTGTGTGCGTGGCTCGACCGTACGCTCTGCGAGCCACCACAAGCAAACTCAACAGGACTGACCGAGCCGGTTTAGCTAGTAGACACCAGAGCGTTATAAATTATACATAAATATTCCATTCATTAAAATGATTAAATATGACAACAAACTCTCTTCTCAATTCTCTATTATAATCTCAAAATTATGACAACTAAATCAAATAACTTATAAAATAACTAATAAAAAAGTTAGAGATCAATTATTAACAGCGTCAACCAGTGACGGTACTTTTCCTGTGACACAGTCACCAGCCCTAGCGCTATAGAGCTTAGTTTGGGACCATAAGCCCTTGACAATATGGACTCGGCGTTCGTTATCAAATCAAATCAAAATCAAATCAAAAATATTTATTTGCTGAACACAGGTGGTTATACAGTTGGTGTACACAATAAACAATGGATCTTTCCATATCGTTAACCAAAACGTATAGTATTGATGTAAGCTGTCGGACGGTCGCGTCCAGCACCTAATTAAAATCCATCTATTTTGTCAGTTTTCGAAAATCTCATAGGTAAATTTGTATGAGATAATCCCCCGATATTCATTAATTTAAACTATGGACATCTAACCTTTTTGCCAGATCATACGCATTGATAATACTCGGTAGTCTGAAACTAGCTGATTACTGTGGCTTTACCCATGCTAGACAACCCAATCAATGCCATCCATTATAGCGCGACTATCTCTCCTATCTCTATTTTCATCTTAAACGATTGACATGCTATCTTACCTCTTTGTGGATCATACGCATTGATACACTCGGTGGTCTGAAACTGGCTGATTAGTGTGGCCCCAAGCTAGACAATCTAATCAATGCTATCCATTATAGCGCGACTATCTCTCCTATCCTATCTCTATTTTCATCTTAAACGAGTGGCATGCTATCTTACCTCTTTGTCGATCATACGCATTGATAAACTCGGTGGTCTGAAACTGGCTGATTAGTGTGGCTTTACCCACGCTAGACAACCCAATCAATGCCATCCATTATAGCGCGACTACCTCTTCTACATAGCCCGAAGAATAGCTAAACTGAAGTGGCAGGTGGGCGGCGCTCATCACACGCAGGACTGATGGCCGATGGTGTCAGAAGGTTCTTGAGTGGCGTCCGCGGACCGGGAGACGAGCTGTAGGTAGGCCTCCAACAAGATGGAGTGACGACCTTGTAAGGATCGCGGGAACGCGGTGGATGCAAAAATCACAAGACCGATCTGAGTGGAGAGCCTATATCCAGCAGTGGACGTCTTTCGGCTGACATGATGATGATATGACTTGGTTTTGCTCCCTAACTGCCATTTACTGTAGGAATTGTTTTTGTGGATGCTATCTCTCCAAGTACCTACTTATTAGATTATCTCTGTATAGGTATAATATATTTAATGGATACAGAATTAACAACAAGTTTTTACAGTTCTTGGTAATTCTTCTCTTCCGTGTGGTTGCCGGGTTAGAATAGTGCTACTCCATGTCATCCTATGGATGTCGTAAGAGGCGACTAAGGGAATAAAGGCTTGTAGTACTATTAGGCGATGGGCTTGCAACCTGTCACTACTACGCTGGTAAACATATTAGCCTATTTGTGCAGAATGTGGTTACAGAATTATCTACAAGTTTTTAAAGTTGTAGGTAGTTCTGTAGCTCTGCCTACCCCACTCTGGGATTACAGGCGTGAAGGTATGTATGTATGGTAATTCTGTCGCTCTGACATGATGATGATGACCTCTTCTATCTCTATTTTCATCTTTAACGATTGGCATGCTATCTTACCTCTTTGTCGATCATACGCATTGATACACTCGCTGGTCTGAAACTGACTGATTAGGGCGGTCTTGCCCACGCCGGGCGCGCCAACCATGGCGACCCGGTGCAGCGCGACCACTCGCCGCTCGGTTGGCTCCGGTGCAGCCGCCGGCGACGGGGCGAGGCTGCCGCTGCGCGAGCGACGGCGGCGGAACGAGTCGCCACGGTTTACTATGCCTGGAACAATGAGAATGTACGGTTTATTATTTAGTAAGGGGTAGGATTACAAGGCGTTTGTTTTTTTTAGCTGTAATGTTTGCCGTTTCAAAGAAGTTTGACGAAAGTGATCAACAAAGCGAAAGTGAGTGGAAAGGTCGGAAGGGCCCTAGGCGTACTTTTTCGAATAAAATCGGAGAAATACTAGAAAAGGGCCCGATCCTTCCACTCACTTATTTTCATATTTTGTTCAGAAATGCTATTTAATAATCCATGCAACTCGTATGGATAGTAGGGAATGCCTATTGCTTACCTGCAACGACGAGTTAACATACGTACATACACTTGTAGTATTGACGTTGTTCCAATAATCATTACACAGTTATTCATTCAATAGCAAGAACGAACACCAAGACCAGCATACATGGTAAGGTAGCTATATTAAACGGCTCCAGCTCCGGTATGAACACAGCTGGATCACGTACCATTTGTAAATATACGTGTAATAAAGCTGACCACAAATCTCAGAGGCAGTCTAAATCCAGACCTAAACAGTACGTCTAGACGCGCGTGATTTGCCGCCGGACGGCTGACGTCAAACGCAAACGTGCGGCGCCGCGGTTATGGTTTACGTTTACATCTTGCGAAAGATTTTTAGCTATTAAAGCGAACGTAAACTGAAGTTTAAAGAACGTAATGCGATTTCTTTGCAGGTTTTAAATTTTGTATTTGGTATTTATTTATCGACAAAACACAAAGTAGGTAGGGTATTATGAATATTCGAGAAAATAACATGTGAAGTGCGAGTCGGATACAAGCACTTAGGGTCCCGAACCTTCGTTGTATTTCTATGAAATATTAGAAACCCATTATAGTCCTACTGCTGCTTGCCTATCTTTATTCTTTAGATCTCATCATACAGGTCATAATATTATTATCACTTTTAAGTATACGAAGACGTAACTTCACCGATCTTAATAACTATTCAATTAAGCTGGTCACAGTTTTTATCTTTTTTCTAATAACCATAAGTTGGAGCAATTACCTATTTACATGTATACATATTCATAGATTTTCATAGTTTGTCCATGATAATTATCCAAATAACTAAACAATTATCAGTTTTACAAATCCAAAAATATTTGGCTATCCATAATAGGTACAATTAAAAATATGGAAGATGTATGTGTGTAGAGGCATAAGAGAATGTCGCATGTAAGCCCGGTGTTGTATGATATATTATTATTGCGTAACTCTATGCCACTCGTTAAACCCGAATGGCTTTTTTTTTTTTTTTTGACATGTTACCGTGTTGTTTTTAACTTGGCCTACGTTTGTATTTATGAAATTTGCGGATCTATGTAGATCAACTAAAGGATCTTTACAAACAAGCTGAATTAAAAGTTTTTATTTTAAATAGATTTTGAGTTAGTAGGGGGTCAAAAGTGGCCCGAACTGGTTCGTGTAATAGAATTTAATAGAAATCGTTTATTCAGTGCTAAAATAAAATTAACATAAACAACAACAAAAACATTTAAAACAAGTAGAGTAATACAAACTTAGAATACTTAATCTAAAATTAACACCGAAAAGGTTGCCACTCAGTATGGTGTCAGTTATAATCCACAGCCTACACATATTTGCTTATATGCTTTGCGGCGAACTTGGCTGACACACTACCACGAGTCTAACTCTAGATCATACAACATCTTTTTTAGTCTGTAAAAATCATATTTATCTTGCTTTTTCAGACTCTATTCGAAACAAATTATCTATCTATGGTTTGTCATCGTTTTGTTTTTAACTCAGCCTTTGAAACTGTCAAGTAAATGAGAGCTGTCATAATTTCTTATGAACAATACGATATCATGTGAAAAACCATAAGTTTTTACTTAGTAGAATAGAGATCCTCGTGAACGTACTATTCAATTTAAAAGGCAAATTCAATAGCACAGTTGTACGGAACTTTTTAAATCAACTCCGCAAAACGAGTTTTCTATGAAACTACTACTAAGGTTTACTTTGGTTAGTAAGTACAAAATGGATCGCTGAGCATTGAACTTCTCAAGTTATTCGTTGCCCACGGTAGCTGTAGGTTATTAAGTCGAGGTTAATTATTGTAGCAGCCAGGGTCACGTTTTATAAAGCTACAAGTAACAATTTTACAGGTCTGGCAACACTGCTCAAACGGCTGGTCGTCATTGGTCGAGGTTGTGTCAAATGGAAACTTGTAACCTGTAAATTGTAATTTGTAGCTTTATAAAACAGGCCCCAGGTCGTAGTATGCACTTTCATGAACACGAAAGGCCCAGAATTATGAGTCCTAGCCTAGGTTTAGCTTGACATACAGACGAGAATACTTATTGGCGCTATTGTTAGCTGCTGCAAACGTCATAACCGTCATTAACTGGTGGTAACATTTTGTACAACAGATCAGAAACTATTGCCAAAGACAACATTATAATATTGAATGTTATACCAAAGAACGAAAGATATATGGCGAGCGAGAGTGAGCGATGTCGATAGAGGACGTCCTAGATGGACGGATAAAAAGCATCCGAAACCGACGACGTACGTGCATGTGATTGATGAATGTAGAGGAAGCGAAAGTTGTATGTTTAGACCGGTGCACCTGGCGTTTCATAGTCTCTGCCTACCTCATTGGGAGACAGGCGTAAAGTTATGTTTGTATGTTATACCAAGTTTATGGCATAGGGAAAGCAAACGAGCATACGAAGTACTTGATGGTAAGTGTAGGATCTGTGACTTATTGATATTTGCATTCAAATTACAATGTCAAGACTGCAATCCTAAGACCGCAAATGCGTTGCCAACCCTGATTGATACAGAATGGCTCTATGCAAGTAATTTCACCGGTTATCTTATCTCCACAGTGGAATACAAGCGAACACTGCTGATGGTAGTAGGAGGACGGACGTTGCACAAGGTGCACATGTAGTGCATAATTGTTTTCCATCGTATTTTCGCGGAAACGAACGAACGTGTCTTGCTATTTCAGTCGGCCACAGTATAAAAAGTACTGAGAGCATGACAAATACGAACGTTTCCGAGAAAATATGATGGAAAACAATTGACAACAATTCATTTTGTGCTAAGGTAGTAAAATAAAATACCGTTTCTAGATTTTACACTGCTGATTACAGTAAAAATATCTTTGGATTTTTTTATGCAGTAGTTTTTTTTCATATTTAGGAAAAACAGTAAAAAAAGTTGGATTGTGAATGTTAGGAATACACTCTAAATTATGTAGCTTCACCTATGCCCTTCTGGAATTAAAAAAAAGTACTGACCTCAAAACTGCTCTGAGTGCATACTACGCGTATGCTGACGCATGGCTCCGCTACGGGGTAATATTATGGGGAAATAGTACCGACGTAAACGACTTATTTGTATGCCAAAAAAAATGCATAAGAATACTAGCTAACATCAAACAAACTGAAAGCTGCAAAACACATTTCCGGACTTTAAATATACTCACACTGCCGTCCATTTACATTTTAGAGATTTGTAATTTTATAAGAAAATACCGACATCTATTTCCAAATGAACCACCACCAAGCAATCTACGTCCCAGACATAAAATACCTCTACCGCCGTCAAAATTAAAAATGCATAGTTCTGGCCCTTATGCTATGAGCATAAAAGTTTATAATAATATCCAGAAAAACATAAAAGACGAGGTTAATAACAACACTTTCAATAAAAAAATTACTGCTTACTTGGTCCGTAAAAGCTTTTATACGTTGCAAGAATTTTTTGATGACAGAGACTAAATTGTTTAAAATATTTGCGACCTATTAGTTGTAGGCAAATGTTTAAGTTTAATTTAATTTAATTCTCAACCTAATACCTAGTTGATAAAATGTATTACATTATTTTATTTTGGATATATTTTAACTTGCTCGTTTAATGTATAATTTAATTTTAGTATGTAAGTAACAATACTGCGGTGCCCTGCAGGGTTACATGGCTGAACTTTTTATTAGGATAAGAACTCCCTGTACTATATACCCGTGTAAAGCAATGAATAAATATGAACTTATAGTGCCCTTAGTCCATTTATTACCAAAGGAATTCAAAAAAATATACAACTGTCATGTTCATTGTTTATCTGTCTGACGGATTACTTGATTCTGACGACACGCTTTCAATTCTACGCAAAATAGTTTATTTATTTTAATGGCGTCTACAAATTACGTAATTAATTAAATTACGCAAAATAGCAAATTTGTGAACGAACGGCAGCGAATGATTGACATGACATGGCAGTCAGTTTTGTTTACTGTTTAAAGTTACTTTTTTAAATTTTATGTCAGGCTAAGATCACGACATCAGTATTCCTAACTTTGTATATACGGTCTTTTTAATGACAATTTCTTTAATAAATTATTAACGACGAATTTAAGTTAAATAAAGAAAAACCAAGAAATACGGGTAGTCTAATTTTTAACCAGCTATTATAAACGCGAAAAAACAATAATGCTTTTTTTTTTTAAATGTTGTCAATTATACACTACATCTGAGGGGTTATTATGACATAACTAGGCAGTTCAGTTTAAGCTGAGAGAAGAGGACAGTGCTATATAACTGCTATAGCTCTGTCCTTTACGCTCACCGTAAACTGAAGTAGAGTAAATAGTTATGTCATAATGACCCCCCAGTAACCACTTTATGGGCTTTATAATATGGTATAAAACGCAATGGGCTGTATTAGCGCGAAATGTATGTAGGTATCTAAATAAAAACAAAACAGGTTTTCTTGGTTTGGAGACGCAAAATCTCCCCCTCCCTCCCTTATATCATCAACCTATAGTTCATTTATTTTAGGATGAGAAACCACAATAACATTATATTGCGTTTGGTCAACTATTTATTACCTAGCAAATAGTACAGTACAATAGGGAATATGCATGGATTTTAAAAATCGCATTTCTCATCAAAATATGAAAATACCGTAAAAGAGATCACCAAAACGGAAATTAAAATTAAAATCGGTCAATAAATACGGAAGTTATAAGCATTTCAAACTTCTAATTAGACAGAGAGATCCGATGTGCACCGTGACGTCATTGTGCACTGCGGCCATATAAACTCCATGTAAAATTCCGTTTTTCTAGAAAGAGATAGGAACAAATCTTTGTTGGCTTATATCTTGGTTATTTTTATAGTTATTCAAAAAATGATTTTTGTGATCTGTTTGTTACATGAATCAGCTTCAATTGAAGCTGTAAAAAAAAAACATGCATATTCCCTATTGTCTGGGAGCCGCAAAATAAAATTGTTTTAATGTCACTTTATTTGCGTGTCGTCAATTGTTACTCTAGTACAAATTGTAAAGAGATTACAGTTCACGAGCCGCAATATAATGTTGTTGTGGTTTCTCATTCTAAATTAAATGAGGTATAGTAATGACAAGTGACAGGTGACAATTAATTGTAATTGGTGTTAATTAAAGTCATACGAATTCGTCGACATTGCAATGTTTTTTGATATATCGTCGGTTAAACTGCAAAACCGCTTAAGTAAAATTTTAAATAAGGAGCGAAATGCACCTTTTTAATAAGATTGTAAGGTTTATTATGCTATATCATAAATTTGTTATTTACGCGGTTTTGCGGTATTACCGACGATATCATACCATAGGGAGAAATAAACAGACATAGATAACGAAATTCTAAGAGTTCCTTTTATGAATTTGACTATGAAATCTCAAATAACTTCATTTTATAAAGAAAAAAAAACTGTAGTTTGCCGTGTGGTTGCCGGGTTAGAATAGTGCCACTCTATGTCTTCCCGTGGATATAGTATGAGGCGACTAAGGGAATAAAGGCTTGTAGTACTGGTTAGGTGATGGGCTTGCCACCTGTCACTAATACATGGGAAACATCTTAGCCTACTTGTGCAAAACGTGGTTACAGAATTATCAAGAAGTTTTAAGACTTGTTGGTAATTCTTTAGATCTGCCTACCCCACTCTGGGAATGAAGGCGTGAGTTTATGTATGTATGTAAGAAAGCTGTAGTACACTTAACAAGTTAACAATGATGTTTTGACTAATTAGGTCTAACATTACATACTATTAGACGTCGACAAGGTATTCTAGTTCATTCCATTATTTATTCAAGATTAAATACCATTCTGTGTTCCACTACTAATGAGCGCTAAACGAAGTGTCGCCCGTTGTTTGTAATTAAAAAGTTACACCGGACCCTGGCTACAGTGGCTACTGGTAACACTGCAATTTTCCACATTTTAAAAAGTTACAACTGCAGACTGGGACTCTATTTAAATGTGAGCTCTATACAGTTGCCTAAAGTTTGAAATTGAAATAAATTCTCGTTACGATTTTGTTTCTTTTTGTTTATTTTCTGTTTGGGCGAACAGGGTGAACATGACACGTTTATACAGTTGTATGTTAGTTTTGTAGCAGTTTTTGACAGTTTGTAAATGCATGGTAAGAGTTTTTGTCGCAAAAAAGTATACACGGATATCAGGAATATATGATTCATATTTCTGATATACGTGTTTACTTTAAAAAAAAATATAAACTACCTTCTAGTTTATGCGCGCGACTGCGTAGAAGTCGTTTATTGCTATTCCTTCGAGAACTGTCCAATTTTCCAGGATAAAAAGTAGCCTATGCGTCATTCCAGATTGTAATTTATCTCTGTGTTTGTATTTATATATGTGTGTGTGTGTTCAGCCGTTCGGCGTGTTAGAAGATATAGGAAGTAATCGGTTTATTGTTTTTTAAACATTTATTTTCAATGCGACTCACAAATATAAAACAACGTTTATAAATTGGCTACATGTCAATACGTAAATCTTAACAAACCTAACATTTTTATCTAACATCTAATTTAAATAAAAACAAATAACTAGACCGGTCAAAAGACCAATGTGGCATACAAATTTCATTGTTATCTTGTTTGTAACTTTTTTTAAAGTGAAAACGGCCATAATAACATGAGGGCACAAGTCTTATACATCCATATTTTATTCGAAACGTAACTTTTTTTATCTGTGTATCTACTCCAGAGTAACTTGAAAAAGTTTTTTTCTAAAAAAGCTTGCGTGTCTCCTTGTCATAAACATAAAGGCGGCAAAGAGTAATAGTTTTGGAGAAGATTTTGTTTGTTTGCAATTTTTTTCTTGCGATTTTTGAGAAAAGCTTCGGCAGGAACGGCAATTGCCTGCTTCACTGCCTAGGCAATAATGTACTATTAACGCCCCGTGACGAAATGCCTAAATTTGTCGGAGTGACTCACTCGGTCATTATGCACTGTGCACTTGAGTTAGTGACGTCAATCGGCGTATTATGTTTACCCGTACGACTCCATTTTAGCCCTCCGTGTTTACAATTGGGTCAGATCCGGGGGCGGTGCAGGGAAGCTGGACAATTCAGTTAGCAATAGTAATCAGTGTTGGACACACATCTCCCCTAAACTACTCGTAAACGCCTCTCCTAAGTTTCATGCTGTTAATTTATCTCATTTTTAGGGTTCCGTGTGTCAAAAGAAAAAAACCGAACCCTTATAGGCAAGGACCGGAATTCTTCATAGCAAAAATCAAACTGTCAGAGGGTTTGACCAAAGTGTTTTATCGACTATCGATAAATAAATGTCACTTAATGAGTCATTAACATGACACCGGTAGTCATGGTCAGGTCATGTAGATCGATCATTTTCCGCTCATAAATGGATCTTCAATAACTTAAGAAACCGATTTACTCCGAAAAACCAGGAACAGGCCATAGTCCATTCATTTTATAACATGGATACGCACTTCACTCAAGACAGTGACGAGGACCTCGAACACTTAATTCCAGTCACCAATAATTGAAGGGATTCTAAATATCATATAATACACACTCTTTTGAGTAGGTTGTGTAACTGGCAATTAACATATGTGACGTGGGCACGATTTATTTTAATATGGAGATGCAGGTTGCTTATCAAAGAGGTCAAATATTACAGAATAATCGTATAAGTCGATATGTTGATAATATTCCGTAACATGGATAAGTGGAATTGTCGATAAAAAAATTTGGTCATTCCCTCTGTCAATTTGATTTTTGCTATGAAGAATTCCGGTCCTTGCTTATAGGATTGGATGACATTGAAGTGGTACTTATCAATAACATGATTGCCGATGTTTTTATTGTGTCAAGCACTAGCAACACGTCGTTCGTGCTAGGTAAATCTCTAGTAATCACTAATCAAAGACGGTGGACACCTGTCGCGCCGTTATCAGCTGTCGGGTATCAAAGACGATGCCTTGCCCGCTTCCGCTTGTGCGCATGGTGCAAGTGATAAACGACCACTTTTTTAGGACCATCTTAGGACCATCGAATTGAGAATATAAAGTACTTGAATGAATAGAAGGTAAACCTGTGAGTATTGTTGTGATAGTTGACTTATCAATTTTCATTATATTTTATAAGACGTAAAGTAAAAAACAAGAAAAGGTACTGTTTTATTTTTTAATCCGAAATGACCAAGGATTGACAGAGACAGGGCTACAAAATGTATACTTCATTAAAGGCCGAAGGCTGTTGTTATACGATAACAGAACAACATATTAAAATCATTAACCAGTCAGAAACAATGTTACGAACATCCAAGATGGCGGACACCTGTGCTCGCTTATTAGCTAGAGGGGATCCAAGACGACTCGCTCGCCTCCGCTTATGAATGTATGGCGTAAGTGAGAAGCGAAAACGAATTTTCGAGAACTGTTAAATAATTAATGTTGTTCTTAACTGGAATGACATTAAATGGAGTCTTATATGTTGTGTGAAGGCGAATAGGAAGTATTAGGTTAATAATAGATCAAAAGAGAAATAATGTGACGACGGCAATGTAGCTTGATGAGTTCTATCACAAAGCAGACTTTTGTATATATTTTTTATTTTTTTATTTAAACTTCTTTACTGTAAATATAATAAAGTACAAATGGCGGATTTAATGCCCAATGGCATTCTTTACCAGTCAACCAGTAGGCGAAACAGAAAAAAAAACCAAGGTCGGTGGGAAGAAAAAAGGCATTGAAGTTATGTATGTATGTGTGTTATGTTACGTATAACTACGACATGTTTAAATACCCATTATTTTAGGTTAGGTTAGTATGATAAAAAAAATTGGGTCTACATTGGCTCCACAAAATAGTGTAGCCAACGTAGACCCAAAAAATAACATAATGAATTCAGTCACAACATTTTTTCAAAAACCGCTCGTCGCTTCTAGTTTGGTTGATGTCTACAAGCCCACTTCCGACGGCCGCCCGGCTGTTTGCCGTTCCCGTTTCAAGCCGGTCAAGCAACGGGCAAATACTGCCCTATCTAAAATACAATGCATCTATTCGTCATCAAGGGTTGTTACTTATTTATTTATTTTATTCATGAAAAAGTAAATAAAACCAATCAAAATGAGCACAGTTTAGTTTGGGCACAGAAAAGTTTAGACAGATAGATACAGCACGACGTCATCCCACCCTCCACTTTCTCACATCGGTCTTCTAGGCGCCGGGAGGGCTTCCATCCACATGTAGTAGAATACCCAATGGTTCGCACGCAGCGGTGTGCTGCGTCGTTTCTTATTCGCACTATTAGGGAATGAATGCTCTCCCTGCGTCTCTATTCCCGGAATCATATAACCTTGGTGTTTTCAAGGCAAGAGTGAATAGGCATGTTCTGGGTAAGCGTGTACCACCTTCGACCTCGTCGTCACTTAACATCAGGTGAGACTGAGGTCAAACGCAAACCCATTATAGATAAAAAAAAAAAACAATCTATTTATAGCATTATAATATTTATAATACTAACGGCTTGTTTCACAATCGACGAGTAAATTAATTTGCCATTTAAAGTTTGCTCTCTCCTTGTCTATTTACAAGTGTAAGAAAGAGAAAAGGCTAAGTTTACCTGTCAAATATGCTTTACCTGTCGATTGAGAAACAGGCGGTAAAAGTTATTCGATATTTTCTAAGTTATGCAAATGCATGTACTATCTTATTATAGTTTACTATTAAATTAAAATGAAGAGTGAAGAATACGTGGAACAAATACTGGGCTATGAAGGAAATTTTCAAAGGTCCCATACCCACAAGACTGAAAACGAAAGCCATGAACATCTGCCTAACGCCGGTTCTTACCTATGCATGTCAGACTTGGTCTCTCAAAAAATCACTCTTAAATAAAATAAGAAGCTGTCATAGAAGATAGAGTAAAATGTTCACTAATAAGGAAAAAAACAAAGGCGAGAGATGCGGTCAAACAAGCCCTGACACTGAAATGGAAATGGTCAGGACATATTCAGAGATCTAAGGATGAAAGATGGTCACAAATAATCACAAATTGGTATCCAATAGATAAAAAACGAAGAAAAGGTAGACCACTTAAAAGATGGAGTGACGACATCGTACAAATAGCCGGAAACTTATGGACCAGACAGGCAAGGGATAGAGCTACCTGGAACGGTTTGGAGGAGGCTTTTACCGCAAAAGGCGGCTCTTACATCTAACAATACTAATCTAATACTTAAGTACAAAACTAACATTACTAAAACAAAAAAAACAATATCTAAGTACACAATACATAAAAACTATGTGTAAGGGATAAAATAAAGCTAATAAATAAATAATAATAAATTAAATTAAAATAATACAAGAAACCATAAAAAAAACATGGTTGAAGTCGTCAAAGTAATTTGTACTTAACTGACAGGAAATTCAACCTTATAGTTGTAGAATGTCTGATTGACGTTTGAACTAAGGTGGATCACAAATTTAAGTCTTACCCCCTTACTTATAAACGTGGAGTAAGCTTGGAATAGTTTATGCCATGCTTTGTCACTTTCTATCAGATGCAAATGTCACATTTACAAATAAGGACAAAGCATGTCATAAACTATTCCAAGCTTATTCCACCTTTATAAGTAAGAGGGTTAGACTATTTATTACGTATGACCTTATTCATTCGACACTCATATTGACGAAGCTCTCCAAAGAATTATATATAAAACAACAATGTCATTAAAAACTGTTTAAAATTATATTCTATGTTGTAGTAATAAGGGAGGGTTGCCGAATTTTTGATAATAATTGCGTTTCCTATTAATTAACGTAATAATGAAATTCGGAGGTAAAATTAAGTTCTCATTTACAGCAAAATTTATAGCGGCGCTGAAATATAAATCAAATTAAAAAAAACAAGGTACGTATTGGTTCATGATATTGTTTTACATTTATAACACCTAGTTGGTTACTAAGTTCTGTTACTAAGGTTGATGCAAATAAAACTAACTTATGTTTATTTTTTAATTTCAATATGTATAAAAATTAAAAGCTTAATTAATATACATTTTGAAAAACAATTAATCGTTTTTCGTAGTTTCCGCAATTCCCGATACGATCTTTTAACATTCACAGCCGGCATCGATGAAATTACGCATGACCTTTCTGTAAATTTCATTTTTTGAAATCGCTTAAAAGTTAGTCTTTGTTTACCAAAGAACTTTTTTTGTATAATATTATAAAAAATCCTATCTCTGTATATGTTTAGAGACCAAAATTATATTTCTCAACATGACTTAATTCCAACTTATGAAGCAAGAGATTTGGTGTGTTTTCGTATTTCTGCAAAATCATGTGAAATCTTAAAGTCGATTTAATGAGTCATCAAGATTGACCGGTGTCCAAGCGGATCTTTAGTTGCTTTGAATACATTCGTATCAGAATTTAAAGCTAGAAGTCTGTTCAATATGTCACGCAAATTTGAACTCTCTACAGGAACTCTTACAAAAGTTGGGGCCGTTATCAGTATCATCGTCGTGCGTGATTTTAATTATGATTTTATCGTCCGAAATGGGAATACTTCAAGCTCGTACATCAAATAATTGCAATAGTTTAGAATACATTATTTTTATTTTATTCTATATAAATCAAAGTTTTGATTAATATACAGGTTTATGCAAAACTGCTTTAATTTTTTTTTTTATTGTAATTTATCTCAGTAACAGAACTTAGTAACCGACTAGGTATATGGACGGTTTTCTGTGATGAAGATATAATTTTAATTTTTAGGGTTATACGTACATCAAAAGAAAAAAACTAAACCCTTCTAGGATCACTTTCTTGTACGACCGTCCGTCTGTCTGTCCGTAGAGACCCTTTATTTCAAGTTGAAATTGAAACCATAAATATATTCTTAAATATACAGTCCCTTGAAGCTGAAAAAAAATTAAACAACTAAGTTAACCTAAAAAAAAGACGGCCGTTTATACTGCATAGATAGTATTTTTCGTAATCGTGTTATAATAGAGAGCTTTTTAGTCGAGTACCGTGTT
Source organism: Acleris emargana (assembly GCA_927399475.2). NCBI lineage: Eukaryota > Metazoa > Arthropoda > Insecta > Lepidoptera > Tortricidae > Acleris > Acleris emargana. Next base: position 3,878,432 of record OV656846.1, read on the forward strand.
TAGGCCACGAAGCTTGCTGAGTGGCCTAAGTAAGGTACGAGATTAAAAAGCTTAATTATGACACTATTGTGAACAATACTTTTTGTACGAGTTCATTAAAATTAATAATGTAAGTCATTAATACGAGTATATAAGAAAACTAAAAGTAGATTTTTGACAGATGATGCAACGCTGCTACGTTCCGAAACGCCACAGATTGGCAATTTTGTATCGGATCGAGGCTCCTTAAACAAGGACACATATGGAAATCCGAAGATCTATTTTCAAAATTTTTTCGGTTGTCTAGAGCGTATCGAAATAGTTATTTCGGTTGTTTCTGAAGTAACAACGATGAAAAGAGTGACGTTGCAGTATTCTCTATGAAATCTTTATGAATGATGATTTTTATTTCCACAGAGAAAACGTAAACTTCTTGGCTTTTAAAAGAAAAGTTATCACACCACCGTTTTTTTTTAATGTCCTGGATACAGCAGCAAGTTTAAGTAGATTTTTGACAGATGACGCGATGCTGCTACGTTCCAAAACGCCATACAATATTGGCAAATTTTGTACCGCATCGAGTCTCCTTAAACAAGGGCACATATTATTTAAATACGAAGTTCTATTTTAAATTTTTTTTCGGTTGTCTAGAGCGTATCGAAATAGTTATTTCGGTTGTTTCGGAAGTAACATAGACTATTCAACGATGAAAAGAGTGACGTTACAGTATTCTCTATGAAATCGTAATACAAACATTTTAATCGACGAGTACAAAAACGTATATTTCGACACTCTGAAGGGAATCAAAATTTATAGAGTATTTGTCGTTGACCAAGAACTATGAAGTTTGGTAAGTAATACCATCTTATACTACAAGTATAGGAAAAAATCTGAAAACAACATTTTTAATTATATCACAAAAAACAGGGTCTAAATGCAAAGAAAGGCGGTTCAAATTTCGGTAAAAGCTCGGAAAAAACTGTGAGACTCGATTCCTGGACTATTTATAATATGTACCTACTTTGTACGGGACTGCCTAATTGTGCACAGTTTGGTTACAGAATTATCAACAAGTTTTAAAAGTTGTTGGTAATTCTTTAGCTCTGCCTACCCCACTTTGGGAATGAAGGCGTGAGTTTATTTAAGTATGTATGTTTTATAAAAGAAAATAAGAACAAATCGTCGCTAGAAATCAATAATGATGTAACCCTCAAAAACCAAACTTTATACTAGAGCCAAATTACAAACGCAAAAAAAATTCAAAAATCATAACTTCTAAACGGCAGGAGGCTTTTCGGTCCCATTTTGCAAATATTATTAAAATAAATAGTTTTGTTAAACTGAATACTCAAATTTGATATAAAATGGGTAAAGGGTGATTTTTGCGGGTTACAGCATTTTTTTTCTTTTTTTTTCCCCGGAAGAATGCTGTAACCCATAAGGAAAATGTATGAGGGTGTAATTTAAAAACCAAACGAAAGGGCGTTTTAAATTGCTGTAACGAAATAACTGCCACTACAACAATTTTGGTCCGAAATTACTTACTGATTTAAATTTTTTAGACCAAATTAGTTAGGAAAGCAAAAACGCTGTACAATGTTCCAGAGATTAAGTTTCTTACCTTGTATTGCTGTTAGTCTCATTTCGACAAAAAATACCGTAATTTAAGCGGGTTACTACATTTATTTGTTCTCCTATAATCTTAATATCACAAATAACTAATGCTGTAAAGTTTTTATTTTTCATCGTAGAAACACGAGACATCGACCATTCGACGCAGAAAAAATTATGAAGTAAAAATATGTAAAAAAACGATTTTGGTAGGAGGTGTGGGTTACAGCATTATTGCTTTCCAGCGACGAAATGTACAAAAATACGCTCAGCCATATTAAATAGTAGAGGACGCCTGCGATTTCGTATTAGTACTTTATTACTTACCGTAAAGTGTCTAAAATAAATTATTTAAAATCTGTCGAAACCGCATTAAATCCGTCGTAAAATTTGAAAGTTCTTAACGTTCAAACAGACGGACAGACGGCGAGAAGTGACTTTGTTTTAATACTATGTAAAGATTACTTGTTAATCCCTTACAAACACCGGATTGACGGGGGCAAAAATGTACCTGTGCTAGTGATTCATTAAATCGACACATGCAAGGAAAAACATTGTATCTCAATTTACTGTGACTTCTAATTTCAAACGTATTTGAGCATGAATAAAATTGTATCTCAAGCTAACATAACATAGTTTATCGACATCGATAAAAACATTTTTTAATCATCCATCATTGTCATAAGTAATGGCCAAGTTTGAATGCCTTTTAATTATGTGCAAACCTCGTTTATTCATACTTATCGCAACTTTAAACAACTGGTTGTTTGACAACCATTGAAATTACGTTGATTAAACCATTCATTCACTACAGCAATATTCTTTAGCATTTCGACGATTTGAGAACCTTTTTGTTTTTTAAGTCGGTTAAAAATGCCTCGAAAGAAAAACATATTGTTTATCTTAATGGAACGCTGATCATTCAGATATTGAAGATAAAGGTACGACTTACTTTTGCAAGAAATGTAAGATCCATACGTCACGACAAAAGTGGTCGATAAACTTTGTCGATATTTAATGAATCACTAGCACTGGTACATTTTTGCCCCCGTCAATCCGGTGTTTGCTTATTACATTATTTTAATGAATTTTAACACAAATTAACGCAAAAATCCGCACTTTGAGCAGACCTTCTCAGGTAGTGTCCTTCTGGAAAACCATTTAAGTCATCGTCTCCTTCTAAGGTATTCGACAACAGTAGCGAATTGTCCGGGTAAAAATCATTTCATCAAAGGGACCCAAGATAACAAATTTGACGTATAAGTCCCAATGCCTAAATGATTGATTGTTCTCAATTATGTATGTACATTATTGCCCCCCATAGTACTCCAGCGTCTCCAGCTTAGTCTGAAACTTAGTAAATTTGTGTGAGATGGTCTCCTGATATTTAGTTATTGGATTTTATTGATTATGAGTTTTTCATTACTCACTCAAATGACACGCCATACTGGTCGCATTTTTAGCACAGCCCAGTCACGTAAGAGACACACCTCGCAAAAATATCATTCATTGTAAAGATCAAAGTTGGTTCTATTTTTTTATGGCATAGAGAAGGCAAACGAGCACACAGGCCACCTGATGGTAAGTTGAAACTGTGGCCCATAGACATTCGCATTCACAAAACTGCAATTATATAACTGCAAATGCACTGCTAACCCTGAGGACTAGGGTGGGATGCCTCTATGCTAGTCATTTCACCGGCTGTGTTATCCCCAAACCGGAACACAGTAATGCGAACACTGCTGTTTTGTACATTCATTTCGTCGATTTTAAGTATTCAATTTCATAGAATCGCTCAAAATATAGGTAAAACCGATCCATGTTCTATTTAAAGTTAGTAAACACTTGCAATTTTGCGTTAAACCGCCTGGTTTGGAAACCGTCCAACGCTAAAATGTGTCCGACTGATTTTCTAACACCGGTAATATAATATAACGTACTAGAATAACCTGGCACCTCAGCAATCTAGGTTATACAGATAGATTGTAGTATTTTAATAGTAAGTATGGTTAACGTTACATTGGTACGGAGGCCTCAATCTTTCAAGCGGAAATCGCCATTAACAAATGTGCGGAGATCAACCTTGAGAAGAACCGTAGACACCAGCACATTTACATCAACTCGGACAGACAAGCTGCCCTTTTGGCACTAGACGCATTGGAAATAAATTCCAAACTAGTCCAAAACTGCGAAGACAACCTAAATGCCCTAGGCGACTCCAACAAATTTATACTTAGATGAGTACCAGGGCACTCCAGCATTGATGGAAACGAAATAGCAGACGAGCTGGCTAGGCTGACAACTCCCTGGTCGGCCCGGAGCCGTTCTGTGGCATCACAAAACGAAAAGCGTATTCATTCCCTGCTAAGCGACTTATATAAATCCAGAGCGACCGAGCTCTGGTAGTCCACAAAAAGACAAAATCACTCGAAATCACTAATTAAAGGGTTCAGAAGCAAGCTCTCCAAAGAGATTCTACAACTCAAAAGAGAAAAGTTTTGCGCAGTGACTAGGATCCTAACTGGCCACTGCAAACTGAACAGACATCTGTTTCTAATGGGTATGAAACAAGACGCGACAGGCAGGTTCTGTCAGGAGACAAAGGAGACAGCAATGCACATCCTCTGTTGCTGCGGACCACTAATGCGCAACAGAAGTATCTACCTAGGGCGACATATAATGGATCCACAAGAGATACAACTCCTCACTGCCCAAAGCATCTAGAAATTCCTGGACGCAACGGGCCTTTGCAGTGAGCTCTGAACAAAGGGCTGCCACAAAAGATCAGCAATGGTCGAAGTGGCTCACAAGGCCCATCTCAACCCCCCTCAATAATAATAACGTATATTATGTACTCGTAGGTAACTCAAGCAACTTTTTGAATTCCAACAAAAGGTAAGGTGTTTTAAATGTAACGTGTGTACCTATCTGTGAATTTGTTTATGTGTGTTTGTGTGTCTGTGTATCTGTGTGTCTGTCTGTGAGACCAATAGCTCCTACACGGATTGACCGACGTAAATGCGGGTTTTTTGTTTATATTGCCACGTTGTCGCTGATCAGATATCAAGGTCTGAAATCACAAAATTATAGATAATATTTCAAGTCAAGAGTGAAAGTTGTAGGTACCGCAATGTGACAAGGAAATAATGGTTTGAATTCGAATTTGCAAGGTAGTGTTTAAACCTCTATCCTACTAATATTAAGTATGGATGGATGGATGGATGGATGTTTGTTACTCTTACATACTGCAACGGCTGACGGATTTTGATGAAATTTGAATGGAGATAGCTTATAGCCTAGATAAACACATAGGCTACATTTCATCATGGAAAATTTTAAAGTTCCCGAGGGAATAACGATATTTGAAATGTACGCGGACGAAGTCGTGGGCAGAAGCTAGTAACTTATAAACTAAGTAACACATCACAGTTTAAAGAGGTTTTTCTTTTACTTGTATTTACGTCAAGTTCTTGAATACCCTGCACCCGACTCTATATAATACGTAAATTATGCTATAGAATACTGCTATCCCCATCTGTTTGATAGCCATATGGCACCAAAACCGCAATGAAACTCGCTCGAATGAATTGTAGGGTCTTCGGAATGAATATGAAACGCCCGCTAGATAAAAACTCGGGTCGCATTTTGTTTTATTCCTAGCCAGAACTCGTCAATGTCTCAGTGGGCAGAGTTAAAACAGTACGAGCACCTGTTGTACAATAGTGATCGAATATAGCAATGGAAAAATCTTTGCTGGGACCTTATTCTATATGGGTTAAAGGACTTCTGACATGTTATCGTGTTGTCATTGATAGCTCTCATTTTTTTAACGATATCGATTGTCGAATTAAAAACGATAGCAATTCGTGTACGTAAAGAACAGTTAGAAAATGTACGAATTAAAAGTGTTACAGGGTGTCTTGTAAATTGTACCTAGGTTTCTTTGTGGTTTTGCTTTGTACCTTTTTTAGAAAAGCAAGCTTAAGGCTGATACAGGAGTAGAAAGAATATTTAAAAGCTATTACTTAAGTTAGGAAACATGTGAATGAACGAGACAACTACATGCATGCCTGCTTGGATGAAATGGCAGGCAATTTTTTCTCTATCTCTCTCGTAATATTTAGGACATGTTTTCCTGCTAAACTACGCATGATATTTAATTTAATATTTAGCTTTATATAATGCCAGACTAAGTGGTATCATTGTAGTATGAAATATGGTTAAAACATTACTGACTGCTGAGTTTATTGCGGCGTTTCTTCTCAGCAGTGGTCTCCTCTTGGGAAGCACTGGTAGTTGGCTGGTGGTTGGTGCGGCCTACTTACTGGATAAAATTATTTTATCTTTTTATCTCAACTTTTTTTACAAATGTATTCACAGTATGCCAGTCATTCGCGCATGCCAGTATCCAACAAGCTGCTACTGTTTTACAGGTAGGTATGTGTAATCCCGCCTTAATAAATAACAAACATTACTGCATACCATCTGTGTACTATGATAGCAAATTGAACGTCACCACGTGAGGGGAATAACGGGTACTCTGTATGCCCTCCTTCCCGAATTGACTCGAAATAAAAATTATTTTAGAACATATTCGTAAAGGCAATTGGAGGGGTTATTATGACCTAGCTATGTAGTTCATTTTACGGCGAGCGTATAGGACAGAACTATTGCAGTTATATAGCTCTGTCCTTTTCTGTCATAGTAAACTGAACTAATAACTAGAGATGTAGTGCATAATTGTTTTCCTTCGTATTTTCACGGAAACGTACGAACGTGTCTTGCTATTTCAGTCGGTCACAGTACAAAAGTACTGAGGGTGACTGAAGAAGCATGACAGATACGAACGTGTCTTGCTATTTCAGTCGGTCACAGTACAAAAGTACTGAGGGTGACTGAAGAAGCATGACAGATACGAACGTGTCTTGCTATTTCAGTCGGTCACAGTACAAAAGTACTGAGGGTGACTGAAGAAGCATGACAGATACGAACGTGTCTTGCTATTTCAGTCGGTCACAGTACAAAAGTACTGAGGGTGACTGAAGAAGCATGACAGATACGAACGTGTCTTGCTATTTCAGTCGGTCACAGTACAAAAGTACTGAGGGTGACTGAAGAAGCATGACAGATACGAACGTTTCCGGCAAAATACGAAGGAAAACAATTATGCACTACATCTGTACGGCATCATAACCCCCCTGGTCTCTTGTGGAGTTGTTTATCTGAATAAATGTTATGAATGAGAAATAGCGATGGCAGAGATTCAAGCTTTTTAGAGATAATGCTGAATTTTTTCAACTGAAGTGAGGTCTTAGTTATAGAATTAAGAAATATAATCGGTGCAGATATCCGTACATTTGTGATACTATAGTGATAGTGATATTATTGCAGTCATAAAGAATTAACTTTTTTATGAATTCCTACATAAAAAACAAATAAGATTTTTTTATAAGATTCTTCTGGTGTTGCGGGTGTTTATGGGTCGCGATGATCACTTACCATCAGGTGGCTCGCTTGCTCGTCTGCCCCCTTTTTCAAATAAAAAAATAAAAAAATATATATTTTAAGCAAACTATTTATTGCGCGTTTATGCATAAGAGTTAGTTTATGTAACTCTACACATATTGTTTTAAACTAACACGATTAATACTTCAAGAGTTTAAAACGGGACTCAATCGCGTAATAAAAAGCATTTTCCCCGACGTTTCGACTATACCACAACACCGAGGAGTGGTGGAGATCGCTGTTGTAATACAGTTGAAACGTCGAGTTTTTTTTCAATTCCCTTTTTGTAGAATGAACACTCAACATTCAAACAATCCTACTAGTCCTATTTTAGATATATACATATTATATTATAGTATTAATGCGAAAGTTTGAAAGTTCTGAAATCACAAAGTAATAGCTAATATTTCAAGTTAAGAGTCAAAGTTTTAGGTTTTTGAATTTGTATTTGAAAGGCAGTGTTTAAACCTCAATAACTTATAAACTAAGTAACATATCACCAGTGATCGTACTTTTTCCAGCATTTTTGGTGCAGTGCTAGGGTTGTCAGTAGCGCCCAATATTGAATTGTTTGAACCAAGAATCAAATAAAATAAAAATAAAAATAAAATAGCGTATTAAACAAATCGGATATACAGAAAATATTCTCAGAACATGTTAGGCCTAAAGAAGGGTTAATTTACTACGAGTATATGAGAAAATGTAACACATACATACATATATACATACCTTCACGCCTGTAATCCCAGAGTGGGGTAGGCAGACCTACAGAATTACCTACAACTTTAAAAACTTGTTGCTAATTCTGTAACCACATTCTGCACAAATAGGCTAAGATGTTTACCAGCGACACATATGTAACACAGTCGCAATTCATCCTTATCTCAGGTTATATAGTTCATATTTATGATTAGGAATTGATATACTATATATTAGCATAGACAGTATAATGCGTAGGTAATGGCAGTGCATAAATATAGAAGACATTTTGTTTCTTCGCTGACGTCCCGTCAAGTGCTAAATTATAATAAATGATTAAGTAAAAAAAATGTAATTCATTTCCAATGATAACATAATATTACATAATTTTAAACGTCAATCATATTATACACGTCGCAACCCTAGGTCGCTGTCGTGTGTCATTTGACGTCATCGCACCAAGAATGCTGGAAAAAGTACGATCACTGCATATCACAGTTTAAAGAGTTTTTTTTTGTACCGTAGTATTTACGTCAAGTTCTGGAATACCCTGCACCTTACCCTATATATACATAAATTATGCCATAGAATACGGTTATCCCCCATATGTTGTTTGTGTGCGATAGTTTGTGTGTGTATGTGTAAGTTTGTGACTCCTTCACTCTGCAACGGCGGGACCGATTTGGATGAAATCTGGAATGGAGGTAGCTTATACACTGGATTAACACGTAGTCTAAAAGTTCCCGAGGGAATAACAATAATCAAAATCTACGCGAACGAAGTCGTGTGCAGAAGCAGAAGGTAATATTCAAATAACAATTAACGTAACCCTTTTAATACCTGTAAAAACGGTTCGAATCGATCTAAAAGCCTTACGTTGAATGCGGGGTGAAATTGAAAGTTTTACCTACAGCATGTTCCCTTAACTCACCAATGTCCCCGGGGCATATAACTCAACCCCCCCCCCCCTCGCTTGGGAGCATTAACCACGAGATCATCGATATATTATTATGTTAAATGAGAGTCCTATAAATGCATGGCATGAATTTAACTTTAGTTTGACGACGCGTTAGCTAAGTCTGGGATGTTTTTATGTATTTAAGTATTTATTTCTGTATGAAAGTATTTATGTCGTTGTCATTTAAAGTTGTCTTTGTCCTTGTCTATTAAGTGTAAGAGAAAGGGTTAAATTTATCTGCCTTTTTAAATTGAAAATTCGTATCCAAAAAAGTTCGAGGTTATGTGTCAAACAGTACTAATTTGTTGACATCTTTGCTTCTATTGACTGCGTCTTTAGATGCTAGCCAATAACTTTGAGTCATGTCAAATATATTGGAACGCATCGTAGCGTTCAATAGCGTCGCTATTTTAAAACCTATGCAAATGGCTCCCCAGTTACACTTTTGACGTGCGTTCTATTTTATATTCAGCAGTAGAATTGCGACATAAAAATGGCGGGCTTCAATCAAATGTACTATCAGCCCAATGGAACCCGTAGAACTATGTCACAGTGACGCTACGATTTAAGTCGTAAGATGTGTCAAACAAATTGTTTTATAATGTCACTGTGACACCGTTCTATGGTGGGTCAGGGTTCCATTGGCTGATAGTATGTGAGTGTAGCATAACTTGCGATGACAAACGGAGATAAACGTAGGTAATAATGATGCTCATACAAATTTGCCGACGCGTACCCTGCCTCCGAAACTAGCGGTGCCACGGGTTAGAATCCCGTTAAGGGCAGATATTTGTGTCATACATACATACATAAACTCACCCCTTCATTCCCAGGGTAGGCAGAGCTACAGAATTACCAAGCACTCTTAAATAAGTTGTTGATAATTCTGTAACCACGTTTTGCACAATCAGGCTAAGATGTTTACCAGTGTATTAGTGACAGGTTGCAAGCCCATCGCCTAAGAGTACTAGAAGCCTTTATTATTCCCTTAGTCGCCTCTTACGACATCCACGAGAAGACATGGAGTGGCACTATTCTAACCCGGTGACCACACAGGATATTTGTGTCAATAGCACGAATATTTTGTTCCTTAGTCTTGGGGATGTTTTCTTTACGTAGTGTTTGTTAGTATAAAATAACCGGCCAAGTGCGAGTCGGACGCGCGCACGAAGTGTTCCCAACCATTATCTATACAACATAAGCAAATAACGGCAACAAATCACGTTTGTTACATGGGAGCCCCGCTTAAATATTTATTTTATTCTGTTGTCAGTATTTGTTGTTATAGCGGCATAAGAAATACATCTTTTGTGAAAATTTCTACTGTCTAGCTATCACGGTTCGTGAGATATAGCCTGGTGACAGACAGAGAGACGGACAGGCGGACAGTGGAGTCTTAGTAATAGGGTCCCGTTTTAACCCTTTGGGTACGGAACCCTAAATAGAGCTACTCGGACAAGAGGCCCTTCAATTCTCACATTCACTTCGATTCATTCGGAGAAATACTGGAAAATGGCCGAATCTTAAGTACCCGAAACCGAAGTGCGTGCATGACTCGATGTCTGAATGTGGAAGAAGCGAAAGAAATTTCTCAAAATCGTAGCAAGTGGAAAGAAGTGGTCTCTGCTTACCCCTCTGGGAAACAGGCGTGATTTAATGTATGTATGTACTTCGATAGATTGGCACGGTACTTCACTCCGTTCAATGTTCCACTTCATTGCTTATGTCTCACCAAGGGAAAACTAACGAAATAGATAAAAGTGGCGAATCGAGTTTGAGTACCTCCGGGAGATAGTAAGACAAACTATATACGAGCGTTATCTCACCTCATTTGAGGTAGGACATAGTCTACCCTACTATGCCAATAAGCATTATCTCAGGTTCTGTTGCCAAAGTAGATTCAATCCTTTGGTTTTTATTTCTACAGCTTTTTTTGTGACGCTGCTATCTGCGGTAGCAGTACACTTTAGGGCCTTGTCACTTTGACGTCATGTTTGAACTGGGCGCCTGTCGTATCGCATAACGTTTTTTGTCCGTAAAATGTTTGGCCGAGAATGTTTGGCATACTGTTGAATGGCATACTACTCGTTTGTCCTAATAATTTTTGCGCATACTCATTTAACGTCCTAAAGCAAGTTTGCCCTAATATTGATAACTCTAAAGTCTAATTACCTAAAGCATAATATTCCTAACATGAATTGTCCTAATAATTATTTTGCCTATTATTAAACTGGCTACAATTACAGCACCTAAACTAAACTATGGTAGGCGTGAAGTCAGAATCGTTACGTATTCTACCTTCAGGCTGGTCAGATTTCGGTTAGGTTAGGCACGACGACGAGCGAAGCGAGGAGGAGTGTTAGGTAGAACTGTGACCCTAACGAGCGAGCGAAACGCCAGAACCAACAAGTTTGACAAGGTTAGGTTTGTAAATAAAACATTTTTTTATATATATTCACATTACAATTATGCACATCAATCATTCGACAGTTGAATCTTAGCCACATCAAACGATAGGACAAATAATATTTAGGACAAACGATAATAGGAGCAACAATTTCGGACCATTAAAAAATATGCGGAACAAAGTGTATGCCACACGTTATTAGGACAAAAGACGTTATGCGACACAACGATGGGACTAATAATTGTATGCCATTCGATATAGACCCGTTTGAACTGCTACACTAATGTATAAAATGCGTTAAAGCGACAAAGTACAAGAGTGTGAAGCTACTTATAAAGCTACCATCCCGTTTAATCGTTTAATTTATGTTATTTTAACCCCAAAATCGAATGTTTCATATAACTTCAAGGACCCAAGTAGTATAATAGGATTCAGAGGTAACTTTACAGAATAAAATGGTTTTACAATTAAAGACTTGAGCCCTTGTAAACATGCCCATGTTTCGTGTGTCTAATATTTATTTTAGCTACCCTAACTAGTCGTTTGCGCACAATAACATTTTGTACTAGTTTCCAACCCCCGCAGGTAAATGTGACGTCACTTAGAACGAGATCTAATTGTTTTCTGATGTAACTTTATGTAACTTAGTTTATATTTTTTGATTGACGTGTACGTTATTATTGCTGCTCTAAACAGTTTTTATAGTTCGATGTATTTCTTGGCCATCTACCTATAGATAACTAATATCTTAATATTTTGCATTAAATTTCGTTGCGTGGTTTAGAAGGAGTTAACAGATATACAGATAGAAAGACAGACGTTGTACTTTGTATTGATCCGTTGATTTATACTAAGTAAAAAAGAAAAAAAAAACCACTCCAAGATTACACAAGTTATCCACTTGCATCGTACTCAGGGGTCAGTAACCCTACAAAAATCTTTTCATTGACCGGGGTGTTTCCTTCATTATAATCAGCATCTACATTTCCTACGCTATACAGAGTTTGCACACATAATAGTACATTACTACAGACGCCGGGAAGTAGGTGGTTGCAGGCCGAGTTCATATAGACGGCCGAGCGAAGCGAGGTCGGATAGTTACGAGGCTGGCAACCCCTTTTCACGGCGAGGTATGTATAGTGCTTTTCTCAAACATATGCATTGAAATAAAAAAAAAACATAACTCAAAAAACATTTGTGTAATAGGCATTAACGTGGATATTTTTGGTCCGATCCACACAGATACAAAAAAAAACGATTTTCAGCTATTCAGCCTGTTCATAAAACCAGCTGTCATGGCCATATTAAAATTAAAAAAAAAATACTTCCCGGCCTAGGCCTTCAATTTTGTATGAAATTCCTTTACAGTTCTCTCGAGTTGTTCCGTCGGGAATGTGGCACTTTGAAGCCTAAAATAACTAACATAACGCCGACATTACATAGCATGTTTGAGAAAATGTCATTTTATTTGAACTTAATATCGACTTTGATATGTTATGGTATTGTAAACGTTTTGATAGCTCTTATTTACATGACAGTAATGGCGACTGACGTCAAAACCAAACCATAACAGGTCAAAGACGATATAGAGAATAGAGGCTCAGTTACTTTGTAACAAACATATAAATTTATTAAACGTGTTTCTAAAAAAACATCTATCTAAAGTAACATATATAATATTATAATAACATTATACAGACATGAATTCCCGTGGATGTCGTAAGAGTTGACTAAGGGAATAATGGCTTGAAGTCCTATTAGGCGATGGGCTTGCAACCTGTCACTAATACTCTGATCAACATCTTAGCCTAATTGTGAAAAATGTGGTTACAGAATTAACAACAAGTTTTTAGAGTGGTTGGTAATTCTGTAGCTCTGCCTACCCCACTGTAGGAATGAAGGCATGAGTTTATGTATGTATACAGAACAATATAGATCGGAATATGCGACTCAAACACCGACCGTCTTTCTCGATACCGAACAGACTGCTCGTGCTCTATTATGCATTGATTGTTTAGATGAGCATTGTTACCTAGTCACTAGATCTTGCACTATCGGCTGGATATCATTACGTGTCCCGTCGGCTGTTAAAGGCTAGCCATGTGGCATTCGTAGCTATTAGAATAGCTGTTAAACAAGTTGGTTGAAAAAAAATCATTTGCAATCAAAAATAACCTTTCCTATGAATCTAGAAATTGGACAGTTCTCAAAGGAAAAGTGATAAATGACTTCCAGGCAGACATAGTCGCAATTAATAAAAAAAAGCGAGCGAAATTATAAGAAAGTACAGGGCCGGTATTCTAAGTGGTACAAACGATATCGTACTTTATCTGTTATGGTGTTGTTATGACGTCAGCCACCATTACTGTCAAGTAAATAAGAGCTATCAAAACGGTGACAGTACGATGACAGCTCAAACACGATATGGTTTTACCGTGTTGAATAGAGGCCCAGTGCAGTATACAGGGCGGCGCCTGCGGGTCGTGTAGCAACAAAGTTAACTAAATCTTACTATACCATTAGGAACTTATATTATTACTTTGTTTTATGTTAACATAAATATTAAAGGATTTTTTTTATTCAGGTTCATGGCCACCCTACATACTCAATTTCATACTCCTCTGATCCGTTTATTTTCAAAGGTTTTAACTTGGAAATGTGAGGTGACCATAATTTTCTATTAATTGGGGAAACATTATATTTTTTTATTAAAATACTTAACTGTAATTGTTTTAAAATCACTTAACTAATAAAACGTCAATCATTTAAAGAGTTGGGAAAAATCAGTTGTATCACGACTCCGCAGTCATAAAAACTATTCGAAAATGCAAATGCCCGTTTTCGTCGTGAGTGGTTTAGCTCATGCGACCTTGGTATTATTTAAAACTACCGCTATTAAATTCTTGAAATATTTCCGCTTTTATAAATCTTAAACCGCTGCATGCAAATCGCGAGCAGAATGCTAATACGCCGGATTCTAATGACTCTATTTTTCTCGGCATGGAAATTTCTTTAGAAATGTTTTTCATCGAGATTCGATTTCAGAGGGTATTATAGCTATTCACGGAGATCTCTAGAGATCTCGTTAGGATAAAGAGGATAGATAAATGTGATTTAAATGACGTTGCAATGGTGAAAACGGTGATTTCGTGGCAAGGTTATATAAATGTCGAACGTCATAATTTTATTGTCGCTAAAACGTAATGTTACCAGAATGTTAAAAATATAATATAGCGTGAAATGTCAACTATATACGCAAACACCCGATACCTACCTTATTATGGCACTAGCAGTTTTTTTAATATGTGTGGTGGAATTAAACCTTATGACGATAACACGCTGTAATAAGAACACGGTTTGACCTAATTTTCTAAACTAAACTAAACTTCTAGCTAATTAGGACGTGAAATTAAATTAAGTTGTTCCAGAGCATTTGTCTCCTACTAACGTGCCGTGACCAAGGCAATTAGACCACTCCCTGATGCTGGTCATAAAAATAGATGGGCTAACCCTACTAGCTTCAAACTAACGCGGAAATGCTAAATTAGAGTTTCTACGCATGCTGTATAAGTTATGTTATAAGGTTTTATGACACTGTCTGTGAGACTAGACAAGTTGCGTAAGGCTAATGTAAATGATTTTCAAAAACTAACAAAATGTATGGAATTGATGTAAGCGCTCGACGCGACCGTTTGATAGCTTACGTCAATCCTATACATTTTTGATAACGATAATGAACGACGAATGCATCTTGTCTAGAGCCTGTCTTCTATCAGTGATATTTATACAGGGTGTTACAAAAATACCCGTAAAGCCGAAAGGGGGTAAAATGGTGCCTTATACAACAATATACAAGTCCATTTACAATATTTCAGAGCCGTACTTTCACTGTATGACTTACCGCCAAAAAAAAATTAAACCATTATTTTTCAGTAAAATTAAAGAGTAAACTATGCAGAATGTTTATGTACATTTTTACCTAATTCGCGAAACATATTTCAAGTCGAGTTTTGGAAGATTTTAAACGTAGAAACCTAAACTAACACTTACTTTTTCGTAATGAACGTCAAATTTACAGGAACGCGCAACGAGTCAAAGTGAGCTCCGCCTTGCTCAATGCAGAACCTCCGATACAGTTCGCGAGCACGATTTAAATTGCTATCTTCATGGCCTACGCATAACATCATTAATCGTAATATTCTGTGTTAGAAAACATCGTCATTTTGAAAAAAAATATGGAAAAACACGGAACAATTGTAGAATATCCATAAGAAGATTTGAAATTGACAACATGTATTTTTTTCCGTCTTGACGTTTTTTGAAGCCAGTACTTTAAGCATAATGACATCATAGTATGGAACCTTTGTGGATGAAAAACAGAAAAACCATTAAAGTTCTCAATTATAAAAATTGGTAAGTAGGCCTCTCTGTTAAATAATCTATGCTAACTCCTGTTCCCTGACATGACAGCTTACTAAGGTTGACAATATTTTTGGCTTTGATGATTTATTATATTTTTCGGGGTATTTTGTAACACGTTGTATATTAGAGACAAACAAGTCGTAACGTGACGGGCTTATCAAAAGCCGTCCCTCGTTTTCAACATTAAAGAGAATAAATGCAGACAAACAAAGCAAATAGGTCTTTAATTGTATAATCTAATCTTTAATCTACGTAAAGTGATAGTGATACAGTGATATTGTAGTGACTAAAAGGGGCTTTAGTCCTAATTGTGTTTAGTCTATCTTAGTTTTATATCTTAATTATAATGGTGTACGTTACGGTGAATAAAGTATTTTGAATAAGTTTCTGCCGAAAAAGGATTTTTGGTAGAATCTTTTGATGGCGACAGATCTTTTTTTTCACTCGTCGAAAGAAACTAACGAACCCACATTCGGTAATGCCACCTTCCGACATCACCATCAGGGGGGTTATTATGACCTAGCCATGCAGTTCATTTTACAGCGAGAGTAAAGGACCGAGCTATAGCAGTTATATTGCTCCGTCCCTTTCTCTCAGCGTAACCTGAACTGCATAACTTTGTCATAATAACCCCCCCAGATCAGCTAATACTAGATACTTACAATAATAAAACATTGCCTTAGCTTTTACTTACTTATAGGTGGGGAATAAAACGTTCAGGAACAACTTAGCGCCTTTTTATAATAAGTAACTTTTCTATAGAAAGGAATCAAAAATATAAATAATTTTAAAACCTAAAAAAAATAAGACGCATTAACCCCTCTGCCGGAATGCCCCGCCCGACCTATTCCAAATTTCAGCTCATTACAATAACGGAAAGTGGCTCAAAATTGGCTAGCAAGATTCTGTAAGTAGGTCTACTTGCTGAATAACATATCTATTATATATTTCTTTATTGTGGTTTTGCTGGCACGGGTACTTTCGAAGAGAAAACCACTGCTGGGAGGATAAGCACAACAAGACACTCAACAGTCGATAAATCACTTACGACGGTAAAAATACTAGCCCAGCATTACATAAAACTAAAAATATATAATACATACATTAAATCACGCCTGTTTTCCAGAGGGGTAGGCAGAGATCACTATTTTCCACTTGCTACGATCCTGACCGATCTCTTTTTCTTCTTCCATATTCATACATCGAGTCATGCACGCACGTCGGTGTCGGGTAGTTAGGATTAGTGATGGGCGGCTTGTAAGTTTCAAAAGTGAAACTTTGACTTTAATTTCTGCAATATTCTGAAACTTTCAAAAGTGAATCTTTCACCTAAAATTTCATGCAATATTCTGAAAGTTACAAAAATGAAATCGATTAATTTCTATAAATTACTAAAGTTTTGTAATAACTTAAGTAACGAAAACTTTTCATGAAATTTAAATGAAATTTACATGTGTCAGAATCATTTCCATCTAATTATGTAACTTTCAGAAGCTGTAATTTTCGCAGTTAAGGAAAGTTTTGTAATGTTTCAGAAATCGCCCATCACTAGTTAGAATTCGGCCCTTTAATATAGAAAATTGTGTTGAAACTCAAAATTACAAAAATCGTCAACGATATGGTGATAGATAAAAGCGAGATGAGTTTACTAAAGTGGCCCCGATGCGCGTTATTTATCATACCTGCCATGGTTGTTGCACGTTATATACCTGTGATCGAGCCCCGGCGATATTGCATTATCCGCCAGGTTATTGACAATTTATTACCACGTGTCGCTTCGAGGTAGTGTCGACAGAAACGTCGCGCGTGAGTGGTTCACTAAA
This sequence comes from Acleris emargana, assembly GCA_927399475.2. Classification (NCBI taxonomy): domain Eukaryota; kingdom Metazoa; phylum Arthropoda; class Insecta; order Lepidoptera; family Tortricidae; genus Acleris; species Acleris emargana. Next base: position 3,895,836 of record OV656846.1, read on the forward strand.
GGGAATATGCATGTTTTTTTTTTACAGCTTCAATTGAAGCTGATTCATGTAACAAACAGATCACAAAAATCATTTTTTGAATAACTATAAAAATAACCAAGATATAAGCCAACAAAGATTTGTTCCTATCTCTTTCTAGAAAAACGGAATTTTACATGGAGTTTATATGGCCGCAGTGCACAATGACGTCACGGTGCACATCGGATCTCTCTGTCTAATTAGAAGTTTGAAATGCTTATAACTTCCGTATTTCTTGACCGATTTTAATTTTAATTTCCGTTTTGGTTATCTCTTTTACGGTATTTTCATATTTTGATGAGAAATGCGATTTTTAAAATCCATGCATATTCCCTATTCAGGACCTCTTTTCAGCACGGTAAAAATCATATTGTCCTTGACTTGATATGGTTTTTAATTAGGCCGCCATTATTGTCAAGTTAATACATACATACCTTCACGCCTGTAATCCCAGAGTGGACTAGGCAGAGCTACAGAATTACAACTTTAAAAAGTTGTTGATAATTCAGTTACCACAATTTGCATAAATAGGCAAAGATGTTTACCAGCATATTAGTGACAGGTTGCAAGCCCATCGCCTAACAGTACTACAAGCCTATATTCCCTTAGTTGCCTCTTAGGCTGCGACTCCACTGAGGCGGAGACGAGCGGAGCGGAGCGGAGCTGTGCCAATATTAACCAATAGAATCTAGACTATCGTACGCAAGGCGCGCTCGACGTGACCGCATGCGCCTTCTATTGGTTAATATTGGCACAGCTCCGCTCCGCTCCGCTCGTCTCCGCCTCAGTGGAGTCGCAGCCTTACGACATCCACGGGAAGACATGGAGTGGTACTATTCAAGTCAAGTAAGTAAGTAAGAGTCGAATGCTCTGTCCCTCGCACTCTATAACAATACTGTAAGGGACAGAGCATTCGACTTGTTCTCGTATGTATATGTACCCTAAAATTGAACTGAACTCTACCGTTACCATGAGTTGCAATTACCGTTATACCAGTGCAATCAAGCGTGGATCGAGTTAAAACCTAATTCCCGAACATTATCCGCAAAATTAAGTGAAGAGTCGGGCAATAAACGTCAGTAACCTTCCTTTTCATGCCTACCGCTGCCTGCACTATTGTTGCACGGCCCGCTCCATAAGGCTGTGCAGGTGCGAAAGTGATAGCATGATTCCGATGATTTATGACCCGACTCGGCACTAAATTTTGCCGATACTTTATAATCATTGAACATTCTCGTCTCTGATCTACTCGGGATTAACTTAATTGCTTTTGACATTCGTATTGTCGACGTTATGATAGCTCTTAGGGCCACTTGCACCAATAAAATACACTAGGTTAAGACACTAACTCGAGTTACAATGAGAGTTTTCTTATCAATCTGACGTTTACTCGAAATAGTGTCTCAGACCCAGTATTAAATTTTTGGTGCCGTCCCTTATTTACTTCATACATATGGCAGCCGAGTTAAAAATAACGATGGCAATAGGTCTGGAGACCAAGTATAGTAGAAGTGTAGTAGTGTAGTAGAGTAGCAGTAGTTCACTTTACGACGAGCGTAAAGGACAGAGCTATAGCAGGTATATAGCTGTGTCCCTTTCTGTCAGCGTATACTGAACTGCATAGCTATGTCATAACAACCCCCCCAGAGGCTGAGATTCTACACGGTTTACCTTATTGCTTTTGACGTGTTTCTGTATTGTCGTTTTGATGGCTCTTAATTACTTGGTAGTAATGGCGGCCGATTTAGAAACATTTTTTTTTTTTTTTTTTTTTTTTTTTTCATAAGAAGGCAAACGAGCACACAGGCCACCTGATGGTAAGTGGAAACTGTGACCCATAGACATTCGCATTCACAAGACCGCAATCCTAAGACTGCAAATGCGTTGCCAACCCTGAGGACTAAGATGGAATGCCTCTATGCTAGTCATTTCACCGGCTGTCTTATCCCCTAACCGGAACACAACAATGCGAACACTGCTGCTTTGCGGTAGGTTAATGGATAAGATGGTGGTACCAACCCGGACGGACCCTGCACAAGGTCCTCCCACAAGTAAAAAATACGATAACACGGCAAAAGCAACTCAAATGAAGATAAAACAAATAGCTATTTTTTGTTGTTTAAATTGAACAATTTAAAAGCTTTTAGTTGAAAATGCTTAATTAGTTGCCGTTTTGTGGTTTAAAAGCTACGCTTCAACTCAGCAATGAATGTTTTAGCGATTCAATAAAACGAAACAAAACAGGATTACTGACTAAACAAGCAAATAAATCTTATTATTTGACAGTACAGATATCATAAAATTGAATAAACGCTTTCGCTGAAAATAGAAACAAAACCGTGTATGTATTATGTTTTATTTAGTTATCGCTTTTTGAAAGTGCTTCTTGAGTAATCGCGATAAGAACTGTTATTTCTAAAAAGTAAAAAACGAACTTATATTTTTATCTTTAACGTTAACTAAGTGGTAATTAAAGTTAAAAAAAGTGACCTGGCATGTTTTTTTTTTGTATTTTTCAATTTTTTTATTAAGACAATAATTTTATGTACACTAGTTTCAATTTTGTTATACTCTGGCAACACATTAAATACATAATATCCATGACAACCATTTCAAATTGACGCCGTGTTCATCAAGCAACCAACCGTAATAATGTAACACAAACCAACGCCTGTTATGGCATACCTAATTATTCGCATAGCACATCAAACCGAGACATGTCCCAGATTTAGCTGGATTTATGGTCACTCTAATATTATGCGTCAGAGGAGAATAAACGCGATTTAGCCACGCGATGGGGTGAATGCCAACCTTTGGCATTAGGGTGGCCATGAACTTTATTATGCAAAATATACGCACCAAGTTTATTATGATAATAATATTATGTACAACAGCATGATTTTAGTTTTTTTTTTTAAATAGATAAAAATAGAAACGCGACAGTTAGAAATCCTCCTTTATTGTATTCTTTTGAAGTTGGTTATAAGCACCTTATATAGGTACTTAGAAGGCTGAACTGTCTTATATACACACATAAGTAGGTGCTATTTTTTCCTTTTCTCTCTCTATCTCTCTTAAGATTTTGGTGTGTTTTCCTGCGGAAAATATGCAGGTTATTTGTTTTTTTTTTCATTTACTTTATATAATACTAGACTAAGTAGTACCTAAAAAATGACTGACTGCTGAGTTTGTTGCGGCGTTTCTTCTCAGCAGTGGTCTGGTGCCCGTGCGGCCTACTTATTGAATAAATATCTTTATCTTCATCTGAAATGTGAGTGTACCGACTTATTAAGGTTTCCAAAAAAAAACCTCGTCCTGTGAGGTAAAAAATATCAGGGTTTCATAACGTCACTTAAAATATATGTACAAGAATACTAAAATGAGTAGTTAAACGAAAATATGATTAAGTATATTAATTACATGCTGTACAGTCGGGTACACGTACATACCTAACCATAATACACGCAGTCAAAGCGATTTTAAAACACGGGTGTAAAAAAAACACAGAAAAACAACTGCACAGTAAAAAAAAATGTCGGTTCGTTTCAAATATTTAAATACATACAAATATGCCGTCCGTTTCCGTCACGCGATCAATTTGTATTAAACTGATGGTGAAATATCAGCCTCACCTTTAAATAACGTATCTTTGTTGAAAGAGAAGTTCTAAAAACAACTGACACTCCATAACGATAAGGTTTAAATTCTACTAATGTATTGTATAGATAAGATCTTTAGAAATGTAGAAGGTAAAAGCGTTCATTGAAATTCCATGCACACGTCTTTAGAATGTTTGTGGGTAAATTTCTCAAACGCAAACGGTAAGGCTGCTATTCCACTAAAGCTGAGCGAAGCTGTGCGCAAGAAAAAAAACCGGACAAGAGCAATTCGAACTCGCGTACGAAGGGTTAAGTACCATTGTCTATAAAAAACACGTCTAATTGTTGTATGGGTTGTATTTGTTGATATAGCAGCGACAGAAATACATCATCTGTGAAAATTTCAACTGTCTAGCCATCACGGTCAGACGGACAGACGTTCAGACGGACAGACGGTCAGTGGAGTCTTAGTAATTTTATTGTGCTCTATGAAGCTAGGGAAAATAATTAAGTAGGTAACGTAAAATAGGGTTAAAAAAAAATGTAAATTGAAAAAAAAATGCTCCTTTGAATACTTATTTGGAGTAATTTAGGGTGAAGCTAGACGAGCGTAATTTTGTGAGTTGTGATTCGCGTAATTTCTGCTGCTAAAGTCCAGCTGATTTTGCGTCGCCGTGAGAACCAAGGAGTTGTATGGAACCGAATGTATCAGGTTTGGGGGAGGCATGTGTCCAGCAGTAGACGTCAATCGAATGACATGATTGAACGTAATAGATACTACGCGACTCACAACTGACAAAATTACGCTCCTGGCTTCACCCTTAAAAAGAAACTAAAGGAAAACTTTATTTATATTTTTGTCTATCACTTAGTTAATATATAATATTCTATTTCAATATAACAACGATGAAAAAACAGCATTAAAGTTTAAACTGTAATCATTTTTACTAAACATATTGATTGATAAAGAGAGTTTGAATGTCAATACATGTCGCTCATTAAATACAAAATGGACACATTCCAAAATATTTATCTGTTGCATTTAAAATCTTATACGAATAGCTTCTAATTTTAAAATGCGACACGGACTGATTTTGGAATGTGTCCGTTTTGTATTAAATGAGCGAGTGTTAAGAGTGTTTAACAAACAGTAAATACATACATACATACATACCTTCACGCCTTCATTCCCAGAGTGGGGTAGGCAGAGCTACAGAATTACCAACAACTCTAAAAACTTGTAATAAGATATAAAATAAAATAAATATGATAACAATTATTACCTACGTATCATTAGCCAATAAATCACATTTATAGCTCTTGAGGCTTTAACGAAATAGAATTGCCGAACCGCACAATTGTATGACTCTTGAGTTTCTTAACAATGTCGGACACTCTTGGGAGTCGTAACGAAATAAGGACAAAATGAGGGTAGGACGATGTTTTACAACTGAGAACAATGCTTATTATGTAACAAGTCATAAACTGAAAAATACTACAATTTATTCTTAAGACTACACTTATTTAAATTTAAACAAAACTAAGCTACTCAAATATTAAATATGTAAATAATAATCACCACTATAAAAAGAGCACCCCCTCTAGCAGGTCCGCTCGCGGCATGGTCCCTATGACACTGGCTGCATTACCTCTCTGGATAGCTAGCCCAATCCTTTGGGGCAGGTAAGCACCAGCTTTAGGATCTCCGGAGGTGTCTATGAGCCGGGATGACAGAGCCTTAATAAAGCTTTTCATATCGGCTGACCGAGGTCCCATGCTCTCCAATTCAACACTTTTCACATGACACTTTTCAAAGAACGAGTCAAAATTATAAAAATCTAGTGTTCCGCCGATGCGTCGCTTCGGTTTATGTGAGATGTCTGACATATTTTATACAAAACAAGACCAGTGTATGACATATTTTATACAAATCAAGACCAGTGTATGACATATTTTATACAAAACAAGACCAGTGTATGACATATTTTATACAAAACAAGACCAGTGTATGACATATTTTATACAAAAAAACCTTCTGTGAAAATTTATCTGACTGATGGTGAAAAATGCATGAAAATCCGTTCAGTAATTCTTAAGATCATCGCGAACATACAGACAGACGCCGGGGACTTTATTTCATAATTGTAGCGATATTTCGTTGGTGACTTCTTTATTTAGTCATTAATAAAGGAACTAGATATCGGTCGTGAAACTGCAAAAACGTGTAAGTAACATTTTACATAAAGAGCAAAATGCACCTTTTTATAAGACAGTAAGGTTTATTTTTCTCTATCATAAATTTGTTAGTTACACGGTTTTGCAGTATCACTGACGATATTATGTCTGTGTTTTAAAATATTATATTTCGTTTCAGTATTGTATAAAACCGGCCACGTGCGAGTCGGACTCCATTATCTATTAAAAAACACGTTTGTTGTATGGGAGCCCCCTTAAATTATTTTATTCTGTTTTTAGTATTTGTTGTTATAGCGGTATCAGAAATACATCACATCGTCTAGCTATCACGGTTCGTGAGATACAGCCTGGTGACAGACAGACGGAGAGACGGACAGACGGACAGACGGACAGACGGACAGACGGACAGACGGACAGACGGACAGACGGACAGACGGACAGCGGAGTCTTAGTAATAGGGTCCCGTTTTTACCCTTTGGGTATGGAACCCTAAAAATACAGTACGGAAGGTTATAATGGACAATGTTTTGCAACCAAGAACAATGCTCGTTAGTTAACAAGTCATAAAGTTCAGAATGCCGCAATTTATTCTTGAGACTGCAACTTTGCACAGAATATCAAACTTTTTAAAGACATGTCAATAAGCAATTTCCTGGTTTCAAGAAGATGCTATTAAAAGTTGAAATGGAATTCGCTATGTGAATCAAAAGAAAGTATACGAAATGTATTTTAATCTTAGTCAATATGAGGAAAATAGAGACGGCAAATGTCGTAATGCTTTCAGAGTGAGATGTAGGCCCGGCCTGTCAACGTTTTTCTCAAATTTTAATGAGTAACTAAAGGAAAACGTGGGCTCCTGATTCCGTTGTGTTGACTTCACGAAGGTTAAAGGTTTTTTAAATGGTCATATATGCTATGCTATGCTGGATGACAGCAGCAGAGGACCGATCGTTGTGGAAACGACGATTGATAAACGTTGATAATCGATCGTTGATAAACATTCAACCTAGTTCGATATAATTAAGAAATGAGTTTTTTTTTAATTAATGCTACTACTACGATTAAGTTACGAGTATTTGACGTAGCGGAAGCATGCTGTGCAATCCATTCTGAAATAGGGTCAAGAGTTACGTGCGTTCGGCTATTTTCGGCGGCGGTCGGAGCGCGTCGGCTATTTTCGGAACCGTTCGGGCTGCCGTTTTAAAATTGGAAAACGCTTTCGTTTCGGCTTTGATGTGAAACAAATGTTGTTTATGTGAGATGGTGCGTTGGTAGAAATGAGTCCAGTTTATTTTGAGGGACTTTTGAAGAAATGAATGGAATGCTGTGAATGTTGAATGGAAGGAACTCGAATGCTTTTTTAGATTAATATTTAACAATGAAACCGTTTCATTTGTGGCAATATTTGAGTCTGAAGAGTTTTCGCGTTTCACAATGAATTGTTAGCTATAAGTTAGTAGGAAATTAAAAGTAGGTAAGGTAAGGTGGGGGAAGATGAAAAAAGGGGAAAGATTAAAAGTCTCACATAACTCCCTATTTGGTTTAAATTTTTAATTGCTGGTATCATCCATTAAGCCGCCATTTTGTTACGATCCGCCGCACATTCGCCAGTGACCGCTCGGAGTAAGTAGACGTGTGTTATGTGCTATTTTGTGAAGGTCGGCATTTCGTGGTGAATTCGTCGATTTTCAATCTTACCCCGTGTTTCATAACTTGATTAATAAGGGGAGTATAAAAGTTCTGACTGACTATTTATGTGTTATTTGAGATTTTTTTTTATTTACTTCTGCTAGGTGTAGCTATTAATCATATATTTAGATTTACGAGAAGTTTCCATCTTTACCCAGCCAATTTCGCTGGGGTAACATTGAAATAGTAATGTTTCAATCTTCCCCCGTTTTTGAAAGTCATAGAAAAAGACACATATTCTCAAACTTTGCACTTAAAAAAATAATTAACGTAAGGTTTATTTTCTGACCTAATATAACGATAAGATAAATAGTAACTAAGAAGTGTTGTGTGAAATCAATAATAAATCTGTATTTTTTTGTTTGGAGAGAAAAAAAACCTCTTCAAGTTTACTAGAAGTACTTATTTGGATTTCTAATATTATAAATGTAAGTAAGTCTGTGACTAAATTTTCTACACAGATTACTAAGTATTTGGTATATTTTTGTATTTTAAATGTGTCTTAATTTGTTACACAGATTCATATTTATTTTCTAATATTTTACATGTAAGTAGCTTAATTTGTGACAAAATTAAGAAAATACTTACTTTTTTGTATTCATTTCTTTTATAAAATAAATAATTGTTTCCATGCAACTGTTATTTTAATTCCAAACTGATCTTCTTAATATTAAAAAAAAATGTGTTTACGTTTTTTTATATGAAGAATATACAATAAAAAGTTTGAGTATCACTGTCGTTTTCCCTGTGAAGCGGGGTAAGAGTAAAATACTTTTTTTTTCAACTGCACTTTTCTTGTTACCTATCAGGAATATTTACGCAAAAATCATATGTATCTGTTAAGCGTAAGGAATTCCATACAATAACGAGCAACAGTAACCGTTTGCATTCATTTAAAAGACTTTAGACACTATGTCAATCTTACCCCTCGACCATTCCATCTTAACCCGTCAATTTGTTTGACCAAATTTGATTTGATTTTATTATTTTTATATATTAGAATAGGCGTAACCGAGTTTTATCGACAGATTACAAAAATAAAGCCCTTGCTCATACCTACCAATTTATGCAATTGAAAGGAAGTAAATAGTTTTTTTATTTTACGAGGGTTTTAACACAACACTATCCATCTCATCAAAAAACCATTCAATGTTCCCCCACCTTACCTTAGTACGAAATTATGACATTTCATGTGTTGCCTGTTTTTACAACTCATAAATAGTGATGTGGTACAGGTTCTTACTGACCAAAATATAGGTAGGTATCGTGATATATGCCAACTTTGCTCCCCCATGGGTAACTATGCTCCATAGTGACTATTTCGTTTGTTACTTATAACTTATAAGTCAAGGTCGATGACAAATTTTCTAAAAATAATCGATGTATACATCTAGCCGCGCAGTGAATGAAAGCAAAATAATGATTTACAAAACTAATATTTATAATTACCCGTGGGTTAGTAAAGCAGGCACATTTTACGGTACTTATGTTTATCGATATAAAAGTGTATGTAACGCAAATAATCCGTGAAGTTCCAAAATGATACAATACTTTGCATAAAAATGCCACCCTTTTGTAGATATTTAGATTTTTTGTAAATACAATTTATTTCTAATATTGATACGTACATTTTATTCGAGTCGAAACTCAATACTTATCACAAAACGCTGTAAATAAATCACCCAAATCACTCGCTTTATTATTTATATTAAACTCAACAAGTCTAACTAATAAAGTCAATTGCAACAATAACACGAGAAAAAGCACTTGATAAAATGCGATCACTATATATAAGGAAAGCATCGAATACAAAAAATAAATGGCGATGCGTTGGCGTGACGTCAGTGTACTTTTTTTATGTTGGTACTTATTGTACAATAGTATGTTAGAGGTTGAATACAATGTAATCTTCCATAAGTACCTAAAATGTAGTATTTTTTATCAATATAACGGTTATTAATAATTACACCACGAACCGACACACTATGGGACGAAAGCCCGATCTAGCTGGACAGAATTATTTTACACTCTCAATCGGTTCTAACGGGTATGTTTATCTATAGTTTGTCTAAATAGACCAAAATTATAAATAATTGACTGTTTTGTGCAAATATTTATGCAAAAATAAGAAAACCAGTGTAAATTGACCTTTGTATAGGAAGAATTACTACGGCAAAAGAGATCAACTAAAATTGGATGTTACATTTTTAACAGAAACGAAACATTATTTCAAATGGGACCTAAAAAAATAAGAATAACAGTAATAAAAAGTACAAAATGATACCTTCAGCATTTAATTACGAAGAAATTACAAATGTCTACTCATCTTCATCCTCATCTTCGTATAGAAGCTTTTGTTACTTTACTGGTATTAAATTTCATTGAAATATATTCATATAAACGCCTATTTCTTTCATTCTTTGCGTATTTAACCCAATTATGGTAAAAATTCCTTCGAGATATAATTATTTCGGTTTCTGAAAAAAATTACTTAGCTTCAGCTTAACTATAAATATCGCGTGGTTCCGCAATCGTCCGCAGTTTCAAATGTACTAAATCCAATACTGTATGAATGAGACAACCACATAAAAAAATTACAGCCATGGTACAAGATGGTACATGTAGTTTCTTGTCTCAGAAACTTAAAATATGCACTAAAAATGCGATATTTATCCCTTTCCTCGGCATTTTTCTCAACAAAACTGTAAGTATTTACGATTAAAATAATTGTAAAAAATTGTACTTACCATCAACTTCAAGATCCATGACTAAAAACTTATAAATTAATCTTATCAACACTGTGAATCACACGCAAGAAATTACGGAAAGTAAATGATTTTAATACGGACGACAACGCACTTATTGACACTTCGAGATTAATAATTAATTATTGGAGGGTACTTACACAAAATTATCAACGGAATCGTGACCTCGGGAGTATCTGTTATCGTTTTTGCTAGTACTAATACAGAACTGCAGTGATGGTTTTTGTCCAGCTAGATCGGGCTTTCGTCCCATAGTGCGACACAAAGAACAGCACTTTTTCTTAAAAGCTGGCTTTTACTTTTGACATTTGTAGCATTTTAGTCTACGGAATAAAAAATTACACTAGTTAGGTACCTATTAGGTGTACATATAGTATTATTGAGCTTCTTGACCCACTGCAGGACAAAGGTTTCCCCACACGTTTTAGGTTTCTCTATTTAAGCAGTCTGGCCAGTTCTTCACAAAGGAATCTAATTCATCCCGCCACCTTCTTGACTCTTCTTGAGTTTTAATACATACATACATACATTAAATCACGCCTGTTTCCCAGAGGAGTAGGCAGAGACCACTTCTTTCCACTTGCTACGATCTAGACAAATTTATTTCGCTTCTTCCACATTCATACATCAAGTCAAGCACGTGCGTCGGTTCCGGGTACTTAACATTCGGCGCTTTTCCAGTATTTCTCCGATTTGATCCGAAAAAGTACGCCTAGGGCGGCCCCTTCCGACCCTTCCACTCACTTTCGATCTGTATATCTCTTTCGTCAATCATCTTTCATCCATCCTTTTCAAATAACCGAACCATCGAAGCATGCCCTTTTTAATCTAATGTTCTACTATGTTTAATACTAAACTAGTAAAATCGACTATCCCTGTCAGTCTGTTATGCATATTACCTAAACCATTGGACTGGTTATAATAGGATTTAGCATAAACGTATTTTATCTGACCCTCGCACAACCCAAGGAATCTCGAGGGCATATTAACGAACAGAGTGGACGCGGTCAAAGTTAAAGGAGCGGACAGGAGCACAGGGTGCTCCTAAAACAAGTCGCTTATTAATTCATCAAGTTATTATGCGGTTATTATTCTAATAATGTTATAAATGCGAAAGTTTGCGTGCTTGAAATCTCTACGTATGGATACGTGGATGTAGTCGCGGGCAGAAGCTACTATTTTATATTTTGCTGCATTTTTTTTATTTGATCGCATGTTTTGTCGTTGCATCAGTTCGGCTAAAAGCGGTAGGTATGCCTAGTTTTGCCTTACGTGCTTGCGAGCGTTCCTTCACGTGGTTTTGTTTGTTTGTCATTGGTTTAAAAGAAAATTGGTGTAAAAAGTATTCAATGTTGACTGATTGACCGGTAGAGAATTTGTTAATGGACTGAGTCAGCCATTTGTACTGTATAATATTGTTAGTAAAAAAAAATGGATTTCCTAGAATATAGGTTTCTTACTCCGAATCATTAGCCAACTTGCTAGGTATCAGTACATATACTTTGAGATTTCTTATAATCCATACAAATCCATGCTAATATTATAACAGTTATTTCCGTAACTCGTACATAATGAACAGGGATCGGAAATTCGGATCGATATTTACCTATACTTTAGCGCCGGCTTTGTTGTTCAGTTGTATGGAGGTGGACTCAATCATATAATTTATATAATATTTCCGGGATTTCAAAATAAATAAATTACACCGGCATTAATTCATAATTATTTATTTATATTAACTGTTTGAAGTTATTTTCCATGTATGTGTTTAACCAAATGTTATTTAACTTACCTGTAACTTATTAACCTAACGAATTTATAGGAGCAAAACAGAACGTTTTATCCTACATGTAAAGTAATTATTATATTAACGTTTTGTAGAATCCCAAAATCCCAGAACTTAAATTATTAAAATAATATTTTTAAGAAGCCGACGCCATGTTTGCCTATCTTTTTCCGGGATTTTGCCAACTTTAGGTAAATATCGATCCGAATTTCCGATCCATGATAATGAAGCTCACAAGCTCGCGCTCTAACCTCCGCACTCGTCCCTTAAGAGGTAATTTTGAACCATAACTTTTTCTACAAGCTTAAAATGACAATGACAAAAATAAACAATCGCTAACATTTCTCGTGTACTAGGTACTCGATATTTCTGCTAGAACAAATTACTTGTCAGCAAAGTAATTTTCATTATTCCGTTAATAGTTTGTGAATTTTATTGTTAAATAGGTACTAAAAACGGTTCTGAGAATTTATTTATCACAAAAGTTGAATATATTGAACGTAACCATGGTAACCAAATAACAAATCGATGGATATTAACCATATATTTTCAGTAATTTAATAAAACATAATTTATTGTCGGTGTACTGCAAAACCGCGTAACTAACAAATTTATGATGTGATGATGATAGAGCAAAATAAACCTTACTGTCTCATTAAAAAGGTGCATTTTGCTCCTTATTTCAAATGTTACTTACGCGGTTTTGCAATTTCACCGACGTTATCTCAAAATTAATTTGGTTTTGAATTTACGTAATTGTTCATTAGTTGGTAAATAGGATCTTAAGTTTTCAGTAAACGCCAAGACTGATATCCGGAATGTCCTTAAACTTGGTAATAACAATGCTATAATAATGATTATTGAACTGTTATTACCATGGCAACGCTCATTATATAATGGTTTTCCCGCTTCGGTTACAATATTAGCGGTTAACGATATCAATATTAGCGGTTTATAGTACGCTAGTAGAAAACTGTGATATTAACTGTCTGTTTATTACGTTGTCACGTCTAAACAAGTAAACCGAATTCGATAAAACTTAGTATGGAGATAGCTTGAGTCCCGGGAAAGAATATAGGATACATCTTGATTCTAGGAAATTGGAAATAGCGATATAAACTACGCAGATTCACTGGCGTTAGGTAGTAAAGGAATATTTCTGCCAAACATTGCTATTTAGGGGTATTTTTAAAGCCCCGGTTACAGTGTAATACCGCGTAAAAATACTTTTTGACACCTTGGGAGTGTTGACAGTAAGATTGTGTAATTTCCTCGTAAATCATTGTCAACAAATTTAACGATACAGTATGATGATATTTTTCGCCAGTGTTGTTATATTTTCACAGCCTGTATATAAGAGTGCCGCAGACATACAGATAAGGCGTTGCGTACTTTTATCTAACAAAAGGTAAGAGCCCTACAAAACAAACCAAAAGAAGGTAGCCAAAATATTCCTACAGTAATATTCGGATTCCTTTGTAAAAAAAGAAAGGAAAATAGTAGTCTATTTGTCAATCACGTTCAAAGGCAACCCAGTCTGACCTCAGTTATAAAGGCATATCTACAATTTCAAAGTCATAGGAAATTCCATTCTGCTCAGTGGTACATAAGGTTGCATGTGCAAAGAAGACGTGTAACTTTTGCGCTTCTTATTTTTAGTTTGTAGTAAAAATATGCACATATGATTGCGGAAACCTTATAAAGAGAAATGCCGAACTTGCATGGAATAACTTACGCATTAACGGAAATAGTGTTTATGACCTGAGCGCCGAAGAAAAAGGGTAATGTCTTAATGTGTATGTATGGTTGTTTGTTCACTCGCAGAAGCTAAACAGATGGCCTGATTTCGTTCAACGAGGTTTGTTAGACACCTGGATACTTTTATTAAAAAAATGACGGATTAACAGTAACACTAATTGACCTAGTCCCAAACTAAGCTCTAGGCTTGTACTATGATTACTAGACAACGGTATAAATACTTATAGGTATGGAGAAATATATACTTAAATACATAGAAAATATCCATGACACAGAAACAAATATACGCGCCTTTTACACAAATATCTGCCCTTACCGGGATTTGAACCCAGGACTGCTAGCTTCGTACGCAAGGTCACTACCAACTAGGCCAGCGCGTCGTCGTGTATGATGTTTACATTAAGAATTAAGAGTCCATTATTGGTGCCTGTTCGCTGTGTCCAACCAAAGAGCCAGCGCATCAATACGATTGATAAGATAGAAAGAAAGATAGAAAGAAGATAGAAAATAAATTAATTGACAACCTAGTACTATAATACTCTGGTATTTTTTAGAACTAGCGACCCGCCATCTCTTCGCTTCAGTTTATGTGTATTTTCTGTAACACGCGTTCATAAACCAGAATTTATAAAATGTAAACCTTCATTGAAAGATTATCTAATTGATGGTGAAAACCGCTTGAAAATCCGTGCAGTAATTCTCGAGATTATTGCGGAAATACAAGCAGACAGGCGGCGGGGGACGGTTTCTCAATTCGACCGTATTTTTTTAAATGTTTTTTTCGCGGATAACTTCGTCGTTTATGGATTGATAAGGAAACCAGGATCTGATGAGTGGATCAGTGAGGAATTGACGGAACTCTTTAAAGTTGTAGGCAAACCTATAGAGATAGTATTTTTAGTGACAAGTCCAGCATTTGCATTCAGAAAGTATCATTTAATTTTGCTGAAGCGGAACGTATGATGAAGACCACAGATGGCCACCGGAACTCCTGAAAGGTACCGGTTTCAAGGGTGGCGATAATATTTCGATTTAGATAGTAGAGCGACTACAACGAAGAAGATTTAATTGTTTACTAATACTATGTAGGTAGGCCTCCAACAAGATGGAGTGACGACCTTGTAAGGATCGCGGGAAAGCGGTGGATGCGAAAAGCACAAGACCGGTCTGAGTGGAGAGCCTTGGGGGAGGCCTATGTCCAGCAGTGGACGTCTTTCGCCTGACATGATGATGATGATGATGAATACTATGATTTTCCCACGGCGTTGCTTGCGGCGAGTGGTAAGCTTATTATGATTACTAAAAAGTTTAAAATAAAATAAATATTTTTATAACAAAAAACCAGCTACAAAAACGCAGCGGTTTCTTGTTTTTTAAAACATTTAATAATATAACTTTACCTTACACATCTCGTATCAATATTTTTCATCCATTGTAAAATAAAGTCTTATGAAACACTTACTTCCCACCGGCTTTATCTAACGTGTATATATCCATTCTTATCCCGTTGTAAGTGTCACTATAAATCCGTGCGACGTCAACGACAGAGATTCGGGAGCGATCGGCTATTTCCGTAAGTGCTCGTGTTTGGAACACTCTGTGTTAAGGCTTGTGCATACAAGGGACCGTGAATGATTTTCTTTTCTACCCGAATGCCGAAGGAAGAGGGAAATGTGTTTATCAGCCCATATATGTACGGACTGACGGGCCGATTTTAATGATTCTCATGTCAATCGATTTGTCTTAATCTTTAGGGTTAGGAATTTTGGTGGCATATCGTGGTTCTAAAATCTATGGAGTCGCTTTTTCCTAATTATTATAATACATGACACTTTGATTTTGACCTTCAGTGTGGTCATATTTTAAAATGAACCAAATACATTTTTAGTTCGGTAATTCCATGCCTACTAATATTTGCGTGTTTGTAACGCTTTTACAGAAGAGATATCCTTCATACCAAATTCCATTGAAATTGGTTTAGTGGTTTAATGCATAAACGAAATTTGAATATTAAAAAATGAAAGTTCAAAGTCAAAATGGTATTTATTATAAAAAGTAAGAAATAGCGACTCCTTGGATTTTAGAACCACGATATGCCACCAAAATTCCTAACCCTACTTATGACAGACTGGACTAGACAGTAATGAATATTTATTAGATATCAGAAATGATGATATCTGCAGGAGAACTAAGGTTACCGACATAGCCCGAAGAATAGCTAAACTGAAGTGGCAGTGTGCGGGGCACATCGCACGCAGGACTGATGGCCGATGGGGTCAGAAGGTTCTTGAGTGGCGTCCGTGGACCGGGACACGAGCTGTGGGTAGGCCTCCAAGAAGATGGAGTGACGATCTTTTAAGGATCGCGGGAAAGCGGTGGATGCGAAAAGCACAAGACCGGTCTAAGTGGAGAGCCTTGGGGGAGGCATATGTCCAGCAGTGGACGTCTTTCGGCTGACATGATGATGATGATGATGATGATGATGATGGTTAGATATGGCTGTAACCAGACGCCGCCATTTTTTGTTTAAATATTACGAATTATAACAAATGGGATATCGTTGAATAGGTATTTAACAATCATCTTTAGGTTTCTTACATCATTTTTTATTTTGAATGATCATTTAGGATTTATAATGATTTAAAGTTGGTTAGCAAAAGTCAGGTTTTTAAAGCTAGCATTTTGTTATTACACTGCGAGGTGAGTTTTTGTGGTGGTGGAAGGTGCACGGTCCAGTGCTGAATTTAGTGCCGTGTTTTTTTAGGACCAATTTGAGATTTTTCTTAGGCAGACTGAGTAATGTTCTGAGCATTCTCGGTATGATGCCTCGATCGATGCAATGCAGGGATAACTTACATGTTTAGTTAAAAGATAAAAGAGATAAAAGATGTTTATTCAGTAAGTAGGCCGCAGGGGCACTTTTACACGTCAAAAATCTACCAGCGCTTCGCAAGAGGCCACTGTTGAGAAGAAACGCCGCAAGAAACTCAACAGTCAGTCGTTTTTTTAAATATTTCTTATATAATAATAAACTTAACCTAGCATTACATAAAATAATGAATCTGACTATCTGACATAAAACAAAAAATAAATATATTCATGCTTAGTTGAGCAGGAAAATGTGTCAAACATAGATATTATTAACACGACAATATCAAAATATTCAAGGGGGGTTTAAAAGTTTTCATAAGTGATTCCATACATACAATGCACGTACTTACTGTAAGTACGTACGTAAGAGTACCTATAAGTCACCTTAATCCACCGGCGTAATAATACTTTTGGATAGTCTTGTTACAAGCCCTTGTAATGTTCTTTCGCATCGAAAACTCCGGTCTGATGAAAACTAAAAAAAACAGTCAGCAGCAAAAAAATATCGGAAAATGAATTGGCTGAAATTATTCATTTGGAGCATAAACTGTTATATAAATATTTTTCACTTCAAACGCGACCTTCCGCATTACCAGTCAACGTTGAATTTATTGCTTTTTAAAATTGCTTCTTTTACGCGCAGTTTGCATTTTTTATTTTTTATTCGCTAGATTATCGTATCGTGACTAATCCGATTCTGTTTTTGTCAAAGGTTATTTTTTGTACATTTATCAACTACGTGAAAAATTAACACAGTTTATTACAAGATACTGGGTAGCTTATATTGCAATTTCAAGGAACAGGGTTACGTTACATGGCATGTCAAATTATATGCAGTTACATTGAGGTCGTCAGAAACAGAATTAAATGATAATAGTAGAAAGTCAACACAAATAGGTACAGAGTACATGAAAAACATTAAAAGTCAATCCTATTTATAAGTCAAGTTTCATATACTCATTCGCCGAATAGACTGGGTTATCCAACAAAAAATTCTTAATGTATCTTCCTTTGCAACAGTAAACGTCGTCGGCAACCAACTCCGCCGCACAGGGCGTTTGAGAACTGTTCCCCGTCGCATGGCACTTGCAGGTAAGAACCCCACCTACTACGAGCGTCTACCCCTACCCTATAGCTTAGGAATCTTTTGTTGGATAGCCCAGTCTATTCGGTGAATGAGTATATGGAACTAGACTTATAAATAAGATAGACTTTTTAATTTTTAATGTACTCTGTATTTGTGTTGACTTTTACTATTATTATTTCATTCTATTTCTGACGACCTCAATGTAACTGCATATAATTTGACTTGCCATATAATTTATACTGTGTTATATTGAGTAATAAAATCTGAATCTGGATCTGAACTACTCAACATTAAATCGCATTGTCTAATATTATACTATACTTTAGTATCTTTACCCAGTATCTTTATAGACTCCACCTAGCCTCTAGCCTCTTTCTCTAGCTCTCCACTTACATAACATTACAAAATCCAACTCGGAAATCGCAACACTTCACGAATGTATTTAAAAGCACTTATGCACACTTTGCTGGGCTCCAAGCGCAACTTAGATATGAATGCAACTGCATTTCATGCAAGTGCATTCAATGCAAGTCGTTCCTGGCTGTATCAGGATGCAACACAAATGGGAACTCTTCGCTCGTTTCGCTGCATGAGGAAAGATTCGAGATGTTATTTGAAATTTACGTGATACGTTTTATCACTTTGCTTCACTCCGTTCAAAGACTACATTCAAGGGTAAATCTAGGTTACCATGGTAACATGTTCTATTGGCCTTTGACATATTACTTGTTATGAATGGGTCCAATGGTAGTTTCCGCGTATCAGTTTTTTCACTAGATGGCGCCTCTGGGAAGTAAGGTCTTTTTGAGAGTTGATAATACGTAAAAAATATAAATTGAAATAAATATATGAATAAAGGCTTGTAGTACTGTTAGGCGATGGGCTTGCTACCTGTCACTAATATACACTGTTAAAAATCTTAGCCTAATTGTGCAAATTGTGGTTACAGGGTTATCAGCAAGTTTTTAGATTTGTTGGTAATTCTGTAGCTCTGCCTACCCCACTCTGGGAATGAAGGCGTGAAGGTATGTATGTATGTATGTACCTAAATATTTGAATTGTGTATATATCAAGTGAAAAAGTAAATTGTCACTGGTTTGGTCTTCTTCTAGGCATATAATATTTTAACATCAACTGTCAAAAATACCTCACTTCACAGGCGCCATCTAGTGAAAAAACTGATGCGCGAAAGCCCTCATTCAAAACTGCTGCGTTTATGTGCGCCCCATGCACCGGTCTAAACATACAATTCTCGCTTCGTCTACATTCATTACCCTCTTCATGCACGTACATCGGTTTCGGATACTTTTAATTTGGCACTTATTCAGTACATAGACAAGACAACTGTCAGAGTTATTTGCATCTAGGGCGTCCCTTATACTGAAATTATTTACTTATCTATATTTCTTTGGGGACTGTATTTCTCGGGATAAAAGGTTTGGGCAAATATTTGTGTACTTAGCACGGGTATTCGTTTCTGAGTAGTGTCCGACCGAAATTTCGGTTTCGGTTTCGGTTTCGGCCAGTTTCGGCCAAAAAATCAAGTTTCGGCCCGAGTTTTGGTTTCGGCCAAAAACGGCCGAACCCTTCGGCCGCGCCGAAACTTACAACATCGTACCTTCGGGTCGCGCTCGGCTAACGTCGGGCGCGCTCGGCACGGCTGGCAATATGGCGTCGCTTGCCTAACTTTATAGGGTAGTTAAATTTTCAAACAGAACCTCTGTAACTGTGCTGAAATTTCATTGTGATAAATCTTTGAAAGTAGAAACCTGTAATTATAGGTCGGCGAGATATTAATTTTAGAAAAAAACGGGCTTACTAACATTTTTTCTACTTTTTAAGGACTTTTTATTTTATTTTATAAAAGGTTCGGTTTCGGTTTTGGTTTCGGCCGAAACTACAATGAAACCGAACCTTCGGTTTCGGTTTCGGTTTCGGCAAAATAACATGTTTCGGTCGGTCACTATTTCTGAGTGATGTTTTCTACTTATTTCAGCTTGTATTGCTCTTAATGTATAAGTAGGTTTTTCGTTGTCTTGTTCCTACTCATAGTACAAACAAGCATAGAGCTTAGTTTGGAAGTAGGTTAATTTATGTGAGTTTTTCCTGCAATTTTTTTTTGTCAAGCAAACTGCTTAACAGATTTGAACGAAATTTGGCACACAAATATTTCATAATGTTTATTAAATAAAAAATAAATAAATAAATATCACGGGACAATGTCACACCAATTGACCTATAGTCCCAATTTAAGCTCTAGGCTTGTATTATGGGTACTAGACAACGATATAAATACTTATGTAGAGAAATATATACTTAAATACATAGTAAACATCCATGACTCAGGAACAAATATTCGCGCTCATCACACAAATATCTGCCCTTACCGGGACTTGAACCCAGGAGCGCTAGCTTCGTAGGCACGGTCACTACCAACTAGGTTTATTAACACAAATATACTTTTGTTTAACTACCAACTTTACCTAAACGAATTCTACGCGGATGAACCAAACCTAGTTGGTTCACACTATTAAAACCCAATATCACCCCGCGCCCACCATCCCCGTTTTGGCGTAATCGGGCAAAAACTGGGCTACAGACGTTCACACTCCATTTGGCAGCACACTCCAGCCCACTGGGCCAGAAACATTGCATCCACTGGCGATCGTCCTGTATTTATACGTTTTCACGGATTTACGGGTAATAGGTTATATTGGAGTGTCTAGTAAGTTGAGAGCTCCGTGTTTTTTTATGTACTACGTACTTTTAAGCGTGGCTATAAATGTTTTCTTCTTTTTTTCTTTCGAAACGATAGTTTTTATTTAACGAGTTATGGTCATAATATATTTTTATCGGGTACCTGCCGTTTGGCCGAAATAATGTTGGCCAAATGAATAGTGTCCCAACCTTTTCATTTGCCAACACATTTTTTTTCTGAAGCTGTAAATATTTCAGGATTTATTTCAGTACCACCGTGTAGAACCTATAGGTTATGTTAGGTTACTTTTTATAAAATCCTGAAATATTTGCGGTTGGCAAATGAAACGGTTGGGATATGAAAGATATTTGACCGAAACAAAGGTAACCCCTTTCATTTCCTATCATTAATCAAGTCAATTTTAAATCAGTTTCCATTATCGTAATGAGCTAAAATTTAAAATTCTTAAGTATTTATAGTAGTAGAGCTAAATGTTGGTAGCAACATGATCTACGCTGTCCCAGCTGATTGAAATTAATTAATTTTGTCTTAATAAGCAGATGTTAACTGTACAGTCAGCATGAAAAGCTTATCTCAAAAAGAGATCTTTTGTCATAAAATTACTATAGTCTGTGCCAATTCAAATTGACAAAGATGTAAACACAACCAAACGAACCAATTTACCATTATTACTCGATAATCACGTGTTTTTAAAGATCAAGTGAGGTCTTAGCAAGATTTATACACCTTATCTATATTATCACATTAAGTTAAAGAGTAAATAACCATTAATGATACGATATTTTAAATGGAAACACGTTTGATGAATTTTCGAGGTTATGTGTCAAACAGTACTGATTTGTTTACATATTTGGCAATTTTAATTGACACAGACTATACCTTCTAAATTTCAGTAAAAATCCAAAGTGGTTAAGTCAATATTTTGCTCAGTTACGACTTAATTGGCGCTCGGAGTCGCTATTAAATTCCCGTCAACGATCTCAAGCGCACGTTGATTAAAAGCCAACCTGTTGTCGAAACTATATTGCTTTTTTAAAAAGCGACCGTTTTTAAAATCAGTTTTCGTGTTGTTTACGAATAACTAAAGCAAAGTGGAATAGAAGTGAAGGAGAGTAGAAGAAAAATGGGAGTTTTTTGTAACTGGGACTTTGAATCTACAATCAAGGGAATAAAGTTCAATTGCAATTGTTCGGATATGCCATTTTCAGTTAATGAACATAGGAAAATAAACCTTAATCTTAATGTGTGATGAGCGCGAATATTTGTTCCTGAGTCATGGATGTTTACTATGTATTTAAGTATATATTTCTCTATATAAGTATTTATATCGTTGTCTAGTACCCATAGTACAAGCCTAGAGCTTAGTTTGGGACTAGATCAATTGGTGTGACATTGTCCCCTGATATTTATTATTTATTATTATTGCAACAGAGTTCAAAGTAAATTGCCTTGATTATGTACATCCAATTGCACACTGAACCGTACGAGGATATACGGAATAAAAAGCAGTTATTTCTTTAGTTTTATGATGACACAGAAACAAGTAGGTACAATTAGTGGATTTGATGCTTATGGCTATCTCTCTCAGTCGACCAGTTTTTTTTAAATATTCCCTTATGTAATAATAAAATAAAACTGTCAAACCGTTCAAAGAAAGTAACTTCGTACAGTATTCCCACCTTTTTTAGCTTTCCGCTGACTCTATCACGCTCGCGCTCTTAACTGACAGTATATTTGTTTCTCTTGTGTCATAGAGAAACGAATAATTGCAGATAATAATAAGACATTCTATTTTGTAACTTTGTAAGCTTACTGGGATGTTTATCACTTTAAACACCTCACCACTCCATGTCTTCCCGTGGAAGTCGTAAGAGGCGTCTAAGGGAATAAAGGCTTGTAGTACTGTTAGGCGATGGGCTTGCTACCTGTCACTAATATTCACTGTTAAACATCTTAGCCCAGTTGTGCAAATTGTGGTTACAGAGTTATCAACAAGTTTTTAGAGTTGTTGGTAATTCTGTAGCTCTGCCTACCCCACTCTGGGAATGAAGGCGTGAAGGTATGTATGTATGTACACCTCGCTAAAACCTTGGCCACTTGCGAGACATGACAGGAAATGTAATTTAAACGCAATACAGGGTCAACCAGTGTATGTTTGTTGACGATCTTTCGGGCGAGTTTGAAGGACCTATTTTTTATTTTAATGGTACACTGATTCTAAAGTTACTATTTGAACAGTTTATCAGTTTTTTTTGTCGTGATAACAGTTTGTGTACATAAATACAGCAAATATTACTAGCTTCAATTGGTTTTTGCTCGATTACCCATCATAAGTATTAAGAATTTGGTTTGCCAAGCAACGTTTGGCATGATTGTAGTCCAAACCCTGAAAAAAACAACGAATTATAGAATAAAATGGCCAAGTGTAAGTTGCGCTCGCGTTTATTTCATTCGAAACTGAAAACTGAAACTGAAATTCAAGTTGAAATATAATAATGCCTATAGTCCAGCGGTACGGAACCGTCGGCGCGCGAGTAAAACTCGAACTTGACCAGTTTTTTACATCTCACTCACTCGTCGGTAAACAAAGGCGTATCTATTACGCTTCGATAGAACTTCTGTTTACCTGGAACAAACAAGGAAAACATATAACGATGGCCACGGAAGTTTTCAAACAACTCAAATTTCAATGGAAAATCATAACTGCGCTTGCAAAAATCGCTGTATTTGTTTACACATAAAGAATTTTCAACTTTGATTAAACTAAGATTTAAAATGCTTCTAATAGAAACGAACACAATAATACGACTTTTGCACACGCAGCCACTTATAATTATATTCCTTGCTTCATTAATTATTTAGCTAAACAGTACCGGCACATAATATATCGTCTGTGTACTTACATCTCATATGATTATCTACAAATGTGATTCACCAAAATTGACAACCAATAAAGAACTAGTTGACCAATTGCTATTATTCAATTCGTTAAATGATTAAATAAGTTTCAAAATGGTATAAAACAAATGTTCGTACATATCGTAGTTTTAAAAAGTTTAGTATTTAAAAAACCATTTGATAGAATAGAATAGAAAAACGTTTATTCAACAAACACATCAACACAGGGGTACATCATAGAAAAGACAATAACGTAATACAATCACTTCTTATCCCCTAATAAGCGACACCATTAAATTCATTGCTAACGTGTTCATACAAATCTCTTAAATTTAGTATGAACGCGTCGGCAATTGTTTTGTAAATACTAAACTTTTTAAAACTACGATATGTACAAACATTTGTTTTATACCATTTTGTTACATAGTTACGTCATAATAACCCCCCAGGTTCTACCTACTATCAGGTCATAATTATGTTTTCCACACATATTTTTTTTAAAGCGATATGAAATACAGAAACTGTACCAACAATCAACCCAAATACACTTTCCCAAACTCAAATATGCAACAAGTAGTGACCTGCCCCGCTTTGAGAAGAAACAACAAATTATATTTCCCATATTTTATGCAACGTGTCAGAATTGGAAAAGAAGGAGGTGGAAGGGGAAAGGGTAAATTTGGGGACAACATTTTCGCATTACGTATTCAACAAGCAGTCCTAATTTGGTCGGTAGAGCGAGGGAGAGATGGCAGGATATCACTATAGTTTGAATGTCATACGCCGTTTTCTGGTGGTTTGCTAGGATGCCTTAGAGAATAATTAAAAAATACAGAGTAATGTTGGAATATTAAAAATAAATATCATAAATAAATCATCATCATCATCATCATGTCAGCCGAAAGACGTCCACTACTGGACATAGGCCTCCGCCAAGGCTCTCCACTCAGACCGGTCTTGTGCTTTTCGCATCCACCGCTTTCCCGCGATCCCTACAAGGTCGTCACTCCATCTTGTTGGAGGCCTACCCACAGCCTCATAAATAAATATCAGAGGACAATATCACACCAATTGACCTAGTCCTAATTTAAGCTCTAGGCTTGTATTATGGGTACTAAACAACGATATAAATACTTATATAGAGAAATATATACTTAAATACATAGAAAACACCCATGACTCAGGAACAAATATTCGCCCTAATCACATAGATATCTGCCCTTACCGGGATTTTAACCTAGGACTGTTAGCTTCGTAGGCAGGGTCAGTACCAACTAGGCCAGCGCGTCGTTTAAAATCGTTAGGTAGGTACTGAAAATATTAACTAAAAAACATTGTTTTCTCGTTGGATCGTATCTACACAATTCGTGTGCAGTTGTTTTGAACCGTTTCGAAATGGGTTGAATCTAAAAATCAATTTAACAAACTTTACAACGTCTAAAGAACTTTGTTGTCCACATTTCTCTTCTAAGCTTCTAAACTGTATAAACTACCTATCCGGAATGTGAAATCCGAAAGTTCATCGTAGAGCCTTTATTAAATAACAAAGACATAACCATAAAACTTTCCAATATCGTCTTATTCCAAAGCGCACCTGACCGAAATTAATAAAAAAATGAAGCTGCAAAAACCATAAATACCATCCGGTATCATTGCAGGAAACACCGCAGTTTTAATATTTCAGCTGAACGAGCGGATCAAAAAGAGATGGCTTTAAGGGTAGGCTTTGACATTATAATTGCTGTTTTTATCAAATTGTCCAATAAGGAAGGCAATGTTTTAGACTTGGTTCTTTATTCTACTCGGTAAAACCATATTGCATTTAACATGTAATCTTATAGTCACCGTTACGTAAGGCAATTGCTTTTGCTTAGTGGAATAGAGGTTCTTAATGTTTAAAAGATTTTGTTCCTTTGTACTTGCTGGACGAATGGATCGATGATGAATAACATATCATATGCCGGACGGAACTAAGACTGGTTTTTTTTATTTAAGTTTTAAATTAATTACGACGCACACGTAAAGTTCTGCCGTTCAAAAGCAAAACGAGCTATAAGAGTATGATGCCCTTATGCGTTTACTACCTTTCTGCTATTTATTAAAATAGGTCCAATACTTAGGGAGATACAGTGAACATTTGATTATATATATTAAATGGTTAATTATAAACTTGTGAAGATATATCTGAAAAAGATTTCGCCAAACATAGTGAGGTATGAAAATAATTCGGCTTAAAGGACGATTTTAGAATGTAGAATATGAATACAGCCCGACATAAAAACCTTGCTATTTATCAGACTTATTGACAATACTGTCACTTAACGCGAAGACAAATCTAACGGCCTCGTCATCAAGATCTCTGAGGCTAGACAACTTGCTTAACGCTAACGTAAATTATTTTCGAAAACTGACAATATGTACGGAATTGACGTAGGCGTTCGATCAATGGACCCACGGGTGTGATATGTATAGAGTATGTGTGCTGCAGTGGGGTTCAGGCTTAACTCCTCATTAAAATCACACCGCGACCGCATATTTCACTATCTGCATGTCGCATTTCACCTGCGGTTTAAGGCCTATCGTTATATTTCACATTTCAAATATATTGACTTGTTAATAATTTTAAATGGGCGCCAATAACTCTTCTTCTAGCCCGTGTGGTTGCCGGTTTAGAATAGTGCCACTCCATGTCTTCCCGTGGAAGTCCTAAGAGGCGACTAAGGGAACATAGGCTTGTAGTACTATTAGGCGATGGGCTTGCAACCTGTCACTAATACGCTGGTAAACATCTCAGCCTATTTGTGCAAAATGTGGTCACAGAATTATCAACAAGTTTTTAAAGTTGTAGGTAATTCTGTAGCAATGCCTACTCCACTCTGGGATTACAGGCGTGAAGGTATGTATGTATGTAACTCTTCTTCTTATAGTGCCTCTATAACTAGTGAAGGTTGGCAGTCAGCTCCGCATATTTCTCTCGGTCTTTGGCGAGGTTGACCAGCTCCGCTGCACTTGTGACTCCAGTCCATTCTCGATTGTTTCGCAGCCACGATTTCTTTCTGCGCCCGACAGCTCTTCTTTCAGCAACTTTGCCCATCATTTGTTTTCTGTCAATAACTAACCGAACCTAATTTACAAAAAACAAACCCCTGGACGACTACTCGTCGAGTTAATAGTTTAGTCAACGAGTTAGTATTATTTGTGAATCACTTTATTGTTTTCATTTTTTCCCTGGAAGTATGCATTTTTTTATTAAGAAAAAAAAACGGCTTACATTATACATTAATATTAGGTACAACAGAGATGAGTTATTCATAAACCAACAAAGTGTTCACCAATCTATGTTACACTTTTAGGGATTAACTACACAAAGCTAGCAACTTATATTAAAACATGCACTTAAAATAATGCTTAAAACAGTAACTCTCTAGACATGGATTGGAATGAAATAGTTTTCATAACTTACGATAAAAGGTAATTAAATTACAAACTCATTTTAACTGCACTTATGTACATACGAGGGGAGGTCCAAAAGTTCGCGGAATGGAGGGCTAAATAATTAAATAAAAAGACGTTACTATTTTTCCTTTTCAATATAATCTCCCTTAAGGTTAATACATTTGTTAGATCGTGATATTAATTTTTCTAAACCCACATAAAAATAATTTTCTTCTTTGCTGTCAAAATGAGCCAAAATTGCGTCCTTTACTTCATCATCGGTGTGAAATTTTCTTCCCCGCAACTCTTTCTTCAAATTTGGGAATAAATAATAAACACTGGGGGCCAGGTTCGGGCTGTAGGGGGGATGAACCAATTCTTCGAAGCCACATTTGTTCAGGGCAGCCATCGCAATACGACTCTTGTGAACTGGAGCATTATCCTGAAGTAACAGCACACCCTTAGCCAGCTTTCCTCGCCTTTTTTCTTTGATAGCTTCCCGCAACTGCTCCAGTAGCCTAGAGTAGTACTCTCCAGTAATTGTGACATCTTTGCTTTTGTAATCGATCATCAAAATTCCTTGGCAGTCCCAGAAAATCGTAGCCATCAACTTTCCGGCCGATTCTGACACCTTAAATTTCTTAGGTGGGGGGGTACCCTTCTTGTGCCATTGCATCGACTCCTGTTTAGAGTCAGGTTCAAAATGATGAACCCAAATTTCATCTCCAGTAACAATCCGCTTCAAAATCGACGTACTTTCTTCTCCACACCGTTCTAAAAAACTGCTACACGCGTCGATTCGCTGCTGTCGCTGATGCGGCGTAAGCATTCTCGGCACCCATCTTGCACTCACTTTAATCATGCCGAGGTGTTAATGTAGAATCCGCAAAATAGTGGTTTCAGATACTCCAACTAATGCAGAAATCTGTTTCTTCTTCAGGCGAGCATCTTCTAATACTAATTTTTCAACTTTTCCGTCGGTATCTGATGTGGTGACCTCGACAGGCCGTCCTGGGCGAGGGTCGTCTTCAATGGACTCTCTGCCAATTTTAAAAAGACCGTGCCATTTGTAAATCATTGTTTTTCCAGGGCAATGATCACAGTAAACTACTGACATCTCACTCATGATGGTCTGAGGAGTTTTTCCTTGCTTAGTCAGGAACTTGATGATGGCTCGATACTCAATTTGCTCCATACTTCCAGGATTTTTCCAGATTGACTTGCTTGCTCGACGATATTTTGTAAAGTAATGAGCTCTTCAGGCTGAAAGTTGGTATATATACTCTTAATGAGTTGGCCATTAGTACTATACTAAAAAATATAGTCATCCCCACCCCCATCCCCTCCATTCCGCGAACTTTTGGACCTCCCCTCGTAGCTGCCAAAACTGTCATAGAATATGTCAGTATGATTATATTTGCAATTGTTAATGGGACACGCCCTTGTTAGAAGCGATTTTTTGAATAATTGTTCCTGTAAAATTGTATAGCGAATATATTTTTGGACCTAGTACTTAAACATGAGCATTTTAATGAAATATGACTGAGGAGATACGGAGAATCGACGATGTTCAAAATTTATAAAGTAAAATTTGGTCATGATGTTCCCTACGCATTTTCAACATCTAAATGTATCTAAATATAATCAAAGAAGAAACTGACTGACATCTTAACGCACAGCCCAAACCGCTGGGTCTAGGGTTCTAAATTGGCTACATAGGTACCTTATGAGGTCTAGGGGTGTACTGAGAAAGGATTCCTCGAAAATTGACGTCCAGTGGGAAGAAGTAGGGGAGTAGCAGGGAACGAATTTGGTTTTTTTATATATGAGTGGCTATATGTTCACCGATAATGACTGAAGTGGCCCTGAGGCCCTAGACAAGATGCAAGGCGTGCCGAGCGCTTACGTCAGTTCCATAAATTTTGAGTTTTCGAAAATCGTTTACGATAACGTTAGATGACATTTGCAACGTTAAAAGATGGCGGACGTGTAATTTGTTTTAGACTTTAATTTTTGGGTAATTAGGTGTTCAAAGTTCTTTTCTGATAGTGATTTGTACTTTTTATGCCTTTGTGTCGCACAGTAATTGAAGATTTGGACTTATTTCGTGTATCTGGTATCTTTCTTCTCGTTTCAAGTGGTCTCGCAGTGGTGCAGAGGTTAAAACTATCTTGACCTCTAACCTACAAATCACCGTACAACGTTGCCCCCAATCTTCCTAGAGAAGATTGGATTGTGTTTTATTGCTATATTGATTTATACTTATGTATACTTGACACTGGCGAAATCACTTCACGTGGAAACGCCATATCCCCGCGGTAGTAGCGGTTCAAGTCGCCGCGGGGGCAAAGAAAGAAGAAAGAAGAACGATAGCGTTAGGCATCTTGTCTATGGCCACTGGTCTGTCAATGATAGGTCTACTTACTAAACCGCTATTTTATCCTCGTAAAGGCCACGTCAAATTTCGTTAGTCCGAAAAATAATCTTGTGTCGATCAAATAAAGTCAAAAGTCACTTTGACAAAGGTCCTTAATTTAGGACGTTGGGCCCAATGGGAAGAAATAGGGAGAGTAGTGGGAAACTAACAGCGTTTAAAATGGCGGGTGTCCTTTATTTATCGCATAAAAACTTGTTTTTCAATCTGTTAAAAAAAAAAAACAATAAATGTGAAATTGAAACGATCCCAGTAAAATCACAAAATATCGCTTCAGGGGTTTTACCTTTTACCCGTCGACATGTTAAAATTTAAATAATTTAATTTGCTGACCTGTCGCATCGGGTCGGGAACTTTTAGTTTTTTAATCCAATTACAAGAAAAAATGTGTGCTACCGTTCTAAATTGATACGTTTACCAACGAACAGCATATATATTTTGGGCGCCATCTGTTAGGCATAATTTCACTGGCAATTACAATCTTTTTTCAACGAATGTTGACATTGCAGAAAGCGTATTTGGTATAAGTGGTACATAATATTTGTTTGACTCTAAATATATTACTACTTAATGACATGGCCGAATTTTCTTACGAAAAATATTATTAAGTATTATATCGTCAATATTTGTACAGGTCGTAGCGAGTGGAAATAAGTGGTCTCTGCCTATCCTTCTGGGAAACAGGCGTGATTTAATGTCGTATAGAAACCATTCAGCCAATAGGCTTTTTGCCTATGTGATAGTATGTGAAACTAGACTATCGTCGGTGAAAATGCAAAACCGCGTAAGTAACATTTTAAATAAGGAGCAAAATGCACCTTTTTAATAGGCGTGTAAGGTTTATTTTGCTCTATCATAAAATTGTTATTTACGCGGGTTTGCAGTATCACCGACGCTTTGCCATAAGAGTTTATGCCTATAGTCACTTATACTTAAAGTTATTATGCAACATATAATTATTTTTAAAAAGCGTTAGAAGGGGAAACAATAATTACTTAAAATTGCAAGTAGGAGAAGAACAATCATTAATAGTGAAAGGCAGATAAGAAGAAGAAAAATAAAATCCTGACACTGTACACTTTACGTCCGAAAAATATTTGGTTTTGAGGTTATAATTTGTACTAAACTGACAGGTGTCAGAAATGACTTTTGTGTGCCTTTCACTATAAGGCCATTTGATAGTAAGTGGGCTCGGAGACCTATACCAAGTCAGTCGCAGACTCAAGATTATAAATCGCTATGCAAATACATCCTAGCAAGTAAGTCAGTAAAGTACATTTTACAACTCATAGAATTTGTTAGTTACGCGTATTCGTAAGACCCAGTGTGCAATAGGATGTGCATAATCAAGGCAACTTAATTTGAACTATGTTACCATGGGAATTAGGATTATTTTACATTCCTCATAAGCTGAAAATTACTTTATCAAACAAACGTAATTGAACTTTATTGCCTTAGTGGTAGATTCAAAGTCCAACTCACAAAAAACTCCCCGTTTTTTTAGTATGGTGGGCCTTACGAGTATACCCTGGGTACCATAATTACCATATTATTATGATATTATGTCAAGCAAAAACCTGGGGACTCAGGAGGCTAGGCACATTACAACTACAAGTATGACCCAACCCGCTTTCATGAGATGAAACAACTGACGCCCCAGGCAAGATGAATTCGGGGTTCGTTATTCGTTATAAAAAAATTAAAGGATTGACGTAACCTGTCAGACCGTCGCGCCGAGCGCCAATGTCAATAAAACACGCTTTGCCAGTTTTCAATAATCGTTTACATTAGCGTTAAGTAACTTGTACGTATAGTACGTATTCGCAATGTACCTGATGACCGCATCAGGTCGATTGAGCAAAACCATGTGTAAGTTATTAATAACCGTTTGAGAGATGCTCCGTATTTAATGTTCGATCTACATAAATCTCAGTTGTTTTCGATTGGTATGCAGAAGTAATTGATATGCAAGAGAATTAAGAAGACGTGGTTACTCAAAATAGAACTAATAAATACCTTTTAAAACTATCTACTTGACAGACCAAAGGCCGTATGGTCGCTGTTTTAATCGTATGTATTATATTATATATGCTTTTAATATCAAGAGGTATTCAACTAGGTTTTCTACACTGTTAAGAGCTCCCATTGCAACGGTTATTATCTGTGGGTCAATTTCAACATTTCTGGTTTTTGTCTCATTTCGGTGCAATTTTTAAGTTTTGTGTATTTTTGAACATTTATCATTTTAAACTATGCATTGCTATATATTCTAGACGTGGTGTTAAGGGACACTCAAAATCATAAATAGTTTATGAGATATACGAGATAGAATATTTGATAAAACTATGGAATGATAAATACACACCGAAATTATAAAAAGTATCCACCGAAGTGATAAATACCCACTGGCATGATAGAAACGACCCACGTAAATGAAATTTTATCCACCGGAATGAAAATAAATGAAAAAAGTCAATAATTATCATAATTATCACTGTTTATTTGAGTAAAAATGACATTAATGTTATTATTAACTAACATAATTAGAAGTCTTTATTTGAGTAAAAATTACATTAATGTTATTAATAATTATCATAATTATAAGTCTTTGTTTGAGTAAAAATGACATTTATATTAATGTTTTGAAACAATTCGCTTATAAAATAAACATATTTTTTAATAAAAAAAAATTACTTCACATTTTTCTGTTATGAACCGGATTGATATATTTCTTATTTCTTTATTATGGTTTTCAAAAATGTTCTAAATATTGTGATTTATTTGTGATAATAAACTAGTTATAAACTTTTAAAAAATAACAATCTTCTATGTAAATCTAATAGGAACAGTTTGCTGACCAAGCAAAATATTACTCAATAATTCTAATATTACAAATATCCCAGTGACAATTATATAATTTATCACTGACTTTAGATCACTTAATGCTTAATAATTAGTGCATCATGCGACCTCAAAAATATAAATATAAATAATAATAATATAATATAAATATAATATGAAATACCTAAAAAACTCAGTCAAAAATGTAACATTATGAAATTATGATAACGTGCAAGACTAGGTGTGAATTTACATATCCCAGATCTTAAAAAAAACGTAATACTAACATAAATTTAAACCTTTTAATGTTTTTTAAGCTGAATATCACGTC
Source organism: Acleris emargana (assembly GCA_927399475.2). Classification (NCBI taxonomy): domain Eukaryota; kingdom Metazoa; phylum Arthropoda; class Insecta; order Lepidoptera; family Tortricidae; genus Acleris; species Acleris emargana. Next base: position 3,928,263 of record OV656846.1, read on the forward strand.
CAATCTTAACACTAAGTATTGCCCTTTATAATTGTAATTAAATTGAAAAAAAAAAAACTGTAACAAATCGGTGAGAACGTTCTTCATTGATATTTGAACAGTATGAATATTGGAATATTTGAATTGCAAATACAATCGAAAATAAGTTCTAAATTGTTACTAATAATATCAAATATTAAATTGACAAGTATATGGAAAAAATACATTGAAATTTCATAATGAGTACAATAAGCTTTATTTTAGGCTGTATTTCTATTTACTCCGCGTCACTTTATTTACCTTCTTTACTCGGTATTCATTTGTAAACATAACTGCATAAAAGAAAAACACAATTATTCTTAAAGAAAAGTTTTATGCCTGACTTGACGCGGTACGGTACGACCCCTCGATTCTGTCGCTTCAAAGTCGTCTATATTATTTACATTTAATTTTTAATTTTTTACTCTCGAATAGAATAATCGAAAAACAAAACTATAAAACATGCAAGGCTCGCTATGCAACTTGTTGGATTAAAATAATTATCTGTCTGCATTTTAATATTATACCTACATAAGAATAAAATGGGTAAAGAAAATACACAATAAATAAATTCAAAGAAAGGGCATGAATTTCTGACTTTTACATCTATAAAATTATGCATAAAATAACTGAAAAATGGTTATCGTGAAACGCTTAATTATTTACGTTTAAACGCGTATAATATTTATACATTTGCTTTGACTTCATAAAATTAAATAATTAAATTTGATAATTATTTGGATAACTAAGTGAAGCTACTTTTGTATCATGCCGGTGTTGCTTATCATTTATGTGGGTATTTCATACACCGGAAACATCGGAATGAGAACCACGGAATGATAAAACCTGTACAAAAATATTTTTAAAAAAACAACGGAGTCGGGTTTCTTTAAACTAACGTTACTCCCGAATTAAGAAATATGACGTACGTGTTATACATAAATCTTAAACTAAACACACAAAAACTACAAAAAATAAATCAACCGTCGGAATGAGGATTTTTTTGTCCCCACCCCACCGGAAGCAAGAACTTTCCTTTATATTTTATAGTCAGAAACGCGCACAACACAACCGCTAGCACCAAACTCTTGCGCGTGACTAACTCTACGTGTGCGCGGGAGGTGGGTGGCGTACATATTGAAGCTTAGCAGATATAAGGCACAGAATATTTGACTGTGGTAATGATAACGTTTCTCCGGACAAACGTATTTCCTCGTACCGAACGGTATGTGTGATAGTTAAAAAAAAAGTCAGGGCTTTTTTTTGTACACTAACTGTCTAGTATTTTAAAAAAGGTAAAGGTTTTTCATAATCATAAATAGTTTTTGATTTATTTCACGTTTTGCAATCAAAACTGGGTTGCGGACAGCCCATTGTGATGAGAAATGAGGTCTTAATTATTTTTTTAAAACTATTATTTCCATTAATATTTTAATTCTACTTATTGCCCAAAATAGGAAACTGCGTGAAGTATTCAGAAAAAAATAACAGGTTAATTTTTAACCATAGTTCACCCCGGTTTTCAGCGCCGCCAGCTTAAAATATTGCTTGGGAAATTGACCCCTGTTATTCATGTATGTGGTTCACTGGTAGAGAATGCCTTTAGGGCAATAATTACCTTTACTTAATATAACATTTCTGAAATCGCCCTTGAATTATGAGTTTTGTTTTAGTTATCTAAGTTTTCTTTTAAATCAACCCCTGGTTTGGAGAAATGGGGAAACGAATCCTACACGTACAAAGCCACGGGCATTATCCAGCATTAACAGAAATCCTTTCCGTATAAAGGAAAAAAAATGGCGGAACTTTTAACAAAACTACCAAAGCGTGCGTGGCTAGCATACTACATAGTTGAATTATACCGGATAGTGCCTTCATGCCGAAACGTTAGGATATGGCGGTGGGATGATTCAGTCGGTAATTTATTTAGTAAATTACGCCGTATTGCTATTTTTGCTATTTTTCTTTCGTGACTAAGAAGAATAACTCTTATATTGATAAATTGATGCGTCGTGATTGGTAAAATCAGTATAATATAAGATACATTCGATTTTAAGAACATATCTTATCTTATCGGTGAGAGCCTTTCAGAAACCTACACTTCGACCCTATGGGATATTTTGTGTTGTTACCCCTTTTTTACCCGACTGCGTCAGAAGGAGGGTTATGTTTTTCGAGCGTATGTATGTATGTATGTATGTATGTATGTATGTATGTATGTATGTATGTATGTATGTATGTATGTATGTATGTATGTATGTCTATTTCTGGGCACGCTCTGCAGCCTAAACGGCTTGACCGATTTTAACATACTAGGTGTCATTCGATTCGTCTTAATTGCCGAAGTGACATAGGGTATATAATATTTCAAAATGGCCTCTGCAAAAACAAAGAGGGGGTTTAAAAAAAAAAAAATTGTTTATTATAGCAATATGGGTCTCAAATAAAAGCTAGTAAATAGCCCATTCCAAATATATATACATTATAATACTTTGATGCTACCATTTAGACAGGGAAATCAAAAAGGACGTTAATTGTTAAGTAATAAATATTTCTGGTTGAGCTGTAAACGCCTACAATATAAACCATTAAGAAAGTAGTGTAATAATTAATAATTCACGAATACCTACTACATACTTGATTAATGCACATTGATGTTATAGTATAAATTGCTGGCTAATACCTACCTAATGCGCCATCCTGCCTACGCATGGAGAGTTTATTTAAGTAAAGATACACGGAATAGGTAACCTCAATGTAGGTGCTTAGTCTAGTACCCAGGTACACGTATGACGTACTGACCGTTGAGGAACTAAATTGTTAGAGATTAAGAGAAGTTTAGTTGATTTATACCTACTTCAATTTCTCGGCCTAAGTAGGTATCTACAATCTGTTCGATCGGCCTCCATCTAACCAAATGAACTAATCTTACGTTACTACTGGGGATCGATTTTTGAATGCACGATGCTTCTTTTGCTAAAAGGAGAGTTCCGCTTGTAATTTGTTACTTATAGCTTCGTGACATTAAAAAATCGAGCTCCAGAGCTCATTTAACGTTTTGTTATATTAATAAAACCACTATTTTATTAATAAAAACTAAAAAATGTGAAATAAACTAAATTATTTAAATAAAAACAAAAAACCCGACTGCAGTAAAAAAAACAACTGTAAAGCGAGAAACAAGCTATATAATCGATAGGTAAATACTTATAATGTACCATGCAATGATTTTTTGTTTGATACATCGTTAACAAGTAATGCAATTTATACCAATATACATACAACTTGGATAGTGGAAAAGGTATTGCAGGCGGGGACAAGCAATTAATTATAAAATGTACTTAAGTATTTTCTTGAAACAAAAAACATTTGGATTAATAGCTTGTCCCCGCCTGGAAAACCTTTTCCACTATTCAAGTTGTACCTATGTATATTGGTATAAATTGCATTACTTGTTAACGAGGTATCAAACAAAAAATCATTGCATGGTACATTATAAGTATTTACCTATCGATTATATAGCTTGTTTCTCGCTTTACAGTTGTTTTTTTTACTGCAGTCGGGTTTTTTGTTTTTATTTTTTTCTTTACGTTTTCCAATGGGTGCTGCCACCCTTTTCAAACAGCCAAGGATTTTCATTCTTACGTTGCCGGTGCGCTGCGTCGCGTCGTCGCAACGCTGTGATTTCAACACAGAGCGGCGCAAGTGTTTCAACGCATCGTGCCATTCTAATTTACAAATATATGGGAGCCGGAGAAGTAAAAATCTTCGTATGGGCGTTAATTTTAATTAGCAATAATAATTCATCCATCACACTACGAAGCGTCTTATACAGTCTTGAGATCTCGAATGCGAGCTTGACCAAATTAAAAAATGAAACATGCTCATACGTCTATCTCACTATCTCTGTTTCACTATCATACGTCATCTGTCAGTCCGTTTCACGATTCCTACAAATATGTAAAACAACGTAGTGGCGACGACGCAAAACACAGGCCAAAGTCACATAACATTCCTTTTATGATAGTAATTTCACGTGACAATTAAGGCGGCATATCTGTAATATGCAATCAAGTTACAAAAACAAAATGGCTACAATCAAAGTGAAATCCGTCTGAGAATATCTTAAAAAACCACGTCCATAAATACGCTATTAAAATGCAATTCGATACGCAATCTTAAGAGCATGACTAATTGAAAAGCAATAACGTTTTGGTGATTCATCAACATTTCCGACGTGAATTGAGTTATTCGTCGTTATTTGCCAATTCACTGATTACGCTTCAATATACATTTGTTATTTTTGAAACGCTCCGCTTTGGAATGAAAGAGTGAAAAGATTTACTGTGTAACGAATCAACGATAAAATACATACATACATACATACATACCTTCACGCCCGCAATCCCAGAGTGGGGTAGGCAGAGCTACAGAATTATAACTTCAAAAAGTTGTTGACAATTCAGTAACCACAATTTGCACAAATAGGCTAAGATGTTTACCAGCGTATTAGTGACAGGTTGCAAGCCCATCGCCTAACATTACTATAAGCCTATATTCCCTTAGTCGCCTCTTACGACATCCACGGGAAGTCATGGAGTGGCACTATTCTAACCCGGCAACCACACGGCATCTTCACGGCACGGTACTTACACAACATCAAGTAGCAGCACACTTTAGTACCTTGTCGCCTTAACTACTTTGACAGATTAGTGCAGTGTGCAGTTACTTTACTGTGCATAATATTGGGTCTTTACCAGAGGCCGGAATTCTCGTAGCACTTTTGAGCTGTCATAGGGACTTCTCGTTTATCGACTTCCGATTTACTGATGTTATCGATACATTATAGAACACAACATATTTAAGAAGGTTATAAGTAGACGTAAACAACATGCGCTTTAATTGCTAAAGAGCGATCTCTTTCAGGTAATGGCAGATTTATTTTATAGGTAATGTAATGAAGAAACACTTGTAAGCACTAAATCAGCCTTCTCCCCACTATGGGGTAGGCGAGAAAAAAAAACATCCCCACGTTACGAGTAGACGAGGCACACAATTTTTTTATTTTCCAAATTTTATTTTACCACTTTTTGCCGTGACTTATATGTATATTCAGGCCAAATTTCAGCTCTCTGGTACTAATAGTCTCTGAGCTAGGCTGCGGACGGACGGACGGACGGACATGGCGAAACTATAAGGGTTCCTAGTTTGACTACGGAACCCTAAAAATTTTGCCGTTTCGGGTGTTACAGTGGAATGACCCTAAACCTGTACTTGCAATATAAAAGTACTCGTTCCAATAAAATATAAAAGACTTTAATTTGCCCTGTGTATGAATTTGTTAGGTTACACTTCTTTACAGCAGGCTTAACGCTTTCTAAGTTATAACTAGTTTAGTTAGTTCAGTTTATTAGTTTAGCGACGCCTTTACCCTGTCTACGTAGCTTGAGGTCCCGGGTTTGATTAGCGGCCAGCAAATACAATCCTAAAAAACAACGCCTGTGATAGTTTTTAACCCTGACTAAAAGGAAAAAAAAAATAGTTGAACTTAGCGCCCTTGTATTTTGTAAGACGGTAACTTTTGTATTGTATCCGACATTAATTTTGGTAGAACATACCGCAATCATTAATAAGTATTAATAACACTGCACAAACCAAAACAATAAGCCACAACGATGCTTTTCATTTAAAATTTCATCCAAATCCGCCCAGCCGTTGAAATAGCAAACATACATACATACATAAACTCACGTCTTCATTCCCAAAGTAGGGTAGGCAGAGCTACAGAATTACCAACAACTCTATTAACTTGTTGATAATTCGGTAACCGCATTTTGCACAATCAGGCTAAGATGTTTACGAGTGTATTAGTGACAGGTTGCAAGCCCATCGCCTAACAGTACTAGAAGCCTTTATTCCCTTAGTCGCCTCTTTCGACATCCACAGGAAGACATGGAGTGGCACTATTCTATCCCGGAAACCACACGGATAAGTAGCAAATAAACACACAAATTTTCGCGTTTATTATGCAGCGGAATGTACTTAATGCCGTTTCATATATTTCCCGTCAGTGCCCCTTTTTACGAACATCGCGTGGTTCAGGAACAACCCATACGCTTGTCACGTCTCCTCAAATTGAATATACCAGGCAACACGTGCCTTGTGTCTCAAGTATTGACGATTACAAACGGTTGTAGTTGACGACTTATCTGACAGCTAGTCGAGTTCCTTGTTCGAATGTTTTCGTTACAAAGCGGAAAAAAGCAGGATTAGGTTACGAGTGCCTGCGAATGTGTTATTGGTATGTAGGAATCTACGAAACTTTCGCATGATAATTTGCTTATTTCTAAAAAAACATATTTTTTTTTATCGCATAGGAAGGCAAACGAACACACAGGCCACCTGATGGTAAGTGAAAACTGAGACCCATAGACATTCGCATTCACTAGAACGCAATCCTAAGACTGCAAATGCGTTGCCAACCCTGAGGACTAAGATGGAATGCCTCTATGCTAGTCATTTCACCGGCTGTCTTATCCCCAAACCGGAACACAACAATGCGAACACTGCTGCTTGGCAGTAGGTTACTGGATAAGATGGTGGTACCAACCCGGACGAGGTCTGCACAAGGTCCTCCCACAAGTCAAGTGCGAGTCGTACTGAGAGCGTACCTCGCACAGTAGTATTTGAATTCGACTTCGAATCGAAAGAGCGCGAGGAAAATTCACAATGGGATGGTCCAAAAAAAAAATCCTGGGTTTTACATTCTAACTCGAAAGAATAGGTAATTTTAAGATGGTAATTTTAAGATTCCAATTTCATTAATTTTGTATTTAACCCAATAGTTTTGTTTAAATATCTTTAATTATTTAGCAGACATTTTATGGATGTATGATTATTTTAAATTTGGGCTGGCATTTTCTAAGAAATTAACAACAATTCAATGCTATCTAATGATAAAAAGTCATTGTAATAGTGTATTAAAACATACTATTTCAAGCGTAACCCGTAAGATACACCTAAGAGAGCTTCATGCCGAAAACGAATGTCAAACAAAGGTTAAAAACACTTTCGTCGATATTTTATTTATATATTGCATAGGTAGAGAAGACCAACGAGCACAAAGGCCACCTGATAGTAAGTGGAAACTGTGACCATAGACATTCGCATTCACAAGAATGCAATGCAATCCTAGGAAGAAAAAAAAAACCGAAAATAGTTACATTCAAAAACTTAAATAATAATGCAGATCGGCTTTAAATTGTAATTATGAAAATATGAACCATCCCGATGGACCATTTTTAGTGATTGCTGTTTTTCTTCATAGGCTGGTGATGACAAACTTTCCGTTCAGCCTAATCAAATTTATCATGCTTCAATCAATATTTCCAATACCAACAAAACGGACCAACTATTTAAAGATGAAAACGGTTTTAACGATTTCGGCGAAGAATGCATTAACTCCACTTAAACCTTTTACCCATTCGAGCAAGCAGCACGGCCCATTTATCAACTCTTATCAAAACCATCGAAATAATTCGAGTTTGATGGAGTTTCCGGGTCATTAGCTCGGCGTTAGGAGGCCGCAACTTATGCCGATATTGTATAATAAGATCATCTTCAAACAATACTTTGCAACCAATGGCGGTTATGATTTTATTGTTATTTCTGCATACATACATACATTAACTCACTCCTGTGTTCCCAGAGAGGCGTAGGCAGAGCTACAGAATTACCTATAACTCTAAAAACTTGTTGATCATTCTGTAACCACATTTTGCACAATCGGGCATTAGTGACAGGTTGCAAGCCTATCGCCTAACAGTACTACAAGCCTTTATTCCCTTAGTCGCCTCTTACGACATCCACGGGAAGACATGGAGTGGCACCATTCTAACCCGGCAACCACGCGAGGAATTTACTAATAAATTTATTTTACACACCTTTTGGTATTTAATATTTTATAGCTTAAGTTATTTCTATTGTATAAATAATACGGGTATCATAATAAAAATGCTGTAAACGCCAGCCTCCTTGAGGTCTCTTTTCGCTTGAATGGCCGCATTGCTCGGTGGAATGAAAATATTAAGTCGCAGCCTATATACGTCGAACGCCTGAGTAGGTCAAACTTTAATGTCACGGCGTTTGAAAGAGCGCTTTATTTTCTTAACCGGCCGATAGACGTACAGTCAACAGCATAAATAAGTGATCATTTATGTACCTTGTCACTTTCAATCGTTTCACTATTTTGTATAGCATTTTAAACATAATGTTAAAGTGACAAGGTACATAAATGATCACTTATTTATGCTGTTGAGTATACGAGTATTACATTACATTCTTAAAATTAACGAACTTACTACAAATCGAAGCTTTGTTATTTTAGGAATTGTATCATATCACATTGTGAAATTCACTCATTTTAAGGTTTATAAAATAAATAAACATTGACACAAATCGTCGTTGAAACTGCAAAAACGCGTAAGTAACATTTGAAATAAGGAGCAAAATGCACCTTTTTAATAAGAAAATAAGGTTTATTTTGCCCTATCATAAATTTGTTAGTTACGCGGTTTTGCAGTATCACCGACGAAATGTCAAACACCTCACACAGACTGCCGAAACAAAATGGTAGCTCTACTCGCGGCAATGACAGACGTACCATCGCACACAGCTGAGTGAATGAAAAAGATAAACAGAGAGAAACTGTCTCTGTCGTGCACAAGAAATTCTTATGTTAAATCTATATTTATCTCTTTCTACATTTTCTCACTTCTGTCTTTAATGGGTAGTTAAGTGTGTGGCTGTTTGTACGAGCCAAGGCGGGCTACGAGCATAATTCAACCATGTTGGATCGCCGACGACATTAGTCAGCGTTAATCTCGCGTACTTAGAATGACATGGGTGAGTAAGGTTCTGCAGCAAGTACCCCAACTTACTTGACCATAACGCCTTGGCGATAGCGCCCCTTTTATAAAAACATGTGCAAGTTTTGGGTAGGTTTCATTACGACCTAATTCCATGACCCTATTTATTACCGATATGATATTAAAACGACTTTCTATCGGAGATAGGGTAGTTATTTCAGAAGATAAGAACTACGTTTAAAGGGGGTGGAATCGCGGGCAGTAATGTAGCTATCATCATGCCAGCCGAAAAACGTCCACTGCTGGACATAGGCCTCCCCCCAAGGCTCTCCACTCAGACCGGTCTTGTGCTTTTCGCATCCACCGCGTTACCGCGATCTTCACAAGGTCGTCACTCCATTATGTTGGAGGCCTACCTACAGCTCGTCTCCCGGTCCGCGGACGCCACTCAAGAACCTGCTGACCCCATCGGCCATCAGTCCTGCGAGCGATAGTGGATGTAGCTATAGTGGAGCCAAAATCATCGTGGACGTTTAGTCATAAATCATTATGCATGCCGGACCTCTCGCTTGGACTCGCTCTCTCTCACTCGCACTTTTGTGATGCGTGTCGTAGTATTCTCACATTGTCGATTGAATTATTTGTAAAATTTGGTTAGATTTGTTAGGCGATGGGCTTGCAACCTGTCACTAATACGCTGGTAAACATCTTAACCTGTTTATGCAAAAGGTGGTTAAGTACAGAATTATCAACAAGTTTTTAGAGTTGTTGGTAATTCTGTAGCTCTGCCTACCCCACTCTGGGAATGAAGGCGTGAGTTTATGTATGTATGTATTTGGTTAGATTTGGTTTGGCCTTTTTATTTTATGAAACATATCAAGGTTTTTTTACCAGTTGTACTTGTATAACTAATAATTAAGCATATAACTGTACAATTAATTTTAATTACTCACGCAAATAATTTGGCTACGTCGTTTTAAAAAGAACTTTATTCGCTTCTTAATAGGACAAATTATCGTTTAGTTGATTTGTAATTTTATGCCCTTGTGTTTTCACACTCGAACTTCTGTAACGAACAAACTGCGGTTTGAACACTGCTCAAATAAAGGTAAGTACACACAGCGACATAGCCAGACCTAAATCTCGACACTACTGGCACTTGCGTCTTAATGCGATTTAGCTAGGTAGGAGTGACCTTGCCTTCTACCTACTCCTGCGAGCCTAGTATAGTGGCGTTTATCGCGTGGCAAAATGTAGATAAAGCAACCGTCACTCTCATACGTGTCAAAAAGTGACGAATGTTCTCCCGCAACTCCGTCCGCGTAGAAGTCGTTTATCGCTGCTCCCTCTAGGGGTTGTCAAATTTTCCGAAAAAAAACTTTCCCATTAAAAGATAAAAGATAAAAGATGTTTATTCAGTAAGTAGGCCACACGGGCACTTTTACACGTCAAAAAAATCTACCAGCGCTTCACAAGAGACCATTGCTGAGAAGAAGCGCCGCAAGAAACTCAACAGTAAGTCGTTTTTTAAATATTGCTAATGATATTAAACAATAATAAACTTAACCTAGCATTATATAAAACAATGAATCTCATATAAAACTAAAAATTAATATGTTCATGCGTAGTTGAGCAGGAAAATGTGTCAAAACTCAGAATTGTCACAAAACTAATAAGCAACAGTAATAAAAAAAATTGAAAGTATACAAGTTATACTTACCTGTGACGGTGCAAAACCACCTGCATAAAAGTTTCGATACATTCTCCTACAGAAACCGTGTCCCCTAGACAATATACAAATGTTTACATATTTTTATGACTAAGTTATTATTAAATTATTTAGGTGTTGGCCAAGCATTTTTATCTGTTAGATAGTCTTCGACCCTATAGTAAGCTTTAGACATCAACGACTTTTTCAAGTAAGTTTTAAGTATTGGAAATGGTAACTTTAAAACAACGTCAGGTAATTTATTAAAGAAAAGGATGCATTGACCTACAAATGATTTATAAACCTTACGGACACGAAATTTTTTAATAGCAATTTTATTTTTATTTCTTGTATTCAAATTATGTATATCACAATTCTTAACAAAAGAGTCTTGATTTTTAATGACATAAATAATATTCTCATAAATAAATTGTGATGCTACTGTCAAAATATTAATTTCTTTAACCCTTAAATTGGCAAACATAAAAAAAGTCGTGAATTCAAACCCTATTTAATTTGAAATCAGCATAAAAAATATAGTAACCAAAAAATAAAAAAGTGAACATTATGGTATGTGCATTATTAGATACGTTGCCAATTTAAGGGTTAAATAGTATTCTTAAGGAATCACGGGAGTTTAGATTATATATAGAACGAATGGCTCTTTTTTGCAACACGAATATAGTCTGTATGTCAGCAGCTTTTCCCCAAACCAGAATACCGAACGACATAACACTATGAAAATAACTATAATAAACTAAGCGAGCTGTCTCAACATTAGTAAGTTGCCTGATTTTCCTAACAGCATAAGCTGCCGAACTTAATTTACCTGCTAGTATTGCTATATGGGGACTCCATTGCAAGTTTTTATCTATAGTTATCCCTAAGAAAAGCGCCTTATCTACCATTTCCAATCTCTCATTATTAAGAAATATACTAGATTCTACCGGTCTAACATTAGGCAAAGCGAACCTAACACATTTAGTTTTCTTAGCATTGAGTAGCAAATTGTTACTAGTAAACCAATTAAGTACTTTACCTAGTGTGGCGTTTATCCTACTGTAATCGACGGATTTTCGGTCTACCTTGAAAATTAATGATGTATCATCAGCAAATAGCACAATATCACAAAGGTTATCTACCGTGGGTGGTAAGTCATTAATATAAACCAAAAATAAGAAAGGTCCTAATATAGAGCCCTGAGGCACACCTAATTTAACAGCTGCTCCAATAGACTTTGTTTGGTTTACAACAACCATTTGTGTTCTACCACTAAGATATGAAGACATAAGATTTAGAGAATTATTTGACAAACCGAGAGTCTTAAGAGTCGCGGTGTACTGCCTTTTTGCCGAATTATGTTTCGTCAAATTTCATTTGGCAATCAACTTTTCGCCGAAGTTTTATTTGGCAAATCAATCCTTGGCATTATTTTACTTCGTAATTTTTTTATTTCGCTACATTTTTATATTGCAAAATTTTATTAGGTCAAATTTTTATGTGATAAATAATTGTGTAGCAAAATGATTTGCTTAGGCAAATAACATATTGTCAAATTTTATATGGTAAATAATTGTGTAGCAAATGATTTGCTAAGGCAAATAACATATTGTCAAATAATTATGTCAGCCTCTGGCAAATAACTGAGTGCTAGTAAGCATTTTACTTGTTTATTGAAAGTCATATCAGCTGCGTACTTTTTTGCGCGTTACCTTGAGCTTGAACTTGTCTGAAACAAATATAAATTGGATTAAAAACGAAACTGCTCCCAGAGATAGGTAGGTTAGGGTTATTTTTTTTATGACTCTAAAACCGAAACTGCTCCCAGAGATAGGTAGGTTAAGGTTATTTTTTTTATGACCCGTAAAACGAAACTGCTCCCAGAGATACTCAATACTCAATACTCAATACTCAATACATTAACTATCAACGATAACTCAAGAATGAATTGCTATTTTGAGCCATAAAGTATGTAAACAAAAGTACCCTCTTAATTTAGCTGAACGGTGCATTACCCTACCCGCTTAATGCAATAAAATCATACTGCAAATTGAACCTTGCATTCTAACAAACTAGGTTAGATTTCATAATGCCATTCAATATGTTGCTAAATCAAAGTATGCCAATCAATACATTTGACAAAAACATAATTGACATCTTAAAAAAATCCCACGTAATAATTTGTCTAACAATAATTTATCAAATCATTAGTTGGGAATTGATATCAGTGCGAAACGTTGAGTTGGGAAATAAAAATTTGACCAAATAAAAATATGGGATACGTAGTTTGGCGAGTTAAGAATTTACTAAATAATTTTCGGCGAAAAAAGGGTAAACCAAGAGTCGCATGATCTACGCAATCGAAAGCTTTGGAAAGGTCACAAAAACTTCCTATAGCATCACAAGATTTCTCCCAAATATTGTATATATATTTAATGAGTACAGATGCTGCATCTGTTGTGGATCGCCCTCTGGTGAAGCCAAACTGATTACTGTTAAGTAGTTTATTTCTATTGAAGTGACCTAACATATCTTTTAACATTAACTTCTCAAAAACTTTGCTTAAAACAGGTAGAATAGAAATGGGACGTAAATTCGTTAAATCACTCATATCGCCCGATTTAAAAAGTGGTATGACTTTACTATATTTCATAAGATTTGGAAATACCCCCTCTGAAATGCAATTATTGTAGATTAAAGCTAAGTGAGGTGCAATTATATCTATGATATGATGGATGACTTTAACTGACGTTCCCCATAAATCCTCGGTTTTTTTTAAACTGATTGATTTGAATACTTTAACAATTAAAACAGAATCTACGTGGCTAAAATCAAAGCTTGCGTTACATTTAGTAACATTAGCACAAAGTAATTTTTGAGCTTCAATTGCAGATGATTGAAGACATTTCGTGGTATTAACGGCTATGGTTGAGAAATAATTTTCGAACGCTAACGCCACGTCTTTGTTTGACGTGATTTGTTTGTCTCCCTTGTCTAGAGTGACTTGATTATCCCGAGTTTTAGATTTACCCGTTTCTCTATTTATTATTTTCCATACAGTTTTCACCTTATTGTCAGAAGCTTTAATCTTAAGACTTAAAAAGTTTGACTTAGCAGTCAAGCAAACTTGCTTGAAAGTCCTCGAATATTTCTTAACATAAACTAAGAAGTCCGCGTTCTTGTTCTCCTCTCTCTCTCTATATAATTCATAAAGCTTATTTCTACTTCTATGAATGCCTACAGTAGCCCATTCACTAAACTTAGTTTTTGACCCAGAAATAGTTTTCATCTTAAAATTATTATTAAATTGATGAAGAATTACACCAAACAAATCTTTATAAATACTATTAGAGTCATTATATGAAAAGGATAACCTACAGAGATTACTCTGAACTTTATTTTTGAATAATTCCAAACGATTGCTAGTTATGGGTCTGTATGTTATTGTCTGTGGTACTTGATGAAAATCATTTAAAAAAGAAGCCTTTTGACCACTATGATCAGAATTAAAGCAGTTAAATATTGCTTTATCCAAACATTCACAATTACAAAAAATGTTGTCTAAACAGGTAGCACTTGAAACACCTATCCGTGTAGGTTCAAAAAACAAATTACCTAAATTAAAAGATTTAAATAAACTTAAGATCTTAATAGTATTAATTGACGATTCCAGTAAGTTAACATTAAAGTCTCCACAGACAATAACATGCCTTTGAGTTTTGCAGGCTAATTTTAACACATTTTCCATAGTAGATTCAAATGTGTTAAAATCGGCTGATGGTGGTCTGTAAACGCAAATAATTATGTAATTTTCTACTTCTATGCAAGAGATTTCTACAAGTCTCTCTATGGATAGCCTAACAATATCTTTTTTTAAGGTACTTTTCACAATTATTAAAGAACCACCATGAATGGCGGATTTTCTGGCAAAAAAACTAACTAATTTAAAATTAACAAAATCAAAAATTAATTGATCTGGTCTTAGCCAATGTTCAGTAACACACATAATGTGTACACTTTCAGTATCTAAAAATAATCCTAATTCTAATTCTTTGCTGGAAAACCCTTGAATATTTTGGTGAATTATATTTATATTCAATGGTGTTTCCGCTGTCCTATACTTTAGTTTAAATGATTAGGAATGGCATTTGAGCCACTATTGAACCTATTTGGTTCTATATTAAAGGCCAAAAGATCTACCAAAGTCAAAATATATTTCCTTGGCAAAATGATTTTTTCAGCTGTTAGCGTGAGGCGCTTTATGAATTTATTTAAGTCAAAGAAATGATATTTGCCATTATAACATGTAGCATTGTACATTAAAGAATTTAACTGAGCTATTTTATTATTAAAATTATGTGGCATATTTTTTGAATATGGTAATGCACAAAGTATAATTTTACCTATTCCGGCCTGTTCAATTAGGTTTAATGTTGATATTAACCTATCTACACTAGACTTATCTATATTAAGACTGTTTCCTACTACTATCACTAGAGTGGTAGAAGTGTCATAACTTCCCTTTAATATTAAATTGCATAATTGCATAAGACTCGCATTAGGATAACAATAATTTGTTACATTTTGTGTCAGTATATTTCTTAACATGGAACCCATTCCAGACCCTATCTGATCCGAATAAATAATAGTTTTGTTATTACTAATTTGTCTAGGGGACTTATCTAAAACTACTTTTGGGGCACATAGCTCAGAAATATCAAGAGCCACATCTGGCTGAACCACAGTAGTTGGTGAAATTCCAACACAATTACAATTGCCAATGCAATTATTAACCAAAGAATTGAAACGCTCCTCGTTATATTTACTACTTTCCAGCAATTGTGTGAATGCCAGCATGTGCTCCTTGATTTCACTCTGAGCCGTTGAGTATTTTAATGAAATATCTCAGTATTTAATTTGTTAACATTTAAATCATGTTCAGTCATATCTGAATCTAATTTTTCATTGCATTTTTGCACCTTACTTTTCATAACTGATAACTCTAATTTAATTTTAGAATAGTTTTTGATACTCCTGTGACTTTTAATAAGCTTCTGAGTACGCCTTATGAACTTGTTTATATTAACATATTTTTTTAATTTCCTATTACTATTAAAAAATATTAAGTTCTTAATGTTACTGTCCTTGACATCCTTATTACCTATCATCTCCTGATACAAATTTTGTGTAATAGAACTGTCATAACACTCACGTTCTTTCCGTAGGTAATTTAACTCTTCATTAGCAGCACCGAGTTCTTCTTCAAGGTTAAAAATACGGTTTAATGCCACTTCATGGGTAGAAGCACACTGGTTAAAATTATCTACAAGGTTCTGCAGCTGTTCCACCTTATCTTGTGAATCAAGCAGCCTACTGAACAACAACAACAATACTCAACATACTCAACAAGGTCGTTCCTTAACATTGTGTTTTTGGCCAACATTTTCTTTTGCTCTTCCTCGCAATCTTCCCTTTCCCGTAGTAGCTGGTCATTTAGGGTATTAGCAGCTTGCAGCTCTTTCAAGGTAGCCTTAAGTTGTACCTCAAGCTGGCGTGTAGTGGCTTTGCGCGATTTGATGTTCAATGCGGCCATGGTTTCACAGCTACTCCACAATCACACTGAAAGATATTAAACTAGTGATTAAGTGGTGGGGGAGTTTGATCACCTGGTTGTTTTATGCAAGATTGTGTGAATAGATATTGGTGAACAGTGTATCGTGTAAGGCAATGTCTGTGGCAAATGTGACTTGTCTCAGCTCCACTTCCACTGTATGTCAAGTAAAGAGAGATCGCACGGTGCCAATGTTTGTAGTTGACGTCGCTCACGGCTTCAGCAATGAGCAGTGAAAAGTATGAATGTAAACACAGTGTTAAAAAATAGTATAATAGAATAAATGAATTTGAAAATTTCCGTTGACGGTTGACAGGCGCGAGTGAGTGGCCTGTTTTTAGTTTTCTTGAAGTTTTATGGGATTCTCAATTGTTTCCACTAATATATAGACTAAAACAACTTTAACTATAAGTATATAAACATAAATTAGTTCAATTTAAAATATTTCTTAATAAGAAAATACGGAAGACAAAATTTGACGTCTGGTAGCTGTCAGTGTTACCACAGATCATTCGAGGACCTAACCATTATGTGTGTGCCAAGTTTCATCTCGATCGGTTTAGTGGTTGAAGCGTGAAAGACGGACAAACATACACACTTAATAAACAATTAAAATTAATTAGTAAATTTAAAGAAATGTTGACACCGACTGCGAAGTGACACCGTGTACACTTACCCTTAGATGCAACTTTGGCCTCAAAGCGATGGCTTAGGGAAACCACTAATTGAGATATTTTACTAATTAGTTAGTTTCGCAGTTGATTGTTTAATCAAATTATTACAGTACTTTCAGAACTACTTAATGAAACCTAGTTTAAGACCATCCCAATTGAACTAATTTTATTATTAAAAAACGCCGTCTAGATCGTCTCAATCCCTTTGGGAGGTAGGATGCCACAGACAGATATATAAAAGATTGCATTATTCTTTAAGGCTAATTTGCAGCGGATCCCAACTAGACTGAGCCTAAGCCAGCTTCACTGGGCATCCCAGGTTTTGAAAACCAAAAAACCGCCTTCGAGAACTCGAAAAATAACATACATACATAAACTCATGCCTGCATTCCCAGATATGTAGGCAGAGCTACAGAATTACAAACAACTATTAAGTATCTTTTTGATAATTCTATAACCACGTTTTGCTCAATTAGGCCAAGATGTTTCCCAGTGTATTGGTGACAGGTTGCAAGCCCATCGCCTAACAGTACTACAAGCCTTTAATCCGTTAGTCGCCTCTTACGACATCCACGGGAAGACATGTGGCACTCTTCTAACCCGGCAACCCACGGATAATAACTCCTTTAAAAATTGTAGGTAATCGTAGGTCAGTCCAACTGAAGTCGGCTTTTGGTTTAAAATGTTGTGAGTCGCCGACTTCAGTTGGACTGACCCACCATTACCTACCACTTTAAAGATATCCCGACGAATTGAGAACCTCCTCCTGCTTTGAAGTTTATTTTTTAAACGTGTATTGTATACTTTTTAGTGATCATAACCAGCTGTAATATAGTCCCACTTCTTGGTTGACTTTTGACTCGTTGGCAAACTTTAAGACATTTAGTAAATGTTTTTAATTTGTAATTGTTTTTAGCTTTTTGGTACTCGCACTGCTAGATTTATAAAATAACCACTCAAAATCCTTGCAAGTTTTGTGTCAAGTTCATAGAAGTTGTAATAAAGTTGATTTTAAAATACAGTTGTACTTTGAGGTACCTAATACTGTTTTAATCTAGCAGTGCGATATATTATGGGCGTACCAACTTAATTGAGAGTATCACGTTCATTATTAAGGGAATCAAGGCTTGTAAGTGGCGCTGTTAGGTGATGGGCTTGCAACCTGTCACTAATACGCTGGTAAACATCTTAGCCTAATTGTGCAAAATGTGGTTACAGAATTATCAACATATTTTTTTAGAGTTGTTGGTTATTCTGTAGCTTTGCCTAGCCACTCTGGGAATGAAGGCTTAAGTTATGTATGTATTATTAAGGAATTAAAAAAAACTATCGCAATATTTAAGACTCAAATGATTATAAGTGCCTACCTACTGAAAATCATCTAAGGTAGCACTTAATATCTTTTAAAATAGAAAGCTAGTTATTACTTGAGAAGTTTTTGGAGATTTTGGTGTGTACAGTAACCGTTAACGTATACGGTTTATTTAAAAAAAAAGTTTTCTATATAAACTATCTTCTACAATAACTACCATGTTTAAAACCATAGTTTAACAAAGTAATGTGTGACACGACAGTCTCTTATACATTGAAGTTCCAACATCGTCACTCGATAAGTGTTACCTTTATTGTGCAGCGATGTACAACGAACCTTTTATGCTCGCGTAAAACCACTCTAACAAATTGATCTACGTGAAAATACAATGTTACACTCGGCAACTTCAAACAGATATACAAAGACCTCAAATAGTTTCAAGTTGTTTTAAAATGTGTGGTTTCTGTGAAAACTTTTAGTTATGAATGGAGATCGGACAAACGGGCGTCATTACTTGCAATAATGTGGACATAACTCCAAAGATTTTAGTTGCCATTAATATTAATCTACTTAAGTTAGTTCCATTAACATCCGTAGATTGCAAAAGAAGCGTTTCTCCTCATAAGTTTATTTTAACGTTAAAAAGAAATGAACTAACGACGTAAAAAATATTATTAAAAAAAAAAAACTTTGTTCTTTGCCTTGCAAAGGATGAAATTTATTTTTAAGATAAGTAATCAATTAATGTAATTTTATTTGTTTAATTAAAATCTTTGGAGTCATGTCCACGTTATTGAGAGTAATGACACCCATATCCCGATCTCTGGTTATGAAAGACTCTAATAGAAGGAAGTACATTTTGATACAAGTGCGGAAAGTATGTCATTTTGTTCGTACCAAATCAAGTTTTTAAAACATTTGAGAAAAATTATATATCTGTGTATGTGTGTATATGGGTATCTGTGTCTGTCTTCTTCTTCCTGCACCTCTGAAGTGAGCTTAACGTGTGCCCTCATTCTGTCCGAAATTACTTAAATTTTAATAAAAATATTAAAACCAAAATTATATCGTGAAATACCAGGAGTGCATAAACATTACAAGTACCTAACCTAACCTAACCTACAGTCATCCGCGCTGTGTCGTTGCGCCGCACCGTGCTACCTCCTAATTACCTCTGCGCTCCTGGTACTTTATAATTATAAACATGCAAACTCAAACTCTTTGTTTGTTGAAAAACGCACTAGTGCGAATAAGAAAAGTAAAAAGCACTAGTTCGAAAAAAAAAACCGCACGATATACAGCTACGAAAAGTACAGTCAGCAGCAGATATACCTGAGCGGGCAGGGTTCCCAAAAAAACATACACACTTCAATCGTCAGAAAAATATGAACATCCAAGTTGTCATTTTCACATAGGCTTTCAGTTCGGCACATATATCTTAACTTTTGAGTTGTTCTTTAATACATACACCTTTATTTAATCACAATGACATTAACGTTTAGAACGTCAGTGGTAACTAAGCACTCAAATACGTACGTCAGCAGCCAGGGTGCCAAGCAGTTGCTAAGCAGTTGTTATTGGGTTTTGGCGTGTGGCGGCCGGCCGCGGCGTTGCCAGACCGTTGGGGGGTTGGTTGACAGTTCGAATGTTTCGAACTTTGTTTTGACTCCCACCCAATGGTCAGTCACTGTCATTTCAGTTGAATTGAATCAGTTGCGTTTCTACTATTCCGTGTGAACAAGTAACTACCTACCTACTGCAGTAAAGATGTTTTATAATTCGGCCTTGGCGTTGTTGTTTTGTTTCTGTTGTGTTAATTATTTGTTTTGTTATTATAATATAACAGATATTATAACCTATTGTTATTGACATTGAACTTCGTGTTTTATGCGGTGAGATACGGTTATACGGTTATACGAGTATAGCAAAGGGGGCGCAACTATATATAGGTATTTGGGGGGGGGAGGGGGGAGGGGGTGTTGGGGGTGGTTTCGAGAGGGTAAAAAAATTTTTTTTTTCACTGGGACTTAGAAAATTTTCGGTGTCGCGAAATTTAGGTCAATATAACACCACATTTTTATGAATGAATCCAGTAAATCATGCTAAAAGAAACATATTTTGCTCTTTCACTTTTTTTCCTACGATCCATATTTTCCGTATCTCCGGCTATAAAAACACTCTAGGGCGCGCAGTGTCGGCACGCGTCCTAGCATAAAAAAAAAAAAAAAACTTCGTGTTATAATAACACCACTTCACTCAAACCCCAATATCTTGGTAAATATTGGTCGGAGAAAAAAAGTTTATACTGGGTGAAATCTAAGTCGTAGTACAAACGATCACCTCTGTGTTTTACCCACGAATAAGAACAACTTTCACTATGGGACTAACTCTGAAATCACGAAAAAAAAACAGCTGTTTTTTAGAAAAGTTCAATACGTACTCGACCAAAATGTATGAAGTAGCTAATTTTTTTTTCGTGATTTCAGAGGTGGTCCCGTAGTGAAAGTTGTTCATATTCGTGGGTAGAACACAGAGGTGATCATTTGTACTATGACTTCGATTTCACCCTGTATAACAAAAAAAACATGCTTATTTTACCATGTTTTATAGGATTTATTAACAAAAATGAGGGGTTATATTGACATCAATTACATGACTCCAAAATTTTAGCCCTTCAAAATTACTGACCTTTGAACCCCAATATCTCGGTAAATAGGTATTGGTCGGAGAAAAAAAGTTTATATAACAAAACATGCTTATTTTACCATGTTTTATAGGATTTATTAACAAAAATGAGGGTTATATTGACATCAATTTCACTACTCCAAAATTTAAGTCCCAGATCCCTTCAAAATCATCATCATTATACCGCCGAACAATTACGACACGTTATCGCTAGCTCGTAGGATTAATTTCATTAAAAGTGGTTTGAAGTGACTGATTTGAAATATTTTTTTGCGAAATAGGTGTATTAGCTCTAGTTGATTAAAGTGAAACAAGTGTAAGCTTAGTGATATATGCGTGTGAAGCACAATTAGCAAGTAAGAGGTTCGTCAATTCACAAAATAAAACGTATACCGCCAATATCATTAGCGCACTCCGTCCGGGCTCAACGCGTAAGCGGCTAAGAAAACTACGGCGTTTACGTCCTTTTGTTCACGACAAGCACGATCGCCTATGCGCGCCGAGACCTCGGAGCATTTATTGCTGTTCCATTTGCCGCGACTAAATTTATGTGATGCTGAGGAGAATTTAGTAGAGTGCAACATATTTTTATTTTTTTATTTTGAGATAGTTTTTAGAAAAACACAAGTGTATCATATTGGTCGATCTAATCAAGCGCCATCTAACGGTAAATGCATCCCTGACTGTTTGACAAACAGCATTATGCGGTCGATCGCAGAGCTTACTTGTTAGATGGCGCGCGAATTAAAACTTTACTCGTCTGGCCGAATGAGCAAGGTCAATTGCCCGCCCCGTCGCCTTAAGTAATTTAATTAATTTTAACTTCAATTCATGCGCAAAAACAAAAAATTAATGAATTTACCAACTTTCTAAAATTGGATCCATGACTGCTATTCACATAGCAATAAGACTGAAATTTGCAGAAAAAAATGCAATATCGGTGGCATTAAAAAGTCGATTTCGACATTTTGGAACTTGGTGACTTTTCGCTCTACGGGGACGATTTATTTTTAATTTATTTTTTTGCATGTTTGTTTCGATAATGAATCGATGTATGAATGTGGAAGAAGCGAAAGAAAGTCAAGATCGTAGCAAGTGGAAAGAAGTGGTCTCTGCCTACCCCTCTGGGAAACAGGCGTGATTTAATGTATGTATATATGTATGTATGTATGTTTCGATCAATAATACCAACTACTTAGATAACTAGCACATACAGAATCGAAGCTAAAAACTACATACACATACACATACATACCTTCACGCCTGTAATCCCAGAGTGGGGTAGGCAGAGCTACAGAATTACCTACAACTTTAAAAACATGTTGATAATTCTGTAACCACATTTTGCACAAATACGCTGAGATGTTTATCAAAATAGATACTTATACCTACGGCCATTCGTCTCATAAAATATACAAGGCAATAAATTGCATGTTACTTAGAAGCGAAACTTAGAAATGTAGTTTAATTAAAATTTACTGTGAAACCAACCTTATCAAGCAACAATAAAAGTAGTTTTTTCCTTTATTGCCCTGCGAGTTATAGGTTTTTAGGTAGTTTTTAGGGTTCTGTAGCCAAAAAAATAAAAAACCCCTTAAATAAAAAATAATAAAAAAAACTAACAAGAGAGGCATACGCCAAAAGTTAGTGATAAAAATCAGGTTTTAAAACATGTTCTAATATAGTGCCCCACATATAACCGATTTTACCAGAGTAGGTATCATTTTCAACTGAACATAGAAAGTCAAATAAAAATATCATAATAAAACAAGGACAAAGACGCAAAATGACAAATCAATATGTCAAAGCAAAATATTAATGAACTCGTTTTAAGCTTTTTGCGATGCGTTCCCTGTAAAATAACCAGAGCGTCTAAATGTTTTTCACAAGCCATTTGGAAAGTTTGACAAATATCACAATGTATTTCATATATTGTAATTTTAACAAAAAATTCAAGCATGAAAAATGAAACAAAAAATTAAAGCTTTAAAACAAATTTCGAGAGTTAGGTACGTAGGTAGGATACCACACAGATCCCAAAATATTGAATTCGGACCAAAATCTGGAAAGTTTAATATACTACTACTTTTTCCCATACTGTCAACGGATTTCTTGTTGGAGACCACTCGGATCCCCACATATTGATTTTGGAAGCAATCAGTCAAATAACTAAAAAGTTCAAGATGGCGGCTACTTTTTCTCAATCTGCCAACGAATTCGTAGTCGGAGCCTACACACAACCCCAGATATCGATTTTGGAACCAATCAGTCAAGTAACTAAAAAGTTAAAGATGGCGGCTACTGTTTCTCAATCTGTCAACGAATTCGTTGTCGGAGACCACACAAATCTCCAGATATCGATTTTGGAAACAATCCGTGGAATAGCTAAACAGTTCAAGATGGCGATTACTTGGTATGGTTTTCTAAAGATTTTTCTCAAACATGATCGAAAAAAAACGGTTTTCCGATTGAAACACAAGGACGGAAAGAGCCTCATTTTACTCCTAGGAGTAAAAAAAACATATGAAAACACTTTCCGTCCATGTCCATATATTTCTTAAAAATGCTGTCAATTTGCATACAAAATCAAAAGGACCAAGACAAAAATTCCAAACAGCCAAGGTAACTGCTCGCTTCTTTAGCACAGTGCGTGTGTTTCTTTTTAAATTAGCATTCCAATGTCTATGGTTAGTATTTAAAAACAATTGACAGTCGGTAACATTCATTCATTCTGCATTATATAATTGTGAAACCGAATATTAAACTATTTGTTGTGTGAAATACTTACTATAATTAAAAAATGAGCTCAAGCGACGAAAGCGACGAAATAGGTACCACACCGCTTATATTAAAATCTGAAGCTGCCTCGGTTAGGCAAAACCTGCTTCCCGCAAAATCTAAGGAAATTAAATTACTTGCTTTTTTTAAATGTATTTGTATTATTTCCTCACATGTTTGAGAAAAGCATTATGTATGCCTCGGCGGAAACGAGGATTTCCTGACTCGTATTTTAGCAGGCCTCGCTGTTGCTCGGCCTGCTAACCACCTCGTCAGGAAAACCCTTACTTTCCGCGCCTAGGCAACAATGTAGTATTTTGAGCTCCCGTTCAAAAATAGAGGGATGACATACAATTTCTAGACTTTCAGAGCGATTATTTCAAGCAAAGAGAAGACGGGTTGCAAGGACACATTTTATAGAATAAATAGACGGAAAAAAACACAAAAAGATTTCCTTTAGTGCTGGGGTCTCGAACCCGGAACTTCTTGCACTATATCATGTCTGTTGTACCACAGAGCCAAGCGTGCTATACGACAATTGACGAAATACTGTGTTAGTAATACTTCACTTGACACTCGTTTATTTTCAATTCAATGGGAGCCTATAATGATCGGAGAAAAATCTTAACACCGCGAAGTAGCCGTGAGGACAGCGACATCTCGCAGGGAAATTAAGTAACTAGAACTGTAAATTTACGACATTCAACATAAGTTATCACTTATCAGTCAGTTTATTGAAAGGCACCTGTCAAACGATTAAAGAGAAAAACGTGAGATGGATGTATGTGATGACAAGACTGTACTGCTTTCGATGATTGTCAAAACGCTTACCTAAAATTAGTATGGCAACTTTTCATTCAATATTCGACCACGTTTATATGCCCTAAACGTCCATTTTCCCACGTTGTTCAGATATATTTGACACATTGACTGCTTAGATACTACTGGTTTTTTGACAGCTTCGGTAATAATGACTATTTGCAAGTATAGAAATAATTGAATAGCGACTGTTAAGATATTTGTGACACGTTAAGTGCTCACGGATAAATACAGCCATGACAGTTAATAATTTTTTGATGGTTTAAACGTTGACCTCTCTTTGAGCACCTGGAGTGTATAGCGACTTTTGCTGCTGACTGTACCACCTTTAGAGCAACTGTATTAAAAATATTGTTACATTATATTTCAAACACAATCATTTTGTTTAAATATATTTTTAATGACATTATTTTATATTACCAATAAGTTTTAGTACTTGTAATTAAGGAGGATCAAATTGTCTTTAAGGTTCAATTTATTTTACTAGGCTAGGTGTACCAGTTTTTGAAATATTACAATTTATTATAGTGACCCGAAAGTATTTAATTGCTCTCGAGTATAGTTTAATATCACAAAGGATTTTTTAGAGGGTTTGAGGGTTAAAGTTTCACGACGCGTCTAACCTAGTTGGTTATCCTGCCTAAGAACGCTAGCGGTCTCGGGTTCGATTCCCGCTAGGGGCAAATCTTTGTATGATGAGTGCTAGTATTTGTTCCTGAGTCACGTGATATTTTATATCGTCGATGAAACTGCAAAACCGCGTAAGTAACATTTTTAATAAGGAGAAAAATGCACCTTTTTAATAAGACTGTAAGGTTTATTTTGCTCTATCATAAATTTGTTAGTTACGCGGTTTGGCAGTATCACCGACGATATGTATTTAAGGATTTATTTTCCTATAAATCTGCATTGTAAAAGCCTTGAGCTTAGTTTGGGACTAGGTCGATTTGTGTGAGACTGCACAAGCCGCAATAAAGCACTACAATAATTTAATTTGAATACTTAAGAGTTATTTTAAAGCTAGATAGTTAGTACTTTTATGCAGTACCGTAAAACCTAACCGAAGTTAACCTAAAAGAAGTCATAACATGTTACAAATAAGAACAAGTATTTATTTTATTTATTTATTTGCCTTAAATTGTATGTACATGAACATGTGGTGGTATTCTTGTAATTAGTTACATAATATAATTTAATATGCTTAACTTTAGGTTGTGACCCTACCTACCCCGTTTTACGGTAGACATTAAACATTGTTTTTTAAAGAAATTTCCAACATAAAAAAGAGGGAGAAACATTTTATATGCCTTTCACGTTAATTAACATTTAAAATCTACTTGCAAAATAAAATTACCCTCGGTGACTTGAAAACTTTTAAATGATATTATAGGTAAAATTGTAATTTAAACTGTGTGTATGTAAACACTATTAATTGTACTAAAACAATAAAATTACACAAATACTAAAATTGTATAAGTTCATGTAGTATAAAGGCACACTAACCCTTTAAAGGATCTCTTCCAGTGCTGCACACCTATAATATCATGTTAACATAATGTACGGATATATTATCCTAGTAGAAATATACGCGTAGACATGAGTGAGGCGCTTAAAGTGTATTATTTATACTCTTTTACAGGAACAAAAGGAAAATAGCATGAAAATAGTAATTTATATTCAGCCCGTCTCGTAAGCGGCGCTTTTGGTCTAGTATATATTGTTACACTGAAAGCTGAAACAAAATGGCAGATAAAGTTTCACACAAAACACCTTTTGTTTCGTGCTTTTTATTTTCGTTCGTAAGTACATTTTTAAGTTTAAGATGTATTTTTAATTAGAAAACCGGTCAAGTGTGATTCAAACTCACGCACCGAGCGTTTCGGACCGCCGTGCAATGGGTATTACGATTATTGTAATCAAAGGGTGGTTGTTATACAAATGAATAACAAAGTATATAATATGTCAAAGTTTAGTAATCTTTAACCGTCGCGTACTCAACTTAACAAAAAATGGGGCAATTTTTTCCTTATAGTTCAATAGTTATTGAGTTTCTTATTGATTTATACAACAAAAATCATCCTTCGATTTCAAGACAATAATACTTGTCATTAGAAAACAAAATAATACTTGTAGTAATGAGAGCGCCACTGGACGCTCGGCGTCGTCTTAAACGAATGACATTATGCTCATAAAAAAAAGAAGTAAATTCGAGTTCATAAATATGTATACACTTTAGTACTTTTTCTATTTAATGTCATGTTCGAACTGCCCTATATGAATTATCACAGCGATTAAAGTGACAAGGTAGTATAGTATAGTGTATACATATATAATTATGTATTTATGAACTCGACTATACGATATGTTAGCGTGGTACCAATGTAACATTTGCAGAATATAAAAATATTATAAACACATTTTTGAACACGTTCAGTACGGCAGCCTATTTAGCTAACTTTTAGCTGGTTTCTTACCATCGGTTACTTTCGACCCGATGCCGTACTGAACGTGTTAATGGACATTTTTGACGTCTGCCTAATAGAACCCTGACCCACCATAGAACTCGTAAGAAATGTCTAGCAAATTGTTTTATAATGTCACTGTGACACCGTTCTATCGTGGCTCAGGGTTCCATTGAGGTGATAGTATCTGAGTTTTTCATATGTTCTATGTATTTAAATATAACAAAAAACTATTCACTTACACGCTCATTTTATTTTCTCGTGTAAGCGAAGAAACGAGACATTAAATGGGAATTGTGCTCGCCCACAGGGGTTCAACAAGCAATTGCTCGTGAAATGAGCATTGGGTTTAACATGGCGCCGATAGTATTCAAGTTTTTTCCAATTTAAATGTTCTTATTGAACGATATGAATCAAAATAAATCAAAAATCAAAATCATTTATTGAATACATACATACATACATAAACTCACGCCTTCATTCCCAGAGTGGGGTAGGCAGAGCTAAAGAATTACCAACAAGTCTTAAAACTTCTTGATAATTCTGTAACCACATTTTGCACAAGTAGGCTAAGATGTTTCCCTGTGTATTAGTGACAGGTGGCAAGCCCATCGCATAACAGTACTACAAGCCTTTATTCCCTTAGTCGCCTCTTACGACATCCACGGGAAGACATGGAGTGGCACTATTCTAACCCGGCAACCACACTTTATTGAATAATTACACGATAAACATAAAATTGGTCGGGAGCTCTTCTTTTAAGTTATATAAACCTGTGATAAAAGAGTCCCCTCTTTACTGTGGTTTGTTGGATATTTAAAGATAAACAAATAATCGTAAAGCAACAAATGGTTTTTAACTAACAATAACACAATAAACATTTTCAACATATAGTAATAGAAGATCTGCCAGTGTGTGTGTGTTGGTGTGCGTGTGCGTGTGCGTGTGCGTGTGCGTGCGCGTGTGCGTGTACACACACATGTGTGTATATGTGTGGATGTTTGTAGTGCAATAGTTGTTTTAATATTTTTTTGTTAAAGTACTAATTTATTAAAAGGTCTTCTGTTTGTTGATAGAATTTAGTTTTTAGCCAGCTAGTTGTTTGTTTCTTACACTGCTTGTTGGCGACCGCTGGTTAAGATCCGGCTCGAAGGACCATAAAACTGTTGGCGACCGCTGGTTAAGACCCGGTTCGATGGACCATAACACTATTGGCGATACGCGCTAACAGTTGACTAACCCCGATAGCTCAGAGTTCCAAAACAGAAACTAAACGAGTATTAACTATGAAACGAGTATTCACTGCGAAACCGAGTACTAATCCGAGTAGTAATTAACTATGAAACCGAGTACTAATCCGAGTACTTCCCCCAGTCCTGGTTCGGGGGTGAGAGTACTAACTAACTGCGAAACCGAGTACGACAATCAAAATATTGGCTCCGTATTTATAGCATTTCACCTAGGCTTAAACAGTGCCTCTACCTCCGAGGAGTCCCAATCCTCTGCTTGAATCACAAGCCCTACTTTAATAAATTTAATCGGGACGACCAATCAGAGCGCCTGCATTTCCGGGCGCTTTCCACTCGACCTTCGGGTGGAAACATCCGAGGTTCTTCCCCGTCGCCGCCCGTAAATACCGCCTGCGTCTGATTGGCCGCACGCTTTATCAAATTATCCTAAATTTGATTCAATATTTCCTTATAAACTAACACATAATCAATCATACTTCTTATCTCGCTGTTCGGATCTGATTCGTTTCTTCCTGGCTTAGGTCCGGCTCAGGATCTCTGACCCGATAACCTTTTCCCTTCTAATATCGGAACTAGGTTACCGGGTCAGGAGGACAATAGCCGCGTTCGGCGGTCTATTTTACACAAATTTTTCGTAGTTATTCTAATGGGATTTAGCTGAGGGAGCAAGGATCGGTTCGGGGTTCAGTCCAGCTTGTAGTTCGGGCTGGACTTTACCTAATTTACACATAAAAAACTTAAATCTATACATCGTTTATCCACAGCTCGTAATATTAGGTGGCTCCCTAAGCTAAATCCCCATTCTAAACCTAAAACTAATTAAATAATCTTTATTAAATACCTAAAATCTACCTAATACTATATACAACACTTATATACTAACTTAACTATTTACAGTATCCTTATATACTAGGGTCACGTGTAAATACGTTGCTGTCAGCTAGGGTTCGGCGGTGGCTGTCGTTAACATTATCCCCCCGTCAACATGCCATGTTGACCCGGGTGCAACGGTACGACAGCCAGCTTCGTCGTCGGCCTCCGGAACACGCCTCCTCTCGTTCGGACGTCCGCGCTCCGCACGCCGCCATCTGGTCCAGGGTAGGTCGTCTCGACGACTCCTCGTGGCCACACGTTCCGTGGCAGGGTGGGGTCGACCACGATAACGTAGTCCCCAACCTGCAGTTGTCGCTCGCCCGCCGCGGATGAGCGTCGCGGGGCAAGCGTCGGCAAGTATTCCCGGACCCAGCGGGCCCAGAAATGGTCGGCGAGCGCCTGGCTGGCTCGCCAGGTTCGGCGATCGGCTTCCACACAAGGGCCAGTGAGAGGGACCCCCGTGGAGCCTCCCAGTAGAAAATGGTTCGGTGTTAAGGCTTCTTCGTCGGCTGCCTCAACCGATACGTGAGTGAGGGGCCGAGCATTCACAGTGTGCTCGGCCTCGGCGAGCAGCGTCCATAGCACCTCTTCCTTGGGCGCCCTGGACGTCAGTGTCGCCGTCAGCGCCGTCTTCACGGAGCGCACCATGCGCTCCCAGGCGCCTCCCTGGTTCGGAGCTCCCGGCGGTATAAAGCGCCACTCCATCTCGTTCCGCTGCCCGTACTGCCGCATTGCTGGCAGCCACTCAAGGTAGGCGGCGCGCAGCTCCGCGTCCGCACCCCGGAAGTTGGTTCCGTTGTCACTGTAGATGACCCGCGGCCACCCCCGTCGCGCGGCCATGCGCCTTAGCGCCATGATGGCCGAGCCGGTGGACAGCGAGTGCGCCAGCTCCAAATGGACTGCGCGGGTGGTGAGGCACGTGAATAGCGCCACCCAGCGCTTTTCGTGCCGTCGCCCGACGGTCACCATCAGTGGTCCGAAGTAATCCACCGCCGCGTTCGTGAACGGTCGGTGGAATGGCTCGATCCGTGCCAGTGGCAGATCTCCCAGCGCGGGCACCTGAGGTCGCGCCCGGCGCAGGATGCACACCTGGCACGCGTTTGCTACCGCTCATACTGTGGGTCTTATTACCAACCTCTCGTTGTTCTGAGCGCTTGTTCTTTGTTCTGTGATGCGACGCTATAGCGCGGGCTAGCCGTGCCCCGATAAGCGCCGCCTGCAGCTCCAGTCGCGGGATGCTCAGCGCCTTTGTCGGCGCGACCTTCGCCTTCGCCGCGACGAGACTCACCTCGGCGTCGGTTCGCCAGTAGGCTACCGCAGCGTAAGCCTGGGCGCTCGCGTCTACAAAAACATGTAACTCACGCGGCGATCCCCCCGTGTCAAAGTAACACCGCGGCACCCGCAGCGCAGCCACGCTGTCGAGCGCTCTCAGCCAGTGTTCATCACGGCGTTCTGGTCCCTCCAACACATCATTGTTCAGGCTGCGTCTTTGGACTGTTGACGCAGCATCAAATACCAACCTTAATTTTCCCGGTTTATTGGGGTTAGTGACCCCAAAATGAGGTAAATACCACTCTATTTTCCCGTTCTGGGTGAGTTCGTGGTCTTCCACTGGTTCGGCGTAACCCTTGACCAGCAGGTTATCGACCTGTGCGGCATACTCCGTCGCAAAGGTCGGATCACGGTCCATCTTCCTTTCAATCCCCTGTAGCCACCGAAACGCCATTGCGTACGTCGGTGGCATTCGGGGTTCATCGTCCCGCCACAGTTGTCCTACCTCGTAGCGGGGTCCGTCTATTTTCTTCACGGTTTGTGCGAAAATCCTCTCAGCTCGTTCCTCGAGGGGTCGTTTCTTATCGATCAACTTGATCCCCAACGAGTCTATACTAAAGTACCTTTTCAGAGCTTCGTCCAGCTCTGGTTCACGCGCCGCTAAGTGTAGCGACGTCTCGGCATGTTCGGTTCGGATGAGCCGCGGTACCGTTCCGTACACGACCCATCCTAGGTCGGTTCGTAGGGCTGCGGGCTCGTTCATGCGCCCTGTCCTCAGTTCGTGAGGGATCATTATGTGCCAGTGATCGGCACCAATAAGCACATACGGCACTCCGTCCTCAAATGCCGCTTCGTTCAGGCCGGCGAGGTGCTTGTACTTACCTAGTTCTGTTTTATTTAGGCGCTGCGTTCGTAGGCCTAGGTTCGGTACGGTCCGCAGCGTCATTTCGTGTACGGGTCCATCTCGGATTCCTCGTACCTGCGTTGTCACCCTTCGGCTCCGTTGGCTCGAAGTCATGTTTCCCACACCTTGAATGTGTAACGGTGTCTCGGGTCCGGTTGCTCCGATCGCCTCCGCCAACCTTTCATCCACAAGGCTAACGGTGCTTCCCTCGTCGAGCAACGCGTGTGTCTTGACCTCGCATCGCGGTCCCGAAATAATAATGGGTACTACCTTTAACAACACTATGTTTGCGACCATGTGGGGGTTCGTGTCGCTCGCCATGAAGCTCCGCTCTGGATCATAGAGCTCCGTCGGTTCGTTGTTCGTTGCGCACGCCGCGGCGCGCTGCGTCCTTTCTCGTGACGTCACAGCGCGTGCCGACGATGCGCGGGGCGGCGCTAGCGGCCTAGCAAAGCGTGGCACCGGCGCTAGCGGCGCTTGCACAGGTGGCGCCTGCACCGGTGGCACCTGGTATGTATGCTGCTGGTTCAGGGGTTTGTGCAGCACAGGATGATGGGGTTGCGGGCATCCGTTCACACCGCACCCTCTCGCCGGGCATTGCTCCCGACGATGTTTTTGATTAACACATTTAAAGCATACCCGGTTCTGTCGGGCCCAGTCCCAGCGGGCTCCGACTGGCATGTTAAGAAGTCGGCGACAGTCAGGCGTATTGTGACCGCCTCCGCAAAACAAACAACTACTCACTGTTTCTGTCGTGTAGGTTCTGTTGACTCTAGGTGGTTGTGGGCGACGGAAAGCTCCTCCGCCGGCCGGGATCGGTGCGCGTCGAGTGTCTCGCTGGATCGGTGGCGCGGGTGTCGTCCTCTTCAACGGCGCCCGTGCGTGCGAGAACTCCAACTCGGCGTCGCTCTCATCGAGTAAAAAGTTAGCCATCAGCATTAACTCACTCTGTTCTAGAGTATATCTTTCCTTCGCATATGCACACCATCGCGAGCGCAAATGCGGACTCAACCTCTCTGTTATCTCCCTTATTAGTAACGGGTTAGCTCCGTAACTCCGTTTGTCTAAGTTCACTAATGTCGATGCTATGTTCATGATTTTTGTCGCGAACGCATTTAAATCCGTTGCGCTCGGACCAATTATAGGCATCCTCTTCAGTTTTTCGATCGCTCGATCAATCAGCAAATCGTTTCTACCGAAGTTCTTTTTCAACACTCTGACAATTAGTTCTGGTGATGTCGATGACGCGAGCATATGATGTACACACTGTCGCGCCTCACCTTTCAATGCGTGTCGTAGCCTCGCAACGTTCTCGTACGGCGAGAACTTGTACCGCTGCGACGACTGTTCGTAACTATTTAAAAATGTGAGCCATTCGCTCGGATCTCCGGCAAATATAGGCAACTCATATACTTGCCTTGGTGGCGGCCTCATCATCGTCTCGAGATGATCCGTCAGTCGATCAATGGCGCGGCTCCTTCCTTCTGATCTGTCCCGCTGACTGTGCGGGGTTCTTACCTCGTCACGTGTTCTCCTCGGCGATGGTGAGTCTTCACGTGACCTGCGTGGTATCGGCGCTGCTCTCTCGGGCTGCACGTTGTCGAGCCAGTCGCCCACCCGGTTCGCGGGATCTGCGACCGACCCTCCAGCCCGGGACCCTTCTACCTCGATTTGTTCGATGGTTGCGGCGAGTCGTTTCTGGATCAATTCTTCTTGAATCGCCAGCTCACGACGGTGCAACTCGGCGAGCTGCTCTGCCGCCTCCAGTTCTGCTCTCCGCCTTCTTACCTTAAGATCCGTGGTAGAAGCCACGGATGCAGGCCTCGACGCGAACGCAACGCGGTCACGATCCGCCGGTCGTTGCGCTCCTTGCGCGAGCCTCTCCTCCATACGCTGCTCGGGTACTCGGATCGCGGGTGGCGCGAGCGGTGACACTCCGTAGGTGTCCCGCGGCTGCGCACCCCATCCGACATTGCGACTAAACTCCCCCCTGTCCTGGTTCGGGGGTGAGACTGGTGAGTCGCCCATCGGGTTCATCCGCCGGAGGGTCGGGTTTTCCGTCCCGGATCTGAGGGGGCCCGCTCGTTCCGCGGGTGCTCCCTCGACGTTACCTCCTCGTAGCGGAGTTTGTTCAAGTAATCTCTGCCTTTCCTCTTCTAAACGTTGCTCCATCAGACGACGATTTTCCTCGTCCTCGTAACAACCATATTTAATGGTTTTACGTGGGTTCACAACACAATCACAAATCCTAGTTCGCGGATCCGGCTCGAAGGACCATAAAACTGTTGGCGACCGCAGGTTAAGATCCGGTTCGAAGGACCATAAAACTGTTGGCGACCGCTGGTTAAGATCCGGCTCGAAGGACCATAAAACTGTTGGCGACCGCTGGTTAAGACCCGGTTCGATGGACCATAACACTATTGGCGATACGCGCTAACAGTTGACTAACCCCGATAGCTCAGAGTTCCAAAACAGAAACTAAACGAGTATTAACTATGAAACGAGTATTCACTGCGAAACCGAGTACTAATCCGAGTAGTAACTAACTATGAAACCGAGTACTAATCCGAGTACTTCCCCCAGTCCTGGTTCGGGGGTGAGAGTACTAACTAACTGCGAAACCGAGTACGACAATCAAAATATTGGCTCCGTATTTATAGCATTTCACCTAGACTTAAACAGTGCCTCTACCTCCGAGGAGTCCCAATCCTCTGCTTGAATCACAAGCCCTACTTTAATAAATTTAATCGGGACGACCAATCAGAGCGCCTGCATTTCCGGGCGCTTTCCACTCGACCTTCGGGTGGAAACATCCGAGGTTCTTCCCCGTCGCCGCCCGTAAATACCGCCTGCGTCTGATTGGCCGCACGCTTTATCAAATTATCCTAAATTTGATTCAATATTTCCTTATAAACTAACACATAATCAATCATACTTCTTATCTCGCTGTTCGGATCTGATTCGTTTCTTCCTGGCTTAGGTCCGGCTCAGGATCTCTGACCCGATAACCTTTTCCCTTCTAATATCGGAACTAGGTTACCGGGTCAGGAGGACAATAGCCGCGTTCGGCGGTCTATTTTACACAAATTTTTCGTAGTTATTCTAATGGGATTTAGCTGAGGGAGCAAGGATCGGTTCGGGGTTCAGTCCAGCTTGTAGTTCGGGCTGGACTTTACCTAATTTACACATAAAAAACTTAAATCTATACATCGTTTATCCACAGCTCGTAATATTAGGTGGCTCCCTAAGCTAAATCCCCATTCTAAACCTAAAACTAATTAAAAAATCTTTATTAAATACCTAAAATCTACCTAATACTATATACAACACTTATATACTAACTTAACTATTTACAGTATCCTTATATACTAGGGTCACGTGTAAATACGTTGCTGTCAGCTAGGGTTCGGCGGTGGCTGTCGTTAACACTGCTTATATGACATAATAACATACATACATAAACCTTCCTTCATTCCCAGAGTGGGGTAGGCAGAACTAAAGAATTACCAACAAGTCTTAAAACTTCTTGATAATCCTGAAACCACATTTTGCACAAGTAGGCTAAGATGTTTCCCAGTGTATTAGTGACAGGTGGCAAGCCCATCGCCTAACAGTACTGCAAGCCTTTATTCCCTTAGTCGCCTCTTACGACATCCACGGGAAGACATGGAGTGGCACTATTCTAACCCGGCAACCACACGGCGAAACCACACATAATAATATTGTAAATATTTAATTTCCTATGGATTTTGTTATATAGTTTAACTGATTAAGTACTGTACTGTTTAGAGGCAAATACTGTTTTAGTTGTCACTGTAGTGATTATGGAATGTGGGCTGCGTTTTTTTAAGTTTTTTAGGGTCCATATTTATACCTCTGTGAGTCTTGAGTATAATTGTCTCACATCATGAATCAAATGAAAACCAGAATTTTTAAATACGTTTTTTTTTCTAATACTATTGAACTTTCCAGGATTGTTAGAAAATAAATATAATTTAGGTTACGTTAGGTTTGTTTTTACCCGACTGCGGCAAAGCTCAAAAGGAGGGTTATGTGTTTGCCTTGTTATATGTCCGACTCAATGCCCGCTTGTTACTACTACCGACTTTAATAAGTTAAGTATATACGTGTTTAGAGTCGTATAAACCGCTATTGTCATAGGCTATATTAAAATTATTTAAATAAAAATATATACATGATAAGTAATATTACTTTCACGACATTATCCAAACAGCAGTTGTTTTTTTTAAAGCCTGCTTTTTGTTAGACTTGTGACCTGATTTTGTCAGAAGTTGAGTTATGTTTTTCGAGTGTATATAATGTATGTATTTTTTTTATTTCCCTACAGCCCAAACAGCTTGATGAATTTTAACATAAAATATGTGGTATCGTTGTCTCTCACTCCCTATCATGCGTTTTTACTATGAGCGAGTGAGACAAAAGTACAAACTTGAAGCACTTTCTAAGTGCTCACAGACTACTCATAGTTCATTGATCTCATATACGCGTAGCGGTAAATGACGAAGCGCTACGGGCGTAGGGGGCCTACGTCAAGCGTAGCGTGTGACGTGACGTCACGGACATAACAGTGGGTCAATCATGTAGGAAGATAGGAAGATGGTTTTTCTGACGTCACATGAAAGCAATAAAATAAAGTATAGGTATTGGTTTTTAGTTATTATGTTACGAGTTTTTAATACTAATCCGAAGAGACGAACTGACATGAAGATACGAAGCTAGCGGTCCCGGGTTTTAATCCCGATAAGGGCAATTACTCGTATTTGTGTGATAAGTGCGAGTTTTTTTAAGGTAAGCATGTATTTTTTCAATTTAAGTAAGTTTATCGTTGTATCTAGTACAAGCCTAGAGGTTTTTTCCCTTGATATTTATTTTATTATTGTAAACACATTTTTTAGTTTTGTTTAATTAACCTTTTCGGATATCATATTGTTTTATCTTTTACACTATTTGGGTAGTCCTATCTTATCGTTTTTAA
The DNA here is from genome assembly GCA_927399475.2 of Acleris emargana. Classification (NCBI taxonomy): domain Eukaryota; kingdom Metazoa; phylum Arthropoda; class Insecta; order Lepidoptera; family Tortricidae; genus Acleris; species Acleris emargana. Next base: position 3,964,492 of record OV656846.1, read on the forward strand.
TAACTATGTATAAATTCAATCGATACACTATCTGTTGACCTAAAAACGAAACGAATATATGATAACGAATTGTCTTCCAGTTTGTACGAGTAAGACGTACATATACGTAATCTGACGTGTAATTTGACATTTATCAACAAGGTTTTAGAGTTGCTGATAATTCCGTAGCTCTGCCTACCCCACTTTGGGAATGAAGGCGTGAGTTTATGTATGTATGTATGTATGTTTGTTCAAGTTTATTTTTATTTTTGCAAAGGATAAAAAAAACGGCCAAGTGCGAGTTGGACTCGCACATGAAGGGTTTCGAACACGTTTCTTGAATATTTTCCGTTAATATTTTACTTTAATTCATTTGTATTATAGGTTCAAAATTACAGCCCAAAAAGGATAGCAACTTAGATATTACAAATATATTATTCAGTAATTAGGCCCCGTGGGCAAGTTCACATAGTCTATCCTCACCGCAGTATAGCGCTCTACAGCGCATGACACACGCATAAATGACCACCATTAATCACCAGAGCATTAGAAATACGCATCAGCTGTTGCTGGGTGACCTGAAAACGAGCAGCTTCAGTTCGAACAATGTAATTGGAACAAAGCATTGTTCCGAGAACAGTATCTGGTACACAATAAAATGAACTTTAAATGTCATCCTGTTGAAACATTTTGACAACATAGAGTTTTATTTGCACCAGTGGGATCATTTTTTTTTTCTCTTGTTTTGGCTCCTTGCATTTATTTTTGTAGCAACAATAATAATATTAAGTTGGTAAGAGCAAGTCTAACCATGCTAAGTGTAGGGTGCCAAAGCCGTTACTTGACAAAATCTTAAAAAACAACAAGTAGGGTAAAGTCATCAGTGGTCAGCCAGAGACCTGTAGTCAGCCCCTGCCTATACTTTGTATGAGTGTGAAGAGTATGAAAGATATATTGCCACTCTTCACACTCATTATGAGGTCGACTACTGGTCTCTGGCTGACCACTGGTGACTTTACCCTATGTACTGATTCTCTATTTAAAGTTATTTGGTGCTGTTTTAGGCGATTTTAGTAGGTATTAAGACATTAGTCGTCTGTAGCTCAGGAACCAATCATGTCTACTTAGCCGTGATAGTTTTCCTTTAAAATTCGTTATATGCGCTTTCGTTGAAGACATTTTTCTGATTTTTTGTATTTGCAGTTTTGGCTGAAGTGTTGTGGGGGTGCATTTGACTCTAATAATTTAATAAATTACCTGACGTTGTTTTAAAGTTACCATTTCCAGTACTTAAAACTTACTTGAAAAAGTCGTTGATGTCTAAAGCTTACTATAGGGTCGAAGACTATCTAACAGATAAAAATGCTTGGCCAACACCTAAATAATTTAATAATAACTTAGTCATAAAAATATGTAAACATTTGTATATTGTCTAGGGGACACGGTTTCTGTAGGAGAATGTATCGAAACTTTTATGCAGGTTGTTTTGCACCGTCACAGGTAAGTATAACTTGTATACTTTCAATTTTTTTTATTACTGTTGCTTATTAGTTTTGTGACAATTCTGAGTTTTGACACATTTTCCTGCTCAACTACGCATGAATATATTAATTTTTGGTTTAATATGAGATTCATTGTTTTATATAATGCTAGGTTAAGTTCAGTGGCGGTACTGCCATATAAGCCCAAAAGCCGGGCTTGCCTTGCCTTACAAAAATAACTATTCATTAAATCCACGTAATGTATTAGATAGGTATTTCACCTTCGCGCGCCGCGCGCTCTCACTAAATTCTTCAAATCAAATTACATGCAACAGTAACCTACTAAATTTTACCGCGCACCGCCGGCCGCCACCTACGCAGCACAGCGCTCAGCGCTGTGCGGCAACCAGTCGAACTATCGCGGCTAGCTCGTATCTCGCTCGCACGTATTGGCTTGCAATGGGGCTTTCATATTCTCTGTCTTACCCACCGAAACGGCATATGCCCAAATAAGACTGTTCGTAAGTTAATATGGCAAATAGTATGAGAGTAAAAAGCCTTGCTTGCGTATGAAGTTGTATACGAGTTCATAGTAAATGCGAAATTCGCTTCGCGCAGGCGCGGAGCGCGCGTTGAGCCGCGTTAGCGGCCAACTTCACTTCATTCCTATTTGTTGACAAATACTTTTATTCACTTGTTGAATAGTTTGTTTAGGCGTTGAGCGGCGCGGCGCGGTCAGTGCAATAATAAGTTTTTTTTTGTGGTGTTGTGAGTTGTGATTCAATTAGATTGACAATGGAGGAAGTCCCGTGTGACTGTGATATTTTAAAGTGTGCACAAACTTTGCTTGTCGACGGAAAGGTAAAATGTTTGGACTTTGCAGAGAAAAAGGTACTTATTTCTTCGGCAAAACCTACGCCTGACTTGTGTATTTCTCAGAGTAGTAAATCGCACAAAAGACAGTTTAACAGGTCAGTGTACAAAACTCATTGGATTGTTGGTTGTTCGCACTCTAATAAGTTATATTGCTGGTGTTGTATTTTCTTTTCTAACGACAAAAACGTGTGGAATACATCTGGTTATGACGATTTAAATAATTTAGCTGGCGCCATTAAAAGACACATGAATTCTCTAAAACACATGAAGCGGTAATTTATTTTAGTGATTTTGGTAAACAGCGAATTGAGACATCTTTATCGCGCCAATTATCAAAGGAAATTACAAAACAACATGCGTGTTGATAACAATAGTAGCGTTTTTCAAAGATTAGTCGATGTTGTTTGTCATTTAGCACAACAAGAACTTCCCTTCAGAGGTCACGATGAGTCTAAAACTTCATTGAATAAGGGTAATTTTTTAGAGCTTGTGTCGCTACTTTCAAAATAGGTACGATGGCGTTTTAGAAAAACACATTCGATGTATACAAATAATAATTTAATTTAACTATGTTGTGTAATATGTATGTAATTTTTAGATAGGTAATTGAAATAAAAGTAAGTACTTATTGCTTTCTCCCTAGGCAAGCAAAGTTAAAATAAGAAGTTGAACCTTTATTTTATTCTCTCATACAAACCAAGCGGCTTTTTTCAAGGCCACCGAAAGTATGCAATTGCTGATATGTCTGTAAAATTATATCTAGTGGTAACATGCCTTCAGGGTGCTTTGGTGAGCTCGTCCACGTAAGCAAATGCCTATACAACTGCAGAGTGAAGTGAAGATTGATCAGTAATGTGGTAACAAGATAAATTTATCCATAATAACCGTAAAAACTACAAAACATATCTCTGGGCTTGCCCTATTCTGAAACCCTAGGCACGCCACTGGTTAAGTTTATTATTGTTTAATATCATTAGCAATATTTAAAAAACGACTTACTGTTGAGTTTCTTGCGGCGCTTCTTCTCAGCAATGGTCTCTTGTGAAGCGCTGGTAGTTTTTTTTTGACGTGTAAAAGTGCCCGTGCGGCCTACTTACTGAATAAACATCTTTTATCTTTTTTATCTTTTTTAACCAAAATTAGCACGTTAATCCTTAATATTTCATAAACGTAGCCCTTAACCGAAAAATTGTTTCACGAACGCGCAATATTTTTGAAAGATTTATTCAACGACACACCATACTATGGAGTAGTCGAGAAAAAATAACATCCCCACGTTAGGTGTACGGGAGGTACAATTTTTTTATTTCAAGATTTTACTTTTCCATTTATTTTGGCGTGACTAATATGTATATTTTTGCCAAATTACAGCTTTCTAGTACTAAGAGTCTCTGAGCTAGGCTGCGGACGGACGGACGGACGGACATGGCGAAACTATAAGGGTTCCTAGTTTAACTACGGAACCCTAAAAATGAGACAGGTATTGTTGACGGATAAAAAGGAAAAAAGGGATCTCTTTAGTGTTTGAGAAAAATACGGTTAAACGAGTAAATACTATTTTAATTTTCCTTTACACAACACAAGGCCTCAAACTAATGTGTTCGCTAAGCCAGAACGCATTAATTTAATTATTGTGTTTTTTATAACCTATAAATTTAAGCCATTTGGTTGTAATCGCCATTAATGTTACATTAGTAACCAAAATATTGTACGTTTTTTAGTTAAATTAAATTTTTAGAGAGTATTTGTAATACCTCTAATTAATGTCTATGGAAATTAATATGAAATCCAAAGTGAATACTAATTATTTATTACTTAGTAGCGAACACTACATTTCTGTCCTACGGGTACGGAACTACTGGCGTCCTGTAGTCGAGGCTTATATTAGCAGCGTAAGCTGTAATATAAACCCGTATACATATGTCGCTACAGTAGCCCCCCCCTTACAAAAAATAAGAAAAAGCTTGAAAAAGGCCTAGTGCCTCACGCTCTTGCCAACACTGTTAAGTTCTCACAACACGGAACACAAAATTCACTTTCTCCTAGGCGTATCCCGCCGGCATCGCGTGTGCCTGCAGCGTGGGTGGCGCGCGGGCTGCGGTTGCCGGCTGCGCGCCGCTAGCCTGTCTCCAGATCCAACCTCTGATGGACTGTTTGCAGCTTTTCCCGAACCAATATATTATAACTAAGGCGACTAATACTACCAAAACTATAATTAGGTAGCCATAATTGGATACTCGATTTTCGAACTCTGTGTGGTTGGCGACTAGCCCGGCCGCAACTTCGTCTCGTTTCTCTTTGCTCTGGCTATAACGCCTATAACCCATGCTGCCACTCAGATTCAAATTCGAGTAACCAATTAGGCATTGACTTACTGCTAGTGGCTATTTATTTAACTGAGAACAACGAATTTTGCACAAACTTACAATTAATGTATGTCACAAACTTACAACTACAAACAGAATTACTTCGCTATTGCTGATATCGCACTGGCCTGTTAATCGGCCGACCCCGACGCGTGGTACACGTGATAGGCGTCGTGCTTGCGCAATTCCGCTGGCTCGCTTGTTGCTCCGCGTCAGCAATAGCTTCGTTTTCTGTCGTCTTATCCTTACTTATTTCTAAACTATTATCTAACGATATCTCGTTATTATTTAAAACGTATGCCGGTTTCAACCTGTCGATTTTTCCTCTGTTGTGCACCGCCCCTTGACTGCGCCCCAAACGCCTGGCCACGGCGCCCATACGACGTGCCTCCATGCTCTAGACGCCCGAGCCTCGTGCTAATTTTGGCAATCTCCGTCGCCAGTCTGGTCTCCGAATCTGGCGTGGGACTGGTTGCCACCTCCGCTATGCTCGCGCTTGACTTCGTCGCCTCTACGATCTTATCTGCCAACGCAGCTAGCTTCGTCAGATCTGCGATTTCACTGCCGACTAACACTGCCTTAACTGCCGGGGGCATCAGGCTTATCCATAGCATACGGATAGTTGAGTCGGGAAACTTCCCTCCCGACAAATCCAGCATCTGGCGCATGAGCTGGGATGGTTTTTGGTCACCGAGCTCCATTTCATGTAGCAACCTTCTATGCCGTATGCCCTCAGACTCTTGGAAAACCTCCAGCAATCTTTCCTTAAGGGCCTCGTATTTGCCCGTAACCGGTGGCGCCAGCAGTATGTCGCTCACCGCTTGGATTGTGGGTCTTCCCATCTTCGTGACCACGACGTTGAATTTCTGCACGTCCCCCATGCGCTGTGGCTCCAAAATAGCTTCCAGCTGGACAAACCAAAGTTTGGGCTGGTCAGTCCAAAACACCGGAATCCTGGTCGCTAGTGACATCGCTGCTACTTCACCGCCGCCGATGCACGTTGATGGGACTACACCTGCCTCAGGTTTACTTGAGCCCGGTGCCTGTCCATCAGCCTGCTGGGTATGAGGCCGATCAGCTGGGTTACCCATCGGAAAATTCCCGTACATGGTCTCTGACTACTATATCGTCACGTGCCGCTGAAATTCCCTCGGGTAGGCACTCCACGGAGGGGAGTAGTTCCGTAAATTGACTCACTATTATAAGTTCACAGGGGTCACCACTTTAGAGAGTATTTGTAATACCTCTAATTAATGTCTATGGAAATAAATATGAAATCCAAAGTGAATACTAATTATTTATTACTTAGTAGCGAACACTACATTTCTGTCCTACGGGTACGGAACTACTGGCGTCCTGTAGTCGAGGCTTATATTAGCAGCGTAAGCTGTAATATAAACCCGTATACATATGTCGCTACAAATTTATGGGAACTTTATACAAGTATAATAAATATACTGTTTGTTATTTACGTATGTCAACAAGCAATAGCTTTAACCGAATCCCAAACCAAATTATTGGTATAGTCTTTATTATTTGAACTGAGCTGACCTTCTACACAAAGGCCATTGTTTGTGTACAATACTATTATCTTTCTTTGTGTCCGTAACAGCAAGCCGATTACATACAAAAAAGTGAGAACTACATTGAATGTACATTGAATTATCAACCCTATCCTCTTAGTCAGTTGGTTTAAAATGTAAAGTGTCAGGATACAGATATAAGTCTTGTGTAGATGATAGTATTGTGTAGAGAATAAGCTCAGTTCAAATAATACATACATACATACATAAACTCACGCCTTCATTCCCAGAGTGGGGTAGGCAGAGCTAAAGAATTACCAACAAGTCTTAAAACTTCTTGATAATTCTATAACCACATTTTGCACAAGTAGGCTAAGATGTTTCCCAGTATATTAGTGACAGGTGGCAAGCCCATCGCCTAACAGTACTACAAGCCTTTAGTCCCTTAGTCTCTTAGTTCAAATAATAAAGACTTATATCTGTATCCTGACACTTTACATTTTAAACCTACTGACTAAGAGGATAGGGTTGATAATTCAATGCACATTCAATGTAGTTCTAACTTTTTTGTGTGTAATCGGCTTGCGGTTACGGACACAAAGAAAGATAATAGTATTGTACACAAACAATGGCCTTTGTGTAGAAGATCAGCTCAGTTCAAATAATAAAGACTATACAGTAAGTTTATTATTTACATCGTTAATATTTGAGTAGCGTAATTTTATTTTAATTTGACTAGCTTAGTTTAATTTTAATTTAAATAAGTTTAGTTTTAACTTTTAATTGTAGTACCTATATTACTTATATTAAATAATAAAATTATTTAGTACCTCGGCAAATTAAACTTCAAACTGAATCAACTGACAAGCATAGCGAAGACAACAATAATCACAAGGTTCTAAGTAAACTCAACCTTTTTAATCAATGCCAGTACGTGAACTCTGGTTACTAGACAAATAACTTTGTTTCATTTCCTGTTTTACGTCCCACTCACTTGAACATGGCCGTATCGATTACGTTTCGATAGAACTTCTGCTTACCTGAAACAAACATGGACAACATATTAACAATGGCCACGGAAATTTCAACAAATAATAAATAAATAAATAAATATCAGGGGACAATGTCACACCAATTGACCTAGTCCCAATTTAAGCTCTAAGCTTGTATTATGGGTACTAGACAACGATATAAATACTTATACAGAGAAATATATACTTAAATACATAGCATCCATGACTCAGGAACAAATATTCGTGCTCATCACACAAATATCTGCCCTTACCGGGATTTGAACCCAGGACCGCTAGCTTCGTAGGCAGGGTCACTACCTACGTACCAACTAGGCCAGCGCGTCGTCAAATAGTCTATGTATAGCCGACTACAAAGAGATGTATTATACTTCTTCACTTCATTGCATTCTAATCCACCATCTTATCCATTAACCTATCGCCAAACAGCAGTGTTTGCATTGTTTCCGGTTAGGGGATAAGACAGCCGGTGAAATGACTAGCATAGAGGCATTCCATCTTAGTCCTCAGGGTTGGCAACGCATTTGCAGTATTAGGATTGCATTGCAGTCTTGTGAATGCGAATGTCTATGGGTCACAGTTTCCACTTACCATCAGGTGGCCTGTGTGCTCGTTTGCCTTCCTACGCCATAAAAAAAACTATAAAGAGATGTATAAACTTCTTCACTTTATTGCATTGTAATAAAGTCCCAAAGTGAATACGATACATCTCTATGTTGTCAACTGTACATATAGTAAGGGATCTGAATAGGAAACGACCGACCAGTTGTTTATTCGATTAAAAGTATCTTTGGTAAGTATATGCAAAAAATGGGGGGCGGCCTCTGCCCAGCAATGGGACACATCAGAAATACATAGAAAACATCCATGACTCAGGAACAAATATTCGCGTTCGTCACACAAATATCCGCCTAGCTTCGCTATTTCTTTTTTTGGTTAGTTATTTTCTGATTGTACAATACATACATATTATATACGATATTGATGATGATGATGATGATGATGACGAAGAATACTATTAATTACTATAGGCAATGTTTTGCAGTCACGACAGTCTAGGATGAAAGTTAAAATATAATCCAGTTTATATTACAAAATAGATTATCGTGCTTTTTAATTATCTGTTCAGAAACTTCGCTTCAAAGTGATGAAAACATAGATTTTTAATTAACATTGTTCTAAATTATGAAAGTTGGTTATTAACATTTAATTTTATTTGAAGCCGAGCAACGTCTGGTATTGCAAGTATGAATTTGACTTAATTTAGAATTTGTCGTGTTAATACTTTTGGAACTTTATTAATTACAAATTTTCAGTTTGAAAGAGAACGTTCGAAGTTACCCCAGCCCTGTCGCAAAAGAAACCTACCAGGGCCTCTATTCAACACGGTAAAAACCATATCGTTTTTGACCCGTTATCGTATAGTGAATATTTTGACAGCTCTTATTTACTTGACAGTAATGGCGTGCGTAATGTGGTTGCCGGCTGCCTAGAATAGTGCCACTCCATGTCTTCCTGTGGAAGTCGTAAGAGGCGACTAAGGGATTAAAGGCTGTGGTATTGTTAGGCGATGGGCTTGCAACCTGTCACTAATATACACATCGTAAACCTATTAGCCTGTTTTTGCAAAATGTGGTTATAGAATTAACAACAAGTTTTTAGACTTGTTGGTAATTCTGTAGCTCTGCCTACCTCACTCTGGGAATGAAGGCGTGAGTGTATGTATGTATGTAATGGCGGCTGAAATAAAAACAATACCATAACAGCCCAAATACTATTTGGGTTTTACCAGACCGAACTAAAAATTGCGCGAATATTTAATTAATCATAAAATGTGAAATAATGGCTTCTGGGCCTCTTTTCAACACAGTAAAAACCATATCGTGTTTGAGCTGTTATCGTATCGTCACCGTTGTGATAGCTCTTATTTACCTGACAGTCATAGCGGCTGACGTCATAACAATACCATAACAGATCAACTACGATATCGTTGTTACCGCCCAGAACACCGGCCCTGAATGGTTTATATTAGGCATTTCATTAGTTCATAGTCGTAATTTCATGAGAAGTACTTAAATTTATAATTTCACTATATTTTTAATCTTAACAATTCTGCCCTACTAAGCTAATACGCAGTATGTCAGATACAATTCCTGTAGCAATATCAGCCTTATTACTAAGAGAAGAGAACTAAAACTGCTTTGGTTATTGATTTTGAAATACTGCTTATTTGCTTCTTCTTTCTTTACCCCGCGGCGACTTGAACAGCTACTACCGCGGGGATATGGCGTTACCACGTAAAGTGATTTCGCCAGTGTCAAGTATATATAAGTATAAATCAATATAGCGCTAAAACACAATCCAATCTTCTCTAGGAAGATTGGGGGCAACGTTGTACGGTGATTTGTAGGTCAGAGGTCAAGATAGTTTTAACCTCTGCACCACTGCGAGTCCACTTGAAACGAGAAGAAAGATGCCAGATACACGAAATAAGTCCAAGTCTTCAATCACTGTGCGACACAAAGGCATAAAAAGTACAAATCACTATCAGAAAAGAACTTTGAACACCTAATTACCCAAAAATTAAAGTCTAAAACAAATAACACGTCCGCCATCTTTTAACGTTGCAAATGGCTCTCACGTATTTGCTTAGGAGGGCTGAATTAGGGTGCGGTAGTATGACATCGATATGGGTCTTCCGTCAGCATTGTGTAGGAACACTTGTTAGTGCTGCAACGCTGATTTTTTGTGAAGCCCAGATCGTGTTTTTTCTATTAAAGTTTGTTTATTACAGCGGCAGATGGCAGCACTGCCCTCATAAACTAGTAAGGCCCACCATACTGAAAAATGGGAGTTTTTTGCAACCGGGACTTTGAATCTACAATCAAGGGAATAAAGTTCAATTATGATTGTTCGAAAATGCCATTTGCAGTTAATAAACAAACATAGGAAAATAAACCTTATAATTATTGTAACAGAGTTCAAAGTAAATTGCCTTGAATTTGTACATCCTATTGCACACTGGGCCTTCAATGACCTTCAAATTCAATGACCAATGTGGTTTGAATTCTATTCCTTTAGTAATGAGGTTGATATTGCTACAGGAGTTCGCTAAGGAGGCAGCAGAGCAGCAGACGGTAGCTTCAGGCGTGGTGACGCCGACGTCCGAAGCCAGCTCCGTCTGCTGCATGCGGTCAGGTAACGTGCGGTGTGACCAGAGATCGGACAAATGGGTGTCATTACTCGCAATAATGTGGACAAGACTCCAAAGATTTTAATTAAACAAATTAAATTACAATTGATTTGTTACCTGAACCTTAATTTTGATCCTTTTCAAGTCATTAACAAATAAATAATGGCCATTATTATTAACCTTTCGAAACCCGATACATATAGCGGAAAAACAAAACAGTCAAAATTCAAATACTTTTTGTTACTGACTCCTTTGGGAGCCGGCGGGTACCGAAAGGTTAATCTACTTAAGTTTGCTCCATTAACATCCGTGGATTTCAAAATAAGCGTTTCACCTCGTAAGTTTATTTTAACGTTGAAAATGAATAAACTATCCACGGAAAATATATTATTAAATAAAATTAAATATTCTATACATTATTTTTAGGGTAAGTAATCAATTAATGTAATTTAATTTGTTTAATTTATTATCTTTGGAGTCATGTCCACATTATTGAGAGTAATGACACCCATATTCCGATCTCTGGGTATGACGTATGACACCTTAATATTTCTCTATATTCACGGCCGTCGGATACCAGGAACTGGCGTCCATGTTATAACTATTTCGATTGAGCCTTTCTCAACGAACTTGAACATCCTGAAACTTTATTATTAGAAATATGTTTTTTTTTCTTTATTTAATATAGGTACTACGATTAAAAGTTAAAACTAAACTTATTTAAATTAAAATTAAACTGTGCTACTCAAATTAAAATAGAACTAAGCTACTCAAATATTAAAGATGTAAATAATAATCACCACTATGAAAAGAACACCCCTCTAGCAGGTCCGCTCGCGGCATGGTCCCAATGACACTGGCTGCATTACCGCTCTGGATAGCTAGCCAAATCCTTTGGGACAGGTAAGCACCAGCTCTAGGATCTCTGGAGGTATCTATGAAACATGATTGTACCTACTCGCGTACTATAATACCGCTAATATTGATATCGTTAACGGTATCAGAATACCACCTATAGCGTAACCGAAGCGTGAAAACAATTCTGTAATTACGTTTCCATGGTAATAACTGTTGTAACTTCGGCACAAGCACTTTAGAAACTTCATAAAGCACCAGTTACATAAATAACTATTATAGAATAAACTAATTCAATATCATGTTTTGATATTATTCATTGTTTCATTTATTTTTGTACAAACGACTGCGTCGGTGATACTGTAAAACCGCGTAACTAACAAATTTATGATAGAGCAAAATAAACCTTACCATGTAATTAAAAAGGTGCATTTTGCCCCTTATTAAAAATGCCTGGAATGTACAGAGATAACCTATATGCCAAAAAAACATGTTATAATTAAATATAAATATACTCATTAAATTGAAGTCTAATAATGATGGGAGTAATATGCACATTATTTATACAGGGTGGTCCAAAGACTGACGTCTAAAAAAAATATTTAGATGCCTCACATCCGGGGCTATCCGAATATACCCCATGTATTTTGGCCGATTTTTTTGTTGTTTTCGAGTAATTAATTTTTAAAGATTTTTCAAGAATTTTCGGGCCGAGCCGTTTATTAACATGTAACTTTTTTTGGTTACGTTTTTTCTGGATGTTTTGTTTTGCGACATTATCCTCACAAACTGTACTTTCACACATACAATAATCAGCTTCCCAACCTTAACGCAAGTTACAATAAAATTGACCAAAAGTGAAAGTTTTACCTTTGAGCAAATCGAAGTATGATTTTGTAAATTAAAAAAAACCTAAAAATCTTAGAATTCAAAGATCAGAAGTAATTTTAAAAACTTGGCCAGTCTCTAAACTTTCAGAATAATACAAAAAAAGTGACACTTAATAGGTCATAATTTGCTGGATTCGACTTTCAAACGTACTAAGGTAGAATGTGTAATAAAGAGTCTGTGTAACATAAAAACTGGTTTTTATTTGGTCGAACCTAATTTGGTACTGGCCATCAATAAAGCCATGTATTTTTATGAACAAATAAATTTGTTCTTCCTTTGTCTTAAGAAAGGAATCACGTATTTTATTGTGAAATAACTAATAGTTACTTCTGCTCTCGTTACGTTTAATTTCTGAATTCTTCTCGCTTTGTTAACTGGACTCTGATTGATTTGCCTTACGACCGACCTGTGCTTGTGTTTTGGACTTTTGAACTTAACCTAGTGATTGAATTTACTTTCGTGTAGCAACATGAACTACACTCTTAGTGATTATGCAGAGATGCATTATTATTATGGTGCAGCTCAAGGTAATGGACATTTAGCGGCAAGGCTGTACCGGCAACAATTGGAGCACCGGGAAGCTTCACGGCAGCATTACCCGGACCACAGAGTATTCATAAACACACATTTGACACTGATGGCTGAACGTGATCCTGGCCATCCAACTCAAGAAGGAGTTCCCAGAGTGGATCCAGATAGAAGGGATGAAGTCTTGGCAGAAATACAAAGAGACCCGTCTACAAGTTCAAGGAGGATTAATAACCGAACTGGAAGACCAGAAGTAATTTTAAAAACTTTGCCTTTGGTTACTTAGTGATTATGTAGAGATGTTTAATTATTATGGTGCAGCTCAAGGTAATGGACATTTAGCGGCAAGGCTGTACCGGCAACAATTGGAGCACCGGGAAGCCCCACGGCAGCATTACCCGAACCACAGAGTATTCATAAACACACATTTGACACTGATGGCTGGACGTGATCCTGGCCATCCAACTCAAGAAGGAGTTCCCAGAGTGGATTCAGATAGAAGGGATGAAGTCTTGGCAGAAATCCAAAGAGACCCGTCTACAAGTTCAAGGAGGATTAATAACAGAACTGGAAGACCAGAAGTAATTTTAAAAACTTTGCCTTTGCCAGACTTCATCCCTCCTATCTGGATCCACTCTGGGAACTCCTTCTTGAGTTGGATGGCCAGGATCACGTCCAGCCATCAGTGTCAAATGTGTGTTTATGAATACTCTGTGGTTCGGGTAATGCTGCCGTGGGGCTTCCCGGTGCTCCAATTGTTGCCGGTACAGCCTTGCCGCTAAATGTCCATTACCTTGAGCTGCACCATAATAATTATGCATCTCTACATAATCACTAAGAGTGTAGTTCATGTTGCTACACGAAAGTAAATTCAATCACTAGGCTAAGTTCAAAAGTCCAAAACACAAGCACAGGTCGGTCGTATCGTAAGGCAAATCAATCAGAGTCCAGTTAACAAAGCGAGAAGAATTCAGAAATTAAACGTAACGAGAGCAGAAGTAACTATTAGTTATTTCACAATAAAATACGTGATTCCTTTCTTAAGACAAAGGAAGAACAAATTTATTTGTTCATAAAAATACATGGCTTTATTGATGGCCAGTACCAAATTAGGTTCGACCAAATAAAAAACAGTTTTTATGTTACACAGACTCTTTATTACACATTCTACCTTAGTACGTTTGAAAGTCGAATCCAGCAAATTATGACCTATTAAGTGTCACTTTTTTTGTATTATTCTGAAAGTTTAGAGACTGGCCAAGTTTTTAAAATTTCTTCTGATCTTTGAATTCTAAGATTTTTAGGTTTTTTTTAATTTACAAAATCATACTTCGATTTGCTCAAAGGTAAAACTTTCACTTTTGGTCAATTTTATTGTAACTTGCGTTAAGGTTGGGAAGCTGATTATTGTATGTGTGAAAGTACAGTTTGTGAGGATAATGTCGCAAAATAAAACATCAAGAAAAAACGTAACCAAAAAAAGTTACATGTTAATAAACGGCTCGGCCCGAAAATTCTTGAAAAAATCTTTAAAAATTAATTACTCGAAAACAACAAAAAATCGGCCAACATACATGGGGTATATTCGGATAGCCCCGGATGTGAGGCATCAAAATTTTTTTTTTAGACGTCAGTCTTTGGACCACCCTGTAGACTTTTACTTGAACAGTCATCGCTCAACCGATTTTATTTCGACCTACCCTCATGTTTACTCGTATCTGCAATATTATAAATGGCGTGAGACGTCACTTCCATATAAATAACACTATGATGCTAAGGTGCTGGTAGACGTTATACCTAAGTATATTGTTTTCGTTTGGTTTAAATAATGAGCAGTGCTCAGCATTGCATTAATTGCAATATTAATGTTACGCAATTATCGCGTCATCATTTATTATTGCAAAATAATGAAGTGCGTCAACTAATACAGGAGTAGATAGCACCACAAACGGTAAGTGGCAGCCTACCATTTATACTTGTATTTCTTTAAACTATTTATTTATGCAATAAACTAAACATAAGCTCAAATGCTTTTCTTACGTAATAAATATTGGTATAGTTATAGTCGGCCAATGACTTGAGCACACTTAGAACCTTGTCATTGTCATTGCCATGCCTGTCATTTAGTTTTCAGTTTGAAGTTTATTATGACAAGGCACTAAAGTGCTCAACATTTTTGGTGGCCAAGTGTATTTATTCTGATCTAATATAGATTGATTTTTTTTCTACAGGCTGATCAGCATACCCTTGTTTGTGATGCATGTCTTAGATTGGCAATTAGAGCTATCACTGATACGCCCGGAACCAGTAGACGACACGCAGTGGATAACACGTAATGTATGGGAAATCGCTTGCCACCTCCACCGGCTCCACCGCCCGCTCTCGTCCAGTCCGTGGACTTACGCCGTCATCGCCCTCACCCTAAACCAGTCATGAAACCACTATTTTCATGTTCCTTACCTATGTGTAACTACTTTGTTTGTAAACATACTAAACGTCTTAATTCGTTTTGAAAGAGTTTGAGATGAAAATTGTCTTTGTCTATTTGCATAAAAATAACAGCGTTTCACCAACTTTTTGAGTAATCACTAAAAGAGTTTTCGGAACTTACAATTTCGTAGCATATTTTGGTGTATAATTGGTTCTTGTACACCTCAGGCATTTTTTTGTAGGAGAGATGGGCATTCCCCTTTATGATAGAGCAAAATAAACCTTACCATGTAATTAAAAAGGTGCATTTTGCCCCTTATTAAAAATGTTACTTACGCGGTTTTGCAGTATCACCGAAGAAATTGGGGAAGTAGTGGGAAAACTTCTACCCCCTTACTTATAAACATGGAATAAGCTTGGAATAGTTTATGCCATGCTTTGTCTTTATCTGTAATTGTGACATTTGCATCTGACAGAAAGTGACAAAGCATGGCATAAACTATTCCAAGCTTATTCCACGTTTATAAGTAAGGGGGCTAGTCTAGTACTTTATATCTTCAGAATTATAAATGCGTTATAAAAAATGCTTTCAATGATCTTGACATTTGACTTCAAAGCCGAGCCTAAACTAAATAATATATCATCCAATCTCCTCCGATATTGGATTCCGCCAAACGTACAGAAACCACAACAGGTTATCGGATGAATTATTCGCAATTTGACGAGGGTTGAGTACTCTATTTGCTCGTCACAAGAACATCACTATGTCTAAAATACAACACTCAAAATGAAATGCAAGCCATTTCATATCTAAAAGCCCATGGTTGCAAATGAGAAGTATTGAATTTTGAGTTACGGAATTATGCCTCTGAGAGTCATAGCTATGTAGCGTAGGAACATTATAATATAAGTGTATATTTAAGACTTAGGATTTAGAACTTTATGCATCAGGACATAGGTACAATAACAATTTGTTTGTCTTATATTTTGTTTTTGTAAGGATCGCGGGAACGCGGTGGACGCGAAAAGCACAAGACCGGTCTGAGTGGAGAGCCTTGGGGAGGCCTATGTCCAGCAGTGGACGTCTTTCGGCTGACATGATGATGATGATGATGATGATATTTAGATTTGGAATGTAACGAATCTTTCGTAATATAAGATTGCCTGGAAATTACTTAGGTAATAGTTGTGTCTGCTTGTACAGTCCCAATATTTGTAATTTGTAACTCCAAAGTGGATTGTACTTAATTGTCACTCGAGTTAAGACGTCACTTCATATCCTGCATTCTTAAACAAGGCCTCGCACAAGGTGGACCGACCAGCTGGTGAAGATCGTAGGAACCCGATGGATGCGAGTAGCACTTAAGGCCGTCGTGGATATCCCTGGGGAAGGCCTGCTTTTTATGGTTTTCTCATGAATGCCTGTCAGAACTTTCAAATAAAAAAAGAACCATCAGAACTGGTTCATACAGTCGAAAGTTCTGAGAAAGAAGAGGAAAGTTCGAAAGAACAAATAATAAAAAAACGGTCGAATTGAGAACCTCCTCCATTTTTGAAGTTAATTAAAATGGTTGACAATGGGCAGAGAACAGTAATTAAACGAATCTCCTCCTGTTTTTAAGTTGGCTAAAAATAAAATAAAGCAAAAGGTAAGAAAGGCTCCGAGACATTTAATATTTTTCCGCAATCAGCCTATAGGCAATAATTTAGTTAAACGACGGACGTAAATACGAATGAACCACTTTATTGCGACAGAGTCGTATCTCAAAAGGGTCTCCATTGAAGTTGTAAATGTCTCCGGGGCGAGCTTTGATATCTGAATAGAGTTATATAAGATCAAATGGCGAGGTAAATGCGACGCTAAAGTTATTTACGCTTTTAAATTGGCCGGAGTAGGGCTTGGGATGGCGTTATTAATTTAAAATTGTTGGAACTATAGTGAAGAGAAATGAATACAGGTCACTTTGTATTGAATTACCATAGAAAGTGACCCGTTTTTATTGCACCTGAGTTTACTAAAGGCCGCACTTTTTGAACTACGCACAAACATGTCAAACCATCCCCAGTCAGTGTAGGGTTACGGCGCTGTTAAGAGTACTTAACTTAATAATCAGAAAAAAGCTATCAAGAAAAATTTACGTTTTTTTAAAAATTAATATAACTTTAGTCGTGATTTTATCGATGTCTACTACTCAAATAATTTGAGCTACTTGTCAAATAATTTTGTTCTTAAAATTCCATGTCTGAATTTATTACAGGAATAATTTTCTTTGATGTTCGGTGACCTAGTTGCTTAGTAGACTCACGATTGTAAGGTAACGGTAAAGAAAAAATATCGCAAGGAAACCTGCATTCATTCGAACAGCTAAGAATATTAGAGGTTAATTGCACAAGAGATCCTCTTCATCATCATGTCAGCCGAAAGACGTCCACTGCTGGACATAGGCCTCCCCCAAGGCTCTCCACTTAGACCGGTCTTGTGCTTTTCGCATCCACCGCGATCTCGCGATCCTTACAAGGTCGTCACTCCATCTTGTTGGAGGCCTACCTACAGCTCGTCTCCCGGTCCGCGGACGCCACTCAAGAACCTTCTTGCCCCATCGACCATCAGTCCTGCGAGCGATGTGCCCCGCCCTTCGGGCTATGTCGGTGACCTTAGTTCTACTGCGGATATCATCATTTCTGATTCTATCACGCAGAGAAACCCCGAGCATAGCCCTCTAGATAGCCCTCTGAGTGACTTTGAGCTTCAAGTTGGTAGTTCTCTTCTTCAAGAAAGGTTGTTACAGATTAATCTCTAATACTGTTATTTTTAGTACCAGTGGCGACATCTTTGGACAACAGGAGGTAACACTTCGACTTCTCGCTAAGCTCTAAAGATTTAGTAAACTATTTCTTCTGCATTTTATTAAATGTTTGTTTTATCTTTAGGAAATCGTTTCTAGCGATATTATTTATTATTAGATATTGTTAAAAGCTGTTTCTTCTAATTTAACTTAATCTAAATATCTGATCGAAGTATCAATCGATATGTTTAACTCTAGGTTTGGTTATGGACGCATGTCTATGGTAGGAGCGACTTGGATTTAGCTTGTCACTCTCGCAACCGCTACAGATATGTAAGCACGTAGAACTTACTCTGTGTGTGGGAGTCACGCTACGGCCGTATGGCCATCTTTTAGCTTAGCTTCTTAATGCGCAATGCATCCTTGTGATATCTGGTGATTTTCATAAGGAACATGTGAAATCTAAGAGGGGACGTTTCCTAAACTTAAGGCGAACATCGTTTAACGCATGGTAAAGTCGCCGCAGCTTTAGAACTTCTATAACCGGGTAAGTGTGCTTTGCCTATCTAAAAGCCCTAGGTCTTGTTTTACGAAGCGTGTCGATTACTTTGTGTCTCTCGTTTGCTTAAACTTCCTATTCGCAGGTATAAAACGTGTGTTTATGCAATAATTCTAATGCCAACAATCTTTGCAGCCAAAACAGCCGGTGCTATGCTCTGCTCGGTACTTTGCTGTGTCTGCTCAGGGCTCTCTGCTCTCTGCTCTCTGGGTGTATGGATGTCTGTGCTCTCTGGGCCCCCTATCATGCCATGCTCTCTGACTGGGAGACCGTCTGTCGGCTCTGAGCACGTGTCTGTCCGTCTCTGTGCACGTGTCTGCACCTGCCTGCTTCTACTGGGTGTTCTTGCCACGCTGCCTGGAGATTGCGCGGTGTTGCTGCGGTCCATGCTTTCATCTGGACTTGTATGCTGGGCTTCTTCTTCTTCATCCTCATATTTAACTTCAGGTGAACTCGTTTCATACTACTCACACCTTCACTATACTCAAGGAGCAACGCTCGTTAAACGTAGGGAAGTATGATGTAAGTGCACTGTCACAGTTACAGCGCATTAGTGTGTAAGGAGCAACGCTCGAATTAGGGAAGTATGATTTAAATGCACTGTCGCTGTCACAGCGCTTTAATATGTAAGCAACGCATGACGTACCGTAAAGTGGTATGATTTTAATAACCCTGTAAATGTGCAGTGGTATCTGTCTATATGACGTTTCATGAATCTTAACTGACAAGGGGTTAGTTTGTATAACTTTTACATTTACTCTCGGTGTAATATACATTTTTGACGTACCGTAAAGTGGTATGATTTTAATAACCCTGTAAATGTGCAGTGGTATCTGTCTAAATGACGTTTTCATAAATCTTAACTGATAAGAGGTACTGTACTTTTATTATAGTAACGGAAAATAAACTGTTGACAAGGTTTCTTTGTTTACTTTACATTCTTCTCTAACTAAATAGAATTTACAAGGTACATTTGGCACACTATCTCCATCTTTCTGTTGGTTTAGATTAAAACAAATGGCGCCCTTTTCTTTCTTAACTCTTTAAATTACTGCACCAAATTTTGTGTGCATTAATACTGTTGTAAGTTGTTTTCATCTTGAACTAGCTCAAGAATCCACGACCCTCAATAAGTCAATCAGCCACGGCCCAACACCAAGTGTGGACAGAACTTCTGTCAAGTTACATACACACATCTGTAATCACAATAATATACTTTAAGGTGTTTCAAGGTGACAAGAGATCCTAAAGGGCCCTAATTAGGATCCTAATTACAACATAAGCTCCTGACGTTCCTTGTACTAAAAAGTACATAATACAGCCATTGAAATAAAGATCTAGTGCAAAGGAAGTAAAGTGGAATTTCGTTTGTTTTTATGATAAAAAATCAAATTAGAAAATTAGACTTTAAATCATTCACAATAGATTCATATTCCATTGACGAATTTCGTTGTATGCTTGGCCTTAGAAGGTTGGTACATGGTAACCGCGTATTCGAACTCGGTACCTTACGATCACGAATCGACTAACTAAACTATACATAAGTATGTCACATAGCAAACTGCTTATATCCCGCATAAAGGCAAGTAATCCACAGGTAAGTAAGTACTGCGCCGCCGAAGGCCTCTTCAGACGATCGGCGAGCGGGCGAGTGCACTCGACTTGCTACTTGACTTACAGACGCGAGACAATGACTTACTTGATAGTAAGGTTGGAAAGATTATAAATACTTTACGTAAAGTTAAATCATAACAATTGTATCTAGAATAAAGTGCGTTGTTTGGGTTGAAACCTAGATTTCCTGGAGAAGACCACATTAGAGATACTACTTGTGGGAGAACCTTGTGCAGGGTCCGTCCGGGTTGGTACCACTATCTTATCCATTAACCTACCGCCAAGCAGCAGTGTTTGCATCGTTGTGTTCCGGTTTGGGGATAAGACAGCCGGTGAAATGACTAGCATAGAGGCATTCCATCTTAGTCCTCAGGGTTGGCAACGCATTTGCAGTCTTGTGAATGCGAATGTCTATGGGTCACAGTTTCCACTTACCATCAGGTGGCCTGTGTGCTCGTTTGCCTTCCTATGCTATAAAAAAAAAAAAAAAAAAAAAAACTGGAACTGAAGATCATTCCGTTATTTTTTGAGCCGCTGTCAAAAGTAGACTGTTTTAAGTTTAACGTGAGTTGTGTGGCTGTGGCATCTTATATCCTACAATTATGTACCAATTTGGACACTTTTTTTTTGGATGGCTTTGAGCTAGGTTTCATAAACATCTGTTGGACCGTCTAAGAGGTATCCACTCTGAAAGGACTCGCAATTATACACCGTGTTATTTTTGACTTACGATAACTTCGGCATATTACTAGGTACATCCAAAGAAACTAAGTGGTAGATTAGATTTTTAAATATTGCAAAAAAATGTTTTTTTTCTGTTTAGAACAAAGTAATTAAATGTTGTATCTTTGGTCATTCTAAAAGGGCCTTTAGAGTTAACTCATAGTCAGTGTCAAATACGTCAATGTTGGCGTGACATACACAGACAGTTAAGAGCCTTTTAGACCAGTTCAACTGATTAAATTTAAAAATTGAATATCTTTAAAACCGTTACAGTTATCATTTGTCTGTCTTCGGGAAATTAACTTTATTTCACCTAAAGAACGTTCTCTAAAAGTTATCGTAAATCAAAAAAAACACGGTGTATTCGTTTCTTTTAATACTTACCCCCATAATAATTATGTGAAAAACTCATCATAAACTTATTTTATACTTCATTTAATTTAGAATGAGAAACCACAACAACATTATATTGCGGCTCGTGAACTGTAATCTCTTTACAATTTGTACTAGAGTAACAATTGACGACACGCAAATAAAGTGACATTAAAACAATTTTATTTTGCGGCTCCCAGACTATTGTACTGTACTATTTGCTAGATAATAAATAGTTGACCAAACGCAGTATAATGTTATTGTGGTTTCTCATCCTAAAATAAATGAACTATAGTTACTTACTTCTAATTCTACGTAGGTACATACATACATACCTTCATTGTATGTAGCGTCCGCGTTGCGGAGCTCCTACTTCTGGGTTATTTTGGCCCTTCGGCCAAGATATAAAAAACCGGACAAGTGCTAGTCGGACTCGCGCACAAATGGTTCCGTAGCATTATCTATAAAAAAACTCACTTATGGGAACCCCCTTTAAAAGTCTTTTTTTTGTATTTGTTGTTATAGCGACAATAGAAATACATTATTTTTGAAAATTTCAACTGTCTAGCTATCACGGTTCGTGAGATACAGCCTGGTGACAGATAGACGAAAACAGACGGACAGACGGACAGCGGAGTCTTAGTAATAGGGTCCCGTTATTAACCTTTGGATATGGAACCATAAAAACGAACCTAACCTAACATACCTACGTATTACAATGTAATTACTAAGAAAAATTTGCGATTGGGAAAAAATGGAAACGGAAAAAATGCTAATAGTAAAGTCACCGAACACCGATAGGCCCACCATACAAAGAAATGCATCAATGGAATTTGAATCTATAGTGAATGAATTAAAGTAAATTGTCTAATTTGTCATTTTTTCATACAAACAAAATAAATTTCACTTTACTTCCTTTGCACTATTTATTTCAATGGCTGGTTTACGTACAATTTTTAGTACAAGGAACCTCACGTTAATAACGCTACATGAAGAAAGACGAATAATTAAATTTGCGATGTGAAAATTCACTATTATGAAGGAATGCTTTGTGAAAATAATCTAACAAATCTCAAAGAGAGGTCTTTAATAGTTAGAGCTAAGTATGCACTATAGTTTAATATTACACAGTCTCAACCAACCATCAATCACTCCCGTTTAATCAAACCTAAGTAGGTACCCTACCCCGTTGCCCTTACCCATTTTATTTCGTTACATGATTTAATAAATCCCGTTTTTCTATAAGGGATCCATTGGATATTTATAAGATGCATAAGGCGGATATTACGTATGTTCTGTACTTATGGTTTCTAGGCTTCAGTTCCACTAACCTCGTAAGACCTACGTCAAATTTTGTTAGTTCGAAAAAGAATCTTATGTCGGTCAACTAAAGTCAAAAGTAACTTTGAGAAATGTCCTAAATTTAGGACGTTGGGCCTACGACGAGCAACATACCAGAGGGTTCTTCAAGATGCATTACGCTAACTAGCGCTTCTCGTTTCGTTTCTAAACCAATCGCGTCAGTGTTAGATCACGTGATATGAAAAGTCACGTGGCTATACCCAAAAGCTAACGCTGGCTGACGTTTCGTTGATATAAATGGTCGATGCGATCTGTCATCAGCTTACGTCAAACCATTAATTTAGCCGTTTTTCGATAATGGCTAATTTTATAACGTTATCTGCGTCTTGACTGCGTGCTGGACATATTGCTGAAAGCACCAATAATACACAATTCTTAATTCAAAGATATGGTTTTAGTTTGATTATTGCAAAACAAATGCATAACCGTTATCTTCTTAAAATAAAAACATGTGGTCAACAACGGACCGCGCCCAGTACTTTTAACGGTACAGTTTTGACGCGGCGCTGCTCTATTCGGCTTGTTGGACCGGTCGTTAATCATCATCATGTCAGCCGAAAGACGTCCACTGCTGGACATAGGCGTCCCCCAAGGCTCTCCACTCGGACCGGTGTTGTGCTTCTCGCATCCACCGCGTTCCCGCGATCCTTACAAGGTCGTCACTCCATCTTGTTGGAGGCCTACCTACAGCTCTCCCAGTCCGCGGACGCCACTCAAGAACCTTCTGATCCCATCGGCCCTCAGTCCTGCGAGCGATGTGCCCCGCCCTCTACCACTTCAGTTTAGCTATTCTTCGGGCGGTCGTTAATGCCCAGCTTTCTTTACCTGACAGTAATGGCGGCCAAGTTTAAAACATGTCGACGACCATATAATTTCACCAAGTGAAATAGAGACCATGATAATTGTATTTGAAGTCATACTTGTGGGAGGACCTTGTGTAGGGTCCGTCCGGGTTGGTACCACCATCTTATCCATTAACCTACCGCCAAGCAGCGGTGTTCGCATTGTTGTGTTCCGGTTTGGGGATAAGACAGCCGGTGAAATGACTAGCATAGAGGCATTCCATCTTAGTCTTCAGGGTTGGCAGTGCATTTAATTTTGCAGTCTTGTGAATGCGAATGTCTATGGGTCACAGTTTCCACTTACCATCAGGTGGCCTGTGTGCTCGATTGCCTTCCTATGCCATAAAATAAATAAATAAATAATCAAATTAATATTTCAACCCAACGACAAAGAACGATTCCCAAATAGGAAGCTGGATTTAAAGGCAATCGCAAAGTTCAGCCCGAATCTAGCCTATTTACATATAAATGCCTGCTATTCGGAAAAAGGTACAGGGAAATCTACTACAACAAGAACAAAATGTTATAATAAATATGTGATTCTTTTTACAAGCTTTGTCAACTTAGTATATTTGTTTGTTTCTTGTTAGGGCTCCGTACCCAAAACGTAAAAGAGGGAGCCTGTTACTAAGGGCCGTATTAATAAACTCATCTTGACTGCAAAGCTCGTCTCAAGATGCGTCAAAAATGACAGTAAAGTTCTCTATGGTTTGACGTTTACTTTGACGTATAAGACGAGTTTATTAATACGGGCCTAAGACTCCACTCCTAGATCATGATAGTAAGACAGTTTTAATTTTCACAGATGATGTATTTCTGTTGCCGCTATAACAACAAATACTAAAAACAGAATAAAATAAATATATATGTGAGGCTCCCGGGTGTCTATCATTTTATCGAAATTCCTGTCATCGAATTTCATATCGACGAAAACTATTCCACGAATGTAATTACGTTTTATTTTCTATACACATAATTTTAAATTCATCGATTTTCAAATAGTCGAACAACTTTTCATCATAAATTGTTTCGAATATGTCTCAAATCATCGCAGTAACGATTCATCGAATTTACCTTTTATCGAAACATGATTCAATAATGGTACCATTCATATTTTATAACTACCTCGAACAACGTTTCATCGTAATAATGTTTCATCGAACGATGCATTTGTTATTATTGCAACGCGTTTAGAAAAAAATATACTGTTATTTCTTTTATTTATTTTTTATTCAAGCGTTTATGGGAAATCTTACTTACTTCCCTAACCTACCTAACCTACCTCGGCCTCCGTGAGCGTGTCGGGCTTCCAGGACATAAAAAAAAAATAACCCTAACCTACCTCGGACTCCGTGAGCGTGTCGGGCTTCCAGGTCATAAAAAAAAATAACCCTAACCTACCTCGGACTACGTGAGCGCGTTGTGATTACAATGTATAGTATAAAACTGATGAAATGATTTACTGTGTAATATGAAATTTGGGAACTGAAACTTACGTTAAATCAAAATTATAGCAAACGTGATTCGATGAACAACTATTGTGATAAACAAATAAAATAGTGAAGTAAAATTCGATGATTCGATTCCGGTGTAACAGGTAATTCGAAGAAATGTAACAGCGATCAACTGAAGTTCGATGAATGGTTCCTAAGTCATAACGATATTTTGCGAATAGTGTTCTGGGAACAGATATTCGATGAATCGATTTTCTGTAAAGTGATAGATTACCGAGGCTCCCATACAACAAATTTTTTTTTGCCGTTTTTTGCTCTAACCCTTTACACCCGAGCTGATACGATTGTGCGGGTTTTTTTCAAATTAAATATGAACCATGTAAAAAAAAAAGGTTGACCTCCATACATACATGGTTTTCAGAGTCCGCTTGCCATCAGTTGCCGTGTGTGCTCGTTTGTCTTTTCCGCGCCCAAATAGTTTTAGGATTCCGTACCCAAAGGGTACCAAATGGTTATAGTAAATGACTAAGCCTAAGCTGAGCTTTATTCCGCCCGTCTGCCTACCTTTAATGAACCGTATCTTTTGAACTATAACCGTCGGTGTTTTTTTTAATATGTTATGTAACGTCTGATTTTCTTACAAATAGCAAAAAAAAAATAGTAACATATTGCATTGGGCATACTGCACGAGTTAGGCATCACCAAGCGGCTTTCTGTTATCTGTAAAGAGCGTGCCCTCCGCTTCTTCGGTCACATCGTGCGTTCTTCGAAGCACAGTCTGGAGAAGCTAATTATTTTGGGCCAGATGGATGGAAAGCGTGAACAGGGCAGAGCACCAGCAAGATAGTCTGACGTCATCAGGAAGGCGGTGGGCGGCAGCATGCACCGGGCGGCGCACTCGGCGTACAATCGCACAGACTGGCGTAACATATGATGATGATGATAGGTGGGGACGCCCAGCCGAAGCAGGCGGGCAGTCGATTCGGTCAGCCGTTCATTCTGCCCTTGCGTAACATAACCTGTGGTCGCGATCCTCAGCAGTGAGGGACCGAGATAGAAGATTACATTGGGCTGATAGTACATTTAGTGCAAAATGTCGCTACGGAACCCTTAATGCCGGGTCCAACTCGCACTTGACAGGTTTTTTTATATCTCTCCCAACGTACGTTAAAACGACGTTCGCTAATTATAAACTTGGACTCTCCCATCGAACAATGGAAATACCGAGGAAATGAGTTATTTGGAGGCGCCGGAACTAAAGCTACCTTTAACTTAGTTCTCTTGTTAGTTTGCTTGTAAACTATCCCGCATAGGGACGGACAAAAAAAACTTTGTGTGCGAAGCTCTCGACGTGCCTGAGCTTTGGCGAAGCGGCGCTCAAAAGAGTTCATGACACGAAAAAGTTGGTGTCAGGTAGGGCTAGAGCTTTTAGTTAAGCGAAGCGTTGAAGTGTCTTCACCAAAAGCATTAGCGGCAATGAGCATTCATCATTATTTTTAATTTACTGTTATTGACCTTAAATTTGTACCTATATTTGTGCTAGTTTTAATAATTAATTTTACTCACGTTTAAGTATTATTAGTTATTACATACTATGATTGACAAAACGTTCTGCTGAAGGTTCTTGAGGCCAATTTACTAAATAAATTGTTTCATGTAAACTTTCGTGACGTTTACACATACTTGACATACTAAAGCATAAACACCTACCCATAGTGCAAGCCTAGAGCTTAGTTTAGGACTATGTCAATTTGTGTGAAATTTTCCTTTGATATTTATTTATTTATATCTTTAGAAACTGGCGCATGGCGGCCTTGTCAAAATGCATATGACCATAAATTAGTGAGACGTAAGCTGATGACAGATCGCGTCGACTGTTTATGTCAACTCCATACAGTTCGAGTCAATAGAAAACAGAAACTTTGACATTTCGCACTGCTATACTTCATTTAATTTAGAATGAGAAACCACAACAACATTATATTGCGGCTCGTGAACTGTAATCTCTTTACAATTTGTACTAGAGTAACAATTGACGACACGCAAATAAAGTGACATTAAAACAATTTTATTTTGCGGCTCCCAGACTATTCTACTGTACTATTTGCTAGGTAATAAATAGTTGACCAAACGCAATATAATGTTATTGTGGTTTCTCAGCCTAAAATAAATGAACTATAGATGAAGACAGCGCCTATCAACTCAAAATAATTGTTCGTTTTGTCTCAAGCTCGTATACGTTGTATTAATGTTGATTTTAAAATACAGTTGTATTTTGAGTTACTACAATTTTGATCTGGCAGTGCGATTTTCATCTTGGCTCTGCCTACTGAGGCGCTAGCCAAGAAGAAAACGCTACTAACGTGTTTCGTTTCTATCATTTAAAATGTATGGGATGACAGTTGACCACGTGGTATATCGCAACTCACGAGAATCATCCAGTTTCCATACATTTTGAGTGAGAGAAAAGAAACACGTCAGTAGCGTTTGCATAGGCTACGGCAACTAGTAGTAACTTCTTCCCGCTCCGCTACTACAAAGACCACAGCCTACCAACATCCAGGGAACTTTACAAACTTGACTCCAAACTATATGAAGTAAATTTATAATTAAATTAGAAATCTAACTCCGGGACACGAGTTCACTCTCGATGCGTGCGCGTTAAAGATAATCGCGTTTGAATATATTACGAACAATCATTTTACTAAGCCAGGGGGTTTATTCAACTTTGTATTAATACGTATTGTAAGTATACGTTACGTAACCCATAATGGATTAAAAAAAAAAATCGTATTGTCAACCTTATGATTATGATAGGTCTTATTGACGTGACAGACTGTCGTCCTACCAAAGAAGGCGGCTAACTGCATAATTATACATAGTACATACATACATACCTTCACGCCTGTAATCCCAGAGTGGGCTAGGCAGGGCTACAGAATTACAACTTAAAAAGTTGTTGATACCACCACAATTTGCACGAAAAGGCTAAGATGTTTACCAGCATATTAGTGACAGGTTGCAAGCCCATCGCCTAACAGTACTACACGCCTTTATTCCCATAGTCGCCTCTTACGACATCCACGGGAAGACAGGGAGTGTCACTATTCTAACCCGGCAACCATAACCGCAAATATAATACAAGCATTTAAAAAAATTAATGTGCTTACCCATAGAGTATAGAATGGTTCGACAACGAGTAGGACGACAGTTTTATGGGTAAAACAATATTGGTTTTGACATGTTATTAGTTTTTAAGTTGGCCGCCATTGTCAAACCACTGTCAAGTAAATAAGGGTTATACAGCAATATTGGCTTACGAATTAGCATAGAGAAGAATCTCCAGAATGGCGATAGAGTTATAACAATACCATAGCAATAGGTGTAAAGTGTTGGTGATAAAGTTAGTTTTGTATGTTTATTATGTTTTCATAACAAAATAAGAACGATACAGATTGTATCCTGGGAAGGACAAAGGATACTTGATATCCCAAAAAATTTATAGTTCCCAAGGGATAGCGATAAACAAATTATTCGCGAACCCCCATTAAGAAGTCTACACGGGCCAAAATAAACTTGTAGACCAATAAGTCCATTTACTCCTAAGAAGTCTGCTTATAGAACTTCTGACACTTGTCAAAGCGCTATTTAATTTCCTGTTGGAGATGGCTTTCAGTAAAAACCATTCTTATGTGAGCCTTGTCGTCTTAGATAAAGTTGGTAATAAGATCTCAGAATAAGCTGGTACGTTTTGCTAGGCGAACTAGATTATGTGATCTTTGATGTTAAATAAATTATAATGTAAGTTCTTAGAACTTCAATATACGCTGTTTAAATCTGGCAGAGAGCAGTAAAAAAGAGCAATTAAGGCAAAACTTAACATAAAGCAACATAGTTTTAAAAAAACCGGTCAAGTGCGAATCGAACTCGTGCACCGAGGAGGGTTCCGTATTTAAGATAATATGCTTGGTAACCGCAAAAGAAAATACTTACTCATTTTGTTATGAACTTATTTCCAAGGTCCATTTTCACTGGCCTAAATTTAAATACAGATTTTCAAAGTTTATTTTTCCCATAAAATAAAAAAAGTTATCTATACGTCAGGTATTTTCAGTTTTTTTGATAAATACACGTCGGAGAGAAGGGGGGGGGACACGGATTTTTTTTGTACATTTTTGGTCATGAATCAAAAAGTACATCACAGAAATTTAAAAACAAAAGTATTGTAATGCGCAGTTTGACCCCTTTCTTATGACACTTCATTTGCTATAACTATAAACAAAACACTTAAATTATTTTTCAACCCCCCATTCTTGACCCCTTTTCAATTATTATAAAATTAATTTCACATTTTTGTTATTTGATATAAAAACAGGTGCGGGCCAGTAAGTTGCCAACTTGAATTGACTTGATAGCATTTGTAGTTGCTAAGAAAACCTATTGTGACATACAGACCAATTTTTTTTTTTAGTTACGGAACCCTAAAAATACTGCCATAAATAATAAAAAAAAAAAAAACCCCGATATAACAGCACACCCTAATTTCAGAGCTGATCGATCCTTCGTTTGGGAGCGATGATGCCAGTGACAGAAATTTAATTTATAACCCCTCTTTTTACGCTGGAGGTCAAGAAATCATATGACATAAAATCATCTTCCCTATTACGGCAGCAACATGATAAACAACAGGCTCCCTTCATAAACCGCTATCCATGTACTACCTGGAACTTGCCAAGTTTAAGAACTTAAGTACGGCCTTTGTACGTTTTGATCAAATCGACAACAACTTGCTTACAAGGGCTCTTAACGCCCGTTTTAGGCAAAAATATTACACGGACCGACCATTACGCTTGATTTTAATCTCTTGTCCCGAACCGTCAGCGAATCCAAACGATAATCCCAACAATAAAACGTTACAACTCCTATTACGGCCACAATACCCTTTATACAACCATCTGCTCGAATTCCGACTTTACCAGTATGCTATAAGAGCTATGAAAACCAAAGTCTTGTAAAAGTTAAGACGATGTTGTTTGCCAAAGTTGTGGAAGTGATATAAATAAACGAGCCAAAAACAGATTTATTTTATCCGGAAATGAAAGTGGAACATTCTGGTAAACGTCCTGTGGAAAACTAAAAGGTTTAGTGAAGTCTTGATGAGATGTTGACACGTGATTTAGTCTGTTGTAAGTTAAAAGCTTTGTTGCAGAAAATGTGTGAAAATGCGATTTGCGACTCGTCGGACAGTCTTATCTGAAATCGTATTTTTTTCAGAACATACGTTGCAAACGTTTTGATAAAGGAAAATGGAAAGAAAATTACTCATGTCACATTAGTTATTTATGGCATTAATATGTTATTTCTGTAGAGATTTTCTTTTTTCTCAGTATTTTAACGGTGACAATCTTAAAACTGAAAATGCGTTGCCGACCCCGAGACCTTAGATAGAAGGACGCCATGCTAGTCATTTCGCTGATTGTCTTACCCCAGCAGCGGAAAAACAATGCAATCGCTGATGTTTGTAAGCCGAGGGACTATTGTCTGACGCACTCGCATTCGCAACCGGCTTCAAAGAGCAGCAATTGATTGCATTTTAGGTGCAGACTTGTGGGAGGACCTTGTGCAGGGTCCGTGCGGGTTGGTACCACCATCTTATCCTGGGTATATACAGTAAGTTTATTATTTACATCGTTAATATTTGAGTAGCTTAATTTTATTTTAATTTGACTAGCTTAGTTTAATTTTAATTTTAATAAATTTAGTTTTAAATTTTAATTGTAGTACCTGCTATACCTATATTAAATAATAAAATTATTTAGTACCTCGGCAAATTAAACTTCAAACTGAATCAACTGACGAGCATAGTGAAGACAACAATAATCATAGTGACAAGGTTCTAAGTACGCTCAATTTTTATTCAATGCCAGTACGTGAACTCTGGTTACTAGACAAATAACTTTGTCTCATTTCCTATTTTACGTCCCACTCACTTGAACACGGCCGTATCTATTACGTTTGGATAGAACTTCTGTTTACCTGAAACAAACATGGGCAACATATTTACAATGGCCACAGAAATTTCAACAAACAGTCTATTTACAGTTGACTACAAAGATATATAATATACTTCTTCACTTTATTGCATTCTAATCCACCATCTTATCCATTAATCTACCGCCAAGCAGCAGTGTTCGCATTGTTGTGTTCCGGGTTTGGGATAAGACACCCGGTTATATGACTAGCATAGAGGCATTCCATCTTAGTCCTCAGGGTTGGCAGTGCATTTGCAGTCTTGTGAATGCGAATGTCTATGGGTCACAGTTTCACTTACCATCAGGTGGTCTGTGTGCTCGATTGCCTTCTCCATGATAAAAAAAAAATGACAAGCCTTCGATTTTCAAAAAGAAAACGATTGCGATTGCGCGTGCGTTACAGGTTACAGGGTAAACGTTAAAGTTAGAGTATTGTTTAAGCCCCCTTATTCGACAAAATAAGATATCGTATAATTATGCTGAGGACCGAGTGTCCTGACTTCTGGACTAAAGGGTGTCGTGTTCCGGCGGTTTCGGGCAACCGCAAAACAGGACTACGCTATTCCGTCACCTCGGTATTACATACATACGTACCTTCACGCCTTCACTCCCAGAGTGGGGTAGGCAGAGCTACAGAATTACCAACAACTTTATAAACTTGTTGATAACTCTGTAACCACAATTTGCACAATTAGGCTAAGATGTTTAACAGTGTATATTAGTGACAAGCCCATCGCCTAACAGTACTTCTACGACTTCCACGGGAAGACATGGAGTGGCACTATTCTAAGCCGGCAACCACACGTCACGGCACCTCGGTATTATCTCGCCTCATTCGTTTTTCGTTTAAGTCTTATTTCGTCTCATTCTGTGTTCGTCATTTCTTCCTTCTCGTATTCTTTCTTCTTTATTTGTCTCGTTCGCTATCCGTCATTATCTTATTGGCTCAAACTCTACAACTAGTCTCTCTCTTAATAAGTCTTATTCGTTTTTCGTCGCGGTCTTCCTTGGATTTATGCTTGGGTTGCCTCCCTCGTTTTTAATATCATTCGCAGTGTATCTTTAGTTTTTAGTAAATGAGACAAAAACAAAAAGGGAAGAACGACGAATGAGCCCAAGGAAGAGCGTGACGAAAAACGAAAAAGACGTATTAAGATATAGGCAAGTTGCAGAATTTGACCAAATAAGACAGTGACGGATAGCGAACAAGACGAAGACGAATACAGAATGAGACGAAATAAGAATTAAACGAAAACTAATGAGGCGAGATATAGGATACCACCTCGGTGATAGATTTAAGTTTTATATTGTTATGTTTGTTATGTTGTTATTCTTATTCTATTATTAATTACATCTGTCATCCCGTGGATGTCGTAAGAGGCGACTAAGGGAATAAAGGCTTGTAGATAGTACTACTAGGCGATGGGCTTGCAACCTGTCACTAATACGCTGGTCTTAGCCTATTTGTGCAGAATGTGGTTACAGAATTATCAACAAGTTCATAAAGCTGTAGGTAATTCTGTAGCTCTGCCTACCCGACTCTGAGATTACAGGCGTAAAGGTATGAATGAATATTACATCTGTACGAGTATCACAACAAGGTCCTTAGGCAAGATGCAAAAGCTTTAGTCTTTTCTGTCACTTAAAATGTATGATGACATTCTCGTGCGTTGCGATAAACCACGTGGTCCACTGTCATCCCAGACATTTTGAGTAATAGAAAAGAAAAACGTTAGCATTTCGTCTTAGCGTTACGTTAACTTTCGCATTCGTCCGCACGTTGTATTACGTTTTACGGGTTATAAAACAACCACGTTAGACATTTATTTCGGTAATTAGCGGATTAACTGTTTCAGTCTGGTTTTATTATAAGAACAGGATGTTGTATAATGGTTATGATACGGATATTTTAGGTGTTATAAAGGTGTTAGATGTGACAAAGTAGTTATATATTTTTAATGAAATAAAATATATGGGATTGTGCAGTTTGTTTTTAGGGTTCCGTAGCCAAGGGGTAAAAACGGGTCCCTATTACTAAGGCTCCGTTGTCCGTCTGTCCGTCTGTCAGGTCACCAGGCTGTATCTCACGAACCGTGATAAATAGTTGGAAGGACAATGGGCAAAATGTCCCCACCCACCAACAGAAACGAAACATATCTCATTTGATAGATCTTGGCAACCTGATGATTTTTTACTATGACGACGATCGCCAGTATGGGGTTTTCTTGGAAAACCATTATCATGTCGTATGGAATTGGTTTAAAAATGAACAAATTCTTGCATTGCATGACTCTTGAAAGGTTTTTTTTATAGAAAAAATCCCATCGATTTAGCTAGGTACTAAAATAGTTATTTTGTCTTGTTTTGGGTCCTAACGAACATATAAACATGCATCCCGTGACTGTTGGAGGGTGGGGACGGGGTCCATACAAAATTGCCCATCACCCTTTTCATTGATGATTTGTATTTCTGCTGCCGTTATAACAACAAATACTAAAAACAGAATGAAATAAATAATTAAGGGGTAAGTACTAACAAACTTGATTTTTTAATAGATAATGGTACGGAACCTTTCTTACGCGAGTCCTACTCGCAGTTGGCCGGTATTTTTCATACTAATGTTAATGTAATTGGTTGCTGTTGGATAATATGAATATGCAACGTGCAGATAGGCTAAGGTGGCTGCACGCTAGAGCGTCGTCGAGACTGATAATACAGGGTATTATGTGATATCACATGATAAAATATTGTAGGTTTTCCTTCCCGTAATAAATAATTTTAAATTTCTAATGATGAGAAAGGTGGGCCACTCAAAACTACGAGAAATCAAAATCAGACCTACCACTTTAGGCATTAGAAAGGATTGTGATAGACCAACGGACACGCGTATAAAAAACATCTTACAAGGGTTCGTATCGTAAAATTTCCAGAATGTTGGAACCAAAAACGTCCCATTTTTTCTTTTGCTGTAGCTAGCTGCCATACACATGGTTAATCCTTTGAGCGCTTACAGCATCGCTAATGCCACGACAAACTCATTTTCGTAAATAACGAAATATTTTAAACTGTCCATGTTGTGAACAGAACGGTGGTCACAAAGAAAAAATAAATGACGCGAAAACAATTGAATCACTCAATTCGAAATACGAATATGAGCTTCAATTTGAAATATATTTGAATTTAGATTTCTTAACCTAACGCCAGATATTTGGAAGTGAGTCATCATCATCATGTCAGACGAAAGACGTCCACTGCTGGACATAGGCCAAGGCTCTCCACTCAGACCGGTCTTGTGCTTTTCGCATCCACCGCTTTCCCGCGATCCTTACAAGGTCGTCACTCCATTTTGTTGGAGGCCTACCTACAGCTCGTCTCCCGGTCCGTGGACGCCACTCAAGAACCTTCTGACCCCATCGGCCATCAGTCCTGCGTGCGATGTGTCCCGCCCACTGCCACTTCAGTTTAGCTATTCTTCGGGCTATGTCGGTAACCTTAGTTCTCCTACGGATATCATCATTTCTGATTCTATCACGCAGAAAAACCCTGAGCATAGCCCTCTCCATAGCCATATATAAATAAAGAGTCTAATAATAAATGGTTTCCAAAACAATATGAATGAAATCCCGTATGACCAATTGACCAACCTGTTAGGTTAGCAACATTTTAAACCTACCAATCTTAAAATAAATCTATAGCCGATTCTGTAAACATCCTTCTTACGGCACGTGCTGTAAAATAAACAGTCGTGTGAGCTCATTGCTGTGGTGTTGTTGTATTTAGACCTCTCGATTAGTTGTCGATGTTCAGAAGCAAAGACCAAATTATATTGGTGATGCTTAACAGTAAATTGAAGTTCAATTTTAAATAGTTTTTATGAGTCAGAAAGCCAGAATAGAACGGTTTTTCAATGCTAAATCTCAAAATTCCGATTTAGCTCAATGCTAAAAAAAGTAGGTATCAAATTTTGAATCAAACAACCGTTTGACTTAATTTTTAAACTAACAAAAAATGCAATACCTAAAAAGTATGAAATAAAATTTAAATCTTTGAATGTGATTCTTTTTTTTCAAAGTGTTAACACAATGAACCTACTCAAACATAGTACTTATGGAAATACTAACCTTTCAAAATCACGTCCCAATCAGTCTACCCGTTTGCCTATGATACCACAAACAGACACACAGACAAATTTCCCCAATTATTTTTATGGGGGTTAAAAATAACTTCACTAGCACAAACTTTTCCTAACATTTAATAAAATAGGGACTAATTCTGCCCTCCATAGAAAAAAGGGCGTATGTCTCATAGAACCTCGTATGTAATTAGTGACCTTATTTCTTAAGACGGAGGGTTTATATTTACTTTGACTATCAAATTGCATTATGCGTCCTTTTTGTTTAAGGGCAATATTATAAGTACCGTATTCAATGTTTTCTCTCAAGCAAGTTTTCATAAAATATGAAACATTTTCTTGCAGTGAGTGGTTAGGTAGGTAAGTTTACTTTAGAGGTAAATGTTCTCGTTATGTTTATTAAGGATGCTTTTTAGTGGCCTTTTTGTACTAAACACCGCACTTTAAAGTATATTTTAAAATGCAATTAGGGTCCCGTATCGTTAGCAGCACGTTTTAATAATTTCAGGACTTTTTTTAACTACACTTGCGAGAAAAAATAACGGGTAATTTCGCATGGAATTTCAGTACAAAGTGACCCTGTTTTTTTGCTCGTGAGTGTATATCAAGCGACCGGTCGACAAGTCATTCACAAAAAAAATTAATAACGTGAGGTAAGAAGAAGAGTTCTATATCGTATAAAGCTGCCTAATTGAGAATTCAAGCGCTCTAATGCGTTTTGTATAAGCTCTGACTGGACTAGTTAAACTCGCCGGCTAATAAAGCGACAAAGCGACAAAAAGGACAGAGGTATAGCAGTTGTATAGCTCTGTCCTTTTCTCTCAGCGTAAATTGAACTGCTTAGCTATGTCATAATTAACCCCCTGGTCGTATTTGCTACCTAGTTCTATTGGCATGTGCACCTAAAGCTTACATTCCCAATTATTACCTCTTTAAACCTCACTTTGGGAATGTAGGCGTGAGTTTATGTATGTATCTATGATCTGTGAGCAAGTAGAAGAGGCTTCGGTTTAGTACTTCTCTCTCACTCGCTCTCATACGATCTTATTAAGAGCGAGTGAGAGAGAAGTACTAAACCGAAGCCTCTTCTTCTTATTAAGAGCGAGTGAGAGAGAAGTACTAAACCGAAGCCTCGTCTTCTTATTAAGAGCGAGTGAGAGAGAAGTACTAAACCTAAGCCTCGTCTTCTTATTAAGAGCGAGTGAGAGAGAAGTACTAAACCTAAGCCTCGTCTTCTTATTAAGAGCGAGTGAGAGAGAAGTACTAAACCGAAGCCTCGTCTTCTTATTAAGAGCGAGTGAGAGAGAAGTACTAAACCGAAGCCTCGTCTTCTTATTAAGAGCGAGTGAGAGAGAAGTACTAAACCGAGGCCTCTTCTTCTTATTAAGAGCGAGTGAGAGAGAAGTACTAAACCGAAGCCTCGTCTTCTTATTAAGAGCGAGTGAGAGAGAAGTACTAAACCGAAGCCTCGTCTTCTTATTAAGAGCGAGTGAGAGAGAAGTACTAAACCGAAGCCTCTTCTTCTTAGTAAGAGCGAGTGAGAGAGAAGTACTAAACCGAAGCCTCTTCTTCTTAGTAAGAGCGAGTGAGAGAGAAGTACTAAACCGAAGCCTCTTCTTCTTAGTAAGAGCGAGTGAGAGAGAAGTACTAAACCGAAGCCTCTTCTTCTTAGTAAGAGCGAGTGAGAGAGAAGTACTAAACCGAAGCCTCTTCTTCTTATTAAGAGCGAGTGAGAGAGAAGTACTAAACCGAAGCCTCTTCTTCTTATTAAGAGCGAGTGAGAGAGAAGTACTAAACCGAAGCCTCTTCTTCTTATTAAGAGCGAGTGAGAGAGAAGTACTAAACCGAAGCCTCGTCTTCTTATTAAGAGCGAGTGAGAGAGAAGTACTAAACCGAAGCCTCGTCTTCTTATTAAGAGCGAGTGAGAGAGAAGTACTAAACCGAAGCCTCTTCTTCTTATTAAGAGCGAGTGAGAGAGAAGTACTAAACCGAAGCCTCTTTTAAGTGCTCACAGACTGTAAACCTGTCAAGTTCCAGTAAGTGAAAAGGATACAGCTATAAGTGATATAACTGTCCTTTTCATTGCCTAGAACCTTTCCAGATTAAGTTTACTAATGATACGGACTCACGTACCTACTCAGACGCGGTGTAAAAGGGTAAAAGATATAAAAGTGAGCTAAAAGAATGAGGCAGCAAATGGAAACACTCACGCACGTTTCCGTCCGCCATTTGCCTGTAACGATTACTTTACTTCCTTTATGTACTGTCGGTGTTATTTTTATCTGAACAATGGAGGTGCTTAAAGCTTGTATTCTGAATCAAGGCATTTTGCATGGTAAAATGCATGTGTGTATTATAATCAGTGATCGGAATAGGCAGAGCTAATTTGCCTAAACTTGACGCATTTTCATTCATGAGTGAGTGAAATAGGAACACATTTATGAATGAACATGCATCAAGTTTAGGCAAATTAGCTCTACCTATTCCGATCTCTGATTATAATAGGAATAATAATATAAAACAAGCGGTAAAATCCATCATCATCAACATTATCGCATTTGAATATAACTGTAGGTAATGTTCTAGTTAAATTAAAAAAATACATGTATAAAGGAGCCAATTTAAATTGTGTTCTCTAATTTTAAATATATTTAAATTTAAATGTATAAACTTCTAACTCGATTATATAGATTATATGGAGTTAGACGTTGAAAATATTACTTTTAGAGATAATTAAAATTTAGAACATCCTTTGAATTGAACCCATTTAAACACCTGTATACAGTGAGCATTATATCTATTAAGATTAGTGCTATAATGACCATTATGACATGCTAATTATAGCGGGGGTTATTGTGACATGGCTATGCAGTAAATTCTTAAAGCGTACGTAATTTACAGCTATAGCTAATAAAAAATGAAACACACATCTTCGATAAAGTAAACCTTTCTAAGTCTCATGCTGCTAATTTAATTACAAAGTTTTTTAATTTTTTAATATATATCTATCCAACTTTTTTTGCTTACGCGGTTACCCTACATTGATAACATCGAGTATACTCGTATAACAATTAGGTATTAAATGTAGAGAAACCACTCATTTAAGAAATTTAATTATTAGTGCGGTTACAAAATTAACGATCACTACAAAAGGCTAATTTTAACAACTAAGTTAATGTAAAACACTGTTCGTCATCAACTGAGCCACAATCAAGTGTTTTGTACCAATTTGAAGTCACCCTGTATATCTCTGTACTTATCTCCCATGGCAAACTAAGTAACTGAATAATAACCCCCCCCTCGGGCCAATTATGGTCGTGTTTATCGATGTGGATGAAAGTGGATAAGACTACTGTCACTTTCTGACCATTATGTAAGTGCGAGGGTGACAGATGCTTTATCCACCGCGATCAAGGTGACCACAACACGAGCTTTGAATGTCTGTCCTAGTTCGTGTATGTATGTACACTATACACCCGCCGGCTTTCGACACGGCAATTAGACTAGGGCCTTACTGCAGACAGGGATCGGCAACCTAAGTAATTAATATTCGATTAAAGTTAAGCCGTATATTGGCTTTAAGGGCAATAATTGGATGGTGAAGTCAACTAAGGTCAGCTGTTAGACTAGCTATTTTCCGTGACTCCGTCCAAGTAAAAAACATAGCCTATGTTACTCAACTATAATGTAGTATTCTAATGGTGGAATAGTTTTTGAAATGGGTCCAGTAGTTTTTGAGTTTATTAGTTACAAACATACAAAAATACAAATCTTTCCTCTTTATAATATTGGTGTAGATTTAGACAAATTTTGAGTTACAGATATAAACGAATTATAAACCAGTTTTAGTAAAAGAACAGTGCGTCGCTTTGAGTCAGATGTCACAATGACACCCACTCTGTCAAAAGCTGTTTAAAGCTTATTTTTTAGCAATTGCACGTTTATGATTAAGGGGACAACTTAAATCATCAACATAACTATAGATTGCTAGGTCAATTATACTTGCTTTGTCTAAAAATGGAACGCAATATAAAAATACCGCTTACACCGTAATTCATTAAAGAACCGCAATTATGAATTAAGTACGACGGTTACATTTATTAACTTCATAACTTGCTTTATTGTTTCTTTAATAAACATCATTTTCGGCAATTCAGAATCAAATTCATTTTCTCACCAAACCATTACTTGCTACTCACAGTAAAACTAGAGTATTCACAGTAGGTACCTAATTACGTTCTATCACTGTCACTTTCTCTCTGGCATCTGTCAGTAGGTAAATACTCCTTACCATCGGACTTGTCTTATTTAATAAACACTTTTATAACCTCAAAATGGTACCTTTTCGCCTCAAATTACAATTTTGTCATAAAATTACTATCCAGATGTAAAATCAAGAAAATACTAAACAAAATGTGCTCTCTAGTTGCTTTATTCACCAGAAAACGGCAATTTTAGCCAAAATCGATCCATTTTGAGGTTATAAAAGTCTTAAAATAAGACAAGTGAGTTGTTATGGACTTGACAAATTATGTCTCATGAGAAAGCGGAAAACATTCGAGTACTTTTAATATTTTTTTGCGCATTTAAAAAAAGGAAGTTCTCAATTGGTCATGTTGTTTATTTTGAATTTGAATTATTCTCTTTGTAAAGAGTAAGGTATATCTCAGAGGAGTCCCATTTAAATTTCGTCAAGATCCGGTTATAGGATCCATGGAACTTCAAAAAAAATGAAGTCGGTTTATTAATTTTTTTAAATTTGGTAACTGTTCAATATAAAACATCTAAGCGTTATTATTGTTAAGTATTTGCTTCGCCCGACCCGTCAAAGACATCGAACCCAATTTCCACGTCGCCGCGAACAAAAAACTCTAAAATACCCTTTGACTCTTTTAAAGGGTTCAAAAGTTTTCTTAGCAGCTGTTAGGAAATTACAAGGGTCCGAATAAGGAGGAATTCTTTAGCAAAACCAATTTGAATTTTGACGGGGCAATTAAGTATTGATTGTAGATCTTTAAACGAGTTGACATCATATTAAATTCGGTTCTGTAGAGAATTTCTTTTTTGTGACAAGACTTTCTTGCCGACTGATTTTTTTTTTTACTTTATTATTTGCTCATCACGACCAAAGGAATTATTCCCAACACGGTAGGTCTACTTGACTCCATCATCAGATCAGCTCTTAGATGCCATGCATTGCATTATCATTGGGTTCATTATACTCGTATGTGGTTCAAATTTCAGCCGTTGAGGGTTATTATGACATAGCTATGCAGTTCATTTTACGGCGAGTGTAAAGGACAGAGCTTAGCAGTTATATACCTCTGTCCTTTTCTCTCAGCGTAAACTGAAGCGTAGTTGTGTTCCCATTTATGTGAAAAGCATCATCCGCAGTGCCGTGTTTGAGTTAAGCCTATAAAACACCATTAAAGGAAACTGGTTTAAAATTGACTGGCAACATTTGATCTAAGCTGACATACATTATATTATTGTATGTTATTGGGGGGTTTGAAATGGGCCTTGTGAGCCACTTCGACCATTGCTGATCTTTTGTGGCAGCCCTTTGTTTAGAGCTCACTACAAAGGCCCGTTGCGTTTAAGAATTTCCAGATGCTTTGGGCAGTGAGTAGTTGTATCTCTTGTGGGTCAATGATATGTCGCCCTAGGTGGATACTTCTGTTGCGCATTAGTGGTCCGCACGAACAGAGAATGTTGGACATACATAAAACAGGAACTGACATACATACGTACATTGCAAGTTAATGAAAACTTGGTAAAAATATTGCGGTTGTAATTATGTAATTCATTCCACTTTTTAAACTCTTTGATAGACAGAGGGCGATTACAAAACCACTGAAAAGGGTCACCAAGTTGTTCCGCTCGTCGTTTAGGTATTTCTGAATTTATGTGAGGGGTTCGATTGGGACTGGCCACAGGCTTCTCGATGAAAGGGACACATTCTGGGGAAGAACAAGCATCTGAAAATTACTCGAAGTCCAAAAAACCATGGACCCGTGAGAACAAAGCAATAGTTCCATCGTCCATGTTTCTATTATTATGTGAAGCTGAAATCGTTTTTCTGCAGATAATATTGCTGTTCTGAGATAAGATGGAATATTTACAGGGAAAAGAAAAGCGGAAGAAGGGAGGGGAGGTCTTTGCCCAGCAGTGGGAAGTGCAAAACTCCACGAATAAAAAACGATTATTCAAATAGATTCTAACATTAACTTCTTAAATGAAAAAAACACGTGATGTCCGTCAGCCAATACTAACAGAACATTGATACGTCAAAGCTCAAAAACGGTGTTAATTGGCTAATTAACACCGCCACGTGTTTTGTTTTATTTTTAGCAGTAAATTACCTTAATAAATGGAGTAAAGCATTATGATTCCCATGTGTTTTTTTATTAATGACTTTTACACATGTTTGACAAGGTGTATTTTACCAATGTCGAGTTTTAGACAATAACCGTGAACTTATTAGTAAATAAGTCCATGGATATCACACGCGAGGACTATACAATTTGTTTGGTTATGTACCTAAAGAGTATTTTCCCTGGTGGACCAAACAGAAGCACATGGAGTTCACCCCACGCGCTTCTGTCAAGCCAAATTAAATTAAAATATACTATTTTGTGCCACTTTTTTCTGGGATAGTTAAAAACTCTATCACTATATATTTTTACGTAACACACAAACAAACTAACATTAAGTTTATAGCAATACACTGACTCCACTCTATGGCATTTACCTTAATCCCTTTTATATAACCCACTAGAGCCGATCTATTAATAATTAGAGATTCATCTAACAGCTGTCTATCTATTGAATACCGCTCGAACATGATCACTATTACTATACAATACTCCGTGCTATAGCTATAGCTATAGACACAGCCTGAAAATAATGACTGTTACTATAGAATACTATACATATCGACTGAGTATTACCTAGACAAAGCAGCTAGCGTACCCTTTGAAATAGCGATACAGACAACCCGACCAAATCACATATCACCTTCAGCAGACAAAGCTTCTGTCTTTTAGTGACTACCTTATTAAAATCGCCGTCAATAGAACTTGCAAAAGATGGAAACAAAACCAAACGAACCAATTCACCAGGATTACTCGATAATCACGTACTTTTAAAATCAAGTGAGGTCGTTGCAATGATTTATAACTAGATTATTATTTTTATACGTTGTTTTGTTTTTAATAAAAACACGCTTGGTGAATATTTGAGGTTATGTGTCAATCAGTACTAATTTGTTTACATCATTCACCAGTTCTATTGACGGCGACTTTAAGGCGGTATAACATGAGAAATTATTAGCGATGAAAGGTTATGTCTTTGTATTTTCGGACTCTTTTAAATAGAACAATTCAGATCACAGATGTCTGCAAAATACAAATAAACATAAACAACACATAAAAATAGTCAAAAGCATCAATTCACTCCATTTTTTGGCACCAGTTCAGGTGATAAACAAAATCGGCCTTGAAAATGCGGAGTAAGATAAAAAGTCTGTACGTCTTTCCATATAATTGCTT
The DNA here is from genome assembly GCA_927399475.2 of Acleris emargana. Lineage (NCBI taxonomy): Eukaryota > Metazoa > Arthropoda > Insecta > Lepidoptera > Tortricidae > Acleris > Acleris emargana. Next base: position 4,007,071 of record OV656846.1, read on the forward strand.
TAATTTCACTCTCATTATTTTTTCGTGTCCCGTCTAGGTCTACGATAGACACAGTTACTCCCCTCCTTAGGAAAAGATCGTATGTCTCATAGAACCGCATTAAGTGACCTTATTTCTTAACAAGGGGGTTCAATTTACTTTGACTATCAAATTCCGCGTATGTCCTTTTTATTTAGAAGGGCAGGGGACCCAAACAATGTGACATGTATCGAATATTCCCGAACGTGCGTTATTAGTTCCATGATAGTTGCGAGTCAGTTTGGAATAGAACCTCTTTTGATCCCTTGGATTCTGTATAATTCAGCATTTTTTTAATGGGGTTAGCTGATACTGTAGTTTTGTGAAAATAAAATGTCTGCTTGAAATTTATGATTGTTTGCATACATTTTTGTAATTTAACTTGATTTTATTATTTAATTTATGAGCTTTTAAATTGTGTTAAAGTTGTGCTTTTATAAAAAGTTTATTGTATTTGTAACACAAAAAAAAATTGTTTTTATTTTCGTAACTATCGAATGCCACAATGTTGGCTAATAATACATTACAATTAAAATTTAACATATGCGTTCTAGGTCATTGTAAGTGTGTATAAAATCTTTAACATCATAATTTTTTTAAAGTAAGTAAACGCCTTTGCTGCAGTAAATCAGACCTTTAGAGTGTTTCAGAGTGTTTACTTCAGAAACTAATTATATATAAGTTTTTAATTTTCAAGAATTACGTCTAAAAATCTCCTTCACAGAAAAATACGACGGACTGAAGTAAGTTTTAAATTCCCTTCACTTTTATTCATTGGAGCGATATGTTATCGACAAATTAACTTGACCCTATTTTAAGTTAATCGAAGGCAATTTTATACTAAACTACGGTTTTCCATTAAGGTAAGGTATCAAAAAACGATTATTCGAAAAAAGGCTGACTATTACAGGTTTCGTGATAAAATTAACTTTTGTTGAATACGATGGTATAAAAGAAAATATTGTATGCTTTAGTTAGATGAAAGTTAAAGTCTGATAAAACTTTAATTTTAAAAGATATGAATTATCGTTACATTGTACAACTAATGTAATCAACTATTGTGATATAGGTAGATACTTTACGATACAGTTTGCTAGTTGTATTTAAAATTGACAATTCTACAATATTCACTTATAAAATTGTTTAAACGTATTTAACTAAAAACTCATTCAAGTCCTCTACAATATTAAAATTTAAATAAATATTACTTTTTCAACTTTTAAAAGTGTCTCTTAGTTTTAGTTACAAAACATGTGAGAAAGTAACGTCCAAATCTTTCACTGTCGCTTGAAATTCTAATCTAACCCAAGAAGCATTATGAGAAATGTAATTAAAGGAATATTTTACAAATTACCGTAAGGGCTAGTCTGTGGCGCTAGTTCACTGTTTATTGTTAATACTCACAAACGCAGATTATTTAACAAAAGCACCAACATTACCTGTAACAACAAAAACACGTCAATAAAAAGACACTTAGTCATGCCTCGTTTCATAAATCTGTAAGGGCACTCGTCGTTTAGCATCTTTTATAAAACCCCCGAACTTATAAAAGGTTGGGAACCCCTGAACAGCTGTGAGCAGTCGACGGTAAAAGTTAAAGTATTATCGAACAATTTCTAAGCCAAAACCTTTTGTCCGCCATTTTGGGGCGCCATTTTTTTCAGTTCCATTACAATTTTCTTTGAACACGAAAAGTTTGGAAGTCATTATGTTTTTTGAGTATTCAGAAGAATTGGCATTATTAAAAGAAGTTACGTTCAATTACTGTTTATTCGTTTTTTAACCCCAAAGAGAGAGTTATAAGCAGAGATCGGAATATGAGCGCCATTATCCTCAATAATGTGGACATGACTCCAAAGATTAAAAAAAAAAATTACTTACCCTAAAAATATTTTTTTTATTGTGTAAGTTGATTTAAATTTGTTTAATTGAAATCTTTGGAGTCATCTTAACATACATGTGTTCCGGTCTATGGCATTAGAACTCCCAAACAGATAAATCGAATTATACGCAGTTTTCTTAATAAAGTTCGTTTAAGAGATAACAACAGAAAATATAATTGAAAATCTTATGACAACATGTCTATTTACTTATAGCAAAAAATAATTCATAATACTTTGTGCAATAAATTATATAAACTATATTTTACTTAATAAGATAGTTTAATAATATCTATAGCTATACTTGAAAGAATATAATAAATATAGAAGAATAATTATCCCCCCGTGTTTTCCCGTGTGGTTGCCGGGTTAGAATAGTGTCACTCCATGTCTTCCCGTGGATGTCGTAAGAGGCGACTAAGGGAATAAAGGCTTGTAGTACTGTTAGGCGATGGGCTTGCCACCTGTCACTAATACACTGGGAAACATCTTAGCCTACTTGTGCAAAATGTGGTTACAGAATTATCAAGAAGTTTTAAGACTTGTTGGTGGTTCTTTAGCTCTGCCTACCCCACTCTGGGAATGAAGGCGTGAGTGTATGTATGTGTATGTAATTATAAATAATTCAGGTATTAAATTGTTATTAAAATTAATAGGTACATATCATATTATAATACTATAAACCTATGATTACTACAACATCTGTCAAATGTGGAATGCAATAAATACAGGGTGTATACGGAGGGGTGGATCAAACGAAGGTCAAAGGTAGGGGACCTCAAGGGCTACCGAATTGACCCCCATGTATGTTCAGCGATTTTCATTTGTTTCAGAGTTACGAGCTTTTTTGTGAAAATTTCAGAAATGTCGGATTTCCGGTATAATTCCTTTGTGGTAGCTAAACTATTCGACCTATCATTGTGTTTTTTTTTTTTGGGAGTAGTCAGATAGCGGACCTAACAAATAACAATGCCATTTTCAGTCATGGCATCATACATTTTACAATAAAAAATAAAACTCTCAATAATTTGAGCACATTGAAATTTTCCATGAACATTCACAGGTCAAAAATTTTAAATTATCACATAACTTTTTTTTTTGCAAAGTACTTTATAAACTACCTTGGTTTATGGAGAATTAGCCATGTAATTTTTTTTTAGATAGTCTCACGGCATCACCCTCGGAAAGGGAATAAGTAGTAAAAATCACTTTTTAAATATTCAAGTAAAATATTTTTTAAATAGGACTAGTACATCAAAATACATTTTTATTATTTAAAAAAATAGTAATAATTTTAACATTAATCAAAATTACAACAAACATAATGATATAAATAAATATCCACGAATTAAAAATGCCTACATTGGTTTGTAAGGTTGATTTAAGAGTTTTTTTTTTAATGTTACTGGCCATTAATACCGGGTTAGCAAAAAAATAATTATTGAAAACAATAGAAAAAATAATTCTTTGTCATTCATTGCGTAATTAAGCTAATGCATCTTGTTAAAAATAACACATTTAATTAACTGAGTGATTACATTTAAAGGGTAATGAGTTATACCCCACGAGAGTATGCAGAAATGCATTATTGCTACGGTGCAGCTCAAGGAAACGCTCGTGCAGCTGCCAGGATGTACCAGGAACAACTTACACGAAGAGGAGAGCGAATCCATTCTTATCCTGACTATCGCGTCTTCATACGCGTCCATAACGCGTATTTAGAAGGTCGTATACCTGGAACTGCTCAACCTGAAGGAGTGCCAACGATAGACAAAGATCAAATATCCAACGTTTTAGAAGAAGTGCACCGCGATCCATCAACAAGCACGAGGGTAATTGGTCGTAATATTGGTCTTTCGCATGGAGCTGTCCATAAAATTTTACGTTCAGAGGGCATGCATCCCTACCACTACAAAAAGGTGCAAGATTTATTACCGGCTGATTACGCACGACGAGTTGCTTTTTGTCAAGATATGATAAGCAGATATGAGGCTGATCCTGATTTTTTTAACAATGTAATGTGGACAGACGAGTCATGTTTTACTCGATCAGGTATTTTTAACATGCATAATTTAATTACCATTCATGGACGTACCAAAATCCTCATTTGGTCCGACGTCACAGTTTCCAGCACCAATTTAGTATTAACTTGTGGACAGGAGTATTTAACGGACAACTGATGGGACCTTATGAGTTGCCAAGTCGAATGAATGGAAATATTTTTTTATCGTTTTTACAACAGAACCTCAGTTCCATGTTAGATGATGTTATTTTGGAAACACGCAGGAGAATGTACTTTCAGTGTGATGGAGCACCGTGCCATTTTGCTCGAATTGTGAGACAATATCTCGATCAAGAATTTCCACAGAGATGGATAGGTCGCGGAGGACCGATAGCTTGGGCTCCAAGATCTCCGGACCTAAATCCTGTAGATTTTTTTATCTGGGGATTTTACAAGGAGGTAGTTTACAAATCTGAGTTTAATTCAATTGAAGAATTACGCGTAAAATTAACACAAGCCCAAATAACTATCAGTGAAAACGTAGAGGCATTCCGCAAACTTAAAAGTAATTTTTTTAAAAGGTGCAGGGCGTGTATAGCAAATAATGGTGGACATTTTGAACATTTACTTTAATTAATTACAATTAAGGAATAAAGGCGTTACATTTAAGGTGGTGTTTTAATCTTACATTCTCTTTTAATAGGTTTTTCAGTTTTCATTTTCCATTTAAAAAATATTTTACTTGGATATTTAAAAAGCGATTTTTACTACTTATTCCCTTTCCATACTATTTTCAAGGGGATGCCGTGAGACTATCTAAAAAAAAATTACAGGGCTAATTCTCCATAAACCAAGGTAGTTTATAAAGTACTTTGCAAAAAAAAAAGTTATGTGATAATTTAAAAATTTTGACCTGTGAATGTTCATGGAAAATTTCAATGTGCTCAAATTATTGAGAGTTTTATTTTTTATTGTAAAATGTATGATGCCATGAGTCAAAATGGCATTGTTATTTGTTAGGTCCACTATCTGACTACTCCCAAAAAAAAAAACACAGTGATAGGTCGAATAGTTTAGCTACCACAAAGGAATTATACCGGAAATCCGATATTTCTGAAATTTTCACAAAAAAGCTCGTAACTCTGAAACAAATGAAAATCGCTGAACATACATGGGGGTCAATTCGGTAGCCCTTGAGGTCCCCTACCTTTGACCTTCGTTTGATCCACCCCTCCGTATACACCCTGTATATTGAGTCTTGACTATTGAGTATTGAGATACCAACTCTGAAAGAAGAGGATGCCATTTTATTGTGGACTTAATTTATTTGTGATTTTGATAGTTGATGTATCAACGATTACACCTTTTTAGAACGATCAAAACAAAGTCAAAATAATAAAAAGACACTTACCTCCTGTTTCACAATCGACAAGTAAAGCATATTTGGGGGCCATTTGCAACGTTAAAAGATGGCGGTCGTGTAATTTGTTTTAGACTTTAATTTTTGGGTACCTAATTAGGTGTTCAAAGTTCTTTTCTGATAGTGATTTGTACTTTTTATGCCTTTGTGTCGCGCAGTGATTGAGGACTTGGACTTATTTCGTGTATCTGGCATCTTTCTTCTCGTTTCAAGTGGACTCGCAGTGGTGCAGAGGTTAAAACTATCTTGACCTCTGACCTACAAATCACCGTACAACGTTGCCCCCAATCTTCCTAGAGAAGATTGGATTGTGTTTTATCGCTATATTGATTTATACTCATATTATACCTTGACACTGGCGAAATCACTTCACGTGGAAACGCCATATCCCTGCGGTAGTAGCTGTTCAAGTCGCAGCGGGGGCAAAAAAAAAAAAGCATATTTGACAGATAAATTTAGCCCTTTCTCTGTCTTACACTTGAACATAGACAAGGAGAGAGAAAACTTTAAATGACAGATAAATTTACTTGTCGATTGTAAAACAGGCCCTAAGTCATGCCTCGTTTCGTTATAATCTGTAGCGAACCTGCTAGAGGGGTGTTCTTTTTATAGTGGTGATTATTATGTACTTACATCTTTAATATTTGAGTAGCTTAGTTATATTTAAATTTGAGTAGCTTAGTTTTTTATTTTTATTTAAATAAGTTTAGTTTTAGTTTAGTTTTCCCGTGTGGTCGCCGGGTTAGAATAGTGCCACTCCATGTCTTCCCGTGGAAGTCGTAAGAGGCGACTAGGGGAATAAAGGCTTGTAGTACTGTTAGGCGATAGGCTTGCCACCTGTGACTAATATATACTGTTAAACATCTTAGCCTAATTATGCAAATTGTGGTTACAGAGTTACCAACAAGTTTTTAGAGTTGTTGGTAATTCTGTAGCTCTGCCTACCCTACTCTGGGAATGAAGGAGTGAAGGTATGTATGTATGTATGTAGTCTTAACTTTTAATTGTAGTACCTATATTATATTATAACGTTAACATACAGATCTATAGGTTAACATTTGATAAATCGTGAATTGATTGAAACATAGTTCAATAGCGAATTCCCATCTTATGACTTCTGGCCTTTCCTAAATATTTGCCACGGGAAGTGGATTGTGTTTGACTTCCGCCAGATTCCCAATATTAGATGTAATTAAAATCAGTTCATTGGGTAAATAGAAACAAATTCATTTCCTTATGTGTAGTTTTTAATTAAATGCGCGGCAGGGCTGGTAATAGCGTAGCTCACCTGTCAAACCAATTTTATCGGCTTCTCTTGGCGTCAACAACTAACTAAGTAGATAGGTAACGTTTATATACGCATGTTTCAGAAAACTCTCACAAACCGATGCGAAGCGAGGGCAGGTCACTAGTAAATGGTAAATAAAGCTTATATAAAAAACATAAAAACGATAAAAGATGTTTATTCAGTAAGTAGGCCGCACGGGCACTTTTACACGTCAAAAATCTACCAGCGCTTCACAAGAGACCACTGCTGAGAAAAAACGCCGCAAGAAATTCAACTGTCAGTCATTTTTAAATATTGCTTATATAATAATAAACTCAACAATTAATATAATAACTTATGTTAATGATAAGCTTGATCTCGAATGACCATAAAATATCCTAAATCGAATTATCCATGAATTAATTCAAATGAAGTCATTATTTAGATCAGGTGCTACAGAATTGTGGTTATAATATTAATGACTAGTTTAAGAGAAATTAAAAACAAACTAATAAGGTAAGGTAAGGGTTCCTAATGGGGTGCGTCCCACGAGATATAACTACATAATAACTATTTTCATGTTACTAACGTTTACGAGATATAATGAACGTTAGCTATAATAACAAAATCAATATTTTTATAAGGAATAACGGTCAAGTCATATAATATTCATTTTATATAATATTTTTTAATATAACACTCACAATGACTAATTTCAGTTCGTATAACATACATGACATATAGCGATCATAATACATATTACCTTTTAGTATAAGTGTTACAAGATATAATATCGTATGATATAAATGTGAGCGAGCGAAGCGAGCGAGCAAGACTTCTCTGGGCAGAACCGACTCGGTTAGGTCAGGTTAGAAGGCCTAGGCGGGAGCTTTGCTCCCGCCTAGGCCTTCGTGGTTTTTTTTTTTTGCCCAGAAAATTCAGACTGCTGCCAGTAAAGTTAGTAAGGTAAGGTTGATTGTTAATAAAGGAGGCCACTTAATACGGAAAATAGAATTTAATTTCAAATAACATATGCATGTATTTATATTATACGTGTATTATGTTTTTTGATGTTAGATAATTTGATTAATATATCTTTTAAATCTTAGGTGTTATGAACGTTATACGTTTTATAATAGTTATATAAATTGATATTATATATTAATAACGTTATACTGTATGGAAATAGATATTTTGAAATTATATCTTCCGTTCATTATATCCAGTGAACGTTATACTAAACGTGTTTATACAAAGTGAGCGTATATATTATGACTGTTATATTATCAGTTCTTATATCTCGTATTACTTACCCTTCCTAATGCCTTGCTAAATACTCCCCGCCGGTTTATTTACCACTTAACCTAACTTATTTAATAAGCCCATGCAACTAATGTAATATGTAACGGTTTAAGCACAAATAAATTTATGCGAAATTAATGTTTGTTAAACGATATAGTTTGCCACTTCATGATCTGGCCAAAAGTCGGGATACCGTTGTAAAGGCACCCATTCACTTCAAATGGTTTTACAAATGTTCATAGGTTATAAAATCCTTGCGTTACCCAATATATTCAAAAATAAAATCTCACTAAGACATTTCGAGTGCACATAAGAGTATGTATCTAAACATAATTACACATTTTCATAAAATAATAATATATCATTGAATGTAGTATTTTCTTGGTTTTAAATTGATGACACTGTTCCTAGCAATTTTCCTCTCCAGAATTTCATACTTTCCCATACAGTCATGTGAATTTCGTGCGCCGTTGCCAGCAACAGAATTTTGTAGTTACCTATATTTAATTATAGTAACCATTGAATACGGTCGGAATGGGCCGCCGTAGGCGTATTTTTTCGAATCAAATCGGAGAAATACTGGAAAAGGGCCGAATCCGACGTTCGTGCATGACTCGATGTATGAATGTGGAAGAAGCAAAATAAATTTGTCAGGATCGTAGCAAGTGGAAAACAGTGGTATCTGTCTAGTGTCTACTCCTCTGGGAAACAGGCGTGGTTTAATGTATGTATGTATGTAACCATTGAATCCCCCTCGCTCCATATTGGCATTGGCAACCCTGATAAAAACACGAAAAAAAATTCTCCGCCATTTTAATTCTTTTGACAAGTCTCTATAAGCATGTTTTAATTTCAGAATACCTTTTAAAAAGTTCGTATGGTCATTTTAATACAATACTGTAAAAACATACCTATTTACATCCGTATAAGTTTCATTTTAGTTAACTTTAGATTTTACCAGTAACATATCGATGCATACGTTGACGATTTCAACCTTCATGCCCATCAGGAGCTGTCAAAACCAGACCAGTATCAACCAGTGAACGGGACAGAGATATACGACTGCTATAACTCCATCCCTTCTACTCACATGACACCTGGCAATTGTTTTAACAGATACGACCTCAAGACGAACTTCCCATTGTCATTCAGAATTAGATTTCAACCATAACTCCGTATTTAGCGAGGGTCTGATCTAACTCACTTATAGGACTTTCTTTGTCCATTGAAAGGGAATACAAACTGCCGAGGACCCCACTAGGAGACGATTTTGTAAGTAAATCAAGGGGAACGGTAGTGAATGTGTTTGAAGAGGTATCAGTTGAATGGTCACGACAGATGGCGCGTTAATTGATAAGCATTGATGTGGAAATAAGTCTAAGAGTTGAGGGTAGTTTGATGTTATCGATAATAGAGTCTGAGTAGAGTTTTGACTATTATAGAGTTATACCACACATTCGGAAAGGACGTTTTGTCCACAGAAGATCTCAAAAGTATCAACTTACGGGACGCATTGTTGTTCTGTAGGAAGACAGGAAGATGGGATCGATGCTGGATGGGAGCGCCGCCGGGCCAGTAACCTGAGGCACGACTGAGGGGAATAGGGCAGAATGAACGGGTAACCGAATCGACTGCCCGCCTGCTTCGGCTGGGCGTCCCCACTTATCATCATCATCATCATCATCATTATAGAGTTATAGCGCTTCACTAAGGCCAACTTAATCGACTTTAACCTGACCCTGATAATATCGTCGGTGAAACTGCAAAACCGCCTAAGTAACATTTTAATAAGGAGCAAAATGCACCTTTTTAATTACACCGTAAGGTTTATTTTGCTCTATCATAAATTTGTTAGTTAAGCGGTTTTGCATTATCACCGACGATACGAGTATGTAATTCAAATGTAGCCAAAATGTAATCTTCCATTTTAGTTTTAACAATGTGGGTTTCAAAAGGTTAACCACTTTTCATCTCTATTTTTAGCGTACTAAGATCCAAAAGTGGTAAAGAAGTTTATTGCATAGTTGCCTATGCATTACGGCTGTTAGGCTTAGTACAGGAAAAACATCGTGAGGAAACCTCCGCATTCGAACAGTTGATTGTATAAAGTTTTACATAAAAGAGCCTAAAGGCTTTCGGGGCGATATTTAACTCGGTTAAACCATATTGATTTTGTCATGCTATCGTATTGTTAATTCACTCGGCCGCAATCACTGTCAAGTAAATAACAGCTATAAAAAACGTTGACGTTGACGTGTGGTTGCCGGGTTAGAATAGTGCCACTCCATGTCTTCCCGTGGATGTCGTAAGAGGCGACTAAGGGAATATAGGCTTGTAGTACTGTTAGGCGATGGGCTTGCAACCTGTCACTAATACGCTGGTTGGTAAACATCTTAGCCTAATTGTGCAAATTGTGGTTACAGAGTTATCAGCAAGTTTTTTAGAGTTGTTGGTAATTCTGTAGCTCTGCCTACCCCACTCTGGGAATGAAGGCGTGAAGGTATGTATGTATGTATGTGTAAAAACGTTGACAGTACGACAACATGTCACCAGCAATATGGTTTTACGTAGTAGAATAAATCTCCTGTACAAGGTAATAAGGCGATATATTGATGTAACCGAGAAATTAAATCGCATACACAAACAAATAACCCTTCTTGTAATAGCAAAATTGTACGTTTCCAGATACGGGATGTTATTTGCATGTTTGTATCTGAAATGTTTGGAAGGCAATTGAGATTACGACGCAGCGAGAAACATATTTGTATAGGAGGGCCTATACTCAATATTGGCTTAACAATATCACAAATTGACCCTGAAGCAAATCTGAAGGATATATGTAGGTCTTGAGTTCACTGCATAATTCCATAAGACTCATTATACCCAACGTAATTTTTAGATTATTTTTTGACGTGATAACGTCGCTGCACGCACGAAAAAGCGTGACTCATTGTCACGTTCCGCCTGAGCCAAGTGTGCAAGCGAGAGCGCGAAACAAGCGATAGAGAGGCACTATTGGCCTTAGCGTTCGGCTTGTCGTTTACATTATCACGTAAAATGTATAGTCCGTTAACCTTTACAAACTTTACAGACTGCCATTTCTTTATGATAAGGAGATGGTACACGACCTCATTACAGGCCATCTGATATTCATAGACGTATAGAATCGAAATGCATTGCCAAATCAAAGACTAAGATGGAATGCTTATATATACGGGAAATATGTCTATTTGTAAGTACCCATAGATATTTATTCAAAAAACGAGGTGAAGCAATACAAAGACAAACCAGAGTTAAAATAATGAATTTACTTTATAAACCACGGGCTCATAAAATGATTTACAGGAAAAATGTTTATAACATGTGCATAGACATATTTAATAACCTACCTGAGGACATAAAGTTACTCAAGGGAAATAGTTTTAAGAATAAATTGACTACCTGGCTCTTAGACCGTTGTTTTTATACCATTCAGAAATATTTAAATCGTGTCTGACATTTTTAATTTAATTGTTATTCTATTCTTTATATTTTGTAATGATTGTCTTTTATCTTTAATTTAATTTAATTTTAATTGTATCGCTCCGACAAATGTTTTGCACGCCTGCATGCAGGCTGAATACACTGGACATAATTTAAAAAGTAATGTAACATCTACACAACTGTATTCTGAGCAAATAAATTCTTTGAATCTTTGAATCTTTGAATCTTTGAATGCCTCTATGGTAGTAATTTCTCCGGTTATCCCTGTCCCCATTCCAAACACACACCTGGTGTTAGGTCAAAGAAAAAAATGGTGGTAGTAATCTGGAAGGACTCTGCACAAGGTCCTACTATCAGTAAAATAATGAAACCCATTTTGGCTCAGAACCGAATCTACTATGAGGCAAAATGTCCAGTGACAGAAATTGACCAAGAAGCAGAATGGCCATTATGTAAATTGACCAATTTGTAAAGAAGCCTAAATCGCAAAATACATACTTAGCATATAGTCCATAAAGCAAAACGACTACATAGCAAAAAGTCCAAGTATGCAAAATGACAAATTATTTAAAAAGTCTAAGGGCCCGTATTAATAAACTAGTCTTAGCTGAGATGCCCGTCACAAGATACGTCAAAGTAAACGTCAAACCATAGATACTTGTCATTTTTGACGCATCTTGAGACAAGCTTTGCAGTCAAAATGAGTTTATTAATACGGCCCTAAAACGCATTTACCTAATGTCGACCACATAGCTAGTTGGTCTAACTGCTTTCGATTATTTGGTATTAGCTTTTTTGACATTACATAATTTGGACATTATGTCACATAGACTTATTGCTATTTTAATGTTCTGCGTTATGGACGTTATGTTAATTGGACAAAAACATGACGCCTGACATTTCGCTTCTTGGCCAATTTACGTCATTGGACATTTTGCTACATAGACGATTCGGTATTGACCGGAAATTTCCAGTGGCTAAAACAATAACTGCAGTTGCCATTAGCATGAATAATTTATAAAGTTGTGGCCGTTTCCCGCTGCTCAACTTTATTAATTATTTTGTACAGTAAACAGATCTACAAACGGCTGCCTAGTGCACTAAGTAAATTTGCTGTTACAAACAATCGATAGAACAGAAGATAGATGTTGAAGATAATCCTATTTAACAACAACTACAACAAGTCTAAAAACCTGCCAAGTGCGAGACCAAATCGCACACGAAGGGTTCTGTACCATTATTTGTCGGGAGCCCTCATTTTTCGGGTTCCGTACACAAAGGGTAAAAGCTGGACCGTATTACTATAACTCCGCTGTCTGTGTGTGCGTCTGTCCGTCTGTCTGTCTGTCACCAGGCTGTATCTCATGACCCGTGATAGCTAGACAGTTGAAATTTTCACAGATGATGTATTTCTGTTACCGCTATCTATAACAAGAAATACTAAAAACAGAATAAAAAAAAGTTACAGGGGGCTCCCTTACACCAAACGTGATTTTTTTATAGATAATTGTATGAAACCCTTCGTGCCCGAGCTCGACTCGCCCTTGACCGGTTTTTATTATTTGTTGTTAGAGTAGCAATAGAAATACACACTGTATGAATATGTCAATGGTCTACGTATAACGTTTAATGTGAACCCGACGGACAGGGTAGGTTTAGTAATAAACAATGCCTCCCCTCCCTCCCTCCCCTGTCCCTTTGGCACCCGGAACGGTGCGCTTAATAGCAAGCTTTAAAAACTCCACTGCGTGATGTGATATCGTCGTCTACATATACCTATTATAATGTTAAAGACTCTTGTTTCATGCTTTTAAGTAGATCCGTCTTGGTAGTATTTTTTTTCAGCAAGAGTAAGCTTGTAAAACGCAATTATACTCGTATTTCTGGACCACCCTGTAGTCATTTGCAAAGTAAAGAATTAAAAAACCCAATAACATCATCAATATTAATTTTTTATTTATAAATAAATGATTACTAGGACGTAAAAAAAAAGTTACTTCACGCCGCTAACGGTTGGAAGGATTACTATGAAATTTGAAATGGAGATAGCTTATACACATAGGCTACGTTCATTACGGATCATTTTAAAGATCCCGAAGGAATAACGAGCAAATCAAATCAAATCGAATGATCTTTATTTTGCTTAAAATGTGGTATAAAAAGATCGTTTACAGTTCAAGGAGTTTCACCCATTTTACCAGCAACTGGCATGCAAAATTTACATTTAAATTAGTCTCTAATAGTTAAAAAGTAAATTCGATAATCATAAATTAGCAATGTCCCGACTCAAAACGAATCTTAAAAATTATTTCGTTTATACAATTCTACTAATTTAATGACATTATTTATTAACACGTTCACGGACACAGCACCATCCTCGAAATTGTGTGATATGCAGGGATCGGAAATTCGGATCGATATTTACCTATACTTTCGCGCCGGCTTTGTTGTTCAGTTGTATGGAGGTGGACTCAATCATATAATTCATAATAAAATTTCCGGGATTTCAAAATAATATATTACACCGGCATTAATTCATAATTATTTATTTATATTAACTGTTTAAAGTTATTTTCCATGTATATGTTTAACCAAATGTTATTTAATTTACCTGTAATGTACGAATCTATAGGAGCAAAACAGAATGTTCTTAAATGAATCCTACATGTAAAGTAATTATTATATTAACGTTTTGTGGAATCCCAGAATCCCAGAACTAAAATTATTAAAATAATATTTTTAAGAAGCCGACGCCATGTTTGCCTATCTTTTTCCGGGATTTTGCCAACTTTAGGTAAATATCGATCCGAATTTCCGATCCCTGGTGATATGGCACAAATAAATTTCATACAAATTTTTCAACGGCCATGGACGAACTGCCACATTTAACGTTTGTCAAACATTGTGCCACTTTATGACGGAAAATATATGTATGTAATTTAGTACAATAAAAATCTTACCAAATGTGGCAGCTCGTCCACAGCCGTGATGTGCCACAACACGCGTCGTTCTTGTTTAAGAGTAGTGCATGAGGTTGAGGTTGCCCTCGAGCTGTTTTGCTGTGACACTAGCGGCTTGTGTTTAAACCAAAAACGGCACAGAGTCCGCGCTTCCCATAAATGCTATGGGAAATAGCCGGCCGTGGACGGAGTTCCGTTTCTGGTGAGATTAAACACACCGGCCACAGCCGTAGTGCCATATCACGAGGGTCTCAGTTTACGTCTCTCGACGTACTGTCCGTGAACGTGTTAATATTCTACACAGTCATTTCTAAAGTCAATTATTTTTATAAATACATACATTAAATCACGTCTGTTTCCCAGAGGGGTAGGCAGAGACCACTTCTTTCCACGTGCTACGATCTTGACAAATTTATTTCGCTTCTTCAACATTATTTTTATATGTATAATATATTAGTAACCTCACACTTGAAATAGGCAAGAAAATTGTTCGTTTCGTGTCGAAATCTACCAGGGCTAGTCTGTTATAAAATCGATAACATTATACAAATAATACAACTCGTTTTATACGGGGTGTACTTTCTTAAGGATTTGTAAGGTAAGCTTTTCCTTAACAAGATTCTCCCCTCTGTTTACTGTACCGTAATTGGAGACAAAATCAAACGAGGGTAGGATGAAAACTCTATGGAAGTTTTCGATTTAACTGTTTTGATACAAAAAAACCAGGCAAGTGAGATTCAGACTCCAAAATTATATTTTACTTGCGTTTTTTGTATGAAAAGTAGTCTATGTATTAATCTAGAGTATAAGCTATATCCTCTCCAAATTTCATCCATTTCCGTCCTGCCGTTTGCAGCGAGGAGGAGTAACAAAGTAACACACACACGCACATACAAACTCTCGCATTTATATTACTAGTGGGATTTTGTGAGATTTGTCAGGATCCTAGCAGGTGGAAAGAAGTGGTATCTGCGGGTACATAACCTAATTCCGAATTGATCAAAATTCCAATTTTTCTTAATTCCGAAGGCAATGTTTTGATAGAAGAGTTTTTTTATCGTTTATAAATCAAACCTAACCTACTTACGTATAGCAATGAAATTAAGCATTTAATCTAAAAAAAGCTAGCAACATATTTGGCAAGCTAGTTACTGCTTAAAGTCGAATTTCAAACGGGATTATTCCAAAATTTAATAATACCATATCGTCGCTAGAAATCAATAATGCTGTAACCCTAAAAAACCAAACTTTATACTAGAGCTAAATTACAAAGGCAAAAAAAAAAAAAAAAAACATAACTTCTAAACGGCAGGAGGCTTTTCGGTCCCATTTTGCAAATATTATTAAAATAAATAGTTTTGTTAAACTGAATACTCAAATTTGATATAAAATGGGTTAAGGGTGATTTTTGCGGGTTACAGCATTTTTTTTCTTTTTTTTCCCCCGAAAGAATGCTGTAACCAAAAAGGGAAATGTCGTGGTGTAATTTAACAACCAAATGAAAGGGCGTTTTAAATTGCTGTAACTAAATAACAGCCACTACAACAATTTTGGTCCGAAATTACTTACTGATTTAAAAAAATAAGACCAAATTAGTTAGGAAAGCAAAAACGCTGTACAATGTTCCAGAGATTAAGTTTCTTACCTTGTATTGCTGTAAGTCTCATTTCGACAAAAAATACCGGAATTTAAGCGGGTTACTACATTTATTTGTTCTCCAATAATCTAAATATCACAAATAACTAATGCTGTAAAGTTTTTATTTTTCATCGTAGAAACACGAGACATAGACCATTCGACGCAGAAAAAATTATGAAGTAAAAATATGCAAAAAAACGATTTTGGTAGGAGGTGCGGGCTACAGCATTATTGCTTTCCAGCGACGATATGAACTTTTGCACCTTGGCACTACAATCCTTTTAGTTGTATAACGGGTGTGAATTGGTTGTATAGCGATTGAATAAAGGCTGTATACAAGGGTGTGAAGCTTTATAATAGCATTATAAGGTAATATTAGTTTGTGTTCTTGTAAAAGCTCTTAACTAAAAACACGACGCCTTTGGGGATAAAATTACCATTATTTTACATTATGTATGTTTAGCGGTTATATTATATACACGTGTTAGGCGTAGGCAAGGTACCTACTCGTGCTTACAGAGAAAATGTTTTCCTAAAAAATCCGATTTACTCTCGATTACGTATTTGTATGATATTTTTGTACAACCTTTCAGTATTTTTTTCTAGATTACCATTTTCAGCTTCGTCTAATATGAACTCTTATGAGCAAGTATTTTTTTCGCCTCTGTTTTTAAGCCCAGTGGTGGTTGCTGGGTTAGAATAGTGCCACTCCATGTCTTCCCGTGGATGTCGTAAGAGGCGACTAAGGGAATAAAGGCTTGTAGTACTGTTAGGCGATGGGCTTGCAACCTGTCACTAATACGCTGGTAAACATCTTAGCCTAATTGTGCAAAATGTGGTTACAGAATTATCAACAAGTTTTTAGCGTTCTTGGTAATTCTTTAGCTCTGCCTACCCCTGTCTGGGAATGAAGGAATGAGTTTATATATATATATGTTTTTTTAAATACTTTTTAGGTAAAGAGTTTACCTTGGCAAGTCAACGTTAACATTTCTTAATTTAAATTGTAATGTCTTTGGTCCTGAGTTCGATTCCCGGTAAGTATGAGCAAATATTAATGTGATGACTATTTGTCTCTGAATATTGGATGTTTTTTTATGTATTTAATATATATTTCTCTATATATATGTATGTTTACCGTTGTCTAGTAACCCGTATTATAAGCCTAGAGTTTAATTTGAAACTAAGTCAATTTGAGTGAGATTGTCACCTGGCATAATAAGGCTCAAAAATATCCGACACTTCTATATCACTAAATGTATACTGTATCATATTTGTAATTATTGCTGGTAACTGTACCTTAAGCGATAAAATTATTCAAAATAATACAATATAATATTACTCGCGTAATTTTTACACGGTGAACAGCAGGGCTGTCTTATCGCTTAATAGCAATCTGTTCCAGACAACCTAAAAAAGAAGAAATCGGTCGAATCTATATTAATATTATAAAAACGTAACACTGTTTGTTTGTCACGTTTCTATGACTAAACCGCTGTTATAAAATTTATTATGTAAATAGGTTGAAACCCCTAGGAAGGAAAAGGGTATTTTATCCCGGAAAAATGGATAAGCAAATTCTACGTTGATAAAGTCGCAAGCAACAGCTATCAAAAATATGTACACAACTTACAGTGCTCATATAAAGTAATAAATAAGACAAAAAGTACATATTTACAAACTCGACGTTTTATAATAACAATATAATACAACCTCACTAAAGACTTCTAAAGCACCCAAGCAATCTTACAAAATACAACATTAACCTAACGAGCTAAATAGTCTATACTTTGCTGCCTAATTAGAAAAGTTTTACTTTACACCCTAGTTACACGTAAAAGGCAAGTTAAAAGACATAAAAGCTTTTATTTCTTGCTTGCAGCGAAAGCTTACGTCAGATTATTATTATATGAGTCGGTCGTGAGATAATAAAGTTGGTTATGAAACTTTTATGTTAGTTAAACGGAAAATATAACAGGCTTGCAACACATTTACGGTCTGAAGATTGCAGTTTTATGATTGTGGTACTAAATAAGGGCCAAATCAAAAGCACGCGTAACCGACACAAAAAGAGGTTTTTTTTAAATTATTTTGAACTGTATATTCGTCAAACAAAACGATTATTGCCGAGTAATGTGCTCAAATATTTTAAAGTCGCCGTCAATGGAACTTGCACAAGATGTAAACAAAAGCATAACCAATTCATCATGATTACTAGATAATCACGTACATGAGTTCATGCGTAAAGATACAACAGTGAACCAGACATGCTCGGTCTCCCAGATAATTTCTAGCAGTATTACTTCGTTTATGCTTTGACCCTAATTTTAGGTAGGGTAAAGTTACCAGTGGTCAGCCAGAGACCAGTAGTCGACATTATTTGAGTGCGAAGAGTGGAAAATATATCTTTCATACTCTTCCCACTCGTACAAAGTATAGGCAGAGGCCGACTACAGGTCTCTGGCTGACCACTGCTGACTTTACCCTATAGTCCGGACGTAAACTTAATGGAAATGACAAGTCATATTACTCACGATTCGTTACATCAAATATCGTTAATCCTCTGTAGCAGAAATTCCATTCGCATTTTTCCCGAATGAAGTTCTCACAGTCGTGTTTTACTTGAATTTAATAGAGTCGATGGAGCTCCTCGTTTGCGGAGCACCTGTTTCTGGTTGCTTCGGCGCTTCAGGCCTGCTGCAAAACCGACATACCTAATTCATCTTAATTATAACTGGAAAAATTGCAACTGAGATAAGTCTACATCAGAATAATTGCAAGTGGAAAATGTAAGATTTGTTTTGAGAAAATAATATTATTACGTTAACGTTACGCACCGGTTTTTTTTTTCATTAAAGTGACCTGTGATATTCGCGACATGTCTAATGACATCTGGTTTGTCGAAATCGGGCCATTCGCAGCTTTCCAGCCTCAACGCGTGTTACGGGCCCGACATTCTATGAGTACCTACCCACTGATTTAAAATGTGAATCAAATAATGAAACATTTAACCGTCGACTAAAGAACCTTTTATTAGAGAATGCATTTCATTCAGTTACAGAATTTGTTGACATTAAACTATAGTTCTAGGGGTCTCTAAATTGATTTTTAATTATTTATGTTATGACTGAGATTTTTATTTTATTTTAATTATTGTACCTATTTTAACATAGAAATGCATGTAAATTTTAATGTAATTTATAAAGTAGTTATTTTATGCAATAAACACATAAATAAAAACGAGGTAAAAACAGCCATACGCACATACTTAAAAAGTTACCCATGACTATACAGGACAAGAATACAAATTACAATACAACTGTGAGTCAACGGGTAGAATAGCCAAATAACTTTAACAAAGAAACGATATGTATTTAAATATTAACAATAGATTTGGCAGGCGAGACTTTTATAGGTGCCATTGAATTTATCAGAACTGGACCGAGATTCTAGACGGTAAAAACCATATCGTCTTTGACATGTTATCGTGCTGTCAACGTGTTGATAGCTCTTATTTACTTGACAGTAATGGCGTCCAAATGACCGCAGTGTTTGAAGTCAAAAGTCTTTCACTAGTGTGTGTTGCCAGTGATGACTTACGA
This sequence comes from Acleris emargana, assembly GCA_927399475.2. Classification (NCBI taxonomy): domain Eukaryota; kingdom Metazoa; phylum Arthropoda; class Insecta; order Lepidoptera; family Tortricidae; genus Acleris; species Acleris emargana. The sequence continues at coordinate 4,026,643 of OV656846.1, forward strand.
ATCCGAGACGTGGGCGCTACAATGGGCCTCATAAGGAAGCTCAAAGTCACTCAGCGGGCTATGGAGAGGGCTATGATCGGGGTTTCTCTGCGTGATAGAATCAGAAATGATGATATCCGCAGTAGAACTAAGGTTACCGACATAGCCAGAAGAATAGCTAAACTGAAGTGGCAGTGGGCGGGGCACATCGCTCGCAGGACTGATGGCCGAAGGGGCCAGAAGGTTCTTGAGTGGCGTCCGCGGACCGGGAGAGCTGTAGGTAGGCCTCCAACAAGATGGAGTGACGACCTTGTAAGGATCGCGGGATCGCGGTGGATGCAAAAAGCACAATACCGGTCTGATTGGAAAGCCTTGGGGGAGGCCTATGTCCTGCAGTGGACGTCTTTCGGCTGATAGATGTTGATGATGGGTAAAGTTTGAAGTCATATTGTTGATTGGCATACGTGGATTCGTCATACTCATCATTACGCATAACTGTAAATAGTCATACATTTATGCGCATAACGTTTTTAATCATAATGTTTAAGAACATATTGTGTAACGCGCATAAATTTGATGCGCATAAAATTATTTTACCATACATTATAATGGTCATAAAGTTTTTCCGCTCTTTTATAAAAAAATAACCTTAACCTATCCGTGATCCGAGTCGGTTTTGCCACTAACTTTGCATTATATTAATATTATGACTAAATAAATGTATGACATTCTACATTATGGTTAAACCAATTATGACTCCGTATAATTATGACACAACAGATAGTACAACTTATGCCAAATAAAATATATGAGCATCAACTTTATGCGTAATGTGTTATGACAATCGAAATTATGACAATAGTTGTTATGCGACCAGATAGCCACCCGATGATGATGAATGGTGGCCGAGTTATAAACAATACCATAACGAGTCAGAGACGATATGGTATTACCACCTAGAATAGATACAGATAAGGTGTTCAAAATATCAGTGTATTTTATATTTCAGGCACGTTGGATGATCCGGTAGGTACATTTTATAGCATGTGTACAAGTATGCCTACGAAATTCTCGGCTCATTTTTCGTCTAAAATCCAAAGCTTTTACTCGAAAAGTAATTGCAAAATACGATCTAGAAATTCACCAGTCCCTTCCACGAAATACACGCTTACCAACTTGGCTGCCAAAGGAGACATTTCGTCCCAATAGCACTTTAATTCTGCTTTATGACTCGGCAAAATTATTTCTCGTTTCGTGCTTAAATTACCTGTTCCGTTGCTATATTAATATTTTGGTTGAGTGAAAATCGGGGCAATAGTATACGTGGATGAATTACGGGATATTAAAAAAACGGCCAAGTACGTGTCGGACTCGATCACGAAGGGTTCCGCGTAGGTACTCTATTTATTTGTCTACAACGGATCGATTATAAAACGCTAAAATTAATACGTTTCTTGTATGCCCAATTTAATTTTTAATAATTAAAATTAATATTAAATTAATATCAGGGGACAATCTCTAACAAATTGACCTGGCCCCAAATTAAGCTCTAGGCTTGTACTATGGGTACTAGGCAACGATAAACTTACTTATATAGATAAATACATACTTAAATACATAGAAAACACCCAAGACTCAGGAACAAATACTCGCGCTCATCACACAAATATTTGCCCGTTCCGGGGATCGAACCCGGGACCGCTAGCTTCGTAGGCAGGGCCACTACCGACTAGGCTACCGCGTCGTCAAATATCGTTGCGTTGGGTTATTTGTTGATAAAGCGGCAGAAGAAATAAACTGTGAACATTTCGACGGTCTAACTATTACGCTCATATGAGATACGTCCGCGACAGACAGACGAACGGACGAACGAACATTTAGCGGAGGCTTTGTAATGGGGTCCCGTTGCCACCCTTTAAGAACAGAACCCTAATAAAAAACTCGGGTTTTCATAAATACATTAATCTTGTTTATCGACCGATAGTTGACACGTTCGGTACCGGGGACTCGATTTCAAGTCAGTTTTGTAAGGAATTTGGAAAACCTGGCAAGCTTAGGGCATTTGGTACCTCCTAAGACCAACCATAGAATATGAATCTATTGTGAATGAAATAAAAACAAAAGAAAATCGACGTTACTTCCTTTGCACTGGATCTTTATTTCTTTGACCGTATTATTTACTATTTTAAGTACAAGCCTCAGAAGGTTAAATTGTTATAATGTCCGTAGTTTTGGAGGAAAATAATGGAGGTCCAGATAACCTTTGCGCTTGTATGTCCGTTCGTCTTTGGTATCAGTGTGCACGGCCTGCCTATTTCTATCGTGTATTTTTAACCGTCTCTTCTTTGTAAGGTTGTCTGAAAGAGATCGCTTTTTAGCGATAAGGTCGCCTATTGACTCATTATGTAACATTTATTTTAGGGTGGTGTTCAATGAAGTGTTTTGTCATTATTACATCCTTGATGTATTTTGTGATCGTTCAGTAAAATTTACTCGTAGATCAAAGATAAATCTGACTCCGAAGCCCCGCCATTTATACCACACATAATAAAAAAAAAATGGAATATCAGTGAGACTTAGTTAACAACTAATTAACTACGATTCGTATTACTTTAACACAAACCCATTCATAGTCAAAAATAACTCAAACGTAGACACAATGTGCAATAAAAAACAATAAAATGTACGAAATCATAAATAGGGGTAAAATAAAGCTAAAATTATTTCATAAACCACTTTGTTTGGTCAAGGAAATTGATTGTTTTGCAGCTTGATATAATACGGAAAATAGCCGTGTTACGGTGTTATACATTTCCCGGCGTGACACGACTAATGACACGTGGAAAATTTATAACCCGGCAAATTGACGTAGTACTAAAATAGCTTTTTACCTGACTGCGGAAAGAGATTAATGTTTTTGAATTAATCTTTATTCTGCGCGGTACTTAATAGTACATTGTGTATTAAGGTCGGTAAGTAAGGAATTACGGTCGAGGCTTTAGTAGAAAGCCCGAAGTCGAAGTCTGAGGGCTTTCTGAGTCGAGGTTCGTAATTCCCGTACCGCCCCCGCCCGTGAAACATACAATGTTTTTCATCACATTTGCGAGTAAATAAATAAAATTATAGGGCAAAAAAAACTTATAATACACAAGTCAGCACAACTATTATTACGAATTACTTGAACTTTTTTTAAGCGGATGGCGGGCGGACTCCACAGATTATATAAATGTTCCGTTCAGAAACATTAAGGGCCAATACTTACGTAGGTAAACATACAGCCCTGAAGGAGTGTAAAAAAAACGACGTTTTGATACAGAAAACTATTAAAATCGATTATTAAGAACATTAATTGAGTATTTAAGTAACATGTAGCGAGATTGCAATGAAATTCTGGTTTAAATAACATTTTAAGACAATTTTTCAATTGCGTGTAAACTCTTTGCTTGAACTTGCATGACCTGTGTGCTGTGCCATAAATTTAAAAAAAATTACTCACCGACCTTGGGTTTCATGGTAAAAAGAAAGGTCGAGGGTTTTATATGGGGCATTGCGGCCAAGTTAACCTGTATGTTCAGATACTGTTTACGTGCAAGTGTGATGAAAAATAAATTATTCAATTTTGTTGTTTTGTTGTGTGTTGTAACAAATGTGACGCCATGATGATGACATTGATGACACCAAAGAAAGGGACAACCATATCCCGCCCAATAACTAGAGCGATCAAGACAAAAAAAGCACGTGATCAAAGATTAACGTTACAGAAGCAACGTTGTGATTGAAACTAACGGTGTCAGGTTGTTGATAGAAAACATTGTTTTAATGCCTAATATCGAGAGTTAATATACAATATTTGGACAACCAATCTCTTATTTTAACTTAGCTTTGGTTTTACAATCAGTTTATAAAGTTATAAAAACCCGAGGGATTCACGATTATCGAAATCTACGCAGACGAAGTCGCGGGAGAAGCTAGTAGTATTAATAATAATTCAATTGCTTATTCAATAACAACGGGCCTTCGCGCAATTTGTCGCGCATAGTTATTTTCATCTCACTAGCTCGGAAAGCCCTTTTTGTTTGTTTGATATCTATTGAAAAAATCGCTTTTTGTCCACAAGTGAGGGAAGAGTTTTGACATTTGAAGGCAGCTTAAGTGATATTTGACAGCTAACCAAACGTAAAACATTACAAGTGCTGAATTTTTAACATCACAATTAATGAATTGAATCGAGTAAAAAACACTAAATACAGTCTTACTACTTTATTTTAATTCATAAATATCAGCATTCAAAATTAACCTTCATTCTTGTTTTAACCCTTAAATTGGCAAAAATAAAAAAAGTCGTGAATTCAAACCCTATTTAATTTGAAATCAGCATAAAAAATATAGTAACCAAAAAATAAAAAAGTGAACATTATGGTATGTGCATTATTAGATACGTTGCCAATTTAAGGGTTAAAAACGGATAAAATGTTCTAACAGTCCAAATAAGTCGATGTGCAAACAAAACGCATCCGAAATAATAAAAAAAAAACTTACGTCAAAACTTTTCTATTAAGCCGTCAACGTTAAAATATTCGCATGTTTTTCTAGTTTGTTTTGTTATTAAAAATGAGTGATTCGAGTGATAAAGATGTATTAACACCCGTGGAATTACAGGAAGCCGTGCAAAATGCGGAACTGAGCTTACAGTACAAACCATTTTCTTAGTTTCCTCGCTCGCTGTAGTCAACGTTAAATATTCGCATGTTTTTCTAGTTTGTTTTGTTATTATAAATGAGTGATTCGAGTGATAAAGACGTATTAACACCTGTGGAATTACAGAAAACCGTGCAAAATGCGGAACTGAGCTTACAGTACAAACCCTTTTCTTAGTTTCCTCGCTGTAGTGAGGTGAAAAGTTTTGTGTTATACACGGGTGAAAAGTTATTTTACGTCTCGTGTCTTGAAACACTCGCAGGTAAAATACAACTTTCCCCACTTGTATAACAAATAACTATTGTTTTTGCGATCGAAAGGGATTTTCTCAATAGATATCAAACAAACAAAAAGGGCTTTCCGAGCTAGTGAGATGAAAACCATATTTTTTTGACTAGTTATCGTATTGACAACGTTTTGATAGCTTATTGATAGATAGAATGTTAGTAGTAGTAAGATAAAATAACAATACTATAACCCATACCCCTGTAGGTATGTATGTTTGTATGATATTTTTCGTCATGCTTTATAAAATTGGTTTCTATTGATTCCTCTCATCTATATTTTGTACTTAAGTATTTGTCTATTGTTTGCTACATTTATTTTTTCTCACTCGCCCAAAGGTTAACTGGAAGATATCCCTTAAAAATATAAGTTCGCCTTTATATAACTTTTATTCCAGTAATTTTAATATTTAAGAGTTATCGACCGTGAAAGTAAAGGTCCCCTCTAGAGGTATCGGGGTTTTTTATCGAATTAAAAGTTATTGATTAGACTTTTAAATATTCATAACGGAAAGTACGTATTTTGTCATTCCATACTAACGACCATAACTAGACTCAACAGGAGTTTACCCCTGTTTTATTGACATTCATTTCATATAACGTACAATTTCGCAGAATTTTTGTTTCATAGAAAGCTATTTTCTGCTGAACACGTGTTGACTTCAGGTTATCTTGTGTTGGTAACAAGTTTAACCTAACATACGTGAATCATATTTAAGATATGAAACGAAAATTCTGTGAATTGATCCCTTTTTTTTTAATGACATATCAAGGCAAACGAGCACACAGGCCACCTGATGGTAAGTGGAAACTGTGACCCAAAGACATTCGCATTCACAAGACCGCAATGCACTGCCAACCCTGAGGACTAAGATGGAATGCCTCTATGCTAGTCATTTCACCGGATGTCTTATCCCCAAACCGGAACACAAGAATACAAACACTGCTGCTTGGCGGTAGGTTAATCGATACGTTGGTGGTACCAACCCGGACGGATACTGCACAAGGTCCTCCCACAAGGTACGTTTCTATGAAATTAGTGTCGGTGAAATAGGAGACCTCCCTCAACAGGGTTATACGTCGACGTAGTACTCTAGTTGGTACTGCCTGCGTTTCCGGGCTCGTTTTTTTTAGGTACCTATAAAAATATCGTCATCATCATCATCCACGAAAGACGTCCACTGCTGGACAAAGGCCTCCCCCAAGGCTCTCCACTCAGACCGGTCTTGTGCTTTTCGCATCCACCGCGTTCCCGCGATCTTTACAAGGTCGCCACTCCATCTAGTTGGAGGCCTACTTACAGCTCGTCTCCAGGTTAAAATATATATTAGTCTAATTTAATCGTTTTATTTTAGCCTAGACCTTAGTTTGACGCTAAGTTTATTTACTATGAGATTTTGATTTGTTTCATTGAGATCGGGTCAGCAATTAAGCCGTGATAAGCCGTGATAGCGTAACAAACAAACAGACAAAATTACTTTCGCATTATATTGATATGGATTCGTAATGTGTTGATTTACGAATGTAGATCAAAATTGGAAATACGCCAAAATTTATATTTCATCAGTATTTTAAGCTGCTCTTTCTCCTTCAATCATTATTTTCAGAATTAGATTTGCCTAGCTAAATAGAAATTATATTTTGACCGCCTATTAATACAGTTACCACGAATCCAGGGCTCTATAAATTCAAATTCAAATTGTTTATTGCGTATCACGTTTCAAAAGCACAGGTGGGAATACAGGTAGGTAGATAAGTAGTATCTAGAAGGGCTATATTTAATCAACCTTAGGGCCGTATTAATAATCTCGTCTTGAATGCAAAGCTCATCTTAAGGTGCGTCAAAAATGACAGTTCTCTATGGTTTGACGTTTACTTTGACGTATCATGTGACGTCTCATCTCAGCTAAGACGAGTTTATTAATACGGGCCTAAGGGCTAGTTTAGCGTAAAAGTCGTGTATCTCTGTACCCTCGGGAAAGAAACTTCAGGGAAAAAGTGCGCTATGTTCTTCCGCTTGGTTTATGCTATTAACAAAGTAATTTTCATAATCATAACAAACAGACACACGCAGGTACCTACTTTCGCATTAATAAGTTTGCAATCAGAATTCTGCTGCTACTTATTGTTGCTGACTGTACCAGTACCTGATAAACGTTTCGATAACAAGCTGATCATGCCACGATGTTGTCATATTACTAACGTTATATACACAGTTTACAAACGGTAACTACATATTTATAAGGGTTAGTAGTAAAATGAGTGGGTCGCAATTATGACCTATATATTTTATGCCTGTCTGAGCAAAGTGGACGGAGCCCCGCTTGGCGGGGCTCATATTCCTGGGTGGTATGCCCTTCGAGCATTTGAAGTCACCTATCGAACCTTACTTATTTAGTTACACAAACGAAGTGGGCATTTTTCGACATGGACCCTTTATAATGTCAGAATAAAAGCGATGTGGTCGATTGCGGAGTCGGTAATTTTGCGACGTAGTCCATCCGATTTATAGGTGAGTTATTTAACCAAACAAACTTAAACTGAAATCGTATTTTCATTTATAATTATTAAAGAGATAAATACCCCGGCGTATAATCGTGACTTTCAGAGCTGATGTTTTTTAAAACGGCCGAATTGACAACGGTTTCTTTTAGGAGGCGTTTTCAAAAAAATTGCTTATAGAAGTTTGTCTCAAAAGCATATTATTTAATTAAAACATTTTTATTATTTGTTGAGGCAATAAATAAATAAATAATACGTTACCGCGTTACCTAACACTAGCTGTGACGTAGAAATGACCACGTGGTGTTTAAGCTCTTTAGCCATTAGGAGAAATTTGTTAATTTATATTCAGTAAATAACACATACATATATACATTAACTCACGCCTTCATTCCCAGAGTGGGGTAGGTAGAGCTAAAGAATTACCAACAAGTCTTAAAACTTCTTGATAATTCTGTAACCACATTTTGCACAAGTAGGCTAAGATGTTTCCCAGTGTATTAGTGACAGGTGGCAAGACCAATGGTAGACATGGAGTGGCACTATTCTAACCCGGCAACCATACGGGAAATAATCATCAATCAGTAAATAATGAAAAAAAAAAACTACGTTTCCTGTCATGACGAAACTATAAATGTTCCTTTCTTCAATTTTGGCTACGGAACCTTAACAAAAAAACGTAATCAAAATCAGTCCATCCACACATACAAACACAAATACAAGAGTTAAGTCTATAAATCCAGAGTCTATATACAGGGTGTAATTCAGAAACTATAAGAGTTAAAGTGCTCTGATTTTAGGAACCAAGCTCTCGTTTTCAGAAAAGGGAAAAGTGCTATAGAAAATTATATACAGTCGAGTTTTGAATCTTGCTTTAAACTTGTCATTCTGTCCTCAAATTTCAAATCGTCTGCATCTGTTACTGTTTTATAAGCGGTTCAACAGCTTGTGCACATTCATTCCACACAGTGGTCCCGTCTGGGAGCCATAACGAGACCAGCGAATAACTCCAGGGTGATCCTTTTGACTAAATCAGCGTTTATCTCTAGTCTTGTGGAGATCTATTTTTAAACCCCAGGGCGCACACAGTACATGTACATTTATTCAGTAAGTGGGCCGCACGGGCACTTTTACACGTCAAGAATCTACCAGCGCTTCACAAGAGGAGACCACTGCTGAGAAGAAACGCCGCAAGAAACTCAGCAGCCAGACATTTTTTTTAATATATTTAATATTACAATGGTACTACTTAGTCTAGCATTATATAAATCTACTAGCGACCCGCCCGCGGCTTCGCCCGCGTGGAATGTATTATACATATAAACCTTCCTTAAGAATCACTCTATCTATTAAAAAAAACCGCATCAAAATCCGTTGCGTAGTTTTAAAGATTTAAGCATACATAGGGACAGACAGCGCAAGCGACTTTGTTTTATACTATGTAGTGATGAATAGTACATAAAAAAAAAAAAAAAACCTGCGTAGTTTCTGCAGGAAAACACACCAAAAGCTTAAGAGAGAGATAGAGAGAGAAAAGGAAAATAGAACACTTACTTATGTCACTTATGTCTATAAAAGACGGTGCAAGACGACCGCATAAGATTGGTATGTTTTCCTACATCAACGGTGTCCTCTAGACAAGATAAAGCTTTTGAATTTGAAATTGTAAATAATGCTTTTTAAGAGCTAATTAATGAAACCTTTAAGTATTTAATATTTTATAGCTTAACTTGTTTTTTGCCATCCTCATGCGTTGTCCTCACCCAGTCATTACAAGGTTAGCTGGAAGAGATCCCTTATAGGGATAAGTTTGCCTTTGTTAATTATTTATTTTCATGTGTTTTTTTGTAAAACCATTTATTTTTGTGCAATAAAGAGTTTACTTACTTACTTAGAAGTTATAATCAGGGATCGGAAATTCGGATCGATATTTACCTATACTTTCGCATCGGCTTTGTTGTTCAGTTGTATGGAGGCGGACTCGATCATAGAATTCATTACTAAAATTTCTGGGATTTCAAAATAAATAAATTGCACCGGCATTAATTCATAATCAATTATTTATATTAACTGTTTGAAGTTATATTTCATGTATATATTTACCAAATGTTATTTAATTTACCTGTAACTCATTCATTAACCTAACGAATTTATAGGAGAAAAAATGAATGTTTTATCCTACATGTAAAGTAATTATTATATTAACATTTTGTAGAATCCCAGAATCCCGGAACTTATATTAATAAAATAATATTTTTAAGAAGCCGACGCCATGTTTGCCTATCTTTTTCCGGGATTTTGGTAACTTTAGGTAAATATCGATCCGAATATCCGATCCCTGGTTATAATGTAAAAAAAATGGGAAGAAATAGCGGGAATAGCGGGAAACTAATTCTGAGCGAACAAAGTCGCGAGCGTCCTCTAGTGTTTCATAAATTTAAAATTAGTTTGAAAGTAAGTATTTTGTACTGTAGCTAAGCCTATCTTACGATATGGTAGTTCTTATATCACTTAACAGTAATAACTTTCATTACGTTAACTGTATAATTACAACTTCAAAGCGAGTTAGGGTTATCATTTAAATGTGTTCATATCAGTGTTCAATTAAATTGAGCATAAATATTATTTTTGATAAAATTATGGTAGTGTGTTTTAATATTTTGTGTAAAGTTAATTAATTATTAATACGAACGATATAACATTGTAACACTCCTGAAGTAAAGACTATTCCAATAATACCTTGCACTTTAAAATCCTTGGAGTCTGTTATTCCACAGAAGATCACAAACAAACAGACTTGTCTATTTATCATTTCACCTCAAAAAGGGAGGTTTTCATGTAACAGTGGGTAAACATCGATTTTGCTCAAAGCGAAAGACAATGAGCAAAATTCGATTTTGTTGCGAGCGTGAAATAAAGTAATTTTTTACATTAAAAAAAAAATGCCGAGAACTTAGCTGGTCGAAAATGGGTGGGGTCGCTGGATGGGTAAAAAACCATGTGTTTTAATTTTTACCACGTTTTATTTTTATGAGGCGATAAGTTATCCGTGCATCACGACACCAAAGTTATTTGCATCTAGTGTTTAAAAAACTTTGCTCTCCTGTTGCACAAATGACCATTGTCTGTTTTACTTCTCAGGCAAACGGGTAAAAATCGTAAACAAAAGTAGGTTATTATCAGTGATCGGCGATCGGAAGCATTTTATGTCACAGTGTTGTTCAAAATAAAACCACACATTCTTAAAAAGTAACTGAATTTAATTTGTTATAGTAAGTAATCATATTTTTTTCCATGTTTAATATATATCAGATCCCGTTGATCCTTTAACCACTTACGAATGGTAAATTCACGAGGCATATTTTACACTTGTAAAACTGGTTCAGCTAACATTGGTTCAATAGATTTGATGTACAAAATAATGACAGGAACGTCAATGAGACAAGTACAAGACATAAGTTGACGTAAACTCATTCGTTCGATAGATAATTATAGGTGGCCTGTGCTTCATAATCATATTATCATAGGTAATAGAAATACTAAAACCTTGATAGTAACTCAATAAAAAAACGTAATTTTTTAGTAGGTATTTTTTTTTTACAAGAAATAATAATAATAATAATTCCATGTAATAATTTCGTCAACAATTTGACATAAAATGCTTCCGATCGCCGATCACTAGTTATTATATTAGCAATAAGGAAACAATTGCCTATCACTTACAGCCCTCGAGCCAACAAACGCATTTAAGTCTCCTTAATCTAACAAAGCGTAAAAATACTCGGTCCAAATATTCGCTAAAATACGTTTCGCCTCGAAAATACTTTATTTTTTTTAGCTATACAATCGTTTACCTTCTACCTTCGTCTCATTTTAATAAAGCTTTGTCGCAACAACTTGATTTATTTACATTTCGTACAAATGGAGACTTATTTTCACTTATTTATGTTGAAAAAGGCGTAAGTACACGTAAAGTGAGACTTACATACGCCATTTCGTGTTAGGTTTTTTCATTTGTTATTCAAAAACTCAACTCTGTGAAGAGTATCAATTTGTCACTTGAGTCGTGGACTAGAAAAGTAACAAACTTTGTTATTAAATACGTATTCCGTGTTTTCAAAGGATTTGTCAAAAAAGTAAAAAATATTTTTTGTACTCGGTAATGATAGGGTAAAGTCACCAGTGGTCAACCAGAGACCTGTAGTCAGCCCCTGCCTATACTTTGTATAAGTGGGAAGAGTATGAAATATATATTTCCCACTCTTCGCACACATTATGAGGTCGACTACTGGTCTCTGGCTGACCACTGGTGACTTTACCCTACTACCCCTCATAATAAGTCCTTTCTTTAAGACAAGTTATTTCCTTCGACTGTTCTTTGGTTTGCACAGTCATCTACATATTGGTACCAGGCTAACGAGTTCAGACTCCTAGGGTTTACTTTTGGAACATCCTTGAGATCCTATTGGACTTTCCGACTCCATCATCAGATTCGGTTCTAGACACTTTTTTTTTTAAAGATCGAAAATACTAAACTTTTATGGTTTGGTCATTTAGAAAGGATGGATGAAAGAAGAGTTACGAGATAGGTATGCATGGTGAGCGAGAATGAATGGAGATATCGGTACATACGATGATCAAATTCAAGATGCACTGAAAAAGGGCCATATCAAAAGCGCCTGAAATCGACGTAAGTGCATGAAGAGATTGATGAATGTAGAGGAAGCGAAAGTTGTATGTTTAGATCGGGGCACCTGGCGTTCCATAGTCTCCGTCTACCCAATTGGGTATATACACAAGCAAACACGTGAAGAAATAAGACATTCTAGGGGGTTATTATGTCGTAGCTATACAGTTAACTTTACGCTGAGAGAAAAGGACAGAGCTATAGCTAGAGCTATAGCAGTTAGCTCTGTCCTTTTCTCTCAGCGTAAAATTAACTGCAAAGCTACGTCATAACCTATCTGATGTAGCTTAGAGTACCGTAAAATGTGCCTACTTTGCTCCCCCACGGGTAATCTTGCTCCATCGTTATATTGAGGTATTCTGTATTGTAAATCATTCTAGTGCTTTCATTCACTGCGCAGCTGGATGTATACATCAATTATTTTTAGAAAATTTGTCATCGGCTTTGTCTTATAAGTAACATACAAAAAAGTCACTATGGAGCATAGTTACCCATGGGGGAGCAAAGTAGGCACATTTTACGGTACTCTTTCACTGAATGCCAGTTCAACAATGCAATCAAAACGTGTAGCGTACCTACAGGAGGTTAAAAAGAAACGCGGACACATACATACATACACCTTTCTTCCTTTTTCCTCATTAGGTAGTCGAACAATACGTTTTTCTCGGTATCACTTCTTACACCCTGTACCTACTTATTTATTTCGTAGCATTCAATCTCTTTTCATCCGACTCGGTGGATCTCCGAATCCGTAATCTAATTGGTAACAGTGATACCGGTAAAAGAAAAGCTAAAGAGCCTTTGAAGGGTTCCGAAGTCAGACAAGGAATCCTTATAGTTTCGCCAGAGACTATTGGTACTAGAAATATGTAATTTGGAATAGTTATACATTGAAATAACGCCGACAAAGTTGTATTCATATTTTCACTACACGAAAAACGGAACGTTCAGCTATGTAGAGGTTGGCAGTTTGATACTACAACGTGAGCCTTTTAATAAAAAATAAATTGTCATTAGGTCAGTGTTGCCAGGATGTATGCTGCAAAAATACGGAAAAACTGTTAATATTTCGTTGTTTTTTGTACAATTGTAGGTAAATTGACAAAAAGTATTTTTGAGAAAACCACTAGGTAAATATGCTTCGACCATTTTGAGCCATCTTAAACTCGTACGTATGAAAGCCCTCGCCTGGTGGCTCGAGGTTTTTAACCTCTTACTCGTCCGGGAAAGCTCACTTACCGGTCTTTTCAGTAATGTACTAATTCGCCGTAGATATAATTCCGTATGGTTGCCGGGTTAGAATAGTGCCACTCCATGTCTTCCCGTCGATGTCGTAAGAGGCGACTAAGGGAATAAAGGCTTGTAGTACTGTTAGGCGATGGGCTTGCAACCTGTCACTAATACGCTGGTGAACATCTTAGCCTATTTTTGCAGGATGTGGTCATTCAATTATCAACAAGTTTTTAAAGTTGTGGGTGATTCTGTAGCTCTGCCTACCCCGCTCTGCGATTACAGGCGTGAAGGTATGTATGTATATATTTTTTGCTATATTTTTGTTCAATTTTTTTTAACCTCGTCGCGTCACTAGTTATTCAATATTCGTTTCAAATGGAAGCCAGGGTGCAAACAATCAATTTTACAAAACCGGAGGCCGATCCGGCACAATCCGGGTTTACCGCCGGATCCGGCGACGCGGCCCGGGCCATTATACACACGCTGTTTGCCGATGTTTTTACCTGCCTTTAACGAGAAATCCTTTGAAGGGTTCTGTACTGCATTGAAGCGTGAGCTCGTTGGTTTTTTGTAAACGTAGAAAAAACTTAATGCAGAGCACGTTCAGTTAATATGTTCTGCCACTGTAAGGTTGAATTTCGTTTGCACGTTATAAAACAATAATAATAATAAATAAGGCAGCTAGTGGCGAGCTGTTGGTGAGTGGCGACACCACGGACCTGAGTGCTCCCGAGGGTAGGTCCTGTTCCTCACCTCGCGCTTGCCTTCACCGGCCGGCTGGAGTGCATAATGACGAGGAACAGACCCTCGCCTCTGGCTTGCCTTTATTGGCCGGTCAGAGTGGAGTCGCAAAAGCTATATGCTCGAAGGGTGGATGTGTTGCATAAGTGGCGAGTGGGCACCTTATGGTCGTTTAAAGTCCAGAAGCACCTCTCCAACCTTAGCGCCTCTTTTTTTTAAATGTTTCCATCCTTCTTAAATAATCCTACACTAACCATTAGTTGTCCGTGGGAGCATACTTCTATTTATAGTTTGAACTCAGGGACAATCGCCGGTTGGTGTCCCATCACTTTACTAAAATCTTGTTTAAACTTGTCTAAAGGGCCTCTGCGTGTTGGCTTCGGCTCCATGTACGCCTTCCAAAGATCCGGGACTCCCATAGCCCCGTGATTGGTAAATACATACAAATAATAAATAATAAATATCAGGAGAAATTCTCACACAAATTCACCGAGTCCCAAACTAAGCTCTAGGCTTGTACTATGGGTACTAGACAACGATAAACATACTTATATAGAGAAATATAAACTTATATACATAGAAAACACCCATGACTCGGGAACAAATATTCGAGCTCATCACACAAAATATCTGCCCTTACCGGGATTTGAACCCAGGACTGCTACCTTCGTAGGCAGGGTCACTACCAACTAGGCCAACGCGTCGTCAAAGTAAACAGTAAGGTAAACAAGTCTGTAAATTTGAAGAAGTACTCGTAGATCAAACAGGAGAGCGAATCGTCTTACTAATAACATGGACTTAAGGCTATATTTCTTTTTATTTATTTACCGGCGTCCCATCTCCACTTTACACCGGTTTATACCGGTTTAAAAAAACATTTTTGGGACAAGCTTGTGTACCAAATGTACCTTTTCTTTGCACAATCGTCATCTACTTGTGAAAACGATTCTAACGAGCCCTTACACAACGGGTTTATCATGTGTAATTTAGGAGTTCCTATGGCAACCCGAAGTTTCCATCATCAGACCAGCTCAATGGTACTATATTATTGTATTGTCGTCAGAACTAAAGGTGTATGCAAATTTTCAGCTTCATCGAAAACCGGGAATTGGGTCTAATTTAACTTGCAAGATTTGACCCTAACATTCATACATACATAGATACCTAAATACATCGCAAGTTAAATAAAAGTTTGTAAAATAGTCTTTATCCATCCGGAATAATTATCCTTTGAAATGGTGAAAGAATTCTTGAAATAGGTTTCTTGGTTCCGGAGATTACCTGTCAGACAGACAAAGTCAGAAAATTCGCACTTTTTTATATTATGTGTGTGATGGAAGCATCCAATAAACCTATCTATCTAACTTTAGGAAATGATGAACTTTCATGTTACTACATGTATCAGTAATTCCACGAATCTAGTAGTTTCTCAGAAATCCAACCAATTTCCCGCACCTATGAGGATTATCTTATTTATCCCGCGGGAGCTCCAGGCAATCGAGAGCAGTACGTAAATAATGGGAACGGGATGATCCTTTCGGGGGTTGTCTTTATGATTATTTTTAGAATCTACTTAAGCGGGGGATGGAAATGAGGTCGGTGATATTACAATCGACCTTGAAGCTAAATTTACTCACATGCGATCACAGAGTATATGTATATACAGGGTGGAATGTAAGTCGTAGCACAAATAATCACCTCTGTATTCTACCCACGGATATGAACAACTTTCACTATGGGACCAACTCTGAAAACACGAAAAAAAAATCAGCTGCTTCATACATTTTGGTCAAGTACGTATTGAACTGTACTGTGTAACAGTTGATTTATTTTTTGTGATTTCAGAGTTGGTCCCATAGTGAAAGTTGATCATTTGTACTA
This sequence comes from Acleris emargana, assembly GCA_927399475.2. Lineage (NCBI taxonomy): Eukaryota > Metazoa > Arthropoda > Insecta > Lepidoptera > Tortricidae > Acleris > Acleris emargana. The sequence continues at coordinate 4,042,648 of OV656846.1, forward strand.
CGACTTAAATTTGTGTATTATTGTCTGATATTTTATATTGCGCCATGCACTCACTGTATTGTATCCGTCATCTTTATTCAACTACGTTCATAATAAAGGATTCTATTTCCGCCGCCATAGCTTTATAAATACATCCGAGTCTCACGCGTCGATCATAAAGGCGAGTATTCACATGCCTCTAACACGGAGCAGTAGCTTGTGTGCTAGATACTGGCATGAGCAAGTAACTGGCACACTATGGATACAATTTTCCCCCAAATTGGGGGAGGCGTATGTCCAGAAGCGGACGTCTTTCGGCTGACATGATGGCATTCCTGTAGTGGTCACGTTCACACGAATCGTGACATAGTCATATGGTTTGCATCCGTGATTACATTGCCCGGCACTGGCCCACTTGTTCAACAGGGCCTCGCACGTGCCATCTTCTTTTATATGTAAACACTAATTGGCTTGCTTGTATCTGGCAAGCAATTAGAGTTACTGGCATGCAATAAGAGGGAGAGGTTGCGGGAGCTGCAAACCGTATGTGTGAGTGAACTCGACAACTACAGACAGGCATGCCAGCCTAGATGAAATTGCGTGCAAGTTACTCATACTCATAATCGTTACATGTCAAAATGGAATTAAAGATTATTATATTAAAAATACACGAAATATTCGGGCATTGTATTTATGTAAAAATAATTGTAAATTAGCCATTTTCGTAATTCATTTTGGGGTAATTCGTTTGATGTTAACTTGCAAATGTATTCACTGTGTGCCAGTTACTTGTACACACGAGTACTTGCCGTTAACTAGTATGCACGCTACTGTTCCGTTTGCACGTGTATTCCCGGCTTAACGCAGGAATTGGAATGCTCGTCATTTTGTTGGCGCAGGCGGCGCATCGTTGTCACATTCCATCACATGATACTGTAATACAATGTGCATTTGAGTGCTTAATTAAAAGAGCTAATTACAGCCGTCACGTACTTTGATTGTTAACGTGTTGAACGCCAACAGCGCCTAAAGTAGCCCTGCGGCGCACCCAGCGCCTAAAGTAGCCCTGCGGCGCACCCAGCGCCTAAAGTAGCCCTGCGGCGCACCCAGCGCCTAAAGTAGCCCTGCGGCTCACCCAGCGCCTAAAGTAGCCCTGCGGCGCACCCAGCGCCTAAAGTAGCCCTGCGGCGCACCCAGCGCCTAAAGTAGCCCTGCGGCGCACCCAGCGCCTAAAGTAGCCCTGCGGCGCACCCAGCGCCTAAAGTAGCCCTGCGGCGCACCCAGCGCCTAAAGTAGCCCTGCGGCGCACCCAGCGCCTAAAGTAGCCCTGCGGCGCACCCAGCGCCTAAAGTAGCCCTGCGGCGCACCCAGCGCCTAAAGTAGCCCTGCGGCGCACCCAGCGCCTAAAGTAGCCCTGCGGCGCACCCAGCGCCTAAAGTAGCCCTGCGGCGCACCCAGCGCCTAAAGTAGCCCTGCGGCGCACCCAGCGCCTAAAGTAGCCCTGCGGCGCACCCAGCGCCTAAAGTAGCCCTGCGGCGCACCCAGCGCCTAAAGTAGCCCTGCGGCGCACCCAGCGCCTAAAGTAGCCCTGCGGCGCACCCAGCGCCTAAAGTAGCCCTGCGGCGCACCCAGCGCCTAAAGTAGCCCTGCGGCGCACCCAGCGCCTAAAGTAGCCCTGCGGCGCACCCAGCGCCTAAAGTAGCCCTGCGGCGCACCCAGCGCCTAAAGTAGCCCTGCGGCGCACCCAGCTCCTAAAGTAGCCCTGCGGCGCACCCAGCGCCTAAAGTAGCCCTGCGGCGCACCCAGCGCCTAAAGTAGCCCTGCGGCGCACCCAGCGCCTAAAGTAGCCCTGCGGCGCACCCAGCTCCTAAAGTAGCCCTGCGGCGCACCCAGCGCCTAAAGTAGCCCTGCGGCGCACCCAGCGCCTAAAGTAGCCCTGCGGCGCACCCAGCGCCTAAAGTAGCCCTGCGGCGCACCCAGCGCCTAAAGTAGCCCTGCGGCGCACCCAGCGCCTAAAGTAGCCCTGCGGCGCACCCAGCGCCTAAAGTAGCCCTGCGGCGCACCCAGCGCCTAAAGAAACACAACAGTCAGACATTCTTTAGCATATTATTACGTATACTTAGTTGGGTGAATCAACTTTTAAGGTACTCCTTTTCTATTGCGGTATTAAAACATTCCTGGTGATTTATGGTTAGAAATAATGTATGAATATTAAAATCAGAGTAACTTTACAGACCTTATGTTAAAGACCTCAAATATTTTTTCCGTGGAAGAACCGAAGAAGTTCCGGGGTGGAACTAGTGAGACTTTTTTTCCCAATAGTTCCGCAGAACTAAGCATCAATTGAATACTAATATTTTATAATCTCATTAGTTCCGTGCATTTCCGCTTTCGTCAGAAATCATTTATATTCCGCAAAAGTAGGTAGGTTAGGTTCGTTAGGTTTCTGTAAATGCCCGAAGGGCAAACCACCCTGAAATAGGAGCCCTGCCGCAAGGCAGGGCTCCGTCAAAAATAGCAGTGGGACGAAGTAGTGGGACCACGGGTAAGCGTTCGAAAAAGTGTCACTAATTCCAACACGGAACTATTGGGAAAAAAAGTCTCACTAGTTCCGCTGTGGAACTTCTTCCACGGAACTACTGGGAATAAAGGGAATAACCCGGTTACTCAGGGGAAAATGAACTTTTTTTTTGTCCATAATGGGTTTGCGTTTTTCCTCAGTCTCACCTGATGTTAAATGACGACGAGGTCGAAGGTGGTACACGCTTACCCAGAAAAGCCTATTCACTCTTGCCTTGAAAACACCAAGGTTATAACAAACGACGCAGCAAACCGCTGCGTGCGAACTATTGGGTATTCTACTGCATGTGGATGCAAGCCCTCCCGGCGTCTAGAAGACCGATGTGAGAAAGTGGAGGGTGAGATGAGGACATGCAGTTCTTGGACACACTCCATAATACACCCTAACCACATTTTCCACACAAAACCTAGGGACAACATTGTCCGCTGCGTTACCTTATTTAAAACTGTACTATTTTAAATTAAATAATTTCAAATATTAGCCTATTTGTCTGATTTAATAAGCGTGTTATTAGTGAAACATGTCAAAAATTAGGGAGTACCTTAAAAGTTGATTCACCTAGTTACTAGCTACCCGCTCGCCCTTCGCTGAGGTTTATGTACATACATTTTTAGTAACTCCTAATACACAAAAACCTCATCTAACTAATGGTGAAAACCGCATGTTAGTCCGTTCAGTAGTTTTTGAGATCATCGCGAACATACATACAGACGTTGCGGGGGACATTGTTCTATTATATGTAGTGATGACAATAATGAAATTTAACCTAAAACTTCTTATTTAAAGCTAGGTATAGAGGGAAGTAATCTGGAAAATTATCAATGGATAATGCTATAGGGTTTTACAGTGGCTTTATCTGTCGGGATCCGTTGATTTGATGGTAAATACGAGAGAAACATAACGTTGTACTTACAAGCGTTCATTTTGCAAAAACGTAACGTAACCAGGGTATTTATAGAAGTCGGCTGTCTATTGCTTTCACACTCTCTTACATAACAAATATACTGACAGATGCCAAAGTGTGACAGAGATAACCGATTAGATGCTATTAATACGCTGGTCTAACAATGTAAACCTATATATCGTTACTACTTTAGAAAAAACTCGTATCTGATATTTTGAGATGTATGAGTTTGAACTTAAACTTAAGTTTAAGTTTAAAATCGTACGTCACGAAATATGAGATACGAGGTTTTTTCAAAGTAAAGACGATATGCTACATAGGAAAGACGAGATATGCTTGCGATCATTAAAAAAACTGGTTAGCTGCCGCACTCTGAGACGTCAATTAAATTTAATGCTTGTTTAGTGACGTGTTGTCTTATTCTATTGTTATAGCTAGAGTTAGGACATTTGGTGGCAAATCGTGGTTTTAGAATACATAGAGTCGCTATTTCCTAATTATTAATTATTATTATTATAATACATACCACTTTGATGTTGACCTTCAGTATTTTAATATTTCAAAATTAATTTATTAATTAAACCGCTAAAACAATTTAAATGAAATTTGGTATTGAGGATTTCTTTTCTGTGAAAGCGTTACAAACAATCAAATATTAGTAGGTATGGAATAACCGAACTAAAAATGTATTTAGTTCATTTTGAAATATGACCATACCGAAGGTCAAAATCGAAGTGTCATCTATTATAATATTTAGGAAATTGCTACTCCATGGATTCTAAAACCCCGATATGCCACCAAAATCCTAACCCTAGTTATAGCAAAGAAAGTGACAGCAGCAACTTTAATCAAGCATTAAAAAATTGACGTCACTGAGTGCGGCAGTTTACTTCGAGTCGGAGTCGCGCACCGAGGGTTCTGCGGCACAGTAGGTAATTGACAACATTTAAAAAAAAAAGCATTATTGTTTTTTCGCGTTTATAATAGCTGGTTAAAAATTAGACTACCCGTATTTCTTGGTTATTCTTTATTTAACTTAACTTCGTCGTTAATATTTTTTTAAAGAAATAGTCATTAAAAAGACCGTATATACAAAGTTAGGAATACTGATGTTGTGATCTTAGCATGATATAAAATAAAAAAGTAGCTTTAAACATAAACAGAACTGACTGTCATGTCATGTCACTCACTTGTAAATCATTCGCTGCCGTTCGTTCACAAAGTTATTTTGCGTAATTTAATTAATTACATAATTTGTAGACGCCATTAAAATAAATAAACTATTTTGCGTAGAATCGAAAGCGTGTCGTTAGAATCAAGTAATCCGTCAGACAGATAAAAAATGAACATGACAGTTGTATATTTTTTCAATTCCTTTGGTAATAAATGGACTAAGGGCACTATAAGTGTATTCCTAACATTCACAATACAACTTTTTTTACTGTTTTTCCTAAATATAAAAAAAACTACTGCATAAAAAAATCCAAAGATATTTTTACTGTAATCAGCAGTGTAAAATCTAGAAACGGTATTTTATTTTACTACCTTAGCACATAATGAATTGTTGTCAATTGTGTTCCGATTTGAATTCTATTTCGAATCAAAGTATTGTTTTTTTTTAGTGTTTGTTGCTTTTGTTTAGGGCTTCTAACACATAAACTGTGGAAAAAAATCAACCAGCTATCTTTTACGGTTCAAAAGATACAGCCCTTTGAAGTTATGACGGACGGACGGACAGACGGACAGCGTAAGCATATTAACAGGGTCCCGTTGTATTCCCTTCGGTTACGGATCCCTGAAAATGTCGCAGCGGTAATACCCTTTTGCAAAATGGCAACTTGTTAAATACGGTTTTAAAGAAAGATTTGATAATTCATTGGTGAACCTTGTCTTGTCTGAGAGACTGGTCAAAAGCTGTTTGATCATTTCCATCTAATTATGTAACTTTCAGAAGCTGTAATTTTCGCAGTTAAGGAAAGTTTTGTAATGTTTCAGAAATCGCCCATCACTACTTGCGTGCTCGTGTCTCCTCTATTCCATATAGTATAAAACAAAGTCGCCTCCATCCATCTGACCTTTTGTATGTGCGCTATCTTTCAAAGTACGTAACAGATTTTTCTCAAAAATTACCGGAAAAGTTGACATTACTAACTCCATACTGAGACGCGAAGTACATAGATTACAGACAGTGCCCAAATTAAAAAAAAAATACATTGCGTGCTCGCTACACAAGCCCGCAATGTCGCATACAAATTTAATTGTTATCTAGTTTGTAACTTTTTAAAAAGTAAAAACGGCCATAATAAAATGAGGGCACAAGTCTTATACATCCATACTTTATTCAAAACGTAACTGTTTTATCTGTGTCTGGAATAGCTTGAATTTTTTTTTCTAAAAAAGCTTGCGTTTCGCCTTGTCATAAACATACAAGGCGGTAAAGAGTGATGTTATTTCACGTGAAGTTTCTGTTTATATGCGTTTTGTATCTTGCGATATTTGAAAATAGCACTATATAGGCCTCGGCAGGAACGGCAATTGCGGGCCTCGTATTCCCCCTTCGTAAACCAATACTCCGCCCGCAATTGACAACAATTCATTTTGTGCTAAGGTAGTAAAATAAAATACCGTTTCTAGATTTTACACTGCTGATTACAGTAAAAATATCTTTGGATTTTTTTATGCAGTAGTTTTTTTATATTTAGGAAAAACAGTAAAAAAAGTTGGGTTGTGAATGTTAGGAATACACTTATAGTGCACTTAGTCCATTTATTACCAAAGGAATTCAAAAAAATATACAACTGTCAGTCATGTTCATTGTTTATCTGTCTGACGGATTACTTGATTCTGACGACACGATTTCAATTCTACGCAAAATAGTTTATTTATTTTAATGGCGTCTACAAATTACGTAATTAATTAAATTACGCAAAATAGCAAATTTGTGAACGAACGGCAGCGAATGATTGACATGACATGACAGTCAGTTTTGTTTACTGTTTAAAGTTACTTTTTTAAATTTTATATCGGGCTAAGATCACGACATCAGTATTCCTAACTTTGTTTATACGGTCTTTTTAATGACTATTTCTTTAATAAATTATTAACGACGAATTTAAGTTAAATAAAGAAAAACCAAGAAATACGGGTAGTCTAATTTTTAACCAGCTATTATAAAAGCGAAAAAACAATAATGCTTTTTTTTTTGAAATGTTAAATGTATGTTTCTTTTTTTTTGGTATAATGTACTATTAATGCGGTTTTCATCAATAGATAGAGTGATTCAAGAGGAAGGTTTACGTGTGGGTGTGAGAGGAGACTCACATAAACCAGAGCGAAGCGAGGGCGGGTCGATAGTATAGCACTAATATTCAATGCGAAAGCTTGTGCGTGTGTTAGTTTGTTACTCCTTCACGCTGCAACGCCAGGATGGATTTGGATTAATTTAAAATGGATATAGCTTTCTTTTGCGGGTGGTAGAACCTTGTGCAGGGTCCGTCCGGATCGCTACCACCATCTTATCCATTAACCTACCGCCAAACAGCAGTGTTCGCATTGTTGTGTTCCGGTTTGGGGATAAGACAGCCGGTGAAATGACTAGCATAGAGGCATTCTATCTTAGTCCTCAGGGTTGGCAACGCATTTGCAGTCTTAGGATTGCATTGCAGTCTTGTGAATGCGAATGTCTATGGGTCACAGTTTCCACTTACCATCAGGTGGCCTGTGTGCTCGTTTGTCTTCTCTATGCCATAAAAATAAAAATAAAAAATAAATAAATCACCCTGTATACGAAGGCTATATTTCACCCCGGAAAATGTTAAAGTTCCCGAGGTAATAATAATCATAAATTAATATACGTAGACAAAGTCGCGGGCAGAAGCTAGTACATAAATAATAATGAATCGCCGAACGACGGCGACAAATTTTAAGTTTTGTAAGTAAAATAAAATATTGAAAAATACACCTGGGAAATCGGAAATTTGCAGCGAGTTGAAGCCGCTTGTTATGAATAAATCAAATAATAAATGCATGCAGTATTACAAATCCCCTTGCAGCTAGAGACTTCGAGCTTAACTTCAAGAGAACCTATGACCAAGGTAAACACCCCGGGAATAGTTCCTTTGACTTGACAACTTAACTACTCGACTTGTCGACTGGGGAATGCAAACACACCCTTACAACAAGGAACTTGATATTATCGATATTATTCTAACCTTACTTTGGTAGTGACGATGTCTACGAAGCGGGGTTCGATTCCCGGTGAATCGGACTACAAATCGGTAGTACTTAGGAGAAAATTTCAGTCTAACAATTTCATCTCAGCCAATATGAACCGGAAATTGACCCTAGATATTTATTTATTTGGGAAAGAAACTTCAAGAGTTTAAGGACAGGCGAAGGTAATTAAATTACCTTCGCCTGTCCTTTGCTTCTATTGCAAAAACTTCCTCGTCATACTGTCCCATTGATATTTAAATGTATAACTTTTCCATTTTATCGCTTTCCATCAGGCGATCCGTCTGCTCGTTTGCCTCCTATACCATAAAAAAAAAAAAAAAAAATATCACGAAAATAAGTCATAATCATAAGTTTTAACATTAATATACTGTCCTCAAACGCCAACCTCATAAAATTTAATAACTAACTAAATTAATGCAGATGAAATCTTCACTAGTTTTTAATATGGTTACACTTGCTACAGTAGCTTTGTTTGAGATAGCAACATTTAATTTTGTCTTATAATATTATAATGAATTCGTGTCAAAATGGAAAAGTTACATTCTATTAATTTTAAATCAAATCACATCTAATTAAATAAGTTTATTTGCTAGAATACACAAAAATAATGTTAACAGTGTATTCAGCTCGAACGAAGCGTGCAAAAATAAAATAGAAAAATATGTCTTGTCACAAAAAAAACATGCAGCTCTAAACTTAACTAATACAATTACAGTATATTATGAATTAAAGCTAAGACAGAACAAAGAAGGAAATATGTGGCAAAGAATCAGACTCAGCGTTTGCTGTAGGTGCTCTTCGGCAGAATAATATATTTAGGCTGAAGCCAGACGAGCGTATTTTTTGAGTTGTGAGTCGCGTAATTTCTGCTCCTCCATTCAGTTTCATAGTAGTAGTAGTAATATGATGAATGAAGGAGCAGAAATTACGCGACTCACAACTCAAAAAATACGCTCGTCTGGCTTCAGCCTTAACACTATAAAAACAAATCCATAAGCCATTTTGTCTATATGCTAGGTGCATTTTAAAAAACTGTTAATTTTAATTCGAAGGTGTGAAAAATTATGTTTGTCGACGGACTTTGTCGTCGAAAGCGAGAACAGGCCACAGACAGGATGCTCAGCGATATCATTGAAACGGCAACACAAAGGATGCTGAGGCAACAATGGCTGTCTCCTGTCTTCGTGGCAGTCTTCGGTGACGCGGCTGCGGGGTTTTTAATATTGTTTATCGAGACAATAATAAAGGTTTATAAAGGGACTCATGGTAAAAAAAATATGGCCGTATTAATAAACTCATCTTGACTGAGATGCCCGTCACAAGATACGACAAAGTAAACGTTAATGCCAGTCTCAAGATGTGTCAAAATTGACAGTTTCCTATAACTGTCAATTTTGACACATCTTGAGACTGGCATTAAAGTCGAGATCAGTTCAGTATAAGTTCAGAGAAATCAGTTTAATACGGGCCTTAGATTTTTGATGAAATTTAGGTTCGATCTTGTCAGTCAAATGTGAATGAAAAATTATTATAAAAAAACATGATACAAAATTATTTGACACTTTTTAGGGTTCCGTAGTCAAACTAGGAACCCTTATAGTTTCGCCGTGTCCGTCCGTCCGTCCGTCCGCAGCCTAGCTCAGAGACTCTTAGTACTAGAAAGGTCTAATTTAGCATGAATATACATATTAGTCACGCTAACAAAGTGGTAAAATAAAATCTTGAAAAAAAAGATTTTTGTGTTTTGAGAACCTCCCCTACACGTAACGTGGGTATGTAATTTTTTTGTTGTCTATCACGTAGTGTGGGATGTCGTTAGATAGGTCTTTTAAAATATTGCGGGTTTATACAAAAAAAAAATCGATTAAGGTATTCGTTTATGAAATATTAAGCTTTAAAGCGCTGTTTTTTGTTAGAGTCAAGTGTCATTTTCAATGGCTACAATTTGAAATGAACTTTTGGTTAAATATATTAAATTCTAGCTGCCCGCCAGCTTTGTCCCCATTGCAAATTTCTGATGTTCCCGGTGGATATTTCCATTTCTGTTCTGGCAATACAAAATACAACGAAAAGGTGATTCAACTTTTTATTCTATCTAAGATTACCAATTTTAAATCACATGGTTAAAAACTCAAGTTTCGCAACTACTTGTTTCATTTTAGTAGTTTACTTACATACATACATAAACTCACGCCTTCATTCCCAGAGTGGGGTAGGCAGAGCTAAAGAATTACCAACAAGTCTTAAAACTTCTAGATAATTCTGTAACCACATTTTGCACAAGTAGGCTAAGATGTTTCCCCGTGTATTGTATTAGTGACAGGTTGCAAGCCCTTCGCCTAACAGTACTACAAGCCTTTATTCCCTTAGTCGCCTATTACGACATCCACAGGAAGACATGGAGTGGCACTATTCTATGTATGTACTTATGTATATTCAGTTAATAGATAAAAACAAAGACAAAGACATTTATTGCCAGAACATAGCAGTTATACAGATCTTCGTGGAATAGGTTGAGCTTATGTTCTACCTTAATTAGGCATGCAATGTTTATAATACAGATCGTTTTTCTTCAAGGAACTCCCGAACGGAGTAAAAACATTTTTCCAATACCCCCTTGTGATTAAATGGTCAAATTTATTCAAGGGACATTTCTGTATTACAAAATCCGAAATGGGTGATGATTGCATATTTTAATAGCCATAAAGTAAGAATTAACTTTAAAAATATTACATTTTGGCAGATGAAATGTTTCCATTAAAGGTACTTATAGTGATAGATCATCGAGCTATCTGAAAACTTTACAGCTTCACCTAAATTATTATCCTTATTTGCCATAAACATTTGTCCAATCTCAAATTAAATCTTGATAAACGTTCAGTATTTCGCCAATTTAAATTCCACAAGAACAAGTATAATAAACGTTGTTTAGACTAATTGACAATCTCCAATTCAAATAATGTACGAAAACTCGGCGGAATCTGAAAGTTGGTGAAATCCCCAATTGAATTTGTTGTAGAATTTGGGTGAACTTTATTAAGTAATTACTGGCGCCGTGATCAAATTAAAGAGGTACTTAAACTTACTTATGGGGATTTTAATAAGGGATTTTTCTTATTTATACGAAAATTTATAAATATTAAGGGACAATCTCGCACAAATTAAACTACACTCAGGGACAAAAAAATCGGGTCAGAGTGCGTTTTTCATACAAACGAGGCTATTTCGAAACCTTGGTTCCTGGCCAGGGGTTATTTTGAGTAAGGTTTAATGGTGGATAGTCCGAGGTTCAATAGAGGAGGTCAAATGTTCTTAAGATACCTAACTTGTCGCACAATCAGTTAACACCACAGCGAGAGAGTTAGGGTCAGCATTTTGATTTCCTTACATTTTATTGCCATTTTAGATGTTTTTCTGAACATGATCAATTCCGGCGTTAGCCGCAGATTCAATCAGTTGGGTATCCTAGGCACTCTGGAAGTCCTGTATTGATGCTCGGGGTGTCTATCATCAGATTTCACTAAAATTCCCTGGCGAGGAACCAAGGCTTCGAAATAGCCTCTTTAGTATGAAAAACGCACTCTGACCCTTTTTTTTTGTCCCTAAGTGTAGTCCCAAACTAAGCTCTAAGCTAATCCAAAGGACCTACGGCCACACTCAGCGGTCTGAGGGGTTATTATGACATAGCTACGCAGTTCATTATACGGCGAGCGTAAAGGACAGAGCTATAGCAGTTATAGCTCGGTCCTTTACTCTCAGCGTAAACTGAACTACATAGTTATGTCATATTACCCCTCTGTTGTTCCTGAAAAAGGAACGAATTAATTGCCTACCTTCAATCAACATACATACATACATACCTTCACACCCACACGCCTTCATTCCAGAGTGGGGTAGGCAGAGCTACAGAATTACCAACAACTCCAAAAACTTGTTGATAACTCTGTAACCACAATTTGCACAATTAGGCTAAGATGTTTAACAGCGCATTAGTGACAGGTTGCAAGCCCATCGCCTAACAGTACTACAAGCCCTTATTCCCTATGTCGCCTCTTACGACATCCACGGGAAGACATGGAGTGGCACTATTCTACCCCGGCAACCATACGGGGAAATAAAAAAACCTTCGATCAATCACTCAAATATTTGACCCAACCGGAATCTGTAGTTTTGTGCGCAGAGTCACAGCCCAATTCAATTCAGTATGCTTAAGAGGATTGTAAGAACAGCTAAAATCGCGTAGCTGTCAAAAAAAACCATACAAATTTAACTCCGGAAGTTAACGCTTCTCACCCCCTAAATCGGGTGGCTATCTGGTCGCATAACAACTATTGTCATAATTTCGATTGTCATATCACATTACGCATAAAGTTGATGCTCATATATTTTATTTGGCATAACTTGTACCATGGCATAATCGTTCCCTGTCATAATTATACGGAGTCATAATTGGTTTAACCATAATGTAGAATGTCATACATTTATTTAGTCATAATATTAATAAAATATAAAGTTAGTGGCAAAACCGACTCAGATCGCGGATAGGTTAGGGTTATTTTTTTATAAAAGAGCGGAAAATCTTTATGACCATTATAAATAATGGTTAAATAATTTTATGCGCATCAAATTTATGCGCGTTACACAATATGTTCTTAAACATTATGATTAACAACGTTATGCGCATAAATGTATGACTATTTACAGTTATGCGTAATGATGAGTATGACGAATCCACGTGTGCCTATCAAAATTATGACTTGAAACTTTATGCAACCCGACCCCTACCCCCCTAAATCAAGTCCGATTTCCACGATTTTTGAATATGATGTAGTTATTATAAATAATTTGGGAAACTGCGTCAAGTCTTTTCATCGCTCATACCGCAAAGTCTAAAGACGAAAGTCTTTAACGAGTGTGTCCTGCCAGTAATGACATACGGAGCCGAGACGTGGACAGTTGGACACTGACCGCGCGATTGGTTCACCAATTTAAGGTCGCTCAGCGGGCTATGGAGAGGGCTATGCTTGGAATATCTCTGAAGGATCGAATCCGAAACGAGGTGATTCGACAGAGAACCAAGGTTGTCGATATATATATATATATATATATTCATATTCTTTATTAAGTATTGTACATACATTGTCATAGTTAAAAATTTAAATTATTAAAATAAAGCCTTATACATATCAAACAGTTGTTACAATGCAATTCCTTAAAAAACCACTTATTACATTATTTCAATTTCGTTTAATTTCATTATTAATAATTTTATATTTTATATACTAATTATAGCCGAAAGGATTAGCAAGCTGAAATGGCAGTGGGCCGGTCACATCTGTCGCAGAACCGACAATCGTTGGGGAAGACGTGTTCTTGAGTGGAGACCACGGCTTGGCAAACGTAGTGTGGGACGGCCTCCAGCTAGATGGAGCGATGACATAAAAAATAGTGGCTGGCAGTGGTTGGAAACAAAAACTCAGGACCGAGCTCAGTGGCGTGCCATGGGAGAGGCCTATGTCCAGCAGTGGACGGAAATGGGCTGATGATGATGATTATAAATAACTAAATAGGTGTGTGCGTTTCTGTTCTTTGTTTTTTTTTTTCATTCTAAGAAGTATTTTTTTGGTAAGGAAAATGGATAGTTTTTCATAATATCTACATTATCTACAACATATTCAAAAATTGTAAAAATCGGACTAGGGTTAAGGGTAGAAACACGTTTTCGCATTTTGTATGGAAATTTATGAAATCACATGGAGGATAAAATAGAGGGAAACTAGAATTAGTATAACAACTGAGTGTTTGTATGTGTGTGTGTTTGCGTCACGCACACGATATTGTACTCGAAAAAGATTAATCGTAGTGCGATTGTCTTTTATTCCTATATGTTTACACACACAAACCGTTACGCAAAGCCAAAGTGATTCAGCTGTCATTCCTTATATTATGTAAATTTTTACAGTTGGAAATCACGGATATCGTTATATTTATCACCGACTAACCCCACACAAACGACGAGACGACACGTGAGTGAACTCCGGAATATATCTAAAAACATAGAATGTGCAAAAGTTTGGCACTTTTCCAGGAAAAGTTTATTTACTAAAAAAGCCGCAGGCGATGTCACTTCTATCATGTGTGGCTTCAATAAAGAGACGCCTCTACAAATGCGAAAATAGTGATAAAATGGTCGAGTGCGAGTCGAAAATAAGCACCGAGAATTCCTTGTCTTCCCGTGGATGTCGTAAGAGGCGACTAAGGGAATAATACTGCTCCGTATACCGTGGACTGCCATGAGAACCAACGAGTCCATGCTGCACGGGTTAGGCATCACCAAGCGGCTTTCTGTTATCTGTAAAGAGCGTGCCCTCCGCTTCTTCGGTCACATCGTGCGTTCTTCGAAGCACAGCCTGGAGAAGCTAATTATTTTGGGCCAGATGGATGGAAAGCGTGCTCAGGGCAGAGCACCAGCAAGATGGTCTGACGTCATCAAGAAGGCGGTGGGCGGCAGCATGCACCGCGCGGCGCACTCGGCGTACAATCGCATAGACTGGCATAACATAACCTGTGGTCGCGATCCTCAGCAGTGAGGGACCAAGATAGAAGAAGAAGAAGAAGGGAATAATGGCTTGTAGTGGAGTTAGGCGATGGCGCGTGGGTTTTCAACCGTCACTTATATGGTAAACATCTCAGCCTGATTGTGTAAAATGTGGTTACCGAATTATCAACAAGTTCTAAGAGTGGTTGGTAATTCTGTAATTCTGCCTACCCCACTCAGGGAATGAATTCTTGAGTGTAAGTATGTATGTATGTTAGTTCCGCATAGATTGTATTTTCTCCCGTTCGTATTGAGATTGGTCTAACTACAGATGTTTCATATTTGCCGGTATTTCATTTAATACTGCGCCGCCTCAGTTAATGTCGTCTAAATAACTATAAACCGATTTTCTATTTTTTTCTTTATTTTCTGCCTCTTTAATTGTTATAGGAAGTGTCCCTTAAAGGGAAAGTTCACCTTTGTATTTTTCGTGTTTTTGTTTCTTTTTTACTTTGTTGTTTTCTGTTTGTGAAATGAACTGTTTACATGCATACATCACGCAGCTCAATTCAATCAACAATTAAATATGCATGTTGTACAGTTGAAAACGATTGCCATAGAAAATATTCATTGTGTTTCCACGCGTACCTGTTTCCAATTGAATTGTTAAAAAACTGGGCTAGAGCATTATCGGATCATGCTCAGTGTGGGGTTCCGATTCCGAAGCTTTTACTACAAACACAAAGGGGCATGGACCAAAAAGTTGGCAACGCTAACTCAATTTAATTTTCTATGAAACTTTTCAGTTATGACACAAAAATTAGCCATACAATTATAGGGATAATCGTCGCACAGCGGAACTTTTTTCGACTTCGTTGTTTGTAATATGGTTAATTTTTTGGTCCTTTCCCAACAAACAAAATGAATAATTTGTCAATTGAAAGTTATTTGGGGCTTTCTTGGATGATTTTTAGTAAATATTAACACTGTATCTGCCGGTATCTTAGGAAAAAATGAAGTCTACTTAGCCGTGATAGTTTTAGCTTTAGCTATTAAGTTCTATATGATCTTTCACTTAAGATATTTTTAGAAATTTATTAGGTAGTTGTAGTTTTGGGCGCAATCTAAATAAAGCAAAGGTATTATTATATATTAGCTATCTATATAATAATACCTTTGCTTTACTTGTACGGGAGGTAAGTACCAGAAAAAAAACAATATTGTATTTTACAACTTTGTGGGTTTGATTTTAAACGTATATAACTAACTATTACAAACTAAAGCTTTGTAGTGTACAAACAGTCTGAGCTCACGGATAGACGGAAAGACGGACAAAGCGAAACTGCAAGGATTCCTTGTTTGACATCGGAACCCTAAAAAGTACGTGTGAAAAAAAAAACATTCGAAAACGCATGCCGCAAAGCTGGTAGAGATGCAATTTTGAATGCTATGTGCTCACAACGTGCGTTGTGAAAATAGTAATGCATTTATATTGTTGGCGTGTTAGCACAGTTGGAATTGACCCTGCCTATGATGCTAGCGATCCGGGTTTGGTTCGCGGTAAGGGCAAATATAAGTTTAGTATCCATAGTACAAGTCTTGAGCTTAGTTTGAGACTAGGTCAAATTGTATGAAATTGTGTAAGGGGCCGTTCAAGTATTACGTGAGCAGATTTCTTACCATTTTTTACCCCCCCGCCCCCCTTGTCATCAAAAGTAAGCAAAGCACTTACCCCCTCCCCCTATGCTTACGTAAACATTTTTAGTAATAAATGTTTTTTTATATTGTTATTTTTAAAATAGGAAAATTCATGAAAATATTAGGTTTAACTGATACACATAGAGTAAATGACAAAAAAATATAATCAGAACTTAAATAACTAACGATGACGTAATCATCATCTAGACCCCCCCACCCCCCATGTCATCCAAAATAAGCAAAACAGAGACCCCCCCACCCCCCCTTGGTGCTTACGTAATACTTGAACTGTCCCTAAAGATAGATAGAAAATTTCCAAGATTACCTTTCTGGGATTTGAATCCGGGACAGCCAGCTGCGTAGGCAGGGACACTACCAACCAACTAGGCTGACGCGTTAACAAATATTAAATAGTTATAAACACAAGGAAATCATTAATCTTCCGAAGAGTCGGATAATATTGATATGAGTGTCATAAAATGGTTTTGTTAGAATATATTGTGATTTATCATAATACATTTATTTTAGTTTGTTTCACGGCCAAACACACTTAATAGTGTATTTTAATGGACATTGAAAAAACACTTCCGCTCCCAATTCAGTTTATTTTACAAACATTAAGGTCTGTCTTGTTAACTAGTTTATTCTGCTACAATTTCATTTATGTAAATATTTTCTTGGGAACTGTTGGTTTCTTGGTAAAAAGTAGTGTTTTACTATTCCGATAAATGAAATATTGACTTAGCAATAGTTACTCGTATTATGTATATGTGTATGTAATAATTATTTTCAAATCGAACAAAGTTATAGAGGGATCGTACTCGAAGCCATTTCAGAGGAAAACGGATCAGAACGCCTAAAATGAATAAGCCTAATGTATCAAAATCCTTAAAATTCATAAAACTCATGTTTTTTCTTATGAAACCGTAAACTTTTCAGGGTTGTTATAAAAAAAATAAAACCTAACGTGAGTTCTATAAAATGGCTAAAAACCATTAGGTATTATGAATTTTAGGGATTGTGACATTAGGCTTGTTACGTTTATTAGTTTTAGGCGTTTTTATAACCTTTTAGAAACAATTAAGTCGTTCATTTTTCAATATTTCGTATTAAAAATCGTCACTGGCTGTACGTTATTAAGTTATTATAATCGTAGATTGTGTACTGTTCCTCTATATAGACGAGCCGAGGGGCTATTGTTTGTTCTTATTGCTAAAGTGGAGCAATTGTTTTTTTGTATGCAGACAAGCCTTCGATTCTCAAAATGAAAACGATTACGATTCCGAGTGCGTCAGACAATAAGCCCTCGGAGCCGTGTGTTGGTTTGGCTGCGTAAAAACGTTCCATTCCACCCCGTTCATTAACTTACCTAAGCTTTGTCACTTTCTGACCAATTAAAATTGAGTCAATGAAAGTCAAGGACACATCAAATTGTATACATACTTTGGTTATTTAAGAGAGGCTCGATTCTACTCGGAAAAACCATATCGCTTTTATGTTATCGTAATGTTTTTAACTCGGCTGTTATTACTGTCAAGTAAATAAAAGCTATTGTAACATTGACAATATAATAACATGCCAAACATAAGAAGAGGGGCCCTTTTTGTTAAAATTAAAAACAAAGCGAAACTGTTACGGTAAAAAAAGTTAAGCGACAGTTACTTTACTGCCCAGCTGTGGGATGATTACAACCTGATATTACCATAATATCAGAACTTAACTAAAATGTTAAGTTTCCAAACTTAATCTCGAGTTCCGAACTTAGTGCGAAGTTAAATTCATATCTCCTGTAAGCAGATTAGACTAATTTTCCCCCTCGCTGCCCTGTCTGGGGCGCCCTAATAAAGCGTATTCAAGATTATTTACACAGCCAGAGGGTATATTGTTCACAAAAGTATGCTAAATAGATTTCAACAACAAAATACTTTAACAAAAACCGTTTCAACTTTACTTTAGATACTTGCCAATGAATTAACGCGTGATAAAATTTCCAGCGCCGAAGTTTTCCATGACGCCCAGTTTCAAAACGTTGACCTGTTACTCTTTTTATTTCCGATGAAAACATTCCCGCCGGCCAAAACGAACCGTCCAAACTTAATGTAATTGCCCCGTCGAAATTTCACTTCCAGGAGTCGGTTATTTTTACCCGAAACGTAAACTCCTACTGATTTACAACTAACTCATAAACCCGGATGATTCACGAGTTTAACCCGCCTTTTAAACGCCTGAAGAATCGCAGACGTTAAATCTAAAACTTGAACCGTACTCAATACCCGATTGCCGCGGCCGTCTGCCAACTTTTACGTTCCGAAATCGAGAAAGAAACTTCCACATGTCAAACTTATATATAGCAGAGGTGAACGCACGTAGCACTGACCTCCTTTCTGCGTAGTATTGAAGGTGCGGAGCCTGTAGGAGTCCTCATCAGGCTCCTCCTCAGCCTGATGCGACTTTGGGACGTCGAGGAACGCATTGGAGCGGCGTGGCTGGCTGTGTTGCCCTGGGGGAGGGCGTCTGCGAGCTGAAGCTTGTCTGCGGACTTGAGGAGGAGTTTCCGCCTCAGCTAGTCTAGGTTCAGAACTGTAGCGAGCTCTGGTTTCGCGGTCCAGCTGCTGCTGTTGCTGCTGTCGTCTCTGGCGGACTGATCGTCCTCCCGTGATGCGGGCTGACTGGGAGCGCGCTGCGGGGCGGCGGCGAGGCGCTGGGGTAGTTTCCATGGGGGCCACGAGCGCCTCCATGCTCGCGGAGGCCGGCGCGCATATCGACTGCGAGCGCTTCGTACGTCCGTCTGTAGCCATGGTCGCGGCGAAACTGCGGCGGGCGGGCGGAACTTGTTGCATGCTCGCTTCTCTGTCGCTAATTCATCCCGGATAAATTATGAATGTGAACATGGACAGGGATGAAACGTAAGTATATGCCATAAATAATTAATAGATCTTATCTGTATTTGTTGCGGTTTGCGGTAAGATAAGGAGGGGAGATAAGCATTTTTATCCGCGCCGTTAAAATGTTTTCCCTGCTAGATTTATTTGTACGCTGACGGGTTTAGTAATTACAAGTTCGAGTGTTTCTTTTAAAGATATAGAGACGTTTATTAATAGATGGGATAATATAAACATCGTTAGTACTAGCAAGGCCGGGTCCGGAGTGTTTACTCATTCCTATTACTGTAACGAAGTTATAAATTACGAGTAGCTTACCCGGGACCGTGTCGGGGCCAATTTCGTTTACTTTTAGGAATCTGGAATGAACCGGTTTTTGATATTTTAAGTAGGACTTAAGTACATAGATATTACGATTTTTATGATTAAAGTAGATTGTCGTTATTTTGCACGCATTATTGTCAACATTCAAAAAGGCTTCCTCGTGAAAATGAGTGCGACTTAATTTTTCATCATTCTAAATTGAAAATTACCAACATGGTCTCATAACTTCAATCATCAGACCGCAATCATAATACTGCAAATTGCCCTACCCTGAAGACAAAGATAGAATGCCTTAAACGTGGGTCAAAGGCAAAAAAAAACCCTGTAGAATAGAGGTATTATAGAACTACGTGAACAAAGTGACTGCTACTATCATCGTATTAAAGATAAAGATAAAGATAAAGACATTTATTCAGTAAGTAGGCCGCACGGGCACTTTTACACGTCAAGAATCTACCAGCGCTTCACAAGAGGAGACCACTGCTGAGAAGAAGCGCCGCAAGAAACTCGGCAGTCAGTCATTTTTTTAAATATATTTAATATTACAATGGTACTACTTAGTCTAGCATTATATAAATCTATAAATAGCAAATTAAAAAATATTTCAAATATCCTGCGTAGTTTCCGCAGGAAAACACACCAAAATCTTAAGATAGAAAGAGAGAAAAGGAAAAAAAGAACTCCTACGTATGTGTATATAAGACGGTGCAAGATGACCACATAAGATTGATATGTTTTCCTACATCAACGGTGTCCCCCAAGTTATTTAAATATTATCCCATCAAATTAAACTAAGTTAATCCATAAAAGCTCTTATTAACAAGTAAAATACCCGATTGAACCTTAAATAAGGTAATAAAGTACAGCGTCCATCATAATTGCCATCTACAATTTAATTAACGGACTAAAAGTTATAGCCCCTTTTAATTGACGTCCGGGTCTGGGGTTCCATCTCTGACATTAATCGTTGGTACTGTAGTTAATTATTAATCACACTAATATTATAAATACGATAGTTGGTGTGTTTGAGTTGATGATTGATGATTGTTTAGTTTTTTATGCTAAGTACCAATTTCACCAAACGATGTTAAATTTAATATATGTTAATCGACTGTTAGTTCATACATTTTGACAGCTGTTAACGCTCTAATCATCTGTTAAGTGGTTAACATCGTTGGTGAAATTGGTACTTAAAAGGCTTTATTATCATCTTCTTCTTCTTATCGTTGTATAAAACAGCAGTACATTCTGATACAAGTTCGGATGACTCACACACGACAAGGTACTTCTAATATTGTCGTCTAAAAAAATTTGTGCTTAAACATTAGAAGTACCTTGAGGAGACCCTTAATTTCTAAGTTAAAATATGTCTTTATTACTCAAAACCATAATTATAGGCATTTCAATCGACATGAATGCAATTATAAATTAAAATTAAACATATTTTAATTAAAATAAAACTTAGCTACTCAAATATTAAAACATAATACATAATTACCACTATAAAAACAGCACCCCCTCTATCAGGTCCCCTCGCGGCATGGTCCCTATGACTATTTTTATTTAGTTTTTTGGTAATATTCCAAATGCGAAACGTGTTTGATGGTTTCGTGGTTACCGTTTCTCGCCTAAACTGATTAACAAGAAATTCATACAGGAAATTGAAAAATATATTTAGCTACATTTGTTTAGGGTCAATCAAACACCAATAGGGAATATGCATGGATTTTAAAAATCGCATTTCTCATCAAAATATGAAAATACCGTAAAAGAGATCACCAAAACGGAAATTAAAATTAAAATCGGTCAAGAAATACGGAAGTTATAAGCATTTCAAACTTCTAATTAGACAGAGAGATCCGATGTGCACCGTGACGTCATTGTGCACTGCGGCCATATAAACTCCATGTAAAATTCCGTTTTTCTAGAAAGAGATAGGAACAAATCTTTGTTGGCTTATATCTTGGTTATTTTTATAGTTATTCAAAAAATTATTTTTGTGATCTGTTTGTTACATAAATCAGCTTCAATTGAAGCTGTAAAAAAAAACATGCATATTCCCTATTGGGGTTGTTCATATTTTTTAAATTACTCTAATTTGAAAACCATTTCGAGGAATAGGATTTTAAAGCCGTTCTGCATTATACAATTTATATTTCGGACATTTCGAAAAAAGTATATTTGACCTTTGTTTGAGTTTCGTTTTTGGCTTGAAGCCCTCCTGGGTAAATCTTGCGGGTTAGGCGAAAACCGATTGAAATAGTATGTTTTATTACACTATTACAATCACTTCTATTCTACAGCTAATCTCTCTCAATGTACCACCATCGACCAGAAACAAGCTCCGTCCGCGACAACGCCCTCTATTTGCAGTTCCCAATAATAGCACTGTTGCTTTAGCCACTAGTCCCCTGTACCTTGCTCTCACACACATCAACAACACACTGCTCTTCGACCCTACCCTTGACTTGTTCTCCCAGTCAGAACCGAGGTTCCTGGCGACAGCCGCGCGGTACCTGGAGTCGACGGCCACCCCTAGCACCGTGTGCGAGTGATCCACACGGTGCCCCGGTGGTGACACAAGGCTCTAGGCTATGTTAATTTTAATTATTTTATGTTTTGTCTATATAACAATTCCTTTTTAATTTTTACCTCTAATTTGTATTATTTTTAACATGTGAATACTATACTGTATGTAAACCTATAACTTATATGTGTGGCATGTCTGTTAATGTAAGTTGGTTATTAAATAAATAAATAAATAAATAAACTTTTTATCATTAGATATCATTTGATTGTTGTAATTTATTAGAAATGCCAAACCAAATTTAATATAAGAATCATGTCATCCATAAATGTCTGCTAAATAAACAAGGATATTAAAACAAAACAATTGAGCCAAATAAAAAAATTATGAAATTGGGCTCTTGAAATTACCTATTCTTTCGAATTAGAATGTAAAAACCGTGAGTTTATTTTTTTGGTCAATCCCAATCGACCTAGTCCCAAACTAAGCTAAGCTCTACCTACCTATGGGTACTAGGCAACGCGTACGGCAACGATAAACATTATTGAATAGATAAATTATTACTTAAATACACAGAAAACAGGTCAAGGCTATTTAGAAACACAAACCACTAGAGATCCTGAATTTTTGACACGATTTAATTTACTAAACTGTTTCTTAGAATTGTGGTCTTGTCAGATGAACAAAGCGATTGTAGAAGGGCCACTATTCTAAGAAACAGTTCAGAAAATTAAAGCTTTGTTCCTAATTCGCTTTTCAAAGCCAAATCGTTTCAACTTAAATATAAATGTATAAAATAAAATTAATATATCATCAAAATAAAAATAAACATGTGGTAAACATCTTGGCCTATTTGTGCAAAATGTGGTTACAGAATTTACTACAAGTTTTTAGAATTGTTGGTAATTCTGTAGCTTTAACCTAACCTAACCCCACTTTGGCAATTATGTCTCAAACGAACTTACTTAGAGAAGGTGAAAAAAAGTTAAGGCCATATCGCATCAAAACTTCAAGAACTGTACTGAAGAAAAGAAAAGAAAGGAGATCTCTCCACCGACATGCCACCGACAAAAGCGTAACTCTTCAATGTTGACGCTGACTAGAAAACTGTACATATCTTATTAACATATATTTTACATATATGGTACCTGAATTGTCAACAAGTTTTTGAAGTTGTAATTCTGTAGTTCTGCCTACCCCTGCACGCCTACCACTCTGGGATTACAGGCGTGAAGGTATGTATGTATGTATATATTTTACGGGCTGAAAGTATAAGCCATAATTAATATAAGTTGATATCTATCGCGGGAACGCGGTGGATGCGGAAAGCACAAAACCGGTCTGAGTAGAGAGCCTTGGGGGAGGCCTTTGTCCAGCAGTGGACGTCTTTCGGCTGACACGATGATGATGATGATGATATCTATAATAAAAATGTACTTGTGGGAGGACCTTGTGCAGGGTCCGTCCGGGTTGGTACCACCATCTTATCCATTAACCTACCGCCAAGCAGTAGTGTTTGCATTGTTGTGTTCCGGTTTGGGGATAAGACAGCCGGTGAAATGACTAGCATAGACGCATGCCATCTTAGTCCTCAGGGTTGGCAACGCATTTGCAGTCTTAGGATTGCGGTCTTGTGAATGCGAATGTCTATGGGTCAAAAAAAAACTGCTCGCAAGGTATTGGTAACCAGTTATCAACTGACATTAAATAAGGCAAACATTAAAATTGAAATGAAACTAAGTCTGCTTTCTCAGAAGTGTCAAAATAAACTTTGTGTTACAATACTGCTCGAGAAAGCTTAAGCATAAGATAGAAGAAGAACCGCAACTAAAGGATTAAAGTAAAGTATATACACCGTGTTTTTATTGATTTACGATAACTTCGGCATATTACTAGGTACATCCATAGAAACTAAGTGGTAGATTCTTTTTTTTTATATTGAAAAAAAAATTTTTTTTTTTCTATGGAGCTAAGTTCATTTAGTTACTTTGCTCCATAGAGAAAAAAATATTTTTTTTTGCAATATAAAAAAAAAGAATCTACCACTTAGTTTCTATGGATGTACCTAGTAATATGCCGAAGTTATCGTAAATCAATAAAAACACGGTGTATAATTCCACTAGAATATCTAGAAAATCTTATTAACAAGAGCTGACTCTAGGAAACCGTCGTTTTGGATTTATCCTTTCTCTTCTTTTTCTTTATAAAATCCTTTCAATAAGCTAGCACGATCAACGCGATAAAAATGGCTCCGCTAGAGATTGTCTTTGTCGAATATTTATTAAATCAGTTTTAAACCCTTATCTTTTAAACTAACTTAGCAGCTTAAAGGTAAAGGCAAACCTTTGGTCGTGACAGTATCGGTTACGTTTCACTGACGTGACGTGAAGCTGATTGTTTGCTGGGTTTTTGTTTCTGAAAAGGCTGGGTGAAATCAATCAACGCGATAAAAATGGCTCCGCTAGAAATTGTCTTTGTCGAATATTTATTAAAACAGTTTTAAACCCTTTTATTTTAAACTATAAATCTATCTATAGATGTATGTTTCGATGTATGAATGTTGAAGAAGCGAAAGAAAGAATGATGGGCAAATTGGCCCATATAACCAATACAAATATCATGTATACCATGTGAAAGCTAGTTACATACGTTTCATTTTCTAATACTACTGGGACAAACTTCAAAAACCCCGGAGAAGAGAGTTATCAGCCTTCAAATATTCACACACACACAACGTTTGTTACTGCACTACCGTATATCCGACTCACGCCTGACCGACTTTTTTAGATTGAACTATTTCTCGTGAATCTGGCTATCATGTACAAAAAGATTTATTCCAATCCGACGGGCAGTTCGAAAGATAGCTCGTTTAAACAAACACAGAAACCAACAAACAAAAACTATTCTGCTTTATTATATTAGTACAGATTTATTCTTAAAATTAAATACAATAGCACTAATTAAATAGTTGCAAATCAAATCTTCAACATGTGCCATAGCACAGAGTTACGAGCCTTATGGAAAGCGAGATCAGGCCATCATAATTGCTGAATGTGACGGTTTGTCCTTAACACATCCCCATAGAGTTGAAAGTTACCCACGTTTTCATTCCGGGTCTATACAAACTTAAATATTTCATCATAAAATATCTCGATTCTCCCAGCCTTCACAGTATAGTCGTCATAATATCAATTATAGCAAATAGTGGGATCAATAAACCTACATACGTTATAATACTATTGGTGATTGGGCTGGATTCCATACATTTTTACCCATCATTCTTTGTCAAGATCGTAGCAAGTGGAAATAAGTGGTCTCTGCCTACCCCTCTGGGAAACAGGCGTGATTTAATGTATGTGTGTATGTATTTTAAACTAACTTCACAGCTTAAAGGTAAAGGGTTTAAAATTGTTTAAAAGTCAGTAGGTAGTGAGAAGAAAGATCACGGGTCGTAGCCAAGACGCAAACGCTACAGACGTTTTTCGTTTCGACAGTTGACCACGTTTATTATAATTCGTAACGCGCACGAGAATGTCAATACGTAGTTTGAATGATAGAAAAGAACCTCAGCATAAGTAATCTATTTTCGAAAATCGACGAAATACCAAGGATGACGTGCTGTCGCCCTATTCTAGTTTGCTTTACGAGAACGTTATAGTTATTGAAAATGAATAGGATTAACGTAAGCAGCCGCATGGTCTCATTGAGCGCTTGTCAATTTTATCGATTCGATTCCATATATCGTCGGTCTAGATGTGACAACTTGTAATTGCAAACTGACAAACTTTTCAGGAGAGACAAAAAACTGCTAGTCACTTGCGAGTTCCCACCTTAACCAAGTTGTTCCGTGATAAATATTACCACGTGTCACGTAGATCTTACGAGGTTACTCCGGTTGTATGCTAGTTACGAGATGTCACTTCGAGTCGATTTTTGCCGTCAAAATGAATTGTAATGCAGGAGACATTTACCTGTTAACACCGGAAATACTATTAGAAACTTTCTGCATCAAAATCTCATTTTACCAAAAAATGCTAGTTACGAGGTCTATACATCTAGACCGACGATATTTTGACGGGTTTCCACAATTGGGATGGGATAGAGCAAAATATATAACTCACGGTTTTTACATTTTAAAGAATAGGTAATTTTAAGAGACAAATTTCATTAATTTTGTATTTGACCCATTAGTTTCAAATTAATATCTTTATTTTTTTTGAAGACATTTTATGGATGACTTGATTATTTTAAATTTAGGATAGCATTTTCAAATAAATTACAACAATTAAATGATATATTATGATAAAAGCGGTCTCTGCGTACCCCTTTGGGAAACAGACGTGATTTAATTAATGTATGTATGTATGCATACATTATTATTTGAAATTTAAAAACAACTGGGAATATTATATTAAAAAAATATAAAAAAAAAACAATGAAAGCTGATTTAGGTAAAAACCAGCTGAGAAAAATAATATTTTGAATAGCAATAAAAATAACCAAGATATTATCCAACAAAGATTTGTTCATATCTCTATCCAGCAAAATTTTACATTGAGTGTATATGGCCGTCCTGTTTCATGACGTCACAGAGCATATCGGATCTCTCTGTCTAATAGCTGTCTTAGGGCCGGCGCTGACTGCCGGCATGGCACGGCGTGTCATGGCAAAGGATTTCGGTACTGATATAACCATTTTTAATCTTATTACCATGAGTATAGAATTCATGTTACTTTATTTTGACACAACGATGCCGAGGGAGGCCGCGGTAGGACAGAACGTGCCTAAGCATTCCACGGGATGCCGCGGCGTACTGCTGCATCTCGCGAGACGCACGCGCATGACACGGGCCGCCGGCGCGCGGCGCAGTCCGTTCGCCGCGCGGGGGGAGGGCAAGGGTAGGAGGCGCGCGTTTGTCATTTGACACAGTGACTGATTATCGCGCGAGTAATAGGCGGAGTTAATACTAATTGTTGCTTGAGTGGCTGGGTCGACAGCAGGATGCCACAGCATACCGCGGAATGCCGTAGCGGCCTTCGGGATGCCACAGCATAATTTGCCGTGTCATGCCAGCAGGATGCCACGGCATGCCGCGGAAGGCCGTGTTATCCTTCGGAATGCTGCAGCACAACTTACCGTGCCATCCTGTGCCATGCCGGCAGTCAGCGCCGGCCCTTATTAGCAGTTAAAAATGCTTGTATCTTCCATGTGTCTTAGCCGATCTTAATTTTAATTTCACTTTTGGTGATCTCTTTTACGGTAGTTATTTTCATCACACATTCCCTATCATGTAACCCATATTGTTTTACGAAATGGAATATAGCCTGAGCGATACTTGTCATAGACAATACTCCAATATCTGGTCAGACGTCAGCTTGACACGGGTGTAGCAAACCTTTGGTCCTGACAGTTTCGGTTACGTTTCACTGACGTGACGTGACGCTGATTGTTTGCCGGGTTTTTGTTTCTGAAAGGTTGGGTGAAATAATGGGAGATACATTTTAGTAGCTGTTTAAGGTACAGGTGTTTACGTACATACGGTTTTTGTTCAGGTAAATTAACGCGCCTGTAATTGAATAGTAGATAAAAAGTCTAAGTAGGTTTTCTTATCGGTTAAATGAATTTTCTTTATTTGCTTTACGTAGAATTGCATTTGTTGGAGATATTGTTAAGAAAAAAACTGCACTAGTACTTAACGACAGAAAGATAAAAAGCCATTAGTAATTTAGGTTCGCCTTTACAATAAAAATATTACCGTTCGCAGTAAGAGTGCGAGTGAGTGGTTCACATGCAGGGTCCGTCCGGATTACTACCATCCATTAATCACCGCCAAGCAGCAGTGTCCGCATTGTTGTGTCCCGGTGTGGGGATACGACATCTGGTGAAATTACTAGCATAAAGGTATTTCCATCTTAGTCCTCAGGTTTCAGTGAAAAAATGTATACCTACACCGTGTTTTTTTGATTTACGATAACTTCGGCATATTACTAGGTACATCCATAGAAACTAAGTGGTAGATTAGATTTTTAAATATTGAAAAAAAAACATTTTTTTTCTGTTCAGAACAAAGTAATTAATGTTGTATCTTTGGTCATTCTAAAAGGACCTTTAGAGTTAACTCATAGTCAGTGTATACGTCAATGTTGACGTGACATACACAGACAGTTAAGAGCCTTTTAGACCAGTTCAACGTGATTAACTGATTAAATTTAAACATTAAATATCTTTAAAACCGTTACAGTTATTATTTGTCTGTCTTCGGGAAATTAACTTTATTTGACCTAAAGAACGTTCCCTTAAAGTTATCGTAAATCAATAAAAACACGGTGTATAGTAATGAAAAAGTAAGTAACATACGTTTTCCCATTTGTAATATATTAACGTTTTCTAACAGCGAACGTGTCGTCAATTTTCACCCAGTTGAAGAAATAGCAAACATAACGGCGGTTTCCTCATTGGAACGTATAATATTTAAAAGACACTGCTATATTCATGCGTGTACTAAAATTAATCGACCCGATAAAAATGTTTCGGGCATCTGGTGAGTACCAATAAACAATTATAAGCCTTAATATAACTCTATAAGATCTATAATCGATCAGCAGAATATTGTTGCACAGTATTTTTAACACGTCATCTACTGAAGCGTCACGCAGTTTTAAATACAGCTGCCCTTTTGTGACGTCATTGTATCTACGTCATTGTTCTATAACAGTTTCCGACGACGATGGCGGCATGAGATACCTTACAAATGTATACGTAGGCGTTTGGGTATTTCTTACGCCATGGCATTCTTTATTAGCTAGGGGAAGTGTTTAGAATTTCTTTAACCGTCTGTTGCACAATCGACAAGTAACGCATATGTTGCCCTTTCTCTTTCTAACACTTGAAAATAGACAAGGAGAGAGCTAACTTTAAATGGCAGATAAATTAACTCGTCGATTGTGAAACAGGCTCTAAGAGTTGTGAAAGAATAAATAAATTTTGGGTCCGTCCGGGTTGGTACCACTATCTTATCTATTAACCTACCGCCAAGCAGCAGTGTTCGCATTGTTGTGTTCCGGTTTGGGGATAAGACAGCCGGGGAAATGACTAGCATTGAGGCATTCCACCTTAGTCCTCAGGGTTGGCAACGCATTTGCAGTCTTAGGATTGCGGTCTTGTGAATGCGAATGTCTATGGGTCTCAGTTTCCACTTACCATCAGGTGGCCTGAGTGCTCGTTTGCCCTCCTATGAAATAAAAAAAAAAAAAAAAAACTTTGTACCCGCCCGAACAACCTATACTAACTAGTATATTAATACTGTAATAATCGCTAGTTATCATTTAGTTTCTTACATTTTGTTTTCTCCCTAAGTATTTTCCTGATTCCTGATTCAATTTCCTTACTTTAAACCGAAAACTCATTAAAATTTCAATCTGACCTAAAATCCAAAATTAAAAGAATCGTTACAAAGAAAAGTAATTAATGATTTAATAATGCTAAGGTTTAATAAATACTAATTTAGACGAGTTTAATAACGAGATTATGCCGAAGATATTAAATTCCGTGAACCCAATTCTAATCTCGAGATTCACTGACAATGCCTATTACGGCTGAGTCAACTTGATAGATTCAATTAGCCTTAGGTACTGGGATAATTAGGTTATCAATTGGTATTTATATAGCTTAATTGAGATTTCTAATTGTATTACAATTCAAAATCTATTTTTGACACATAACTTCAATATTTCTGCAAACGAGTTTTGATTTAAAAGAACTTATAGTTATTAGTTTCTTTTTCTTAAACAGAAAGTAAAAGTAACAAACAAGCGAGTACATAATTAAAAATACCTCACGCGATGTCCAAAAGTACGTAATTATGGTGTAATAATGGTAAATAGGTCCGTTTTGTTTACATCTTTTGCTATTTCTATTGACCCCGACTGTAACTATAAAGCAAAGTCCAGCGCTGCGTCTGTCTGTCGGTTGTTTGGGACTTACGATGCCACAGAGAAATATAGAGATAAACAGATACACACTTATAATACCCCTCTTTGCGTCGGGGGTAAAAATAGGTCCAAAGCTGGGCCTTCACGACCGCTCCAACAAGCCGAATAGAGCAGCACCGCGCCAAAATGTAACTGTAGCGTTTAGAAGTACTTGGCGCGGTCGGTAGGATTTCCAAATGGACGGAAAGCCGGCGCGACGCGCCAACGCGCTTCCGAATGAAACTATCGTGAATGTCGAAATTCAACGTTGGAACACGCCACGAAGCCAAATGGCGTCGTCGTGAATGCGTTCTCTGGCTGCCATTTTCTAATCAGTCTGCTCTGTAATGTCGCACCGTTGAGGCGTGGCGTGGCGCGCCCGTGAATGTGGTCAAAATATTACATCCATCCAGTTGTATACTCTCCATCTGTCGCTGAGACAAATGGGGCGTCCGTGAATGCCCTGTTTAAATCAATCTGGAATGTCCAAAACCTAATTAATTAACAAAAAAGCGGTCGTTATCGGCTTAACGATAGCTCCTCAAGGTATTTAAACTCCGTGATAACGTTATTTAGTTTAAAGTACAGTAAAGTAAATGTATTCGCGTGCCGTCGCAGATCTGAGGACCTACTTTGATAATCAAAGTTTGAAGTTAAGTTAGCTCCCTTTCTCTGGATTTAGTTTCGATTGACGAGTGACAGGGATAGAGCTAACATAACTCCAAAAACGGATTTTCAAAGTAGGACTTCTGTATGTTAACGTTTTTCTATACCTCAAAAGCAATTTAATATATCAATATAAATCAACACCGTTTACTGAGTCAAGTTTTTTTTTTTATAAGTTTTAAATATTTGACAATCCAAAAAGTGTTAGTCCAAACATATAATAGTAATAATAATAATAAAGCGTTATTGATTTCATACAATACTGCAATACTTCATTTCCTATAATACTTATTTTAACAAATCCTTATTTCTAACAAAACAAGGTTTTCATGCAAAAAACATTCCCACAATATAATCTAAAGATGAAACAGATAGTAAAAACATAATACATAACAATAGGTATCCACTTACACATAGTTTTTTTTTTTTTAACATTTTTTATTATATACAGGGTGTCTGGAAAACCTTCGGAGAAATTTTAACTGTAGATAGGGTGGATGATTTGGATCATCCCTATATTGGTAACTTTTGTTTAAGTTAATATTTGACTGAGTTACAGACAGATTTATCATCGACTTTCCTGACGATGCTCTCAGTGTGCCCCATCTTAACTGATTCATTCATAATATCGGCGGTGATACTGCAAAACCGCGTAAGTAACAAATTTATGATAGAGCAAAATAAACCTTACGATCTTATTAAAAAGGTGCATTTTGCTCCTTATTTAAAATGTCACGTACGCGGTTTTGCAGTTTCACCGACGATATGTGTCACAACGTAATGTAAATAAACAAGTTGTTCCTTATGAACAATGTTTCCAATCATGGTCAAAAGCTCCATGGAGTTTAGAAAACTGACACATTATCCTGTAATGTGAATGAAAAGACGGTGTCTGATAAGGGCTATTATGTGAAATAATCTAAAACTGAAACTTACGATTATGATTTTTACTCACACTTTTCTCACACTCACACGGCTAAAATAGCACTTGCACTCGTAGGCACATTACTTATTTTACGAGATCATGAATCATGGCTGTATTTCATTGATTTGTACCACTATCAGGGCTTCCGACGAATAAAAAACACAATAATTAATTATTGACAATTTGACATATTATCTTTTTAAATCTTGGACCATTAAAACTCTTTATGAAAAGAGTTTTAGGTTTCATTTGTAAACAAAAAATCCTACCTACACGTTACGTTTTATCAAATAGTACATTGTGTATTAAGGTCGGTAAGTAAGGAATTACGATCGAGGCTCTAGTAGAAGCCCGAAGTCGAAGACTGAGGGCTTTCTGAGTCGAGGTACGTAATTCCCGTACCGCCCGTGAAACATACAATGTTTTTCATCACATTTGCGAGTAAATAAACACACAAGTCATCACAACTATTATTACGAATTACTTGAACTTTTTTTAAGCGGATGGCTGGCGGACTCCACAGATTATGCAAATGTTTCGTTCAGAAGGTGTCCCCTTGTTTTACAGACTGAAAAATTACAGAATTTTGTTTCACAGAAAATGTTTCATATACTATTTGGTCCTTGTATTTTTGCTTCGTATATAATTATTTTTTAACTATTTACTTGAAAGAAACAAGTTTGACAGAAAATCAATTCAATGAATTTTGTAATTTTATTTTTTCATTACACAAACTTATCAAACAATATAATTATTTTTCAAAGAATATTGTTTGGTCAGTGTATTTTTTCATACTCACTCAAAACTCATTAGAAACTCATTTCATAGAATGTATCACTTCGCAGAATTTTCATTTCTTAGAAAGCTAATTTCTGCTGAAACCTTAATGTTTTCAGATTATCTTAAGCATGAGTTACGTAGGTTAGGTAAGACCTGTGACCAAGGTTACAGCAGAAATTCGCTGTCTAAGAAATGAAAATTCTACGAATAATACATTCTATAAAACTTCTGTCTGTAAAACAACGTACAACCTATAAATATGAGTGAGCGAGCAAGACCTCTCTGGGCAGAACCGACTTGAATAGGTTAGGTTAGAAGGCTATGGCGGGAGCGAAGCGAAGCAAGCTCCCGCCTTAGCCTTCGAGGTTTTTTTTTTATATCCCTTGAATAAGCTATGCGATATAATTTGATTGTAAATTAAAATCGTTGTATGCGTTTATATTATACGTAAGATGAACTTACTGTCTGCAAAATAAGGGTACACCAATAAAAATTAGGAGGGTATGCTTTTTTTCAAACGTTTCATTTCACACATCTTCACAAACTGCACCCTACTCTATAAGTTGATTTTATTGTTATTAAGTTATATTTTAAACAAATAATATGAGAACAAAGAATATTTAATTTGCTATTCTATGATATGAAAAAAGAAACATTGAATTTTATTTGAAATAAAAAACGATGATTTAAATGTCTTCAAAGTAATTATTCTACATATTGATTATTCTATGAAATGATAATACGAGAAATTTTTTCTATGAAGTGAAATTCTAAACAACTTCAGTCTGTAAAATAACGTACAACCCGTTCAGAAACGTTAAAGGCAAATACTTACGTAGGTATACATACAGCCCTGAAGGAGTGTAAAAAAAAACGACGTTTGTTACAGACAACTATTAAAATCGATTATTAAGAATATTAATTGAGTATTTAAGTAACATGTAGCGAGATTGCAATAAAATTCCTGTTTAAATAACATTTTAAGACAATTTTACAATTGCGTGTAAACTCTTTGCTTGAACTTGCATGACCTGTGTGCTGTGCTATAAATTAAAAAAAAATTACTTATCGACCTTGGGTTTCATGGTAAGAAGAAAGGTCGAGGGTTTTATATGGGGCATTGCGGTCAAGTTAACCTGTATGTTTAGATACTGTTTACATGCAAGTGTGATGAAAATTACATTTAAAGCTGGCATCATACATGTTGTTGCTAGATATTCGTATCATAGAAGAAAGAGAAAAATAGGATCGCTTTGTAAGAAGAGGTCGACGTGATTACACTCTGTGGTAAAAACCCTTAAAAGAAAAAGGCTTAGTGGCCTTTTTCTTTTAAGCCGGCTACTCACACACCTGCTGCAGGGGCAATATGGGAATTGGACCCTTGATTGCCTCCTTAATTGTGATGTGTGTAGGCAAGCAGGAGCAATTTTTAGATTGGGCCTGCGGCAGGGCGGCAGGGGCGCAAGACCTTCCTAGCTCCCTAGATTGTGTCTACCGCCCTGCAAGGTTGCTGCGTGTGTAGTAGGATTGGGGCAATTCCAGTCAGTTCATTGGTGACAACCGAGCGGAGTGGACAAAAATGGAAAAAATGGTGTTACCATAGCCAGGAGATCTTCAAAAGAATCAATATCCATTCGCAAAAAGTTTCTAAGATCATCAACTTCCAATTCTTTCATAATATTCATGTGGCACAATTTGCTTCGTTTCTGCAACCAATTCTTCACCCAATATCTTCTCTTCCTTTTTTTTTTGGTAGCACCACAGAAAGTGCCAAGGCGATACCAATCCTCTGGTGTTTCGTCAATACAGGAGGCTTTCTCGTGGACGTGCGTTCAGCGGGACTATCAGTTACACACTGAACGGCAGGCTAGTGTGTAGAGAACAGCCTAAAATTGGTCCAACCGCCGTGCGACCGGTATTGCCCCTGCAGCAGGTGTGTGAGTAGCCGGCTTAAGGAACACCCAGAAAATATAAAACGTGGACTACAATCACAATCAGTCAAGGAAGCGATGTCACAAGCGAAGCGATGTTTGGTTTGGGGTTTGTTTTGTTTACTTGCATGTGATGTGACTTCACATCACACTCACAGGTTATAAAGTATTTCTAACATCACATAGCGTTTTTGCCACAGATTAAATTTCAAAAAAAATCCTTATTATTTCGTGTAATTTCCAAAAAAATAGACATAATTTAATGTGAAATAAAGTGAAATACGTTATTTTACGCTAGTATCAGATAGGATGACCACAATTTGTAGTATATTTTCAATGTTGTCAAATAGCCTATTATAATCAATTATGCGACGACCTTTATATCCATCGACAAAATGTTTTGCACTTGGACTTTTGGCTACTGCCACAAATACCATGCGGATCAAAAGGAAAGAACCAGCAGCCAGCAGCGCTTTCTCCCCGTCTGGTTGCCCTGAAAATCAGCGCGTGCAGCGTCACGGCATGTCTGACACTATGATGCTGAGTAGCACCCAATTTGGTGCATTATTATTTTATAAAATAGTTTTAAGGTTTTGTTTTAAATTATTTTCTCACTGTATTTAATTTGATTATTATTTTTCTGTGGTTTGCACCAATAAACGATTTTCTTTTTCTCCTTTTTTTTCTTCAATACGGAGAGCAATAATCGGATCGTTCAATCCGTCTATTTGAACTTTGAGAAGTCTATGAATTTATGGCTGTCATTAGATGTCAGTGTTAAATTATGTTATTTTCAATATTCACGTCTTCAATATTTTTGCTGTAAATCAGTTATATGGGCTACTTTAGAGCAGAAAACAATGGTAAATGGTTAGATCTCGACAGTAAAAGACGGACGATATGATCAGTCTCGGCAAAACATGAACAAGAGACCTAGTGATTTCACATTTAAAACCAATTAGTGTTCAAATTGCAAAAACGAAAATACAGTAAGTTGCACTAAAATTACTCATTTATTTTTATTATAATGCTACCTTGATTTTTGTTTACATGGAGCGAACTGTTTGTTTACATACCATGTGACAACGTATGGTCTCAGGTCATTGACCTCGGACATTGAATTTTGACGTAAGATACTACGAACTGTTGGAGTAGTATACTATCAACGTCAAAATGTCAAGGTCGAGATATCGGCTGCGATACATCAAGTAACAAAATGAATATAATTAATCCTTCTTTTTTTTTACATTAACAGAAACAAAAATGAACCATACCCCCGTGATCAGAATCGTGCCAACTATTACCCCCCCAAATTTCTCCGAAGGTTTTCCAGACACCCTGTATATATATATATATATTAAGTAGTTTCATTCCATCTTTATATATTAAATTAACCATTATTATTAATTGGTATGAATATTGCTAAAAATAAATAATGCAAAGTTATTTTAATTCTAATAAAGTTAAGTTTTTTATTATTGTATGAATCCCTTATGGGTAAAAGCCTCCTCCAAGGAA
This sequence comes from Acleris emargana, assembly GCA_927399475.2. NCBI lineage: Eukaryota > Metazoa > Arthropoda > Insecta > Lepidoptera > Tortricidae > Acleris > Acleris emargana. The sequence continues at coordinate 4,078,107 of OV656846.1, forward strand.
TTCCACCTGTCTCTATCTTCTTCCACTTCAAGCCTAGAGCGAACTGTAAAGCATCTAGAATAGTCCAAACATTTATCGCTTTATTAAGGCTCTGTCATCCCGGCTCTCAGACACCTCCGGAGATCCTACAGCTGGTGCTTACCTCTCCCAAAGGATTGGGCTAGCCATCCAGAGAGGTAATCCAGCCAGTGTCATAGGGACCATGCCGCGAGCGTACCTGCTAGAGGGGTGTTCTTTTCATAATGGTGATGATTATTTACATCTTTAATATTTGAGTAGCTTAGTTTTATTTTTATTTAAATAAGTTTAGTTTTAACTTTTAATTGTTAATGTAATGTAATTACATTATAATAAACAAAAATCATAGCGCTCATCATGAACAATTGTTCCTTATCAAATCAAATCAAATAAGTTTATCCTGAATTACTTAATCTAAATACATACATCAACCTACGCCTTCATTCCCAGAGCCGGGTACAGCATTACCAACAACTCTTAAAAGTTGTTAATAATTCTGTAACCACATTTTGCACAAACAGGCTAAGATGTTTACGAGTGACAGATTACACGCCCATCTCACTCCACTACAACCTTTATTCCCTTAGTCGCTCTTACGACATCCACGGGAAGACATGGAGTGGCACTATTCTAACCCGGCAACCACACGGAAATTGTCTACACCGCTTTGTAGAAACGCTCTCACCATGTATACTCTCTTCATTGCTAATTGCCCAATTAATTAAATTGGGGTGGTGGATGCATGATGTCCGCGACAAGTGGTCCACTATTTAGATCTGAAGTATTTGATCACTGCAGTGTTCGGCTCAAAAATGTTTTACCAAATGATATAATATGGTAAATTTCATTTCGCACCATTCCTACAATGAGGACATTTTCTAGTGTTTTGTAGTCAAACTAGGAACCTTTATAGTTACACCATGTCCGTCCGTCTGTCCACGGAATCGCTCAGAGACTATGAGTTCTAGAAAGCTGTTATTTCGCATGAATATACATAATATGACACGCCGACAAAGTAGCAAAATGAAATGTTTTAACAAAAACTTTTTTAGTGTTACCTCCCTGACAAGTAACGTGGGGATGTTTTTTTTGTTGTTGGATAGGTTTGTAAAAATATTGCAGGTTTGTGAATGTATTCATTAAGGGATCCGTTTATAAGAATAGTTGCAGTTAAAGTGCAACTTTTTGTTAGAGTCAGTCAGTTAGAGTCCTACAGCCAATACTAAACATACAAAAAAATCTGAAAAAAAACTTAAATTAAAGCATATAATTATAACCAATTTTAAGAGTAAATTCTCATGACTAAGTAAACTTTTATTCCTGAGATGCAGGCGACTAAAGTGATTATAAATACCTACTAAAATCATCTAAGACAGCACCAAATAACTTTATATAGAGAAATTAGTTCATTGTTGTTGTTTTTTGAGCGTTTTGTGTAGTAAACGGCTTCGGAACCCTACACTGAGCATGGTCAGACCTCCTCTTGCCCGGTTTTTGTATATTTTGTCCGAGGTCAATTGTCTAACCTTAGTCTCGAATTATAACCTATGAGTACACACGCAACTTACGCTTACACACATACATAATTTTTACCATTTTATTTCACACTTTTGATCTACGCACGCCTACATAATCTAGCTTCATCCAACACAATACTAGCTTTTAGCCAAGTAAACGGCTAAACCGATTTTCATGAAATCAGGCTAAGAACCATCCCGATTAAAGTAGCTTTCCCAATCAGCGCATCCGTTTTGGTGCTACGATGCAGACATACCCACAGAACCCACAGATACACAGACACACACATAAATCTTACAACAACCTTTATTTTACAGGGGGTCGAAAGCAGTATTACCGAATGGAAACGGAAAAAACCACCGCAAAACCCCTTTGCATATATCGATTACGCAAAAGCGTTTCCTACATATTTTCCAGAGGTATTCGACAAAACAACGCTCGTTACAGATACGTCGCTAATTGGTCGTCCGCAAAAATGTTTGTTCATCGATTTGCTCTAAATGCTTTGTTTGTCCTGGGCGAGTGTTCGGGGCGCCGCTCACACCGAAACGAACATTCGCTTCGAAGCATATCGACGTCCAACGTGTGCCAGTGAGTGTATAATATTTATTGGTCATAAGTGAGAAAAAGAAAACCAACACGGAAAAAGCCACGTACAGTGAAGGAAATTGATTCCTATACCATTTTGGACTATGTCATAGTGACGTAATCAAAATGCCAGATGTCTTATGATTTTATTTACAGTGTCACTTTGACATAGTCCAAAATGGTCTAGGAATCAATTTCCTTGACTGTACGTTAAATCCAGCAATGACCATTATGTTAAAAGCGAATTCATACACCAGTTATTTTTTTCATCTAAGTTAAAGCACATGAAGGTCTGTAAAAATATGCATTAGTAACCCCATTCTATCCTCCTTAATTCTGTTTTTATTGGGTTTCCCTCGCTTGCTTGGTTTACCTATTATCACAGTTTTTTCGTAAATAAATCAGAAGAATTCAAAATTCATATTTAGTAAATTGGCCACATGAGGGCTCTTTTACACGTCGGTAACATGGAGTGAATCTACTAGCGCTTCGGACAAGACCATCATTGCGGAGAAGAAGCGCCGCAAGAAACTCCAGCAGAAGGTGCATTTTTTAAATAATTAAATACAATCATACTTAAAAGTATCTAAATTACATACATACATACATAAACTCACGCCTTCATTCCCAGAGTGGGGTAGGCAGAGCTACAGAATTACCAACAACTCTAAAAACTTGTTGATAATTCTGTAACCACATTTTGCATAAACAGGCTAAGATGTTTACCAGCGTATTAGTGACAGGTTGCAAGCCCATCGCCTAACAGTACTGCAAGCCTTTATTCCCTTAGTCGCCTCTTACGACATCCACGGGAAGACATGGAGTGGTACTATTCTAACCCGGCAACCACACGGGTCTAAATTACATTACAAGGTAATAAAGTAATAAATAATTATTTTTAAAACTAACACAATTAAAATCATTACAAATGTAAGGTCAAATAAAAATAATGACTAAGAGAACAACATGACATGAAACAAAAGAAAATCGAAGGCTGATATGAGGCATACAGTGTTATTAGGTCCTACCACTACTCCACGTAAAATTATAACCAAATCCCTCGTGGGGGCCAATCTTGTTAGCTTAGCCTGCTAGACCCCTTAAGTTCTTTTTAACCGCAATAATGTCACTATTCAAATAGATTTTTCCGTCATTTAGTGTCACTGTTGGATGTAACGAGCTGCATGTTTGGACCGGTGCACCTGGCGTTCTATAACGCAACAAAGTGCGTGCCATGTCCATGAATACAGCTCTCTTATCCAAAAGTATTAAAGAAATGGCTCCAAGGATTTTCAACAGCCTGCCAAATTAAATTAGAGAATGTAAACATAATATTATAGAGTTTAAAAGATTGCTAAACAGATACTTAATTATGAAAGGGTTTTATTCGATAGATGAATATTTAGATGCCATAGTCTTATAGCTGATGTGCCATTACATTAATAATATTAGGTTGTATGAATAAATTAATTTAACGTTAAAAATTAAGTGTACCTAGACATTAATAGGTATCTAGTATTAAGAATTTATTTATATTGCATGCTAGATACTAGCAGATTGTCACTTTCCAGCAATAAACGATTTTGATTTGATTTGATTTGATATAATCTCTGTTGTATATGAAAACTACACAACGCCATGCATGGTACGTAATAAATACAAAACAAACCGAGACGATGGATAGGAGCTTTCGAGTTCATTCAATCCGGTGATCAGTTAGCCCAAGCGTCGACGTATATCTGGGTCGTAAGATAGTCCGATAAAAAATAAACAAGACCTTTTGGTCTAGAGATAGTTTATAAAATAAGCTCCAGCTTTTCCCACTCAACTCGTGTTCACAATCGTTGCAATGAATTCAAAACATCGAGATAAATATTATGTATTGCATTGTGATTACGGGATTAAGTCCCGTATTCGATACATTACAATTACCTTAAGGTTCAAAGTTACACAATGTCTGATCACACTTAATACATTCTGCTGCGAGCTGGACTTTCAAGTGGTAAGTGCTGTTTCTTTGTTCCCTGGCTAACTCTATCAAGAAGGTTCTTGATTAGGCTTGATTAATATCGAATAACCCGTTCAAGTGTTTTCAATCCTGAAGGCAGAGCCGCAATAATGTCGTGAGATAATTAATACTAAGTAGCTTTTGCCAGCAATTTCGTCCGCGTAGAACGTAGTTAAATATTGTCTTATATTATTACCCCGTATGGGGTTGAATTTGGAAGTAGTCCACGTTATTTCAGTTTTAAAATAAAACCACTTTCCAGATTTCATGAATCTAATTTTAGGAGTTACGGCTGTGCGCTGATTTAGAATATCGGTTTCAATCGTAAGATTATAGATAAAAATACTTGTATCTTGACTCTTGTATAGATAAATAAATAAATACACATACTTACTCGTCACATAAATAGTTGCCTTTACAAGGGATCGAATCCAGGACCGCTAGCTTCGAAACTAGGGTCAGTGCGAACTAGACTAGACGAATCGTTGCACCTTTATAAGGGGCCCTGATATGGCTGCGCGTGACAAAGTTTAGAGAAGGCATCCGTCACCTTCTGACACGTAAATAAGTACGAGAGAGATGGATGCTTTATCCACATTTGACGAGCGATATAGACGCAGCCTTAGTATAGGCCCACTGGTTACAGAATAATATGATGTAAACATAGCTGGGCATTAACTCGTTAATCCGTTAATCGTTAATTAACGAAGTTAACATTTTGATTAACGGATTACTTTTAAGTTAACTTTTTAAAATGTTAATGGACACGTTAACTTCCGTTAATATGCAGAAGTCCGTTAATCGTTAATCCAATGCCTACTATTTACCGAACGGCACCGCGGCGCGGCAAGAAAAACAGATTCAGACAAGTATGAAACGACAAGTGCCGGGCGGCGCGTAGCAGCGAGTGTGTAGTGTGAGAAATAACGATGATGACAAGGAAGACTTTTACAATTCTGTCACTCAGTCTATAGAAAAACCAAAGAGCTCCAAACTCTTTAAAGAGTAAAGCGCAAAGTCTCGTTAAAATGTGGCCGGACATGAAATCAAAAGACTCGTTCAAAGATGCTGCATTCCTCGGGGAACAGATATTCATAAATATATTCATTAAATACAATACTGCTATACCCTAAAGCGCTGCAAATAAACTTCTGTTTTCCACGGGTAAAGACATTTTAACTCCAAAACGAGCCTCGCTTTCAGACGAGAACTTCAACATGTTAATGTTCATGAAAGGGAATATGCAACCGTATGCCCTTTTGTATTTTGTTTTGTTCCTATCCTGTTAACTTCCGGAACCTAAACCAACAGGTTTTATAAGTTCACTAACGCAACGATATAAAAATGCATTTTTTTTACACATATTAACGGATTAACGATTAACGTTAACTTGCGTTTATTCTTCCGAAATGTAACGCTTTAACGTTTAACGAAGCTAACTTTTTTTTGTAGCGGATTAACGATTAACGAAGTTAACTATTTGATTAACGGTGCCCAGCTATGGATGTAAATAATAATCAACTTAATTCCATAAATCTTTAAGTATGTGGGGTATTTGGTTTGCACGTGTGATATGTGGGTGCGCTTCAATCGGTATAAAAACGTTTTGTATAGATAATTTCATTTAACTAATTACGAAAAGCTAAATGAACGTTTAGAATAAAAACCAATTGTACAATTTTATCTGGCATACGATTGAATTTACATAACACTCATTTATTTAGTAATAGTTTAGTGGTTGCCGGGTTAGAATAGTGCCACTCCATGTCTTCCCGTGGATGTCGTAAAAGGCAACTAAGGGAGTATAGGCTTGTAGTACTGTTAGACGATGGGCTTGCAACCTGTCACTAATACGCTGGTAAACATCTTAGCCTATTTGTGCAAATTGTGGTTACTGAATTGTCAACAACTTTTTGAAGTTGTAATTCTGTAGCTCTGCCTACCCCACTCTCTGGGATTACAGGCGTGAAGGTATGTATGTGTATGTAGTATAACTATAATTTTCTTGTTATTATGCATTTTAAGTCAATTTCTTCTAACTAGGTTAGGTTAGGTTAGAACTGTGACCACATTAATAGTAATGAAATCCGTTAGAAATATTTTTTATTTTATTTATGAACATTAGTTTTTGAAATTATGTATTTCGTTTTATGCATCACGACTATTATATCGATGGTTTATTAAGCAATTCGTGTCATGTAAAATGATTATTAGACCATTTGTTTGTATGCTAAACATTACACACCAGTGATATGGGGTTAAGATTTGTATTGGGTACTTTTTTATGGCATAGAGAAGGCAAACGAGCACACAGGCCACCTTATGGTAAGTGGAAACTTTGACCCATAGACATTCGAATTCACAAGACCGCAATCCTAAGACTGCAAATGCACTGCCAAACCTGAGGACTAAGATGGAAAGGCCTCTATGCTAGTCATTTTTCCGGATGTCTTATCCCCAACCAGTAGGCTAATGGATAATATGGTGGTAGTATTCCGGACGGACCCTGCTCAAGGTCCTACCACCCGCAAACCCCTCCCTCTGTTTGCCTCCCTAGAAAAGTCACTTAAAGAAAGGAGAACATATTTTTAGGAAAGATTTACCGTCAGTAATATGCCACATCACTCCTCGTTCCGTAGTCTTTATTGGAGTCTTGAGTCCATAGACAAAACAAATCGCTATCGTAAACGATTTTCGAGAACCGTCATAATGTATGGAATTGACATAAGCGTTTGACGTGACCGTCTGACAGCCTACGTCAATCCTATACATTTTCGATAACAATAACGTTCACGCAATGCATCTTGTTTAGGGCCTGTAATTATTTTGTCTTAGTTCTTATTTGAATAAACTATCCGTGTTCCGGACCAACCGAATTTTGATATTTTTCTTTACATGTCAGAATGTGAAGAATATTGTGTAGCTGTCAAAAAAAATCATACAATTTAGCTCCGATCGTTAACGTTTCTCACCCCCTAAATCAAGTCCGATTCCCACGGTTTTTGAATATGTTGTAGTTATTAAGTATAAAGAACTGGATCAGTACGTTTCTTCAACATAACAGTTTTTATTTTTTTTCGTTCTAAGAAGTATTTTCGTGTAAAGGAAAACGTAGAGACATAGTTTTTCATAATATCTACAACATATTCAAAAATCTTAAACCGGACTAGGTTTAAGGGGAATAAACGTTGCGCATTTTGAATGGAATTTTTCAGCTTTACAATCCTCTAAAGAACAAATCTTGTTGGTAAATTTCCAACCAGTTCCTGTTGTTGGAATGGGCTGCTGTTTGTGTTTCTTGTATATTGGTGCCCAACTGCTGATTTAATCGAAGAGATTAAAGGTGACAATAGAATGTTAAATGGGATATTGGCAATACGTCGCGGGAGACCGCTGGATGACAGCAGCAGAGGACCGGTCGTTGTGGAGAACCTTGGGGAAGGCCTTGTCCAGCAGGGGACGTCTTGCGGCTGATAATGATGATGATGACGAATAAAATGTTGAAGCTCGCTACACAACATAGGCTAAACGCATAGCATAGCCGTCCGTGGTGTAAAGTAAAGTAAAGAAAAAATAGCTATTGTCATCATCATCATCATCATGTCAGCCGAAAGACGTCCACTGCTGGACATAGGCCTCCCCAAGGCTCACCACTCAGACCGGTCTTGTGCTTTTCGCATCCACCGCTTTCCCGCGATCCTTACAAGGTCGTCACTCCATCTCGTTTCCCCCCAACGGTTCTAGATCAAACCAACATGAATGCTATTGTCATAGGCCTTAAAAATATGTCTAAAAACATGTTAGTTAAGTTTATGTTCACGTCAAATATTAACTCTCGTGTCATTGATATTAAATGTATATGAATGTATGTATACTCCATATTGTACAAGAATAAAACAAGGACAAATGTGAACTTATATCTTTAAGGGATTTCCTAATGCTAACCCTTCGTCGTCGTCAACTTCTTCAGAAATCGTAATCAACTTAGGAAATATCTTTAATTCGATGTTATATTACTTGGAATAGCTTTTATTCTGAATAAGATGTTTAGCAATTTAGTTAAGCCATTAAGGAGATTGCGACTGATTGCGAGTGGGCCCCGCTGTGTTGCCGATTGATCGGATGCCTTAACGTCGATGGACGAGAAACAACCGTCTGTAAGACGCCTTTTGTATAATACAATAGCTTCTAGCGTCCGCGTAGATTTCGATTAACGGTATTCCCTCGCGAACATTTAAATTTTCCGGAATCTTTATTCCAAATTTCATCCAAATCAGTCCAGCCGTTGCAGTGTGAAGAAATAACAAACTAACACACACACACAACTTTTGCATTTGTTTACAATTATTTGTTTTGTTTATAATTTGTTTAGAATATTACATAGGTACATATTGCAGGTTTTGAAGCTTTAAGTCAAATAAAATACTTCTTATTTTAGTTAAAATGGTGATACAACAAAGTTGCTAGTTCTGATTGTTTGTTTGTTTATAAGTTTGACGCCTTTGATAGTCTATCAGTATGTGTGTGAGTTTTGTAGCTCTTAAACTGACTGATATACATCTTATGGATATCAATTGATATCTTTTTATTTATTTCAACAGCGAATCGCGAGTAGGTTCAGCAAATTATGCTTAAAATTTGTCATTTTCCACAGACAAAATTACTTAAATTATTACTATAAATAGAGAAAGAGTATAAAAAAAAAGTTTAGTGTATAAATATTCCGCAACTAACTGGCATTATTCATACAAAAAAAATCGTTTGTTCCATTAAGAACGTTAGGAAGCTCACTTCGGTGTGACTAAGGACAAACCTACAAAAATGCTATGAATGGTATAAAGTCTGGCTTGCATGCAATTTGGTGTGTACACAGAGTAATTGCCTCCATACATCCAATTCATACAACGGCTAATTACGGCGCCTCGGCTGGGTTTCGTCACAAATTCACTGAAAAACAGGAGGGTGGTTTTGTTTGGAATAATTATATACATACATACATACCTACATAACTTCACGCCTGTCTCCCAATGGGGTAGTCAGAGACTATGGAACGCCAGGTACGTCAATCTAAACATACAACTTTTGCTTCCTCTACATTCATCAATCTCTTCATGCACGTAACGTCGGTTTCGGGTGCTTTTTATTCGGACCTTATTCAATACATCGCGAATCTGATCGCCGTACGTCCGTCTAGGACGTCCCCTACCTAATTGAATAATAATCGGTTATTAATCGTCTACACTTATTTTAATTTCATAAATAATGATTCAAGGTTACAAACGATTTGTACATAAAATAAAATTGTAATCACGTTTTCGAAAACGGCTCCAACGATTTCGGTAAAATTTGTAATGTAGAGGTTTTTACGGGGGCGAAAAATCGGAATCTAGTTGTAATCTTCGGGAAAATCCGAGGAAATCATTTGTACATGTCTGTTATTTATTGTCTAATTTTATAATTTGTTATTTATTTTGTTTGTACAATGAAGTATTTATTTTACTGATTATGACGTGTACCTACTCACATGGGCGAAATTAGAAATAAAACCTGGGGAGTTAAATCTATTGCAAACCACCAAGTAGCAATGTATTGTGTTCTGTTGTATAAGACAACGAATACTATCTTATCCATTCCATTTTCCTTACTCATCATCTAAAGGTCCCTGGTTCATTCCCTGGTTTCGGCACCATGTTAAAGGAAAGCAAAGGAAATATTTAAATAAGATTTATTGTAATGGAAATAGAAGCTTTGTGCTACAACAGAAGGAAGGAAGAGAGAGAGTTGCCAGTAAATAAAAAACTAAATCTAAAACTTTATGTTACCAACATTGTCAACGCATAAGCAGTCACTTACACGGTACTAGCTAAATTACCAAAAGTATTAAAATTACATGCATACATACATACCTTCACGCCTGTAATCCCAGAGTGGGGTAGGCAGAGCTACAGAATTACCTACAACTTTAAAAACTTGTTGATAATTCTGTAACCACATTTTGCACAAATAGGCTAAAGATGTAGCTACGCTGGTAGCGTATTAGTGACAGGTTGCAAGCCCATCGCCTAATAGTACTACAAGCCTTTATTCCCTTAGTCGCCTCTTACGACATCCACGGGATGACATGGGGTGGCTCTATTCTAACCCGGCAACCACAAAAATTAACCCGAAAAAATGGATAATAAATTATTAATTTATACAACTAATTAATTTAATCAACAGATTCATTGGTAAGTTGACACTGGCTGCATTACCTCTCTGGATAGCTAGCCCAATCTTTTGGGAGAGGTAAGCACCAGCTCTAGGATCTCCGGAGGTGTCTATGAGCCGGGATGACAGAGCCTCAATAAAGCTTTTCAAGTGCCACAAATTCGTAATTATTTAATCAACGATTCAAAGATTTATTCTTATACGCTTGTTATTCATAACATCCCTAAAGAGTCCATCAACAGTTTAATATCAGGATGTATTTCAGTATCGTGCATTATCATGATGAAGTGTTGATAACCGTCATGACGTCATTCTCATCCGTGACGTCATTCGGGTGAAGGTAAACCTTATCAGATAATCCTACCTCACTTATATAATGCATTCAACTTATACTTGCTGCTGCACTTTTAGGTCATTTATAAGTAGATGCTTACCTACTTTAGTACTTTGTCACTGTAACGGTGTGCGTAATAATCGCTAATCGTGATCGTGATGGGCTGTATTACTGCTGCACTCAGTGTATGATGATCAAACTTTTGACCTTTCCCAAGAGCCGGTCGGCGGCGGGGTCGAAGCCCGTTTCTAGGACTCTTGAGTTTTAATACTAATGTGAATACTAATGTGGCGACCTAGCGACATCTAACGGAAACTTGTATCAACCAACTCGCTAGCGCCACCAGCGTCAGACAGCGGAACTAAGGATCCTACATCGCGCTAACGAAGTTTCGACAGCCGGTTGACATATATACCACTTCCAACTTCATCCCAATGGACTTCGGTCCCCAGGCATAACACCCGCCTGGAGAGAGATCTCTCTATTGTCCTCTCTTCCTACACTAATTTGAGATTAACACATCAATTTAATCCACGACTTACAAATCAACAGTTTAACGGAGTTTTGAATACACGTTTGCGTCCACACGCTCCAGGTTGACAGAAAGAGATCTCTAACCCTAAGATCAATTTGAACACTGCTGCTTGACGGTAGGTTTATAGTTAAGATACTTAAGATGCTACCATCATAAAATATTTTCCCATTGCTTTGTTTTTTTTTATGGTATAGGAGGCCAAGGAGCAGACGGATCGCCTGATGGTAAGCGATTACCGTCAACCATAGACACCTGCAGCACCAGAGGAGTCACAGGTGCGTTGCCGGCCTTTCAAATGTGAGAGTACGCTCTTTTCTTGAAGATTTGAAGGTCGTAACGGTCCGGAAATACCGCAAGCGACAGACCATTCCACTGTTTAGTTGTGCGAGGCAGGAAATACCGGGTGAAACGCACAGTTGTGGACTGCTAACAGTTGTGGAAATTCTGTCGCGTAGGACGAAGGTGGAAGGAAGCGGCAGGAATTAATCCGAACAGCTCCTCGGAGCACTCCCCGTTGTACAAGCGATAGAGAATGCAGAGTGAGGCTACATCTCCACGCAGCGCCAAGGAGTCAAGGCGATCAGAAGCACGCTGGCAGCCGACAATTAGGATAGATCAAAAAAAATACTCACGGTTTTTACATTCTAATTCGATAGAATAGGTAATTTTAAGAAACCAATTTCATTCATTTTGTATTTGACCCAATAGTTTTGTTTTAATACCTTTATTTATTTAGCTGACATTTTATGGATGACATGATTATTTTAAATTTAGGTTGGCTTTTTCTAATAAATTATAAAGAATTAAATGATATTTAATTATAAAAAGTCATTTTAATAGTGTAATAAGACACTATTTCAAGCGGTTTTTGTCTAACCCTAAAGATGCACCTGGGAGGGCTTCAAGGCAAAAACGAAAGTCAAACAAAGGTCAAATATACTTTGGTCGGAATGTCCGAAACAGATAAATATTTCTAAAACTTAATAATGCAGAACGGCTTGGCCATGCCATGGTTTTCAAATTAGAGTAATTTAAAATATGAACAATCCTAATTCTAGTCGCTCTCCGCTGGATGCGATCCAGAGGGAGAAATTAGTACTGGGGAGCCCCAGCCCACAGATGAGAGCAGTATTCCATATGCGGCCGAACCTGCGTCTTGTACAGCTGCAGGCGGTGGGCCGGAGTGAAATACCGTCTCGATCTTGACCTTGTCGAGCACACCGAGCTTCTTCGAAGCCAATTAAGCATTACCCTCTAAATTACCGTGGAACTGGACATCACTCGTAATGTCGACACCAAGGATTCCGATCACCAGCTGAGGCAGTGAGGGAAAGTCCTCTCGAAACGAGGTGATACATCAAACGCCAACTATCCAAACAATACAATATCCTAAAATTATTCAAGGTCAGCATTCTTCTAAACTTCGTTCACGCCAGCGTAATTTATTACATACATACATACATAAACTCACGCCTTCATTCCCAGTGTGGGGTAGGCAGAGCTAAAGAATTACCAACAAGTCTTAAAACTTCTTGATAATTCTGTAACCACATTTTGCACTAATTTATTAATGAAAAGAAACTGAATTTTCACCCGACGGTAAATCTTGCGCAGGCCGTTATGATTTATTCGAGCGTAACGGACAAGCAGGAGTTAGGAAATAAGATTTATTATGTTCCTTTTTTAATGAAGCGCGCATCTGAGATTGTTGGGAGTTTGCGGTATTCATATTTTATCACATTTTTCAGTGATGAAAAATTTGTGTTGTTGCGTCGTGGCTAAATTGGAAATTCAATCAACTCAAGAATTCATTAATATTTTGTTTTTTTTTAAACTTTAGTAGCAATGAGTTTTTCTGGCCAAGTGCAAGACGGTCTCGCACACTAAGGGTACCGTACATTCTTTTATGGGGGCTTTTTTTGTTGTTGTTATAGATGCATTTAAAAAAAACAACTATCTACCAACTACGGTACGGCCCGATGACAGATTGACATACGTAAAATTATAAATGTGACAATAATTTTGCCTGTTGTTATGCATTCACGGCTAATTCACTAAACCGATAGAGATAGCATCTTCTTCTTTTCGTGTCGATAGTTTTCTTCCATCACACTGTGTGAAATGACATTTCCTGAGGGAACAACGGTAAACGATTTCTACGCAAACAGAGTCGCGAGCAATAGCTAGTCGTAAATAAATTGTTAACTAAGTCTTTAAAGGTCGCTTTTCATTTAAATTAAATAAAGCAACTTTTCTCTTTTTCTGGAAAGGAGGAAAGATCGTCGGTGGCCTAGTGGCTTATGGGGTCAACTCGTGATAGTAAGGTACCAAGTTCGAACCCCCGCGGTCACCATATACCAATGAGTTTTTCTAACTTTTAACTACATTACCCGATGCTCTTACGGTGAAGGCCAAATATCGTGGAAACCTGCACATTCAAAAAGCTGATTGTGTAAGAAAGTAATAATTGAAAAAATGACCTTCTGCTGGAGTTTCTTGCGGCACTTCTTCTCCACAATGATGGTCTTGTCCGAAGCGCTAGTAGATTCACTCCATATTACCGACGTGTAAAAGCCCTCATGTGGCCAATTTACTGAATAAATATTTTGAATTTTGAATTGCATAAAAGATCCTAAAGGGGAAAGGGGCGCATCGGTATGATAAGATAAGATAAGATAACGTTGGTGGAAATTAGACAGATTTTTTTCTGTCTCGAAACCTATTCGAAAATATCTCAATATTAAATCCACAAGCTAAGAGATAAACAAGCTCTTGTAAAATCTACGGATCCCAATATCTAAATATTACAATGTGTAAACAATTGAAGTATCTACGAAAATAAACACTGAGTTTTCGTAAGATCCAAATTAATTGTAAATAAACAATCCTACATTCCTCTGTTGCCTTTAATACAAGAGATTTCCCGTGGTTTTGTTCGAGTATAATTAATTTTAGGCTATAATAGCGACGGTTGTTGCCTTGCTAATTGTCTGAGTATGCTCAACTACACAATCTAACGGCGTGACTTATACAATATACTTAATGTATATTCATGCCAATTAACAGCTTTCTAGAACTAAGTCTCTGATTTAAGCTGCGGACGGACGGACTTTGTTTTGAGTGCGGAACCCTAAAAAAACCATTTACCACCGTATTCAGAGACAATTAACTCGTTCCTTTTCAAACTTGTGTATGAATTTTTCTTAGACGTTGCATAAGGACTAGGAAGGAATGTGCCAGAACTTTCCCAGAAGTATGGAAATCTTCTCAAGAAATTACCGAGAGCATATTTGAAAGCATTGAGAATGTTCTTATACCATACAAAAGTCGAAATATTCTTGAAATTACCGAGAATTGGAATAAACCAAAAAAAACTCACGGTTTTTACATTCTAATTCGAAAGAATAGGTAATTTTAAGACACCAATTTCATTCATTTTGTATTTGACCCAATAGTTTTGTTTAATATCTTTATTTATTTAGCAGACATTTTATGGATGAGATGATTATTTTCAATTTGGGTTGGCATTTTCTAATAAATTACAACAATTAAATGATATCTAATGATAAAAAGTGATTTTAATAGTGTAATAAAACGTACTTTTTCAAGCGATTTTCGGAGGGCTTCAAGCCAAAAACGAAAGTCAAACAAAGGTCAAATACACTTTTGTTGAAATGTCTGAAATAGATAAATAGTAATTCAAAAACTTAATAATGCAGAAAAGCTATAAAACCCTATTCCTCGAAATGGTTTTCAAATTACAGTAATTTAAAAAATATGAATATTCCCAATTCCTTCTGAGAAACTTTCACAAATTCTGAACTGTAACAACAAAAGCCACTACAGGCTCTACATACATACATACATTAAATCACGCCTGATTCCCAGAGTGGTAGGCAGAGACCACCTCTTTCCACTTGCTACGATCTTGACAAATTTATTTCGCTTCTTCAACATTCATACATCGTGTCATGCATGCACGTCGGTTTCGGGTACTTAAGATTCGGCCCTTTTCCAGTATTTCTCCGATTTTAAGTAAATAATCTTGTCCGTCTAATTGCCATTGCGATAGAAATACCACTTATCCTAGAGTGGACAGTAAACTGTAGCAATATCGCAGTCCAGATCCAGGTCAAAGCAAATTGGTCAAAGCTGAAGTACACCGAGAGACAGTCGCAGCCGAGTTTAGTTCAAGTTGTTCGTCGTTATCGTGTAGACCGAGAGGGAGCTGTCAGTGACGCTGCCTGATCGAGTGCCAGTAAAACACAGTTACAGTGGGATTGAGGAAAATACACTTTCAAAAGGTTATCTGCTTAGGCGAAACGTGTAAGGTATACAAACAATCTACATAAGGCACGTATTTGGTAGACCATACGAAAATATTACAGATAATGTAACGTTGCGTTTTTATCATGACTTGAACAAACCCAAACTCTGAGAACTAGCAACATTCTCGAGTAATTTTAGAGGCTGGTAACTGCATTGACGTTTGGTGTCTAATTTTGAATTAGGGTTGTCAGCCTTAGATTTTCTACTCGATTGTTGGGAAATAAAGTAAACATCAAAGTTTATTACTTTATTTCATTTTACATAAATGTATGAAAGTATTTGCTGAACCAAAGTTTTGTAAGAATTTAGGATTCAGGAAGAACAGTAAATGGTTGCTTTCTCAATCAGCGGGTTTATTGTTTTACAAATCAGTAATACCAAAGTTAGAAAGTAAGTCGTTTCAGGGTAAATTCTGGGGTAAATATTGTGGGGGAATTTCTTCATTTGAGGGTGCTCCAGGGTGCTCCCGTGGTTGTGTCCTTGAGCCATCTTGGCTGGATTGTGCATATAACAGGCATCCCAAGATGTGTGCCAAAAAGAAGCTTGATTCATCTTGTGCAGGACGGAGGTCCTTATTTTGATAGAACTCTCCTGTGGCTTATTTGGCAAAGGAGCAGCAGATTCAACAGTTATTTTTTGGCAGTATCAAAATCGTGAGTATTTATTTTGTTGGAATAATACATGTGCACCATGTAACCAAGTTTCTTAACCTCGTGGTTAACTTTCAGTTCTTCAAACCCTAAGAGAGGGTTATTTATGCCGGGACGGAGGGAAAGTCAGCGTTTGAGATAATCTCTATTGGATGGTCTCCGGTAAGCATCTTTTGATCTGCTTTACTTTGCTCTCCGCTTATTTTCTGCCATGTGCATAACCTAATCGAAGCAATTTGGTTCTTTCCAGCTGGATGGGATATTTAGAAATTTGGTTATTTAGAAATTTAGGGAAATTTAGAAATTTAGGAAGACAATTTTGATAATACAAATTTGGGAATAAATTGAGAAATCTAGTAAAGTCAAATTTAGATAATTCCGATTTAGAAAGTATACAAAGATAATTTAGAATGCAGATAATTTAGATTTAGATTTGATACAGTTGTGTGCTGATAGTAATTTTGATATCATCGATAAGTTTGTGTTTGCTTTCCTTTTCTTCAGAAGTTTGAAAGCACATGTTTAGTAAATTTCACTTTGCACAAGAGATATAGTCTGTGGATGAAGAAGCTAAGGCTTGCTAATTTTGTGTAATTTAGTAGTGCGGGCTAGGACATTTTACCAGCCGCCTTTTGTTTGTGTAGTAAGACCTTGACTATTTTCTTCTTTATACTTCTGCAACAAACTACTTAGAGCTCTTCAATGTTAGGGGATCTTACTGCTTGCGCCGCCTGAACCTTATATCTTTGCGCGCTTACTGTGCGGCTTGCACTAAGGAGTCTGCATAGAGTCGACGCCCAGAGCTTCGCGTTTCAACTCACACTGCCCTGATCTTGTCTGCAGCCAGACAGCCCTTTGCAGTAAGGTTACTTCAGATTGAGGTCTGTGAATTAATTATTTCATTAAAGTTTAGGGAATTAGGATATAAAAGTAAGATTGGATATTGGAATTGATGGCATTAGGTTCCTTAGGGACTAACCAACTTTAGCATAGATAATTGTGAACCTATCATAAGAACCATAATGTTTAAGCACGACCCATGCTTTTGCTGAGCTTTAATGTTTATAATGTCTGGTCGCTTCAAAACCAAGGTTTACAATTAAATTAAGTATATCTATACATGTTACAGAAAGAGTAGGAATAAAGATTGTGTTCAACTTACTAATTCGTTTCCTTTAGCTCCATGATATAAACCCACTCTTTGTCCAAGGGTCACGCCGGACATTATTATTTTAAGTTTGGTTTAAGATTTAGTACATTTCGTTTACGACGTGTTCCTTCTATTGGCCGGGTCAGGAAGGCATGTCGCAATAAACAACAAAATTAAAATTAGCTAAACAACAGGATGTGTACAATCAGCAGAATAAATGGTGAGAATAAGTCACTTAGTACAGTCAACATCAACCTCGCTTTATAGTCACGTATCCATGTCAAACAAGATTGTCAAATATGTTAATACGATAAACTAAAAAAGGCATTATCTAAGTAGGTACTTTTGAGGTTGACTAAAGCAAACACTGTTCACTCGATTAAATCTCGATAAGTATGGCTAAGCCACTCTTGGCCTGTCGGGCCCAAACTTGGCTATATAGGTTTGTTCGACTGATTTGTTAAAGTTCGGCAGACCAGGTAATTACTAATAAAATAGGCAGGTCTGCTATTGCTAGTACTTGATGACATTAAACAACTTCCAAGTAGGACACTAAAATCTGTGAATCAAGTCTTCTTCCCACAATAACTGTGACCTGCTAGTACTCGATCAGGTTGTACTACCAACGATGCCCGCTTGGTCTATGAGGAAACTAGGAAATGGAAGCGGTGATATTTAACCTGCAAGAGAGATAAAGCTACCTCAAGAGGGCATTATACTCGAAACTGTAATTAGATTCCAAAATCCTAACCTCAACCGACGCACATTCGCTGTGATTACTGCATTTTGGTTTAAGTGTAGGTATTTTCATCAATTAAACTGACCCTAATATTACTGGTTACTCGAGTTCTCATTGATATGTTTATGAAATAATATTTTAATAAAGAAATAATCAAGATGGGAACTGTCAGATTTTGGAATCTAATTAGATTTTCGAGTATAGTTGGATTAAATACATTTTCAAACAAATCGAAAACTGACAGTAGCCTTTTAAAATATAAAGATACATTTAAATTTTTTGTAATTGCACAAAAAAAAAAAAAAAAATTAAATTAATCCTTCCTCTTTCTTTAGGAACTTCTTATGGTTCCGTACCCAAAAGGTAAAAACGGGACCCTAAAACTAAGACTCCGCTGTCCGTCAGTCCGTCTGTCTGTCTGTCCGTCTATCTGTCATCAGGCTGAACCGTGATAGCTAGACACTTGAAATTTTCACAGATGTATTTTTGTTGCTGCTTTAACATCACATACAACAAACGTGTTTTTTTTCTTTTTTTGCTAATGTTGCATAAATATGGTACGGATCCCTTTATGCGCGAGTCCAACTCGCACTTGGCCGGTTTTATATTTAAACTACCCTGCCCTCGATTCGCTTCGGTTTTTGCGAGTTTGTAATGTAACACCCCTACATACCTATATATATACATAAGCTCACGCTTTCATTACAGAGCAGGCGGAGTACGCAGAGTAGGCAGAGCTACAGAATTATTGATAACTCTAAAAATTTGTTGGTAATTTGGTAACTGATTATGTAGGGGATAATCCAGTAGGTATTCGTTAATTTGATTTTTAACATCACAACCTCTCTCTTTAACCACTCTATTTATAAAATTTACTTAAAGTAAAATTTGCCTACGTTGCTCCCCCATGCGTAATTATGCTCCATAGTGACTAATTGACTATTTCGTTGGACAAGATCGATGCTAAAATATCTAAAAAGAATCTATCTGAGTGAAAGCAATAGAATGATTTGCAACATCCAAGGATCTGCTAGGCGTCCTGGTAGAACTGGGTTGGCAAGAGTAGTGTCAGCAACGCAGCACGCAAAAAAGGCGCATACATGTCATTAAGTCGTCGAGTTGCGGAAAAATAGCCCGCTATAACCTATAAACCTATACGTCTAGCGAGATAGTTTTGGATAAGTTTCTAAACTCAACTCTTCTCGATATGATCAGGTTCACATCATACAGCCATCATGATACGAATATCGCCACATATCTCAAAGTTGTGATGAGATGAAATAGCGCTATACAATCAGTAGTAAGTGAGAGGAGTGAAGAAACTATGAACAAGCCGGGACGTGACGCTCGTTTTGGTGGAATAGTTCTTGTTTGTATTAAGATATCTAGTTTAAAGAAGGCTTGGTTTCCGTACAAATTAAGTTTTTTTTAAATCCGCTTTTTTCAGGTTTCCCTGTTCTGAACAGTCTCTGGAGGTCTATTCTATTCGCTAAAACCGTATTGTTTTGATATGTTATTGTTTTCTTTTCTCTCACCCGCCATTACTGTCAAGTAAATACGTCTTATTTGTATTCGTCGTCTTGTTTGTAACAATACGATAACTTGTCAAAAGTAACATGGTTTGACCGAGTCCTCGTTTTCCAATATATTTAACCAATAAAAGTGTTAATTCTGCCTTTTTTTATCTCTATTAAAAGATTAAATAGGTACAAAGTTTAACCAATAAATGGGTGGATCAACTTTTTTCTGTTGTTATTCTGTCCCGTAAGCCAGAAGACAACAGTACAGTGATAGAGTTTCTTAGTTTTTTTTTTAATAATATATACTTCCAGCACACTCAGGAGAGAGGCCATAAAAGAATGGGTGTGTAATTGCCAATAAAACAGTTTTTTTGTGGACTTATATCCTTTAAAATCATAGTTTTAAATAGTGACCCAGGAGACGTCACCATGGCAAAGAGCTACAAAGAAAAGTTGATTGACCCAAATAATGAATACCTAATCAAAAAAATAAACTTACAATAAAAACTACTTTAAAAAAAACAAACATAAAACTAAATAAAACCCATTAAAAATACCTGAATAGTCTGCATGGTACTGTGCTTAAACTAATGGCAACTTTTTCTCTTTGCATAACAATGCTTACTTTCTGAGAGAAGGAGCTTCGGTCACCAATAATGCCAACTAGGTGCTCGCTGGTATCGTTATAAAACATCCATAAACCGACGTCAAGCGTTTTGGAGATTAATTTTGAAATAAGTTTCCGTCAAAAAGTTCATTTTTAGGCAACCTTTTGTTACTTTTTTTTTCTAACAAGATTCTAACGAGCCCTAATTTAAGACGGGCCCTAAATCTCCATCTTCAGACCAGCTCAATGGTGCTATATTATTGTAATGTCATCTGAACCAAAGGTGTATGCCAATTTTCAGCTTCATCGGAAACCGGGAAGTGGGTCAAATTTAACTTGCAAGATTTGACCCTGTTAAGTAAAAGCATGTCAAATGGTGTTTTTTTCTCCCACAGCTCAGTTTTTGAGTGCCAGAGCTACAAATCATAGGTAAATCTGATTGTCCTGGTCAGTATTTAGTAGGTCAGCCATCTCGTAGCGGCTTGACATCCGCTCCGTCGACACCCTAGGCCTCTATTCAACACGGTAAAAACCATATCGTGTTTGAGCTGTTATCGTATGGTCACCGTTTCAATAGCTCTTACTTACTTAAAAGTAATGGCGGCGGACGTCATAACATAACAATACCATAACAGGTTAACTACAGTCTGTGAGCACATAGAAGAGGCTTCGGTTTAGTACTTCTCTCTCACTCGCTCTCATACGATCTTATTAAGAGCGAGTGAGAGAGAACTACTAAACCGAAGCCTCTTCTATGTGCTCACAGACTGTACGATATCGTTTTTACCGCCTAGAGTATATACCGGGCTTGTATATTAACCGCTGCATCAACTCAGAGACAAACGAGCAAGAGACAAATAACTCGTTCCTTTTTCAAACTTGTGTATGAAAAATACGGTTAGAGCGCCAAAGAAACGAAAGTTACATACATACATACATACATAAACTCACGCCTTCATTACCAGAGTGGGGTAGGCAGAGCTAAAGATTACCAACAAGTCTTAAAACTTCTTGATAATTCTGTAGCCACATTTTGCACAAGTAGGCTAAGATTTCCCAGTGTATTAGTGACAGGTGGCAAGCCCATCGCCTAACAGTACTACTAGCCTTTATTCCCTTAGTCGCCTCTTACGACATCCACGAGAAGGCATGAAGTGGCACTATTCTAACCCGGCAACCACACGGCAAAATGAAACGAAAGTTAACGTCATTTAAATACACACAAAATGAAAAAAACGAACTCCCTGATCTTCAGTGTCCTACTACGAACACCGCCACGTCCCAGGGGTCTGTTTGGTTGTCCGAAGTTGCGGTCACGTCTCGGACGGAACCCTGTTAGGCTATTTAGCGCCAGCTAACTAGATGAGCTTGGATAAGTCAAGTTGTTAAACTAACGGTGGGTGTTTATTGGGATGTGTGGGCAAATAAAATTTTAAACACAAGGTGCAAAGCTCACAATCGAAGTTCTTATGACTATTTATATTTTTATTTAGTTTAAAGGCGGTTATTGAGTTTAAGTCAATAATAAATCAAGGTACTCTGATATAAAGGTATCCGCCGATATACATAAAGCAGAATCAGAATTATTTATTTGTAAATCATAGTACAGGTGGAGGAAAAAATACAGCGTGTATCACATTATGTTGGCATACAAATATCAATGCCACGTAAGGTAGACACAGTAATATTAATTATAAAAAATACAAGTACACAAAAAAAATACAAGTGGACGAATGAAAAAATACTCATAAATCCTTATAATGAAATGCATACATGTCAATTGGCCACTAATAATAATTAATTTATAGATCGATGTCACTTAAAAAACCTTCCGTACTGTAATAAATAAATAAATATCAGGGGACAATCTCACACAAATTGACCTAGCCCCAAACTAAGCTCTAGGCTTGTACTATGGGAACTAGGCAATGATAAACTTACTTATATAGATAAATATATCCTTAAATACATAGAAAACACCCAAGACTCAGGAACAAAATATTTGCCCGTACCGGGGATCGAACCCAAGAGCGCTAGCTTCGTAGGCAGGGTCACTACCGACTAGGCTACCGCGTCGTCAATACTATTTTGTAAGTAATAATTTCGTCAGGTTTTTCTAATGCTCTTATGCATATAGGAATTTTATTATAAATACTTATATCAATTAATATTTACGTTGATATGTATCGATATTTTTTTTATATTTATTCCTTGTTCCTAATCAGGTATTAATTGAACCTAACCTAACCTTTGCCTTTGAATTACTATTTCGGTACGTTGTCGCTAAATACCACTTATCTTATTTATCCAAAAGGACCCCTTTCGGATACATACACTTCGACTTCTTTAGGATCTTTCTACAATTACCCTCTTACTCAGCGTTCGAATGCAGGTTTCCTCACGATGTTTTCCCTTCACGGTAAGACCATAGGGTAATGTACTTAAGTCAGAAAAAGTCATTCGTAGATATCTGGTGATCGCGGACGTTCGAACTTGGTATATTATGGTCCTTAGGATCATGAGTCGACTTCCTAAGCCATTATACCACTGACTCTTAATTACTCTAGTTTTGTGACCATTTTTACACCACAAACCAGTTTTCTTGTTATTCGGTACCTATAAGGTAAATATTATAAAAATACCTTGGATTTTCCTGTTTATTATGCTAAAATAATATTTTTAATCATTTTGCAATTCTTGACCACAAAGATAAAAAACAATAAGCACATTGTTCTATGTCTTTACAATGTCTACAAAGACATTTTGTGAGTTATTAGTGTTATTACTATAGTGAACTTTAATTAACAAGACTTAAGGTTCAATACAGATTGTATTTTTATTGCAATCTTGATGTGTTATTGTCGACCGGTATAACCAGCGAAGTCAGTGTTCGCGTAGAACTGACCATCAATAGAAATACCCAGACAAAATTTATTCGATTAATATACAATATCTAATTCATTTATTTTCTCTAATTCTGTTTTATTTCTTTTGATATGACATCAAGGCCAGAATTCGTCAACTAATTGACGTTTAAAAAACAAAGTAAGTAATCGAAAATAGAAAATAAATAAAACTATATACCTAACCCAAACTCGAAAATAAAATGAATAAGAATACAATGTATTTTCTGTCATAAAGAAGCAGTATTTCTGTAGCTACCCATTATATTATACCTCTTAAATTGGCATAGCACGCAAAGAAAAAAACATATTTCGGTGTCAAAAATAAGCGTTCTTTTCTAGTAACTAAGTGATCGTGATAATTGATTGATTGCTATATAAATCCATATAAGAATTTCATGTACAGTCAAATACTTAAATTTGTGACCCACCTTGGGTCCAAAGTAAATCTGACTTTCTTCAACAATATAACGTTGACTTTCCTATAAGTTACAAATAACTTGGCATATCTAATGAGTAATGACATTGATGACTTAAAGCATTTTTTTTTTATTGTTTACAAAAATAAATTTGTTCTTAAAGTTTCGTAACATCTTTGCCCATTTAAAATTAACTCCGTCTATACTCATCCCTTCTAGACGTTCCTAACATAGATGCGCAGGCGGCTGACAAACAGCCTCTTGGTCAGTGTGCGCCCGCGCAGCTTGACGATCAAACATGGCGCTGCGATACTGTGTTCTCCTCCTGGCACTGACGGCGAGCCATGGCCAGCCCAGAACAGCGCAGTACGTGGTGCCACCGGCCAAGCTGGAGGCTATATACCCTGCAGGATTAAGGGTATCAGTGCCAGGTATGTAGTTTTTTTTTATATGCTCTTATATACTCTTGACTAATTGTTGCCCTTGTAGAACGAAGATATTGTCGACGATGAAACGAGCTCATCCAGATAGGAGGATGTTAAAATTGCATTTTTATTGAGCTATTTGGCCAGTGGAGGATTGGATCGGATTGGATTGGTTCGAGGTAGTCTGTACACAGGTTTGTAATGATAAAAAGTAACTGTAATAATAGATGAGGTGTTTGGAAGACGTAATTAATAATTATACAATCCTTTCATCTACTACCAAACAGCTGTGCTCGCATTATTATGTTTTGTTGTGCGGATAAAACAACCGGTACTAGCATAAAGGCATTTTATCTTAATCTCCAGAGATGACAATGCATTTATAATCTTAGGATTGAAGTCTAGACATTATATGTGGGGTAGATTGCCTTAGCCTTGTTTTTAAAAAAAATACAATGCCTGGTCGTGCCAAAAACTTAGTTTGGGATTACCTGGGTAAAATTCTGAAGTCGGAAGTTTGTCAAGATCGTAGCAAGTGGAAAGAAGTGGTCTCTGCCTACCCCTGTGGGAAACAGGCGTGATTTAATGTAAGTATGTATGTAAGTCTGAGATTGTCACAACAACTTATCACGTCGTATTTCCCAGCCACTAACGATAGTGTTCAGTGACATGACCTGAGACAGCGATATGAACAGGAAAACGAAATAAATACATAATAATATACTTACATAACTGGTGTGATTAGCCACTTGATTGCTTTTGCAAAGTTAGTCGACCTTATTTATAAGCAAATAAGGGCTGTCACTGGTAGCTATGGTTGCAAAAAGCACGTGAGTGGTTAGTAGCGCTAGATAAAGTTGGGTTTTCCTGTTTTATATTAATTTAAGATGTTCATGATTTTGCTATCTTTCTATAAACAAATAAATAGATAATCAGAATGTGAATATTCGGGCGTTTCAACCGCCGTTATTGTTGTCTTCAATATATTGACAAGAATAATGATAACTACTATTAACTATTGATGTTAATATCAGCAGTCTAAGAAAATTGTTAAGACGTAATTATTTATAATTAAGTAAAAACTAATTACCTCCTATCAGGTAACTCGCATGCTCGTTTGCCTGCATTTTAACTGCTTAATGACTATTAATGGTAGTTATATTTACTATACATATACATACACACATACATACACTGCTCACGCCTTTATTCCCTGAGTGGAGTAGGCAGAGTTACAAAATTACCAAAAAATCTTAAAACTTGTTGATAACTGTGTAACCACAATTTGCACAATTAGGCTAAGATGTTTAACAGTGTATATTAGTGACGGTAGCAAACCCATCGCCTAACAGCACTAAGTACCAGCCTTTATTCCCTTAGTCGCCTCTTACGACATCCACGGGAAGACATGGAGTGGCACAATTCTAAGCCGGCAACCACACGGCTCGACGTCACGCGGCACGTCAATAATTATCGATTAAAAGATCAACTACTTAAAATAATGACAGTAGTTAACTTAAAATCATAATAAAAAGGTTTTCGACCCTCCATCAAACAAGCACTCATCTCCACAACTAGTTCCAACAACATATAAAACTTTATGCTTGCTTCAAACTTAGATTAGCTTGCACTAATTAACTTTTAAGTTTAAAGAAACAAATTGGCCTAATGCCCAGCTAGCGTAACCGGTATTTTCGGGGTACTAACCGTACCGTAGGTCGTTGCCTCAAGTTACTTAGTTTTTTATTCAGTTTTGTTGCGGTAATCGTTTGTATGGAGCCGATGACTCTAGCACGACGAAAAAACGCGCCAACGTGATAGATAGAAATTTTTTACTTTTATTCAACACTAAGTTGCACAGGTCATCTAATGATGAAAAAAGTCTGAGGCTCATGGAATTTCAATTTAAATATTCAAGATTAGCTTCTGCCTGCGTTTTATTTTTGTCATCCCACGGAAACCGTTCAATTTTCCAGGACAAATAGTAGCCTATGTTACTCAGGGATAATGTAACATTCTTGCGGTGAAAGAATTTTTGAAATCGGTTAATTAGTTTTTGAATTTATTCGTTACAAACATACAAAAATACAAATCTTTCCTCCTTATAATATACTAGCTTTCAACCACGACTCCATCTGCGTAGAAGTAGTTTATCGCTACTCCCTCGGAAACTGTGATAAAAACTATCCAATGTCCTATTCCAGGACCTAACCAATATGTGTGCCAAGTTTCATCTCGATCAGTTCAGTGGTTGAAGTGTGAAAGACGGACAAATATGCACACTTTCACATTTATAATATTAAGTATGGATAATAGTAGATGTATTTCTAATTCTTAGGACTAAAGGTGCACTTACACGCGCAACTATTTGAGCAATACTTGCCCGTAATAATACAAGGATCTCATTCTATTCCACTAAATTAGGTAAGACAGCTTTTGACGCCGGCTACAAATTGCCTTTAAAAGTTGCCCGTATAAGTGCTCTGTAACACTGCTTCAATACAATTTACTTTACCCGTTTTCTTACCAACAACGGATCACAACAGTGCGGTTTGTAGATTGCTGCTTTACGGCAGTTTATCGGATAAGCTGTTGGTGCTAAAGGTCCTACAACTCGCAAAATGGTCTTATAAACTCGCAAATCTAACTAGCGCACTTGTGAATTCACTATTTTTTGTGCACAATCGCATAATGGTCTGCGTGGTCGTGTATTAACGTTTAGGCTCGCTTATAATATAAAGGCGCTAGATAACTTTAATAGAGTAGAAGTCCCATTAAGATTTCACGTTAATGATTTTCAAATTGAAACAACACTGCGATGTGGTTTCATGACATTTAATATTAATTAAAATGAGAAATGTGGAATAAATGAAGATGTAGTGACTAAGATTGAAAAGGGCATGGTTCGATGGTTGGGTCATTTGGAAAGGATGGATGAAAGAAGATTGACGAAAGAGATATGCAGATCAAAAGTGAGTGGAAGGGTCAGAAGGGGCCGCCCTAGGCATACTTTTTCAAATCAAATCGGAGAAATACTGGAAAAGGGCCGAAGGTTAAGTACGTGACGGAACCGGATATGAATGTGGAAGAAGCGAAATAAATTGGCAAGATCGTAGTAAGTGGAAAGAAGTTGTCTCTACCTACCTCTCTGGAAAACAGGCGTGATTTAATGTAATGTAATGTAATATTAATTCTTACTGAAACCCAACCAGCATCCATCTTTACTATAAACCCAACTGGTTCCAGATGATGGCTTCTCTCTCTTCGCCTTTCACGGCAAACTCAATGAGGAGATGGAGGGGCTTGAGGCTGGTGAGTGGGCCCGAGACATCACCAAGGCCAAGGAAGGTCGATGGACCTTCAGGGACAGGAAGGCACAGCTGAGGCTGGGGGACAAAATCTACTTCTGGACCTATGTTATTAAGGACGGGCTGGGTTATAGACAGGATAATGGAGAATGGACCGTTACAGGTAAAAAAACATTATACATTGGTTAAAACTGCTTTTCTACCTGCACTAAAACTACTGTGAGCGATTTCCGACATTGGCTAGTGGTAGTGCTTGCCAGTGATGAGCAAGCCGCTGTCGGATAGGCTGTCGGATATTTTTGCTTGCATAATTAGCTTGCAAGAGGAAAAAGATCTAAGGACACAATCAAGTTGTGTGCAAATGTGCTGAAAAAACGCCGCTTTTAGTAATTATACTAGCCAAGGCTCTTTAAAGGAATAAATACCACTATTCTTTTAGCTGTTTTTCAATCATTCAGAAGAGAGTTTTCAGTCATCCTACCAGGAGTTCAGAACTCGAAAGAGTCTGCTCCAAATTGGGTGTCTTATAGTCAAACAGAAGTTAATTGAAATGAGATATACATACTATACTTGACATCCCGCTTCAGTTCTTAATGTAGCAAGATAAATAACTCCTTCTCATCTTAATCTTCTTCAGAATTTGTGAACGAGAACGGTACTAGAGCTGACGTAACCGACAATCCAAAATACCAACCAGACAAACCACTACCAGTAGTACCAGTACCAACACCAACAACCCCAACCCACAGACCTGGACACCCTGATCCTTGTCTGCCTTCCAAGACTATCGTCCAGGGCAAAGCTTCTGTCTGTCGAGGTGCCCTCATCTTCAGCGAAGAGTTTGATAAGAATGCTTTGAAGGATCTCAGCTTGTGGGATGCTGAGAATAGGTTCCCTGAAGACCCGGTAAGATCTAGAACCTTACCTATTAAACTTACTTTACTAAAAAAAATGTTACCTGTTTTTGTTTTATTTTAATCGGTTTTACCAAGGTTTCACCCTACCATGTTATGTGTACAGTGGGGTTATTATGACGTATCTCTGCAATTTATTTTACGCCGAGAGAAAAGGACAGAGTTATGTAACGCTGTGATGTTCTTTACCCTCACCGTAAAATGAACTGCATATCCATGTCATAATATCCCCCCAGGCAGCGCCTTAATCAAGATGGTATTTGCTAGATACCTAAAAGTTTTTCGAAAACTGACAAAATGTACATAAACGCTCTTATCTAGGGCCAGCTGTTGTAAAATATGGATACAAAATTACTAAAAGAATTAAGGACTAAATCTATCAATTAAATATATCATAGATGTACTTAATGAGTAATAATCTATCTATGAGAAACTACAACACATAACACGGACACTTTTACATGTGTAAGGTATCCATATCGGTTGTAGCAAAAAAAGGTTAGAAAAAACTGAAGCAAAACAAAATGCATTTCTTAACGAACATTGTTAATGTCTTTAGGATTATCCCTTCAACGTATACAAGGCTCAAGGTACGAGCACGTTGGAGCTGGAAGACGGCCACCTGGTCATATCACCTCAACTCCTGGAGACGTTGTATCACGACGGGTTCGTGCAAGAGTCCTTGGATTTGAGTGACATGTAAGTATACTTTGTGAACTGGTATTAATATTGCCATGAAAGAAGTAGATTCAACTCGATTTTTTTGTCAATTAATCACACACTCCATTTGTAAATTAGTTAAACGCACCAAACTATGTGGCACTGCTTAACAGGTAATGAAAAGAGTTTTGTTATACAGGGTTGTTGGTAAGTCGACCTATTCCCCTCTAGGGGTTATGGAGGAGGTCCCTCTATGTCTTGGAGTAGGCATGCAAGCTTATTGGCTAGCTGATGGTAAATGAAACTGTGAGACCCATACATTTGAATTCTCAGGAATGCATTCGTAAAACCCTATTGGCTGACAATATATATCACGTGTTTTTGTTTTTTACATTTATTCAAATTCCAAAACGAATAAAGTTAAGTAACTATTACCTAAACAGTCTTACCACATGTATCACAATCGACAAGTAAAGCATATTTGACACATAAATGTAGCCCTTTTCCTTTCTTACACTTGAACATAGACAAGGAGAGAGCCAACTTTAAACGGCAGATTACTCGTCGATTGTGAAACAGGCCCTTAATATAATAAATAATATTAAGACTGTTTAATAGTAAGTTTAGTGTAGGTAGGCCTCCAACAAGATGGAGTGACGACCTTGTGAAGATCGCGGGAATGCGGTGGATGCGAAAAGCACAAGACCGGTCTGAGTGGAGAGCCTTGGGGGAGGCCTATGTCCAGTAGTGGACGTCTTTCGGCTGACGGATGAATAGTTACTTAACTTTATTCGTTAGGAATTTGAATTTATATAGAATTTGAATATATATTTATTATTCAGATGTACCGGCCAAATTGACACAGAACAATGCAAAAAAGAGGCTTCTGGAGCCAACATCTTGCCACCTGTTGTAACTGGAAAAATCACGACTAGGAACAAATTCAGCTTTAAGTTCGGCAAGGTGGAAGTTCGAGCCAAAATGCCGGCTGGCAGCTGGTTAATACCGGGTTAGTATTTAAGTTGGAGATAAGAATGGTGTAGTCTGTTCAAACGGCTGTAACTATATTTTTTGTGTTGAATACCTTAGTAAAACGCCTTTACCTATCTTCCTACTTTTTAAATAACCGTCTAAAGCACGTGTATACTGCCCCCCTACGGAAAAAAGGCACATCTACTATAATCATTGTATTGCACTTCCAACCTTATTATAACCCCAGAGAGTTCAATATGCTTCTTTGAATTAATTGCACTTGTGCCTTTTCTCCGTAGTAGGGCAGTATACATGTACAATTCATCAGGGCTTCTGCTCTACTGGGTAAAAACCATATTAACTTTGACGTGTTATCGTATTTTCAACGTTTAAAATAGCTCCTATTTACTTGACAGTAAACACGTCACGTCATAACACGTCAAAAGCAATATTGGTTCACCGTGTGGCTTGCAAATTTCTTCTTAAAGATACGGTTCTTTAAAAACAAATATGGCTTTGGCAGTCATCTTTGCTCACACCTAGCATTGTACAGGAAAGTAACTTCTCAAATTATGACAAAATTCTCGGAAATTTCTAAAAATATTCTTTAATTTTGTATGGGAAGAGAACATTCTCAATTCTCTTAAATGTTTACGATAATAATCTCAGTTATTTCTGGAGAAGATTTCTTAACTTCTGAGAAAGTTCTGCAATTTAAACATTGCTAGTCGCCTCGGACATTCGCTGGGTTTGGCCGTTAAACAAACGTTAAAACGTTGAACGTCAAAGAAGACATTATTAATTACTATCCTTGGCACTTAATAATTAGCTTGTTTCCTTATAATAATAGCACATGAAGGAATGACAAAATGTTTGTCATGTACCTTCATTTCTTTCGCGTCTTTATTTGTTGCTTTATCTTCATCGACAAACGCCTGTTTTTGTTAAGTGTATATTGAGTAGTTAAATATCAAACTCCAATTTTATATGTCCAATATTCAAACTAATTAAGTTACAAATTTGTATACAAAATTTCAAGGACATATTGGAGTTTGATATTTATCAACTCAATTTGACATAAATTTCTCAGAAATAAACCTGGAGCCACGAGAGAACTTCTACGGAAACCGTCGATACGAATCGGGTCTGATTAGAGTGGGCTTCGTGAAAGGGAACCCAGAGTTTGCCAAGAAGCTGTACGGAGGACCAGTGTTGTCTGACACCGACCCGTTCCGCTCGCAACTGATGAAGGAGAAGGTCGGCATCGAGAACTGGAGCAATGAGTTCCATAACTATACAGTCGATTGGAGACCAGGTTCGTTGTCCATTGATTTATCCATACATACCTTCAAGTCTTCATTCCCAGAGTGGGGTAGGCAGAGCTACAGAATTACCAACAACTCCAAAAACTTGTTGATAACTCTGTAACCACAATTTGCATAATTAGGCTAAGATGTTTAACAGTGTATATTAGTGACAGGTAGCAAGCCCATCGCCTAACAGTTCTAAGTACAAGCCTTTATTCCCTTAGTTGCCTCTTACGACTTCCACGGGAAGACGGAGTGGCACAATTCTAAGCCGGCAACCACACCATTCATTATAATAATAAATAAAATATCAGGAAACAATCTCACACAAATTGACCTAGTACCAAACTAAGCTCTAGGCTTGTACTATGGGTACTAGACAATGATAAACATACTTAAATAGAGAAATATATACTAAATACATAGAAAACACCCATGACTCGGGAACAAATATTCGCGCTAATCACACAAATATCTGCCCTTACCGGGATTTGGGTCACTACCAACTAGGCCAGCGCGTCGTCGAGTGATTTATTCATTAACTGTTCTGTGATCAGATAAACCTAACTGGCTTCTTTTGTGATGATGATGATTATAAAAAAGAAAGTAGGTAAGTGCGGTTTAAAGTCGCTTAGAGACATTTTTTTTTAGCCACAAGCGTTTCAGATGTATGTGTGGTTGGCGATTGGGCAATTTTCAAAACGATTTACCTGTAAATTATAAAAAAGTCTTGGTATTCAACATGTTTAAAATTCATTTATTTACACGTCCGTCTTTGTGTCAGTGATTTACATAATGTGTACCACATTTCAACTCAATCAGTCCAGTTTTAGGACTGGCTGTGACCGAAGCACGGTCAGACAGATACGCGAGTGATCCTATAACGTCCGGTTCCTATATTCAATCCGCGGACAGATAGGCTTACTTCGGATTAAAATTTGACACATTTTGTATGGGCAAATGTCAAATTTTAACCCGAAGTAAGCCTTATCTATCCCCGGATTGAATATAGGAACCCGACATAAGAGAACCATGCTTTGAGGTACGGGACTCTAAAAACAAGATTGCCCCTATCTGTGATTTCTTTTGTTCTCCAGACGGAATGGCTCTTCTGGTGGACGGTCAGCAGTACGGCACGGTGGACCCTGGTGAGGGCTTCTACTCCATCGCGCGTCAGAATGCCGTGCCTCATGCTGGGAACTGGCTGCGAGGCACCAGCGTCATGGCTCCCTTGGACCAACTGGTAAATTAGCTGTCACTTTCAAATCAAATCCTATACATAACGTTCTTGCAATGGCCTAGCCTCGTAAGAGGTTCACTAATGTTTGACCAAAAAATTATTGACAAATGGTCATTTGACAAACAACGTTTCACCAAATGATCATTTGGCAAACGATACATTTTACATAAACTCACTTAGCAATTGATCATTTAGCAATCCGTTTACCTATTTCTAACCTAACCTATCCGAGTCGGTTATGCCCTGATTCGTCTTCCTCGTAAAATGTAAATTTAACTGTTGATCATTTGGAAAAGTAAGTCATTTGTAAAATGACTAGTAGTAAAATGATCAATTGACTTAACATTTTTTTGCAAAACGTTGTTTGTCAAGTGTAATTTTGCCAAATGACTTTTGGTCAAACGGCAGGACAGCCTCGTAAGGCCCACCATACTACAAATAGCATGTTTTTTATTTATGGGATTTTGAATCTACCATCTAGAGAATAAAGTTCAATTACATTTGTTCGAAAATGTAATTTTCAGTGTATGAAGAGAGGAAAATAAACCTTATTACTATTGCAACACAGTTCAAATAAAATTGCCTTGATTGTGTTGATCCTATTGCACATTGGGCCTTATGAGGCTAGGGCCATTGGAGACAGTCTTCACAAATTGAACCAGTCCTAAACTAAGCTCTAGGCTAGTACCATGGGTATTAGACAACGACACATACTAAGTACCCAAAGTAATTCTTCTGTCTTTTTTGACCCCAGACGCAAAAAAGTGGTGTTGTGGCACCTAACAAGTTGCACAGGTCCGCCGTGCCTCGGAAATGTTCGGGAGACCCGAAGTGCTCGTTTACTTTAGCTGTACCTACCTACCTACTCCAAGTGCTACGGGTCTCCTAATGTGGATAATGTATCCGTCTCTCTCGTACTTGTACCCGTCAAAAAGAGACGGAAGTTTTATCAACATTTTGTCATGCGATAAGCAGCCATATTAGGCCCCCAGTGTTAAAAGCTGGCCCGCTATGTGTAAATGCGTGTCTATCTATGGCACAGAAACACTTAAACGGGCCAGCTGATTTGGATGCAGTTTTGTGTTTTGAAAGCTGGTTTTTTAGCGGTGGTTCTTAACTAGAATTTATGAAAATGGGTTTAGCTGGTAAAGAGATATCAGATCTTTTATGTATCTAATAATTATGTAATGTTTTTTGTACCAGCTTAAGAGAATTGTACGAGTAAAGGTACGCCCACACCAATGCTTAAAAAACGGTGACGGTACGGAATCGCAGTGACGCATCGTATGCGTACCGTTTTTATCGCATGCCCTCCACACCGCTGCTTAACGGTGCGTATATTACGGTGCGTCATAAACGGCCCCATGTTGTTACTATGACCCCGTCTTTTGTTTACGCAACGACACCGTATTTTGAGCAGTTGGTCGAGGCCATGCGATAAAAACAGTACGGATACGATGCGTCGCTGCGATTCCGACCATCTCCGTATTTTAAGCAAGGGTGGGGTCGCACCTTTAACAAGTAACAAAACCTTTCCAGTTCTACATCTCCCTCGGTCTGAGAGTGGGCGGCGTTCACGACTTCGCCGACTCCCAGGACAAACCTTGGACGAACCGCGGCAACAAGGCAGCCCTCAAGTTCTGGGAGGCCAGGGATACCTGGTATCCATCCTGGCATGACGCCAATTTGAAGATAGACTCCGTGAAAGTTTACGCTTTGAAGGATTAGTTATGATCATTTAATACCAGAAAGAATGTAATGAACATGCTCATTGCTCAAGATGTTGGTTGTAATGTTTATGATATGCGTCATATTGATGTATTGTAGAAATTAACTTTTTTTTTTATTATTTCACTTCAATTCGATGGAAAGAGACAAAGCATACTTTAATTAAAATAGTTTAATAGCTCGATTATGAATAAGGGGGTTTATTGCTAACCCAAAGCTAGCTAAAATCCAGCACTAATGTAAACCACACGGAAACATTTGAAGGTCTATTTTGAGCTGAAAACTTACATCCGTCTTTGATGATGAGCCTTTAATGAGTTTTTAATTTGGCCGTCATTACTGTCAAGTAAATGAGAGCGATCATTACGTTGACAAAACGATAACACGTCAGATGCAATATTGTTTTACAGAGCAAAATACAGCTACATGGTAACTATAAAGAATTAAATTCAAAACTTGGGATGCCCGATTATTTCACTCATTATTTAAGATAGAAAGAAATTGTAGTCACGTAACTCCTTAATTCGATTTTCAAATTAGGGCCCCGTACTGCTGATATATCCGTCATCATCATCATCGTAATATCCGTTAATGGCGTTGAAATCTAAATTATCAAAAGCTATTATCGAAGAGCCATTAGCCATTAACAAGTGGTCTATGGAGTAAAAATGTTTTGGTATAATCTATGTGTCGTCGAGTTTGCATCCATTAAGTACAAGACTGAAAACATTAAGACATTAATTAGGAAAATTCTCTAACGGCCGCACTCAGAGACGTCAATTAAATTTAATGCTTGTTTAGTGACGTGCTGTCTAAAAATTAATGTCTATTGCAACAGCAAAGAAAGTGACAGCAGCAACTTTAATCAAGCATTAAATTTAATTGACGTCTCTGAGTGCGGCAGTAAGCTGTTTAAATTTAAATCTCTAAATACTCATAAAAAAGCATGACTAAATATGTAAACGTTATAAAATAAATGTAATAAATGTGTAGGTTATGTAAGGAATTGTGATCACCGCTTGCCGACGAAATATGTCACTTTATTAAATATATTTCTGTAATTTAACGAGTTTTATTGTCACTAAATAAACATAGCTCCAAGAAAATGAAGATTGCGAAATAGTCACATCAAACATGCACAGGTAGCACAAGTTGCCCGCGAGTTGTTTGGTAGATATGTAAGTACCCTTACCCTGATTTACAATTACCGTACTCGCTATAAGGGCCATTACCAGTGATGGGAAATAGGTGAGCTAAAATACCTATTCTTTGCGAGAGGACATAATATGGAGTGGTTACAACCGGATAAAAGTATATATTTTTTGGATTCCGGGTATTTGATATTTATCCGGGCACTGCGAATACTAGCCGTAATCACAGAATAAGTACAGAAGTAAATCACATGTATGTACTTCACTTTTCATACCTACGCTCGGCGGTCGCTTTAGGGTTGTCAACTATGGCTTATGCACAAAAAACTATCGCGGTTGTGGCACTCGTAGGTATCTAGTCGTTTGATTTATTGTTGAGAATGAAACTGGAAGAATGGAAATATAAATTAACAATAACTAAAAAAATATTTAATGACATTGTTACCTATATTACAAAGTCACAGAAAATATAAAATATACCGTAGGTAACTTCAAAAATAGCCGACCAGACGAATTAATATTAAAGTGGAGGGGCATAGCCCGTAATAGCAAAACAAAACAATAAACCTACCTACTAGGTATTACAATACAAAAAGTTTACAGAGCAGACACATACAAAATTTTACGTTTGTCAATTTTCATTATCCAAAACTCCTTATAACTTCTAAACGGATTACCCTAGTTACACAATTTCCATTACCATATTATTATACGTTTTAGACCTAAACCTATCAAAAGACAGTAAAAACAACACAATATCTACACAAACAAAAAAACATGTTTTCAACTTACGTAAGGTGGCGTGAATTCACCTTACAAAAATATAGTTAAGTACTTCGTTTATACTGATTCAAAATAGGAAACTATTATTTAAATCGATCTTAGATATATTCTTCGGGGGCCGGGGCGGGGCGCTTACCTACCTAATTCTTCTGTGTAACGTTAAAACGAACCATTGAAATACAAGTAGATACCTACTTACCTCTCTGAAGCCACTGGTAGCTTGAAAAAGGACAATTCACCGTTTAAAGTGGAATTAAAGCAACCGTCCACTGAACAGTTTTAATAACTTATTTTTTGTTGCTCCATTATACCTAATTATCGCACAAAAAAGTCCACAGAAGCGACGCGTGTCAAGCGGACGGCACTCGCGCTCGCACGCGTCTCAACTCGTCTGAGATATTGTGTCCGTGAGCGGTGTCTATGTGTGCGTTGCTCGAG
Source organism: Acleris emargana (assembly GCA_927399475.2). Lineage (NCBI taxonomy): Eukaryota > Metazoa > Arthropoda > Insecta > Lepidoptera > Tortricidae > Acleris > Acleris emargana. The sequence goes on from OV656846.1 coordinate 4,114,558, forward strand.
CGCACTTTGTATGTAGATTGTCTTCTGTACCTATCTGTTCTGTGCCGTAATGTTGAACATACATTCTTTTCCTTATAGAATGTTTGTAAAGTTTGTAGTAAAAATGGTAACATTCCTGCCATAAAGTTAAAATTATAAGTAATCCGAAAATGTGAACGCCCATTTGCAAGTCATAAACAAACAATGCGTGGGAAAACCCATATTATTAGTCCTGCTACTACTTTTTAGAAATCTTGTACATTCCTTCTTTTCTCTAGCCCTTTTTACTAAAAACTAACATTAACAGGGATCGGAAATTCGGATTGATATTTACCTATACTTTCGCACCGGCTTTGTTGTTCAGTTGTATGGAGGCGGACTCAATCATAGAATTCATTACTAAAATTTCTGGGATTTCAAAATAATAAATTGCACCGGCATTAATTCATAATCAATTATTTATATTAACTGTTTGAAGTTATTTTTCATGTATAGATTTACCAAATATTATTTAATTTACCTGTTACTCATTAACCTAACGAATTTATAGGAGCAAAAATGAATGTTTTATCCTACCTATTATATTAACATTTTGTTGAATCCCAGAATCCCGGAACTTATATTATTAAAATAATATTTTTAAGAAGCCGACGCCATGTTTGCCTTTCTTTTTCCGGGATTTTGCCAACTTTAGGTAAATATCGATCCGAATTTCCGATCCCTGAACATTAAACATGCCGTACTTTAAACAAAACATGTCATGTTTTACATTACGATAACTACCCGAATAAATATCGAATACCCGGAACAGAAAAAAATAATAATTTTTATCCGGTTGTAACCACTCTATATTATATCCTCTCGCGAAGAATAGGTATTTTAGCTCACCTATTTCCCATCACTGGCCATTACCAACTGACCGTCGGGACAATATAGTACATTGTGTATTAAGGTCGGTAAGTAAGGAATTACGATCGAGGCTCTAGTAGAAGCCCGAAGTCGAAGACTGAGGGCTTTCTGAGCCGAGGTTCGTAATTCCCGTACCGCCCGTGAAACATACAATGTTTTTCATCACATTTGCGAGTAAATAAATACACAAGTCAGCATAACTATTATTACGAACTACTTGAACTTTTTTTAAGCGGATGGCGCGGCGGGCGGACTCCACAGATTATACAAATGTTTATACAGATTATGCAAATGAAACGTTAAGGGCAAATACTTACGTAGGTATACATACAGCCCTGAAGGAGTGTAAAAAAAAACGACGTTTTGATACAGAAAACTATTAAAATCGATTATTAAGAACATTAATTGAGTATTTAAGTAACATGTAGCGAGATTGCAATGAAATTCCTGTTTAAATAACATTTTAAGACAATTTTTCAATTGCGTGTAAACTCTTTGCTTGAACTTGCATGACCTGTGTGCTGTGCTATAAATTAAAAAAAAAATACTTACCGACCTTGGGTTTCATGGTAATAAGAAAGGTCGAGGGTTTTATATGGGGCATTGCGGCCAAGTTAACCTGTATGTTTAGATACTGTTTACGTGCAAGTGTGATGAAAAATCATTTTATCGGAGTCTCTCGCTCGTACTCGGGCACGCCCCCACGAAAATCAAAGGGATGGTTTTATGTGCTCCCGGGCGAAATGGGATTCAAATAATTACCGATTACTTAAAACTATAAACTAAACTTACCGTGTGGTTGCCGGGTTAGAATAGTACCACTCCATTTCTTCCCGTGGATGTCGTAAGAGGCGACTAAGGGAATAAAGGCTTGTAGTACTGTTAGGCGATGGGCTTGCAACCTGTCACTAATACGCTGGTAAACATCTTAGCCTAATTTTGCAAAGTGTGGTTATAGAAATATCAACAAGTTTTAAAAGTTGTTGGTAATTCTTTAGCTCTGCTTACCAGGTACCGAACCCCACTTTGGGAATGAAGGCGTGAGTTTATGTTTATGTTTTGTTTAAAACTATAACATTTATTTAAAAAAATGGTTTAGCAGGATTAAGAAGTCAGAAATACTCGAGAATTTAATCAAAAATAATCGTTGAAGATCGTAGGGTTTCGAAGATGCTACCAAAATAATGTTTGAAAATTAAAGCTATTTAGGGTTTTGTTTCTAATCCTGTTTTCACGCGTAAGTAGTCTCAAGGAAATATGACCAAGTTTAATATATCCAAAGAAGAGATATATCGTCGAAGAAACTGCAAAACCGCGTAAGTAAAATTTAAAATAAGGAGCGTATTGTTTGTAAAATTTTGACAAAAAGAGAATAAAATATCATGTTTTTCTTAATAAAAAAAAAGGATAGAACCTAACGCAATCAAGAGCAATGAAAGCTAGTCACTAAACGTGCCAATTTCCATACACCGCGATCAGTTTTTATAACCCTTAAGTGGACGATTGTCTACAAATAAAACCATCGCGAATTTTTGAGTCACTTTATTTACACAATTCGGTAATTTGTTACGAAATTGTAATTAATGGATTAGGTAAGAACAGAACACACATTTTTAAAAATCTATACAGTAAAAAAATAGGTGCTAAGTATATAGCCCCTCTTTAAAATAAAATGGCATATGACTATTACAGTTTCCTTAATCATGGTCAGATTAACTGGAAGAAAGAAAGATCCATGTTCAGCGAAGGTCTTTTCTTAATAATGGTGAAAAGTCATGACTAGGGGGGTTATTATGACATAGGTAGCCATGCAGTTCAGTTTACGCTGAGAGAAAAGGACAGAGCTATATAACTGCTATAGCTCTGTCCTTCACGCTCGCCGTTTTCAGAGTTTGCATAACATGGACATACCTTTTCATTCAATGGTGATGTGGTGTAAATTTAATAACTAATGAAATTATTTTATTAATGCTGCCTTTCTTCAACTATGAAAGTCTTCTTCTTCTTTATTTGCCCCCGCGGCGACTTGAACAGCTACTACCGCGGGGATATGGCGTTTCCACGTGAAGTGATTTCGCCAGTGTCAAGTATATATAAGTATAAATCAATATAGCAATAAATCACAATCCAATCTTCTCTAGGAAGATTGGGGGCAACGCTGTACGGTGATTTGTAGGTCAGAGGTCAAGATAGTTTTAACCTCTGCACCACTGCGAGTCCACTTGAAACGAGAAGAAAGATGCCAGATACACGAAATAAGTCCAAGTCTTCAATCACTGTGCGACACAAAGGCATAAAAAGTACAAATCACTATCAGAAAAGAACTTTGAACACCTAATTACCCAAAAATTAAAGTCTAAAACAAATTACACGTCCGCCATCTTTTAACGTTGCAAATGCAACTATGAAAGTCAATCAAGTGATATGATATGATATCAAAACTCTTTAGATAGGTAATAAATCCGTTTAAGGATGCCTATTCAACTGAGTGAAATATCATGACATCGTCATTAATCTATTATTCTGTTGTGTTATTGTAAGCACCTCCTCGATTTGAAGTAAGCGAATAAATAATAAATAATTAGAAGAAAGATTATTTCGATTTTGAGTATGCCGAGTATTTTTACTTTCATATTAATTTTCAAGGTGTATCTATATTAATATCTACACTTGACATTAATGACGTAAAAATGCCTCAGCCCTTCCGAGCTCTGCTAATGACACAGTAAGAACAGCAGTTCATCTTCAGACAAAGGTATTGATAAATATATCTTAATAATATAGATAAGTATATCTTACTTGCTTGTGTGCGTGCGTCGACCGTACGCGCCGCAAGCCGCCCCACAAGCAAACTCAACAGGACGGAACGAGCCGGTTTAATCAGGGCCATGTGTATTAAGTATGGAGCGGCACGAATCGACGCACCCCTATCACCCGAGCGACAATAGGTAACAGAGATTCCTACAGAGCCAGAGATGAACTACTTTTCTATTTATTTATTTATTCTACTACTTCTCTATTTATACTATGCTAGTAAATACACCTCTCTAAAGTGCGTACACCCTAACGTAGTCCACTTGCAGAGCGCTGGTGTCATCGTACCAGGTCGAGAACCACTGGTCGCGGCTGGACCAGAAGTTGAGCATGCCCTTGCTGGAGAGGTTCTTCCAGGGCTTGCTGGGCTCATCAGGGTACTCGCGGACTCCGCCCACGTTGAGACTCAGGGATATGTAGAACTGAGGATGGTGACAGGTCAACAATTAATAAAAATATATACTGGGTTATTGGTATGTCGACCTATTCCCCTCTAGGGGTTAAGGGAGAGATCCATTTGCAATCATTTTGGTCCCATAATACCCTACTTATGTAAAAGTGAACCATTTCTGAGATAATTTAAATTTAAGTTTTTTGCTAAAAATTCAGGAAAGCATCAACAATTTTTTTTTGTTTTAAATCGCACTCTTAATAAAAAAAAAAATAGCTTTTGTACAAGGTAAAATTGCTGTTCTTATGCAATATTAAAAGAAGAATTATCTGTACTAGTTTAAGAATGCGAGACCAGAATGTAAAAAAAAAACATGTGTTTTTATCAGTAGCTTATCCAACATAAATGACACAAAAACAGAAAAATTTACTAACTTGTGCGTAAGGTATTATATATATAATACCCTACGCACAAGTTAGTAAATTTTTCTGTTATGGGATCAAATATGGGACCAAAATTATTGCAAATGATCTCCCCCATAACCCCTAGAGGGGAATAGGTCGACTTACCAATAACCCTGTATAGTTGGTAGTAGTTGGTACAAAATAAGACCTCGCCCAAAAGTTAGCTCGAAGCTTGGGTACCAGACAATGAAAGAAAGAAAGACAGTTATTTATTCGTGACATACATAACAAAGAACAGATTAACACGTACAAGAAGAAAGTAGCCACGAAATTGTATATAAATGAAATATTACTCATATATAGTAAATAAAAGATTTTCGGTACGACGAAATATGTATGTGATGAGCGCTGAACCTTGGATGTTTTTTCTGTATTAAGTAGTTATTTTTTTATCTACATAAGTATGTTTATAGTTGTCTACTTAGGCTTTGCGCGTTACCGGCCTAGGAGTTTAGTTTGGGACTAGGTAAATTTGTTTAAGATTTTCTCCAATTAATTTATTATACATTAACTCTGATTCCAAATTAAGTCCAACAAAATACATCGTCTGTCTATCGGTACAGATGTAGTAAATAATGTTTTGCCATCGTTTTTTTTCGAGACGATATATATACTTATATAGAGAAATATATATACTTAAATACATAGAAAACATCCATGACTCAGAAACAAATATTTGCGCTCATCTCACAAATATCTGCCCTTACCGGGATTTAAACCCAGGAGAACTATCTTCGTAGGCAGAGTCACTACTCACTACCAACTATATAGGCCAGCGCGTCGTCTATGGATCTGAGATCCTAATTGTCAGGGCCGAGATTCTTGACGGTAATTTAGGGTACACTATATTGTATTATTAAATATATTTTAAAAATGACTGACTGCCGAGTTTCTTGCGGCGTTTCTTCTCAGCAGTGGTCTCCTCTTGTGAAGCGCTGGTAGATTCTTGACGTGTAAAAGTGCCCGTGCGTCCTACTTACTGAATAAATGTCTTTATCTTTTTTATATTTTATCTTTAATTCTGAATTGATCAAAATTCCGAATTTTCATAATTCCGACCGCAATTTTTTTATAGAAGCCTTAACCTTTTGCTTTCGCGTATGACAATTAAATTATGCATTTTATCTAGAATAGCTCCATCTTAACATAGCTTTCAGAAAAAAGAAAAATTCAGACGAATGAATATTCCGAAAAAAGTAATTCGATATTTTAAGGTGTTCCCAATTAAAGCATATCATATTTGACGTTTTTTGATAGCTCTTATTGACTTGATAGTAACGGCGGTGAGTTAAAATTAATACCCAGGTCAAAGACGGTAATAATATGGGTTTTGCCGCCTAGAATAGAAACCCGGGGTGACCATTGCGCTCGTTTGCCTTTTGTCTTAAAAAAAACTTACCAGCTTGTCGAAAGGTGCCATGATGGAGCCCTTGAGCCACATGGGCGCGGCGGGCACCCCGCTGTCCTGGGCGCTCTGGTAGAAGTTGGGCTCCACGGACCCATACTCCTCTCCGTCCACGTACATCGATATACCGGCTGGAAATTAATAGATTATGGCACTAGGGAGCAAAGTGATGTATTAAGGATGAGCGGTGTATTGAATCTAGAGGGAAGCGGGGAATTCTATAGAAATGTAGAATTCCGAGCGTCACGAGGAATTTAAGTGAATCCCTCCAAGATGATAATATTTTGCTTGAAATATTAATTTATTTCTTGCCTACTGCAATTTACCTATATCGTAGCTAATATTTTCTAGTTTGGTTTTAGTGTATTTTAGATTATTGCATTTTTGTATTTTTGTGTTTTTATTGGACCTACATACATACATAAACTCACGCCTTCGTTCCCAGAGAGGGGTAGGCAGGGCTACAGAATTACCTACAACTCTAAAAACTTGTTGATAATTCTGTAACCACATTTTGCACAATTAGGCTAAGACATATACCAGCGCATTAGTGACAGGTTGCAAGCCCATCGCATAACAGGACTACAAGCCTTTATTCCCTTAGTCGCCTCTTACGACATCCACGGGAAGACATGGAGTAGCATTATTCTAACACAGCAACCACACGGGTTTATGGGACCTGTTTCCTCTAAATTATTTCATTTCAGTTTAAAACCCTTTGTTATTATTACTCTGCAATAGAATACCTCCTGCTGAGTCCAACGATCGAGTCGATAGTGTTAATGTCACTCACTTGGTGTCCACAATACAGTATAGTTGTGGAAGGCCGCATTCCAATTATCGAATCCAATTTTCTCCTTCAAATGTTTTGACCTGAAAAGAGATATGAATAGTAACATCTGCCACTTTATGTCAATGCTTTCTATCCCTTTTGTGGTCTTCAACTGATGGTTCCAACGGAAGACCAGCGCTGACTTTAATGCCAGCATTACGCTGAGTTGGGACCATTTCGTGGCTACTTTCTTCTTGTATTTGTTATTATTTGTTATACATGTATGTCACGAATAAATATTTTTCTTCCTTTTCGTTCTTTCTTTCTGTCTTTTCATCGAAAATAGATAATTGATGATTACCTACATAATATTATAAATTTAATGTGAAAGTAACTTTGTCTGTCTGTATGTTACGTTATCACACCTAAACCGCTGAACGGTTGAGTCTCGGAGGACGAACTTTATGATAGTGATTCCAGATAATTCAATAGTTACCGAACGCTTTAGAACCATTTATGCGACTTTTTATAGTAGTTTAAGTACCTTAAATTTCATGAAGGAAACTACAATAGTTTAAGAGCGTTTTATTTATTTGAAATTTCTTTTTTTTTTCTCTTTATTTAAAAAGCTTTGTCGTGAAATTACTATGCCACTCCATAAGACTACATAACAGATATAAAAAAACTTATGATACAATGTTAAGTCTATTCTTAAGTCCATTACTGACTAGCCTCAGCAGTCTCAGCAGCCACCCACTTCACAGAGAAATGTACATTGTACTCTGAGTGACTCGTTTCTAACACAGTCCATTAATATATGATAAACAGCTTCCGGAGTATTACAGACTGCACAATTGGGTGAAAGGTCTTTTTTCATCATGTATCCTTTGTTCAACGGAATGTGTCCGGAATGAAGTCTCATCAATAGAACCATATCTTGCCTACTCAAGGAACAATTTATCTATGGGGAATTCAGAGGCTCTGGTTAGTTTTAACATCTTTAAAAGACGAAATTACCCCGCTGCTGGAATTGCCCCGATTTAAATATTTACCATTTATACTCTTTCATTATATTTTTTTTTGTATAACTACCTTGAACACTGACGTACACGCATACGTACATTCATTACATAAAATAACGCCTGTTTCCCAGAGCAGCAGGCTGAGACCACCTCTTCCACCTGCTACGATCCTGACAAATATCTTTCGCTTCTTCCACATTCATACATCGAGTCATGCATGGAAGTCGGTTTCGGGTAAGGTAACGTGGCGCACTTACCCCAAGGGGGGCGCAAGAGCGTGAATGGGGTAAGTACGAAAAATCATACATTTTTTAGGAAATATGATTAGTTTGACACACTTGCCCCGATAGACGTACTTACCCCGCCTTACCTTACTTAAGATTCCATGTATGATTATAAGTAATAGTTGTTATACTAGGTACCTGTAGGGCTCCGATTCACACATGATAGGCCCTCCGTAGAGCTTCTTCGAGTACTGCTTGTTGCCTTTAAGGCACGCGATGCGAATTATTCCAGAAGCGTAGTTCCTTATCCCATACTCGTTGTCTCGAGGCTCCAATTGGATTTCTGAAACAAATGCCTGAGTAAATATAAAGTAGTTCCTTCTTGCTAAATATGCTACCTTGTAAAGATCGCGAGAATGCGGTGGATGCGAAAAGCACAAGACACCGGTCTGAGTGGAGAGCCTTGGGGGAGGCCTATATATCTATATCGCAGTGGACGTCTTTCGGCAGACATGGTCATGAATGTCATGATGATGAAATATGCTTTGCTTTGCTTTGCCCCATTTGCGTTGCCGGTACGTTACGTACTTACGTAGGAGTCGCAACGCTGTGATTTAAAGACTGCGCCGATACGCCCGATGTACAGTGATATTATTATTTTATTACTATTTTTGAGTTTTCTAATAAACTAAAGTATTTTCTTGAAATCGGACAGTGCTTTTTTGTACTACAAATGCAAACACAACTTATAGGATAAATTACATAGTTTACTAACAATTGAACTTCAAGTTATCAACTTAACGGAAAAAAAGTGGCCACCTTTTCCCGTTAAGCTGACTACTTAAAGGGTAACTGTTATCAAAGTTTGTTACGTATCCCATAAATTGTGTTATTACTTGCGCTACAAAAAAGCATCGTCCAATTCCATGGCCATTCTTTAGTTTATCATAAAACACTATTATTGTGTTTTCTATGTATTGAGGGCGCCACTGGACGCTCGACGTCTAGCATTTCATTTTAATCTATATGTAGAAGAACGCAGCAGCGACGACGCAACGCACAGGCAACGCTCGTATGGCATCCCTCTTAGCGTTGCTTCTTGACTAGGCCCCCATATCAGTTAACTAGTATGCCCCTAACTCCTTACCAGGGTATAGCCAATCGCCCAAAGGCATCTTGGCACTGACTTCAATCCTGCCGAACTTGAAGTTGAACTTCTTCTTGGTGGTGATCTTGGCTGTGATGATGGGCGGCAGGATCTGGGCTCCCGAGGACTCGCGCGCGCACTCCGGAGTACCCAGCATACCGGTACATCTGGACAATTAGTCAGATTTTAATAACTACATTAAAACCTAGGATCACCGTATGTTATTTCTTAAAATCTTGATACTTTTACTGAATAAATATTTCTTCTTAAATGTCAGTTCAAAACAAAAGATGTCTTAAGGTTTGCATGAGAGACTATTCTATTAAGCAGTGGTCCCCAACTGGTCCACAGGAACCCTGAGAATAGTCCAAGGCATACACACTGTCCATGAAAAGGACCTATACCATGAAAAGGACTAAGATGAATTTCATGTAGGTATGCCTCAAAGTACCTGGAAGACAGGTCCAAGGATTGCTGGACGAAGTCCTCCCCATACTTGGACTCCAGTGTGATGGGTTTGATGATGAGCCGGCCGTCGTTCACGCGCAGGTTACGGTCGCTCAGGTACACGTTGAAGGGATAATCCTGGGACAAACAAGTTGTTGTTAACAAAGTTAGTTTAATAGATGTCTCAAGATGTCGTAGGAATTCCAAAAAATATATAATGATGAGATGGCAAAACGCTATAACCTCTTCCATTCCTTAGAAACCTAACTTAAATCCATCAGCATCATTTTGAACTTTTTTTATGGGAAACACAGGTCACCTGATGGTTAGTGGACTCTGAAGATGCTCTGAAGGCATTAGACATACTTACTTACTTGTGGGAGGACCTTGTGCAGAGTTCGTCCGGGTTGGTACCACCATCTTATCCATTAACCTACTGCCAAGCAGCAGTGTTCGCATTGTTGTGTTCCGGTTTGGGGATAAGACAGCCAGTGAAATGACTAGTATAGAAGCATTTCATCTTAGTCCTCAGGGTTGGCAACACATTTGCAGTCTTAGGATTACGGTTTTGTGAATGCAAAATGGCTTTGGGTCACAGTTTCACTTACCATCAGGTGGTCTGTGTGCTCGTTTGCCTTCTCTATGATATAAAAAAAAAAAACATTTGCAAACTCAAGAATGAAATCTTTCCTTGACGATCTCAAGACCGCAAATGCGTTGCCAACCCTGAGGACTTAGATGGAATGCCTCTGCATTTCATCAGTTGTCTTGAAACAATGCAAACAGTGCTGTTTGGCGGCAGGTTACGCAGTGTAAGAAGGTTCATCCACCACTTATCAGCACAAAGAAATAGAATGACTTATTAAATGTTCCACGTGGAATAATGACTTCCTCCAAAACGTACCTACGGTACGTACCCTTCGGTAATTGAATTTGTATCATCATCATCATTATCAGCCCTGATCTTCAGATTCTCTGATCCAATCTACTTCTGTTCTACATCTGTTCATATCATCGCAGTTTCACTTGTACATTAAACACTATTTTTTCTACTGCATTACTTACTGGCCCTCCTGGAAATTTGATTTCTGGTGTCCAGATGTTTCCCTTCGCGATCCCAGAGTTAAAGTTATCCTCGAAGAGCAGCTGTCCCTTGCAGACGAAACCAGGAACCGACACTTCAGTAGCAGATATTGGGCAGGGAAAGCCGGTGGGTACGTATTCTGTTGCGCTCTGAGGGGCTGGAGTGGAGTTAATGGGGTCCACAGAGTTGCCAGCTTCGTCGACGTAGCCTGGGGAAATGAGAAGCATCACTATAAATAATAGCAGTGGGGTGAGTTACGTGTTACGTGGTGTTCTTTTTACGGCATGCGTGGAGAAGGCGGACACACGGGCCACCTGATGTTAACTGGGTCTGTGCGTCAAGACATTTGTATTTTCCAGACTAAAATCAAATGTGTTGCCAACCCTGAGGTCTAAGATGTGTGTAGATGTGTAGAAGACCTGTTTGCTAGGAATATCCCCAGTTTTCTTATACCGAAAATAACAATGCGGCCGCCCAGGCTTAAGAGACCTACATACAAACATAAACTCACGCCTTCACTTCTTGATAATTCTGTAACCACATTTTGCACAGTAGGCTAAGATGTTTCCCAGTGTATTAGTGACAGGTGGCCAGCCCATCGCCTAACAGTACTGAAAGCCTTTATTTCCTTAGTCGCCTCTTACGACATCCACGGGAAGACATGGAGTGGTACTATTCTAACCCGGCAACCACACGGGTTCAGGCTTAAGAGTAAAGGTGCAATAAACTACATATTTACCTAGTGCTGCCATTTTTTCAAAATTTATTGGAAAAGCCGTATTGACTGACACATTGACATCCTTGTTACGCAAGCTTTATATTAATCCTAAAAAACCTAACATTGTCTTGTAGCACCCCAACTAACCTGTCACTGTCCATTCTCCATTATCCTGCCGATATCCCAATCCGTTCTTAATCACATACGTCCAGAAATAGATCTTGTCTCCCACCCTGAGCTCCGCCTGTCTGTCCCTGAAGGTCCACCTTCCATCCTTGGCTTTGGTTATGTCTCTAGACCATTGTCCGCCTTCCAGTCCGTCCATTTCTTCGTTAAGTTTGCCATGGAAAGCGAATAGAGAGAATCCGTCATCTGAAATATGAAAAATATAATTATAATTAAATATCAGGAATCAATCTCACACAATTTTTAACTAGTCTAGTCTTAAACAAAGCTCTAGGCTTGTGCTATGGGAGGTTTATTTATTTATTTAAGTATTTATTTAATCTTTATTGCACAAAAGAATACACTTCATATACAAAAGGCGAACTTAATGCCGTAAGGCATTTTCTACCAGTTAACCTTTGGGCAAAGCAGAGATTGTGGTGGCGGTGCAACATAGGGTCTAACATATATGTTGCTTAAACGTAATAATATATACCTACATACCAATATATTAAAATAAATATAAATACTTACATAAATACATAATATAAAAAAATGAGGATAAGCACAAAACATTACAGATAACACCATCAGAAAAACCAGATGATGTCTATTCTACCTACAAAAAGAAAAAAATCGCGAACTTTCTTTTTAAAAGCAAATTTGTTCGGAGCTTGCTTGATATTAAGGGGAAGGTCGTTCCAAAGTCGTGCTGCTTGAAGTGCGAAAGAGCTGGACAAGAAGCCTGTGCGGTGAAGAGGGATGGATAGTGTGAGATTGTCAGAGGATCGTAACTGACGGAAGTGGGTGGAACCAAGAAATTTAAAAAAATATTTTAGATAATCAGGAGATTTAGGATCATACAGGATGTTATATAGGAAACAAAGTAATCGCATTTTGCGACGTTGACGAATAGGAAGCCATTTAAGTTGAGAGCGGAAGGAAGACACATGATCATATTTACGAAGACAGAAAACAAAACGAATACAATTATTAAGAAGGCGATCCAACTTATCCAGTTGTCCCTCGCTCAGGTCCGGATAGCACACGTCACCGTAGTCAATGATGGGAAAAATTAGGGACTGCACAAGGGATACCATAAGGGATAAGGGATAGGCAGAAAGTGTTTTAATTTATTAAGACAATGAAGAGAGCCCATGACCTTACGACTGACTTCGGTGACATGTGTTCTCCAACTGAAGGAGTTGTCGATGTAAATACCGAGATCCTTGACGCTGGAGCTAAATGGGATATCAATGCCATTAAAATTTGGTGGCTGAACAACACATAAACATAAGGTCGATAAACATACTAGGTACCGTAAAACAGGGCGAGTAGGTAGGGTTTTTTTTTATGGCATTGAGAAGACAAACGAGCACACAGGCCACCTGATGGTAAGTGGAAACTGTGACCCATAGACATTCGCATTCACAAGACTGCAATGCTATCCTAAGTCTGCAAATGTGTTGCCAACCCTGAGGACTAATTGTAAGATGGAATGCCTCTATGCTAGTCATTTCACCGGCTGTCTTATCCTCAAACCGGAACACAACAATGCGAACAATTCTGTTTGGCGGTAGGTTAACGGATAAGATGGTGGTAGCGATCCGGACGGACGGATTAGGCATATATTACTAATTATAAGACTTAAATTATTTCCATCAGACGTAACGTTATTGTCCATTAAATACTAGTTCTTATTTGTAACAAGTTATGACTTTCTTTAGGTTGTGTCCCTACTCACTCCTTAATCCCTATTCACCCCGTTTTACGGTAATGCATATTTAAAGACGGGTACATAAACATTCGAAAATCAAGAACAAAATACTCGTGCTCATCCATAAATTGTTGCCATCATGGGATGGAACCTGGAATCGTTAGCTTCGCAGGCAGGTTCTCTATCAACTGGGCTCCCTGCGTTGTCGATGTGACATTGATTTTGGTCATACATGTAAGACACGGAAGTTTCTCATCACTCATCATATGTATTTCATTGTAAGTTTGTTGTGTAAGTTTTAAACGAATCAGTCACAAATAAGATCGCTCACGATAACAAAAAAACCCTTATAAAAACTTAACCCAAGTAAAAATTGGAAATGTTATATGAATTAAATATTTGGGCCTTTCTACTTTTCGTTGTACATAATTTTTAGCCCCATTCTTACTGAAATATTTTTATTTCAAAAAACGGTAAAGCGGTTGTACTTATAGTTATCCTAATTCATAAAAAGGATTTTGTACTTAATAACTATAAAGTGAGTAACGCAGTGGATGTTGATGCCTTTTCTATGGAAAAGGTGCAATTTATTACTGAGCTAACAAAAATTTTCCACAATAATTGAGTAATTTAAAGTGGTGTTTCGGAAACCGTAAAACTTAAACATTCTAAGTCAATGTTATTTATGTAGACGCGGATTCATAATTTGATATGGCCGCTCTACTAGGGAGATAATAAGTCAATCCACCAAGTTTAAAAAGACGCAAAAAGTTATTTGTTGCGTCTGAAGTTATCGAATAATAATAATTGTACTGCTGTCAACATTATCAATATTCAGCAATTTCATGTATTAGAATTAACTTCTTATCTGTCTAGTAGATATTAATTACTACTGAAGCGCTTTCTAAGAATAGCTTACTACAAAAAAGAAGCGCCGCAAAACCAAGTAACCCGTCAGTCTAGATGTGACACCTCGTAACTAGCATTTTTTGGTAAAATGAGATTTTGATGCAGAAAGTTTCTAATAGTATTTCCGGTGTTAACAGGTAAATGTCTCCTGCATTACAATTCATTTTGACGGCAAAAAACGACTCAAAGTGACATCTCGTAACTAGCATACAACCGGAGTAACCTCGTAAGATCTACGTGACACGTGGTAATATTTATCACGGAACAACTTGGTTAAGGTGGGAACTCGCAAGTGACTAGCAGTTTTTTGTCTCTCCTGAAAAGTTCGTCAGCTTGCATTTACAAGTTGTCACATCTAGACCGACGATATATGGAATCGAATCGATAAAATTGACAAGCGCTCAATGAGACCATGCGGCTGCTTACGTTAATCCTATTCATTTTCAATAACTAATCTAGACCGACGAAGCGGATCATAGTTAAGTTAAATTAGATACAATTTCTTAGCCTAATGTTGGCAAATATTATAATCTTATTATAGATACTGAAAATAAAAATAAAAATAAAAGTACGGACGTAAGCACTTAGTACGGCTTGACTGTCAGTGCATGGATCATATCGTCGGTGAAACTGCAAAAACGCGTAAGTAACATTTTAAATAAGAAGCAAAATGCACCTTTTTAATAAGATTGTAAGGTTTATTTTGCTCTATGATATATTTGATCGTTACGTGGTTTTGAAGTATCACCGACGATATGAAAATGATTTATATACTGACAATCAGACCTGTCCGCAAATTCCCTCAGGATACCATTTGAGCTAGCCCGCATCCTGCGCCCCAGTGAATAATAAGCATGTCCTTGCTGCAAGTAACTGAAGCTATAGTTTACAGGTCGTTTCTATTTTTTCCTGTCTGAGGTAAGTATTACAATGAAATCCCAGTGCGTCACCTTTGTTTGCCTATGTGCGGATAACACGGATGTATGTGTTAATATTTTTTTATGTAAACAGAATTCTGTTTGAGCCGTAAGTGCTTAGCACCTCAGTTGCACATACATTCTGCCATAATTAATACCGAAAAAGGTGGCTAACTGCATAGTAATAGAATCATTTTAAATTTGGTACGGTTAGCAATAATTCTTCAACTACTACATTGTACTTACTTAGCTTAAATTCCTTCTTTGGTATTACGGCAGAATTGCCAGCTTTTTCTATAGATTGTATACATTTATTTTAATTATAATTTATGTATATTCTGTCTGTGTTGTGTTTTTTTTGGTATGTTCCAATTATTGGTATCAAAAATATCTAGAACGTCTCAACGTCTCTTTTATTAGATGTACCTATAAGAGTTTTTCAAATATTTTGGAGAGCAATATTGAATAAAACATATATTCTTATAAAGGTGACTAATACTTCTAGGACGTGAGAATAAGAAAATACTCTTAATTATAGACGTGATCATACTTAAGGAAATAAATAAGTTAAACGGAACGGAATCGTGTCCAAATTACATACAAACGCCGTTTAGTGGCAGCAAATATTTTATGCGCATACAGCGGATAATGACTGTCGAATAGAACAAGTCGATATTTAACGACTAGATGTTAACATTAAATTAACTAGCATTCTTTCGTTTTTGGAAAAAGGTAGTTTAGATGCAACAATAGTTATTGTTAGCAAAACATATTGAAAATTATAATGAAATCTAGCATATTTTCTGCGCAATACTACACCGTTAATTATCAGAGCTCCACTTAACATTTTCATTAGGAATGCTCAAATGACACTAAATGACCTGATAAGATTCGAAAGAACATTAAAAGGTTCCTTCACATAGTTAAAGTTATAAGTTAGTTTGGTAAAAACCAATGATATTATTAAATAATTCGCGATAAACACAACTAGCGCTCTTACTAAAAAATCTTGTAAGAAAATATCTGATAATGAAATAAATAAGCATTCAACTCAATAATACTTTGGAATATCATGAATACAATTTCATAATAACTTCAATATACCTACATTAACTAAATGTTATTAAAACACTTTGATTTAGAGTCAGCAAAAATTGCCATGCTTTTATGGTAAACGTTATTAAAAATACATACCAGGAACAGAAACTCTTAGTCCTTTGGGATAAATAGCTTCAAGTTTCGCCGGAGGCACTTCGTAACACACCCCAACACTTATAAAAAACAACAACAACAACAACATTATAAACTTGCTTTGATCCTAACAAAATTAATAATTTAATTAAAATACAACCGACATGGCCGCCCAAGTCACCAGTATTATACTGACTGACCACAAAAAGGTAATTCTTATTTGTTTACCAATCTTCAAAGCAGTATCACCTTTATGACGTAGAATATAAAGACTTGAAGTGTTTGTATTTTGTATTACCGGATCTTCCCGCTTTGGTAGGCATGGTAATGAAGAAGATTCACTTGAGCAAAAACACGCTCAGTTTGTGGTAATTATGTGGTTTGATTTGAATTTGATGGCACGAGCAAACCCACTGCGGTATTTTCATCGGTTTTGATGAGCTTGGCTTAATTATGTTATGTGACTTAGTTTATTATATTATTTGGTATTTGCGCGATGGACTTTGTCAATGTAAGTATTTGTTTTAATGTTGTCCATTTAAGTATGCGCTTTTTTAAATGTACCTACTACCTAATTTAAATCAAGTTTATATTACAGTCTGATTATGCATAATATTTATTTGCTATGAGCGCTCCGGACCAACAAGATCCTTCCAAGATATTATTATGATAGCATTTAAACAATGTTAGAGATGTTGGAATCTGATGCGTGCGAGGAAAGGGACGGACAATTGAAACGGCTCGTGGTTATAAGCGCAATGGCGTGTATTCGTAACCAAGTCGCGGTATAAGGAGATACCTATAGGTATGTATGTCTAACTATCTCTATACAATACACAGTAGAATCTTCGGATCACCTTTGTTTTATCAAATTATGTTTGACAAGTTATCACTTCCCAATATTTTTTTCGTAAAATTTCATTTTCCAAATAATTGTTTGCCAAATTAACTATTCACAAATAAAAGTTACGCAAACCTAATGTTTGGCACATGAATGTTTAGTCATTGACCGGCTTACCAACTGGACATTTGACTAAATTTCATTTAGTCAAATGTTTTAGTTGGCATAACATATTTTACGCAAAACAAAATAAGGCAAATGGTTTGTATGGTATAAAAATGGTGAATTTATTTTGGGGTCGTTCTATCTATAAACAGCGTGTTTAACCTGTGTATTAATTTTTTCAAATTAATTTCTTGATTAAGTAACATTGTAATTAATTCATAAAAGGTTTCCATCGTTGCCACATAAAGTATTAGTTCATAACTAGACCTAGAGATTTTCCTAGCACAAACGACGTGTTGTTAGGGCTTGACACAAAAAAACATCGACAATCCTGTTATCGATAACCACCTCTTCAACTTCATAGAGGAAATAATTGTACATCATTACGAGTATGATAGTTATTAAGAAAATATTCACAATGTCCTAAAACTTATAGACGTACCTAACCGGAAAAAAAAATACAATCATATGTCTTATGATTCATATAACAATGTGGTTCGTTTTAAAAATTAAAATAAGAATGATAAGTTAATATCAAAACTATAAATTTATTAATAATTAATATTTTACATAAATCAGTGAAAATCGCTCTATAATATTGAAGTGGTAATTATCGATAACAGGATTGTCGATGTTTTTATTGTGTCAAGCACTAACAACACGTTGTTCGTGCTAGGAAAATATCTAGGTCTATTCATAACACAAGAACGTTTTTTTTTCAACTGAACTATCTTAACACGATTTTATCTGTTGCCTTTTAGCAGTAGAGTTCATAATTACGAACAAGTTTTACTTATTTGTTTTTTGCGTCTATCGCGAGGTTCTTCGAAGTTGGTAAAACTAAGAAGTCAATAGTTGTAGGGTAAATAAGAAACTGGTCGTTTAATTTTATTTGATATATAAAACTAGTTTTACTAGCTTCTTTGCATAATAGAAGGAGGATTTGGCCTATCAGCTAGGATATTTCATGTTTTTTAATGGGTAAGGCGAAAGAGCACACAAGCCACCGGATCGTCAATGTGGTCATTGACCCATTGACATTAACATTCTCAAAACTATCTTTAAGACTGCAATTTTAAGTCCGCAAATATGTTGCCATCCCTTTTTAATATCAATATAATATCAATATCAGGAAACAATCTCATACAAATTGAACTAGTCCCAAACTAAGCTCTTGGTTTGTACTATGGGTACTAGACAACGATAAACATACTTATATAGAGAAATATATACTTAAATACATAGAAAACACCCATGACTCGGGAACAAATATTCGCGCTCATCACACAAATATCTGCCCTTACCGGGATTTGAACCCAGAACTGCTAGCTTCGTAGGCAGGGTCACTCACTACCAACTAGGCCAACGCGTCGTCCCTTCCCTTAAGACTAAGGTGGAACGCTATGCTTGCAATTTCACCGGCTGTCTTATCCCTCCTATCCTCACACAACCTAATATATAATGTAGATAGATAGGCTTCCGCGGACCGGGAGACGAGCTGTAGGTAGGCCTCCAACAAGATGGAGTGACGACCTTGTAAGGATCGCGGGAACGCGGTGGATGCGAAAAGCACAATACCGGTCTGAGTGGAGAGCCTTGGGCGCCTATGTCCAGCAGTGGACGTCTTTCGGCTGACATGATGATGATGATTTAAAAGGTGTAGACTGTATCTAATTTTAAAAGAAGATTTATGCCTAATATCACGTATGGATGGAGGGATATTGTTCCAATAGAACCCACCATGGAACTGTGTCACAGTGAGGTTATGATTCAAGTCGTAAGAGTGTCAAACATATTGTTTTATAATGTCACTGTGACACCGTTCTATGGTGGGTCTGGGTTCCATTGGGCTGATAGTACCTAATGTTCTAGGGTTTTATGAATCACATTATGTTTTCCAAATAAATTATATACGTTTAACGTTCTACCAAATAACTGCGAGTGTTTCAATATTTCGTTGCAGTTACGCATTGAAATTATGTTGAAAACTCGTTTGACTATATTTGAGTCTTCGACTGTATAAATAATGGTCTTGATAATATATTTTAGATGCCGTGGATACTATTTGAGCATTATTGCTATAAGTCAACCTTGGAAAAAAAGAAGGTATTTCAAGTAAATTGGCGACATTATTGTATTTAGACCCAATCATTGCATAATACGGTTGTTCTTATTACACTGGAATAAGGTGCTTAGGGACATGTTTATGAGAGGCTTTTCGTTTCGATTGGTTTCGGCAGGTAGCTTAAAAGATTTTATCGGTACCAGATATTAACGGTATCGTTATTATTTTTCGATACCTGACCGTTTTCATAAAGGTATACCGTAATAGTACCGGTTGACTACCGTTTTAATAACGGTTTAAGTACTTATGAAAAAAACGATACAGTATATTTCAACCTTTATAACGAAGCGGTATCGATATCCAATACCGCTACCATACCGTTAATACCGTAACGATAACGGTCCCTGCTCCCGGGCTCGCGTTCCAGCATTACTAAATAATAAACTTAATGAAAATGTTTAGTCCCATACTGATAGTAAACTATTTTGTGACTAACAAATCCTGTGACATTCGTAGTTAAAATTACAAGTACAATCACCATCAAATATCTGAGCAAACAAAGGGCCTCATAAATATCTACACACTCTGATATTATTCTGATAGATAAGTATTTAAAATAAATAATGAATAAGTTGGGATTGACTCTCTGTAGATATTAAAATATAGACGCATCTGGAACTATTGTATTGTAGAAAGTTCCGGAATTATTGATATAAATAAGATATTCATACATAAAATAAATACACTTTTATTTTTTCCACTGATTTCTTTTGATACCTATAATTACGAGTATAGTCTAAATTATTTAGACTGTTTTGGAATGGAATGATGGATGGAATAATCCTTAACGTGATTTTAGTCAATAAATTTTGAAGGAAATCAGGAAAGATTTTCTTTTAATAGGTATCCGTAAGAACCCCCTTTTTTTGTTTCACCATCTGATGTATATTTATAAAAGCCGTCTTAAAGGACTTAGCAACTTTTGGATAATAATATCTGTAAAAATATTTACTTACTTTACAAGTATGCATAAATATTTAGTTTTATTACTCTCTTATCCATTACCCTACGACCGAACGGCAGTTTGGGGATAAGACAGCCGGTGAAATGACTAGCATAGACGCATTCCATCTTAGTCCTCAGGGTTGGCAACGCATTTGCAGTCTTGTGAATGCGAATGTCTATGGGTCACAGTTTCCACTTACCATCAGGTGGCCTGTGCTCGTTTGCCTTCCCTACGCCATAAAAAAATATGGAAAACCCCCTAGGGTCATTTAATACGACTTAAGTACTCAACACGAAAAGAAACCAAAATTAAATTGGTTTACTAATTTAATTATTCCTATTATAATTAAAGCGCGACGACTTTGACGTAGTCCACCAGTAACTCCGGCCTCTGCCACGTGGCATGCCACGTGGCCTTGTCTTCCCAGAAACTGAAATAAATACTTATATGTAAGTCAAAATGGTTTTATAATTCTAATATCAGTAAGTAAGAGGTATGTTCTGAGGTCCTAAGCTGATACTCAGTACGTCAGATAAAATTCCTGTAACAAAATCAACCTTATTACTAAGGGAAGAGAACTACAACTGCTTTGGTTATTGATTTTGGGATACCGCTTTCTTGCGTCTTCAATCAAAATTCAAAATTCAAAATATTTATTCAGTAAATTGGCCACATGCGGGCTCTTTTACACGTAGGAAATGTACAGTGAATCTACCAGCGCTTCGGACAAGACCATCATTGCGGAGAAGAAGCGCCGCAAGAAACTCCAGCAGAAGGTCATTTTTTCAATCATAAAAACATAATTATACTTAAAAGTAAGTTACATTAAGTAATAATAAGGTAATAAAGTAATAAACAACAAATTCTTAAAACTAGCAAAAATAAAATTATTACAAATGTAAGGTCAATAAACCTTAAAATAAAATAATGACTATGACAACAACACGACGAGGTCTCTACGTCAAAAGCCATATAACTTGGATAATAAATTGAACAACAAGTCCTTGCAAACGTGAACAGACCGGACCCCAGTGTTAGTAAGTACTATGTTGGTAACTTGATAACGAGAGCGCCGGTGCCCTAGTAACTTAGGGGATCGACTAGTGATCGTAAGGTACGGAGTTCGAACCCCCGCGGTCACCATGTACCAATGAGTTATTCTAACTTAAGTGCATTACCAGATGCTCACATCGTGAGGAAACCTGCATATTCGAACAGCTGAGTATGTAAGAGGGTAATTGCACAAAAGATCCTAAAGGGTCGAAGTGTATCCGAAAGGACCCATCTTTAAGATAAGTTAATATAAGATAAGATATTGTGTGATAACCATTACATTCGTTTCCATTATATATTATTTTATCTAATGTTTAACTATGCTAAATTGTGTTGTGTAGTTTCCGAAAAACTACGCAATTTTAGTATTTTGGTATAAGAAAATTAAGCGTGTATAAAAGAATAGTGCTAAGTCCTAACTCAATAGATACATAAGCAAACCTGGCAATAGGATATAATTTGATATAAATAACTCTAGCTTCTGCCCGCGATTTGGTCCGCGTTGATTTCGATTAACGCTATTCCTTCCAGAACTTATATTTTTTTCGATATGAAAGTAGCCTGTGTTAATCCAGGGTATAAGCTATCTCCATTTGTAATTTTATCGAAATCGGTCCATCTGTTGCAGCGTGAAGGAGTAACAAACAAACACACTCTTTCGCATTTATAATATTAATAGGATTAGAGAACTAAAAACATATGCTTCTCTATACTGTGATCATTATTTCTTGACTAATATAGTAAACAACTTTCTAACCTCAAAATCATTTTTTTGTTGAAAATGTTTACTCGAATTACTTTATTTATGATAGCTGTTTTAGGCAATAAAGGTTCATTTTAAGGTTAGAAAGTGGTTTACTAAATTAGTCAAGTAAGAATGAACTCGTGTGTATGCTACTAAATGTTCCATTCGCCTTTCGTAGCCATAGACACGGATCCGTGCAGCCATTGAACTGCTTACGCACGGATCCGATCCAATGCCCTGAATGCCTACCAGCATTTTTTTTTTTTTGGTTTAAAATCCATTGTAGGTTACGCCAATAAAGTATTAAGTACATAAAAATATTCAGTATGGCCGCATTTTCCGTGAGTGTGATGTCACATGACCGTGCCGCCACACTGACACGTCAAAACATGTTACGAGTATGCCACCGCATACATCATCGGTGCAACTCTATGTCTCCAACAATATGTGACACACGTGTGTACATACGTGAGCATGGCCTTGGAAGCAAGGTTCATCCAGGGCTTGGCGTGGTTCCCCGTGGTCTGGTACCAGTCTCGGAACTCCGTCACTCCGCCGGCAGCCAGCCCCAGGGTTATGTAGAACTGGAGACAAAATGGAATTGGTCATGTTATATAAAGCTTAATGGACCGATGACCTGAAGAAGGTAGCTGGCGCTCCTTGGGGGAGGCCTATGTCCAGCAGTGGACTGCAACAGGCTGATATGATGATGATGATATAAACTTGGCAAGAAAGAGTAGATACTTATAGAAAAAAAAACCGTCAACTTCAAGTCGGACTCGCGCACCGAGGGTTCTGTATTTAAAATAATATGGTTGGACAGTCCCAAAGAAAATATTTATTTGGTTATGAATTTTATTTTCTATGCAATTTTTTTAAGTATTTTGTTTTTTTCCGAACTCACGTGATCATTAAAGGGCGTGAGGCCGGGCTGGTCAGGCTGGCTCGCGCTGCGGCAGGAGATCGCCAGGCGCCCGCGCAGCCCGTTCGCCGTCGGCTCTGCAATGCCCCACTGCACATCATCCACGAACAAAGTTATACGCTCTGAAAACATAATTAGGTAATGTTTAAAAGTTAGGTACTGTTCAGGATACGTTATGATGTTAGTTCGATTTGTTATGGAATTTCTCGATTGAAGTTTTGTGTGATACGCATGAATATTTGTTTCTAAATCTTCGAAGATTTTCTATGTATTTCAAGCGACCTTAGACCCTCAGTAGTAAATAATTCTGTCTATATCTCCCGTTTGAGGAACGGCAAAGTAATCATTCAAGTTTTGTAGACAAGGGCAAGAGATCCACCATACATCAGTATAACCAAGACGAAAATCATAGCTGGGCATTAACTCGTTAATCCGTTAATCGTTAATTAACGAAGTTAACATTTTGATTAACGGATTAACTTTTAAGTTAACTTTTTAAAATGTTAACGGACACGTTAACTTCCGTTAATATGCAGAAGTCCGTTAATCGTTAATCCAATGCCTACTATTTACCGACGGGCCCCGCGGCGCGGCAAGAAAAACAGGTTCAGACAAGTATGAAACGGCAAGTGCCGGGCGCGCGTAGCAGCGAGTGTGTAGTGTGAGAAACAACGACGATGACAAGGAAGACTTTTTCAATTCTGTCACTCAGTCTATAGAAAAACCAAAGAGATCCAACTCTTTAAAGAGTAAAGCGCAAAGTCTCGTGTCTCAATGTGGCTGGACATGAAATCAAAAGACTCGTTCAAAGATGCTGCATTCCTCGGGGAACAGATATTCATAAATCTATTCATTAAATACAATACTGCTATACCCTCAAGCGCTACAATTAAACGTCTGTTTTCCACGGGTAAAGACATTTTAACTCCAAAACGAGCCTTGCTTTCAGACGAGAACTTCAACATGTTAATGTTCATGAAAGGGAATATGCACCTTATGCCCTTTTGTATTTTGTTTTGTTCCTATCCTATTAACTTCCAGAACTTAAACCAACAGGTTTTATAAGTTCACTAACGCAACGATATATAAATGCATTTTTTTTACGCATATTAACGGATTAACGATTAACGTTAACTTGCGTTAATTCTTCCGAAATATAACGCTTTAACGTTTAACGAAGTTAACTTTTTTTTTAGCGGATTAACGATTAACGAAGTTAACTATTTGATTAACGGTGCCCAGCTATGACGAAAATACAGTCGTAGCTTCAGCTCTTATGTTTGTTTTACTGGTAAATACTAAAGGAAGATCCATCCAAGAGGAGGACGCCCTCCGATGCTGCTGAGAGTGATGATTTTCGCAAGGTGGCTTTTGAGAGAGCTGAATAAGAATGGCAGCGGATAGTGCTCTGTATACTTATAGGCTGATAATGATGATGATGATGATGTTGCTGTTGTTGTTGTTGTTGATGATGATGATGATATCGTTGACGATTAATATGAAGATGTTGTCATTGTTTATGATGATGATGACATCCAAACTGACCTGGGGTCCATTTCAGGGAGTACACGTGGTAGTCATCCCCCCAAAAGTTCTGGGATATCTTGTCAGAGAACAGCGCATCCCGACATTCCGCCTGGATGGCCGGCCCTCCGTACAGCAACTGATGAAAATATTGTATTATTAGCGCAAGTTAAAGGAAAAAATTCCTTTAACTTGCGCTAATGCAGCTTTAAATGCAGTTCCAGGACTTACAGGGTCCTCTTGACAGGCTTGTGCATACCTATACATACGTACATTACACTGCTAGATAAAACCAGTTAAATTAAACTTTATTACAAATTTTATGAACTTGAAACAAAACTAGCGAGGATTTTGAGTTGATACTGTACTGATCTAGCAGTGTGACATACCTTCACGACTCCATTCCCAGGGTGGGGTAGGCGGAGCTACAGAATTACCAACAACTAAAAAAAATGTTGACAATACTGTAACCACATTTTGCAGAATAAGCTAAGATGTTTACCAGTGCCAGGTTTGTGTTTTTTATTAAACCCGTGTCATAAAAATTATAATTATCCTCATAACATATTGTAACGTAATCCTACTAAGTAATATTATAAACATGAAACTTTGTATGGATGTTTGGCTGATCATCCCATAAACGGCTGAACGATTGGGATTGTAAACCCAGTAATTGAACAAAAAAATTATGAAAGAACAAAATCTGTTCGTTTACTGGAGCGCTTACCTACTCTATTGGTTTTTCGGAAACGCTTGGGCCGATATTTGGTCCAATTATTTTACCTTATTCCCGTAAATGTTTCTCTCCTTGTAGAGGACCTTGTTGCCGCGTGCGCTCGCGATCTTCAAAATCCCCGACTCGTACTTTAGGGGTCCAAATCCGTATTTCTTTTCAAAGGGTTCGAGAAGAATCTCTGCAAAAAAATATACAAAGTGTTTTATAGTAACAGAGAACACTGCGGGGTTATGACATAGCTATGCAGTTCAGGTTACGCTGAGAGAAAGGGACAGAGCTTAATAACTGCTATAGCTTTGTCCTTTACGCTCGCCGTAAAATGAACTGCATAGTTACGTCATAATAACCCCTGCTTGGTCAAAGAGTAGTAAGTGTATTTTAAAATCAACTTTAATACAACGTCATGAGCTTGAAACAATACTAACAATGATTTTGATCTAACATTGCGAGATTTTGGATTGGCAACCCATTTGCAGTCTTGTGACTTGAGAATGTCAATGTCTATGGTTGTCAAATCCCACTTACCATCAGGTGGTCTATGAGCTCATGTGCCTTATCTATTGCCATTAAAAATCTATAACAGAATCCCAGCTTCTAGTGTAGTACGGGATCATGCAACTGTTACATACAAGGCTCGCTAGTGAGTATTTGGCTTAAATTAATGAGACCTCATCAAAGTAGCTATCGGCTTATAGCTGATGGCCTGAAGGAGGAGCGGGGAGAGGGTAATGCTGACTACTCAAGCTTTATCGTACCACACCCCGCATCCATGCCTACCCCAGCTGTCAATTGCCTATGCATAAGCATGTCACAGCTATAACGAACCTGGGTATAGCCAGTCTCCCTGTGGCAGCTTGGCTCGCACGCTGATGGTCCCGTAAGTGAAGGCGAACCCTGGACGGCTGGTGATGCGGCCACTCACGATAGGCGGCAGGATGTTGGCTCCTTCGGCCGTCTTGATGCATGCGCTTGCTGAAGTCTGAGTGCATCTGTGGAAAATGCACTTATAATACTAAGTAGACACCAAATATACCCCTGGAACAGGATCGGGGATTTGGTTTTGAGGGTAGGTCATGGAAAACTGTTATCCCCATACTTCGATATAGGTCGCGGTCAGTTATAAGTTTTCAGTAGGTAATTCCACAAAGGGATAGACAACAAAAAAAAATATAAATCCCCACGTTACGTGTAGGGGAGGTATGCTAAAACATTTTTTTTTTAAATTTAATTTTACCCCTTCTTTGGCGTGAGTATTATGTATATTTATGCCAAATAACACCTTTATAGGACTAAGAGTCTCTGAGCTAGGCTACGGACGGATGGACGGACGGATGGACATGGCGAAACTATAATGGTTCCTAGTTTGATCCCTAAGAAAAGGGTATTTACATCATCATTATCATCATGTCTTGTGGGAGGACCTTGTGCAGGGTCCGTCCGGGTTGGTACCACTATCTTATCCATTAACCTACCGCCAAGCAGCAGTGTTCGCATTGTTGTGTTCCGGTTTGGGGATAAGACAGCCGGTGAAATGACTAGCATAGAGGCATTCCATCTTAGTCCTCAGGGTTGGCAACGCATTCGCAGTCTTGTGAATGCGAATGTCTATGGGTCACAGTTTCCACTTACCATCATGTGGCCTGTGTGCTCGTTTGCCTTCCCATGCCATAAAAAAAAAAAAAAAAAAATGTCAGCCGAAAGACGTCAACTACTGGACATAGGCCTCCCCCAAGGCTCTCCACTCAGACCGGTCTTGTGCTTTTCGCATCCACCGCTTTCCCGCGATCCTTACAAGGTCGTCACTCCATCTTGTTGGAGGCCTACCCACAGCTCGTCTCCCGGTCCGTGAACGCCACTCAAGAACCTTCTGACTCCATCGGCCATCAGTCCTGCGAGGGATGTGTCCCGCCCACTGCCACTTCAGTTTAGCTATTCTTCGGGCTATGTCGGTAACCTTAGTTCTCCTGCGGATATCATCATTTCTGATTCTATCACGCAGAGAAACCCCGAGCATAGCCCTCTCCATAGCCCTCTGACTGAGTGACCTTGAGCTTTCTTATGAGGCCCATTGTTAGCGCCCACGTTTCAGATCTGTAGGTCATCACTGGCAACACACACTGGTCAAAGACTTTTGACTTCAAACACTGCGGTAATTTGGACGAAAAGGTGCTGCGAAGCTTCCCGAACGCTGCCCAGCCGAGTCGGATTCGACGAGTGACCTCTTTCTCAAAGTTGGACCTACAGATGTAGTGCATAATTGTTTTCCATCGTATTTTCTCGGAAACGGTCGTATTTGTCATGCTGCTTCAGTCAACCTCAGTACTTTTTGTACTGTGACCGACTGAAATAGCAATACACGTTCGTACGTTTCCGTGAAAATACGATGGAAAACAATTATGTACTACATCTGTACCTAACTGGACCGGACTGGTGGAATTTACATGAACGGAGTAGACAAGACTTAAACCCTTTTTCACTTGATCTTCAGAAGACTTATACCCTTTTCACTAGGACCCCAGAACTAACATTTTCATTAAGTTATATTGCCGCTTTAACAAAAATAAAAGGGGGCCTCCCTACAAAAATGGTAGGATTGGTTACATTTTATGAAATTAGTGCGGAGGTTGAGGCGTCTAGCTAAATACCAACCCATGATGTAGGTTCAGGGATCCACCGATGATGTAGTCATCGGTCCAGTTCTTCTGGGTCTGCAGCAGCTCAGGAGCGATACGTAGGATCCCGTCCTGCACGCTCACTGCCGTTTTCTGGTAGGAGACGAATGGAATCTCCTGGAAGTAAGAACTTTAATTAAAAAAATGCCTTTTAATTGTATAAGTGTTATAAACTTTGTATTGGGTCTTTATAAAAGAAGAGAAAGAATGAAAGTAATAATGTAATAAAAATGTGTTTGATGGTTAGCATAACTTTTTTAGGAATTGATAATATTAAATATTTATATGTTTAATTTTGTTTTAGTGGTTACTAATTTATTTTTACCCTCGTAAATAGGTTTTTTTTTAATCATACATCATATCGTATGCGTTCCCGTATTTTGTTTAATCTTCAAAGACCAAGATGTAAAAGCAAAGTAAATTTTATTTTTTCTAGACAATGTTGAATTCCTATTGGATCGGGAATTGACTAAGATACATACATACATACATACATACATACATACATACATACATTAAATCACGCCTGTTTCCCAGAGGGGTATATTATAATATTTCTTTGGTTTTGCTTAATGCGTGAAAAAAATCGCGACATTAATACCAATATAATCGAAATATTATTTGTAACATACTTATTCCTTACAAAATATATATCTTCATTTCTTTCTATCATTCCTTTAATTATTATTTGTCATTTTAAACTTAGTTTCTTCCTTAAACTAAGCTAAGACACAGAATGTTTGTTATTCCTACCAAGATAACGAGGCGTTTGAACTTTACCGCAACTCAGAACAAATCGTTGCTTAAAATACAAAAGCGACACAAATCAAAATGTGTTTGTGTTGCATTTAAATTTGGAATGCAATTTACTTTAAGTTGTAAATAAATCTATATTTGTTTTTGATTTGTGGCGCTTTTGTATTTAAGCTGCGAAATGTACAATAATATACCACCGGCATTAAAATGAATACATACAGATAATATATTTAACAACAAATCAAAAAAGTTACTGACGGAAAACAGAAGGGACCAGGTAAGTCATAATGTTATTTAAAGTAGGTTTCATTTTATCTAAATATAAAATGAATTATATGCAGTGCCCTAACAGGGTTTATGTTGCACATAATGCAATAAATACTATGCCTACGACTTACAGGGTGATCCACTGGTATATACTGCTCCACCTGCCAGAGCGTGTCCCGCAGCGAGTTGAAGTTCTCCTCGAACACGGTCTGCCCGGCGCAGGCGGTGCCCGTGCGCAGCGTGGTCCGCGTCGGCAGGCACGAGCCGCCGGGCAGGAGCGGCGGCCACTCTGGAGCTGCTGTCGGGAGCACCACATACTCTTCCAGGACTGTAAATAAATATAAAAGGTATCAGAGGAATGTCACACTAATTGACCCCGTCCCGAACAGCTTGTCATCGGTACTTAATAACGATATAAACACTTACAGGGCGAACGATATGAAGTGTTACCAAATTCAAAAGGCTACGTTTTTTTTTTGTTGTCACAAATTATTCATTATTAAGAAAAAAATGAGAAAAAGATATCAAATTTCTAAGATTACTTTATTTTAACTCGATATGACCACCTTTTGCTGTCTATGGCCTTCAGACGGTAGAAAAATGAGTTGCACGCTGCACGAATGTGATCCTGCGGTATGCAATGGCAATTACGTACGATCGCTTTCTTCAGTGCATCCACACTGGCATGTTTTCTTCTCCTCACCTTGCTCTCCACAATGGACCCGATAGAAAAGTCCATCGGGTTCGCGATTAGGGAATTCGAAAGACATTGTGTGGACGAAATAAAATGTTGAACGCGTTGTTCAGCCATTCTTGGTTCACACGAGCTTTATGAGCCGGGGCCAAGTCTTGTTGTAATGTCTATGGTCTACTACCGAAATGTTTGCATGCCCAAGGCTCCAACGCAGCTTCCAAAACATTTTCCTGCTAGTAAGTCGCATTTACTTTGACACCAGGCTCGAATTTGTGAATTTGGTAACACTTCATATCGTTCACCCTGTATATAGAGAAACAAATATTTAAATACATACAACACATTTAACACTCAGAAACAAATACTCGCACTAATCTCACAAATATTTGCCCATACCGAGGATCGAACCTGGGACCGCTGGCTTCATAAGCACGGTTCCAACTAGGCCTGCGCGTCGTCAAATAGGAGACCATTAATTGAGTATTAAAGACTAGAGGACGCTCGCGACTTCTTCCCGATAGGAGTCGATTTTCGGAAAATTCTTTTTCTTGTATGTACCCGCGGGCCAAGTATGGCTGCGTCTAAATGCGACTGCGACACATCCTCATGACACCGAGTTCACTCCGAGAAGCCAGTGGAGATACCAGGAGGATCCTGCGATTCTGGTCGGAGTTAGGCTGGTAACCCCTACGCACAATGGCCCGACATACACGGGCTAAGTGCGAAAAAAGGAGTCCATCCATAAACAGCCCTTTACCATAAACGTAACGTGGTTCCGTACCCAAAAGCCTCCGCTGTCAGTCCGTCCGTCCGTCATCTGTGGGCTGTATCTCAAGAACCGTAATTCTATTGCCGCTATAACTTCAAATAAAATCAAATTTAAAATTCAAAGCTGTTCTCTATTCTCGTAAGACAAATTAAAATTGAATGTGCAATCGTCTGTAAAGTATTTGATTCCTTTGGTATTTCTATATTTATTACAGACAGTCTAGAATGTCATCTGGGCCTCTATTCTCAGCGTCGTGGCTTGCTGCGGCACAAAGCTGGGGGCCCTTTCCGGCGCCATGTAAAATGTTTTGTTCTGCTTGTCATCTGTTTCAAATGTGCGCTGAATAATACATAATAATTACGTCTTTACTTACTTTTCACCTGAAAGATCTGGTTTTCAAGAACATAGCCAGCTCTGTTGACGCCTACAGACACGTGGTAGTTAATGATATCGCCGATCTCCAGCCGGACGTCCGGCAGATCTACCACCCAGCGACCATCGCTGGCTTCCGTCACCTCCCCGGAGATGGTCCCGACCCGGTTTGACTCTATTTCTCTGTTTATATTGCCTTGGAACGCGAACAGATACAAGTCTGTGGCGTCTGGAAGATAAGAGACTTACTATTATTCATCTATTTTATTTTTTGGTAGAGGACGCCAATGATGCAAAAGACAATGACGAAAACGCCGCTTGTTTTTTTTTCGGTTTTTATTCATTTATAAAAATCTTAATCTAGTAAAACACATTAAATGCTTACAGGACCCTGTGTGGCTTAATCGTAAGCAGTGAGTCGTCTGACACTAATTTGTAACAAAGGTTATGTATAAATAATTAATAATTAATCAGTTCCGTTTTATGTAGCTAGATATGTAGTGAAACTTTAATATATTTTTACCCTGTTTAACTACTATTTTTTGCAATTAACCATTTGCTTAAGATATCTTTTGGTAACTGATTAAGAACATTTGGCAACATGTACTCCGCGGTACACTTCCCATAATTATTCCTAAAATTAGGTAATAAATAAGGAGGTAAATTAGCCATTTGCCTTAAATTATTACGTCTTGTTCTGTTTTTCAAATACTAAAAGCTGCTGAACCCCTCGCTTACAATCTGTATATTTATTTTGTCGTATACTTTTAAGACCTTACAGTAGTTAAATAATTGATCATGGGAATTTGTAAATTGGCGTTTTATTTTAGCTGGCACTATGGTTTTTAACATTGATAGTTGCAGTCAGTTACTTTATCTAAATGAGTTTTATATGTGCGTCCGTATGTTCAAACAGTAATGTTTGAACAGTAGTTCCAATAACTGAATCTGCAAGAGCTAAATACATCAGTCTTAGGGTGTTATAATGGTACTTTAAATTTTAATATGGAAAAACCTATTGTCAATGACCAGCCCAAGATAGTTATGTTCAGTTACCAATTCGAGGCTTGGACATCTGCAGGTGCACGCATCTCGCCTCTGTGCAGACACGCGTGATCGTGAGCCAATATGGTAGGTATTGTGTCACTTATTTTATGAGCTGACGTTATATGCATCATCTTGGTCTTTTTTGCGTTTAGAACTAGCCCAACGTCATGTGCCCATCTAGTAATAGCAGGTAAAGTAGCAAATCTGCTATTCTAATTTTGAATCGAAATGCAGATTCACAACTTTGCCATTTATGTGACGATGTACTAAATCGAAAGTACCTACTCGAAACCGACGTAAGCGCATGAAGGGGTTGATGAATGTAGAGGAAGCGAGAGTTGTATGTTTAGACCGGGGCACCTGGCGTTCCATAGTCTCTGCATACCCCATTGGGAAACAGGCGTGAAGGTGTTTGTATGTTATTTTCTGTCTTTCTCTTTTTTTCTAATCACGGGATGATGGAAGAGCCGGACCTTTGAATGTAAATGGAGCTGAAGCCAACACGCTGAGGCCTTCTATAGAACTTTAGTTGAGCAAAGTGATGGGACACCAACTAGCGATTTTCCTTGAGTTCACACTGTATAGAAGTATGCTCTCACGGACAACCACCGGTTAGTGTAGTAGGACTATTTATTAAGCTGTATGTGCATGTTACCTTTACATAATTGTATCCTTATTACCTATAACCCGTAATAAAATGATAATTATTGTTAATGACAATTATTTAATTTTGGCCCAGTTATAAAGGACGTATAAGGAGAATAAAATGAAAATCACTTTCCAATTTCATTTTCATTTTATTTCATTTTTAAATGATAAGTAGTTTATTTTTACTAAGCTCCGCTTTAGCATTTCTTATACGCGAGATGCACATAAATATTTACAGCTGAATATGTTCAATATTCAATAAGTAATCACCAAATTTCTTTTTTTTTCTGAACAATTACGTTTTCACGTTACGCACCCATTGTATGACGTACCCTTATATTTTTGTATATTCGGAGCCATGACACAAATGGCCAGTTCTGCGCAGTTCAGGGGTTCCCTCAATATTGACCTGGCGCGATTTAAATCCACATGTTCCGCGTATCTCGTCACGCTGCGATGCTCAAGCAAAGTCGTAGGTTACTGACGCGGTATTAATATCAATGAACTTCTAATTCTAATTATAATTAACGACTTTCTCTCCTGTTAAGGTGTATTTTGCCAATATCGAGTTTTTATAGACATTCCCAATGGACTTATTAGAGCAATGAGTCCATGGATATCACGAAGACAATTGTTCGGTGAAAGAGTATTCCTTTGTGGACGGACTTTCCTTTGTGGTGTGTGTAAGCAGAAGCAAGCAAGCAAGGGGGTTAGCTCCACGCGCTTTTGTCTCGTCTGGCCGGTGATCCCGGGGTTGGAGTTACGTCATGATTGTTTTGTAATACTAGGGATCACCTTATTACACAATCATAACGCTTGAAGATACGTAGGTCACTCAAAAGGTTTTGAGATGCTCAAAATTTAAAAGTGGAACGCACTTGTGTTATAAATATGTTTTTAAAAAACCAAATTTATTTCAAAATAGAATACC
The DNA here is from genome assembly GCA_927399475.2 of Acleris emargana. Taxonomy (NCBI): domain Eukaryota; kingdom Metazoa; phylum Arthropoda; class Insecta; order Lepidoptera; family Tortricidae; genus Acleris; species Acleris emargana. Next base: position 4,148,046 of record OV656846.1, read on the forward strand.
GTAAGCCATTCGTTGAATTAAAAAAAAGAACGACGTTCTATTCATTTTACTACAACGCTTCACGCGTTTTTTAGTTGAAACGATGGAGCTTAACCGCGACCATTTGCGTGCTATGATCTATTACGATTTTAAATATGGTTTTAACGAACAATTAAGTTTAGAACGTTTACAGTCAGCATAAGGAGAGTCTGCTTCATCACGGGCGACTATTTTTAGGGGATTTAGTGATTTTAAAAGGGGTAAAACGAACTTTGAAGATGACCAAAGAAGTGGACGCCCGCAAACAGTAACTGCAGAAAATGTGTGGACTACTGAAATGTTGGTACGAGAAGAATCCACTCATCACATACACGAATCAACAATCCCACTCATCACATACACGAATCAACAATCCCACTCATCACATACACGAATCAACAATCCCACTCATCACATACACGAATCAACAATCCCACGAATCACATACACGGACATCGAGAAGATCTTAGGCATTACTTCGGGGAGCGTTCACACCATTCTGCATCAACATCTTGGAGTAAGGAGGCTTTGTTGTCGTTGGATCCCGCGTGTACTCTCCGAAACTCAAAAACAGGCTCGTGTGGATTGGTGTCGTGAAATGCGTCATCGTTTCGAAAACGGGAGATCAAGACGGGTTTCAGAAATCATTAACCATGTTGACGAAACATGGATCTATCAGTATGACCCCGAAAGTAAGAAGCAATCGTCGGTATGGGTCTACTCAGAAGGACAGTTACCGACGAAATAATTTCCGACCTGTCAGATGAAGACTGGCAAAAGTGTTTCCAAAGTTGGTTTAGACGAATGGAAGTTTGTATAGAGCATGATGGAGAGTATTTTGAAATATAAATAAAATGATGTGTTGCATACTTTTTCTTTATCTCAAAACTGATTTAGTTACCCACGTATAACTGCACTTATTTACAAAACTGCGGGATTTATTTTGACGGTTTGACAATTAACTAAATGAACCCTCGTTGCACGAGTTTGGCTCTTCGGTAGCTAAGATGCAGTGCTTTTTTTTACATATTGTTGATTTAAAAAGAATGCTACCTAATGTTATAAATCTTGACAACGCCCCAAGACCGGTTTTTTGTCTATCCACTAGATATTTAATTCAGTTTTTTGATTGATTTGTCTACAAAGTACAACGATTAGCGACGAACAACGATTATCAGGAATAGCAAACGTTTTTTTGTTTAACTTTTTACTATAGATTTAAGTTTCTAACCAAAAATAGTCAAGATACTAGCTCATCAATCGCGAGACATAAAAAATAAAAACCTACGATAAAGCCAAAACTTCACAATCACTTACCAGGAATGAATGCCCTAAAACCCTTAGGCGTAAACGCCTGTATGGTCAAAGGGGGTATGGTATAGTCCGCTGCCACATTATAAATAAAACATATAACAGATAATGCGGAGGCGAACACACGTCTGACCCCAGCCATGGCCACGGTATTACTGTTGTCGAATAAAAATATGTGATCCCCTACTGGGTCGTCAACGGGCGGGCAGCTGGTTTTTAAGATTGGCTAAAATTAATTGAGTTATCAACATTTTCGTAAACATATAGTAAAAACAAAGTTATATGTACCGAAATACAAAATATTAATATTTCGGTATCACTACGCGATGATGGCATTGATGGCATTTTTATTTACTCACAAAATGTAGGTACTCTTCGACTTGATAAAAACATGTTTCTTTTGACATGTGTTGGTGTCGTTTGTAACTCAGCCGCCATTACTGTCAAGTAAATAAGAGCTATCGTAACGTTGACGATACGATAACAAGACAAAAGCAATACGGTTTTACCGAGTCAAATAGATCCCCAGATGTACCTAGTGATTAATCTAACCAAGCAACATTATTTGGTCGGATATGCTCTTATATCTTGCTTTCTCAATTAACTTCAGTAGCCATCAATAAGCTTACTTAGAAAGGGTAAACTATGATGATTTACTACATCTATACTACGGGTACGAAGTCCTTTCAATAGTAATGGAGTAATTACTGTTCCCTTGCGACTGCCTGTACTATCCGCAAAATTAAGTGGCGGGCAATAAACCTTCCTTTTAGTGCCTACCGCTACCTGCACTATTGTTGCATGGCCCGCTCCAATGGCCGTGCAGGTGCGAAAGAGATATCATGATTCCGATGATTTATGACCCACTCGTCACTTAATTTTGCGGGTAGTATAGTATGACACACGCTTACAATTTATATAATGATTTATTTATTTATTTGCCAAAAACGTATGAAACCCTCAGGGAAACCAGCAAAGAGAAACAACTGTTTTAGATAATTCGTTTTAATTATACGCTCACTTTTCAGTAACCAGTGCTTATAAACATAAACTAGCTTTATATTCTCAGACGACCGTTGCTCATCAACCAATTCCTTCACGAACTTATCACCATCACTGCTCTCCTCGAGTCGGACCACCGCCTGTTTTATATCACCCTTCCAACCGTTTCGTTTTTAAAATCCAGTGTTGCCATTATAATAAAATATTAAGAGGATCTATTTACATAAAAGGAATGAGCAAGTAAATCAAGGAAAGAACATAATATTAAGGCATGGTTGTAACACGTGTTAGTTTCATAATACACGGTTTTAACAGATCATAATGACACTCCATTAATTTAAACCGCTTCGAAACATCGCAATCACATACTTTTATACATAGGTAGGTACGTACAGTCAACGTCAAAAGTAAGTGATCAAAATTAACATTTCAAAACATGTTCAAGCATGACGCCCCAGATAAAACAGATTATAACAAAGTGTCATTTTCAACTGAATATTTAATGAGTCAAAAGAAAATGATCATAAACTATGCCATAACTCTCTCTTTAATAGAAAATTTCAATAAAGAATAATTTTGTTTTCTACCTGTGTGTCAAGTGTCCAACAAGATAAAGTCAAAATGACTAAATCTCCAAATGAAAACTAGGGTAATCACGGCAGTTAAAAAGGATTTATTTTAAATGTTGCAAAAAAAAACAAAGCGAAGTAGTAGGAACTTATTTCAACCCTTGATGGAAATGAGAGGTGTTATAGTTGTTTCGCGTGTTTGTCTTACTAGTATAACCGACACTAACCGAACGTCTGACTTGTATTCCGAGGTGGTCTTGAGAAGACATGAAGGCCCAAACATTTATATTCACTTACATGTGATAGTTTGGTAGTATTACTGACTATTGCTATTTTAGAAAATCAGTTAATTTGAAACACTCAGTAATGACTTTAACTGTTTGAATGGCATGTCACTTACTTATGACACATTACGAGCTAATTTACTAATGCTAAACTACAATAATCAGATACATCTGTCTTAATTTATTGTATATACTATTTTGAGACCCTATTTCATCAGTTTCTTTTGCTGTTGACTGTACATACGTCAACCCGCCGAGGGCTAATAGAGAAGCTCATAAGCTATCGATTTAACCCCCACGTATGTTCAGCAATTGTTATTAGTTTAAGAGATATTGATCATTTTTATCGGAATTTTGGTCTTTTTTCCTTATGTCCTTGATACGAAAAACCCCTAAATTCATGTATTAATTCAATTTTTTTTTAAGTGTTTTATTGCATGATTAGAATCACTGAAATAAGGAAGTTTATAAAGCTACATGCTATTTTTTTTTCATTACAGCTTTTTGAAAAAACGCACAAAGTTTGTTTTTCCATACTTGCTGAAGAACAAACGCAGGGTTCTCTTAGTATAGAGAAAGGAACTCTGTGCGTTTACGGTGTCACAGTGACATTATAAAACAATTTGTTTGACACTTCTTACGACTTTAATCATAACCTCACTGTGACACAGTTCTATGGTGGGTTTCATTAGGCTAAGATTACATTTTGGATTGAAACAATATCCCTCCGCCCATACGTAATATTAGACATACATTTCTTTTCAACTTAAATACAGTCTACACCTTTTAAATTATCAAATAAATTAAATTACCTATCTAATATTATAAGTGTTGTTTCGTAATTATTTTTTCATCTCACTAGCTCGGAAAGCCCTTTTGGTTTGTTTGATATCTATTGAGAAAATCGCTTTTTATCCACATGTGAAGAAAGAGTTTTGACATTTGAAGGCAGCTTAAGTGATATTTGACAGCTAACCAAACGTAAAACGTTACAAGTGCTGAATTTTTAACATCACAATTAATGAATTGGTTCGAGTAAAAAACACTAAATACAGTCTTACAACTTTATTTTAATTCATAAATATAAGCATTCAAAATTAACCTTCATTCTTGTTTTAAAAACGGATATAATGTTCTGACAGTCCAAATAAGTCGATGTGCAAACAAAACGCATCCGAAATAATAAAAAAAAAAACTTACGTCAAAATTTTTCTATTAAGCCGTCAACATTAAAAATGAGTGTTTCGAGTGATGAAGACGTATTAACACCTGTACCTGTGGAATTACGGGAAACCGTGCAAAATGCGGAATTGAGCTTATAGTACAAACCCTTTTCTTAGTTTCCTCGCTGTAGTGAGGTGAAAAGTTTTGCGTTATACACGGGTGAAAAGTTATTTTACGTCTCGTGTCTTGAAACACTTGCTACGCTCAGGATTCTATTTTTTAACCACTCGCTTCGCTCCTCGTGGTCAATCATAGAATCCTTTCGCTAGCTCGTGTTTCAAATGAACACTCGCAGGTAAAATACAACTTTCCCCACTTGTATAACAAATAACTATTGTAATTAATTGGATTTTACGGTCCCGGCCGGCCGTCCATAACGTAAGGGAACGGTAATTACTCCATTACTATTGAAAGGATTCGTACCCGTAGTATAGATGTAGTAAATCATCAAACACCCTCGTATTTTGTCGAATAAGTTCGTTGTTATCCTATCTCAGTAAGCTTATTGATGGCTACTGAAGCTAACTGAGAAAGAAAGATATCCGACCAAATAATGTTGCTTGATTAATCACTACATCTGGGGATCTATTTGACTCTGTAAAATTGTATTGCTTTTGACGTGTTATCGTATCGTCAACGTTACGTAGCTCTTATTTACTTGACAGTAATGGCGGCCGAGTTAAAATCAATATCAACACATGTCAAAAGAAACATTATTTTTTATTATTATTTATTTATTTAATAAGTACAATTTTAATTACATACATACATACATACACTCACGCCTTAATTCCCAGAGTGGGGTAGGCAGAGCTACAGAATTACCAACAACTCTAAAAACTTGTTGATAACTCTGTAACCACAATTTGCACAATTAGGCTAAGATGTTTAACAGTGTATATTAGTGACAGGTAGCAAGCCCATCGCCTAACAGTTCTACAAGCCTTTATTCCCTTAGTCGCCTCTTACGACTTCCACGGGAAGACATGGAGTGGCACAATTCTAAGCCGGCAATTTTAATCAGGCATTGCCCCACAAAACTGAAGTAACAGTTTGACTGTGGGGACGGCAGTATCTAAGATAGGCATTCATTAACATGAAATAAAATTAAAAATAAATAACAATATTATGTTGTCCAAAAAATCAGTGAAGTATACTAAACATACATTTATAATATTGAATAAGTAAATCTAAATAAAAAAAAATTAAAGTCTCTTGAATTTATCAAGTCGAATAAAAGCCCTTTTAGTTAAATTTGTGAGTAAATAAAAACGCCATCATCACGTAGTGATATCGATATGTGTGTTAACATTCGACAACTTGTTAACAAGAATATTTATAACCCAATGAACTTTAGTAAAAACCAGCTGCCCGCCCGTTGACGAGCCAGTAGAGGATAACATATTTTTATTCAACAACAGTAAGACCGTGGCCATGGCTGGGGTCAGACGTGTGTTCGCCTCCGTGTTATCTGTTATATGTTTTATTCATAATGTGGCAGCGGACTATACCATACCCCCTTTGACCATACAGGCGTTTACGCCTAAGGGTTTTAGAGCGTTCATTCCTGGTAAGTGATACTGAAGTTTTGGCTTTATCGTAGGTTTTTCCTTTGTTATGTCTGGCGATTGATTAACTAGTACCTATCTCGACTATTTATTGTTAGAAACTTAAATCGATAATAAAAAGTTAAACAAAAAAATGTTTGCTATTCCTTTTTTTTTTTTTTTTATTTATTGATTAAGACAAAAGAAATACATATTAGGTATAATTATACCCATCTAAGCAAAACCTTGGAAAGGTTTGTGTGCCGATGGGGAGTTCTTACTCTGATCTTATTTATAGATAAAATAAAAAGTAAATAAAATACAAAAAAAAAGAATAGTAGGTAGACATAGAACTACAACCCAATTAAAACATAATTACAGAATATAGGATAAATTTTTAGATTTTAAAAAGTGCCTTTTCAAGATTTTTCTTATATTACAACCTTTCACATATAAGTTTTGTACATGTTCCGGTAATTGGTTTATTATTTTAGTAATCCTGATAGTAATAATAATCGATGTTCGTCGCTAATCGTTGTACTTTGTAGACGAATCAATTAAAAATCTGAATTAAATATCAAGTGTATATATAGATAAAAAACCGGTCAAGGAGCCTAGTGAAGATGTATTAGCGATTTTCGAAAATCAACAAAATATACAGGGTGTCCCAGAAACCGACGTCAACCCGCCTAGGGCTGATAGAGCAGCTCATAAGCTATCGATTTAACCCCCATGTATGTTCAGCAATTGTTACTAGTTTTCGAGATATTGATCATTTAAATCGGAATTTTGGCCATTTTTCCTTATATCCGTGATACGAAAAATCCCTAAATTCATGTATTAATTCTTTTTTTTTTCAGTGTTTTCATGAATTATTAGAATCACTGTGAAATAAGGAAGTTTTTAAAGCTACATGCCAATTTTTTTTTCATTACAACTGTTTGAGTAAACGCACAGAGTTACTTTCTCCATACTAAGGGAACCCCGCTTTTGTTTTTCACTAAGTATGGAAAAACAAACTTTGTGCGTTTAATCAAAAACTTGTAATGAAAAAAAAATTGGCATATAGCTTTAAAAACTTCCTTATTTCACAGTGATTCTAATCATTCAAGAAAACACTGAAAAAAATATGAATTAATACATGAATTTAGGGTTTTTTCGTACCACGGACATAAGGAAAAATGGCCAAAATTCCGATTTAAATGATTAATATCTCGGAAACTAGTAACAATTGCTGAACATACATGGGGGTTAAATCGATAGCTTATGAGCTGTTCTATCAGCCCTAGGCGGGTTGACGGCAGTTTCTGGGACACCCTGTATAAAACAGAAACGTTCGCAGTGCTTACAATCTTCGCTGCCGAAGAGCCAACCTCGCCAACGCGGGTTCGTTTTGTTTAGTGTCAAACAGTCAAAATGATTCCCGTAGTTTTATAAATAGGTGCAGTTATATCTTCAAGCGTTAGGATTGTTTAATAGGTTATGTAGTGGGGGGTAAGGGGTGATCCCTAGTATTACAAAACAATCATAATGTAACTCGAGCCCCGGGATCACCGGCCAGACGAGACAGAAGCGCGTGGAGCTGACCCGTGTACCTGTTTAGTCCATTAGAGAAAATACTCTTCTACCGAACAATGGGGAATATGCACGGATTTTAAAAATCGCATTTCTCATCAAAATATGAAAATACCGTAAAAGAGATCACCAAAACGGATATTAAAATTAAAATCGGTCAAGAAATACGGAAGTTATAAGCATTTCAAACTTCTAATTAGACAGAGAGATCCGATGTGCACCGTGACGTCATTGTGCACTGCGGCCATATAAACTCCATGTAAAATTCCGTTTTTCTAGAAAGAGATAGGAACAAATCTTTGTTGGCTTATATCTTGGTTATTTTTATAGTTATTCAAAAAATGATTTTTGTGATATGTTTGTTACATGAATCAGCTTCAATTGAAGCTGTAAAAAAAAAACATGCATATTCCCTATTGTCCTCGCGTGTGATATCCACGGGCTTATTTCTCTAATAAGTCCACGGGAGTGTCTATAAATAACTCGACATTGGCGAAATACACCTTAGGGGCCGTTCAAGTACTATGTAAGCAAATTTATTACATTTATTTAAAAAGTAAATAACTACTGCTAACGTAATCGCCATCTAGACCCTCCAACCCCCCATGTCATCATAAATAAGCAATCGATACACCCATTAATTATAATTAGAATTAAAAGTTCATTGACATTAATACCGCGTCAGTAACCTACGACTTTGCTTGAGCATCGCAGTATGACGAGATAAGCGGAACATGTAGATTAAACGCAGCGCCGGCGCCGGGTCAACATTGAGGGAATCCCCTGAGCTGGGCAGAACCGGCCATTTATACAAAAAATGAGGGTGCGTCATACAATGGGTGGTTGTCCGTGAGAGCATACTTCTATACAGTGTGAACTCAAGGACAATCGCTAGTTGGTGTCCCATCTAAAGGTCTATAGAAGGCCCCGGCATGTTGGCTTCGGCTCCATGTCCATTCGTGTTTCAAACATAGCTGGGCATTAACTCGTTAATCCGTTAATCTTTAATTAACAAAGTTAACATTTTGATTAACGTATTAACTTTTAAGTTAACTTTTTAAAATGTTAACGGACACGTTAACTTCCGTTAATATGCAGAAGTCCGTTAATCGTTAATCCAATGCCTACTATTTACCGAACGGCACCGCGGCGCGGCAAGAAAAACAGGTTCAGATAAGTATGAAATGACAAGTGCCGGGCGCGCGTAGCAGCGAGTGTGTAGTGTGAGAAACAACGACGATGACAAGGAAGACTTTTTCAATTCTGTCACTCAGTCTATAGAAAAACCAAAGAGATCCAACTCTTTAAAGAGTAAAGCGCAAAGTCTCGTTAAAATGTGGCCGGACATGAAATCAAAAGACTCGTTCAAAGATGCTGCATTCCTCGGGGAACAGATATTCATAAATTTATTCATTAAATACAATACTGCTATACCCTCAAGCGCTGCAATTAAACGTCTGTTTTCCACGGGTAAAGACATTTTAACTCCAAAACGAGCCTCGCTTTCAGACGAGAACTTCAACATGTTAATGTTCATGAAAGGGAATATGCACCTTGTGCCCTTTTGTATTTTGTTTTGTTCCTATCCTGTTAACTTCCAGAACCTAAACCAACAGGTTTTATAAGTTCACTAACGCAACGATATAAAAATGCATTTTTTTTTACACATATTAACGGATTAACGATTAACGTTAACTTGCGTTAATTCTTCCGAAATGTAACGCTTTAACGTTTAACGAAGCTAACTTTTTTTGTAGCGGATTAACGATTAACGAAGTTAACTATTTGATTAACGGTGCCCAGCTATGGTTTCAAAGGTCCGGGCCTTCCATCGTCTCGTGATAAAAAAAAGAGAAAGACAGAAAATAACATATATAAAAACATACCTTCACGCCTGTCTCCCAATGAGGAAGGCAGAGACTATGGAACACCAGGTTTAAACATACAACTTTTGCTTACTCTACATTCATCAACCTCGTCATGTGCTTACGTCGGTTTCGAGTACTTTTGATTTAACCCTTATTCATTACATCGTCACATCAATGGCAAAGTTGCGAATCTGCATTTCGATTCAAAATTAGAATTGCAGATTCGCTACTTTACCAAGCCGCGTTTCCGTCATTGTTTATTGCGTCTTTGGCGTCGTCTACCAAAAATTAAAATAGAAAAATAATAGTATAAGTCTTTTATCTTCCAGACGCCACAGGCGTGTCTCTCTTCGCGTTCCAAGGCAACATAAACAGAGAGATAGAGTCAAACCAGGTCGGGACCATCTCCGGGGAGGTGACGGAAGCCAGCGATGGTCGCTGGGTGGTAGATCTGCCGGACGTCCAGCTGGAGATCGGCGATACCATTAACTACCACGTATTTGTAGCCGTCAACAGAGCTGGTTATGTTCTTGACAACCAGAGCTTTCAGGTGCAAAGTAAGTATAGACATAATTATACCGACTTCAAAGAATATAATAAATAAATTTAAGATGGCGCTGGAAAGGGCCCCTCTCAGCTTTATGCCGCAAGCCACTTCGCTGTGAATAGAGGCCCAGATGGCATTCTAGACTGTGTCTGGAAAGAAAGACCAAAGTAATCGAATACTTTATAGACGATTGCGCATTCAATTTTAATTTGTGTTAAATAGACAACCGCTTTGAATTTTACATTTTAATTATTTGTTGTTATAGCGGCCCAAATACACACTATATCGTCGGTGAAACAGCAAAACCGCGTAAGTAACATTTTAAATAAGGAGCAAAATGCACCTTTTTAATAAGTCAGTAAGGTTTATTTTGCTCTATCATAAATTTGTTAGTTACGCGGTTTTGCTGTATCACCGACGATATGCAAATTTCAACTGTCTTCATAATACGGTTCATGAGCTACAGCCCACAGATGACGGACCGACAGACTGACAGCGGAGGCTTTTGGGTACGGAATATTACGTTTATGGTAATTGTGATGGACTCCTTTTTTGCGCACTTAGCCCGTGTATGTCGGGCCTTTGTTACCATGGGGCTACCAGCTAGTGGTCTAGCCAGCCTAACTCCGCCCAGAAGCGCAGGATCCTCCTGGTATCTCCACAAGCTTTTCGGAGTGACCTCGGTGTCTTGAGTAGCTACACTGACGCATTCCAGGATTGCGTGGGGAGCTGTTTCATCGGCCGACAGGCATCTTCTGCATAGGGGTCTGTCGGTCATACCTAGAACATATAAAGTATTTGTTAAGCGAGCAATGTCTAAGGATATTTCTTACAACAAGTTATGAAACCATATCAAGATCTACATACAAACATTACATAAACTAACGCCTTCATTCCCAAAGTGGGGTAGGCAGAGCTAAATAATTACCAACAACTTTTAAAACTTGTTGATAATTCTTTAACCACACTTTGCACGCACAATTAGGCTAAGATGTTTACCAGCGTATTAGTGACAGGTTGCAAGCCCATCGCCTAACAGTACTACTTACAAGCCTTTATTCCCTTAATCGCCTCTTACGACTTCCACGGGAAGAAATGGAGCGGTACCGATATCAAGATCTATGTAACGTTAGACACTTATGTTCAGTAAACTATTGACTCGACTCGTGGAACATTTTTATCACTTACCATCAGATTGAAATTGGAACATACAGCATGCAAAAATTAATCATACTTATTTAAACTAATATAGTTTTTTCCTTATATTCATACTTATTACTTGCGAACTGCGAGAGTTAAGTACCTACCTACTATATCTTATTCAATACGTCATCCGGGTATTTATTCTTATCACATTACTTGCTTTAAATAACATTAAAGGCTATCAATAGTTATGTTTTGTAATAACCTCATTTCGTATGACAGTTTACTCTGTAAATGTTTGTTAGTAAACTCTTTATTGAACAATACAAAAACAAAATAAATAAGATGTGGAAAAGAGATAAGGTGAACTTATCCCTTTGTGGGAACCCTTCATTCTCCTTTGGATTAAAGGGGAATGAAGGTATGTACCCAATACTCTATTACAGGGACCCTAATGTGGCTGCGTTTGTCGCGTGACAAAGTTTGGATAAAGCATCTGTCACCTTCTGACACCTAAATAAGTATAGTGATTTAGATTAGATCCTCTAGTCATTCATACTCAATTAATCATCTCCTATTTGACGACGCGTTGGCCTAGTTGGAAGTAACCGTGCTTACAAAGCCGGCGGTCTTAGGTTCGATCCTCGGTATGGGCAAATATTTGTGAGATGACCGCGAGTATTTGTTTCTGAGTCATGGGTGTTCCATGTATTTAAGTATCTATTTCTCTATATAAGTATTTATATCGTTGTCTAGTACCCATAGTACAAGCCTAAAGCTTATTTTGGGACTAGGTCAATTGGTGTGGCATTGTCGCCTGTTTTTTTTAAAGCAACCAGTCATTTATTTTTACTCGTAAATAGGTTTTTTTTAAGCATACATATCGTATGCGTTCCCGTATTTTGGTGTGTTTTGTATGAATTTAAATATTTGTTTCTCTATATTTATTTATTTTATTTTATTTTATGGCATAGGAAGGCAATAGCACACAGGCTACCTGATGGTAAGTGGAAACTGTGACCCATAGACATTCGCATTCACAAGACTGCAAATGCACTGCCAACCCTGAGGACTAAGATGGAATGCCTCTATGCTAGTCATTTCACCGGCTGTCTTATCCCCAAACCGGAACACAACAATGCGAACACTGCTGCTTGGCGGTAGGTTAATGGATAAGATGGTGGTACCAAACCGGACGGACCCCGCACAAAGTCCTCCCACAAGTAAAAATGTATTTATATCGTTATTTAGTACCCGTTACCAGCTAGAACTTAGTTCAGGACGGGGTTAATTGGTGTGACATTCCTCTGATATATTTTATATTTATCCAGTCCTGGAAGAGTATGTGGTGCTCCCGACCGCAGCTCCAGGGCGGCCGCCGCTCCTGCCCGGCGGCTCGTGCCTGCCGACGCGGACCACGCTTCGCACGGGCACCGCCTGCGCCGGGCAGACCGTGTTCGAGGAGAACTTCAACTCATTGCGGGACACGCTCTGGCAGGTGGAGCAGTATATACCAGTGGAACACCCTGTAAGTCAAAGCCATAGCATTTATTGCCGATGCGCTGGCCTAGTTGGTAGTGACCCTGCCTACGAAGCTAGCGGTCCTGGATTCAAATCCCGGTAAGGGCAGATATTTGTGTGATGAACACGAATATTTGTTCCTGAGTCATGGATGTTTTCTATGTATTTAAGTATATATACATACATACATACATACATAAACTCACGCCTTCATTCCCAGAGTGGGGTAGGCAGAGCTACAGAATTACCAAGCACTCTTAAATAAGTTGTTGATAATTCTGTAACCACGTTTTGCACAATCAGGCCAAGATGTTTACCAGTGTATTAGTGACAGGTTGCAAGCCCATCGCCTAAGAGTACTAGACGCCTTTATTATTCCCTTAGTCGCCTCTTACGACATCCACGAGAAGACATGGAGTGGCACTATTCTTACCCGGTGACCACACAGGTTATATATTTCTGTATATAAGTATTTATATCGTTGTCTAGTACCCATAGTACAAGCCTTGAGCTTAGTTTGGGACTAGGTCAATTGGTGTGACATTATCCCCTGATATTTATTGTTATTATTATTACATTATTATTGCATTTTGTGCAACATAAACCCTGTTAGGGCACTGCATATAATTCATATTTTATTTAGATACTAGCGGACCCGAGAGACGTCGTCCTGCATGATATCTGCCATGCAGGACAACGCCATCTGCCGGGTTTATTTGTGAATTTAAACCATCCTCGAATCCACTTGAACACACATAAAAAAAAACATTCAAGTCAGTTCAGCCGTTTGTCAGGAGGAGTTCACTGGCAACACTGAGTCATGGATGTTTGCTATGTATTTAAGTATATATTTCTCTATATAAGTATTTATATCGTTGTTTAGTACCCATAATACAAGCCTAGAGCTTAAATTGGGACTAGGTCAATTGGTGTGACATTGTCCCCTGATATTTATTTATTTATTATTTAACATATATGCTGGTGAACATCTTAGCCTATTTGTGCAAAATGTGGTTACTGAATTATTAACAACTTTTGAAGTTGTAATTCTGTAGCTCTGCCTAGCCCACTCTGGGATTACAGGCGTGAAGGTATGTATGTATTATTTAACACACGTACAGAAGAATTATATATATAAAGATAATAATGAAACCTACTTTAAATAACATTATGACTTACCTTGTCCCTTCTGTTTTATGTCAGTAACTCTTTTGATTTGTTGTAAAATATATTATCAGTTTGTATTCATTTTAATGCCAGTGGTATATTATTGTTCATTTGTTCTGGCTTGCGGTAAAGTGTTAAAGCACTAACATTATGTGCCTTAGCTTAGTTTAAGGAAGAAACTACGGTTAAAATGACAAATAATAATAAAAGCAATGTTTTGGATGTATTTTGTAAGGAATATGTTATAAATGATATTTCGTAATTTTGTCGCGATTTTGTCCGCATTAAGTAAAACCGAAGGAATATTATAATATCTTAGTCGATTCCAGATCCAATAGGAGTTCAACATTGTCTAGAAAAAAAAAACATGTTTTGGGAGAAAAAGTATAGCTTTTACACCTCCTCCATCTTGGTCTTTGATGTTTAAACCAAATACGGGAACGCAACGCTTACGATATGTATGATTCGAAAATAATTATATTAATATATAATTTAATTAAATGAGAGGTCGCTTTAAAAAAAAATGGAACATATAAATATTCATATTATCAATTCCTAAAAAATAAAAGCTACCATCAAACAGACAAACAAGAGAATCTTCACGGACGTGACTAATACATGCCCGCATTACGCTGAGTTGGAACTATTTCGTGAACACGTGATCTTCTTGTGCGTTTTTTCTTTATTCTTTGTTGGGTCACAAATGCATGTTTTTTTTCTTTTCTTTTATAAAGACCCGATACAAAGTTTATAACACTCATCATCATCATCATATCAGCCTGTTGCAGTCCACTGCTGGACATAGGCCTCCCCAAGGAGCGCCACAACGCACGATCACCCGCCCTTTGCATCCAGTCACTGCCAGCTGCCTTCTTCAGGTCATCGGTCCATCTAGCCGGGGGGCGTCCTACACTACGTTACCTTCCTGCTCCACCTCTCGTCGGTTCTGCGACAGACATGGCCAGCCCACTGCCACACTGTTTATAACACTAATACAATGAAAAGGCAATTTTTAAATTAAAGTTCTTACTTTCCAGGAGGTTCCATTCGTCTCCTACCAGAAAACGGCAGTGAGTGTGCAGGACGGGATCTTACGTATCGCTCCTGAGCTGCTGCAGACCCAGAAGAACTGGACCGATGACGACTTCCTCGGTGGATCCCTGAATCTACTTCAAGGGTTGGTATTTAGCTAGACTTCTCGATAGGTTACCTTTGCAACCTCCGCACTAATATCATAAAATCGCACCTTCAAAACAATAGTGACATAATTCGGAAATTTTGAATTTCGATTTAGGGCTCTATCATAATCAATTTATGACTTAAAGTTTGAAAGCTGAAATTTTGAATTAGGTCACTGGTTCTGAAGATGCGAAATGTATTCATATGTAACCAATCCTACCATTTTTGTAGGGAGGCCCCCTTTTATTTTAATGAAAATTTAATGTGTGTACCTTTTACGGTTCAAGAGATACCTACAGCGATAGTTCTGGGGTCCTAGTGAAAAAGGTTATTAGTCTTCTGAAGATCAAGTGAAAAAGGGTTCGTCTTGTATACTCCGTTCATATATTATATAGCCTTTTTATTACGAATTAAGTCGACTTGAACCTTGAATTTTTCACTTGGACCCCAGAGCCAGCGGAGACTTATAGTAATAAGATCCTGCTGGGCCCCTTTGGGAACGGAAAAACCAAAAAATATTTATCTTAGACTACACTTCTACGAAACTTGCTACTTAGACCAGCGTCGCTATAGCCTAACGCACTCCACTTCGAAGTCAATTGCGATTGCGAGTGCGTTAGGCAATAGGCCAGCAGGTCCGTCTGGATCTCTACTATCGTCTTATCCTATAACCTACCGCCAAGCAGACGGGTTCACATTGTTGTGATCCGGTGGGGGATAGGACCACAGGTGAAATTACTAGCATAGAAGCATTCTATCTATCTTAGTATTTTTAGTCCTCAGGGTTGGCAACGCATTTGCGGTCTCAGGATTGCAGTCTTAAGATAGTAGTCTTGAGAATACAAATGTCTATGGGTCACAGATCCCACCCATCAGGTGGCCTGTGTGCTCGTATGCCTTCTCCATGCCATAAGAAAGGGTGTTTTTACGTCTTTTTTTTATCC
The DNA here is from genome assembly GCA_927399475.2 of Acleris emargana. Taxonomy (NCBI): domain Eukaryota; kingdom Metazoa; phylum Arthropoda; class Insecta; order Lepidoptera; family Tortricidae; genus Acleris; species Acleris emargana. The sequence continues at coordinate 4,163,945 of OV656846.1, forward strand.
ATAATGGGTTTGCGTTTGACCTCAGTCTCACCTGATGTTAAGTGACGACGAGGTCGAAGGTGGTACACGCTTACCCAAAAAATGCCTATTCACTCTTGCCTTGAAAACTCCAAGGTTATATGATTCCGGGAATACAGACGCAGGGAGAGCGTTCCACTCCCTAGCAGTGCGAATAAGAAACGACGCAGCAAACCGCTGCGTGCGAACCATTGGGTATTCTACTACATGTGGATGGAAGCCCTCTCGGCGTCTAGAAGACCGATGTGCGAAAGTGGAGGGTGGGATGAGGTCGTGCAGTTCTTGGGCACACTCTCCATGATACATTGGGCCGTATAAGCGTCATGTCATGACCAACCCTCAAAACCAAATCGCCGATCCTGTTCCAGGGGTATATTTGGTGTCTACTTAGACTATAAATGCATTTCCACAGATGCACTCAGACTTCAGCAAGCGCATGCATCAAGACGGCCGAAGGAGCCAACATCCTGCCGCCGATCGTGAGTGGCCGCATCACCAGCCGGCCAGGGTTCGCCTTCACTTACGGGACCATCAGCGTGCGAGCCAAGCTGCCACAGGGAGACTGGCTATACCCAGGTTCGTTATACCTGTGAAATGCTTGTGCATAGGCAATTGAGAGCTGGGGTAGGCATGGATGCGGTGGTGAGGTACGAAAAAGCTTGAGTAGTCACCGTTACCCTCCCCCCGCGCCTCATGCAGGCCATCAGTTCTACGCCTGTAGCAGCTACTATGATGAGGTGTCATTAAGTTAAGCCAAATACTCACTAGCGAGCCTTGTCTATCAGAAATGATGATATTCGCAGTAGAACTATTAGGTTACCGATATAGCCCGAACTGTAGCCGATGGGGTCAGAAGGTTGTTGAGTGGCGTCCGCGGACCGGGAGACGAGCTGTAGGTAGGCCTCCAACAAGATGGAGTGACGACCTTTCGAAGATCACGGGAACGCAGTGGATGCCAGAAGTACAAGACCGGTCTGAGTGGAGAGCCTTGGGGGAGGTCTATGTCCAGCAGTGGACGTCTTTCGGCTGACATGATGGTGATGATGATGAGCCTTATCTGTAACAGTTGCATGATCCCGTTCTACACTAGAAGCTGGGATTCTGTTTTTTTTATGGCAATAGATAAGACACATGAGCTCATAGGCCACCTGATGGTAAGTGGGATTTGACAACCATAGACATTGGCATTCTCAAGTCTATAATCACAAGACTGTAACTGGGTTGCCAACTCAAAGGACTAAAGACGAAATGCCTCTCGCACTGTTAGATCAAAATCATTGTTAGTATTGTTTCAAGCTCATAGACGTTTTATTAAAGTTGATTTTTAAATACAGTTGTATTTTGAGTTACTACTCTTTTGATCTAGCAGGGGTTATTATGACGTAATAATGCAGTTCTATGGGAGTTATATAGCTCTGTCCCTTTCTCTCAGCGTAACCTGAACTGCATAGCTATGTCATAACCCCGCAGTGCGCTCTGTTACTACAAAACACTTTGTATACCTTCTTCGCAGAGATTCTTCTGGAACCCTTTGAAAAGAAATACGGATTTGGACCCTTAAAGTACGAGTCGGGGATTTTGAAGATCGCGAGCGCACGCGGCAACCAGGTCCTCTACAAGGGGAGCAGCACTTACGGGAATAAGGTAAAATTTATATTTTTTCTCATTCAAAAGCTTTATCTTGTCTAGGGGACACCGTTGATGTAGGAAAACATATCAATCTGATGTGGTCATCTTGCACCGTCTTATATACACATAAGTAGGTGTTCTTTTTTCCTTTTCTCTCTTTATCTCTCTCTCAAGATTTTGGTGTTTTCCTGCGGAAACTACGCAAGATATTTGAAATATTTTTTAATTTGCTATTTATAGATTTATATAATGCTACACTAAGTAGTACCATTGTATTATGAAATATATTAAAAAAAAATGTCTGGGCTGCTGAGTTTCTTGTGGCGTTTCTTCTTAGCAGTGGTCTCCTCTTGTGAAGCGCTGGTAGATTCTTGACGTGTTAAAGTGCCCGTGCGGCCTACTTACTGAATAAATGTCTTTATCTTTATGTTTTTTTTAAATAATTGGACAATCGTTCAGCCTTTTATGGGATGATCAGCCAAAAAATCCATACAAAGTTTCATGTTTATAATATTAGTAGGATTACACGGGTTTAATAAAAAACACAAATCTGGAACTGGTAAACATCTTAGTCTAATTCTGCAAAATGTGGTTACAGTATTGTCAACTTTTTTTTTAGTTCTTGGTAATTCTGTAGCTCTGCCTACCCCACCCTGGGAATGGAGTCGTGAAGGTATGTCACACTGCTAGATCAGTACAGTATCAACTCAAAATCCTCGCTAGTTTTGTTTCAAGTTCATAGAATTTGTAATAAAGCTGATTTTAACTGGTTTTATCTATCAGTGCGATGTATTTATGTATAGGTATGCACAAGCCTATCAAGAGGACCCTGTAAGTCCTGGAACTACATTTAAAGCTAAATTAGCTTTAATTTGCTGTAAAAATACAATATTTTCATCAGTTGCTGTACGGAGGGCCGGCCATCCAGGCGGAATGTCGGGATGCGCTGTTCTCTGACAAGATATCCCAGAACTTCTGGGGCGATGACTACCACGTGTACTCCCTGAAATGGACCCCAGGTCAGTTTGGATGTCATCATCATCATTAACAATGACATCATTGTCATCATCATCTTCATATTAATCATCAAGATATCATCATCATCATCATAATCATCATCATCATCAACATCATCAACAACAATAACAACAGCAACATCATCACCAAAAACAACAACACCAACAACACCAACAACAATAACAACAAAAGCATCATCATCATCAACTGCAACAACAACGACGTCAACAAAAACAACAACAACAACATCATAATCATCATCATTATCACCATCATATATCCTATAAGTATACAGAGCACTATCCGCTGCCATTCTCATTCAGCTCTCTCAAAAGCCACCCTGCGAAAATCACTCTAAGCAGCATCAGGTGGGCATCCTTCTCTTGGATGGATCTTCCTTTAGTATTTACCAGTAAAACAAACAGGAGCTGAAGCTACGACTGTATTTTCGTCTTGGTTATCTTGCCGCACCTCAAACGGGAGATATGGAGCGGATTATTTACTACTGAGGGTCTAAAGTTGCTTGAAATACATAGAAAACCTTCGAAGATTTAGAAACAGGATAATAATATTTATTATTTAATATTTACCGTGTGGTTGCCGGGTTAGAATACTGCCACATGTCTTCCTGTGGATGTCGTAAGAGGCGACTAAGGGAATAAAGGCTTTAGTAACTGTTAGGCGGATGGGCTTGCCACCTGTCACTAAATACACTGGGAAACATCTTAGCCTACTTGTGCAAAATGTGGTTACAGAATTATCAAGAAGTTTAAAGACTTGTTGGTAATTCTTTAGCTCTGCCTATCCCGCTCTGAGAATGAAGGCGTGAGTTTATGTATGTATGTATGTATGTAATATTTATTCACGTTCATCACACAAAACTTCAATCGAGAAATTCCAATAACAAATCGAACTAACATCACAACTTATCCTGAGCAATACCTACCTTTTAAACATTGCCTAATTATTATTTCAGAGCGTATAACTTTGTTCGTGGATGATGTGCAGTGGGGCACTGCCGAGCCGACGGCGAACGGTCTGCGAGGGCGCCTGGCGATCTCCTGCCGCAGCGAGAACCAGCCTGACCAGCCCGGCCTCACGCCCTTTAATGATCACGTGAGTTTGTTTACTTGTGGGAGGACCTTGTGCAGGGTCCGTCCGTGTTGGTACCATACCATCTTATCAATTAACCTACCGCCAAGCAGCAGTGTTCGCATTGTTGTGTTCCGGTTTGGGAATAAGACAGCCGGTTAAATGACTAGCATAGAGGCATTCCATCTTAGTCCTCAGGGTTAAAAAAAATAAAAAAAAAATACACTGTTTATTTCATTTCGTTACATTACATTATTTTAATCTTAACTACTAATCTTAAATATTAAAGATTTTATGAGTTAAGGAGTCAACTAATAACACTTATCTACTTCTAATTAATGTTATTAAAATTACACGTAGGTTAACATGCAATAGGTACATGCTTAATTTTATTATTATTTATTTATGTATGTAAGTGAGTGGTTACCACTGTTTTTTTTTTTTTTACAATTGGACTTACCTTACATGTATCTCTAACTATATTTTTGACTTGGCCTGCAGTTTTCCCCTCTATTGAGCATGATACATCATAAGGTAATCGATTTAAGGTACTTGGGAGAAGACACTTCCACACTCTTTGTCCATATTCATTGTTGCTTTTGGCAACCTCAAATTTCGTAATATTGTGTAAGCTACGTAAGTGTTTGGGCCTTCCTTTTTTCTTTAGGTCTTTAATGTTGTTGCTATACTGGGTTACAATTGCTAAATCTATTTTGTCGTACACTGTTAATACTTTACAATAGTTAAATAAATTTTCATATTTATTTCTGTGCATATATTTAATTTTTATAGGTACAATATTTTTTAATAGCCGTATTTGAAGGTTATATATATTCTTGAGATATGTTTTATATGATCGTCCATAGCTTTCCAGACCATAATTAATAACGGAATCTGCTAAGGACATGTAAAGAAGTCTTAATGTATTGTACGGGACTTTATATTTAAGTATACATAGTTTTGCCAAGATGGATCTAAGTTTGTTACATACATGGTCAATATGGGGCCCCCAATTGAACTTGTGGTCTATTTTTAGTCCTAGGTAGGTATGTTCCCTTACAGTTTCTAGGTAAATACAGCTACAAGATGTGCTGGGCATGTGCAGACAGTTGGCAGTGCATTTGCAGTCTTGTGAATGCGAATGTCTATGGGTCACAGTTTCCACTTACCATCAGGTGGCCTGTGTGCTCGTTTGCCTTCCTATGCCATAAATATTCTGTAATAAAATTTGGACTTTATTACAAAGAAAATAAAATTCATAACCAAATAAGTATTTCGTATTGCGCTGTCCAACCATATTATTTTAAATACGGAACCCTCAGAGCGCGAGTTCTACTCGAAGTTGACGGGTTTTTTTCTATAAGTATCTACTCTTTCTTGCCAAGCTTTATATCATCATCATCATATCAGCCTGTTGCAGTCCACTGCTGGACATAGGCCTCCCCCAAGGAGCGCCACAACGCACGATCACCCGCCCTTTGCATCCAGTCACTGCCAGCTGCCTTCTTCAGGTCATCGGTCCATCAAGCTTTATATAACCTGACCAATTCCGTTTTGTCTCCAGTTCTACATAACCCTGGGGCTGGCTGCCGGTGGACTGATGGAGTTCCGCGACGGGTACCAGACCACGGGGAACCACGCCAAGCCCTGGATGAACCTGGCTTCGAAGGCCATGCTCACGTATGTACCACATATTGTTGGAGACATAGAGTTGCACCGATGTATGCGGTGGGATAACAGTGTAGCGACATGTCTCATCAAACTCACGGAAAATACAGCCACACTGAATATTTTTATGTACAGTCAGCATCATAAATATAGTGGCAGTCAATAGTTCCAAATATACCGCACCATCTAAAATATCCATAAATACGTACTCATTCCAAGTGATCAAATTGTTCAGGCCATCCACTGTATACAAATATACCGGAGCAGCCAGAACGCCATATACTTGTTAACATTCAACCCGCCGTTAGTACAGCAACGTCCAGAACGCCGAAGGTTTCTAAGCATCCAAAGTAGCCAAAAATACGGGACACAAGAAAATTGAACCTTATTTACCAGTAAGTACGGTTGAATATTCAGTCAAATCATTTTAATAGGTTAGCCAGTAAGCAATTTGACAAACCACGAAAACAGTACCATACTGTCATGGCATATATCTGTCTCACGTTTTAATTTGACACATTATTGCGTGGACTGCGTGGTTTCAAAAGGTTTTGCAATCTTTAATATAATGATTTGACTGAATATTCAACCGTACTTACTGACGCCACCGGCGCTCTCGTTATCAAGTTACATACTACTTACTTACTAACATAGTATTAGATTATAAATCATTTTGACTTACATATTAGTATTTATTTCAGGTTCTGGGAAGACAAGGCTACGTGGCATGCCACGTGGCAGAGGCCGGAGTTACTGGTGGACTACGTCAAAGTCGTCGCGCTTTAACTATGATAGGAATAATTAAATTAATTAATTAATTTAATTTTGTTTCTTTCGTGTTAACGAGTACTTAGTCGGATTAAATAACCCTAGGGGGTTTTCCATGTTTTTTTTATGGCGTAGAGAAGGCAAACGACTACACAGGCCAGCTGATGGTAAGTGGAAACTGTGACCCATAGACATTCGCATTCACAAGACTACAATCCTAAGACTGCAAATCTGCCCTCCTAATCAAAACTGCAATAACTAGATTTCAATAACCAAAGAAGATTCAACTCTGTTCTGTTTGTAACTAAGTTGCAATTTCTTCACGTGTTTTTTCTGAGTTATCGCCATTAAGCTTAGGAGGGCAGAAATGCAGGTAGATGGAATGCCTCTATGCTAGTCATTTCACCGGCTGTGTTATCCCCATACCGGAACACAATAATGCGAACACTGCTGGTTGGCGGTAGGTAAGTGGATAAGAGAGTAATAAAACTAAAATTTTATGTATACTTGTAAATTATTTTTGCATAGATTATTATCCAAAAGTTGCTAAGTCCTTTAAGACGGCTTGCATAATTAATCATGCTGCTGGAAAATAAAAGGTGGTTCTCACGGATACCTAGTCAAATAAAATCCTTCCTGATTTCCTTCAAAATGAATTGTGACCAAAATCAAGTCAAGGATCATTCTAGTTAATATAAAAAAACAGGGGTCTAGATAATTTAGGCTATACTCGTAATTATAGGTATCAAAAGAAATGTGTAGAAAAAATAAAAGTGTATTTATTTTGTGTATATTTTATTTATATCAATAATTCCGGAACTTTCTACAATACAATAGTTTCAGATGCCTCTATATTTTAATATCTACAGAGAGTCAATCCCTACTTATTCATTATTTATTTAAAATATCTATCAGAATAAGCAACAAGCAAGCAAATAATTCACATATAAAATTTGGGTGTGTAATGATCAGTATAACAACTTTTGATATATTTTCACTAGATATAACCACTTTTGACATAATTTCACAGAATATAATCAGTCAAGGGGCATAATTAACTTCTGATATACCAACAAAGCAGATATTTTCATGGTGTATGATGTTCAATAAGTATAATGTATGTTCGATATAATGTTGACCTGATATAATGAACGTATCATATAAGTATTATTGATATAATGTATTATAAGATTTACAATTAACTAAGCTAACTATTTTGCTGTGTTGGTGTTTTTATTAACTATAGTGATATTTTTTTTTACATAAATATCACTTAAATTATCAATTATTTCTCTATTTGCACTTATTTTTTACTTCCTCGCCTTTGACCGTTGTCGTGCTTAACGCAGAATAGGTAGGTTATAATAATAGTAGTACGTATTCCAGATTATACCAGTACTACATTATACCCACTGAGCGATATATCGAAGTTATATCACATAAACGTTATACCGTGTTACTCTTAGTTTAATAGTTGTTATATTCAATGTTTTCATTATACCTGATGATAGTTAGATCATATAAGAATATGACAAATATTGTTATACCAAAAGTGCATTATATCCCTTAATCGTTATATCTAGTGAAAATATATCAAAAGTTATCATACGGACCGTTACGCACCCATAAAATTTGAGGCTGTTTTTACTCTGACACAAAATACTAATCAATCGAAATGGCCAAAAATATAAATAAACTACAAGTATTTTTAAAACAATAATGGATAGATATTTTATCTTAAAATTATATAAAAAAATGTAAAATGGTGAATTAGTTTGTATGGCCATTTCTATTGATTAATACTTTATCTACTCTCATATCGTAAAGTTCGAATTATAAACTTCAAAACGAATTTATATTGGCATACTTTATAAATACAATACCGAAAAAAAAAAAAAAACACTTTATAACATTATTTCTCTAACAAAATCACTACATAGTATAAAACAAAGTCGCGTGCGCTGTCTGTCCCTATGTATGCTTAAATCTTTAAAACTACGCAACGGATTTTGATGCGGTTTTTTTTAATAGATAGAGTGATTCTTAAGGAAGGTTTATATGTATAATACATTCCACGCGGGCGAAGCCGCGGGCGGGTCGCTAGTAATGTTATAAAGTAATTTTTTTACCATTACGATACAAGTTGATCCAAAAAGTTAATGTCACCAACGAGGTTCCATATCAATTATTTTTTTATAATGGAACGCACATGCGGTTCGCGTCATTTTTACAGCATTACAAAAAGTTTTCATTCACTTTCTGTGACAGCGCCCGCTTTAACGCATGCGCGGTGATGTGCTAGGTTTTGGCGCCATTCATTGAATACGTTTTGCTGTAGTTACTTTATTAATTTTGATCTTTTATTTAGTAGGTTGAATCGCAATGTATGAGAGTAGATAAAGTAGTGTATGAAACTGCACATAACTAGGTATTAAAACACTCGTGTGATACTATTAAAAACCTCGCCTTGCGACTCGGTTCTTAAACACACACTCGTACCCCTCTTTATGCAACAATTTCATAAACTACTATTATAAGTTACCCTTTCGCACATTGAATCCCAACAATGACACTAAGTTACGGAAAAATCTATTTTGATAGTGACATTATTGCGGTTAAAAAGAATTAACTTTCTTATAAATTCTTTTTTAACATTGTGTCGTTGGATTTAACGTGCGCTTTGCTGACTTTAGCTCAGGCAGAGAGAGAGAGATGACATGGCTAAGCAACTCAGTATAGGACGAGTGTAAGGGACAGAACTATAGCAGATAAAATAAAAATATTTGTTAGTTTGACTATTGAATAAAAACTCAAAAAGTTTTTTTTTAACAATAGACTAGGATTAAGAGTTTAAGTTCTAGAGTGTCAAAGTGCTAAAATGAGTTAGTTCCTTAGGTACATGAAAAAAATGCGTTTTTGAGTTATTTATAATAAATATGATTAAAAATTATTAACGTTCAATTACACGAAAATGCTCAGTAACTAATTTCCGGATACATCGGTTTTAGAATATTCGCAATCCGGAAATGCAAACTCTGAGGTCGTTGGCCACCACTTTATCCTTGAGATGGAGAACTGACAGTTTACAGATTCGTTTTGAATCATAAGTAATCAAATAAGCGGGTGCTGTGACTTTTAACTGCACTTTCATTTTTTCCCATACAAGTGTGATTTTTTACCTATATAGCTCTGTCTCTTTCGCTCACCGTAAACTGAACTGCATATCGTCGTTAATACTGCAAAACCGCGTTACCATCAAATTTATGATAGAGCAAAATAAACCTTACTGTGTTATTTAAAAGGTGCATTTTGCTCCTTATTTAAAATGTTACTTACGCAGTTTTGCAGTTTCACCGACGATATAAATATCATGGTAACCCCCTTATCTCCAACATCAAGTTACCTACACAATTGAGACAGCAGTAAATTAAGTCTATAACCATTTCACTCTATCATCTTGAACGTTATGCACATTTTCACAAAACATCTTGTACTTTGTTACATATTATCAGCAAGTACTGAGTAATTTAAGTGAAGGTACAGTCACTATCAAAAATACGGGAGCATACAGTTCTCAAAAATGTCTGAACACAACTCTATTGATATAGGCATAACAGCGTGTGTAGATATTATGAGGCCTATGTTTGCTCAGATATTTGATGGTGATTGTACTTGTAATTTTAACTACGAATGCCAAAGGATTTGTTAGTCACAAAATAGTTTACTATCAATATGTGACTAAATATTTTCATTATATTACTTAGTAATGCTGGAACGTGAGCCCGGGAGCAGAGACCGTTTTCGTTACGGTATTAACGGTATGGTAGCGGTATTGGATATCGATACCGCTTCGTTATAAAGGTGGAATTTTACCGGTTGAAATATACGATATCGCTATTTTTCATAAGTACTTAAACCGTTATTAAAACGGTAGTTAACCGGTATTATTTCGGTATACCTTTATGAAAACGGTCAGGCATCGATTTTTTTATACGATACCTTTAATTTCTGGTACCGATAAAATCTTTTACGCTACCGAAACGTACCGAAACGAAACGGAATGACGTTATACCGTATTAAAACGGTATCTTTATTTTCCAGTTAAGCAAGCAAACCCTGGAAGGGTAGTTGTTACTCTTCCACATTCATAATTGATAGCGTAAAGGTACAGACAAGTGTAAAAATATGGTAGAACGCAACGTCTCACAAACATGTCTCAAAACACCTTATTTCAGTGTAATAAGAACTTCGTAATATATTTATGAGAGGCTTCTTTCGATACATATTTTAACACTTGACTGTACTAAATTTTTTGTGAAAACGCCGGAAAGAGTGAGAAATACAAATAAATAAAATGTTCCGGTTTACATAATTTAACGCAACACATGGAATGCAATCAAACATTTTATTAATGCACGGCAAAAATGCACCTTAATTTTACATTGCATTATTGTATCAATGTACTATCGAGTAATTTGAATGCTTAGCAGTTTGACATACTAAATTAGCCGTGTTATACCTTTTCCGACTTTTAGAATATGAATAAACCGGCAAAATTACGTGCAATAGCTAAACATGTAAACTCCTCGATATAACGTTAGTTAAAGTACAGTACTCCTTCTCTTAATAGCGTTCAGCTTGTCATCGCTATCTCCCTTGCACTAATAGGTAACTGACAGTATATTTATCACTCGTGTTTTATAGAAACACGAAGATTGCCGATCGCAATTAAGAAACTGGTAGTACTGTAGAGGGGTACGCCTTCGCTTATTGAAACCATTACAGTTATAACAGCTTACTAGGGAATGCAAATAACCGGTTATAACTGGTTTTAACCGGTTATAACCGGTTATTTTCATACAAAAACGGCTAATAACCGGCTAAATTGCATTCTCTACAGCATACACATTAAACCGGCACATTAAAAAATACTATTTATCAATTCTATTTATAAGGAGATGAAAGTGATCTAATTTACAGTGGTTATAAATTTAAACTTGGAAATGGGATGAGACTATTATGCTCCTGCTTCACTCAAAACCTCTCATTTTAAATTGAATTAAGGGGCTTGGCAATAATTCTGATGATTAGACCGAACACTTTTATTTATGCTAGAGAAGACAAACAAGTCAACGGGTCGACGGTTGTTAAGTAATCACCACCGCTCATGGACACCTGCTTCACCAGAAGAGGAAACGCAGGTGCGTTGTATTCCTTTGGGAAAGTAAGCCGTGTTCATAAGCTACAAGTCATAGCGTGTCCGTCTCTAAAAGGGCATTATGTTATAAAATAAGAACAGTACCGTGACAGCAGGAGCATTATAGTAATATTCGTAAGAATATTATATTAAATCATCACAATTTTTTATTATTATTTTATTCAATATTATATTTAACTAGAACTTACGTGTGGGAATTTTTCTCACATCTAAACGCTAACACTGAGAAAAAACAGCCAAAAATACTTAACAGTAGTGAAGATTTGACTCTGCATCACATCGATAAGACATAATTTACCTTAAAACCATGACTTCTTAAAAATAATAGTTTGATACAAACAATTATAGTTCATACATCTCACGAATGCGCGCAGATGAATCGAGTTTGAACCTTAACGCGAAGTAATAGAAACGTTTAAATACGCGCTCGTGAGATAATTTAACTATACGCGTTTAAACTTAAAATCATAATGGCGGCGGGCGGCCATTTTGTTTAACAGTTACATGCGCCATTTTATGTTAGGCTAGTTTGTGTACGATCAACAAATGCACGTTTATTAAACAATATCTAGACTACCTCGTCAGGCCCAACGTCCTAAATTTAGGACATTTGTCAAAGTGACTTTCGACTTCAAGTTCAATTCTTTGATTTATGGCTACTGTCCAGTGGGACAGACTTTCGAAATTAGTTGACCGATACAAAATTATTTTTTGAACTAACGAAATTTGACATGGACCTTACGAGGTTAAACAGGCATTAATATGATTTACCTGGAACAGTTCTAATATTCAACACGTCAAAGATACACAAACGAACCAAACAAATATAAGAATCCATCTCCATTGCCACGCACGAACTAAGTAAGCGGTGACGTTGAATTAACTACTTAGAGTAAATTAATATACATTCACACCAGCACCATACTTAGACCACTGTGAACCGAGGCTCGGTGCAACAAGTCTTAAAGAGCACAGTTGGAGGTGGGAGGACCTTGTGCAGGGCCCGTCCGGGTTGGTACCACCATCTTATCCATTAACCTACAGCCAAGCAGCAGTGTTCGCATTGTTGTGTTCCGGTTTGGGGATAAGACAGCCGGTGAAATGACTAGCATAGAGGCATTCCATCTTCGGCCTCAGGGTTGGCAACGCATTTGCAGTCTTAGGATTGCGGTCTTGTGAATGCGAATGTCTATGGGTCACAGTTTCCACTTACCATCAGGTGGCCTGTGTGCTCGTTTGCCTTCCTATGATATAAAAAATAAAAAAATAAAAAAAAGTTTTTAGTAGAAAGAGATACGAACTCATGGTGTTCAAGACTTGTTGCAATGTTTTTTTTTTAAATATCATTTAGAATAAAGTGGAAATAACTGTCACACTTTGTAAAGGTGTTAACAGACTAGAGCATACATCATCATTAGACCCCGTTATCTTGAGGCACCGACGTGGCTTTTTTGCAGGGATTGAATGTTTATTGTATCGACCCTCTTTATATCGATGTGTGTAGTTTATATTATGCAACAATGCGATTGATTATTTGCTTTTTAAATCTAAATTTCAATATAGTTTACACTATATTGAAAGGACAATGGGCAAATTTGTATGGGCACTGTCCCCACCCACCAACAGAAACGAAACATATCTCATTGAATAGATCTCGGCAACTTGATGATTTTTTATTATGACGACAATCGCCCTATGTATGGGGTTTTCTTGGAAAACCGTGTTTTGTTTTTATATATTTTTTGGTCATTTAGTTGACAGGTACAGGAAAAAAGTTACACAAACATTTTTAACTAGCAATAATACTTCATATGCATGTATTTATGACAGAAATCTTTAGTTTTGTTCGACAGTTTTAACTAAAGATAATAATAACATGAAGTTACGTATAGACTCTTTAAAAGAAATCAGTATAAATGGGTAGTTCTCGGCTCGTTCGATATTCGTTTTTTTTTCGGGCGGTAGTCAAATGTTTTATGGGATGTCGATGTCACTTCTAAGTTCGCAAGACAGAGGACATGCATCTCAATTGTAGTCTGTCTCTGCGTTATCGTTATTAGACTTAACAGTTTATCATACGATTTCTGTGACCTGATGACCTCTGCTTGCATACTGGACCTTTCGATTGTTTTTCTTTTAACCCTGGCATATTTATTAGTATTGGAGTAATAGATGAGTTTTAAGTTAACACCGTGATATAATGTATATAATAATTAGTTGAGTAGTATTAGGCAATGTATGTATGTATATAGCTTTATAAGCGAATTTTTGTGTTCATTCTTTTTAAGAAACCTATTTGTTTATTATTGCTAGTAAAAAATGTTTGTGTAACTTTTTTCCGGTAACTGTCAACTAAATGACCAAAAATATATTTAAAAATAAAACATGGTTTTCCAAGAAAACCCCATACATAGGACAATCGTCGTCATAGTAAAAAATCATCAGGTTGCCAAGATCTATCAAATGCGATATGTTTCGTTTCTGTTGGTGGGTGGGGACATTTTGCCCATTGTCCTTTAGATTTAAAAAGCAAATAATCAATCGTACTAAAACTTGTTGATTTAAAATAAGTAGATAACCTCATAATAATGATAAATCGAAATAATAATTACGAGATGCGATCATCGATATTAAGATAGTCATAGATAAAATTAATATTCAATCCCTACGAATACGCGACGTGAGTGCCTCAAGATTACGGGTTTTAATTATCATAATTATATCATCACTAAAGGACCCCAGCGACTTTGTCCGCGTACAATTAGTCTCCCGCTACTCTCCCTAATTTCTTCCCGTTCGGGGTCGACTTTTAGAAAATCCTATCTTAGTGCACTCCTAGGATTCCCAAGGAATACATCCTCCAAATTTCAATGCCCTAGGTCCATCAGTTTGGGCTGTGCGTTTGTTCTTTTACATATATACATTCTAGCGAACGTGAAAATGCTCAAGGCTATCAACGCCTTAAAATCCTAAAAAAGTCGAGTTGTAAACCCCGTACAGACCCAAGAGCGAACCAGAAAGGAATACAAAGGTCCTAATAGAGATCTTGACGTGTTTATTGTATACACAACATTGTGTTCATAACGACCTTACGCCTGTGGCTAGAAAAACGTTCACAATGGCACTTCATTCTTAAAAATATACAGCCAATTTACCACTCAAAGTTAAGCTTGAACTTAAAGTTTATATGTTGCTAAAATACCGACACCTTTAAAGCCGGCTCTCCCAAGCTTTGCGAGGTGCGGGAGGGGAACGCACTCGGCCAATCAGGCAGTGCCACGTCATTGTTCTATCACTCATCAATGTACTTCGGCAATTCATAGTTATAAGCGTTTTTCTGATTTTCACCCAGCACTTTCAACGTTCTAAGTTTTTAAAGTTTAACAAGATTAGTCAGCCGGAGACTTGAGCAAAGGGGCCGTGAAGAAAGCGCTAACTTTTACACCCTTCTTTTTTCGTGTAACCAGGTTAATATCCAACGGTTGCCACATACCGACATATTCTGTAAATAATCGATATTCATTTATGGGAAACAGATGTTTGCGCGTTTTCTAACAAACAATTGTCACGATTCTTACCTCTATTACCTATAACACTCTTGTATCCAGATACTTCAAAATATAAGTCAAGCTTACCTTCAACTGATAAATTAAGACTATTCACCCACCACTTCTTGGGGTTATCTATCACATATCACCAATTATTACGAGTTTTGAGAAAAAGTGCCTATTCATATACTACGATAGCAGTGTATCAGTGAGAAGCTCATAATGATATGACAATACGAATGTAACCTCCATTCACACAATGGTTTAATCTAAATCCATAAATGGTCCACAGTTTTAAGAGAAACAGTACGAAAGAGTGAATAGTACTGCAACTTTTGTCCCTTTCTCACTATAAAGTAATACAGATATTATTTAAAGACAACTGTCTCTAAGTTCTAACACGAAATCGTCCCTTTACTTTCTCAACCTCGTATCTGATCGAATAATTAGATACGAAAGTAGTTTTTATTCTTTAAGGAACATGAGTGTTTTCCTATCTAACTATTCGATCAGATATGAGGTTGAGAAAGTAGAGGGACAAAATTACATAGCGCTTTCAGCGCTTCTCTACACATTCATAACATTTTCTAGGATATTGCGTGGTGTTATAATATAACCTAATAGAGAACAAGGAAATATTATGTAAAAGTCGAATTTTGAATGAAATCAACAGACTTTTTAAAAATAAAACTAAGTCCAAAGTAAATGTAATAAAGTGATCCTTTTTAAATTTCAACTATTCCTTTCAAAATTGTAAATTTTAGTCGCAGAAAGCCAATGGCGTATCTTTGACATAATTTCTTCCTTGTAAGTTGACGCTGATTTGAAAGGTTTCCGTGGTGAGTGTTACTCAACGACTTAAAGTTGATAAATACACATGGAAGAACATTTTAAGATGATCTCTATGAATTTAGTTTGATCTGGACTTAGTTTTAGTTATAGTTATACAGAAAGCTAATAGCTAATACAAATATTCAATTTAATTATTATATTTATTACTAAACAAAGTTTAAATACAACTTCAATAATTTATTATTCAAAAATGTTTTAAGACTAAAATACATACTAAATTCTTTTCAACTTTTATATTTGCATAATAAAATGCAAATATATTTTATTATAGCCTCGTTCTTTATTCATAATTTGAAAGAAATCGAATAACTTTTCTAAGAAATTTATATTGCATTTACATTATTAAGATTATTATTTCAAATGCTAATAAATATTAAAAGGAAGTAAGTTAAAATTCAATATGGTTTAACAATATTCACTATTTTTTATTATTAGGAATAATCATTTAAGATGATAATCAGATATCATAAATTAAGTTAAGTTTTAGGACTTGTTGGTAATTCTTTAGCTCTGCCTATCCCACTCTAGGAATGAAGGCGTGAGTTTATGTATGTATGTATAAATTAAGTTCCTAATATTTAAACAAATAGCGAACGTGCTAGGCCGTTCAGGGATATTCATTTTATTATTTTTTTTATTTACATTATAAGATCTACATATCCTAAGATCTTCTCTAAGACAAAGTAGAAATTCTACAGAAAATTCAATTTTATTTTGTGATCTGCATGTATTTGTTAAATAACATATTAAATCGTACAAAAATATTTCCTGTTATCATTTGACTTTTTGACCAATTATATGACAAAACTAACAAATAAAGTGAAATTAGTACAAAAATTATAACTACATTCAATCCCTTAACAAATCGATAAATCGTAAATCACAAGAAAAATACAATCAATAAAAACGTTACAAAAATAACTATCAATAAATAATTCGACGAACGCAAAATACTAAGGCATTTTTATAAAACGCATACAAAAATAAATAACTAACGAATTGGATAATCTAGCGTACGTAAAACATGATACGTCTTCATTTTCACTGTTCTAATAAAGAGAGATGCAGACACGTGATAAATAGAGATAGAAGAAGAACTTCGTACTCTTTTTAATTAGTAGCTGCATATTTCTCGTATATTTTATCGCTAATAGCCATGTTTTAATATGACATCTAACACTATCACAACAAACCCATAGGACGACATTTAAAGTTTTACAAGTTGACAGTCACAAAGACAGGATTGACATTATCAAAGATCCGCTCACGTGTTTTTTAAATATAATGGCTACTACATGGGCAATATGTTTAACCACAACCTACTAAGGGTGCCTTGATAAGCCTAGGAAGATAGAGTAGGGAAGTTACAATCGCTGGCTATATATTGCCAGAAAAATAAATTTATCTTATAACAAATTTTCTTTTCTTTTCTCTTACACAACGGCCCTTTTTTTAAAGACCTATTACACAAATAACTACTCTTTCTTCACAAATTTTCACAAAAAAACTTCAATAGTAGTGAAGCAACTATTCCTATAAAAATCTGGTGAATTAAAAACATTTTCGAACGCCATCTAGCGTTCAACTTCCTTAACTACGCGCCAATGATCGATAATCTTCAAAGGAACAAGCGTTAAATTCAAATCTTACATCGAAAACGAATCCTTGACAAGCGAAAACCACTAATGCAACAAAACAGTTTCATCACTATCCAACGGCTCTGCAATCCAAGTGCTAAATTGCTCAGATCTATCAACACCGGCAACTCTATACAGATTCTGGGCATATTCATTATCACTACGGGACAAAAACACGTCGGAGACTCGAAGGAACTGCACCGAGTCGTCACATCCATGACATATGTCATGACTGTCAACGTTACTACAACCGGCAATAGGGCTTTGCCGTTGGTTAAAATTGTCTATATTGGTACCTGATTCGCAGTGAGTACAGAGGAACCGCTCCCCGGGGCCGTTAGGGTCCCAGTTTATTGCAGCTTGCGGTCCTCGTGTCATACGAAGTCCAGGGCGTCGTGAGACTTGCTCGAGAACTTGCCAAAAGATCGCTTCTTGAATGTGCGCTCGATCAGCTTCTTTATTTCGCTGACGACGAACACGCTTGATGTTAGGCAGACGAGGAAGATTATGTCTGGAAACAATGTTTTATTAGTGTTAGTATTAATTAGAACATAACCAGACCTAGGAATATACGTTGCAAAATTAAATGACAGCTAGGGATTGCCTATATCGATAAACTCAATTTTGCTTTTCCCATATACTAGTGATCGCTACAAATTCTGTTTGTGAAAATAAAAAAATATTGACAGTATGCAAATGAAACAAAATAGCAACATAATTCTGGTTATTCTATATTTTAAAAGGATATTTTAACATTCACTCATCATCATCATATTTTTTTCCTTATTGTGGTACTACTATTGTTATAATAATCGATCAGAATTTTGATTGAAGTAAAAAAAAAATATGATGATGTGAAGGTTCAAAAATCCTTTTAAAATAAGGAATAACCAGAATTATGTTGTTATTTTGTTTCATTTGCATACTTTCAATGAAAACATTTTTTTATAAACAAAACTTGGAGCGATCACTAGTGTATGGGAAAAGAATCGATAATTGAGTTTATCGATATAGGCCAGGGGTCGGCAACCTGCGGCTCGCGAGCCACATGCGGCTCTTTGGATGTGAGGCTGCGGCTCTTTAGTTCCATTCGCAAATATTATTTATTTTATAAAAAAAATCAACAAATATCAACAAACTTTATGAAAGTATAGAGGCTATTTATTGTTGGCAAGATCACAAAAGGTTGCCGACCCCTGATATAGGCAATCCCTAGCTGTCATTTAATTTTGCCCCGTTTATTCCTAGGTCTGAACATAACCTTTCGTATACCGCAGAGGCTCGCATACTTGTACCCGTCGTCTGCCGGGATATGACGTCATCGGCGTCACGTGACCGAGTTTAATAGCTAGCTCAAGTGATTTGACGTTTCGAGCAACTGAATGCTATTTGATACGGAAGATTGAATTTTTGTTTTTTTACAGACAAATTAGAACCCTATCTTTAAGCTACTAGAATTCAATTTCAAAATAACCCGTTTATCCCCTTAGTGACGGATACGGAACAAGGCATAGGACCAGGGTCGGTACGGATCCGGAACTAGGCATACGAAAGGTTAAATAATAAATAAATAATGACAGGAGACAATCTCATACAAATTGACCTAGCCCCAAACAGTCTAGGCTTGTACCTATAGGTACTACTTAGCAACGATAAACACACTTATACATACATACATAAACTCACGCCTACATTCCCAGAGTGGGTTAGGCAGAGCTATAGAATTACCAACAAATTTAATTTTGTCTTTGGAGTCATGTCCACATTATAGCGAGTAATGACGCCCATTTGTCCGATCTCTGTTTATAACAAAGGAGATTAGTTTAGAACTATGTCAATTTGCATATAAATATCCTCAAATAACCAAAACCCACCATGACCAGTAAGAGCTTCAGTGAGAAACACTCTCTGCAACGGCGGGAAGTACACCACCAGCATCTGCCCCAGCAGGCTGAGAGTGACGGCCACGAGGAACATCTTGTTGGAGAATAGCCCCACTTGGAACACCGACTTGGTCTGCGAGCGGCAGGAGAGCGCGTTGAACATATCGAAGAGGACGAAGCAGGTGAAGGTCATGGTTGTGTCGCGGGGGGTGATCTTGTTGTCCGACATCTGTAGGAGGAATTGTATCGTCAGGTCAGGTTCTGCACGCCTTACGTCACCCACACTCCAAACGTATTTTTTTAAATGAGTCTTTACGTTTGGGCGATTATGAAACTGGTAATAAAGCTGTGGTCATAGATAAAATGGTGTATATTCGCAACCGCAGTTTTGTTTTGTTTTGTTAGCGTTGTAGGTGTTTAACACCTCAGCATTATGCTGAGCCAGTGTCCGATTCACTGCCGCGAAAACACTACTCTTTTTATTGCTGTTTTCTTTTTTTACTTTTTTCTGCGTGTCTTAAGTGTGTAGTGAATAAATGTATTTTTCTTTTCTTTCTTTCTTTCTTTCTTTTGTTATAATGTTTTAGAAGCATTCTAATCTGTATGAAATTGGTTTATTGCCATCTATTTGTTATTTCTTGTAATAATTTCAATATTACATGGGTATTTACTTATTCTTTTTTTTTTACCGCTATTGCAATCATTATTATCTGTAAATCGGCTTTAATTTCGAATCCTACCACATTCTACTAGTTTTATAAATGCGAAAGTTTGAATGTTTCAATCACGCCAGAACGGCAGAACGGTTTTGCATGAAATTTGGCACAGAGATAGATTGCCTGGAACAGTACAAAGGCCCCGAAAAAGTGGCAGTTCCTAGGGGAATAGCTATAAACCACTTTGACTAGGACGGAGCGCGCAAAAGCTACTCTTAGAAATGCGAAAAGTTCGAGTGCAAGTTTTTTTCTCCTTCAAATTTGGAATGGAGATAGCTTACCCTGGATTAATACACATTTTATATATATCCTAAGTCCCCGCGTACAAAAAAAATACATAATACGGCCATTGCAATAAAATATCAATTTGAAAGAAGATAAAGTAGAATTTCTCGTTTTTAGACTGGCAATTAAATTATAAAATAGACTTTATTGCAATCGCAATTAATTTATTTTCCACTGGCAAATTTCTTTTTATGGTAGGTCTTAGGAGGATATGGCAATTCAAAAGTTCCCAAGGATAATCGAAATCTAAGCGGAGGAAGTCGCGGGTAGAATAAAAGTAAGTTAGTCAAAATACGATAGCGATAGGGGTAAAGACAACATGTCCTGGTAAAGGTGTTCTACCTCTCTGTTGAAGACCCAGAGTGTTCCAGCGATGATGATAGCAGCAGCCAGCAGCACGTTGACGAGCAGGGCGCGCGAGATGATGCGGCGTGTCGTGTCGCGCGGCCGCCGCCGGACCACCTCGTGGTCCACGGGTTCGACTCCCAGCGACTGGGCCGGGGGGCCTGCGGTCAACCATATGTATTATTAGTGGTTGTTGGACGAGCAAGCGTTTTACACACTTAACACTATTTTAAAAGTTAAAGTGTGGTCCCCCGGATGGTTAGATGACTCTGGGGACAAACCTGGGGATCGGGATGGCCACTTGCAAGGTCCTACTTCCAAACAGAATCAGCATCATACATAGAACGCTAGTTACTGTAAAACCATGATTTTTCAGAATATCTTAAACGCTATTAACTCGTGAGGTTAGTTTGGACTTGTATTTACCAAAAAAAACTCATGCGGTGAGAAATGAATACTGAAGGTTAGCAGTCAGCTCTTTAAAGCTGTCCAGAGCGAGTCCGAACAACTGTTGTACTGTTCCGGAGCTATGATATCTTACGAGTTTCAAGTCTTCGCTTCCCGACTATCTTCCTATCCATGATAGTTTGGAAGTTAAGTATTGTTGGTTTCTAAGTATATGACCCAGGTAAGTAACTTTTCTTCTTTTTACTGTACGGACTAACTCTGGTCTTCGCCATCCTTCGAAGAACTTCAGCATTAGTTATATGGTCTATCCAGCTTATGCTCAACATGTATGAAATATTAGGCACCCATTCTAGAGTGGTCGACCTACCGTCCATGATTATGTTGATCCACAAGATCTGCATAGCATTGAGCGGGTTGGGGATGCCCATGAGAGTAGCGAGCGCGATGAGCGCCAGCGCCGCGATCGATGTGGACAGCTGGAAGCGGACGAAGTTGCGGATGTTGTAGAATATGCACTTGCCCTCTTCTATAGCCGCGCTGGAAACGAAAAAATAAATGTAAATATCAGACAGTTTCACTCAAATTGACCAAGTCTCACTCTAAGCTCTAGACTCGATGGGTATTAGACAACGATATCCTAACGATGTCCCAAGGCGTTATATTAGATTACACAAATAGATCTGCTTTTTTAGGGGTCGTAAATCTGTCTGTCCGTATGTCCGTCTCTTGGTACTTTCTTGTGCAAATCTGTAAAATGGCATAGTTATACACTTAAATAAGGCCGTTAAAATGTTTTTATGTGAAAGAGGACGCAGACGATGGGTCAGGATTCCATTGGATTATTGTTCATGTTAGTATAAATTTTAGAAAAATAAAAGGACCGTTTAGGAAATATTTGACTTTGAAAGGTGTTGGTTCTACTCCGTCTGGCTAAAATATTTTTGGTCAAACGAATCATTTCCCAAAAAGTTGTTTTTGGTCGCAGTCGAATTATTTTTTATGTAGTAGGTGTAACCTTACCTAATAGACGGACGTAGAAAACTGTATCGATATCCCAAATGTAAAACAAAAATAATTTGAAATATTTTTTGGGAAATGATACATTTGACCAAAAATATTTTAGCCAAACCCGGTCAACCAATATAAGCTCACATGATGGTAGCGAAGTCGTCGTCGAGCAGGATCATGTCGGCGGCCTCCTTGCACACGTCGGTGCCGGTGCCCATCGCGATGCCGATGTCGGCGCGCTTCAGGGCCACGCCGTCGTTCACGCCGTCACCTGGACCAACGTATACGTAAAGCTAGAGGCCCTAGCCAAGATTCAAATGCTACAAAATTTCTTTTGTATCAATCAAAATGAATGGGATAATATTGTCGTGCATTGCGATAAACCACGCGGTCAACTGTCATCCTAAAAAAAACCTAAGTAGCGTTTACATCTTGGCTACGACCCCAGGACACTAGGGGACAAATGTTCCGTGACACGAGCTGGCAACGTTGCACGACATCGCGCGACTGGTGTCAGCAGCGACGTCAGGCGAAGTCGAACTACTTTTCAAAACTTTGCATGATCTTTTTGGCACCATGTAGCTGTAATTTGGCGACCCGTCACCTGCCGCGCGATGTCGCCAGATAAGTCATGCTAAGTTTCGCGGCTGACAGCTATCGCGTGATGACGCCGACACAAGTCGCGGGACATTTGTCCCCTAGTGAATCCGTGGCTTAAGTATCGGGTCTACATTAGAATCCCTAATCGTCATTTGTAGTATTACATTGTTTGTGTAAACAATTTAGTTTTAGTTCATAGTGATTCTAATCATGCAAGAAAACACTGCTTTTTTTCAAATTTATACATGAATTTAGAGGTTTTTCGTAACACGGACATAAGGACAAATGACAAAAATTCCGATTTAAATGATCAATATCTCGGAAACTAATAACAATTGCTAAATATACATGGGGGTTAAATCGATAGCTTATGAGCTGCTCTATCACTCCGTTAAAGCTTTGCATCTAGCTACCAATCACCCTGTATAACCATGATCAAACTCAAAAGTATGTGATAAGAAAGCGAAGAATAATGCTAAAGTCATTTGGTATAAGAGTGACGACACGAAAACTGTCCCGACTCTAAAGGACAACAAGTTAACGATCGATCGACCGAACTATCATCATTTTGTGTTTTTAATATATTGTAATGTAATGTCTGTGTCACCATCCGTGTTTTCACCGAGCGGTATCAACGGAACACTAGCACTACATGTCGGTTCTTCTACTTTATTATTTTCTCTGTGTGTTATTGTTGTGAATAATTTGTTTACTGCCTTACTAAGGCATCATGACTTACCGGTCATGCCGACGATATTCCCAAGCCTCTGCAGCGACTTGACGATGGCCAGCTTGTGTTTGGGCGTGACGCGGTAGAAAACGCTGACGGATTCGATCACTCGGTCGAGCTCTTCGTCCGCCATGGAGTCCAGTTGGTCGCCGGAGAGAGATTGGGAGTGTAGAACGTCTAGCCCGACCATTTGAGCTGCAACAAATAACTTTATTAACATGTGTTTTAAAATGGATTTTATGCAACTGTCGCATAATGAAGCTACTTATGATTTCGAGTGCTGGAGTTACATGACCAAGTACTAACGAGCGTTTTAATAACAGGTGAGGGTGTTTACACTAAAATATCATATGTTGCTTTAGTCCCACAGCACAGTGTTTTTTTTACCCCAAAAAAGTGACATCCGCCTTTTATTGAATATATCTACTAAAAACATTATTCCAAATGCAAGAGTAGAACTCCCATGTGTCAATTTTCCATAGTAGATTTTTAAAAAAATATCAAAGTTTTCGTGACCTTTACCCTACAATTACTCAAAAAAAAACATAAAAACTGAAATAATAAATAAATAAATAAACTTGTATTGCAGTTTTATGAAGCATTTCTCAATGCATATTATGCAGTTTTTTTAAATTACAAATGTTGAAAAATGCCATAAAAAAAAATGTTTTATCGAAATCAGTATTTATTTTTTTATAATTTTTCTAGCACGAAGTAGAACCTGTGTCTAGCACAAAAAGATTCCTCACACTAAGGTTTATCATCCACAAAAATATCACATTCAACTTGGGCCTAGGTTTTGAGAAAATGATTTTTAAATATTTGTATCAGGGTTGCCACTAATATGACCTTTCGTGTTATTTTTTTTTACCTAATATTAGCAGGTTTTTCACTACACTAACGAAAGAGGGTTATGTTCTTAAGAGAATGTATGTATGTATGTACGTATGTATGCATGTATGTATGTATGTAAATTGTCTTACTTTGGTAAACAAATAGTTTGGATATCTATTTATTCCCGATGAAGGGCCACGTGTGGCGCGGGAAGCGGTCCACCCTCGATAAGCTGATTCTAAAACCCCGCGCTAGTACACGTGATCTAGAGGGACGGGGGCGAGGCACCATGGAGCCGTTACAGACTCATGGTGCCACTTTGCCTCAGCAGGGGCTTACCCAACCTGCTGGGGGATGTCCTTCCGGGCCCGACCGGAGGACTTAATGTTAGGGGGGCATGAGGGCGCCAACCCTCATGTTGGTACACGACAGGCAAGCGATGTCCTGGTCACAATAAATTGTGAGTTGCCAATAGACGCACCAAAGTTTGGTAGTTTCTGCAAGGCAGTTGCCGAAAAATATGTAGCGACATATAACTGGCATCCGATGACGGTGACAGTACATAAAATTCTAGTGCACGGTCAAGAGATCATCGAATCGAATCCCCTTCCGTTAGGTATGCTCTCCGAGCAAGCAGCGGAATCGAGAAATAAATTCTAGCGTAGAGACAGAGAGCAACACTGTCGGAAAATGGATAGGAAAAAAACAATGATTGATCTCTTCCACCGTGCACTAGAATCATCAGATCCGGCAATTTCAATGCTTCGCATCCATCGTCGACGAAAATTCTGTAAAAAACTTCCTCTGCCATCTGCTGTGCGGGATCTTCTTAAGGCTGTTGAAGTAGAAAATACCTGGCATTCAGATGAGAACGTCCAATCAGAAAGTTTAGTCAGAAAATGAACAAGAGTATTCGCAGGACGAGATCAACGAGTCAAATTTGGATTCAATAATCTTAAGTAACGAAGCAAATCTAATTGAATAATAGTAATTAATACAAAATAAAGGTTCTATCATATTGACACAATAACTTACCTACCTATAATGTAAAAGAAAAAAAAAAATTGACCTTTTTGTGGTAAACCTAAATTTGGAATTTTGACCTCAGTACGTAAAAATCATTTTCTTGAAACCTAGGCCCAAGTTGAATGTGATATTTTTGTGGATGATAAACCTTAGTGTGAGGAATCTTTTTGTGCTAGACACAGGTTCTACTTCGTGCTAGAAAAATTATAAAAAAATAAATACTGATTTCGATAAAACATTTTTTTTTCATGGCATTTTTCAACATTTGTTATTAAAAAAAACTGCATAATATGCATTGAGAAATGCTTCATAAAACTGCAATACAAGTTTATTTATTATTTCAGTTTTTATGTTTTTTTTTGAGTAATTGTAGGGTTTACCCACGAAAACTTTGATATTTTTTTAAAAATCAACTATGGAAAATTGACACATGGGAGTTCTACTCTTGCATTTGGAATAATGTTTTTAGTAGATATATTCAATAAAAGGCGGATGTCACTTTTTTGGGGTAAAAAAAACACTGTGCACAGTGTACTCCGAAGCCGAGTGTTGTTTTTTTTTTTAATGGCATAGACAAGGACCTATGGTAAGTGGAAACTATGACCCATAGTCATCCGCAGGGGTCGGACAAAAAGTGCAGATGACGTCAAACCACTTATAGGTGATTTCAAATAGTATTTTTGATTTTTATAAACAATTATCACTTATCATTTATCAACCTCTTTATTAAACGATATCGCCACTTGAAATGAGTAAGTACGGTTTTGACTGACATATTGTCAATCAGATGAACAATAAATTGACATCGTTATTGTTTAGCTATTGTATCTTCACGATTATATTTAGCTAAAAATTATATTTACTAATGTATAAAAAACGCTGTAAAATGTCATCTTTACTCGAATATTGTGGCAATATATATATATATATATATATATTACACAACTGATATTTTAATATCCGTAGGAACGCAGACTACAGGACAAGGCAAAGATATCTCTACACAAACTGAGCAATCAAGTACTGCGATTGTTATGGATACCGCGAAATTGTTGGCTAATTTTTTTTCCCCCGGTCAACCAATTGAGGAAAAAAAAATCATTCAAGCATATTTTAAGTCTGTGACAACAATAATAGACTTGTTAGAAATGCATAATTTCATTAAATAATAAGTATAATAAAATAACACCAAATTATCTTTTTTTTATTTTTACTTATCTTACCAACTGTTCCCACTTTTGAGTATTAAACCTATTTATCTGAGGTTCCCACAGACTTGTTCTAATTTCAAATAATTATACCTTATGGTAACAAGTTTATGTCACACCTGCCCATAAAGTCGGGTGCGCCAAAGTTGAACTAAATTTTTAATGTCGATTATCGCAATATCGAAAATTTTGTACCTAAAAATTTACATCCTAATAATCACTACTCATAACTACTCTGTTCCTAATGTTCTGAATGACTAATGATTCAACTTTATAATGTCCGTTGCAATAAACATCTATCATACTACTATTTGTTTTCCTATATTTTCTCAACATAACCTTCTTTTACACTATTATTCATCATCATATCTTTTTTATGTAGATTCGTTTTTATTCATAAAAATACCTAACCGATAGGCATGATAGGTTAGGTTAGGTTAGAGTTGTGTCAAGGCGCGAAGCGCCAGAACTACGCGGAATAGGAGCTCCGCACAGCGGAGCTCCGTCGACTTGTTCGTACACTTCTTTTCAAATTACCAAAAAAAGGAAAAAATAGCCCGAAACATATTAGAAATCTATAAAAAGACACCAATTTATTACCTGTACATTATCTGAGCAAATTGAAATATTGAATGATTTTTAAAACGGCACTACTTATTATTATTATGAGTAATAAAATAATATTATAAAAAAAAACTTTATGATGAAGAATGTCATGAAAAAAAAAGTAGGAGTTTAGATAAAGTTTCAACAGTGATGTTATTAACTAAAATTTTCGGAAAACTGAGTGTTATGGACTACGTTAATAGTAAAAAAAAATGTAGCAACGAAAACTTTAGCAAACAAAACTTTAGGAACAATGATCATTAGCAGTACAAATCGTTAGGAAAATCAATTTCGGGTAATGAACTTTAGCAAACCCAATATGGACCCCATAAAGTCGCTTTTTACGCCCACTACGCGTACGGAAAAAGCCGCAAACATCTGCGATCTCGGACTTTCTTTGTTTTATCTCCCTAGTGGTGTAATATACTATTATTCACTACATCACCCTCTCTCTCTCATCATCACCTCTGTATTATTAATTGCATGGATAATTTTTTTACGATTATTTTGTTATGTTTCATTAATACTACTTTGTTACTACATGTCACACGGAAGTCTAAATACAAACTTAAACATCATCCTGTGTGCAAGATTACGTCATTTTTACGTCATCCGCACTTTTTGTCCGACCCCTGGTCATCCGCATTCACAACACCGCAAACCTAAGACTGCCACCCCTGAGGACTAAGATGGAATGCTATGCTAGTCGTTTTACCAGATGTCTTATCCCCAAACCGGAACAAAACAATGCGAACACTGCTGTAGGTATAGTGTTGTAGGAAGACTATCACGTTGTTGTCACCTATGTAGGAAGAGAGATCTCTCTATTATGCCTGGGGACCGAAGTCCATTGGGATGAAGTTGGAAGTGGTATGTAAGTCGACCGAATGACGAAACTTCGTTAGCAGTAGGGCACTGTCAGATTCAGTTGCGCTGTACGAGGCTAGTGGCGCTGTCGAGTTAGTTATTACAAGTTGCCGCTAGATGTCGCTAGGTCGCCGCAATGTATACTGGGCGAATATGCTTATCCGCAGGTTCCCACGTTGTTCAGCAGAGGTCAAACGAATGCTGTTTAATTCACACTGTATATCGTTCTACACGTGTGGCCTATGGATTAATTTCACAAAGCGGGCTGTCACCGCCCTGCGTGTCCAGTTTAACAACTCGTAGAGGATGCTGATGGGGCTGCCCCGGTTTTGCAGCGCATCGGGGATGTTTGCAGAGGCTCGCTTGCATGATTTCCACGCCATCATGAGGAGGAGGGCCGCCTCCTTGATTTTTCGCGTACGGGGCAGCGCCAACAGTTTCCTAGCTGCTATCGGGGATAGAACCGACAACCCTTTTGTTTGCAGCTGGGCTGATCTCCACTGCTCTGTATATAGTAATCCTAAGTAGTTAAGAACTAACATAGTTACGTAAGCAAAATTGTTACTAACTAATCCATGCGATGTATGGATTTACTTGTGGGAGGACCTTGTGCAGGGTCCGTCCGGGTTGGTACCACCATCTTATCCATTAACCTACCGCCAAGCATCGCGTTGTTGTGTTCCGGTTTGGGGACAAGACAGCCGGTGAAATTACTAGCATAGAGGCATTCCATCTTAGTCCTCAGGGTTGGCAACGCATTTGCAGTCTTGTGAATGCGAATGTCTATGGGTCACAGTTTCCACTTACCATCAGGTGGCCTGTGTGCTCGTTTGCCTTCCCATGCCATAAAAAAAAAATTGTCTGAAATAAATGATAAATTAAAAAAAGTACTGACCGACGGCTATGGCGGTGGGCCTGGCGTCCCCGGTGACCATCTTGACCTCGACGGAGGCGCGGCGCAGCGTGGCGATGGCGGCGCACACGGTGGGCCGCGGCGGGTCGCACACGCCGCACACGCCCGTGAACGTCAGGGCGTCCAGGGACGCGCCGCGACCCAGGGCTATGATGCGGAGGCCTGGAGACAACACGGTACAGTTCAAACCATGTCCTGTAGCACTAAATCTTTTTTAAAGTTCAAGTGATGTATATGATTTATAAGCACCCTTTTTAGGGTTCCGTACCTCAAAAGGAAAAAACTGAACCCTATAGGTTCACTCGCGTATCTGTCTGTCCATCCGTTTGTCACAGTCAATTTGCTCCAACACTACTGGACCGATTAAGTTGGAATTTAGTACGCATATGTAGAAATTTAGTACACAAAGACAGACGCTTTAATTCATGAAAAGTTTTTTAAACTATATCGTGTGACAAATTAAACGAAAAAAGGCTGGTCATGTGAATCTATTTTTTTTTTAATATTTTGAAATAAATCGTTTTGAAGTTATTTAAGAAAAAAACCATTATTTTCTGGGCATTGACGACGAATAAAATTCGATCAACTAGTGCTCAAAATCGAGATTCAAAGTAAAAAACCATCTTTTGAAATTCATATGTAATTTTAAACTACATAATTCTGCAAATACACACATACATACCTTCACGCCTGTAATCCCACAGTAGACTAGGCAGAGCTACAGAATTACCTATAGTTCATTTATTTTAGGATGAGAAAAAAAAAGAAAAAGAACCAGTAGTCGTCAACTCTAATACTCGCTGGCAGAATCAATAAGAATCTATGCACTCAATGTATTGAATTTGTGCATGTGTCATTAATGTTTTTGTGTTGGACAAAACATTGAGTCTTGATATTATATAAAAACATTACTATAAAACTATTTGAATATGTATATATTGGTTTCTAACTGCTATACTTAATTGATTTACCTAATTTAAGACTGACTGTTCCGGATGAAGTGTTATCGTTTCTCTGCTAAAGAGTGCGGTAGTAGGGTAGAGATTAAAGATGTAGACTAAACGAGCAGCTGCCAACTTTAACAAGGAAATTAACAACAAACAACACAACAAAAACAACTATGGAACAATATCAACGCTCACGCTCTCGAACTCGAGAGAAAATGACATAACATAACATGGGACATAATTATCATATAAGGGCGTTGTGACGTTCAATCTGTCAAAAAACGCAAACTGTGGCGTTATTAATGATCAATTTAAAATTCACTAGGTTCGCTATATTTGACAGGTGACAGGATAGTATTTGATTCAGGGATCGTTACCGGTATTCTTACTACCGGTTTTAAATCCATCATCATCAATCAATCATCTTATCCATTAACCTACCGCCAAGCAGCAGTGTTCGCATTGTTGTGTTCCGGTTTGGGGATAAGACAGCCGGTGAAATGACTAGCATAGAGGCATTCCATCTTCGCCCTCAGGGTTGGCAACGCATTTGCAGTCTTAGGATTGCGGTCTTGTGTATGCGAATGTCTATGGGTCACAGTTTCCACTTACCATCAGGTGGCCTGTGTGCTCGTTTGCCTTCCTATGATATAAAAAAAAAAAAAAAAAAAAAAAAAAAAAATAAGGTATAACCGGTTATAATTGCATTTTGGTATTTATATCACTAAAGCTCTAATAAGCGGTATAATCAAAACCGGTATTGAAATGTAATAGCGGTTTCGACAATTGACAACATTACCTCTATTTGATACTTTACCAATAAACCCATTACCGGTAATACCTGTCAGTGTCCAAACAAGCAAATTTTCTAATTTTGAATTATGACAATCAACGAAAAGATTACCATTCTGTCATATGATCGATTTTTTTTTTTCTTTCCCGTCCGCGGCCCATTTTAGATATTTTTATATAAATACGAAATCTTTCTTTTTCGTGTGGCTTTTTGCTACTTTATTAAATTATTACAGAAAGGCGAATAAACAAATTGACAATTGACAATTTGAAATACGTCGCAAATCAATTTATTTGTTCAGTACTAGCAGACATTTCAACCAGTGTTAGCCAACAATGCTATTGAGTTATGTTACACCTATTTGTTGTGCTTCAGTCATAATGTCTACTTGACACCTTATCTATCAAGAGCAACGAATACCGATATTAAATAGAGGTAAAGAATACTGTAAATAGTGCATACATAGTGAAAAAGACAAAAGCGGAATGACAACATTACCTCTAACTCGAATATAGGTATTATTATTTTAGCGGTAATCGTTTGACAATTTATATACAGGTATTCAATTTCACCGGTTTTACAATCCCTGATTTGATTTAGTCGAGTTAATGCTCAGACGTTTTGTTATTTTGTTAATACAGGTTTGTAACCCCTGCTTCTTTAGGTCTTTTATAGACCACGTTTCTAATCGAAGTAAATTTAATCAACACAAATAAAAAACGCAATGTAAATATTAACGAATATGACTTAAAGTACTACTGCAATAGATTATAACGTTCATTTTAATATTTACTGTCTAATAATAGCAGTCAAAAAAGACGTTTTGGAGCAATATTTGTGTATAATTATTATGTTGCGTGTAACGTGCCCAATAAAATACCTTTATTACGTTCTGTATCACGCTAAAATAAATGAACTATACAACTTTAAAAACTTGTTGATAATTCTGTTACGACATTTTGCACAAATAGGCTAAGATTTTTACCAGTGTGTTAGTGACAGGTTGCAAGCCCACCGCCTAACAGTACTACAGATGTAGTGCATAATTGTTTTCCTTCGTATTTTCACGGAAACGTACGAACGTGTCTTGCTATTTCAGTTGGTCACAGTACAAAAGTACTGAGGTGGACTGAAGAAGCATGACAGATACGAACGTTTCCGACAAATTACGAAGGAAAACAATTATGCACTACATCTGTACCAGCCTATGTTCCCTAATAATTCTGCAAATAATTTCCAATAAAACACCGCAAACTCACCCATCCGCCCAATGTTATACGCCTCGCTCATGAAGTCATTCTGCTTGTCCTTGGTCATCGGCGAGTAGTTGCCGGCACTGTCGATGAACTGCGTACACAGCGGCAGTATCTTCTCGATGGCGCCCTTCACGAACACCTCCTCCTTCAGCTTGCCGTCGTTGAACTTGGGTGCGCATTTCACCACCATCATCTTGGTTTCTGAGCTGTTGGGAACAACAAAAGTTTCAGCGGTTGGAAAATACTATTACTATTATTGAGTTTTCTAATAAACTAAAGTATTTTCTTGAAATCGGACGGTGCTTGTTTGTACTACTGTTTACTAACAATTGACCTTCGAGTTGTCAAATTAACGGGAAAAAGTGGCCAACTTTTCCCGTTAAGCTGACTACTCAAAGGGTAACTGTTATCAAAGTTTGATACGTATCCCATAAATTGTGTTTTACTTGCGCTATAATAATGCATCGTCCAATTCCATGGAAATTCTTTAGTTTATCAGAAAACACAATAATAGTATTGAGGGCGCCACTAGACGCTCGACGGTTGCTCGGTACAGTCTTAAGTTATGGCGTGTCCGCGCGACACATATTGTTTTTAACTAAAAATCGTGGCTCTGACAATGCCACGACCGCTACAGACGTCATAGTGCATAGGTTCAAGATTAAATGAGACTTTGTTTCGTATGTATAAAGCGTAATTTGTAAAGGATAGCAACAATAATAGGCGTTCAGAAAGGTTTTTTTTTAATTCCAAGAAGATTCCAGTAGAATATATCTTAGGAAACGGACTGATGTCAAATTATAAAATATCACAGATGAGTCAGTAAAGATAAAAAAATTTATCTTAATGTTCACATTAAAGTATTGACCGATACTTTAATGAAATGCAATGCTTTAATGTTAACATTAAAGTACAATGACAGATACAGGTCTCTTAATACATGCCATTTGCTTATCGTTTCTGAACCCGATATTGTACCGGTATTGTACCCATTGATAAGGTAAATCAGAAAGCAGGACGAATACGAAGTTGTCCGACAAAATACGAAGTCGTTTGATTATGCACCACAACTGTAGTTATCAGCACGGTGCCTACCTAAATGTCCTCACTCACCTGAATGGTATCTCGTGCAACTTATTGTACTGCTCCCTTATATCGTCCATCCCGTTCTTCATGGCGGCAGCTAGTAAAGCGCCCTCAGTGGGCTGTCCGTACAACGTCTCGTCGCGAATCACGGCGTTGTTGCATAACATACCCACCTAGAAACATCAAGAGCTCGATAAAAATAAAATCTACAGTCAAATTAAACTCCAAGAAAGCTACAACCCGATTATTAGGCACGGAAACATGAAAATTCATAAAAATTTGCTTAACAATATTTAAAACTTAGAGCAAAACATCGCAAGACGGAGACATAGAACCACAGTATATAAATAAACCAGTAAAGAAGCTACGAACAAACGCTCGAAACGACGCACTCACACTGACGCACGCCTTTACGAGACCGCTAAGAGGATTTGGCGGTGCTGTCAGTCGCGTGTGTCGCGTCGAGACGAATGGGCTCCTTCGCATTTTACGTTCGTTCTTGAGAAAAGATGCCACAAAAGTATTGCGTGGTGTACGGTTGTTTGAATTCGGTTTCTTCAAAGAAAGGTAAGAATACCCTCCTAAGACCCACCATACAATGAAATTTGTCAATGGAATATGAATCTATTATGGATGATCATAAAGTAAATTTTCTGAATTGATCATTAATCATTGAAACAAAAGAAATACCACCTTACTTCCTTTGCACTAGATCTTTATTTCGATGGTCGTATTATGTACTAATATTAGTACAAGGAACCTCAGGAGGATAAATAAAATATTTTTAAATAAAATGCTTTTTATAATACGATGACGTGTTGCAAAAGTAAAAATTTAAAAATCGTTTAATTTCCGTTTAAATTAAAAAAAACTTGTTTATTGTATCTCAGCTAGTTAGTGCAAAATCGATACGTGTGATCTGCGACAACAAATCCGTTGCAGATTGAGAAAAATTAGCCGCTATCTTTAATTTTTTAGTTATTCAACCGATTGCTTCCAAAATCGATATCTGGGGATGTGCGTGGTCTCCGACAACGAATTTGTTGGCAGAATGAGAAAAAGTAGCCGCCATCTTGAACTTTTTAGTTATTCAACCGATTGCTTCCAAAATCGATAACTGGGTATGTGCGGTCTCCGACAACGAATTTGTTGGCAGAATGAGAAAAAGTAGCCGACATCTTGAACTTTTTAGTTATTCAACAGATTGCTTCCAAAATCGATATCTGGGGATGTGTATGGTCTCCGACAACTAATCCGTTCACAGATTGAGAAAAAGTAGCCACCATATTTATTTTTTTAGTTATTCAACCGATTGCTTCCAAAATCGATATCTGGGGATGTGCGTGGTCTCCGACAACGAATTTGTTGGCAGATTGAGAAAAAGTAGCCGCCATCTTGAACTTTTTAGTTATTCAACCAATTGCTTCCAAAATCGATATCTGGGGATGTGCGTGTTCTCCGACAACGAATTTGTTGGCAGAATGAGAAAAAGTAGCCGCCATCTTGAACTTTTTAGTTATTCAACCGATTGCTTCCAAAATCGATATCTGGGGATGTGCGTGTTCTCCGACAACGAATTTGTTGGCAGAATGAGAAAAAGTAGCCGCCATCTTGAACTTTTTAGTTATTCAACCGATTGCTTCCAAAATCGATATCTGGGGATGTGTATGGTCTCCGACAAGTAATCTGTTGGCAGAATGAGAAAAAGTAGCCGCCATCTTGAACTTTTTTATTATTCGACAGCCTGCTTCCAAAATCGATATCCGGAGATCTGTGTGGTCCTAACTCTCGAAATTGACACTTGAATTAAAACTTTTTGAATTGAGACTTGAATTAAATTAAAAGATTTTGTTTGTAAGCTTTCAATTCTTATATTTTATTCACCGGCTTTTATTGTAAATACATGATATCTTGTTATCTTTTTCAGACGTTCCAAATGGCTTCGCTTAATATCTCGAGAAGAATTGCTGAACAAGCCGCCGCAAAACTATAGGTACCGTTTGCGAAACACATTTTGACGCTAAGGATATTTTTCAGGGAACGCACCGCAAAAAGCTCAAAACGAGTTCATTACCATCTCTCCACCTACCAGATATACAAAGAAAAGATGTGCAAACGACAAGTGAAACTCTTAGCGAGCCATAGTGCTCAAACCAAACACCCAAATCTCTTACATCGAACTCACCACGGAAAAGAAAACTAAATCGGATCTTCCAGAAGCTAAAAAACACCAACCAACAACAAACAAATTCGTTGTCGAAGACCACGCACATCCCCAGATATCGATTTTGGAAGCAATCGGTTGAATAACTAAAAAATTAAATATGGCGGCTACTTTTTCTCAATCTATCAACGGATTAGTTGTCGGAGACCATACACATCCCCAGATATCGATTTTGGAAGCAATCGGTTAAATAACTAAAAAGTTCAAGATGGCGGCCTATTTTTTCTCATTCTGCCAACAAATTCGTTGTCGGAGACCACGCACATCCCCAGATATCGATTTTGGAAGCAATTGGTTGAATAACTAAAAAGTTCAAGATGGCGGCTACGTTTTCTCATTCTGCCAACAAATTCGTTGTCGGAGACCACGCACATCCCCAGATATCGATTTTGGAAGCAATCGGTTTAATAACTAAAAAGTTCAAGATGGCGGCTACTTTTTCTCAATCTGCCAACAAATTCGTTGTCGGAGACCACGCACATCCCCAGATATCGATTTTGGAAGCAATCGGTTGAATAACTAAAAAAATAAATATGGTGGCTACTTTTTCTCAATCTGTCAACGGATTAGTTGTCGGAGACCATACACATCCCCAGATATCGATTTTGGAAGCAATCGGTTGAATAACTAAAAAGTTCAAGATGGCGGCCCATTTTTTCTCATTCTGCCAACAAATTCGTTGTCGGAGACCACGCACATCCCCAGATATCGATTTTGGAAGCAATCGGTTGAATAACTAAAAAATTAAATATGGTGGCTACTTTTTCTCAATCTGTCAACGGATTAGTTGTCGGAGACCATACACATCCCCAGATATCGATTTTGGAAGCAATCGGTTGAATAACTAAAAAGTTCAAGATGGCGGCTACTTTTTCTCATTCTGCCAACAAATTCGTTGTCGGAGACCGCACATTCCCAGATATCGATTTTGGAAGCAATCGGTTGAATAACTAAAAAGTTCAAGATGGCGGCCTATTTTTTCTCATTCTGCCAACAAATTCGTTGTCGGAGACCACGCACATCCCCAGATATCGATTTTGGAAGCAATTGGTTGAATAACTAAAAAGTTCAAGATGGCGGCTACGTTTTCTCATTCTGCCAACAAATTCGTTGTCGGAGACCACGCACATCCCCAGATATCGATTTTGGAAGCAATCGGTTGAATAACTAAAAAATTAAATATGGTGGCTACTTTTTCTCAATCTGTCAACGGATTAGTTGTCGGAGACCATACACATCCCCAGATATCGATTTTGGAAGCAATCGGTTGAATAACTAAAAAGTTCAAGATGGCGGCCCATTTTTTCTCATTCTGCCAACAAATTCGTTGTCGGAGACCACGCACATCCCCAGATATCGATTTTGGAAGCAATCGGTTGAATAACTAAAAAATTAAATATGGTGGCTACTTTTTCTCAATCTGTCAACGGATTAGTTGTCGGAGACCATACACATCCCCAGATATCGATTTTGGAAGCAATCGGTTGAATAACTAAAAAGTTCAAGATGGCGGCTACTTTTTCTCATTCTGCCAACAAATTCGTTGTCGGAGACCGCACATTCCCAGATATCGATTTTGGAAGCAATCGGTTGAATAACTAAAAAGTTCAAGATGGCGGCCTATTTTTTCTCATTCTGCCAACAAATTCGTTGTCGGAGACCACGCACATCCCCAGATATCGATTTTGGAAGCAATCGGTTGAATAACTAAAAAGTTCAAGATGGCGGCTACTTTTTCTCATTCTGCCAACAAATTCGTTGTCGGAGACCGCACATCCCCAGATATCGATTTTGGAAGCAATCGGTTGAATAACTAAAAAGTTCAAGATGGCGGCTACTTTTTCTCATTCTGCCAACAAATTCGTTGTCGGAGACCACGCACATCCCCAGATATCGATTTTGGAAGCAATCGGTTGAATAACTAAAAAAATAAAGATGGCGGCTACTTTTTCTCAATCTGCAACGGATTTGTTGTCGCAGATCACACGTATCGATTTTGTACTAACTAGCTGAGATACAATAAACAAGATTTTTTTTCAATTTTATAAAATGTTAGTGGACAACCCTTACGCTCAATTGGAGCGTAGGTATTTATCTTGAAAAGTAGGCCTAGTTTCTTTACTGGTTTATTTATATACTGTGATAGAACTATGGGTACTATAGGCACTGGTCCCACCGCGAGCGAGTAAGCTATGAGGCCTATGAGCTATCGGCTATTTTCTAGCTCAAGAAACGAACAAAAGATAATCGCTTTCGTGTAAATAAAAGTGAGAGATATATATTTATAGTTTATAGCTGGCTGTTCACACCGCCGGCGAGGACACTCTCCCAGCGCCCGGCGAGTAAGCGATAATCCCATAGAATTTTTACTAGCCTCCCGCCGATTGTCAACTGTTTCTAGTACATAATTTTACTAGTTGCTCGCCGAGTTCGCCGATATCTGGCGGTGGGACAGCTGTTTACTAGTTGACCGCAGCGGTAAAGCTATCGACTATAAAACTAGCTCAGCGGTACTCAGCTTTATAGCCGAGCGTCAAAACTATCAAAACTTTACTCGCTTCTCGCCGCTCGCCCACTCTTTTGTAGTTTATAGTTCTACTAGCTTATAGTCTGTAGCCGGCGGTGGGACCAGTGCCATAAGGAGCGCCAGGGCCAAAACGGCGGACGCCTTGCGAGCGCGCAGTGTATAGTTGACATAAATTGACTGAAAAACCAATGATAAAAGGAGGGGGGGGGGGGGGGGGTCGCATGGCCAGGTGTGCAAGAAGATGAACATATTTAATTTTTCTTTGTTTTTAAATAGAAATTACGTACAGATGTAGTGCATAATGGTTTTCCTTCGTATTTTCACGGAAACGTACGAACG
This sequence comes from Acleris emargana, assembly GCA_927399475.2. Classification (NCBI taxonomy): domain Eukaryota; kingdom Metazoa; phylum Arthropoda; class Insecta; order Lepidoptera; family Tortricidae; genus Acleris; species Acleris emargana. The sequence continues at coordinate 4,201,993 of OV656846.1, forward strand.
TGTCTTGCTATTTCAGTTGGTCACAGTACAAAAGTACGAACGTTTCCGACAACATACGAAGGAAAACAATTATGCACTACATCTGTACGCGTGCACGTGTCACGCAAGCGGTGTGACATATTGTATGAGGATTAATACTATACAACGCAGTGGAACGCAGTCTACGCACACGCATCCGGTGAGGCTAGTCTACCCTTTATATGACGTATCTCGGATCCGTCTGGACCCTGGTCCTATGCCGACACTGGACCCGATTCTACAGTGGCCTCTAATAATCGTCCTAATTTTATTTACGTGTCGCTAAAATACTTTGATATTCTATGAGCAGCAAGCATAATCAAATGACAGCGTTATGACAGCGCTAATTTGAATCTGACGCTTCTTATTTTAGGCGGTCTTATACATTATCAGCTTGACATTCTGGAATAGAACTGATGAAATCTGCCGTCTACACTATGTCCTAAAATTAGACAATTTAGTTTTAGAAAGTTTTAGGCTATTTAAGCGATGGGCACGTAGAATCGGGTCCACTAAAGGTGTTATTTGAAATTGGATTTAACTAGCTCAAGGGTAGGGTTTTAATTAGTCTGCAAAAAATAAAACATAATCAACCTTCCATAGATAGCATCAGGTTGTTTAAAACGTCAAATCACTTTCGAGTTAGGAGAAATTTAATTTAGTCACGTGACAAGGATGACGTCACAGCCCGGGAGACGAAGGGATTAATCGGACCTCGAGCATGGTCCGCAGCGCGGCGCGCGCCACGTCCAGGTCGCGGCCCTTGTAGGCGCGCAGCTGCACGTCGCCGCGCGCGCTGTAGCCCGCGCCGCGCGCCTCGGCCAGGTGCCCGCCCGACGTCGCCATGCACGTCACCGTCATCTCGTTCTTGGTCAGCGTTCCTGGGGGGATACATTATTGTAGGGGCTTGGAATACAGGGGATTGCGTGGCGAGGTGATTGGAAATACGAATCGGGCGATCCCCGGTCTGTGTTTAACACTATATTACGCCGTCCTCAAATGTCGAAATATTCTTAAGCAAACTAGAGTCTATTATTCATACAATAACTTTAAAAAATAATAATGGAAAAGTGATCCTGGCTGGTGACTTCAATATCAACACACTACAACCAAACAACATTACCCGTCGTTTAACTGATATCTTAACTTGTTATAACATGGAAATGAAAATAACGAGTCCAACGAGGTTACAGTCTTGCATAGATCACATTGTAAGCAACATAAAAGAGGCCGTCGGCCAAGTGCTTCACCTAGGATTATCAGACCATCACGCACAAAGCCTAGATGTACCGGTCATTAAGAAAGTTATCCCTATCAGAGCCAAATTTTCAGTAAAAAGAGATTATAGCCAAGAGAATATAAATAAGTTTAGAGAATGTCTAGCTAGTTTGTCCTTTTCCGAAGTATATGGAAAAATTGAATTCAATGAAGCTTTTTCGTGTTTCCACGAAACGATTTGTCTTTTTTACAAATTATGTTTTCCAGAAATTAGAATAAAATTATCCAACAGGGCAAATTCATTAAATTGGGTAACAAATGGGTTAAAAATAAGCTGTAAAAATAAGAGGAAGCTTCGTTTTCGATATTACTTGATAAAATCCTCAATAAATAAAAAAAACTACGAAACATATACAAAATTACTCCGAAATTGTATACACAAAGCACAGAATATGTACAACAATAATTTAATTATGAATTCCAAAAATAAGTGCAAAACATGCTGGAAAATTATTAGTGATGAACCAAATGATATTTCAGACTCCCAATTCATAAGTGACATAAAAATAAATGGAAAAATATCCAATGATCCAAACGTAATTGCAAATGAATTTAATAATTATTTTATACAACTAACTAATAAGACTAATACTAAACTATCATCACAAAACAGCACTTGCCCTCATTTTGTGAATAAAACTATTTTTATTGACCCTTTAGGTGTAAATGAAGTAATTAATATAGTCAGAACTTTAAAAAATACGGGTGCAACCGGCTATGATGATATTGCCACAAAAATCTTAAAAGCAGCCGTTCTTGAAATTGCACCGATTTTGACTCACTTAATTAACAGTTCCTTCGAGCAAGGTTTATTCCCTGACGCGTTAAAGTACTCAATAGTCAAGCCAATATTTAAGAAAGGAGATAAAATGGATATGTCTAATTATAGACCTATTACGCTAATTCCGATATTATCAATTTTTTTTGAAAAAGCCATTTATAAAAGAATTTTTTCATTCTATATCTAAATATAAAATACTTAAGAAAGAACAATACGGATTTCAAAACAAAAAAATAAATGTACCACGTTAGCTACCTTCAACTTGATTAACAACGTTGTTAAAAGTATAGACAAGAAAGAACCTACAGCTGTTGTATTCTTTGACATGTCTAAAGCTTTTGATTTTGTGTCTCATAACTTATTATTACAAAAGCTTCAGAAATACGGTATTAGGGGACTAGCATTGAACTGGTTACAATCATACTTAGAAAATAGGCTTCAATGTATCGAAATTTTGAATGTTCACAACTTCGAGGTCACAAAATATAGATCTATGTACAGATCCAACGCCTACGGCGTACCGCAGGGTAGCGTGCTCGGACCCTTACTATTTTTATTGTACATAAACGATCTTCCTGACGCGACTACTCACAAATGTACACTTTTTGCTGACGACATTTCACTTCAACTTACTTGTGAAAATAAAGATAATTTTACTTCTAAGATTAATGATGCGATTAAAACAATTATAGAATGGCTTGAAGTTAACAACTTGAACGTAAATCTAGATAAAACTAAATTGGTTCAGTTCTGTAATGTTAATAATAAATGTATCCCGTTAAATGTAGGTTATGATAATTATACAATAATGGAAATTGATAAAATGCCATTTTTAGGCTTAGTTTTAGACAGACACTGCAATTGGAAAGCACACGTTGAACAAGTTTGTTGCAAAGTGAATCGGTTTGTGTATGTTATTAACAGACTGCGCCGGACTTCCAACATTGACACGGTCCTGTTAGCCTATCACGGTTATGTGGCATCGGTATTGCGATACGGTTTGTTGATATGGGGTAACTCCACAGATATAAACAGAGCATTTGTTAGCCAAAAAAAAATGTATAAGAGCTATCTGTGGTATACCCAGATTCGAATCATGTAGACCTTTATTCAGTAAATTTAAACTGTTACCTTTGCCCTGCATGTACATTTTCGAAGTAACAGTATTTGTGCGTAAACACCCAGACTTATTCAAAAAAGCGAAAGAAGCATGTAGTATAAAGACGAGACACGGGAATAGGCTTGTATATGACACATTGCCAAAAACAACATTAGCGATGAAAAATTGTTACTGCATGTGTGTCAAAATTTACAACCTTATCCCTAAAGAGATTACTGAGCTTCAGTTTAAGCCATTTAGAGTGAAACTGTACAGTTGGCTAAATGAAAAAATGTTTTACAATGTAAATGAATTATGTCAAAGGTAATTTAATAAACAAAAAATGTAATTCTTTCTGTATAAGTACATAATAATTAAAATTTGCACGCTAGTATTTAGCGAAAAATGTTTGTTCGGGTCCAAATATGTAACACCTTATTGTACCATTTTTGAAGCAAATAAAGATTATGATTATGATTATGATTATGATTATTAACCGTTACATTAATTATATTGCCTGCCGTGTATTTTTGTTTTTATTATTTCTCTGTCCAAGGTTGTCTGGAAGAGATCGCTATTTAGCGGTAAGACCGCCTGTTGTATACCTATAGTTAAAATGTACTGTTCCGTGTTTTGTTTTCTTTTGGTGTTCAATAAAGAGTATTTGTTTTGTATTGTATTGTATTATACATTTGTAAAATTAAGGACGAAATAAAAAACAACTAAACCAATTTAAAAAAAACACTCATACTGATAAAATTGGATTTGTTATTGGATGATAAAAAAACACGACATACTGTTTTAGTCCTAGAAAAAAGATAAGACTCTTCGCGTATAATTTCTCCGGAAAAGATCCTTATCGATGCAACGAAGAGAGATTTAAAAGTGAACAAGGACGTCATGACATTTTTATGTTAGTAATTTTTTTTATTGATAATTTGAGTAATGCTAATCTAATAAAAGAATAAAATATTTGTGAAATTATTCTAATTCTTGATATTAATAATTTATAGAAGAAACAATTGATTTAAATTCTAATTTTAACTTATATAAGATAAAGGAGAAAACATGTGCAAAATAAAGATCACTTTTTCTTATCTTCAGAAAAGAAAGTTAAAACAAATACATACGTAATTAGATTTTAAAAAATACCCACCAGTCTTGTCGCTGCAAATGACGTTAACGCAGCCCAGGGTCTCGACAGTTGGCAGCTTCTTCACGATCGCGTTTCGCTTGGCCATGCGCATCACACCCAGGGCCAAGGTCACAGTCACCACGATGGGCAGACCTGAAAATATAAAAAGGTTAAAAAAAAGGAATGATAAAGCATAAGTTTTAAGGATGTTAAATCAGGGTATGTGTGTTAGCTCTTATTCTCTTGACAGTAGGAGCTCCTGTTAAGGTGGGTTTAGACCAAACGAGCGAATGTTCATTCTATCCCCTCTCTACCAAATTATTTTTGTGTAAACAGACACAGAGCATTCTTTCGTTGTTCTCCCTTTATTTGCGAAGATTAAGTATTAAGTAAACGACGGACGAGCGTGCGAACAGTCGCCTAGAGCGTTCTTTCGTGTTCGAACGGGCTCGCTCCCGGGGCGATCTTTTCAAAGCGTTCTAGATCATAAAGCAGAAGAACTATCTGTTTTACTTTTTTTTCACTTCTTGCTCTTAAAATGACTAGTCTATGCACATCGGGACTAAAGCTCCTTTATTAATCTCTTGGGTTTTTTTTAAATTTTCAGTGATTGCGTATAGTTAGTAATTTTTTAGGGTGTGGAAATAACCTCAAAATGACAACTGTGCAAAAATATAAAAAAAAACGATTTAATTTCGTGAATGACCCCCGACGAATGAGCAATCGTTCGCCTGATCTAAACATCTCTACAGCATATGCCGTTTAATCTAGTTCTAGTGCTCGATTCTTGCTCGTTCATATTCGCGTGGTGTAAACGAACGCTGAAAACGAACTTTTGTTTACACTAAAAGATCAAGAATGAATGCTCTATTCTGGCTCTAGCTCTTTGTTTGTTTGGTCTAAACCCACCTTAACGTCAACGATATGATAAGGATGAAGACGCTGTACTATAACTTTTTTGTGAAACCGACTTCTGTCGACCATGTCGATGACCCCATGACGACATCCTACAAAAATCGAAAAGTGGTGAAGGAGTTTCTTAGGGCCGTATTAATAAACTCATCTCGGTTGAGATGCGCGTCACAAGATACGTCAAAGTAAACGTCAAGCCGTAGAAAACTGTAATTTTCGACGCATCTCGAGACGAGATTTACATTCGAGATCAGTTTATTAATACGCCCTTTAGTCAATTGAACATCAACACCACCCGCCGTTCTGTGAATGTGTCGGCTACCTTTTTCCTTTAAGTTGTCAACTCGAAGATTGTAGATTATTTAAACTATGCCATATTCATACATATTATAAAGAGATATACAGATCGAAAGTAAGTGGAAGGATCGGAAGGGGCCGCCCTAGGCGTACTTTTTCGAATCAAATCGGAGAAATACTGGAAAATGGCCGAATCTTAAGTACCCGAAACCGACGTGCGTGCATGACTCGATGTATGAATGTGGAAGAATCGAAAGAAATTTGTCAAGAGCGTAGCAAGTGGAAAGACGTGGATTCTGCCTACCACTCTGGGAAACAGGCGTGATTTAATGTATGTATGTATTATAAAATGTGTACTCATTGACTTTACTAAAAAACACAATAATAGTGATAAGAGCGCCGCTGTTCATCTTAAAAATACGATAGCGATATGGTTTAACTCAAGATGGAATAGAGACACTATTTTCTTCTTACCTTCAGGAATCGCAGCCACGGCTAAACTGACACTGATGGTAAACATCTCCTGCAGGGCTTTTCCCTGCAGCCACCCCGTGACCATGATGAAGCCGATGATGCAGAAGGAGTAGAGAGATAGCTGAGCTCCGAGGGTATCCATGGACTTCTGGAGGGGGGTCTTGGGAGCCTCTTCCGCTTGCATCATTCGGAAGATGTCGCCGAATTCGGAGCGTTCCCCGGTGCTGACTACGATACCCTGAAAGCATAACATTTAAATAAATAAATATCAAGGGACAGTGTCACTCAAATTACATAACATACATACATACATACATATATGTTTCATAACATTTCCGTAAACGTCAACAGCGGAAACTTTGCGAGGCCGGGATAACATCGTCCCTATGCATTGCAATTTGTAATAATCCTCACAATTATTATGAATGCAGAAGTGTAATTGTTTGTTCGGAAAATGATTTTCCGTGATAAAAGTACGATCAAACACACAAATAGCTTCGATCAACAATAAACTAGATAACGGGTCAGAGAACAAAACACGGCCCAGCGAATATATACCCACTTCAAATTGGGAGCTTACTTCAATTTAATTCGTTGTCAACTACGCCAACAGTGACACGTGTCACAATGCCTCAATGCGTTTTCAGAAACTGCAAAAATAATCACCTTTACAAAAATCTTTCAGACGGAATGTCATACTTTCGGCATGTAAATGTCGATTCGTAATATTAATTGATAAATAGCTAAGTCTTTCTAATAAAAATAAAAAAATTAGTTTCGGACCAACAATTCTCAATATTTGGATGTTGGAGAACAGTATGTCAATGGAGTAGTTTTATACTTTATACTAGCGACCCGCCCGCGGCTTCGCCCGCGTGGAATGTATTATACATATAAACCTTCCTTAAGAATCACTCTATCTATTAAAAAAACCGCATCAAAATCCGTTGCGTAGTTTTAAAGATTTAAGCATACATAGGGACAGACAGCGCAAGCGACTTTGTTTTATACTATGTAGTGATTATTGCAGTAATAAATGAAATATTAGTTTGTGGATTCCTCGTGATCCATTTTATTGTGCGATATAGAGTTATATTGTCGCGAGTGAACGGCAGGAGTTTTTTAACTGATGAAGACCAAAGATGAACACCGGAAATCATTAATCATAATGGTTTAACGGGCAGTGATGAGATTTCTCTATTAAGAATATGAAATGACTTTTATTCACGTAATGCATGTAGTGAAGTGCAATTGATGGTGAAGTACCGGGAGAACTCTTTAATAATTAACGGCCCTGCATATTGGATAGCGAAATATTGTTAAGGCTGATTGGAAATTGTTATTAGACTATAAGGTTTTTTAATGTAATGAACGAGTATAATTATGTGCTATAGAAAATCTCAATGATATGAGAAATATCACTAAAAAGCGATTTTTCTTTTTAAAAATAAAACCGTCTTAAAAAATCCACTAAACATACCTATACCTCGCTTCACCTTTGTTCCCCTGTGGTGTAGGCAGAGACTACGGAATGCCAGGTGCACCGGTCTAAGCATACAAGTATAACTTTCGCTTCCTCTACATTCATAATTTTGACCCACTGAACAAGGTGAAATAAATGACCGGTCTCCTAGAAATTCCCTATCGTTGCTTAACAGGTATATCAAATATATGATATTTTATAATTATATCCAAGCCAGTGTCAAGTAGGTATACTTACACAAATAGCAATGCCACATGATTTTTGCCACCGAAATAATAAGTCAGTCGATATAAGTTTTTCAAGTAGCTATTAGGGTTTTTGAAGACGCTTTTACTTTTTGTTGCTAAAAAAATATATGATGGGTTACGAGCCCACAATATTATTTATATTGTCTTAAATAATAAAAATAGCGTTGAGTTTTTGTTTAAATGAAACCCACCTGAGACGTCAAAACAGAAATAATATTAAGTATAAAGCTACTCCATTTGTACTCTGTTCGCGGTGACATTGGCACTCCGCTAGTAGAAGCTGCATAAGGTAAAAAAACGAGCCTCTAGTCGAAGCGACATAAGATGATAAATTGTTTCATGCAACATTAAGCATTGCGTTAATGATAAACCATTTAAATTAGGATGTTTTATTTTGACAATGATTTTATACAAGTATGAAGTTTGTATAGGTCGCTCTAGGACACTTTTGGGAGAGAATTCTGTATGGTGTCTATTGGTTGGTATGTCGATGACAAATAGCTAAAGAATTTTAGTACCTTGTCAAAGTTATTTATATAATAAAATTCAATCAGTCTCATTTTAATACTTTATTGCGACAAGGTACAGCTTTTGTGTTCGACTACCCCACATCCATATAACACATCAAGGCTGTGAGCAGTGAAATCAGAAGGAACAGACAAACGAACATTCGTAATTATTTCATTAATAACTACCCGCAGATTCTACTGCTTCGAAATTGCTTATCACTATTCCCTTGAGAAGTTCGTTTTCCCGGATAAAAAGCAACGCATGTCCGTTATCAGACTTCAACGACCTAACAAACAAATTCACACTATAGTATAAAGTGAAGATTCAACGTATGTATACTTACAAAAAAATATGTAGTTAACATTCTTACGCAATTTGAACTATAGTATGAGAGGAAGTTAAGAAGACAATCCTGACACCTGTCATCCCAAAACGATTTATAACTTATTCTTAGGACAGGTTTGTACTATGGGTGCTAGACAACGATAAACATACCTACATAGAAAAATACATACTTAAATAGTTTAAATACATACATATATTTGACGCGCTGGCCTAGTTGATAGTGATCCTGCCTACAAAGCTAGCGGTCTTGGGTTCAAATCCCGGTAAGGGCAGATAGTTGTGTGATGAGCTGATGAGCACGAATATTTGTTCCTGAGTCATGGATGTTTTCTATGTATTTATTTCTCTATATAAGTATTTATATCATTGCCTAGTACCCATAGTACAAGCCTAGAGCTTAGTTTGGGACTAGGTCAATTGGAGTGACATTGTCCCCTGATATTTATCTATTATTTATTTGACCAAACCGGAAATCAAACCCAGGCTAAACGATCCATAAGATACAGTTGCCATCGGGATTTGAACGTAATGCAAAACAAAGACGTATTTACAAAACATTTCCGTAAATATTTTTAATTTATCACATCAGGAGACAAAGCACAATGAGATTCAGCCATTGAAAGAAATTACCCAGCGAGATGTGTTTTTAAACATTATTTTAAAAATAAACAAAGAATGTTAGAGGTCGAACCGCAGTGTGGAATTAACATAACGGTCATGTATTTCAGAATCTTTTCGAGTATTTGAGGCAGATTTATTCTTGAGTTTTTGGCTAGAATTTTTTAAACTAATCAAATAGCGATTCACATCTGACCAGTATCAATTAGTCATGATTAAAAAAGTTATATTAATTTTCTTTTGACGCTAATCTAACAATCTTATCATTCATATAATCGACACAATCTAATTTCTTAACAAAAACAAAATATAACCATCCTGCAGTGACCGTGTATTTAAGTTTATTTTGTGAATGATACAAATGAAATGCCCATTTTTTTATAATAGGAAATCTATACAAATAAAACCCTGATGTGACTGACTGACAGATAACGCAGAGCCTAAACCATTGAATCTACAGAATGGAAGAGGGAATATCATCATAGCCGAAAGACGTCCACTGCTGGACATAGGCCTCCCCCAAGGCTCTCCACTCAGACCGGTCTTGTGCTTTTCGCATCCACCGCGTTCCCGCGATCCTTACAAGGTCGTCACTCCATCTTGTTGGAGGCCTACCAACAGCTCATCTCTCCGCCACTCAAGACCCTTCTGACCCCATCGGCCATCAGTCCTGCGAGCGATGTGCCCCACCCACTGTCACTTAAGTATAGCTATTCTATTTAGAAGAGGGAATAAACCCTAGCCCTATTAAAAGGTTTTTTCAAAAGTCGACTACCAATGGGAAGAAATTGGAGGAGCAACGGGAAACTAAAATACTGCGTGTGCGAAGTGTGGCTTATCAAGCCCATTAGGCCAATTTACTGAATAAATATTTTGAATTAAAAAATATTGAATGTTGAAGTCACGGACCTCTTGTTATGTATAATAGTAGTTTATACACCAAGGGGAGTAAAGTATGGATTACTAATAGAGTTTAGTAATCTGTACTTACCTTCGAGTGATATACAGGGTGGAAAGGGACGAGGGCCGTTCCCGAAAATATAATATCACATAAGTGATGTACATTCGATGTGCAATGGTTAGAAACAATTATTATAAAGAAAACAAAAAAGTTAAAATGAGTCATGTTTAATATTGGTGACAACCCTATGTATGTTCCTAACTACATTCCAACATTTGTAAGGAGAAAAGGATACCTGTTATCTTAGGGATCTACACCCTACTACATACAGGCAGCAGCTCGTGCCCGAGTATGGCGATGCACCTTCGATAATGTATTTTCTTCACGATTTTTTTTACGCAGTTGTTTGAACGCAGTATTTTTTTTATTTATTATTATTTAATAAGTACAATTTTATTAAAAAGACTAAAATTAGGCATTGCCCCACAAAACTGGAGTAACAGTTTGACTGTGGGAACGGCAGTAATTAATATTTCTTTAATTTCCTCGGCAGTATCACATTCTGTCCTGAACACTTTGTCTTTAATCGTGCCCCACAGAAAAAAGTCCAGTACCGTGAGGTCCGGACTCCTTGGGGGCCAACGGTGTGGCCCGAATCGCCCTATCCATCTGTCCCCAAACTCAGTGTTTAATTTCTTACGCACTTCTATCACGGAACGAGCTGGTGCTCCGTCTTGTTGGTACCAAGTGCGTTGTCTTTCAGCCAGTGGCAAGTTATCGAGGTAAGCGTCAACCTCGGAGTTTAGGAGGGCCATTTATCCAACTCTGTTAAGTGTTGCAGGTAAGAACACATGCCCTATAATTGTTTCCCCGTGAATTGCAGCCCATATGTTTACTGACCAACGATATTGGTGACTCGAATAACGGTACGCGAATGGGTTTTCTTCGGCGTACACGTGTTCATTTCGCCTGTTCCACACTCCATTGCGTGTAAATACACTTTCATCCGTCCAAATAATGCGTCTAATGAAGTCACGGTCTCCAGCTATTTTGTCCAACAACCACCGGCAGTATGCTTTCCGGATGGGGCAGTCTTTGGGCAATAACGCTTGAACCCTCTGTATGTGATAAGGACGACGACGGGCACGTTTTAGTATCTTCAATACTGTCGTATGAGTTAATCCGAAGTGCTGACCCGCCCGCCTGGAATTTGCTCTTGGATTTCGATCAAAATAACGCAGTACTCTTTCTTCGAGCCCCGCAGCAAGTCGTACGACACCTCCTCCGCGTTGGTCGTCTTGAGATGTTCGGGGGATTATAGGACGATTGCTAGCAACGCGGTCAAAGGCACGTAAAATCGTTCGACGATCTGATGGATGCAGTGGAGGATATCGCTGTCTGTATTGACGCAAAGTCTCAGAGGTATTGTAGTTGCACTCTGCGTATAACAGTAACAAATTGAGATAATCTCTAGCCTCAAATAGTGGCATTATTTAAGCATTTAATTAGTTTAAGAGTGTGACATAATTGTGACGTGCTTATTGTCATTGTAATAATTATCTGTGAAACAAACAGGTTGCAAAACAAAAATATTGTCAATGCACCTACAAAATGTCATCCATCAATAACGTCACAAAGTTAGTGTTTACTAGTTAGGTCAAGGTGGGGTCATTGACCTTATCAGCTGTTAGGGTTGAAACTACACGGTTTTTGTATTAAACTTGAACGAGCTGTAACTCGAAAACGGCTAAAAATATTAGCATAGTTTCTTGGAGAAAAATATAGTACTAAAGATACATAAACTCGAATTTAACGGAAAGGCCGTCGTCCCTTTCCACCCTGTATACAGGTTATAAAGAAAAAAAAATAGAAAGGCAACAAAGAAATTCTCTCCGAAGATCGAGCGAAATGTCAATCAGCAACAAAAGTTATTTAAATTGTTAACTTCAGCGTTTACAGTTTACTCGCCAAAATAAGTTAAGGATGAGACGCCCCGATTTGCAGGGTCCAACTATCCAGGCCATATAACTCTACTCGTCCCACAACAGCAACTTTCCCGGTCTCTGCAGTAATGTACTATTTTTTCATTGTCTACGTATTTTCATTATAACATGCTTAGCTTATTCCAACCAGTTCCATTCTACTAGCACAAGTGCAGTCCTTATGAGGATAAGACAAGGCACGTACAACCATTTACACTAGCTGTTTTGCGAAATAGTTTTTACGTGTTCGTGATAAATATTTAATGACGATCTATAAGACATGACTTTACTAACTACGAGTTTTATATATTTACTATTTTGTATAACATGGAGAACGAAAATGTGATTGTGAAAGGCCAAGAAACTCCGACATTCGTTCTGCCCTCCTAAGGCACTTGTCCCACCAAGAGCGAGTAAGCGATTAGCTATCGGCGATTTTCTCGCCCAAGAAACGAACAGAATATAAGGATCCTGTGTTAGTAAAAGAGACACGTATACTAATCGTTCATCGCTGGCTGTTCACACTGCCTACACTCGCTCTTCTAGTTTGTCGCCGCGATAAGATAAAACTAGCTCAGCGATACTCGCTCGGTGATACTCACTTGGTAGTCAGAACTCAAGCTGCGATACCAAACCGGTGATTTTACGACGTGGATTTCAGTGCATATATTTGCTATGAATTTGAGCAAAGCATTTGAGCTGTCATTGTTGTCTAGTTCAGACGACGATGTTGATGAATTGTAATTGCACTCGAACACTCGCCTATAGCCGAGCGACAAAACTATTGGAGCTAACACTCGCTTCTCGTCGCTCGCCCACTCGTTTCTAGTTTATCGTTCTACTCGTTTATCGCTTATCGTCGGCGGTGGGACAAGTGCCTAAGAAAAGAAACAGTATCCCAAAACCAATAACCAAAGCAGTTTTAGTTCTCTTCTATTCGTAATAAGGTTAATATTGCTTCAGGAGTTTTATCTGACATACTGCGTATTAGCTTAGGAGGGCAGAGTTACTATCGGCCCCTTATTTCACCATACCGACAATTAAAGGAGAACAGTGGCCCGTTTCACGAAGCTACAAGTTACAAATTACAAGTTCACAAGTAACAAGAGCAAAAAGTTACAATTTACAAGTACAAGTGTTTCTCGAACGCGACCTTCCATGGTAGAATAATAGGATCGTATGGTAATCTCGATTACAAGTGAATGACATCTCGATTTAACAAGTCCCTATTAAAAAAAAGTTTGTTGATGTTTTGACGTTTCTAAATGTCAAATCTTGAAATATTTATATTTATAATCTGTAAATCCGATGATGTCTCCACTCCAGTCTCGCGGAGTCTTCGGAGTTGTCTCTCGTTATCGTTAAAATTTTAAAGTAGGTACGGGAGTTATTTTATTTATGTAAAGCAACCGGAAAATTTTGAAGGCAACACTTCTAAAAGACGTTTTACATTTTCGGCAACCAAGACCGATGCGTGGAAAGTCATACACGCAAAGGCACAGGCTTTAGGACTTGTGCCAAATTCAATTGATTTTTCATATACCCGTGATGTATTTCCACATTCCACAAGCTTAAGAAACTTCACTTAATATTTACAGACAAAATAACAATAACAACAAAATTTAGCAGAGAATTAAACTCAACAACTAACAATAACAAAATATACAATAACAATAACAACAAACTTTTTTAACAGAAAATTAAACTCAACGACGGTACACACAACATCACACCTAACTAACCATTAAAGACAGAGCACAGAGAAAAAGAAAGAGATGTATATATGTGTATTATGTCAACTTCTATGCATTCTAGTGCGACTCTCTTTCATGCAATATTTCAGATTTCTGAAGTGTATAGCTAGATGTGTTGCTGTGTGTACGACATGAGAGTGACGTTTAAAAACAAACGAGGTAGGTACTATAGTATGAATGATTTGACAGCGGCTCTAACAAATTACAAGTTTACTTAGCTCGGAAGCTAGGTAGTTTTTTTTTACTAATTGACAAGTACAAGTTGACAATGTAACAAATTTTTCGAGAAACGTTAGTTCGATTGAAGCAATTTCTAACAATAAAATAAAAAAAATGTCTATGGTTCAAATTTTACACTTGTAACTTGAATTTTACAAATTGTAGAAAAGTAGCTTCGTGAAACGCTTGTAGTACCTTTTTTGACCAATGTTGCCAGTTTATACTTGTAAAATTGTAACTTGTAGCTTCGTGAAACGGGCCACAGGTGACATTTCAGTGTACAAGGCACAGCTTAAATCAAACCCAGTGATATATCAGCGTGTTAACTTTGCAATGTATACGGAATCACCTGTTGCCAGTCCTAAGGACAAAGATAGAATTCTTGGGAGCTAGTCATTTGAAAACATTAAAATATTCATACAATCCATTCATGTACCTACTACACGTGCAAACCCTAGGGCAAATAAGGATGATTTCTGCATTATTTCGTATTTTTAACACTTAAATATACAAAAATATGATTAGAATAAAACATCCTTATTTGATTACCCTCGATTTTTCCGCGAGCTCCCTTATAAAATATAATAAACCCTACCTACGAGGGGCGTTCAATAAATTCTCGGTATTGGTATCTTGCCAACCTTTTTAGTAAACTTCTTAATACTGGCCGCTAAGAGTCATTCATCGACAGTAAAAAAAAGTAAATTTGAAGCCCACACGTTCTTTTGTTTTTCTGCTACTGCTGAACAAACGTGACCACCATGAGCGATTTTACAATGATAATTAAATTGGAGCATCGAGCCGTGATAAAATTCTTGACTAAACAGGGTAAAAATCAAAAGTGTATTAAAGAAGAAATGGATTTAGTTTACCGTGAGTCCGATCCTTCATTATCTATTGTCCAAAAGTGGTCAAATGAATTTAAGCGTGGGAGGGAGAGCATAGAAGATGACCCTAGACCTGGTCGGCCTGTTGAAGCTACTTCACCAGAAAACATTCAAAAAGTGGAGAAAATTATACTGGAAGATGGTCGAGTGAAGGTTAGGTCTATAGCACAAAAAACCAACATTTCTACTGGTACAATACATGATATTATCCATGATCATCTTAACATGTCCAAAGTTAGTGCGAGATGGGTACCACGAATGTTGACACCGTTTCAGAAGCATACGCGTGTTGCTTGTTGTTCCGACTTCATTGAGCTGTGTGGTGAAAACCCTGATGGTTTGCTCCAAAAAATTGTTACCGGAGATGAAACTTGGGTTCATCATTATGACCCTGAGAGCAAACAAGAGTCGATGCAGTGGCACGTTAAAGGAACACCTCATCCCAAGAAATTCAAAGTCGTCCCTTCAGCTGGCAAGATCATGGCGACAATATTCTGGGATTGTGAAGGGATGGTTCACTAATGTTTGACCAAAAAATTATTGACAAATGGTCATTTGACAAACAACGTTTCACCAAATGATCATTTGGCAAACGAGACATTTGACAAAAGTATCATCTTACAAAAACTTACTTAGCAATTGATCATTTAGCAATTAGTTTACTTATTTCTAGGCAGAAAAAAAAACAACCTCGAAGGCCAAGGCGGGAGCCAGGCTCCCGCCTTTACCTTCTAACCTAACCTATCCAAGTCGGTTATGCCCTGAATCGTCTTCCTCGTAAAATGTAAATTTAACTGTTGATCATTTGGAAAAGTAAGTCATTTGTAAAATGATTAGTAGTAAAATGATCAATTGACTTAACATTTTTTTGCAAAACGTTGTTTGTCTAGTGTAATTTTGCCAAATGACTTTTGGTCAAACGGCAGGACACCGAAGGGATATTATTAATAGATTATAAAGAAAAGGGTTTAAATATTACAGGAGAGTACAACGCTAACGTTTTACGCCAATTACGGGAAGCAATCAAAGAGAAGAGGAGGGGAAAATTGACCAGAGGAGTGCTGCTTCTTCATGACAACGCCCCTGTGCATACTACTCATGTTGCCAAGGCTGCTGTTCTTGAATCTGGGTTCGAAACAATTACTCACCCGCTGTACAGTCCAGACTTGGCCCCCAGCGACTACTTTTTGTTTCCCAACCTTAAAAAGGATCTTCGTGGACATCGATTTTCTAATGATGAAGCGTTGAAGGCAGCAGTGGTGGAGCATTTTGACACCAAAGACAAAATATATTTTTATGAAGGGTTAAAAAAACGAATTGATAGATCTTATAAGTGTATAAGCATAGGGGGGGAATATATAGAAAAATAAAAATAAAACACTAATCGTATGCTTTTGTCTTCCTTCTCATACCGAGAATTTATTGAACGCCCCTCGTATATCACTTCAACAATTAAGACAAATCGGACTACACCTCATATTTTAACATCCGTCAAGCTGTTTAGGCACTGGTCCCACCCACCACACCACCGCCGAGAAAGTGATTAGCTATCGACTAATTCCTCGCTAAAGAAACGAAGAAAATATATAGATACAGTGTCAATAAAAGACAGGTATATTAATAGTTCATCGCTGGCTGTTCACACTGTCGGCGAGAACTCTTTCCACTAGTTTGTCGAAACAAAAAATACAGATCCCGTGTCCATAAAAGAAGACACAAATATTTATAGATGATCGCTTGCTGTACTCGCTTCCCGCTCATCGTCGGCGGCAGGACCAGTGCTTTAGGCCGCAGATCGTGTGACAGAATAAAAAGGGGGGATAATTCATTTGTACCAATGCATGGTTCCAACACTTCCAACGGAAGACCAGTGCTGAATTTAATGCCGGCTTTACCTACGCTGACCATTCGTGACTACATTATTTTTGTGCGTATTTCTCTGTTCTTTGTTGTTTATAATATATATTAATGTTCAATGCAAACATTTGCTTCTCTGTTGCTATAAACGTTTTGATTTGTTTAGTCAACGGTTCAACGCTCAGTCGATGTAAAATTTGGCAACATAGTTATAGCCCATTGTCAGACAAAGGGTAGGGTACCCCAAGGGGATAGCGACATACAACTACATGACGTGACTGGCAAAACCTAGTGTATAACTAACCTTAGCATTGCCGCAGCGCACCAGCGTGCCCATGAACGCGATATTGTCCTTGTTAACCCTTCCAGCGGCGGCTTTGTTAGGCAGTACATTCTTGACGGCCGGCTCCGTCTCTCCAGTGAACGACGACTCGTCTATAGCCAGGTCCGTCGAGTCGAATATTCGCAAGTCCGCTGGCACCCGGTCTCCGACGTTCAGGTGGACGACGTCGCCGGGGACCAGGTTTCTAGCGAGGAAATGTTCTATGCTTCCTTCGCGCAGGCTGGAATGAAAAGATTTGATGTTTTTTTTTGATTTCGGAACGCTCCAGACTGCGGAAGGGAGCTGTCTTTGAGAGAACCAGCTACTTCAAAGGGGTTCGCCCTAACGTTAAGGTGACTCAATCATAGCTAAGCACATCGATTGGCTAACCGAATGATAGGCTAAGCCTATTGATACGATTAATCAAACGAAGGGGTCTTCCGGTCCCCGGATAAAGTTCGTCAGCAATTATAAGCAAAACACTTACACATCGTCAATTTGGACAGCACAGTTTTATTGGTCTGTTTTACAGAGCATGACTTGGTTAGAATTCGTTGGCTCTACAACCAGCACATGCTAAGTTAGGATCGTTTCGCAACAATTATGACTGTATGTCGTGTCTTTCCATTTTTTCATGTTATTTTTTATCTGCGAGTCATTATACCTAAAGCCGTGGTAGACCAAGGCGAAGGTTGCGGGTCGACTTAGATGCATTTCGAAGCAAATGGTATACAGGCTATGGAAAGCCAGGGTTGGAAATCCGAGGGAGGCCTTAGCCCAGCAGTCATCATCATCATCGTCATAATTTTCATCATCGTCATCATTATCATCATCATCATCATCATCATCATCATCATCATCATCATCATCATCATCATCCTCATCATCATCATCATCATCATCATCATCATCATCATCATCATCATGTCAGCCGAAAGACGTCCACTGCTGGACATAGGCCTCCCCAAGGCTCTCCACTCAGACCGGTCTTGTGCTTTTTGCATCCACCGCGTTCCCGCGATCCTTACAAGGTCGTCACTCCATCTTGTTGAAGGCCTACCTACAGCTCGTCTCCCCAGCAGTGGGACTTAAAAAAGCTATTAAAAAACGTACCTGAAGACATGGATGGTATATGATAAATGATAATTACCAGTTACATGACGGCGGTACAAGTTTGTTGAGTTCCTCCAGTGACTTCTCCGAGCGGTACTCCTGCACGAAGGCGACGGTGACCACTATCATGATGGCCACCGTGATGGAGATCGCGTCGTCGTACTGGCGCATGATGATGCTCACCACCGCTGATCCTGTACAATTAACATTAAATCTTTAGTACAGTCAACGTCAAAAGTAAGTGATCAAAATCAACATTTCAAAACATGTTCTAGCATGGAGCCTCAGATATAACAGATTATACCAAAGTGTCATTTTCAAGTGAATATTTAATAAGTCAAAAGAAAATTATCATAAACGATGCCATAAGTGTCTCTTTACAGTAAATTTCAATAAAGAATGATGAAAATATTTTTCTACCTGTGTCAAGTGTCAAACAATATAAAGTCAAAATTTCAAAATCTCTAAATGAAAACTAGAGAATTCACTGCAGTTAAAAAGGATTTATTCAAAATGTTGCAAAAAAAAAAAAAGAAACGAAGTAATACAAACTTATTTCAACCCTTGAAGGAAATGAGAGATGTGTACAGTTGTTTCGCGTGTTTGTCTAACGAGTATAACCGACATTAACCGAACGTCTGACTTGTATTCCGAGGTGGGCTCGAGGTCATAAAGTCCCAAAAATTCATATGACCATATTGATCACTTACATATGATAGTTGGGTAGTATTACTGACTATTGCTATTCTGGAGAATCAGTTTAATTTGAAACACTCAATAATGACTTTAACTGTTTGAATGGCTGTCACTTACTTATGACACATTACGAGTTAATTTACTTATGCTAAACTACAATAATCAGGGACATCTGACTTAATTTATTGTACATACTATTTTGAGACCCTATAACATCAGTTTCTTTTGCCGTTGACTGTACTTATCTAAATCTTATGAAATATCGCAACTTCAGAACAATAGTGACATAATTCATACATACATACATACATACCTTCACGCCTTCATTTCCAGAGTGGGGTAGGCAGAGCTACAGAATTACCAACAACTCTTAAAACTTGTTGATAACTCTGTAACCACAATTTGACATAATTCAAAAATTTTTAATTTCGAGTTAGGCCTCTATCATAATAAATTTAAGACTTAAAGTTTGAACGCTGAAATTTTGAAATAGGTCACTATCGTTCTGAAGGTGCGATACTATAGTAAACTCATATCACTTTTTAAATTGGGCGATATGAGTGATTTAACGAATTTCCGTCCCATTTCTATTCCACCTGTTTTAAGTAAAGTTTTTGAGACGTTAATGTTACAAGATACGTTGGTCACTTCAATAGAAATAAACTGCTTAACAGTAATCAGTTTGGCTTCACCAGAGGAGAGGAGGAGGAGTTGCATTACTTGTACAGTATCTACTCTTTACTGTACTGTACTGTATCCACTTTTGCACCTTATTGCTTTGTAATAAAGACCAAAAGTGGATATATCTCTGTAGTCAACTCGTCAACTGTTCTATCGTCGGAACGCTAAACTACCCGTATCAATCGGAAAATATTATCAAACCTTCTCGTTCTAAGTAACTTATACGCGCGTGACAGAGACACAACTACGTTTTGAATATTTAAACTTGTTATTGTGTATGTAAAGTTTGTTTCAGTTGCGAATATAATGAGATTTGTCCGGTCATTACGACCGTCACAGTCGGAAAATCACAAATTACTTCGCTACGCTCATTAGGGACGACAAATGCGATAAAACGTAAAACAATCCCTGTTACAAAACTAGCGGTCTCGAGTTCGATTCCTAGGGAATGCAAATAACCGGGTTTAACCGGTTGTAACCGGTTATTTTCATACAAAAACAGTCAATAGCCGGTTAAATTACATTTCCTATCGATTTCCAGTAAGATGAAACATTTGGGTAGTGAGTGATAGTATTCAAGTTTTTTTTTTTTTTCAATAATACCTATAGTATATTTATCGATGTTTAGTTATATACTTCATTTAATTTAGAATGAGAAACCACAACAACATTATATTGCGGCTCGTGAACTGTAATCTCTTTACAATTTGTACTAGAGTAACAATTGACGACACGCAAATAAAGTGACATTAAAACAATTTTATTTTGCGGCTCCCAGACTATTGTACTGTACTATTTGCTAGGTAATAAATAGTTGACCAAACGCAATATAATGTTATTGTGGTTTCTCATCCTAAAATAAATAAACTATAGTCCAAGTCTAATTTGGTTTTTGGAACTAAATCAATTTGTGGGAAGTTTACTTTTATTCTATAGACAAGGCAAACGAGCACACCGGCCACCTCAAGATAAGTGGACTCCGAATCCCAAGGACATCTTCAATCTCAAGATTGCTATCTTACGATGACAATCCCAGGTCCGCAAATGCGTTGCCAGTCCTGAGGACTGAGATGGAATGATGCAACAATTTGTTGTTTTGTTTTTATAAACATACATGTATGCAATTACCTACCCCAGGTCACCATAATTACATATTATTATAGTTCGCCATTGTACATGTTAATCTTAAGTTTATGTACGAATTTACTTGTAATTGTTTTTTTTTTGTGCAATAAAGAGTTTACATACATACATACATAATTATAAAATTATTTTATCATAGTGCACACTAATAATAATTATATAATAATTATAATGAAATCTTTCACTGTTATCAACAGCTAATAAATGCTAACCCCTTCATTCATAAACGTACTATAAAACTATTTTAGTTAAACCACGACGATTCTCTCACGCGAAATACATCTTGTTAAAATAAGGAGTGGAAGCCATTAATTAAGGAAAAAAATAATTAACAGTGTAACTGTATTACAATGCAATGATCGTCATAAAATTTCATTTAAATTCATTAATGAAACCATACCAACAACATGAGTTGAAATAACAATTATTTGAATTATTTGAACACCTGTTTGTTATCAAAACGAGTTTTTGCTATCATTGGTTGTTGGTAAACGGTATCCACACAATAAGGGAAAAAATGTCCACAAAACAGAGTTTTAAAATATCTAACTAAGTACCAAATTCACCACAGGATCATGGGTATTTTTGTATGGAAATTGGGTGTGGCACCAACAAAATTGATACCTATATATATATTTAAAATGTACTTAGTTAAAACATAATTTCTTATTATGACCGCAAATACCTAGCTCACCGGAGAAAACAAAACATATAGTCCACAGAAACTTTAGCTAATATATGTATTATAAAGTGAAGTATTTTCTTGAAGTCAAGAGTTGATTTGTCGTACAGATAAATAAATAATTTATAAGATAGGTACATCATACTTCACAATCGACCTTCGTCGTGAAACTTTTTTCAGTTAAGTTACTAATCGAGGGTTATGTTGATGATATGGTTCTACGAGATACCTTCTTTGTAATCTTGCGAGTAACTTGTTTTACGATTATTTTTAAATAACTTTTTTCAGACCAGTTCTGTAGAAACGCGAACACCACAGTATTTACAGGAAAGTGTTTTATTATTTTATTGTGGTTTACCAGAAACAGAGTGGTCATTTTCAGCTAAGACCAATTTTTAGATGACCACTCTGTCACGGCATTCTATGAAAAACAATATTATTAAAAAAAATACTGGGTTAAAGAAAGAGCACGATTATTTAGTACTAATAGTAGTACTAATAGTACTAATAGACGTACGTATATTAAACAAGAAAAATATAATTATCACTACTCTAATGAGGCGATTACTAAGAAGAGAGACAGGCTATTGTCGGTACTGATGTGCCAAAGGAAACTTTCCAAAAATGCGGAAAATTTCATGTAGGAAAATTTCGGAAACTTCTCACAATTTTGTATGGGGATTGAAACTTTCCGTTTCTTAAATTTAAATTTCCTATATTTCTTGGGAAAGTTTCCGGAAATTTCTTGCAACTTTTCCAACTTATTGGAAACTTTCCGCAACTTGCACATCACTGATTGTCGGTAAAAAAGAAGAACGACCCAGCTATGTGTTAAACTGTTTGAACGACCCTGTTGGATGATTTTTCTTTTTGTATGTTTTCTACTCTTTGTTTCTACGTTTTCAAGCAAATAAATATATTTTATTATATTCTATTCTATCGATAAGTTAATTGAGAAAGCAACATCACTACGAAACTGCGGTGGACCAGAACTAATAAAAAAAAGGAGAAGAGAAAGCATGATGAATACGAACTCATCCGTCAAAAAACGATGTCGTATGATTATTCACCACATAAGCTCAATTCTACTCGGTAAGACCAAGTTGCTTTTGACACGTTATCGCATTGCTCACGTGATAGCTCTTATTTACTTAACAGTAAAAAAATATGACAACACGTCAAAAGCAATATTGCTTACATATTAACACAAACGGAAGGCTAACGGAAGGCTAAAATTGAGCTAGGTATGTTTTAATAATTCAAGACCATTTGATTAAAAGCACTCTATCAAATTAGAATATCGACGCAGTATGAAAACTAGATGAAGAATATTCTAAATATTAGGAGAGAGTAAATGTAATACCATTACCATGACTATTAATTTAATTCAATTGATTTGCCCTTAACAAAATTATTCATAACCGTTAATATCGTTAGTAGATGGATATCAGTTAATATCGTAGAGTACTCTAGTCGCTTTCATAATTGCATTAGATACATGTATGTATAGAAGGTTAATGGATCTGAGTTAAGAGCACTTAGACTAAAGCCTCCATAGACGGACTGCTTGAAGCAATCAGGACCAAAAGCCCCGTGGTCGCTATTGGGCGATCTGAAGTTTAATAGCGACCACGGGGCTGCCGGGCCTGACTGCTTCAAGCAGCCTGTCTTTGGAGGCCCAATGTGGGAAAGTCCGTCAGTCCCCCTGATAGTCCAAAATCTGTGAAGATATGATGTATAAACTTCGAAGGCACTACCAACTAGTCATAAAAATATCAATAAAAACGGACAAGTGCGAGCTGGACTCGATAGCGAGTTCGGTAATTGTAACTCATGGCAAGTGTACAGATAGGGCTAAAGTAGACCTGAATGTACTGTACTGTATATGGGTTGTTAGAATATGAATCCTTAAAAACGTTTACTTCTGGTATGACCACAGGAAAGACGCTAACCTAAATGTGTGTATGGCCACAATATGTGTAGGTATCTCTGTCGCTATGTTTTTTTTTATGGCATAGGAAGGCAAACGAGCACACAGGCCACCAGATGGTAAGTGGAAACTGTGACTCATAGACATTCGCATTCACAACACCGAAATCCTAAGACTGCAAATGCGTTGCCAACCCTGAGGACTAAGATGGAATGCCTCTATGCTAGTCATTTCACCGGCTCTCTTATCCCCAAACCGGAACACAACAATGCAAACACTGCTGTTTGGCAGTAGGTGTGTAGGGGTGTTTGCATGGAACTTGTCAGGTCAGCACATAATGCGGCCTCCGTGGTGTTTTATGCGTGAAATATAACGTTGACGGGGTCATCGACCTTCTTGCACATGCGCTCTCGTCACAGCAGCGGCGATTTAACTATTCACAAACATCGTACTATGTCAACATTCCAACTAGAAATTAACATAACATTATGTGATATAAACTGGAGGGTGACAACGACTTCGTTTGGTAAGAATTTGATTACCGCTATCTGTAATGAAGTTCCGGGTTGAATATTCTTTTATAATAAAATAGGGTGCCATACCTGGAGAGTATATCAATACGCCTACGCCGTCCATGAGTCCGAACTTTAAAGAGCCATCTTTGAACCGTAAAAGATAAGGGGTTGTTGTTTTTCTTCAGAATAAGTGTTCCATGATTCTGCTGTAAGGGTTAACTGACTTTTCTTTAAAAAGGAAGTTAAATTATGCAGGAGTAAAATCCCAAACACGAAAGATTTTTTTTTCAACGATTTTTTTCTTTTTGTTCTGTCGTAAAAACGGTAAAACATACAAGCGTCTTTGGTATAATTATATTACAAACCCTGGAGAAAAAAAAACAAATACTAAAAAAGCGGTTAAGCGCGAATTGGACTCGCGCACCAATGATTCCGTACCACCGTCCAGTAGGTGGTTACATTCCGACTCACACTTGACCAGGCGTAGGTTCAGTATATTGTTGTTTAACCCTAAAATTTCAAAACAAAACAATACGGTTGTTTAATAAGTATTTCACGAGGCATCATTAAAGTTATCTGGAATTCTGAAAAACTCCTTTATATGCAACTTTGTACCGTATCAGTTAAAACACGTTATTTGCATTCATACGAACAAAAAAGTGGGTATTTTGGTTAGTGGCAATAAAACTCGATATTGGAAAGTAGATGCGTGGAGAGCGGTTTGCCTAGTTTAGTACACTGCCTACGAATCTAGCAGTTCTGGGTTCGACTCCCGGTCAGGGTAATTATTTGTGCGATGCGCGCATGTATTTGTTTCAAAAACTTGGACGATTTCCATGTATTTAGGAATGTGTTTCTCTATTTATGTTTACTTTTCTTCGTCTAGTGGTTAAAGTACCTACAAGAATACAAGTGAAAAGAGGAAGGCTTTTGAATTTAGTAAATTCTAACGTAAATATGTACGGATGTGTGTCCTGTGTATGTGTGCGGATGTCCCGTGTGGTGGCCGGGTTAGAATAGTGCCACTCCATGTCTTCCAGTGGATGTCGTAAGAGGCGACTAAGGGAATAAAGGCTTGTAGTACTGTTAGGCGATGGGCTTGCCACCTGTCACTAATACACAGGGAATCATCTTAGCCTACTTGTGCAAAATGTGGTTACAGAATTATCAAGAAGTTTTAAGACTTGTTGGTAATTCTTTAGCTCTGCCTACCCCGCTCTGGGAATGAAAGCGTGAGTTTATGTATGTATATGTACGGATGTTACGGAAAACTGAGCGAAGCGAGGGCGGGTCGCTGGTCCCAATATAACCGTGTTAATTGTCTCAGAACCGAAGCCGGAATAAAGCCAATAATCTCCCAGCCGCCAGTTTCTAAAAATATATCGTATTTGTATTTAACACAGATTTACTCATAGACTAAACTCTAACATTAACACAAATAACTCTAGAAATAAAGATCTCGTCTGGAAAACAACTCTGCAATTACATTAATTGGTTAATTACATCAGCCTAGTTTGGGGTCCGCCAGACATCTCTTTTTTTATGTATATCTGTGTTGATAAGCAAATAAACTATTTTTATTTTTTTATTTTTTTTATTATTAATTACACTTAAGTTTTCTTTTACTCAGTCATTTTTAGAGTTACGTAGTTATATAGTTTCGCCATGCCTGACGTTTAACTCGCGTGATATCTTTAGCACGAATGTAAATTTAACAAAGCCTTACTACCCACTGTTTTGATACTTCCACGGCATCAAAGGCAAAGAAGGAATCTAAGACTGCATCGAGCGTCGAGTGGCACTACATATTATATAGATACATTAAATCACGCCTGTGTTATATTATAAAAAATATTAAGAAATGTTATTATAATTTCTTGTTATTGTTGTATAGACTTAAAACAGTAACTACTCGCTATACAAACATCACGTGATATTCTGCTGGGTGGGCCCCAGGTGTTGTTTTGCCAGTAAGCACCAGGTGTTCTACCGGTAAACAACGGGTGATCTTTACTGTTAAACACCACGTGTTGTTTGTCGAGCCTTCGAAGCGGTCACGAATGGGACGTCCAGAAAAATCCTTTCAGGAATTCTGCGACCGCACAAAGCGCTACAAAGTGAGGACTTTATGCGACAATTACCCTCAAGAGATGATTATGAAGGCTGCTAGCAGTCTGGAAGAAGAAAAATTAGACTCCACCAAGTTTTCGCCAGAGCAAGCATTGGCATTGTTCTTGGATGCCTCTTTGTCGAAGCATCAATACGAGATTATAAAAAAAGCGACGAAGGATTTGGGGTGCGACATTTTTCCTTGCTACGACTTAGTTGCAAACGCAAAAAGAGCATGTTTAATTGAAGAGATAGATTGCTCCGAATCCTACGCCTGTGTAGAGTTACAAAGTTTACTGGATCACACTACAAAATGGATTTTTATGACCAAAACTAATGAAGAGTTGGCGGAAATTAATGACAGCTGTACATTAGTTTCAAAGTGGGGATGTGATGGCTCCTCTGGCCACAGTGAATATAAGCAACCGTTCGACGAAGAAGGTGTTTCAGACGAAAACTTATTTTTAACGTCATTGGAAAATTAACTGAAGAGGCGCAAGAAGCACGGAACAAGGACTATCGCCATTACAGGTTGCATCATGCCAGAAAGTGCTCTCGGGAGAGCACCAATAATGATGTTATCAACATGCTGTTGACTTCATCTGATCCTTTCATATACAATTTAAGAAAGGAACCAAAAAAAAAACATTTTCCCTTAGACGAGGATGCAAAAAAACTACTCAGTGACGCCTGAACGTCAAGTGTTTAATTAATTAAGTATGTATATAATTTATGTTTAAAATATAAACTTTAAATGTTTTCAATTCGTAGAACTTACATTTTTAATAAAATATACATTTACTAATTATAAATGCATTTTTTCTTATTTAGGCTTCTTAAACAACGGGTGATCTTTACTGTTAAACACCACGTGTTGTTTGTCGAGCCGAGCTACGTAGTCGGAGAGTGGGGATGTTTTATAAAACCAGGTCGGTTGTCAAGATGGGCAGTTGGAGTTGAGACTTCACCATAGACAGACCTACGGTCCAGTCCTGAAATAAAGTGTCCATTATATACGAGACGGTCACTGATTGAGCTAAGTACATAGTTTTTCATCTGTTGTTATTATGCTTAAATTAAAGATAAATTATATATGTCAGTATTATGATTACAGTTAAATTATTGGTATATACCTATATAGATATTTATAAGCTTAGTTTCATTCACATATGCTTTACGTTTCATACCTGGTAGTTATTGCCTAAAAAATTAAATAAAAGATTCAATACAAAGTAACGTTGCCTTATTATTCAATTTACGACACCATTTGTTATTTATTCTTTCAGCTTCTACGTATTCAACCTTTGCTGTTTTCTATAATATCATTAGTTGTGTGTTATACAGGGTGTATTGCAAGTCGTGTGCCAAATGAATATGGTGGGTAGCTAACGTTTTGGGCCAATTAACACTAATCCTACCCACGGTGTTTTTTTTAATTTTTTTTTGAAAAAATCTCGGAATCTTCCAAAAGTTAACCATTTTGTTCACCTATCTTTTTTTTAAATGTGACAGCACAGACGTACTTATAGTTTTTTTATCTTTAATGTTTGCGCATTCGAATGAAATGTTATTTTTATTCATATAGTAAACAAATAAAAAAATATTAGCCAACAAAGTGTGAAGGACAGAAAAATAAAATCTTCACGGTCAACTTTACGGCACAATTAAAAAAAAGTAGAAGTTCCTCAGATCTTCCAACATCATAAAAACTTCTCCAGTTCCTCACCATTCTTACGGTATACCACATGTCTAGAATCACGTTCAGTTTTTCGTCAAAATATGGTTTCAATCTAAAATGGTGGTTTTATTCGGTCAGTAGATCCAGCCAGTTAAATGGGCTAAATGCACAATACAAAACGCAATATGGTTAAAAATCATCTTTATTTTAATAATTACTTCAAATTTGACTGAGAGTGGGGTAGGCAGAGCTAAAGAATTACCAACAAGTCTTAAAACTTCTCGATAATTCTGTAACCAGATTTTGCACTAGTAGGCTAAGATGTTCCCAGTGTATTAGTGACAGGTGGCAAGCCCATCGCCTTAGTACTACAAGCCTTTATTCCCCTAGTCGCCTCTTACGACATCCACGGGAGGACATGGAGTGGCACTAATCTAACCCGGCAACCACACGGCAAAAATGAATACACAATTTATAGTGTAAATGAAAGGCTTCTCGGAGCAACCCAACGATACCTTCCATTTCAAATTTCGTAAATATATAATGCTAAAAAATATTACACACTTCTCGACAAGTTGCATTAAATAAAACCGAAAAGATGATATTGAAGTAAACAAAATAGTTGTCCATGAAGACAATCACGTAAAATTATACGATCTCATGCAAACAAATGCTATTGTTCATACATGTCAAATGTAAGTTCTGCTTAGCGCATGTACAGGGCGAACGATATGAAGTGTTACCAAATTCACAAATTCGAGCCTGGTGTCAAAGTAAATGCGACTTACTAGCGGGAAAATGTTTTGGAAGCTGCGTTGGAGCCTTGGGCCCGCAAAAATTTCGGTAGTAGACCGTAGACATTACAACAAGACTCGGCCCCGGCTCATAAAGCTCGTGTGATCCAAGAATGGCTGAACAGCGCGTTCCACATTTTATTTCGTCCACACAATGTCTTTCGAATTCCCCAGACGCGAACCCGATGGACTTTTCTATCTGGTCCATTGTGGAGAGCCAGGTGAGGAGAAGAAAACATGCCAGTGTGGATGCACTGAAGAAAGCGATCGTACGTAATTGCCATTGCATACCGCAGGATCACATTCGTGCAGCGTGCAACTCATTTTTCTACCGTCTGAAGGCCATAGACAGCAAAAGGCGGTCATATCGAGTTAAAATAAAGTAATCTTAGAAATTGATATCTTTTTCTCATTTTTTTCTTAATAATGAATAATTTGTGACAACAAAAAAAAATCGTAGCCTTTTGAATTTGGTAACACTTCATATCGTTCGCCCTGTAAATAATTGTATAATTCCCGAGTAGTTATTTTAATACGTGCTTAAAGCTAGGCGCGGAGGCGCGCGAGCCGTGTGGTGAGCAGGTGCTGACCTTGAGCCCGCGAGCTTTTTGCTGCGGCAGGCGGCTACTTGTCGAAAGGTGATTGAAGAGATTAAGCCAGTCATGTGGGAATTGGTCGACTTACCAATAACCCTGTATATCTATAGATAACGAGAACGGATCTGTCATCCCTAGTAAATATTAACCTCAAGGCAGCGCAAATAACTATAACAAGGTCCAATCCAATTTCACCCAGCTTAATATTCTGATGAAGCTAACTGGATTAATCTGAGTTCAAGGGATACCGCCGTCGGTCGACGCTCGACGGCCGTAATCTTATTAAAACTAAGAGCTTACGCCACTAAAGGTAAGTCAGTCTAGGTTTTCTACCAATCAATCAGTTTCAACAACACATGACGTAGTAATTTCACAAAATCCTATTAATAATATTATACATATGCCTCTGTATATTCTATCTATATTCTAATACGATACGATGAAGTCTACTAGTGAAATTTACAGAATGGACTAAAATAATTAGTCTAGTGAGTTTCGAGAAATGGGCCCTTAACAGGCCAAAACCGGCCTGGGGACTAATAATTAGTCTATTGTGCCAATTAAGGCAGTTTCAACGTGACGACTCTGTAGTCTCTGTACCTACTTCCCTTTCTATTGCATTACCCTTTTGCATCCCCTATGCATTGTCGAAAATTCAAAATATTTATTTAGTAAATTAGCCACTTGCGGGCTGTATTCTATTACACATCGATAATGTACAGTGGAATCTACCAGCGCTTCGGACAAGACCATCTTTGCGGAGAAGAAGCGCCGCAAGAAACTCCAGCAGAAAGTCAGTTTTTCAATCATAAAAACATTTAAAAGTAAGTTAAATACATTATGTCAAATTCTTAAAACTAGCAAAAATTACATTACAATAAAATAATGACTATGAGAACAACTCGACGAGGTCTCTACGTCAAAAGCCATATAATGTGATGAATGATGATGCTAGGCGATGTACCTATTAGTTGCCTCGCGCCTGAAGTAAAGTGCGTCAGGCCTGATAATGCCATGAATACGTACTTAGAGTACCTGTAACTGTTTATTCTCAACCATCTAGCCTCAACGATCTTCATGGTACATTCACTTAAATACTCGTGCACACTATTGTGTACTTTTTTAAACCGTATCATTGCAGAAGATTAAAATTCTCAAGTTTCAATTTATAAAAATAAATATACCAAAACGTCAGGAAATTTTTACCTGTGGAAAATAAGAAATTACGAAAAAAATTGCAGACGCAAATAACGTTAGTGCCTACACCTAAAGTTTTTCATATACAGGGTGTTTGGTAGAGCGTTGTCAAAAAGAAACAGGCGAATAGAAGAGGCCATTAGCTATCCATTTCAGGTACTTTAACCCTTTATTTGTCTAGGGGCTATTTAATACCGATTTATTTTTATTTTTATTAAAAGTTACCCAAATTCGACCTTGAAACCCCGAAAAAAAAGTAACTATTTGGTGTATCCACAAAATTATCATTTTGTTAAAAAGTTAAATGTTGTGGTCTTCAAATAAAAGTGTTATTAGAAGCGTACAACAACATTAAAAAAAATGGGGGCTCTCAAAGTTTCAGAAATCAGTAAAGAAATTTTTCAAGATTAACTTTACAACGAAATTAAAAAAAAACAAAAGTGATTACAACCCTTCAAATTTCCTAAAAACATCTCCAGTTTATGCCAATTCTAATGGTGTGCCACATGCATTACAAAACTCTTAATAATTTGAGTTATTTGCTAATAACTTCTGTGTGAAGGTGTCGATTTTTGGGAGAATTAACTTCTCTATTCAGTTACCACGTCTTACGCAGTTAGATGTTTTCTCGTTGTAATACAAATATCTAAGATGAGAATTAATTCATTAAAATTTTATAAGTAAAAATCTGAGGCTATTGAATCAAAATCCCCAAAATGGTACCTGCATTAGAGTTGCTGCTGAAACGCTTGACTTGAGCATCTGGAAAGTATGGTCAGTGCTTCGGGCTGATGGAAGACACGCTTTTCATTACACTCCTGTGCAAGGTATTTACCAGTTGTTCAAGATTAAGTGATTTGCGTTTGTGTTATTTTCATTATTATTTTCTGTAGTGTTAAATTTTGGCCACTATTCTGTATTAAATTTGAAACATTTTTGCATTTTTAAATGTTTTACGAGTGCCTGCGGCGAGCCTAACTTACCTCGGCTGGCAGGCCTATGCGGCTTTTACAAGACCAAGTGTCCGATCATTCATTTTATTCTTAGTTTATTTGTTTTAGGCCTGGAGGATAATGATTATAACAGACGTTTCGAGGTTCGCCTTTTGTTATTGCACACGGACGTTTTACTTATATCATTCTAATGAATTAATTATCATCTTAGATATGTGAATTAAAACGATAAAACATCTAACTGCGTAAGACGTGGTAACTGAGTAGAGAACTTAATTCTCCCAAAAATCGCCACCTTCACGGCCCGGCCGGGTGGAAGTTATTAACGAATAACTCAAATTATTAAGACTTTTGTAATGCATGTGGCGCACCTAGGCTTGCCAGGTGTCCGGCTTTAGCCGGACATGTTTGGCTTTTTGCGGTCGCGTCCGGCCAAATATGTACGTGTTCGG
Organism: Acleris emargana; assembly: GCA_927399475.2. NCBI lineage: Eukaryota > Metazoa > Arthropoda > Insecta > Lepidoptera > Tortricidae > Acleris > Acleris emargana. Next base: position 4,233,652 of record OV656846.1, read on the forward strand.
CCTGTCCGGCTTTTGTCAGGCTTTTTATAGCGATTCGTACGGTTTTTATTATAAATATTATGTCCATCTTTAAATAAATATCGAATATGCATATACTGGTTCACTCCATCTTCGATCTCATCCTTACTTTACATCACCTATATAAATACTTTTTTCAATAACCCAGCTGTAAAAACATTATGTTTGGCAATAAAAAAAACATGTCCGGCTTTTAGGGCAAAATGTCCGGCCTTAAATAGGGTGCAGTCCGGCCTTTGCATTTTATGGCCTGGCAACCCTAGGCGCACCATTAGAATTGGCATAAACTGGAGATGTTTTTAGGAAATTTGAAGAGTTGTAATCACTTTAGTTTTTTTTTAATTTCGTTGTAAAGTTAATCTTGAAAAATTTCTTTACTGATTTCTGAAACTTTGATAGCCATCATTTTTTTTAAATGTTGCTATACGCTTCCAATAATACTTTTATTCGAACACTACAACATTTAACTTTCTAACAAAATGATAATTTTGTGGATACACCAAATAGTTCCTTTTTTTTCGGGGTTTCAAGGTCAAATTTGGGTAACTTTTAATAAAATAAAAAATAAATCGGTATTAAATAGCCCCTAGACAAATAAAGGGTTTAAGTACCTGAAATGGATAGCTAATGGCCTCTTCTATTCGCCTGTTTCTTTTTGACAACGCTCTACCAAACACCCTGTATAAGCAAGTAATTAACTAATTGCAAAAGATGTACGGCACTCCCAGCTAGCTATTGCTATCACACTTCTGCCCTCCTAAGCTAATACGCAGTATGTCAGATAAAATCGCTGTAGCAATATCAACCTTATTACTAAGAGTAGAGAACTAAAACTGCTTTGATTATTAATTTTGGGATATTGCTTATTAGCAGACCTAGGAATATACGGGGCAAAATTAAATGACAGCCAGGGATTGCCTATATCGATAAAATCAATTATCGATGCATTTCCCATATACTAGTGATCGCTCCAAGTTTTGTTTGTAAAAATAACTTTTTATTGAAAGTATGCAAATGAAACAAAATAGCAACATAATATTCGTTTTTCTTTATTTTAAAAGGATTTTTTAACCTTCACATCATCTTCATATTTTATTTACTCCTATCAAATTCTGATAGTTTATTTTAACAATAGTAAATTCAATGAGACAATCATTCTGAAATACACTATAGGGAAAACTATATGATGATGAGTGAAGGTTAAAAAATCCTTTTAAAATAAAGAATAACAAATATTATGTTGCTATTTTGTTTCATTTGCATACTTTCAATAAAAAAATATTTTTACAAACAAAACTTGGAGCGATGACTAGTTTATGGGAAAAGCATCGATAACTGATTTTATTGATATAAGCAATCCCTAGCTGTCATTTAATTTTGCCCCGTATATTCCTAGGTCTGCTTATTAGCTTAGGACAGGGGTCGGCAACCTGCGGCTCGCGAGCCACATGCGGCTCTTTGGATGTGAGGCTGCGGCTCTTTAGTTCCATTCGCAAATATTATTTATTTTATAAAAAAAACAACAAATATCAACAAACTTTATGAAAGTATAGAGGCTATTTATTGTTGGCAAGAATTTTTTTTGTGGCTCTTTAAAAACTTGAATAGTAATTTTTGGCTCTTCCGACTCAAAAGGTTGCCGACCCCTGGCTTAGGAGTTTCATAGAAAAACGAAGATTCCCGATCGCTATTAAAAACTGGTTGTTCTGTACTTTGCAATAGGTATTGGCGCTGGGTCTGTACGCCATCTAAGGAATAGTTATTTTTAGGAATATTATTGTGTTTCAGAGTGAAGGGTTAGATTCAATTCCATCTTTGTACAGTCCGTGAGCTAGGTGCTTCGGGTTTGTACTTTTCTCTTACTCGCTCATAATAAGAGCGTATGAGAGCGAGAGAGTCGAGTATAAAACCGAAGCTCGTTCTAAGAGCTATCACACTGTACTTAGCTTGGTAAAGTATCTTAAAATTGTAAAGTCGTTCGTCTCCGGCCTTTTAGAAGTTTCTATTACCTATTGCCGCTCGGGCGCTAGGCTCAATAGGTACTTAATACGTACGCAACCAAACGCGGTGATGACACGATCAGACTAAACCGGCTTGGTGCGTCTTGTTTGATTGTCGTGGGTCGTGGCGCGAACTGTCGAGGCCCGCACTCGTGCAGGCCGAACGTCTTTGTTCGAAGACGAACTACTCGCACCTTCCGTACGACAAGGGCACCATTGCTCATCTTGTCATATAGGACATTGTGCCCTTGTTCTACCGAAGGTACGTACTCTTCATTTCATACTGCGTTTTTACCATGCCATAAGAGCTAAAATCACTTACCCATCAGAAGCAGAATCAGCGGATTCTGGAACTGTTCTATGTACTTCTTCCATAGCGGGTCCTCCTCTTTGACTTGGAACTCGTTGGGACCCACGAAGTTCATGCGGTCGTTCGCCTCCCTCCATGACAGTCCACGACGGACGTCCACGTGGAGACGATCGGCCACCTGGTGGAAAAGTGGCACAATATTAGAAAAGGAGGGCATACATGGTGAGTAATCTAAATATGTCCATAAATGTTTCCTCTTCTGGTACCTTTTTACCAGATAACAGCTTAAAAATAATAAATTTCCGGACCGTAAAACGACAATTTTTACTACTAAGCTTTCCACAATTCACGCGACTTAAAAATAAGTCTTCCTTCTTCATGTCCACAAAGCCGGTTATCAGAAATAGTTGACCGTTATTATATACCAAGTGGACAGTTAATCTAATTGATACTTTATTATATTGGCAAGATGAGTGCAATGACTCAGCTGGAGTAGAATGTAGGCGCCATATTGAGTCATACCGTTACTAAAAAAGCTAGTAAGTAAATAGTTTTTTATGTAACTGGTACATAAAGAGGGTCCTTAAAATACGAGTGTGGTTTTGTGAAACGAGCCGAAGGCCAGTTTCATAATAACATCACACGAGTTTTTTAAGGCCTAATTATGTACAGTTGCATACATTACTTTATCTACACACATATTATAAGTACTCTTTCCGGATTTTAAAAACAGGAGGCAGAACAAACAATTGGCGGCAAAGCTAACCTGTCTGTGTCACGAATGTGAATGGTTTTTTTTTAAATCATAGACAAACTAACAAAGTCCCTATTCTAATGTCATTCGACATCAAAACGGCGTACGACACTTTAGTTAAGATATACCGAGTCGACGTTTAATAGATACTAGAATTGACCCCCTGTTTGAATTGTGTTGGTTTTGGAAGATGTTCCAAATTTAAACAACATTACTTTATCAAAAGTTGTATCGTAATATTAACTTTTCATTACAGCTACAGATAAGAAAAAATATCATAGTAAAATTGTATCTTGTAATGATGGTCATTGTCTACGGATTCTGAACGCATTATAGAGGACTTATGATATGAGTGTAGATAAAAACAATTACCTATGTAGGACAGCATTAGGAGCCCCGTTGTGTATTCGTTAACTTGAAATATTTAGGACTAGCTTTTGTCCGCGACTTCGTCGCAAGGTGGTTGCAAAGTTTGTATCATTATCATGTCAGGCGAAAGACGTCCTCTGCTGGACATAGGCCTCCCCCAAGGCTCTCCACTCAGAATAATTGGTTTGATCTAGAACCGTTGGGGGGGGAAATGCCGTAGTCGCCACACTTGGCAGGCGGGTTGGCGACCGCAGTTATACCATGTAGTCCGCGTAGGACGCTGCTGCCCATCCTCCGGTTTATCCCTTAGTCGCCTCTTACCACACCCACGGGAAGAGATGGGGTGCCATTCTCGGCCGGAAACAACTTGGATCCGGCACCAATACGGATTTTGTATAGGGAATAATATTTTTATTGTCATTAGCTGTTGCCCGCAACTCCGTCCATGCAGAAAAATAAAACATAGCCTATGTTACTCAGGGATAACCTAGCATTCTAATGGTGGAAGATTTTTTCAAATTGGTTCAGTAGTTTCGGAGGTAATATTAGTGTAGACAGGTTTTATCGTGACAAAACGTTTAAAACCTTAAAAAAATAGAGGTATAAATTATTAAGTTTACCGCGTGTATCTGTGGCATTGTATCTTCCAAAAGGATGGACCAATTTAAAAAAAAACTAGAGTATCTGGAATTCGAGACTGTTCTTAGTTAGGTTTTATGAAGATCGGTTAAGTCGCCATTATATCAAGAATAACATTTGTTAAATTGATTCAGACATTAAATTATATTAGAAATATATTGTTTAATTTGCGAAAAAACGTTACCTTAGTATGGAAAATTCACCTAGGGAAGTTTTGCCCTACGTTCATTGTTTCTTATTGGTATAGTCCATCCACACGTAGGAAAGGAAATAATAATCACGAAAATAAAAAATAGTTCTTTAAAGAATCATGGTTCTCTTATTTCGTAACTGAAGGAAGTTTATTAGGTGGGTCAATCAACTATTTTACCCACATATTTCTGTCTGTTGCCCAACGTGCAGATTTTAATAAATAAAATAAAATCCGGGGACTTATTGTAAATGAAATTATTTTTAATTTGTAGTAATATCATTAACATATTTCATAAATACATTGTTGACAATTCACTATTTATCACACAAATTCGCGGCCAGTAACTCAGTAGACACGTAATTACTCAATTTTCAAACATTTTAGAAATATAGCTATGGGTAGGTACTTGATAAATATAGATTGATAAACTAGTAAATTGACTACATCATTAAAAACGAAAATAAGCAGTGATATTATATTTATTATATTATATTGATCCTTATGTTGGTCGTGTATAAATTATTATTATTATTATTTGTATGTCTTTACCATTCACGGGACTATGAGAGTCCCGGACCTTTGGAAGGCGTACATGGAGCCGAAGCTAACACGCAGAGGCCCTTTAGACAAGTTTAATTTAGTAAAGTGATGGGACACCAACCGGCGATTGTCCCTGAGTTCAAACTATGGAAGTATGCTTCCACGGACAACCAATGGTTAGTGTAAGACTATTTAAGAAGGATGGAAACATTAATAATGGGCTCTATGTATGAACTGATATGGATTGGTGAACTAGGCTATTGAAGAAACTACGGCGCCTGCCTGGCCAATGCTAATTAAGTACTTTGGTTGAAATGGCAGGCGGAGACTCGCCAACTCAATGGAATGGGCCTCCCGAAATAGCCGCATAATAATAATAATAATTATTATTATATTTAAAAACAAAAATGTTAGTTGAAATCCGGTAAAATAAAAGTGTGGGTAAAAAAGTTGATTGACCCAGATACCTACGGGAGCCATTCCGAAAATTTCTAGCTACTCAAAAAACGAAGAGATATCTTTATCATTTATTCACAGTTTATCGAAGTATTCGCCTGCAGCTTCGATGCATTTTTGCATTCTTCGAAACCAACTTTCAAAACAAGAAAAAATCGATCTTGCGGTAGCTCGAAAAATACACGATTAAATTGGTGCGTCCCACGAGATATAACTACATAATAACTATTTTCATGTTACTAACGTTTACGAGATATAATGAACGTTAGCTATAATAACAAAATCAATATTTTTATAAGGAATAACGGTCAAGTCATATAATATTCATTTTATATAATATTTTTTAATATAACACTCACAATGACTAATTTCAGTTCGTATAACATACATGACATATAGCGATCATAATACATATTATCTTTTAGTATAAGTGTTACAAGATATAATATCGTATGATATAAATGTGAGCGAGCGAAGCGAGCGAGCAAGACTTCTCTGGGCAGAACCGACTCGGTTAGGTTAGGTTAGAAGGCCTAGGCGGGAGCAAAGCTAAGGTTATTTTTTTTTTGCCCAGAAAATTCAGACTGCTGCAAGTAAAGTTAGTAAGGTAAGGTTGATTGTTAATAAAGAAGGCCACTTAATACTGAACATATAATTTAATTTCAAATAACATATGCATGTATTTATATTATACGTGTATTATGTTTTTTGATGTTAGATAATTTGATTAATATATCTTTTAAATCTTAGGTGTTATGAACGTTATACGTTTTATAATAGTTATATAAATTGATATTATATATTAATAACGTTATACTGTATGGAAATAGATATTTTGAAATTATATCTTCCGTTCATTATATCCAGTGAACGTTATACTAAACGTGTTTATACAAAGTGAGCGTATATATTATGAGTGTTATATTATCAGTTCTTATATCTCGTATTACTTACCCGATTAAATTCATTGAATGCGTCGTTGGAGTCGTTAAAAGTTCGTCCTCGCAATATTTTTTTATAGGAAAAAGTCACACGGAGCGAGATCTGGGCTATATGGTGGGCGAGGCAATAGATGTACACCGGTTTTTTTTTTTTGACGACGCGGCAGCCTAGTCTGTAGTGACCCTACGAAGCTAGCGGTCCCGGGTTCGATCCCCAGTGCGGGCAAATATTTGTGTGATGAGCGCGAGTATTTGTTCCTTCGAACACTGTTACGCAAACCCCTTTGGGTGTTATACGGGGTTCAATTTTATTTTAATTTCCCTATATAACAACAATTAAGGATTTCCTATATAACGACATATTTATATAACCCTTTTTATCACCGTGTTATGCAACTAATTCGTGGTAAAACCATGAACCGATTTTTTATTAGTTTTTTTATTGTCACGACTATTATTTATTTAAAGCAGTTCATTCGCATTTTAATGCATTACTCGTGTCAAAAATAGGAAGTAAATAACTAAATAAAAAATAAGCTTTTAAAACCAGGCTACATTTTTTTATGCTGTGTGTTTTTTTTTATCTATACTAATATTATAAATGTTAAAGTGTGCATGTTTGTCCGTCTTTCACGCTTCAACCACTGAACGGATCGAGGTGAAACTTGGCACACATATAGATTAGGTCCTGGAATTGGACATAGGATAGTTTTTATCTAATAAAAATGGACAGTTTTTATCCAATGGACAGTTCCCGAGGAAGGAGCGATAAACAACATGAAAACACAAGAGTATAACATCCGATTGAAAAATGTTTTTTAAAGAATTTTATGTTCCTCTCTCACTCGCTCCCAGTGACACTCCCGCGCTCAAGACGAATCTAAAGATTAGGTTTAGGACTTTTGGTGGTAAACCGTCGTCTAGGATCCATGGAGTCGCCATTTCTTAATTATTATAACACATACCACTTTGATTTTGAGCTTCAGTATTGTCATATTTCTAAATACATTCATTCATTAAATCGCTAAACGAGTTTAAAATATTTTTGGCATGGAGGATATCCTCTGCTGTGAAAGCGTAACAAACAAACAAATATTAGCAGGTATGGATACACTGAATTAAGAATGTATTTAGTTTATTTAGAAATATGACAATACTGAACTGTGTATTAATAATTAGGAAATAGCGACTCCATGGATTCTAGAAACACGATATGTACTACTGATGATGTATCATTTATCAAAATAAGTTGACCCGTTGAGTAAAATAATAAACCAATTACCGGAACATGTACAAAACTTATATGTGAAAGGTTGTAATATAAGAAAAATCTTGAAAAGGCACTTTTTAAAATCTAAAAATTTATCCTATATTCTGTAATTATGTTTTAATTGGGTTGTAATTCTATGTCTACCTACTATTCTTTTTTTTTTATATTTTATTTACTTTTTATTTTATCTATAAATAAGATCAGAGTAAGAACTCCCCATCGGCACACAAACCTTTCCAAGGTTTTGCTTAGATGGGTATAATTATACCTAATATGTATTTCTTTTGTCTTAATCAATAAATTTAAAAAAAAAAAAAGTTACCAGGGACATAGGAACGGGCATACATACCTACATACATAGCATACATACAGGTCAAACACATAAACCTCCTTTGGGACCACAAATCTAACTTTTAACCATTGTTCAATAATAAAGAGCTACTAATCACTATCACCACATTAAAATAACAACAAAAAGCAAGCTTCAACCCGACCGGTGCTAACCAACTTTAATTCGTTATAAATCCTAAATTATCATTCAAAATGATAAATTATTAAAGAAACCTAAAGATGATTTTTAAATACCTATCCAACAATACCCACTTGTCATAATTTGACCTCTTTTTTTATATTTTAACAAAGGGTACGGGTAACAAAGTCCCCCACCGCGCCTATCTGTCTGTATATTCGCGATAATCTCAAAACGACAGAACGGATTTTCATGTTGTTTTCACCTTATTTTTTTTATGTACTTATAATAAACTCTTGTTAATGTACGAGTGTTTCAGAAATCTCTCGTAAACCGAAGCGGAGCGAGGGAGGGTTGCTTGCATCATAACATTATTAATATCGCATACGTATAATAACTGCAAAATATACCCAACAGTTTTAACCGTTATGGCTATAATATTGACATAACACAATATTTCCGCGTTTGTTATGAAAATTCCGGCAAGCTCAGATTAACACCATGTAAGTATACTTCCTTTTTCTTAAACACGCGTTTTGATTACAACTATACGTACGTACAAACGTAAAACGATACAATTGAATTATGCGAACAGCACTTCCTGTCTAATACGCACAGATTGCCGAATGGTCGTTTTTGTGTACGTTTGCCGCTTCGTGACGAAAAAGATTGTCTAGGAGACTCCTATCCGTTAGCCAAGGAGCAGTTCCTAAGCCTAGAAGCTCGCTTTAGAAAGCAGCCAGAATTTTAAAAAAATGTTCTCCGATTTTATCCACGAGTACGTCAAACTCGAGCATCTCGAGCTCATACCTAAGCCTACTGGCCCACATGTCTACCTTCCATCACCACCATCCTGTAATCAGGAACAAAAGCGAATCGACACAACTACGTGATGTCTTTGATGCCTCAGCGCGTACTACTTCCGATTTCTCAATTAACGACCTTCAAATGATTGGGCCTGTAATACAGGATTCCCTATTCAATAATATACGCTTCCGCCAATATAAATATATAATTTCAGGTGATCTCAAGAACAAATATAAGGTTCGTCAAGCGTCAAGAGGCAGCCGCCGTTATCTTTACAACAAAAACAAAACAGAAGTATCGAGCCATACGACCGGCGCCGGCGTTACCTAGTAATAGTATGAATTTTAATGCTATTATAATTCAAATAACTTTAACGTGAAACTGATAACGATACTGACGTGGAATCGACGTCTGTTTTTAACTCGGATAAACACCTTTTGTAATACACGAGCATATTTGCAATTCAATAGCTACATGTTCAATCGTGTCATTCAATCTTTTGTTATAAGATCATATGGTATTCTAGTTCAACAGCATATACATACATAGGCGGGTAAATAATTACTAACGCTTGTGTTTTTTTCCTAGAATTGCCTGCAATGTGGCTTTGTTTACAAAATGTGAAAGAATTATCAAGAGTTGTAGGTAATTTTGTAGCTCTGCCTACCCCACTCTGGGGATGAAGGCATGAAGGTATGTATGTCGATGACTTTTTAATTTCGACAAATAATCAAAAAACTCTTTACCAACTTTATTCTAGTTACAGTTATCGTTAGCTTAAGTTTATAACGAAGCTATCATTTTACAAGGAATCAAAAGAGTCTTTGGTTAAACAACGTTGCAAAATTTCTTATGGATGCGTCAGTACTTAGGTTCCAGGGTTCCGTACCCGAAGGGTAAAAACGGAACACTATTACTAAGACTCCGCTGTCCGTCTGTCTGTCTGTCTATCCGTCACCAGGATGTATCTCAGGAACCGTGATAGCTAGACTGTAGAAATTTTCACAGAAGATGTATTTCTGTTGCCGCCATAACAACAAATACTAAGAACAGAATAAAATAATTATTTAAGGGGGCTCCCATACAACAAACGAGTTTTTTTGCCGTTTTTTTCTTATGTTGTATAGATAATGGTACGGTGCGCGAGGCCAACTCGCACTTGGCCGGTTTTTAAATCCCATTACAATATAAGGTTCGTTTTTATCAGAGCTTCATGCATTATACATTGGTTTAGACCTTAGTTAATGATGTACTTGATGGAGGGCGTATTCGATAAGTAATATTTGCTGGTGATTAAATGAAAAAAAGTGCACGTTTTTCTGATTGTGTGACCACTTACGCTGCCCTCCTACGAAAAAAGGCACATCTACTATATGAATCGTATAGCACTTCCAACCTTATTGTAACCTGTGAGAGTTTAATATTCTTCTATGAATTAATTGCACTTGTGCCTTTTCTCCATAGGAGGGCAGTACGTATGTAAGTACCTTTCTATAAAGTATAGGTATAAAGCAAAGAGATTTCAAGCAATAGCTTATATTATTAATATAGTTTAGAATCTATCTGACCGTCCGTCTGTCTGTCTGTCTGTCATCTGTCTGTTGTCCATCTGTCTGCTCGTATCTCTGTCCGCCCGTCTGTCATCCGTCTGTTGTCCGTACGTGCGTTTTCCTGCCGTCTGTCTTTGTGTCAAGACCCTTATTCTTAGGAACGGATGGTTGTAATATTGGGGCACTATTTTTTTTGTGGGGACGAGAATCCACCTCACCATAGAAATCCAACGTAATGGGAATCCAACACAAACATATTGACAATTCAATAGATAAATCAATTTCGTTTTTTTTTTTTATGGCATAGAGAAGACAAACGAGCACAGAGGCCACCTGATGGTAAGTGGAAACTGTGACCCATAGACATTCGCATTCACAAGACTGCAATGCAATCCTAAGACTGCAAATGCGTTGCCAACCCTGAGGACTCAGATGGAATGCCTCTATGCTAGTCATTTCACCGGCTGTCTTATCCCCAAACCGGAACACAACAATGCGAACACTGCTGTTTGGCGGTAGGATAATGGATAAGATGGTGGTAGCGATCCGGACGGACCCTGCACAAGGTCCTACCACCTGCAAAACACACAATATTACATATAATATTAGACCACATACATTTTAATCTATTTCCACACTACCTCTTTATAGGCATATGCATGGAGCAGCACGTGACCTTATTAATGCACAAAGAGACTAAATTGAATAGTCCCCCAAGCACCCTTACTGACTAGGTCGCGATCTTGACCTCTGACCTCTCAAGAGAAGCATTATCCATTAGTGACAGGGGTCGCCGGAGGCTGGCTTTAAAGAAACGAAGGTCTGACGGGAGGGATTTTAATTGGGAAAGACAATAGAAGTAGGGAGATTGTATCGGGGTAGTTTATTTTGAATGAAATGGAAGAACTTTTGAAATATGGATCAATAAACTGGCCTTGGCTGATATGACGTCACAAGACACAAGGTATTGCAGAAATTTTACATAATGTTACTTGGCAGACATATTTTATGTCAGAATTACCTTTTGCATAGTTTCCTTGAGCATACAATAACTTTACATTCCTATCTAATTCAGATTCATACTTTGGCATTCTGTCGATGATAATAACAGTAATATAATCGAACATTGATTTCGCAGAAAAATATTTTGCATTGTTTTGATGGCATTCAATTCTCTCGTTCGTCTTTGCTGGGGTCGCAATTCTAACCTTTTCTTTTTCCCCCGGCCAGGGCAGCCAATGGGGGGGTATGACGGACTCTCGTCAAGTCTCGTCCACCTCAGTCTCCTGCGAGAGCTGAGGTGGAAGCATACCGTCTAAAACCTCTCCGGTGTTAACCTCCAAAGGGCTGTTAACGGGGGCACCGTGGGCTGATGACTATGCCACCACTGGGTGCCCCCCAGTCGCAATTCTAACCTAACCCTACTTTTCTGGCAATAGCTCGTTTGTGTTGCGGTTACAGTTCTAACCTAACCTAACCTACTTTTCTAACACGACGCATTTCATATCTTATTTAAACACTTTTGGAATATATATACCTTTAACCATCGCTGAGATTATTTCTTTTACATAGCTTAGGTTGTTTAGAAACTACAGACGGAAGTAGCCGGTGAAATGACTAGCATAGAGGCATTCCATCTTAGTCCTCAGGGTTAGCAGTGCATTTGCAGTCTTAGGATTGCGGTCTTGTGAATGCGAATGTCTATGGGTCACAGATTCACTTACCATCAGGTGGTCTGTATGCTCGTTTGCATTCTCTATGACATAAAAAAACGGTTACGCAGCCTGTTTGACTGACAAATAGTTGGACAATAGACCAGTGGTATAGACCTACCTCCTCCCATGTGAGGATGGAGCCCTCGACGGCGCTTATCCACATGTCTCCAGCACCAACCCCCACGTCGATCACCCCGCGCCTCCCCCCTTCTTCCGGGTTCGAATGCTGGAAAAAAAAATGGAGTTAGTGTTGTGCTCTTATTCTAAAAAGGTTTGAGGGTTTAATAGTTATTTATGCAACTGTACTGTAAAGCCTCTTACGATACTAGGGGTGAATTTAAGACACGAGCTGTTTCCGAGTGTTGTAATAACAGACGCGAGTATATCAAGAGCTTATAGTGTATAAGAACATACATTCCTTTGTTTAAACTTACATACACATACATTAAATCACGCCTGTTTCCTAGAGGGGTAGGCAGAGACCACTTCTTTCCACTTGCTACGATCTTGACAAATTTCTTTCGCTTCTTCAACATTCATACATCGAGTCATGCACGCACGTCGGTTTCGGGTACTTAAGATTCGGGCCTTTTCCAGTATTTCTCCGATTTGATTCGAAAAAGTACGCCTAGGGCGGCCCCTTCCGACCCTTCCACTCACTTTCGATCTGTATATCTCTTTCGTCAATCTTCTTTCATCCATCCTTTCCAAATGACCGAACTATCGAAGCATGCCCTTTTCAATCTTAGTCACTACATCTTCTTTTATTCCACATTTCTCTCTGATTTTATCATTTCTTACTCTATCAATCAGTTTCACACCACACATACTACGCAAAGAGCGCATTTCAACTGCATTTACACGACTTACATGCTTGTCCTGCCACACCCAACATTCACTACCATACATCAGGGTAGGGGCCAGCACTCCATTGTGAACAGCCAGCCGGGCTTTTTGTGAAACGCCCTGTCTGCTCAAAAAGGAGTACAGGGCCCCATTAATTTGATTCCCTGCATTCACCCTCCTCTCGATATCCTTCTCACACTTACCATCTCTTGTAAACATACTTCCCAGGTACACAAATTCGCTCACTTGTTCTACTAATTCACCATTTATATTTATCACGCACTCAGTCATCTCCTCATCCTTCTCTATCACCATGACCTTGGTCTTCTCCTGCAACTCAAGTACCGATGAGGCAAGTATAACTTAAACTTAAAATAAAATAAATAAAAACTACTGCTAACTTTCATCTTTTGAATTTTTGAAAAGGCTAGGGATTGAAAATGATATAATTATCTCAAATAATAGTGGTCTTTTAAATCAACTAACCTAGACGAAAGTGACTTAAATAAGAAAAAAACCACCTGTCAGTAATACGCTGGTAAACATCTTGGCCTGTTTGTGCAAAGTGTGGTTGCTGCATTATCAACAACTTTTTGAAGTTGTAGGTAATATTGTGGCTCTGCCTACCCCACTCTGGGATTACGGGCGTGAAGGTATGTATATGTATAAGAAAAAAGGTTTTTTTCTTCTTATTTTCAACATGTATTACACATTGTCAACTCTATATCTAAAAACACTTGTCTATAACACAGTCATTAAGTATTGATTCATATTCGTAATGATAATACAGCATTGATAATAAATTATAATGATAAATCAATAATGCTCATCATGCCGCCACGTGAAAGTCGACCAGACATCGTTAAAGTTTTTAATCGAGACGAATAACATAACAAGGGAATAAATGCAAAACTTTATGTGTGTGTTACTTTGTTACTCCTTCACGCTGCAAAAGCTATACAGTTTTGTTCGAAATTTGGAATAGATATAGCTTATACCCAAAAAAAATATTACGAATTTACCCATAGTATACAGGGTGGAAAGTTGAGATGGGGCATTAAGGGCAGCTACCAGAACCCTTGCTGCCACGCGAAAATGATCTTAGGAGACCTCACCCAACTTTTTGAGTGATGACAATCGACATTCACAGATTTTTGATAAAAGGTACAGTCAGCGAGAAAATCGACAGAAATGAGTAATTTTTTTTTTAATGCCAGTCGATCCCATTTCTCATAAGGATTAAAACATTCTTTGAGACCAACTGAGGTTAGAGTACTAGAACACTCACAAATCAAAGAAAACGTTTTCCATACATTTAGTAGGGCAAAACCAAAGTAGAATTTTCTTTAGCTTAAAGACTATTTATTTGTATGGAGACTACTTCAATTACATACATACATACCTCTCACGCCTGTATTCCCTCAAGGAGTAGGCAGAGCACATGAAATTTCATTGCCACTTTTAGCAATTACGGGTGAAAGAAGCATTAAATGTGATATTGCCGTGACGGGGTACCTCAATTAAAACATAAAAAATAAGGAAAATCGGTATTCTTACAAATGAAAAACACTAAATACGATTTATACGATACAAACTTTTTGCTACATAGATAATGCTGGCCGTCAAAGTTCTCTCCATACTTAACATTCTTTAAGTAAAAAGGACCGATATGCGTCAAAAAACAAATGCGAAGTGTTCTCAGTTATTACCCTACTAAATGTATGGAAAACGTTTTCTTTGATTTGTGAGTGTTCTAGTACTCTAGCCTCAGTTGGTCTCAAAGAATGTTTTAATCCTTATGAGAAATGGGATCGATTGGCATTAAAAAAAAAAACTCATTTCTGACGATTTTCTCGCTGACTGTACCTTTTATCAAAAATCTGTGAATGTCGATTGTCATCACTGAAAAAGTTGGGTGAGGTCTCCTAAGATCATTTTCGCGTGGCAGCAAGGGTTCTGGTAGCTGCCCTTAATGCCCCATCTCAACTTTCCACCATGTATATGTGCAACCTTATTACTAACTACAGTCCGTGATCGAATTCGAGATCAAACATGTAAACAAACGGATTGCTATCATAAAAAAACAAACCCAAGTGATGGATAGTTTAAAATCATTGAAATAAAAATAAAAATAATCAGGGTAATATAATGTTGTGTGAAGAGTTGAAAATATTACACTAAGGCTAACAGTAGATATAAGTACTTTTTTTAATTCCGTATTTATGTTGTTTGAATAAAATATATGGAGTTTTATAATTTATGCTACTGGCAATGGTAAGAAGTTTTAAACATTTGGTTCGTTATTATAATAATTTTACTGTTAATGCAATACGGGACATACGGCGTTAGTTTTCTGACATCTGTCGAATGAATGTGCTTCTTTTCGTTTACTCTTTGGTATCGTTGCTTTCTGTTGTTAAGTTTTTGTTTATTGTTTAGTTTTGGTTGTATTTTCGTGTACAGTTTCTATTTGTTCGTGTGTGTTGCATTGGAAATTAATAACTATGGAAGTTCAGTCGGGCCCTTCAAATAAAAAGAACAATTTCTCAACGCCGAAGAAATGGCAACGTAGTGCTATGACCGTTAGTGAGAAACTTATGGTGATGAAAGCCTATAAATATTTCTACAAAAATTGGTGGTTGTGTCAATAAAACTACCGATGTTCTTGGCATTTCCGGTGACGGTATGCAGAATAGTGACTGAGAATAAAACTATTTTTAACATTACACATGAATAGACAAACTTTGGTGTGAAAAAGTGTTCCATCCAATATCTTACTGAAAAGCATGTAGGTATCGGAATTTATGATTGATTAAAATTCAAACATTAAAAAATGAAATATTCAAACCAAGATTATATACCCCTGGAATGTCACTTTGACATTGACAATTGTATGTTTACATTTTTGATCTCGAATTCGATCACGGACTTTAGATAGAATTGAATCTGCTTTAACTATTGTATTGAGATACTACCTTTGCGTTAGTTGAGTGAATCCTAGCTTTTGTCAGGTGCCAGTATTTTGTCACAGTTTAAAAATAATATTTTTATAAAAGTCTAAACTGTCACTTGTTTGGATGCAGTAAGAGAATAGTCGCGAAAAAGGAGACTAGTTTTTTTCCGTAAATAGTCATATAAATTTTTTTTTTACGTAAAACTTCAGGAGACGTGAGTCCAAGGGAAATCTTCATGTATGTTTGAGGAATATATGCATCCTGATGGACTATATGTGCATATATTTGAGATAGTGGTAAGGAAATAGTGCGCATTACAAGTATTATCAGATTTGTTACAACAATTGTAAAGTCGCCGTGTGGTTTTCGGGTTAGAATAGTGCCACTCCATGTCTTCCCGTGGATGTCGTATGAGGCGACTAAGGGAATGAAGGCTTGTAGTACTGTTAGGCGATGGGCTTGCCACCTGTCACTAATACACTGGGAAACATCTTAGCCTGCCCACTTGTGCACAATGTGGTTACAGAGTTGTCAGGAAGTTTTAGGACTTGTTGGTAATTCTGTAGCTCTGCCTACCCCACTCTGGGAATGAAGGCGTGAGTTTATGTATGTATGTAATTGTAAAGTATGTTACACTATTGATATGTTAAATGAGGCACCAATTTAAATCGCTCCGATGATGCAGATATGTTTTTCTCTTACATACCTATTGTATTGTTTGCCTACGACAATTGTAATAGTACATTGTGTATTAAGGTCGGTAAGTAAGGAATTACGATCGAGGCTCTAGTAGAAGCCCGAAGTCGAAGACTGAGGGCTTTCTGAGTCGAGGTTCGTAATTCCCGTACCGCCCGTGAAACATACAATGTTTTTCATCACATTT
Source organism: Acleris emargana (assembly GCA_927399475.2). Classification (NCBI taxonomy): domain Eukaryota; kingdom Metazoa; phylum Arthropoda; class Insecta; order Lepidoptera; family Tortricidae; genus Acleris; species Acleris emargana. Next base: position 4,250,366 of record OV656846.1, read on the forward strand.
GCGAGTAAATAAATACACAAGTCAGCACAACTATTATTACGAATTAATTGATTTTTTTTTAAGCGGATGGCTGGCGGACTCCACAGATTATACAAATGTTTCGTTCAGAAACGTTAAGGGCAAATACTTACGTAGTTATACATACAGCCCTGAAGGAGTGTAAAAAAAAACGACGTTTTGATACAGAAAACTATTAAAATCGGTTATTAAGAACATTAATTGAGTATTTAAGTAACATGTTGCGAGATTGCAATGAAATTCCTGTTTAAATAACATTTTAAGACAATTTTTCAGTTGCGTGTAAACTCTTTGCTTGAACTTGCATGACACGTGTGCTGTGCCATAAATTAAAAAAATAATACTTACCGACCTTGGGTTTCATGGTAAAAAGAAAGGTCGAGGGTTTTATATGGGGCATTGCGGCCAAGTTAACCTGTATGTTTAGATACTGTTTACGTGCAAGTGTGATGAAAAGTATATTACACCATTGATATGTTAAACTAGGCGTAGGCACTTATTTTAATCTCTCAGATATTTTCCTGTTACATAGCTAATACGCAATAAGCTGCTAAACTTTAAAAACATCGGCCACGTACAATATTTAATATGTTTCTTGTATGGGGTCCATTTTACACACTGAAAATTTCAACTGCCTACCTATTAGGTATAGGTTCATGGTAGATTAGGTTCATGAGACATAGGTTTCTTGACATACGGACGAATGGACGCTCAGACGGACGGACAGGAGAACCTTAGGAATAGAGTCCAATTGGAACCCTATAAACCTCCTGTTATATACCTATCTAAGTAAATACAGGTGTAGCGTTTTAACTTACGACATCGTTTTTTGGTTGGATAAGTTCGTATCTACCTCGCTTTTTCAGCCATCTAAGGTAACCGTCGATAAGGTTATTGAGAAAGCTACAACTACGAACTCATCCGACAAAATACGATGCACTACGATTATGCACTAAACCTGTCTGACGTCAGCATATATTCACTTGTCAGTAAGAGCTGTCATAACACAGTCTGATTAATATATCCAAGTAGGTAAGTATGATGGACAAAAATAAAATGGAATAAATTCCCGGGGTAAGCTGTTAACGCTCATTCCCAAAATTCCACAATTTAAAAATACCAAATTACACTTTATACCGGATTCCCAAAACACCAGATATTTTTTTTGGGTAAGTACAATACCTAAATGAATCCTTATTTTGAATCTGGTGTTTTGGGAATCAGCGGCTTAACTTAACGCTCCCTCAAAAAATACCAACTAAAGTATTTGCAGGGTACACGGGAAGAACTACTCTAGCCACTTTAGGTAAATGAGATTTAATCTGAAATCAATAAACTATTACTGACCGCTCAGTTGCAGTTGCAGGAACAACTTACGAAAGTACAACCTTTCACCCAAATTCAAATATTTCGTGACTAGACATGTTCTTTCCCTTCATAAATGACAAGGCAAAAAAAAGGGCTATATGAGCTGTCACAGAAATCATTTTAGCTTCACCCATCTGTAGTAGACTTAACTATGAAAAACGCGTCGCACTAAAGTAATTATTACTAGAACAATAATGCCCAAACATACCCACACTCTATTTAAAACATCTAACTTCAATTTAACCAACTTCCTATGCATTTTAAGGTTAGTTTCAGACTGTCACTTGTGACCAGCCGCCATTACTGAAACTTCAATCATCAACCCATTAAGGTTTGATAAAAGTAATTGATCATATGTTCATACGTCAATGGCAGTACGTTTCCGAGTAATTGGATACCGAAAACACTATTAAATTTGAACTTTCTACGGTTAGAATAAGGACTAGAGTGAGTTGTAGGCAATTTCGTAGTTTAATTTAAGTATTGTTGTTTACACGATTAATTAAAGAACGACATGGGCGTTGTTTGTAAATGGTTAAAACCATGGACCTAATAAACAGATGGATAGAATGTTGCTCAGTTTTTTTACATGGGAACAGTTGTCTAATGATTCATATAATATACTAGCGACCCGCCCGCGGCTTCGCCCGCGTGGAATGTATTATACATATAAACCTTCCTTAAGAATCACTCTATCTATTAAAAAAAACCGCATCAAAATCCGTTGCGTAGTTTTAAAGATTTAAGCATACAAAGGGACAGACAGCGCAAGCGACTTTGTTTTATACTATGTAATATAATAATATATATAACATTACAATCTTCTGTATATTTGTTATAATTTCGGTTTGTCTAACATAATTTTTCATGACTATTTACTTCGCCTTATAATCGTTTAGTATAGGTACCGAATTAGGATTGTTCAAAATTTTATAATTACTCTAATTCGAAAACCATTCGAGGAATAGGGTTTTAAGCCGTTCTGAATTATTAAGTTTTTGATATATTACTTTTTTTCGGATATTTCGACAAAAGTATATTTAACCTTTGTTTGACTTTCGCTTTTCGGCATAAAGCCCTCTTAGGTGCATGTATAAATCAGTTCATATAATAGTCTTATTTTATTACGTACATGTGTACTCGGAAACCTCCATTTTAAAGTATATTTATAATACGAGGTATTAGTTTCTTAGCTTGGATGGTGAACCTACTGAACAGACTACACATAAAACATTATATTTTATTGAATATATAAAATAAACTTAATAATAAACAAAATTAAGGTAACATGATCATTCGGTATACTTAATAAGATAAGAACCAATGAAAATAATAAAAAACGTCACTAAGTGTAAATTTATTGCGATCAAGTTTTAAGTAAGTAAGTACAACAAATAAAAAAAAATAAGACAAACGGTTACACATACATAAACTCACGCCTTCATTCCCAGAGTGGGGTAGGCAGAGCTAAAGAATTACCAACAAGTTTTAAAACTTCTTGATAATTCTGTAACCATATTTTGCACAAGTAGGCAAGACAAGACAAGATGTTTTCCAGTTTATTAGTGACAGGTGGCAAGCCCATCGCCTAACAGTACTAGAAGCCTTTATTCCCTTAGTCGCCTCTTACGACATCCACGGGAAGACATGGAGTGGCACTATTCTAACCCGGTAACCACAAACGGTTAATTACATGTAAGGTTGTTCGGCAAAGAAAAGTTAAGCAAAAAGTTTGTTATATCAAACCAACAACCAAGGGAATACCGATGGGATCGAACAGCTGCAATAAGTTATATCAAGAATCTAACAGTACCTTTACCATGAGTTACTACGAGTATTACCATACTCGCTAGCGATTCGAATGCTCTGTCCCTCGCACTCTATAAGAATACTGTGAGGGACAGAGCATTCGCGTAGCTAGCGAGTACGGTAATTGTAACTCATAGTCATGGTAAGGGTACTGATCAACTTAACTGCTAATCCATATAGCAGCATCTCAGTAACACTCTTGTAGCAGTTGTAGCAATCACAACATCATTCCTAAGAGGAAAGGATTGAATATAGTTTGGCAATTGAATCTATGACACTGTCTATGGTATACCGTATTTTTAACACTGATAATAACGCTATTAAATCGGGTTCGATTCCTGGTTAGGTTAAAAGGTTTCGTGATAATCGTGAATATTTTATCCCAGTCTCGGATGTTTTTTTATGTATAAAAATGGTTATTTCTGTGAGATTGTCCCCTAATTTTTATTTGAATTTTAAGGTTACAAACGAAACTAGAAACTGTATCATCTCATTATTAACTAAGTAAAATTCTAGCTCTACATTCTCGTCGAGATTAAATGAGACAGGCTTGCCATCCTTCTCTAACATATTAATCTTTAGTATAAAATAAAGTCGCTCCCCACCGTCTCTCTTTCTCTGTATGTAGGTATAGTCTTTATTATTTCTACTGAGCCGATCTTCTACACAAAGGCCATTGTTTGTAAACAATACCATTGTCTTTCTTTGTGTCCGTAACACCAAGCCGATTACATAAAAAAAAGTTAGAACTACATTGAATGTACATTGAATTATCAACCCTACTCTCTTAGTCAGTAGGTTTAAAATGTAAAGTGTCAGGATACAGATATATAGATACAGATTTTGTAAGACTGTAACAGAAAAAAATCGAGAAAGAGAAGGAGAAACATTGCGTTTGTAAATCTACAACAGTTTCCAAAGTTATGAAATCTGTCGAAAAAAGCGCGGCATGATAGGTACCCTACCTACCTACTCACTCAACGAATTGTCTAATTAAATTAATTTGACTCTTTCTTCTAGGTCATCAATCATCTTGGTAAAAGCCCGAAACCCGAAGCTAAATCAGCCCGATGGAACCCTGACCCACCATAGAACTGTGGCACAGTGACGTTATGATTCAAGTCCGAAGTGTCAAACAAATCGTTTTATAAAGTCACTGTGACACCGTTCTATTTCGACGACGCGCTGGCCTAGTTGGTAGTGACCCTGCCTACGAAGCTAGCGGTCTTGGGTTCAAATCCCGGTACGGGCAGATATTTGTGTGATAAGCGCGAATATTTGTTCCTGAGTCATGGATGTTTACTGTTTACTATGTATTTAAGTATATATTTCTCTATATAAGTATTTATATCGTTGTCTAGTACTCATAATACAAGCCTAGAGCTTAAATTGGGACTTGGTCAATTGGTGCGACATTGTCCCATGATATTTATTTATTTATTTATCTATGGCGGGTCGGGAAATTTACCTTTTTTCAATCAATTCCCACTTGTAGCCTGTTTGATCGTTTGCATGCTCCATGTCATTAAAAAAAACTCAGTAAGATTTAACACAAAATTAAACTAAAGTTCAACAAACTTGTATAAAAACAGACCTGCATCCAAGGATACCTTCTACTCCCCATATTATGCACTTCCCGCTCAATCCATGATGAAAACCAGTCAGAAACCAGGCAACGTCACTATTGCACTATACAATTTACTTGTCATTCATGCGCACGCACATGTTGCACGGGGCGGCGCGAGCAACTGCCAGTTTCTACCAATTATTAACAATCATGGCTATGAAATGATGTAGGTACACGCGTGCAATTGTTTTATCATTGTGATACTAGTCTCGCGCGCGGGTTTGTCTGGTTTACTTTCAGCCAAATGTGATGATATTTTTACAATGAACAGTCATTCAAGAAACATTTTGAGGACTAGCAGCTTAGCTTAGTAACCTATAGTATAGGTACAAAGTAGTTGTAGTATAGTAGGTGTGTAGTAAATTCAAATTCATTGTCATTTTTTTAAATATTTTTTCAAAACTCTTTTATTATATTATGCTTCGAAGTCCTAACTTTTCAAAATAATTAATTAGGTACCTAAAGATTGAAATTAGTTAAAAACATATACTTGGGTAGTAAAAAACGCTGCACGAGTTTATAAATGTATACTCTGTAGTACCTTGTCTTTTTAATGTCATGTTCAAACTGCCATATACGAATTATCACAAAGAGTGAAGTGACAAGGTACTAAAGTTTATACATATGGGTAGGTACATTACATAATTCCGAAAATACATAATTCTGAATTGCTCAAAATTCCGAATATTAATAATTCCGAATGCAATGTTTCGATAGAAGCCTTTTTTTGGGAAACGCTCATAAATCAAACCTAACCTGACTACTTAATCTAAAATAGCTCCAGCATAACATAATTTTAGGAAAAAATGTACATTCGGAAAAATTAATATACTTACGGAATTTTAAGGTACAGTACATACATATTTATGAACTCGACTGTACCTACTTAACCGGCACTTAATCGCACAAAATAACTTAAATAACTCGTTTAACTACATACACACATGTGTGAATATTTCGAATGGTTTAGACAATTACAAAAATAAGGGTGTTAAAAGTCTAACCCGTGTATCTGTGCGCCTGTCTATACTATATATACTACTAGCGGCCCGCCAGCGGCTTCGCCCCGCTGCAAATTTATGACTTTCAATTCATTTGTTACAAAAAATGTGATAAATGAAAAACCGCTCGACCGATTTTGTGCAAACTTCACATAAACCATCTACTAAATAGTCCGAACAAAGACTAAACATTTGGTTTGGATAGGTGAGCCCGTTCTTGAGTTATAAAATTACAACGAAAAATGGCATTGATTTTTATATATATAGACTAGCGACCCGCCCGCGGCTTCGCCCGCGTGGAATGTATTATACATATAAACCTTCCTTAAGAATCACTCTATCTATTAAAAAAAACCGCATCAAAATCCGTTGCGTAGTTTTAAAGATTTAAGCATACATAGGGACAGACAGCGCAAGCGACTTTGTTTTATACTATGTAGTGATAGTGATGATATAACATTAAATGCTCTAATATTACTGAAACTAATATTGTTATTCCTAATGATACATAGACCTAAATAGTTATGAGAGCTAACGATTGTTTGAAAAACATGAAAAACAAATACTCAATTAGGTAAATTTACCCATATAGGTTAGGTTAGGTTAGAGTTGTGACAAGGTGCGAAGCGCCATAACTACGCGGAATACACATTCAGGTCGACATTAATTACGGTTGTTTAAATCCCTATATAAAAATAGGTATAACGTTTATTCGGAATGCTAAAACTAGGGCTAACGACTGTTAGGAAAATAGATATTTTGCAATATTAAAATTAGGGCTAGTGAAATTAGGTACAACGTAAATTCGAGAAGCAAAAATTTGGGAAAACGATAGTTACAAAAATGAAAAATTCGGCTTTTTGAATTTAGGGCTACTGAAAGTAGTGGTAGTGAGAATAGGGTTGAAGTTTTTCGGGCTACCATAGGAGAACCGCTAAGAACCATCCCGGTTGAACCTTAATAATTAATTATATTTAAAAAAAATCGAGACCATATCAATCTGTTCTTTAAGGAGCTACGTACGACGCCACAGACACACAAATACAAAGATACACAAGTTAAACTTACACCATCTTTTTATCGTGAGTTAAAAATGCAATTACATATCCAATGGCAAAAATAACACTGGAACAGGCACAAGCATTTTACACTGGCCACAGTTTTTATAGACGGGTTAAATGACCTATCGAGATGCCTTTCGCAGTTTACAAGTTTATGTGAAGGACATTGCCACGCAGAATACGTACCTAGCTAGATAATGGCCATTGATTGCAATGCGAGCGAGACAGCATTCTTAGTAACTTTAATAGAACTAAAGTTTGCGTGGTCTAGGAAAAGTATAGACTTTATATAATTACCAGCCTATTTCTGGTTTTATGACCTTTATAGTTTGACCTGAAATCGTTTGTCCGAAAATGGTATTTACAATTGAAACTTATTTTAATATAATAAAATACTATAATCTATGTCTTCTCGTGCAGAGTTGTGACATATTTGAAATACTTGTATTTAAAATACAAATACAAAATACAAAATACGTATTTTGGATTTTGTACTTAAGTACTTTTTTTTAAAAGTATTTTGTATTTTATTTGAAATACTATTCGAGACGTATTTTGTATTTGTAAAATGGTTTGTAAAATACAAAATACTTTTTTATTCTTAGCTTCATTTTTCTAAAGCATTCCGCGATTCAGTAAAAACAAAAAATGGCCACTAGTGGCGCAGCAGCTTTGAAAGTCTATGCGCAAAATGACAGATGAAACAAAACGCATATAAAACCTGACCAATAATATATGAGGGACCCCTCTTGACAATCCTCAAAGTCACTGTTACGTTTTGCAGTGTTGGCAGCTATTTCATTATTTCTGTGTTGTTCGCTCGAAATGTCTTTAAAAAAATGCCAAAACAAATTGTTCTTGCGATGCTCTTTTTGAAGAGCTTGTGATTTTAAAATCTTTAATAAATAAAGAAAACCAGTAATTTTACCATAAAGTATTTTATTTCAATAAAGTATTTTGAAAATACATATTTTGTATTTAGTATTTAAATACAAAATGCAAAAGTATTTTGTATCTTGCATTTGAAATACTATATTAAAAAAGTATTTGCATTTTGTATTTAAATACTTTTCGAAAAGTATTTTGTACATCTCTGTTCTCGTGGATGTATTAAGAGGCGACTAAGGGAATATAGTACGGTTAGGCGATGGTCTTGCAACTAGAGTTGCCAACTGTTTTAAACAGTATTATACTGTTTCTCACTAAATTATACTTTTTACCCGTGTGGTTGTCGGGTTAGAATAGTCCGACTCCATGTCTTCCCGTGGATGTCGTAAGAGGCGACTAAGGGAATAAAGGCTTGTAGTACTGTTAGGCGATGGGCTTACAACCTGTCACTAATACACTGGTAAACATCTTAGCCTTATTGTGCAAACCTTACTACTTATATACTTTATTTCTTGTAAAAAGAGTTGGCAACCCTACTTGCAACCACTCACTAAAATACGCTCGTAAACATCTTAGCCTAATTGTGCGAAAAGTGGTTACTCAATTATCAACAACTTTTTTCAGCGTAATAGGGTAGGTATTAGGAGAAGATTTTAGAGTTTTAGAGACAAGCAATCATTCAACAGCAATTTTATGCGTTTGAAAAGGATTGGAAGAATTGTTAGACTTGTAGGTAATTCTGTAGCTCTGCCTACCCCACTCTGGGAATGAAGGCGTGATGGTATGTATGTATGTATGAAAAGGATACCAATATGGGACATACTTACAACGAGATATTGAATGCAATTGGCTTTAGATTGAATGTTGACCTACCTATAACTACCAGTGGCGGATTAGCCACGTAGCAAGAGTATCAATTGCTACGAGCCATGCGCATTGGGGAGCCGCCTGCGCATCCATGTCTCCCTAGTAGGTAGGTATTACATGTACCTATTCATAACGGAACTTGTTGTCTTGAAATAATTTGCTCTAAACCAACATTATATAATTTCATATGATCTAAAATCAAATGCTAAACCACTCATTTTTCTTAATTTCTATCATACAAAATGTGTAAAGTACACTTCCTATAAAAAGTAGTTAGGTACTTCTACGACACTATTGGAACATATTCTAACATTAAACGACCGCTAAACTAAATACCTAAATAACTTTTTACAGTAGTTAACATGCATTTTTAGATTTTTACAATGCAAGCTGAAATAAACAAATCGCTGTTCAGCCTTCACTGATGTGTAACGTCTCTAAATTTAGATTGTCTGAGTCAGCCTAGTAAAATACTTAAAAACAAAGAGAATTAAATGTCACATCTTTCTTACGCGAATAGTGAAGTTTCGTTTTTGCCCGTGACTTCGTCCGCATTGGAAATAAAGGTACTATCAGATAATGGAATAGGTAGGCAAGTACCATCACCAGCTCAATAAGAAAACCGGAGTCCGGATCGATTAAACCAGGTTAGCTGGCAGAGCCTTCAGGTAAAAGGACCGTTCAGGCAAATGGACCATTCAGCTAAGTGGACCATTCAGGCAAATGGACCATTCAGGCCAATGTACAGTCAGCAGCATAAATAAGTGATCATTTATGTACCTTGTCACTTTAACTCTGTGTTTGAAATGTTATACAAAATGGTGAAGCGATTGAAAGCGACAAGGTACAGAAATGATCACTTAATTATGCTGTTGACTGTACCATTCAGGCAAATGGACCATTCAGGCAAATGGACCATTCAGATAAGTAGACCATTCAGGCAAATGGACCATGCAGGCAAGTGAACCATTTAGGAAAGTGAACCATTTAGGAAAGTGAACCTAAGAGAAGGCCCCCCGCGGCTCATTCCTTAAAAATACCGGCATATTTTTAGATGATACAAAAAAAACAATTTTAGGGGTGTTCGTAAGATAAAATGTAGTTAAAACTGTCAAACAGATATCTGTTTGATAAATTATAGGATTAGGCTATTAGTCACCAAGATCGCTATTAAGCCGTAAGACCGCCTTTTGTAAACCTGTAATTAAGTTACATGTACCGCTCCGTGTTTTGAGTTTGTGGTGTTAAATAAAGAATAGGTATTTGAATGAGATGTATTGTATGGTATGGTTATTTCCTTATCTCAAATAACACTAGTTAAAGTTACAGCATTCTCTAATCGGTATTTACCTGCAGGCCTATTATTGTCGTGATTATCGATGTAGATAAACGTGGATAAACGTTTATCGCGAGACAAAATAGTGGATAAAGCATCTGTCACTCTCGCACTTATATACGTGTCAGAAAGTGACACACACATTTTGTCACGCGATAAACGCAGCCATAATAGGCCCCCTGACCAATTGGTGCGAGCGAGAGCGACTGATGCTTTATCAACTACGTTAAAGGCGACCATGTTACGGACCCTGGGATATTCATTCATTCATCATCATTCATGTTAGCCGAAAGACGTCCACTGCTGGACATAGGCCTCCCCCAAGGCTCTCCACTCAGACCGGTTTTGTGCTTTTCGCATCCACCGCGTTCCCGCGATCCTTACATCTTTTATCAATAAATGTCTCATTCTCTCATTCAATTCTTTACCTATTTAGGCAGGTACTTACGATCGGCCAAGAAAGTGGTCTACCAGTTTTGACAAGTTTCTGGAAGATCTAATTATCGCTAAGGCACTACCCAAGCCAAGGCAAGGAAGCCATTAGCTATATATTTTCACGCTCAAGAAACGAACAAAAGATGTAAATCCCCGTCCCGTGTCAATAAAAGAGACAAGTATATTAATAGTTGATCGCTGGCTGTTCACACCGCCGGCTGTACTCGCTTCCCGCTCATCGTCGGCGGTGGGACCAGTGCGGAGTGCCTAAGGTTGACACTTGTCAATGTCATAACGTCGGTGATAATGTAAAACCGCGTAACAAATTTATGATAGAGCAAAATAAACCATTATTGCAAAGGTAAATGGAACTTGTATCATGACGTGCAAATGAACTTCAACCGGAGGGTGGTACACCACATTTTTTGCAGACTGTACATTCTTATCTTAGGTGGGTTCCTTACGGATACACTTCGACCCTATGTGATCTATTGTGTAAATAAATAAATAAATATCAGGGGACAATGTCAGACCAATTGACCTACTTAGTCCCAAACTAAGCTCTAGGGTTGTACTATGGGAACTAGACAACGATATAAATACTTATATAGATAAATATATACTTAAATACATAGAAAACATCCATGACTCGGAAACAAATATTCGTCCTTACCGGGATTTGAACCCAGGACCTCTAGCTTAGTAGGCAGGGTCACTACTAACTAGGCCAGGGCGTCGTCAACCCCTACCCCCTACCCCTCTTTTAGCGCTTAATCCAATGTACTGTACAATCTGTACATTAATTTTACGAACGTACTTTTGTGGGCTGATAGTACTTCCCCCCGTCTTTCTGTCTGACACCGGCCTGTGTCTCCTGAAATTTAGTTTTTGTTTCTATTGCCGCTATAACAACAAATAATAAAATTAAATAAAACGGGGTAGCTTATAAGAATGGTACGGAATCTTTCGTGTGCGTGTCCGACTCGCACTTTTCCCGTTTATTAGATATAATAGAATTCTGTTTTTTACTTTTAATAAACATTCTATTAAATCTAAGAAAATATATAAAATTCAAAGGAATACTCGATGTGTAGGCAAGCCACAAAGAGGAGTAAACATATTAAACATGTTTTTTTTCCTTCTCATGGTCAAAACCAAATAGCTTCACATGGGTAAATCAGTAAACTGATAAAATTATTTTTTATGACTAAGTGAAACAAATATGATACCTACTATGATAAATTCTGTATAGCTGAGGAATAACAGAGGCTTGTTTAAAATGGATTATGTTCTATGTACGTGACTCATTACACCTAGTTGGAATAAATAACAATTCAAATTTTGATAAAAAAAATAGACTACCTACCTATTGTTGATTTTCGTTGGTGTTACTGCAAGTGCAAAACCGCAAATATAAAATTACTACATAAAATTCACGGTCTTCCTTTTATTTCTGACACTATGTTACTGAGAAAAAAATAATCTTATGATGCAGCCTTTCGATCGGTATGATAAAGCTACAGGGTAAATATTTTTTTCGTGTAACAGGTTCGATTCCCGGTTCAACCATGTAATTATTTAAATATCTATAAATGCAGTTTTTATTGTTTGTTAAATTCAAATAATGTTTTCTTTCAGTAAAATGTTCCATCTACAATATTCATAGCCGTGGGACGCCCTGTATAGGTATGGTATAAACAAACAGCATTCTGTTATGCGATTACTAGCAGAAATAATTTTGCTACTGACCAATATTATGTCTACAGCGTTAGTTTTTTTGGGGTTTTTAATTAATTACATTGATACTATTGTCGAGTAAAGTTTCGCCATCTTCATCTGCATCACGCATCGTTTTTGTATGTATTTTGACAATGCAGTAGGCCTAGTCGGTAGTGATGCTGCCTACGAAGCTAGCGGTCTATATAATAATAATATACATACATACATACATACATAAACTCACGCCTTCATTCCCAGAGTGGGGTAGGCAGAGCTACAGAATTACCAAGCAGTCTTAAATAAGTTTTTGATAATTCTGTAACCACGTTTTGCACAATATTATAAATATAATAATATTTGTGTTTCATGAGTATTGTTCCTGAGTCTTGGGTGTTTTCTATGTATTTAAGTATGTATTTATCTATATAAGTAAATTTATCGTTGCCTAGTACCCATAGAACAAGCCTAGTGCTTAGTTTGGGGCTAGGTCAATTTGTGTGAGATTGTCAATTTTTTTTTTTTTTTTAAATGTGTCATTTTTTTTTCTATTTTGCTAGCCAGCTTCCTACAAGTGGCTAAAACTTGTTTCCAGAGATATTGACGCTACCTATCACCTAGAGTAATTTAAATTGGTATAGAGTTTTCAATATTTTCTATTGCAAATAAATCAAACCCCATCCCATGTTATAGAAATTTTAGATAAGCTACAAAAACAAAGATATTTAGGGATGGGGTCACATACTTAAATAAATATCTACCTACTTAACCTTGTAAGGCCCCACATTTAATATTTAGGTCATTTATCAAAGTGGTTTTTGAACAGCACAAGATTCTTTTTCTAAATTTGATGTGGACCTTACAAGATTATATTAATAATAAACGTCAAGGTAGGTAGATTTGTTACTTTCAACAAAACTAATAACCAAGTAGGGTAAAGACTCAAGATACTTTTAGCTAGAACCAGTCTCAGTAATCAAAATGTAGAAGCTTAGAAAAACTTCTCAGACTTCTTTCCTTGAGTGGGAATGAAAAAGAAAGTAAGCAATTAAGAAATGAATCCTAATTTACACATTATCTACTTGTTGCGCTAAATTTACGAAGTAAAAGTGTTAGCGCGCGTGGAGAAAGTGATAATGAGGTACGTAAATCAAATAAGACTGCGCCTGGGAACCCAGTAAGACCTAACTCACTTTCATCCTTCAAATTTTACAAGTTTCACTTTAAAATCAATAGTTAGTGCATTGCGCCCAAGTCGAAATATCTAGGTCGCTCAGAAAGAGCGAAATAAAAACTAGGTACGTAAACAGTAATTTATGAACGCTACCGTGCCAAATTAATCCGCATGACCCGTACAATAATAACGTTAACCGCTACGTAGTGCTACACAGCTGCTATTATGACTAATTCCATACACTACTAGTCCACTAAATCAATAACATCTTCGAAGGTACAAGTGGCACAACAAAACCGAATCAATAATTTCAACCGTACTAACCACACTGGCGGTGTCTTGGCTGTCTAGCGAATACTTGTCAGTCTCTTTCCCTTGCTGCTCGTTGGTAAAACTTTCATATTTACGACTGGGGCTGCTTTTCATTGTTGACACAACGTATTTAGCTTAGGCGTCGAGAGACATTTTTAAGCAACGAATACCACAACACTACACACCAATGAAAGAGAAAAACTGACAGGTGTAGAGTGAGCGGCTTAAAGGACCGGAGATCGAATGAATGAACGACCACTAATTTCTTCGTTCATGGTTCGTTCAGAATGAACAGCATAACGTTATTGCCAGACTTAAAATATTTTTCTTAATTTTATTACACATTATAAACCAAAACCGGGAAATTAATTAAGAAATTAAATTAAATTATAATGGTAGAATAATATATTAGGCCTTGAGTTTATGAAAATGTAATATTTTTATACTATTAGGTACTTATTACATTTTCACAGTCATCATCATCACATATTATTCATTGAATATCTCATTCAGTAGGTAAAGGATTGTTCGGTTTGGTTTTATAGCCTGACAAGTTCCTATTTAGCCCTGATGTAGTGTCGCTACAAACAGCTTACATATGGCAATTATACGTGTACGTCATGAATAGTCGGGACAGTGAGTATTGGCATCGTGCAAGAACGAGTGAGATATACAATTAAGTACTTGTAGATTGTGAAACTATGTTTTCATGTAATCGGAAGAGCATGTCTAGTTGATAATTAAATATTAATAATTACCTATCCTTCAAAATCCGATTCTAAATATTCGACATCCATATATTCATCAGATTCTGGCATTATTATCCATTATCCATTCTTTTTGTATATATTCTTAATTGTAGCACTACAGACGCCTTGAATGAGAAAAAAAATAAAATTTAATAATTAATATACATATTTAGTACCAAGCTAACCAATTCATGACAATCGCACTATGAATATCATACCCGTCATGTCAACAACTAATTTCAAAACATTGTTTATTGGAATGCTGCTGAATCCTTCGTCCTTTTTCTCCCGCAACCATTTGAATGTATTTATAATAGTGTTTTTTGCATCGGGGTGAAATTTCTTGGGCATTTTGATTTTAAAATCGATTTGTTTACATCGGTGACATTCAATGACTTCCAACGTCCGTTGTCAAAAAAAAACGTTGCCATTTAAATAAATTGGTTCCACTGAAAATCCGCAACATGGCGAGGGCTAAAAAGGAACTTGTCAGGCTTTTATACTTACATTATTTTTGGGGATTTGATCCACTTCCCATATTGGAATTTCGATGTACTCTTCCCTATCATCATTAATTTTGTTACGTCGAAACATGTCAATTCACTAAAATACATTTTGACTAACACATCATTTATTTCACTAGTATTATTTAATTTTTAAGCATCCAACGAAGAAAAAACACTGAAACTTAATGCCCTTATTGAACTTAAATCACGACACTATTTAACAACAATTCTGAATCACACCGTCGGAATAACTGCGTTATCACTGTTTTATCATTTTATGTAAGTAGGTACTTTTGTTACAATGTCTGATAAACCACAAAAACGTGCCTTATCTTCGAGCACTACAAATCAGCTGAGATGAATATTTCATTGATAAATGTAACAGTTGACCAATTACTTACGTGGCAAGCGTTGCAAAACGATTTGAGAAGGAAAATAGTACTGCTTATTGTGATATTTTAAATTAATGTTTTTCCTCGATCACTGATTTCAGTTCAAGGTTGCCAGAGGTAGTTGTAGTTATGCAAGACAACTAATGCAACATGAAATTATTGTAGGTTTGTATTGTTGGTGAGTCTAACGGAATATTCTATACTGGTGACCAGTTTGGTCTCGGTGGAACACAACTTAATATTTGCCGTTATAATTATGTGATGCTATCCATACCCATCCATACTAATATAATGACAGGTATATTATAAATGCGATAGTAACTTGTTTGTTACGCTTTCTTAGATGAACCTCTAAACCGATATTAATGAGATTTGATGTATAGATAGCTTGAATACCGGGAAGTACTATGGATATTTTTTATTCCTGAAAATTGGAGTTCCAGAGGGAATAGCAATAAACTACTTTTTAGGAGACTGAGTCGCGATTCATAACTGGTACAACACTGCCTGTTTCTTTGTTTTTTATATCATTTAAGGGAGCGTAGGGACCGACATCTATCTATCGGTGGTCGTCCAGGCGGAAGGTACGACTTCGCCAATATGGTGTCAGTTGTCTTTATTTCTTATTTTGGGCATAGGTACCATATTTTAAGTTATGTAACTAAATCTCAAGTAAGTGTTTATTGACACCAGGGACCGGAACCGCTTACCCTTTAAAGGGTTTTCGATAGGGTATATAATTGACTAGTTTTTACAAACCCTAACGATGCGATAAGCATATCTTCGAGTTACCCCAATGAAAAGCTATCCCATACGATACAATTAGTTCGACTAAGCGCTTACCCTTTCCTTAAAACCCTCGTTAGGCTTCCCCTTTGAATTGTTTATTGAACGGCTTCAAGCTATTTTAATCTCTACGCGCAGTCCATACAATTTTTTTTGCACTACTTAGCAATTGATTGGCTATCCACACACACAGGCTTGAAACCAACCAATCACACGAATCTGCGAAACAGAATCAACGGAGAGGGAGAATCGATAGGGAAACACTAACGTAATGCTAAGTGCTTAAATCCGAAACCCTTACGAAACTGGTAACCTCGCTGGTTGTAGTTAACTAGTTCGAAGCAGTTTCCATATCATAGTGTAAGCCTATCGATAGGGATACGCTAACGTTTGGGAGAGTAAATGATGTAGTTACCCGATCGATAGACTTAGTCAAATAGAGGGGTTTTCCGGGCCCTGATTGACACTCAGATGTATTCAACACGATTATCAAGTCTCAGGTGTGGATAATAGTTGTTGTTTTGGGAATTGGGACCTATTCGTTAAGGAACGCCGCGCTCAAATGAATGTGTTGCCATGCTAAAAAAACAGAAAGTCAGATGAACTAACATGATTTTATTGATTTATTACCTATTAAATAAAATTTACAAAATGTAACAGCTGTTTACTTCAGGGCGTCCTGAACGCCAAAACCCGGTCCTGTTGGTTCCTCGGTCAATGAGGTCAGCCCTCCAAGGGGCTCTGATGCGAATCTTCCATTTCTAAAAACAAAATAGTGCGTATGAATGAAGTACTGGAGAAAAGTTTTCTATTGAGTTATTTTAGCGGGATCATACATATTTTTATAATTATTATTAAAAAGATATCGGGCCTCTAGTCTATGGGGTAAAACCATAGTTATTGTATAGCCAACGTTAAGGTGGCATGTCAAAGTTAATATGGTTTTAGCCGGACGAATGGAGACCCAGTTCGCATGAACCGTAGGCCGGGAAGTTACATCTTTCATCAGCCTATTATTGTATGACAAGGGCCTTATCATCGCCATGTGGATGGTGTTATCTTGTGGGATTTCACAAGCTGCTTCGCGCCAGGTAAAAGGGTTAAGGTTAACCGCTAAGGCCCGCTTGCACGTAAATTTAGACTCAGGGACCCCCGGTTCAATGATTCTTGAATGTCAGATTCATGTAAGAACTGTCAATTTAAAAAAAAAGCCTGTTAACCTAGGGTTAACATTTATGTGCAAGCGGGTCTAAACATAAAATAAGTTGAAAATTAAACATGCCGAAAAAAATATGTTTCATAAAAAAACAATGTTTTGCTCGATTTTAACATTTTACCCAGCCTCCAGCCTCATAACCACTGTTATTAAACTTTGTCATATATGCTATACGTTGTGTATTCATTTGTAGAATCAAAATCCTGTTCGGTTACTTTATAGGTTATTGGAAAACACATTAATAACTGGACGGTTGATGCAGTCAATATTGTTCGATGGAACAGAACCCATTGTGTGCGAGTCTGACTCGCACTTGGCTGGTTTTTAACAGTGTTATTGTTACCTTGGTCCTGGAACAGGCTTTTCGTCATTTTTCAACTTTTGGATTATTTCTTTCGTGTCCTCTACGGTAAGATCTTCCTGTAAACGTAATTAAACAGAAATGTAGACTTTTATAATATATTATATTATTTTGGAAGTTTGGAGTTTTATGAAGTGTCAACATGATTTAAGAGATACATTCTATGCATTATTTTTTGGCATTTTCAAAGGTTTTTTTATATAATCCGTCAGAAATCACGACGGTGATTTTTTATGCCGCGGTCGTCGAGATAGTTTGCATTCTACTTACGACTTCGGAAAACCATCAAAATGTATGGAATTGACATACGCTTAGCTCGACGCGACCGTCCGGCTTACGCCAATCCTATATATTTTCTTTGATTTCGGTGGTCGTCATCATTTGCAGAAGGCATCTTGTCTATGCCCACTATTCGAATACTTCCGCCTTTCCACGCGTCATTCACGAGTATATCGAGAGAAAAAGATAGAGGATAGAGCTGACGTAGCATCTTGTTCTTTAGTCTGGGCCGTTAATAGAATTGCAATTAAAATATTTTAACCGGCAACATTTATTTTGCATTCGTATACAAAAAGTGATTAAGTACCTATATGTATAGTTATAGAAAATAGATTCGAGTTATATGCCGCGGTCGTCGAGATAGTTTGCATTCTACTTACGACTTCGGAAAACCATCAAAATGTATGGAATTGACATACGCTTAGCTCGACGCGACCGTCCGGCTTACGCCAATCCTATATATTTTCTTTGATTTCGGTGGTCGTCATCATTTGCAGAAGGCATCTTGTCTATGCCCACTATTCGAATACTTCCGCCTTTCCACGCGTCATTCACGAGTATATCGAGAGAAAAAGATAGAGGATAGAGCTGACGTAGCATCTTGTTCTTTAGTCTGGGCCGTTAATAGAATTGCAATTAAAATATTTTAACCGGCAACATTTATTTTGCATTCGTATACAAAAAGTGATTAAGTACCTATATGTATAGTTATAGAAAATAGATTCGAGTTATATAACGTTATAGCGCAAGAAAAACGACATATTTAATTATAACCTTAATATTTATTTTATTAGCGCTATTTGAACATCCGTAGCTTTTAAAAAGTTACTAAAGCCTTTGGTTTGATATAGATTGCGTTGCACATTTAATTGTAGTTGAAAAAAAACACTTACATAGTAGTCATCGTTAACTTGAACCATGGGAGCGTTCACGCAAGCTCCAAGGCACTCTACCTGAAATTGTAAAAAAATATAATTAAATAAAATAGTCGTTTTATAAATTGCTTAATGCGTCATGCTTGGCTAATTTTAGCTTTAAGTAATAATGTCGTCAATATATACAAACATGAAATGGTTCGAATAGAAAAGACGTGTTAGTGTTAGGGCCATAAGTTATTCTCGATTTTCATTAAACATGTGAACATAGTGCCACGTGTTAGACGTTTTAGAGACAGATAACATGCTCGTTTTGCAGACTAGTGTATAAAAATCGTCACTTAGGAAGGACTTAATCGTTTACTGAGAGTTCAGCCGTTAGTGACTTCTTACGTGATTGTTTGTCCTAACCTATCCTAACCTGCCAGTATCCAATTAGGCAGGTAAACTTTTTCAAATGTAACTGCTTGTCATTCTCCAAACAACTCTGTTTTGTTTTTAAATGATATGATAGGGCTTATAAAATATATAAGAGCTGTTTTATTATTTACACTTTTATCCTTATATTAACAGTGAAGTACAAACATACGGACACACAAAAAATTTAAATTTAAATCTCATACCATGTAATTGAACACTCAATGACTCTACCGTCAAATTACATTCTAATACACACATGCGAACCAGATTCTTTAGAATAAATTAAATAACACAAATACCTCAGAAAGAGAGAATTTTCCACAGGGACTGTTCCCTCCAACTTTGCAACCCGTAGCATCCTTGATGGCTTTCAGGACATCATCTGAGCCCCGCAGCCAGCAAGGAGTGGTTGTGCACACTTGCAAATGGTACTTGCCAATTGGACGCCTTAAATATGAATAAAACATATTTAGTTGCATTGTCAAAAAATTAAGACTGTCCATGTTCTACAAGTAGTTGTAGTTGTTTAAAAAAAAAGAATCATACTATATGCAGAAGTTTTATCTGCAAAGTCAAGTCAACTAAGATTGCATTAAAGTATATATTATGTTCCTTTGATTTCAAACTTGAGTATTGATGATTGATGAAGAATCACATGAGGATATACAATATCGAACTATTTCAAATACCGGAATTGAAATTCGGTTTTGTGTCTCAATATCGGAATTCCGATAGTAGTATCGAAATTGGGGATCTTTTAGAAAAACACGCTTTCTATTCAATATCGACTTTCAATTCTGATGGAAATCGTACGATAATGCATGTCCTACATGTAATGCATAGAAGGAGATGTCATCTATATGTTGGAACTTGAAACTATACCAGGTAACTCCACAGATAACTTCAAAATACTACCTACGCACTGATTTAAACTCAATTCCGTTTGTTTAGATATTACAATACCGGAATTGAAAGGTAACTAATATTGGATTTGCAATATTGATAGGGCCAATATCAGTATTCAATTTCGTTATTGAAAATGTTCCGATATTTGCTCCGTCTAATGTCGGAATTGTAATATCTGAAAAATTGGTCCAAGATTCCGAGATTTTGAGATTCGAGATCTTGGAATTAATGCCCTAATTAAAACTGTATTTGTTCAATTCTGGAATTTCTGATATTGAGTGTGCCTCAATTCCGGAATTGTAATATTGGAAAAAAGCTCCGAAATTCCGGTATTTCTAAATTCCAGAATTCCGGAATGCAAGTCCTAGTAGTCAGAACTTAGATTAATAAAAATGCTTGTGACATAGTTAATTTCCAACATCTTCATACAAATTATTCAGTAACCCACCATTTTATCGAATTTCTCTTTATCAATTGAATCATTTCTTTGCGTTTTAGCAAACTTGAAAATTATTACGCAGGTTACTAGTGAAAAATACTTTTTCAAGAAATGAAACTGTGTAATCTAATGATGTTTGTTGAAAGGTGTTTTGATAAAATAAAAAGTTTCCAAAATAATCATGGTAACTTACCTAATAAACATGGTATAAAATGTAGCAACCTCATACACCCTCATATTAGGTAATTTGAGTATTTCAGCAACCTTGTGCATGGCAGAGATGGGCAGCCAGCCTCCGGCTTGGCGCTGAGCAAGATCCAGGAGTGGGATCATGGCTGCACGTTCGTGGCCTTCAGGGTATATAGCTAGGATGGCCTCCATACGCTAAAAACCAATTAATTAACCTTTATGTTTGTCACAAAAGAAGTGAAACATTCCTTTTGTGCCTAAAGAATTTTCTCAGAGCATGCACAGTATTCCACAAAAATATCCTGACCACATAGACCTTGACACTGCTTAACCTCGCGACGACCCGTATACTTTACAAAGTACATAAAAATCTATATAACACCTTAACCTTAACTAGAATGGAATAGTGTTGCATTTGTAACTAAACTCGAGTTAATGGCTAATAGTATGTTGCGAGTGCTGCAGGTATTGCGAGGTGATGAATATCAGGGCCATTTGTATCTAAAAGTATGTTTAGCCTTTTTATTTATTTTCCTCCTAGCTAGACTTTATTGTATTTTTAACAAAACTGAACAGCGCATCTTGGTATTTTACAAAAAATTATAGAATTAAATAAAGAAATGAATATGTATAAAAATTTGGCAAGGGTCAGTGCCTAATAATATCAAAGGTTAATTGTACTAGATGTTTCGTATGCCTTTGGATGTCTAAAACTCTTTCAGCAATTTTTAACTTATCTCTTAGGTCATTTAAATTCCCTTTTACCAGTTTCTGTCTTTCAGGTGGATGTATCTCGTTGAAAGATACAACGTAAAGGCATAAATATGAAATTGTTTATGTATAACATGAATCACAACTTTTTTTTCTATAAGATAATTAATAACAAGGTTATAAGCTACCTCATTAGTAAAAGTGGTCATTAAGATTAGAAAACTGTGCTAATTATCAAACCAAGACTACTTTAATTTTATAAATACGAAATAGCAAGCAATTTGAAAGATCTAACAAAAACAAATGAATACAACGTACCTTCACATTTTCAGGCGTAAAGTCGAACGGGATATTTGGATTGTCTTCGGGAGTATCACGATGGACAAAAAGGCTGTCATGTTGCAATGTCGAGCTGGTCTGCAGAGCCCTGGAGGAGGCTCGCCTCTGAAAATCACATTTTAACTTTTATTATCACGATGGTTTCGGACGATGTGAAACGTCAAATCTATATTATATAATGTAATTATCAATCACAACAAAGCTTCTAGCAAGTTCTAACGTAAAAATCAAGACATACCAGGCCATTAAGTCCTGTTCTAAGGCTGGATAACATGTTTATTTTTGCTACTTTACGTAATAATTTAAGTGCACAGTTGTGAAGCACTGTTCACGAATCACGAACAACTCGACCTGTTGTTAACTTCACTCGTAATACTTTGCTGTTTTTGACAGAACTGTTCATAAACTTTATTGAATTTATGGCAGTACAATATAATTTAACAAGATACTGAAACTTTCAAGTATCATGTACTGGTTTGCTAGCTTTCATTTATTACATATAATTAGAAGTAATATTTATTCTCCGCGAAATACAAATATATTTAATAGTTTTATAATTGACAGTATTCAATTTTGTACATTACTGCTTTTTGAACGATGTTTAATGGACTTGCAACTAGCTTCGGGGCAAACGGCTGTGTTCCATTTAACTTAGTCAGAATTAAAAATATGCGCAGTAGCAAAATGTAAAAACTAAGGTTTCCTAAAAATGAT
The DNA here is from genome assembly GCA_927399475.2 of Acleris emargana. NCBI lineage: Eukaryota > Metazoa > Arthropoda > Insecta > Lepidoptera > Tortricidae > Acleris > Acleris emargana. The sequence goes on from OV656846.1 coordinate 4,272,860, forward strand.
TTTATTTACCCATTTTAGTTTTTCCGGTAGTAGGTTGTATTTTCAACAAACAGATAAAACTGCTCAGTTTGTAGGGACAAAACTACAACTACAAACTGTCAGAGTGTTTCGGCGATCTGCCAACAGATGTCACAGCCTACCTGGTTGGTTCAATATTTTAAAATTAATTGAAGGAAGAAAAATGTGATGATGTTAGGCACTTCCTTGTTCCTAAAGTAGAAACAAACTTTAAATCTTTCCTTTCACAACGGAGTAACGAGTTGTAAGAGTTGTCGGTCTGTTGTCGGCAGTTTAGGGTAATAGAAGCTAATTAACGTACACAAATTTTATAAAAATCGCTACCATACACGCCTACACGGTGCTTGATTAAAATTAATTTTCAGTTGCTATTTTCATCACATTCATACAAAAGACTACTCGAATATTAATGTCAGCGCTAAGCCGGCCGAAACGATTTAGGTATCTTAACGTACATAGGTATATCGAAGATATTAGTGAATATGTATAATTATTGTTTAGGCTGTCAAACAAGCGACCAAGGTCCGACCTTTAACTTTTTTATGGGCTCGTGCGACCTACAGACGTTCTTGGAACCCGCTACCTAGGCTTAAAGCCGGCATTTTATTGTTAAAGCTTACTAAATCCATTAAAATCTTTAATATAGGGCGCTCGCGACTTCTTATGAGTAAAATCAGTTTCCACCTACCCAGGATGAATTTCCTAATAAGAAATAGGATATCCAAGAAATATTCACCCCAAAGAAGTCCCCAGGTACAGTGATTTCAGCTGTGTGTTTATCGATCAGAAAGTCGGTTTCTTTTATATTAGGTACCTATACATAATATACTCGTATAGATTTGTTACAAAAAATATACTTACTTATAAATATCTTAAATATGAATGCCATTAATCTCGTAGCATAATGTAATTTTTTAATATTATTACATTTAAATGAAGTTGATCTTTATTTTTATTAGCTTATAATTGCCGCTAGATGGCGTTAACATGTGCAAATTGTCTATTAATAATACATGCAACTACAATCAAGAACCACCTTGTAGAGTAGGTACCTATTTAGGCTGTTTTATAGTCATAATGACATTATTATGAATAGTTTTTTACTAATGATCTAACGTTTAAAAGTGATAGGTTTAGAAAAAAATATACCTACTATCAATTTTTAAAGCTATTTTTAGTTGTGTGTAAGAATCTTTTGTTGTGTTTTTTTATTTTTTATTGTTTGAGTGTGACATATTTCATTTGGCTCACTCAAAAAACAGGGGCTCTAATAATTGTACTTACCTACTCTGTAAAACCATAAAGGTTCTGGAAATGTTAACGTATTGCGAACGTTACGATAGTTCTTATTTACTTGACAGTAATGTTGGCCGAGCTAAGAACAATACCGTAACGTGCTAAAATCAATATGGTTTTACCGAGTGGAAGTGTTAAGCTCTCAGGATAACCTACAGTTGTCGTGGTTCAGATAAGTATTAAAACACTAGGGTTGTGCATTGTAATGGAGTATGTATGCGAAATTTCAGCTCAATTACTTAATCATTACTAAAAATTTATTTAAAATTACAAACCGGGCTTTTGAGTAGTATGCTCTTGTGAAGCGCTGGTAGATTCTTGACGTGTAAAAGTGCCCGTGCGGCCTACTTACTGAATAAATGTCTTTATCTTTATCTTTATCTTTATGCAGGTGTATCTTTCAATTGGCTGGAATTCTGTCACTAAGTAGGTACTCTTATTTTCCATACTTCTCTATTAACAGAAGAGACGGCTGTTACATTATAAAGTAATATAATAGTTGTATAAACGCCTAAAACTTATCTATACGCTCGTTCCTCACGCTATAAGCGCATTTGGCAGCGTAGTTAGAGTAAGTAGCTCTAAATTATAGAGTTGGTGCACGTAATTGATTTTTATTGCCTTGTAACATGCTTGCGGGCACGGTTGTCTGCTGTCTTGGACCAACATGTCGGTGAAAGACGGACGAATACACAATGGTTAGATGTAGTTAGTAGTTTCCTTGGACTGGGTATGAGTTTCAGCTAAAACGGCGGCTGTGAGCGGTGGAAACAAATAAATAAATATCAGGGGACAATGTCACACCAATTGACCTAGTCCCAATTTAAGCTCTAGGCTTGCATTATGGGTACTAGACAACGATATAAATACTTATATAGAGAAATATATACCTACTTAAATACATAGAAAACATCCATGACTCGGGAACAAATATTCGCGCTCATCACACAAATATCTGCCCTTACCTGGATTTGAACCCAGGACCGCTAGCTTCGTAGGCAGGGTCACTACCAACTAGGCCAACGCGTCGTCAATAAATACAGTACGCCTGATTGTCGATCGAAGCAGATCACGGGTCGGTGCCGATGCTTCATACATAGTGATGGGCGGCTTGTAAGTTTCAAAAGTGAAAGTATTGCTAAAATTACTGCTATACTCTGTAAGTTTCAAAATTGAAAGTATCACCTAACATTTCATGAAATATTCTGAAAGTTACCAAAGTGAAATCGTTTTATTTCTGAAAATTACTAAAGTTTTGTAATGTAACTCACGTAACACAAAAACAGTTTTTTTTTATGAAATTTAAATGAAATTTACTAGTGTCAGAATCATTTCAATCTAATTATGTAAATTTCAGAAGCTGTAATTTTCGCAGTTAAGGAAAGTTTTATACTGTTTCGGAAATCGCTCATCACCACACATATCAAGTAAAACAAATGGCAGATTTGTCAAAAAAATACCTCGGCACCATGTGGTTTTGAACTTCAGTCCATTGTGAATCTAACGGGCACAACGACGGCTCTTGTAACTAGTTGCCGAAATTTCGAATCACTATTCGCTCTACTGATGTCAGGAGTATAACTTATAACTTATAACTGATATTTGACATGAAATTTAAGTGATTGCGGCAACATTTCTTTTAGTAACATTTCTGTAATTTTCATCAGTTGAAATATTTCACCGATAAGGAAACATATGAAATGTTTCAGAAATTGCCTATCGCTATTCATACATCCCTATGCGTTAGTTTGTTGCCACTCGCCGCTGCTGCGCCGCCACACAGAGTCATGGCCGCAGGCTATAAAGAAAACAAACACTTGTTGACAAACATAAGTAATATAATAACTAATAACTAAAAAGTAGGTATTAAAGAAGAAAAAATCGAACTTATGGAAATTTGGACAAATGAAACAGTTGGGTACGAAAATTGAACGTTGTGATAGGTAGTTAATCTAATCAAACACTGATAGGTTCCATAAGAATAAAGAAGAAAGTTGTATTAACAATCTAGCCCGCTCTTCAATTTTCTTATCATTTATAGGGAAAAAACTGTAAAGACATAATTATGTACTAGAAAGCTTTCGAATACTAAATAGCCTTTTGATTGTTATTTTATTTACCATATTAACATCAATTTGTATTCTTCGATTGGAATCAAAAACCCAATTTCACTTGCATTGTCACAGCTAGACCCCCAGTTCGCAATTTAATTCAATTCAATTTAATTTCTTATCTGTAGTGTCGGACCGTTATTTAATTTCTGAACGAATGGACGCCACGTTTGCATCCGTTTCGCGCGCTTTTGACAGTGAGGAAAATTACTATGGCTGATCTGATTTTGCTTTCATACTAGTTAATAGACAGTTTGTCTAGTGAAAACAAATAATTAACTTACATTTGTTAATGATTCGCTTAATTACGAATACTTATTCATAATTAAGTACAGCAAAAGAAGTTAGTAGGTGGACAGTGGTAGAGCTAAAAAATGATCTTCACACGCTGACACTTATTATCTTGAGAATAGCATCGTGTAAAGATAATTTTGAGCTATTCAACTTTACCTACTTTTGGTTTTATAAGGAAGTGTCGTAGGAAGTAAAGTTCTTAATAGACAAAGAATTCATTTGTCATTTTACCTGTTCTTACTCATTCACTAAAGACCGAAGAGCAAAATACGAAACCATCGTAAATGCCAAACACAGACCTATTAAATAAAGTACAACCTCACTACAAAAAGCTAAAATTATCGGGTCTCGTATTAAAACGGCTAAAACACGCCCGTTTTAATTCGTAGCTATCTAACGTAGCCTGTAAAAAAGAGGCATTGTCTGCACCATGTGCCTGTGCCTATGCTTCCGTATGAAAAAAGAAAAAAAAACGAAATGAATAGACAGAAAGCGCGATCGGCAAAACAACGACATGGTTGCCATGACGACTGTCGCACTTCTGCATGCGGGATCGTGTTCTATAGTCTATGGTTGGTATAGGCTGAGGGCCTACTTTGAAAATCGAAGTACGAAGGTACGTTAGCTCCATCCTTGTTACTCGTTTTTGGAGGCTATATTGAAAGAAAGAGATGAAGCTAACGTAACTTTGAACTTCGATTTTTAAAGTAGGGCCTCTGATGTTTGATAATGGTTCGATATCAGACAAATACGAAATATATCGGGCAGACGAATATTTTTTTGTATCTGTGATTTATAATTATGTTGAATGGCTAGCAAATGCGATTTGGTTCGTTTATTATAATTATGTTGTTAATTATATTATAAACTATAGAGAAACTGAAATATGTTTTTTTATTGGCTTTTAAACACAATCTGCTAAGAAAAACGCCTTCACCGTTCCGTTAAGTAGTAATAAAAAATATCGAAAGCAGGCCTTTGTCAAAGATAATTAAAAAATTACTCTCAAATAGCAAGTTTCACTGCCTTAAGCTGCACTAACAATGAATTTACTCTTTTTAACTGTATTTGGGAAAATCTTTTATTATTGGCAACTAGACGTGACGATAAACATTTCATGGGTGCGACTTTAAACAATTTGAAGCGTAAATTTCTGTTTGAATCGATTTTTCGGTCGGCAAAATGTTTAGGTTAAGTTTAATGGCCTTTCGTGGAAACTAGGATTGATATAGGTCTTTGGTATAGCCTACGAAGCTAGCGGTCCCGTGTTCGATCCCCGCGGTGATAGGAAATATTCGTTCCTGAGTTTTGGATGTTTTTTGTATGTAAGTACACTTTAGTACCTTGTCACTTTAATCGCTGTGTTTAAATATGACATTAAATAGACAAGGTACTAAAGTGTACACATATTTATGAACTCGACTGTACCCAAAAACAAGCCTAGAGCTTAATTTAGGATTAAATCAATTTGTTTGAGAGTCCTTTTAATATTTAAAAAAATACCTCGTTCTCAAAGTTAGCAGGTTGAATTGGTAAAGGGGCTGGTTTTTTTCAGTGTTGTGTATAATATTACGATGAAGTGGCCATGACAATCCCAAGGTTTTCCAATTAAAAAGCCCTCCGGATCATTGTTGAGTAAGTACTTGAAAGCCTTTGAAATTTTACCCGCGTTACGGCAATTTGGTTTCGATAAAATGTCCTCTTCAAAAGTTTGGGAAATTTCCAAAAAACAGGAAACTTTAGAGTTAGGGAGAGGCTTTCTGTGGTTATGATATGAGATATGACATACATACATACATTAAATCACGCCTGTTTCCCAGAGGGGTAGGCAGAGACCACTTCTTTCCACTTGCTACGATCTTGACAAATTTCTTTAGCTTCTTCAACATTCATACATCGAGATATGAATTATGATATAACCTCACAAATTGGAGAAAAATGAATTTCTATCGACACTGGACCCGATTCTACGTGCACATTGCTTAAATAGCCTAAAACTAAATTTTCTAATTTTAATCAGTGCTATAACAGAATATCAAGCTGACAATGTATAAGACCGCCTAAAATAAGAAGCGTCAGATTCTATTCTATTATATTTTTTTAATTTTTGGCAACCGGTCGCTTAAGCGTCAGATTCAAATTAGCGCTGGCATGGCGCTGTCATTTGATTATGACAGCTGCTCTTAGAATAGAAAAGTGTTTTAGCGACACCTAAATAAAATAAGGAAGTTTAGAAGTCACTGTAGAATCGGGTCCAATGTAAAAACAAAGACATCTAAAAGGCTACGGTTTTCCTAAATCAATGTCACAATGGCGCAGTTTGCCGAAGCAAGAGACTTTCCTCTTTTCACCGTATGAAGGCCACAGCGAATCCCAAAATCTTAACGATCTTTGCTTCCAGTTAGTTGATCACAAGGGCGGCTGCTGAGTCCAACATGGACACGGGGTCAGGTTGCCTCCAAATGTCGATGCTGCAAGATTTCACTCTCTGCGAACATATCACCAATTTTGGTTTTTTTTTCTGCTTCAGACCTCATTATATATGACTCCTCAACTCCTCATTAAGGTTTTTTATTTTTTGCCAAACTATTTGAACAACTGTATCAAAAAAAATTGTGTAGGTAACTAACGTGACAAAATTGGACTCATTGTGTTGCAAATTTAGTTTACTTTAAGGTATCGATAGCGATGTCTGCCGTAACACAGGCCCACGTACAATTTTCTATACATTATACTTAGGGCTTGTTCTTTTCTTTTCAGTCGTTTTTATCTACTGCAGTTGGGTTTTTTAAAATTAGGTATTTAATTTTTGTAATTCTTTTTAGTTTTTATTAATAAAATAGTGTTTTAATTAAATGATACTAAGCGTTAAATGAGCTCTGGAGCTCGATTTTTTAATGTCAATGACAAATTACAAGCGGAACTCACTTTCTAGTAAACGACTTTATTACTTAACATTTATTTGTGCATGACTCGATGTATGAACGTTGAAGAAGCGAAAGAAATTTGTCAAGATCGTAGCAAATGGAAAGAAGTGGTCTCTGCCTACCCCTCTGGGAAGCAGGCGTGATTTAATGTACCTATGTATGTATGTATGTATTTGTTGTTTTGAGTTTCCTGTGGTAATGGTAGCATTAAATTGTTAAAATGTATATATTTTTGGAATTGGCTATTACTGCTATGGGCTAGCTTTTATTCGATACCCATATTGTTATAATAAAAAAAAATTTTTTTTCATTCTCCGTCCATTTTTTTTCGTGGACGCCATATTGAAATATGATATACCCTGTCACTTCGATAATTAAGACAAATCGAATGACACCTCGTATGTTAAAATCCGTCAAGCTGTTTAGGCTGCAGAGCGTCCCCAAAAAAGACATACCTACATACATACATTCCCTCGAAAAAGCTCGCAGTCGGTTAAAAAACCAGAACAACCCCATTCAGTGCAAGGCCCTTTATATTGTACGATTTCCATGGTATGTATCATTTAGGTAGAGGCGGGTAGATGCTATTTAAAAAGTTGACAGGCAGGAGGATTGGGCCTCCAGTGAGGCATTGTCACTCTACCTAAATCATATGTAACTACTGGTGTCCTGCCGTTTGACCAAAAGTCATTTGGCAAAATTACACTTGACAAACAACGTTTTGCAAAAAAATCTTAAGTCAATTGATAATTTTACTACTAGTCATTTTACAAATGACTTACTTTTCCAAATGATCAACAGTTAAATTTAAATTTTACGAGGATGACCATTTGTCAATAATTTTTTGGTCAAACATTAGTGAACCGTAACTACTACTTTAATTTCTGTAAAATACCTACTGGGCACAATTACCACTGATATAGGTATGGTTTGAAATGTGGACAAGCCTTAAAACTATTAAGGGAAAAACTAGCATTCACCAAGGGAAGGAACTATTCTTCGTTTCTCATTTGAAAAGGCTACAACTTTACAACAAATAAAACTATTCATGTTACGACTGCCCGAGTACATTATTACCTCAAGGAGGCATACGACCGCACAAGCTAGATACCGATAACACTTGTATACTAACAATAAAAAAACAAAGTCCACTTACAAGCACATTGTAATTAAAAATAGGTCTTAAAACTCGCCTACCCACAAAAAATGTATTTACAGACAAACTTTAATAATTGGCCACGTATCTCGCGATCTTTTTGCCGGGAATCGAACCACAATACCATCGACTAACGGTCAGATCGGATCGTCATTACATGCCAGTTTTTGTTGCCATTCTTGTCGGTAAAATATCAGTGCAAGTGCTGTTGGAGAAGATTGGTTCATTTTAGAATTAAATGTTATTATCGTACTGATGGCTAATGGGGTCGGGGAGTTCACAAGTGGCATTGTGGGTAGACATCCGATAAGGTGTACCGATGTTGTGGCTAAGATTTCGGAAATAAAATGCATGCATTTTTTTTGGTGGTTGTGGCAGTACAGGGTTCGTCCGAGTCGCTACCACCATCTTATCCTTTAACCGACCGCCAAAATAATCCATAATGATGTAGATGGATTAATCCATCCATCCATATTATTAAGAGGTAGTTTGATATCCAAGCGGTTCGAATTTAAGCCCATAATTGTTTTTTTATGTTTTTGTCATTGTCATATTTTGTTAATTGTGCTTTGTTATGCATGGTTACATGCGTTTTTGTAGTTCCTTTTTTAGCCTGTTAAATGTGTTAGTGTGTACGCAAGCTGAGTTTGCCTATAATTGGGTAAACACCCTGTCATTGTTCCCTATACATATAATATTACAATTAAGTTAATGGTGTTATATATGTTGGCGAACAGTCTGTTCGCTGTTCGTCTGTAGCAAATAAGACAACCGGTGATATTACTAGCATAGACGCATTGGAGTTTGTAGTCCCTAGGGAGTAATGATTTTCGTTTTAAAATTTGCAACTATTTCGTACATCATTTCTGACTAAGGAGGTTTCTGCCAAAATTCATACGGTTTCTAATTTCATCCTTTAAAACTTAGCTATAGACTTCCTTAACATCACAAAAAACCTATACACTTCATTAAACTTCATTATTTTTGTACATATTTCAAGTTTATGACAATATTTATCATTAATTTTAGTAAATACATTTTTAACAAACTGGCAAAACCTGGCTGTATGGTAATTCCAGTTCAAAACTGAACGCAATTCTTAGCATTATCTTATCTGTGGTAGAGGTCACTAAAAAAGATTGTTATCTGCATTTAGCGACAAGTTATCGTTTTATATTTAGCCGATTTATAAAGTGTTTTAAAGTCCAAGACACAATAGAAAGACACGATGAATCGGATTCGTTTCATCGTTTCTTATTAGGAGTTCGTTATTACAGCTACACCACCGGAATTAAGAAATGCGACTCAAATACTTCTTGACAATTTGCTGCCAGCCAAATCGAAAGAATATAACTTTAATGTTTTCCTCGCATTTGTGATGCAGACCATTATGTGTATCACAGGCAATAAGGGATTACCAACTCGAGTCATTAAAACCCGGACCTTCTAATAAATACTCTTCTTACTACCCTTGATGAACAATACAATGACTTCAATTCGTATTAAGTATAGAGTTTAATCTGTAGACGGTGGGCCCTTCAGTCTACGCTTATTGGGTCACCACCACATACCGGGTCTCAATACTTCAAAGCCTCTATTTCAAATTCAAATAATTTATTTAATGAACATGAGCTTTTTTTCCAGATTTAGTTAAAGGGAAAAGATTGTCGTTTTATTGCATCTAGCTATTTTTTGATTTATGTTTCACCGAGGTTGACTAGTAGATAATTATTGTAACATTAAGTTAGACTTTTGTACACTATTAATATGTTTTTGCTATAAAGTATTTAAATAAATAAATAAGTAAAATAGACTTTATATTTTAATATTATATATGTATATATATGCCATGATGATATTTGTCTTTGGATGGCTATATCCCATCCAAAGACAAATATCTCACGTTAACAGCATCACGCTGCTGACATATTTTTTTTCAACTATTCCATAAATGCTACTTATTTATAACCCATTTGGTTTCTTCATGGTAATTATATTGTTGACGTTATAGCGGTACTTACTTGTTAGAAAGAGATACTAATATCAGATATTCGAGATGACTACCCAGACTAACTTTTTTTATTACTATTGAATTGATCTAAATAGACCTTCCGCTGACTTAAAAACCCGGTCATTTCATTCTTGCGTCTAAAAGACACTCTAAAAGTTAAAAACGATTGCGAAGGGAACTTCTACGATATTTTTCTTATAAGCGAAAATAAAAGATATCAAAGATAACCAAAAAGTAAATTTCAAAATTAAAAAACATGTTTTTGCTACAAGTGACCAATTTACACAATACTTACTCTACGAAGGCGCCACAGCGCGACAAGTGTTAAATTAGAGCCGAGGCGCGAAGACAGAGACAAAACAAAAAGAAGATCCGAGAGAGCGGGACGGCGAGAAAAATAAACAATAGCTTCGCGATATTGCCCAGTTCTAGACACTTTCTAGATCTCTTTGAGATGTTAGTACTTAGCAAGGTAGGTCGTGACGAACCCGTTTAGTCGAGAATGTGGTTATGACGTCACAGTTTTAAAGTTAGCATCACACCATAACCAAGAGGGGTGCGTAGTTACACGATTTTTTTACTGCATGGAAATGGCAATTGAGCTTACAGGCCACCTGATGGTAAGTAGGTTCTGTGACCCATAGACATTTGAATTCTTAAGACTACAGTCGTAAGACTGCAATCCTAAGACTGCAAATAGGTTGGCCAGAGGACTGAGTCGGAATGCCTCTATGCTAGTAATTTCAACGGCTCTTATCCCCACACCGGAACACAACAATGCGAACGCTGCTGTGTTTTTTTTATTTACCGTAAGAGCATCGCATCTTTCACAGGAAGCAGTATTAGAAGAAATGCGGTCTCTGAGACAGTACTTGAATAAATTAAGCTTTAGTTGCCTACTGTAGTTTTTTTGCAAAGTCATTATCTGGTTATAAAGACAAATCGAATGAGTTACATCACGGTGGGTCTACGTTAAGTATAACTGAGATAGGTACTGATGCCACCTTCCGACTCCATCATGAGACCGGCTCGGCAGAACCACATTATTGCATTGTCATTGAAGTTACGCAGGTATACCAAACTTCAGCTCAATCGGTCTCTGGGAAGTGGTACAATTCTTCCTTCCAAGATTTGATCCGAGCATACTAACATTCACACATTGAAAGTTAATAAAAAGCTGGTAAAATAATCGAAATTAAGATCGCGTATTTCCCTATTTCTTCTTCCATTATGGACCAATTTAAATATTTCTTTAAACCAGAAACTGTTTATGAAAATGAATGTTTTAAATTTGCGTTAAACCTCGGCATTTATCGAATTGTGGTTAGCTGTAATAATAACTATTTCATGCAAAAAAAAATACATAAAGACATAAAAAACAAATCTATCAAAGAGCAAGTTATAAGTAATAGGATTTACCTAAAGATGATATTTAAATACCTACCTATTCAATTATACCATTCTGGTCGACTATATTATTTCTGGTTGCTTCCATATCGTCGGTGATATTGCAAAAACGCGTAACTAACAAATTTATCATAGAGCAAAATAAACCTTACGGTCTTATAAAAAAGGTGCATTTTGCTCCTTATTTAAAATGATACTTACGCAGTTTTGCAGTTTCACCGACGATATCTTTAGTGACACTGGACCCGATTCTACGTGCACATCGCTTAAATAGCCTAAAACTAGCTAAAACTAAAATGTCAAATTTTAAGACATACCTAGTTTAGACGGGAGATTTAATAAGTGCTATTCCAGAATATCAAGCTGACCATGTATAAGACCGCCTAAAATAAGAAGCGTCAGATTCAAATTAGCGCTGTCATGGCGCTGTCATTTGATTATGACAGCTGCTCATAGAATAGCAGTGTTTTGGCGACACCTAAATAAAATTAGGAAGTTTAGAGGCCACTGTAGAATCGGGTCCACAGGTCGACTATTTTTTTTCCGGTTGCTTCCATATTGAATTTTGATTACTGTCATATCTTTAGTGACACTTACAAGATATGTAGTGATTGTTTGTTAAATAAAGCCCATCCGTTTAGTTTCTAGAGCGCCACAAAGTAACATACATATATAGGCTGATAAACGCATAACCCTCTTCCTTCGGCAGTTGGATAAAAAAAGGTTTTAATGTTATTATCCAGAGAGGAAACCGCCGCCCGTATATCTTCTATACACTAATACTCTTGTGGATCTCTACAATGACCGGTTCTGCATGTTTCTTGTTATTTACAAGTTTGACTCAGAAAAAAAAATCGTATAATGAATGTAACTAAACGAGCCGGTTTGATGCAATATAAAGTACCATTCCAATTTCCTGTTATAACGTTGTCGTAGGGCTTGTAGGTAAAGACTAAAGAGTGATAAGAACGAAAAAACAACCGCTAATATATTTAATCTGGTGTTAAGAAATTTTCTTGCCACAACTTTGAAGTATGAACTTCAATTCCATTCAATTCTTTGATATATGGCTACTGTCCAGTGGGACAATTCTGCCAGTGTCAAGGTTGGAAGTTACACGTGATCGGTGAAAATGCTTTTCCAGAAACAGATGCTGAATCATCAGTTGGGGAATCTAAAAATAAAACAAATTATGTACATTAACTACAACTACAAATGCTAAATGTTCTATTGACTGATTAAACTCTATCACTGACGCTGGTGAAATCACTTGGTGGACCGCCATTAATTTAAAGTAGAAGAAGATGAAGAAAAAGTATGTTTTAGGTCACGGTCAAGTAGAAATCAAATTGGGTGACTGTACGTACTTGTTATGATATGGTATTTTTTAATTTGTCTAGAAGTTTTAAAGTTACTGGCATATTATTCCACGTTGTTTATAATTTAAGCATGTTGTTTCGAAAACACATAGTTTATTGCGCTTTACAGGGACTGTATTCTATATAATAAAACCATACAGCCTTTGACATTATATGGTATTGTATATAAATCGGCCGCCATTACCTGTGCAATTACTGTCAAGGAAATGAAAGCTATCAAATAGATGTCAATACAATATAACATGTCAAAGGAAATATGGTTTTACGTTGAATAGGTACCTAAAATAACGTTAAAAATATGTGTGGCCATAGACAAGCATCATAACAATAACGTTAAATATTTTCGAAAACGGAAAAACGTTCGAAGTTTATCTGAAAGGGCCCATCTTTAAGATAATAACTTACTAAACGAACTACAATGTCACTTATTGCAAACCTTAAGTGGCTGGGAGTTGTGGGAGGCACATTGCTCATAGAACTGATTGCCGTTGGGACAGAAAGGGTAGTGTGGCAACTGCGTACAAGGTGGACCGAGGATCTGGAAAGTCAAAGGATGCGAGAAGTACAAAACCTATGTCGTGGAGTACTTAAGGAAGGCTTATAAAATATTCTAACAGATGCTTCAGTAAAATGTTCTTACACATGACAAGCCAAATTGTAAGTCACCAGTCAGTTTATTTCTACAAAAATAGTCACTCAAAATTTGCTCGTCATTTCTACTTAATCTCCGCCAAGCACCAAATACCATTATTCACCTAGACGCAAGCCAAAGTCAATGCACCATCCGCGGTTCAACGTTCCAGCCGTAATTACAGCACCCACAAAACAAGCACAGCGCGACCTTGCCGCCAAAACCAAAAAGACCTGACCTACATACGACGACATACGATAAAAACAAATAAAAATATAAAACGAAAACTTGAAAATAAAAATAATAATCGAAAGATTACGGTTAACGGCGTACCGGACGGTTTTCATTCACGCTCCGGCTGAATAGTTCTTCTTTTTAGCCCGCTACGTGCTGCGAAGTCTCGTCTCATTTCTTTTATTTCCATCTTTCTTTTTTAATCATTTCTCGAATATGGAGCGTCGTTTTTATCGTTTTCCCGGTTTCGCCCCATTCATGCGAGCGAGAGAGCAAGTTTTTGTTTCGGAACAATTACCGCTCGCCTTGCGGTGCGTTTTTTTGTTAAGTGCGTTAACTTGAGTTTAAGGGACCTTGGGTGTTTATTTTATTTAGTTTAATTTTGTTCTGTAACTTGGTCACTGAGTTGGGCCATACTGTCTGATAATAAAAAAGGAATACATTTGTGTTTGTACGCATCAAAGGTAGTGTTACGTAGTAAAGTTGTTTGCTATACGTATTTTGGTTTGTTAAGGTTCCGTACTTTAAGAGTAAAAACGGGACGCTATCTATTACTAAGACTCCGCTGTCCGTCTGTCTGTCACCAGGCTGTATCTCACGAACCGTCATAGCTAGGCAGTTGAATTTTTCACAGAGGAAGTATTTCTGTTGCCGCTATAACAACAAATACTTCCTTAATAGTTCAGAGAGAGAGCAAAATAGTTCCTTTAGGTGTCAGCTCCTTGTGTATATTTTAACTCTCATCATGCAACTGCGTCCATCCGATGTCTGTTCGTTTGTCATTATCACAGCTTCATCAGCAACTGCCTTTTCTATCGATAAGTTTGTGCAAATAACAAAACAAATAAAAAAAAAAAAAAATGGTACTTTTTTTAGAAATCATCGGAATAATATTGTAACTACTTAAATAACGAATCCTCGACACACAAGTCTGATTCCTACTACGCAGATAAAATAAAAACAAAAGACCATAAATGCAGGTATAAAAAAAAAAACTGTGTCCTTTGCGTCCACGCGGCGTTCGTTTTTTCCATCCTGTATAAGCCTCCGCTCTCCGATCGTCTGTCTGTCACCGGGCTGTACCACATGAGCCCTAATAGACATTTGGATTGTATGTCCTCTATAAAAACAAAACCCATACAAGAAATGTCTTATTTCGGTGTGATGCGGATCCCTTCCTGTGCGAGGCTGACTATCACTCGGCCGGTTATTTAATTTCTAGGCAAAGACTTCGTTTAAGACGTTTATTACGGATTTAGTGCTTATGAGTAAATAGTTCTAAGAAACAACCAACATACGACAAAGTGAACAACCCTTTTGTTTTTAAATACAATCGCCCACAAAGCTGGGTGATCACTGATCAATGAAGATAAACAGAGAGAAACTGTCTCTGTCGTGCACATGAGATTCTTATGTAAAATCTATCTATATTTATGTTTCTACATTTTCTCACTTCTTTCTTTAATGGGAAGTTAAGTATGTGGCTGTTTATACATACATATACAGGGAGTCCCAGGACTTCCTTAAAAGGAGAAGTTCGCCTTTGTACCTACTTGTTTTTTTGTTGTTTAATTGCCTGTGTTTATTTTTATTCAATAAAGAGTAATACATACTTACATACATACACAATAGACGTAAATGTTATAGCTAATATATTAAAACCCCCTTATACCGGACCAGAATGCTTAACTTATCAATATGTTAATTAAATTGCAATTTATTAGGATTTTAATGGTACTAAGTAGTTAAAAAGACCTGAATTTTACCTTAATAAAATATAGATACTTGAAATAGTTCCATACATTGGAAGCCACTAAAGTACCATAAATTTATTATACCTACCATAAAATATATAGGTATTTTTTGTAGTAAAAAAACCATTCGTCAAATTTGACCTATCCTTGTTTGTAGCAGGGTATTACTTACAATTTAGTAGTAGTAGTATTAGTAGGCACGAGTATCAATGAGCTCTCAAAAGTTGGTGCGTCTTTAAGAGTAGTTATTATAAAGATCTCAATAAGTACTAACTTAATTAAAAAATGGAGAATTTAGACGTACAGTCTGGACCAGTATAAAAGGTTTTTTTTATGATTTAATATTTACGCCTGGTTCAGGGACCCTATATTCACCTAATTAGATTTAAGTGGTGTTGGTACTTTTAAGGCTTAATTTTTGTCTGTTTGATGTTTGGTTTTTTGTCTCATTGTTACAGTAATTTTAGGAAAACGGAGAAAATAAAGTAAACCTTACGAAAGAACTCACCAGTTACAAAGTTTTTAAATTACCTAATTAAAATTCACCTTAAGGAATGAATAGTAATTATACTTACATAAAATAATTCCGATTAATTTTCGGATGCCCCGTCGTATAAAAGTAAAACTATACTAACTAAAGTTTTATGTTTAAAATCGTAATATATTGGAATTAAGAAGGTCACAAGTAATTTTAACTTTTTATACCAAATCTTTGTAATTTATCCGTTTTATTTTTGTTGAAATATAATTTTACCTATCAACCATTTTGCTATTAACATATAAGTTCCATTGCCAGAGCATTAAACAATATTAATTAGTGTAGGTAACTCTGTTTAATTTGGCCGCAATACGAAGCATTTTACTTTTTTTATTATTGTAAATTCATTATAACTATGCGACATATAATAATGTAATTTCCATTATGAAATAAATGACGAGTACTACCACATTTTTGATAAAGGGGCAGGTGAAGTAATTTAACATGTCAGCATTATTTTTACCGTCAGTATTATTAAACAAAAGACATCACCGCGTTTTAAAACTTATCGAAATATTTACCTAGAAGGGGAGGAAGGAAGGAGGTTATGTTCCTGACTAAGAAAAATCAAAATTATTGAAATGTAAATCAAATGTATGTCACTTAAAACGGAATGTTTTCTTACATTTTCAATAAAAACTGCTGGATTTTTTTCTTACACATCAATCATTTTCAAAGATTCTAAAACGTTGCCGAACTCAGAATCCGATTTGTCTCGTTGCTTCATATCTGGGGCCTGGGGCATGTTTTATAAAGCTACAAGTAACAATTTTACAG
This sequence comes from Acleris emargana, assembly GCA_927399475.2. Classification (NCBI taxonomy): domain Eukaryota; kingdom Metazoa; phylum Arthropoda; class Insecta; order Lepidoptera; family Tortricidae; genus Acleris; species Acleris emargana. The sequence continues at coordinate 4,289,393 of OV656846.1, forward strand.
GTCTAAACTGGCAACATTGTTCAAATGGCTGGTCATCATTGGTCGAGGTTGTGTCAACTGGAAACTTGAAACATGTAAATTGTAATTTTCATCACACTTGCACGTAAACAGTATCTAAACATACAGGTTAACTTGGCCGCAATGCCCCATATAAAACCCTCGACCTTTTTTTTTACCATGAAACCCTAGGTCGGTAAGTAATTTTTTTTTAATTTATAGCACAGCACACAGGTCATGCAAGTTCAAGCAAAGAGTTTACACGCAATTGAAAATTTGTCTTAAAATGTTATTTAAACAGGAATTTCATTGCAATCTCGCTGCATGTTACTTAAATACTCAATTAATGTTCTTAATAATCGATTTTAATAGTTTTCTGTATCAAAACGTCGTTTTTTTTACACTCCTTCAGGGCTGTATGTATACCTTCGTAAGTATTTGCCCTTAACGTTTCTGAACGAAACATTTGTATAATCTGTGGAGTCCGCCCGTCATCCGCTTAAAAAAAGTTCAAGTAATTCGTAATAAAATAATAGTTGTGCTGACTTGTGTAATATAAGTTTATTCTGCCCTATAATTTTATTTATTTACTCGCAAATGTGATGAAAAACATTGTATGTTTCACGGGCGGTACGGGAATTACGATCCTCGACTCAAAAAGCCCTCAGTCTTCGACTTCGGGCTTCTACTAGAGCCTCGATCGTAATTCCTTACTTACCGACCTTAATACACAATGTACTATTATAGATTTATAAAACAGGCCCCAGCCATTTGAGCAGTGTTGCCAGTTTAGACCTGTAAAATTGTTACTTGTAACTTTATGAAACGTGCCCCTCGAGTTAGAAACTTTGAATAGGTAACTCGGAAATCATTAGAATCTCAATTATTAGTAAAAAGCAAATGAAATAGGAAATATCATAAGGTCATCCATAAAATACTCGATGAACAAATAAAAGTTAAAAAACACTACTTTTTCAAAGGCAAACTTAACGAAATGTGGTATCTGGAAAAAATCCTTACACTTCACATAAAAATGAAATCAAGTTGCATGGAAAGAATGCATTAATGATTGGAAATAATAAGTATTTCGAAATTTTAGTGTTCTTATTATCACATTATGACCAAATCAAGTACTCGTAAATCTAATATATAAAATTTCCATGTCACAATGTTAGTTACCGTACTCCTCTGAAACGGCTTGACCGATTCTTATGAAATTTTATATGCTTATTCAGTAGATCTGAGAATCGGCTACTATCTATTTTTCATTTCTAATTTATAAGGCAAAACAACGTTTGCCGGGTCAGCTAGTAGTAGGTACATAAAAATCATTGCTCATGAACGTTATATTGTAAAAGTTGTAATTTTAATCAAATTAATATTTAGAAATATCCCAAATTGGGTAGAGACCCCTCCCCCCACCAAATAAGTAAACATAATTTTATCTTCTATTTACTTTGAATATTCTATGACCATGAATAAATCCTACATTTCAAGATACAATTTAGAAATTCTTTTAACAAGTAGGTATAATATAGATGTTAAAGGAGTCGACTTTATTAATTGGCAATACTGTTCAGCAACAAACTCCAACATTGCGCTAGGCAACATATACCTATCACTTATACAGATAATAAAACAACTCCCTACACTGGCTCAGCGCATTTAGTCATCGCTCTTAAAAAGTAAAAATAACTCTGACCAGACTACATCTCAGTCTCAAGGCCAAATCCTGAATCCTGCCAAACAAGACAAAACATACAACCACACACACGCGCGAAAGAGCGAGCAGACGCCGTGTCTTCGTCCTTTGAAAAGGGAAAGTGGTAGTTAATGCGTTGGCGAGAGTGAGATGAAAAAATGGTCGAAGGGTAGAAAAGGAGGGTGTAAGGATTGTGCGTGGGAGGGACAGAGAGGGAAGGGAACCGGTTAATTTTAAAGGGCTTGGACCACGATGCTGGCTATGGATGATTTTCTTTATGGGTGTGTATTGATTTAACCGAGTTAAGTTTTCTTTGTTTGTCGTAAAACTTTTTTGCTTTGAGTACGAGGTTTTAAGTGGGATTTGCGAGCTAATTAAGATCCAGACGAACAGATTTAACGACTTTTAGCAATTCCGAAACTTTTAGAGGTTATATTTTTGCGTACAGCGCATTGTACCCAATCAATATATCGATAAATTGTATAACGTTTAATAGTATCTATGTGGACACTTTATTACTATTAACTTTGTAATTATTAACAGGTAGCATAGTTATCTTTCCAATTAACTTGTTTTTACTGGCATATCAGATTAGCAGAGACAACTAAGACCATTTAAATTCAGTTTTATCAACTCAAGACCCAAAGATTAGCATAAATTGACTCCACTGAGACTCAAACTGGGATCATTAAAGGCACTAGGCTAACCAGTCCGAGGGTACCGTACCTGCACCCAGTTTATTTTACTGCATTTTGCTGCAGTGGAATGAAGGATATTACTCCCGCCATTGGACCAAACCGTTTCAGTTAGATTTATGACCGATATTTGATCCGTTCAGTACCAGGATTTTCTGAGTTTAGTGTCAAATTACACCGGTACAGAGTTGGCGTAGTTTTTCAAGTCTCATTTGGTTTCGTATGCTTGTGGAAAATACGCTAATTCAGTCATTATTTTAATGTGTTGCTTTTGTGTCAAGGTTAGGAAATTCTAGACATTTCATTATTTCATTTAATTTCATTATAAAAAAACACGATTTTCTCTACGAGATTTTGGAAAAAAAATGCGTGTGGTAGGAGCTTGTGCAGGGTCTGTCCGGATCGCTACCACCATCTTATCCATTAACCTACTGCCAAACAGCAGTGTTCGCATTGTTGTGAAATGACTAGCATAGAGACATTCCATCTTAGTCCTCAGGGTTGGCAACGCATTTGTAGTCTTAGGATTGCATTGCAGTCTTGTGAATGTGAATGTGTATGGGTCACAGTTTCCACTTACCATCAGGTGGCCTGTGTGCTCGTTTGTCTTCTGTATGCCATAAAAAGAATAAAAAAATTGACATAACGTTATCTATCGTTGGCGTCAGCCACTTATTTCAATACCTTATATTAGTTTTTGAAAATTTCTAATGTAAATGTAATGTGAAATTCGTTCAGCTAGCCTTGCCTTTGTGAAGTATCCTTCGATAGTTCACAAAGACGGCTATATGCAATCCTTAGTACCTACCAATTTCACCAAACAATGATTAAACGTTAATCATTGATTGAATGATTCGACATTAGTCTCATTTTTAGGGTTCCGTAGTCAAACTAGGAACCCTCCGTCCGGTCCGTCTGTCCGTCCGCAGCCTAGCTCAGAGACCCTTAGTACCTACTAGAAAGCTGTAATTTGGCATAGATTTACATATTTTAGCTATATATCGATATCGTACTCACTGTTGGCGTTATGACGGCTCTGTCAAGTGAATAAGAGCTCTTATAACGTTAATAATATGGTTACGATATTTAAGTAAGATGGACAAATACTAACATCACAGTTACGAGTAACTGACCATTTAAGTTAATCTTGCCACCTTACAGATAAGATACAGTGGTGTTACATCGCAAAATAGAAGCACAGATTATACTAAACAAAAACTATACGTTCTGTGGCTCGGTACTTTATAAAGGACTAAGCTATGGACAAACCTTAGCCTTTTGTAGCTCATTAAAATTGAGTATTAAACAATAACATTTGTCTCATTTTTCGTAGGAGGTAGGAGCTAAAGTGTTGCAATGGGATAATGTCAATGAAACAAACAACAAGCGAGGTTCACTTTTGTGTACGCTAAGCTTAAGGCTTGCATGGGTAGACAAGACAAGACAACCATACCATAGTATACCATACTAATATTAAGTAATAAACACAGAAAACCTCCAAGACTCTAGAATATTTGCCTCTACCGGCAATATAGGCTTAAAAGAGTGAGTTACTACCAACTAGGCTGACCATGTCACCAATATGTACTATTTTCTGTTAGAACAAGGAAAAAAACTCAATATCTAACGCAGGAACCTTCAAGGCGGTTTTCAATCCTTCAAATTCAGTCCAGCATTCCAACTCATCCTGATTCATCCATCAATATTGTAGGATGGAAACAAACTGGTTTTTGCAGAGAAAAGTTGCTTGAGGATAAACGTCGCGTGACTCACTAGTCAAAGGTTGTTGAACTTGCGGTTACAGGTGTTAAATTGGGGTAGGTAGCATGCGACGTTGAATGCACGAATGGTTATGCAAATGTTCAACTTAAGAAGTGAGAGAAGGGTGCTGTTGAAAGTCGAAACATATTGTTTTCAATGATAAAGGCGCGCACCGCCTCTTAAATTGACTTTGCTCTGTAGTATGAAGGTTGTCATACCTTCTCCTTTCCTCTATGGTTCAATATTCAAAACTGGAACACATAGATTTAACGGATAGCTGTCAAGCACAGACCTTAAAGTTGATAAAAACCATATCGTCTTTGACCTGTTATCGTATTGTTGTCAACGTTTTAATAGCTCTTAAATACTTGACAGCACCTAATTAAAAACCATGCCATAACAGGTCAAAGACGATATGGTTTCTACCCCCTAGATAAGAGGCCATGAGCACTTTAGCGAAAATGCTGAAGTCTATCAGCACCATTAGGTGAACTTTTATAAAACAAGCACGAAACTGTATTTCATATAATTTTGATTAAGTGACATATGCCTTGCATTCTAGCCGACACAGTAGCATCAATGCATTCCCGGCCGTAATTATAAAGGAATCAAAATTACTGTCAGCGGAAGTACTAAGTACTTCATGATAATGGACCCGATTCTACAGTGGCCTCTAAACTTCCTAATTTTATTTAGGTGTCGCTAAAACACTTTGCTGTTCTATGAGCAGCTGTCATAATCAAATGACAGCGCCATGACAGCGCTAATTTGAATCTGACGCTTCTTACTTTTCGCGGTCTTATACATTGTCAGCTTGACATTCTGGAATAGCACTGATTAAATCTGCCGTCTAAACTACGAGGGGCGGCTGAAAAGTTCTAAGCCTAAGGTATTTTGAGGTTGCATATGCGTTAGCGATACTGGCCACTAAAAAGACCATTTAAAAAGTTAATAAATAAAAGAAAAAAATGTCGTCTTTTGTTTATTACATCTCGAGATATCCGACGCTAAAGGTCATCATGTGTGAATTATCAACGCATATCACGAAAATTGAGCACCGTGCAGTCATTAAGTTCCTCACGAAAAGTGACAAATCGCCGAAAATAATTTTTGAAGAAATGTCTAGTATTTACGGTGAATCTGGCCCTTCTCATGCCACTGTTAAAAAAATGGAGTCGACTTTTTAAACTTGGACGGGAGTCGATCGAAGACGATTCTCGCTCAGGAAGGCCAATATCGGTTGTGACTGAAGAAAATACTGAAAAAGTCAAAAAGTTAGTATTAGAGGATCGGAGAATTAAGGTTTGGCAAATAGCTAAAGCCTTAGGTATTAGTAAGGAAAGAGTTGGACAGATTTGGCATCAACATTTGCATATGACAAAAGTAAGTGCTCGTTGGGTGCCGAAAATGCTCACAGCTTTCGATAGAAAACGTCGTGTTCAAACTTCTCAGGCATTTTTAGAATTATGTGAAGAAGGTTTAGATGAAGTTTGTTCCCGCATAGTAACTGTTGATGAAACATGGATCAGACAGTATGATCCAGAGTCGAAGTCTGAATCTATGCAGTGGATCGAAAAGGGTGAAAGGCCGCCAAAGAAATTCAAGGTTCAAAGATCGGCGTCTAAGCTAATGGCCACCGTGTTCTGGGATTGCGATGGCATTCTTTTAATAGACTATTTGGCGAAAGGCTCTACAATAAATGCAGTTTATTATACTGAGCTATTAAGAAAAGTGCGACAAGCCATAGTCGAGAAACGAAGGGGCAAACTGAGCAAAGGCATTTTGTTTTTGGAAGACAACGCCCCCGTTCACACCGCTCGTGTTGCCAAGCTTGCTCTGAAGGAAACTGGCTTCGAGGAAATTGATCATCCACCTTACAGTCCAGATCTGGCCCCTAGTGATTATTTTCTATTCAGCAATTTGAAGAAAGATTTAAGGGGAAAGCGATTTGGCAGTGATGAAGAGATGAAGGCGGCTGTACAGGAACATTTCGACAGCCAAAATAAAACTTATTTTTTTAACGGTCTAAAAGCATTATTTAAAAAATGTAATAAATGCATTGAATTAGAGGGAGATTATATTGAAAAATAAAAATAGTAAAAAAAATCTGAACATTTTTTTTCTACCTTAGGCTTAGAACTTTTCAGCCGCCCCTCGTATGTCTTAATATGAGACAATTTAGTTTTAGTTCGTTTTGGGCTATTTAAGCGATGCACACGTAGAGTTGGGTCCATTGATTCCCCATTTTATTGTTAAAGGAAAGGGAAAGTTTTTTAGGACTCCGGGTAAATACGTCTCGCCTCTACCGGGTTCTCCTTAGGAGCGGCGGTACTACAATGCCTAGGCTCTTCCTAGGCCACATCTTTATCGTGTAATGAAGTGCCTAGCTGTAGGACATGTTCTTTTTGTCCAGTTATTAGAGCTAATGGCACAAATTATGATGTGGGTGGCCTAACCAAGTTATGAAGTTCCTAGTATTCGGTCGTATGTTATTTTATTCAGTAATCAGAGTTCATACCAACTGTCGGGCTGTTTGTCTGTAGCGTACTTATAATGGGCCTACAAGGAGGACGTATGTTTTATTGAAGTAATTAGAGCTAATACCACAAATTATGAGGCTGTGGGCGGCCTAGCCAAGTTATGAGGTTATGTTTTTAAACGACTTCAAAAAGGAAGAGGTTCTCAATTCGACCGTTTTTTTTTTGTTCAGTATGCAAAGTTAATGCACTAAAGTTTGAAGGAAGTCTAAAGCCCAGTTATGTATGTAGTTCCTATATAAGACATATGATATTGGGCAATAATCAGAGTGAATTCAAGGATCTAGGAGGCTGTGGGATGCCTATAGCCGAGTTATTAAATGCCTAGCAGTAGGACGTATGTTATATATGTATGTATACTTTTTATTCTATAAGAATAAAAAATAAATACAAAACATTCGAGTTATTGTTCAGAAATCCCAGCTAAGGCCATAGAATGGTCGGGGAATTTTTACCCCAGTCCTTTGTAAAGTGCCTAGCAACAGGACGTATAGTTTTTGTCTAGAAATCTGCTAGGTGATTTCTTAAAGTCTCTTGTAAATTCGTTAATTAACTAGCGAACTATGTTGTTCTATAGGACTGTGGGTTGTCTATAACCCAGTTATAAACTGCCTAGCAGTAGGACGTATGTTTTTTGCTCAGTAATCAGAGCTAATGCCGCAGACTGCGGGCTGAGGGCGATTCGCGGGAACGGGTCAGCCGAGCTCAAGGTCAAGGGAAGGAGGACACAAGAGCCGTGGAGACGCCTTGTTTAAAATAATGGATATTATTGGTGAAAATATGTGACCAGTTCCCATTAGACGACCCACTGGATCGTTTGCCTCCTGCGAAACAAGTGCAATTGATAACAGAACTTTTTTTTAAATGGTGTTCAGAAACAATACATGCTTATGGAGATTTGATTTGAGCGAACATTCAATAATTAAATAAGTTGGTAAATACCTAATCCAGTCCCAAACTATTCTACACTTAAGCTTTTACTTTGGATACTAAACAATAAACAGAAAAAAAGTCATTACGTAATCACATAAGACAAATAGAAAAACAAAGACGCATTCACCACAGTTTTGCCCAAGTCGGGAATTGAAACCGGGGTCACTAGCTTTGCAGATAACAATACAAACAGAGCTCACTTTTACGTAACGGGGTCCATCCACCTATTTGCTAATGCGGTTTTGACGGAGTAGAACTTATAGTTTCTTATAGAGACCGGTGACCAAAGAGCTGGCAGCTTTCCTCGCTCAACGTATTACTATTCAGGAAATGCCGCTAGTATCTTTGGTAATGCCATGGGGGCCTACTAAGATTTACTTTAGTTATATATTTTTTTAATTATCCTCGACCTGCCTAAATATTTTTAAGCAATTTCCGGTCCAATATCCTGTACGAAGGACATTTTTGTATGGATAGTCTGAAATACCAGGTAAAACGTAGTAAATCTATTTGTTCTTTTTAAAGAACATAGAGCAGGACGAGGTTAAGTTGTATAGCCAGAAGTTAATCTAATGTATGGTGTATAATTTGGTTGTAGAGTTTAACTTTTAAATAAATAATTTTCACAGCTAACGTCTCCACACCCCGCCAAGTTCTCCTCTCAGCACCAATAAGTATTTGTGTCCACACGCACACAAACGTCTCCGCTGTGTGCGTGCTGTCGTACACACTGCACAAGAATGCACCGCGTTGTTGACACAACCAACTTCGATACTCCTTTATTTATTGCTATAAAAACCCATTCATTTCCAACTTTACAAAATTCAACTCAAAATTTAGGGCTTTAAAGTCAAAGTTTCGTCTTAAAACAAATGAGACTTATGCTATTCTTGTGTTGATACCTAAATTTATAATGTACGCGATTATGATGTTAGTTTTGATCGCATTAAAGTTGAGATTGACCTAAAGTTTTTATGGTGTGTAAGTCTTTTTGCATTTGATGTGTTAAAGGCATTTATTTAAATAAGGATTTATGCGCAGTGCCCGGCATTTTGGCGAGATGCGCGGATAAGGGAGGATTAAAAATATTGGTTAAATTCGACCGCAGGGAGGGATAAGATATTGATATTACTGACCTATTGTTTTAGCTTTACAGAAAAAAGAACTAATAAACTTATCCTTCTGGATACTTCATCATACGAGGAAAAAACCTTTAACTTACATAAAGCCCGGATTTCAAATATGGCCCCCTTGAAAGTATGACCCCATGTCCTATTTCTAGAACTCAGTGTTTAAATACCTGTCTTCTAAAAGTTCGAATTGGGTTCATTTTGAATTTATTGACACGTTAAACTATAATAATGAGAATAAATTAATTTTGTTCTAATTTTAGTACAATGTTTATTCTTCCATCTAACAGTAGAATCTTTCCAATTTAGTTTTCTGGAGGTTGACATTAAAAAGGCTTGGACTCCGTTTTGTTTTTCGATCTTTTCAAAGTACCTATTGTCTTTATTTTTATTACTACTTAAGTAGGTAATCATTGCTTACAAAGTAAAATATAATAGGGAGGACAGCTAAACTAGCTAGTCTGATCTGGGTATAGTCCTGTAGGGAACTACGCGTACGGATTGCTGGCGATTGGTATATTTTCCGGCAATGATGTCATAATTTTTTTTGTATTAAAAAAAAATCTACAGAGCCCTATCAAGTGGGGTATGAATGAAAGGACTCCAAGAGCCCATGAGCTTGATGAAAATTATAACACATTACATTTCAGCCAGTTGTTACATACAAAACAAAATAAAACTTGTGGGAGGACCTTGTGCAAGGTCCGTCCGGGTTGGTACCACCATCTTATACATTAACCTTTCACCAAGCAGCAGTGTTTGCATTGTTGTGTTCCGGTTTGGGGATAAGACAGCCGGTGAAATGACTAGCATAGAGACATTCCATCTTAGTCCTCAGGGTTGGCAGTGCATTTGCAGTCTCATGACGTGAGTCGTCTATGGGTCACAGTTTCCACTTACCATCAGGTGGCCTGTGTGCTCGTTTGCCTTCCTATGCCATAAAAAAAAACATTTTCGAAACAACTCAAAGCTTGTTTTTATTTATTTATTGTTCTCTTGACAATAGAATCGTTTACACATAATTTATAGCTCCAATTCTCGACCTAGTTCTGCTACTGACTGACCTATAATAAAGAGTCTGCGCAGCTCTGACTGACAATTATAGACGAAGTAGGTACTTTTTTTCAGAGAAAGGTACTAAAAATCAAGGAGAGCGATTTTAATTATAAAAAACCTTAATTCAAACATAAATTGAATCGAAATCGAAAGTGCCATCGGGTCGTCCGTATCCAAACACTTTCGTCTTCCCACACATAAACAGGTTTCGATACTATCACGCAACAAAAACATTATATTAATTTGGGATCCCCACAAAAAACTGGTGGCCAGACGGGACAAAAAAACTAATGGCCACGGAAAAAGGATTGGACAAAAAAAGCAAAGGCAAAGAAAGGGTTTGGGAGGTACAGGTTGATGCTGTTTTTAATTATTATTTATTAAAAGGTTATGTTAAAGGATATGAAAACAATGGCATGGTTAGGTTGAAATAAATGTCTATAATAATAATTAGTGAGGAATGAGTAATAAATAATAAAACTATTTTAAACTTGTAGATTTTTTTTACATAATACGGCCATTGAAACAAAATTCAGTTGCGAAAGCGATAAACGTAAAGATGTTGTTTTATTTTATGACTAAATAACCTATTAAATTAACTTCTATTCTATTAACCCGTGTGGTTGCCGGGTTAGAACAGTGCCACTCCATGTCATCCCGTGGATGTCGTAAGAGGCGACTAAGAGAATAAAGGCTTGTAGTACTGTTAGGCGATGGGCTTGCAACCTGTCACTAATACGCTGGTAAACATCTTAGCCTATTTGTGCAAAATGTGGTTACAGAATTATCAACAAGTTTTTAAAGTTGTAGGTAATTCTGTAGCTCTGCCTACCCCACTCTGGGATTACAGGCGTGAAGGTATGTATGTATGTATGTATTCTATTAACAAACATACATTTATACCTTCACGCCTGTAATCCCAGAGTGGGCTAAGCAGAGCTACAGAATTACAACTTAAAAAAGTTGTTGATAATTTAGTAGGTAACCTAAACATATTCTATTAACAGTAGGTTTGTATTCCATTAGTAAATTTCGTTGTATCGAGGGCCCTAGGAGGATAGGTCAAAAATACTTTCATGATTATTCAATTTCAGCACGAAGACAATTCTGCTCTCCTAACCAAAAAAACAGTATCTCAAATTCAATAACCAATGCAGTTTGAATTCTATTCCGTTAGCAATTAGGTTGATATTGCTACAGGAGTTTTATTCGAGATACTGCGTTTTTGCTAAGGAGGGCAGAGTTGCAAGTGCGCTCTTTTTGGAGACTTATCAGTTCAGAAATGGGTGAATCAACTTCTAAGGTACTCCCCATTTTTCGACATGTTTCACAAATTATATGTTTTTAGAAAAACTATATATTTGCCAACGACGTAGCTTACACGCTTATTAAATCAGACAATTAGGCTAACATTTGAAATGATTTGATTTTAAAATAATACAGTTTGAAATAATAATATAGTTGGTAACGCAGCGGACGATGTTGTCCCTAGGTTTTGTATGGAAAATGTGCATTTTCCCCTGAGTTACCAGGTTTTTTCGAAGATTAAATAATATTTGAGGTGTTTAACGTGTAAGGTCTGTAAATTTGGTGGTCTGATATTAATATTCATACATTATTATTAATGATAAGTCATCAGGAAAGTTTTGATACCGCAAAAGAAAAGGAGTACCTTAAAAGTTGATTCACCCAAACCCAAATATCAACACTTGGAGCCGAATCCACAAACACTTCTTAATACGTACTATTTAAGTAATAACACTAATAACATAACAAGTAGTTCGAGATTAAATTCAAAATGTGCATATTGTGCCGGTAGGCACATTTCGTAATTGTTATCGATTCACGTATTAATGAATTGCATTTATATTAGACATTATCTGCACGTGTATCTAGCCGCGCATTAGTTAGTATTGTAGTAAGTTAACATTGTACATATACTCATGTGTCATTGTAATTAAATTATATTGTTACTGACTGACAAAGTGGTTACTCTCTCACTCCTACCGTCATGGACATCTCCGCTAAATATATATTTAAAAAAAATATCAGTCACTTTATTTTAAATGCTTACAAATTAAATATTTAACCCATCACAGATACACCCCGTATACCAGTTTGACATATTTTTAGTGTCAATGTTAGAAGGTCAAAAATGCTTTGTGTCGCGGCCACTCGTTTATTTTGGGCTGGACAGCAGAATAGGCCATCGTTTAATTGGCTCGTGCAGGGTAAGGGTACGAGTGAACCCGCGGGGCGGAGGTAGATTGAATAAATATACATTGTTTCGAACTCGGAACTATACAGCATGTGTTTTTTATTCGTTATAATTTATTCCTTTTCATTTGCAGCAAAAGGAGATTATGTAGTGCCATTCCATGGCTGAACTAAGTTTAGTAATAACATGTTAGTTTTTTTTTTTAACCTTTGACTCAAACGGAGGGATGTCTTTACCGTGTCTATCTGTGTGTCTGTGTATCTGTGTCTGTCTGTGGGATAACGTTGTAGGTCCCAAAAGAATGAACAGATTCGGACGCGTTTTTTTAAATAGAAAGCTAGTGTTTTTGGGTTAGTTTTTATAAGAGTTTTACGTCTGAATATAGCGACCATTTTATCGGTGGATTTTTTTAAATCAATTTTATAATTATTTACGACTTGGTATATCCGTCGGCATCGCTACCACTGTGTTGTCCTTTAACACAAACAGCAGTGTTCGTATTGTTGTGTTCTGGTGTGGGGATATGACAACCGGTGAAATTACTAGCATAAAGGTATTCCATCTTATCCTCAGCGGCGCACGCGTCGCATTTGAAGTCTTAGGATAGCAGTCCCTAGATCGTAGTCTTTAGAATCCAAATGTCTATGGGTCACGGGTTCCACTTACCATCAGGTGTCCGTAGTGATTGAGTGCCTCATCTTCGATATGAAAAAAAAACCGTTTTCACGGGAAATATTATCTAGATTCTAGCGTGTTACTTTTAAAAAGCTCATTGTTTTGAATACTGTATATTTAACCTTTTCCCTTTGGTTTGTAATGTGGAATGTGCCACTAGCGATGTTGTAATAATATGATAAGAGGTATTATGGTGCTTAGTAGTGGCAGACTCCTGCGCAGGGTCCGTCTGGATCGCTACTACTACATTACCCGCTAACCTACCGCAAAGCACCAGTGTTCGCATCGTTGTGGTAAGACCAACTCATCTACTTCAGGGTTAGCTGGAAGAAATCCCATTTAGGGATAAGTTCGCCTTTGTACATTACTTTAATATTTATATTTTTGTCCAATAAAGAGTTTACATACATACATACAAACACGTTAAATCTCATGTTAACTATACCCATAAACTTAAGTTCAATAAGATCAGATTAAAATCTTTATAAATATTCCCACGTTTCCACCCCCTCCCATAAACCCTAACCCCCAATCACCCAAAACTCAACTTTATCGCACTACGATAAACGTTAATCATTGTTAATATTGTTAAGTTGGTATGGTTACAAATGTTAAAATCAGCCAAATTAATCCATAATAGACCTTAACTCGTTGGTATAAGGATTTGTTGGAAGTTGATGCGGCTGAAAGGGTTAAAAGTTTCAACGCCATGCATTTAAGATTTCATACTAAATAGGCTCTTTGAGTGGGTCTCGGGTACTGAAGGATTGAAGCCGAACCTTGCCGGAGATACCCGAACGATCCCGATCGCCCTCGGCGCAAACAGGTGCTCTATCCATCTTATGTCGGCCGGACGCTAGGCGAACTGATACACCTTGATACTGGTATTGAGATAATCTCCATGTATTTAAGTTCAAGCGAATTCGAATATTTCTTAGGTATTGTACATACATACATAATCTCACGCCTTTATTCCCAGAGTGGGGTAGGCAGAGCTAAAGAATTACCAACAAGTCTTAAAATTTCTTGATAATTTTGTAACCACATTTTGCACAAGTAGGCTAAGATGTTTCCCAGTGTATTAGTGACAGGTGGCAAGCCCATCGCCTAACAGTACTGCAAGCCTTTATTCCCTTAGTCGCCTCTTACGACATCCACGGGAAAACATGGAGTGGCACTATTCTAAGCCGGCAACCACACGGTATTTCTTAGGTATTGTGATTGTGAAATATTTAATTTAATAGAAAAACTTGAAGAAAAACGTCTACAGTATCTACCCACACCAAAATATCTCGAATACAACTAAGTAAACCACAAACCACAATGAACTCAAAAAATAAGTCTACTGTCGATCGGTTCGTTATAGTGTTAAGTAATTCAACAGGAGCTCTATTGTACTTGGTAAAATTATATTACTTTTGATATCGCACTGCCAGGTCAAAAGTGTAGTAACTCAAAATACAACTGTTTTTTAAAATCAACTTTAATAAACAACACAACGTCTATGAGCTTGAAATAAAACTCACAATTATTTTGAGTTGATGCTGTCTTGATCTAGCAGTGCGATATTCTAACGTAATATCTCTAATCAACCGGCATTACTATCAAGGAAATAAGACATTGACAATACAGTAACATAATATCAAAAGCCACTAGGTTTTACCGAGTAGAATAAATCCATATACACTGTCCACATCCTCATTAACTAATTTGTATAGTTTCTCTATAAGATCAAGTATCAAGACGGCTTGGACGCTGTCCCGAGCTCACCTGGACGGACATCGAGGTACAAGAATGCGTGTTTTTTCCCCGGACAGGCGATTCTAATTAAAACCCGACAAAAACCTAGACCTAGTTCTAGGGCTAAGAACAGGAACGTGCTCAAAAGACCTAGTTTAATAATAATGTTTTCTGAGGTTGATAAATCGCATCTTCAGAATAATAGTGACATAATTCAGAAATTTTGAATTTCGAGTTAGAGCTCTTTCATAATAAATTTATAAATAAATAAATAAATATCAGGGGACAATGTCACACCAATTGGGATTGTTCATATTTTTTAATTTACTCTGATTTGAAAACCATTCCGAGGAATAGGGTTTTGAAGCCGTTCAGAATTATTAAACTTTTGAAATATTTATCTATTTCGGACAATTTGACAAAAGTATACTTGACCTTTGTTTGACTTTCGTTTTTGGCTTGAAGCCCTCCTAGGTGTATCTTACGGGTAAGGCAAAAACCGCTTAAAATAGTATGTTTTATTACACTATTATAAACACTTTTTAGCATTAGATACCATTTAATTGTTGTAATTTATTAGAAAATGCTAACCCAAATTAAAAATAATCATGTCATCCATAAAATATCTGCTAAATAAATAAAGATATTAAAACAAAACTATTTGGTCAAATACAAAATTAATGAAATTGGTCTCTTAAAATTACCTATTCTTTCGAATTTGAATGTAAAAACCGTGAGTTATTTTTTTGGACTATCCCAATTGACCTAGCCGCAAACTAAGCTCAAGGCTTGTACTATGGGTACTAGACAACGATATAAATACTTATATAGAGAAATATATACTTAAATAAATAGAAAACCTCCATGACTCAGAAATAAATATTCGCGCTCATCACACAAATATCTGCCCTTACCTGGATTTGAACCCAGGACCTCTAGCTTCGTAGGCAGGGTCACTACCAACTAGGCCAGCGCGTCGGTCAATTTATGACTTGAAGTTTGAAAGCTGAAATTTTGAATTAGGTCACTATCGTTCTGAAGGTGCGATATATTACCTTTAAAACGACGATGACGACTTTGGACGACGCGACTCTAGTAGGTAGTGACCCTGCCTACGAAGCTAGCGGCCCCGGGTTCGATCCCGGTACGGGAAAATATTTATGTGGTGAGCGCGAATATTGGTTCCTGAGGCAATATAAGGGAGTTTATCTTTGCCTAGCCATAGATAAGCCTAGAGCTTAGTTTGGGGCTAGGGCAATTTGTGCGAGATTGCCCAATGTTTTTTTTTAATTCCCTTCTTGCCGTTTGTCCCTCTGTATGTACACACAGCAACACATATCTAGCTATACACTTCAGAAATCTGAAATATTGCATGAAAGAGACTTCGCACTAGAATGCATAGAAGTTGACATAATACACATATATACATCTCTTTCTTTTTCTCTCTGCTCTGTCTTTAATGGTTAGTTAGGTGTGATGTTGTGTGTACGCTTATCGTCGGTGAAACTGCAAAACCGCGTAAGTAAAAAAATTATGATAGAGCAAAATAAACCTTACTGTCATATTAAAAAGGTGCATTTTGCTGCTTATTAAAAATGTTACTCACGCGGTTTTGCAGTTTCACCGACGTTATGTCTTTCAAACTACGCAGCGCATTGATGCGGTTTTCAAGAGGAAGGGTTTCATGAGTACGTGTGTTACAGAAAACTCACACTAACCCAGGGGTCGGCAACCTTTTGAGTCGGAAGAGCCAAAAATTACTATTCAAGTTTTTAAAGAGCCACAATTTTTTTTCTTGCCAACAATAAATAGCCTCTATACTTTCATAAAGTTTGTTGATATTTGTTGATTTTTTTTATAAAATAATAGTACATTACTACAGACGCCGGGAAGTAGGTGGATGCAGGCCGAGTTCATATAGACCGCCGAGCGAAGCGAGGTCGGATAGTTACGAGGCTGGCAACCAATTTTCACGGCGAGGTATGTATAGTGCTTTTCTCAAACATATGCAATGAAATAAAAAAAAAACATCACTCAAAAAACATTTGTGTAATAGGCATTAACGCGGATATTTTTGGTCCGAACCACATAGATACAAAAAAAAAACGATTTTCAGAGCTATTCAGCCTGTTCATAAAACCAGCTGTCATGGCCATATTAAAATTTAAAAAAAAATTACTTCCCGGCCTAGGCCTTCAATTTTGTATGAAATTCCTTTACAGTTCTCTCGAGTCGTTCCGTCGGGAACGTGGCACTTTGAAGCCTAAAATAACTAACATAACGCCGACATTACATAGCATGTTTGAGAAAATAATATTTGCGAATGGAACTAAAGAGCCGCAGCCTCACATCCAAAGAGCCGCATGTGGCTCGCGAGCCGCAGGTTGCCGACCCCTGCACTAACCTAAGCAAAATGAGCTTTTACTTTACATCTGATGATGGCACTTAAATTGGTAGTATTTGCCAAACTCCTTACATCCCTTACTTTTGGCATACCGAGTAAAAGAGATGCAACAAGAATGAGATAGGTTACGCATACGATAGGTTGCTAATCTATTTAGAAGTTTAGTATATCGATATACATTACATATAGTGTGGTTGCCGGGTTAGAATAGTGCCACTCCATGTCTTCCCGTGAATGTCGTAAGAGGCGACTAAGGGAATATAGGCTTGAAGTACTGTTAGGCGATGGGCTTGCAACCTGTCACTTATATGCTGGTAAAAATCTTAGCCTACTTGTGCAAATTGTGGTTACTGAATTATCAACAACTTTTTAAAGTTGTAATTCTGTAGCTCTGCCTAGCCCACTCTGGGATTACAGGCGTGAAGGTATGTATGTATGTATATATATTTACTTGTGGAAGGACCTCGTGCAGGGTCCGTCTGGGTTGGTACTACCGTCTTATCCATTAACCTACCGCCAAGCAGCAGTGTTCGCATTGTTGTGTTCCGGTTTGGGGATAAGACAGCCGGTGAAATAACTAGCAAAGAGGCATTCCATCTTGGTCCTCAAGGTTGGCAGAGGATTGCAGTCTTGTGAATGCGAATGTCTATGGGTCACAGTTTCCATTTACCATCAGGTGGCCTGTGTGCTCGTTTGCCTTCCTATGCCATAAATAAATAAATAATAGGTACAATGAAAGTCGATAAATGAGAAGTCTCTACAGCCCAAAAGTGCCACGAAAATTTCGCCCTCTGCAAATAAGTTACATCGACTTCACTACAATATTATGGCATGTGAGCTCTCAATTGAATTACCGTACCCCTACCACGAGTTACAATTACCGTAGACCGCTAGCGAGTCGAAAGCTCTGTCCCTTGCACTCTATAAAAACACTGCGAGGTCTGCGAGGGACAGGTCCGTCATAAATTCATAACTGTAAAGAGTTGTATTTTGTTATTTGACAAATTTACTAACAAATATATTTTTTGGGGGGGATGGGATGGTGGTATAATACAAGAAACGTTTGTTGTCAACGTATTTTTGTATCGTTAAAACGGTAAGACATACAAGCGTCAAATTTGGTAAGATGGTATAGTACAGTCAGCTGCAGAGAAAAGTATACCCCCCCTCCTGGTAAGGATTGTTTTTTTCGAAAACCTGTGGTTAGATTAAAATGATTTTGAGTTTATGTGTAGACAATAGTAAAATCTTCAATTCATCGAAAAATCATATAAATCTAACCACAGGTTTTTGAAAAAAAATCGATCGGTGTTACCAGGAGGGGGGTATCCTTTTCTCTGATGCTGACTGAACAGTCATGTTAGTTGGGCTTGCGCTGATTTGAATCAAAATCAAATTCAATTCGGAATATAACATAACACACCCACGGTGCGGTGGTACAGGACCCTCAAGGCGCGAGTCCGACTAACACTTAACCTGTTTTTTTAAAGCCATCAATAATCGCACTTGCCCTACGCACCTTGTAATTACTCCAGTTAGCAAGCTCTAACCAGATGACGGCCCGTTATCGCCGACGCCAGCAAAAAGACAATGGCGGCGTGACGTCTCGGCTGAGCACGCGCATTCGACGCGCACTTGCGCGCTGATAGGCGTAAAGCTCAAGCGCTTCGAGTAACGCGACATCCGACTTAACCTCGCAAGGCCCAACGTCCTAAATCTAGGACATTTGTCAAAGTGACTTTTGACTTTAGTCGACTGATACAAGATTCTTTTTCGAACTAACGACCCACACCAATGCTTAAAAAACGGTGAAGGTACGGAATCGTAGTAACGCATCGTATGCGTAAAGTTTTTATCGCATACCCACCACATCGCTGCTTAACGGTGCGTATATTACCGTGCGTCAAAAACGGCGCCATGTTGTTACTATGACCCCGTCTTTTACGCAACGACACCGTATTTTGAGCAGCGGTGTGGAGGCCATGCGATAACAGCACGGATACGATGCGTCGCTGCGATTCCGTCGTACCGTCTCCGTTTTTTAAGCAGCGGTGGGTCGCACCTTTAAGGCGCAAACGCATTGGGAGCGGAGGACACGCGATGCGTTTCCAAACGAATAACCCTTTTCTACATTTTCATTCTTAATAAATAACACACTATTTCATTTTATTGTTCTATTGCACCCTAGTGGTTGCCGGGTTAGAATAGTGCCACTCGATGTCTCCCCGAAGATGTCGTAAGAGGCGGCTAAGGGAATAAAGGCTTGTAGTACTATTAGGAGATGGGCTTGCAACCTCACTAATGCGCTGGTAAACAACTTAGCGGATTGTGCAGAATGTGGTTGCGGAATTGTCAACAAGTTTTTAGAGTTGTAGGTAATTCTGTAGCTCTACCCTACTTTGGGAACGAAGGCGTTAATATAAGTATGTATGTAATGACACACTTTATAGCCGACTAGGGTGACAGAAGCAATGTTGGACACTTTTAGCTGAAGGCACCAATAATGGCAACTTAACTCTTAATTCAACGATCATAAGGTTTATCGTATATTTCAAAACAAATGAATAACCTTTATCTTCTGTAACATAAGAGTCAAGGTGCCCATCCAATTCAAATTTTATTTTCTTCTTACATACTACTTATACATTTATATTCCCGCCAAACTCATTATAAACTCACTATGAAAAGACGAGTCCAAACTCGACGGTTCTCTACCATGAGCCAATAGCGGCCTTTACACGTAAAGTTCGGACCGCGGGAAACGCCACGCGCCGTTCCAATCTTCGCGCTTCGTTCCGAACCGTACGTGTAAACGCATCTGTAATAGTAAAATAGTAAAAAATGTATCGCTATTGAGGAGTTCCTTCCGTCTCCATATGCATGAATTGCATATGCCAAAGTATAAGTTAATCCAACCGTTAGAAGTAAGTTAAAATTGTCAGGATTTGATTATATTGTTAGTTTCCTAGTTAAAACTGAATATACTAAAGCGTGTTATTAAAAATATATGCTTTCATATATTAATATATGCTTTTTTTTCAAAACGCAATAAATTACTTCTCCCCAAATGGCAGGAAATAGTTCAATCCTACTGAAGTGGTATCCCTTTGGAACGCATATTTTTTAACGCACATTTTTTTTTGCATTTTTCTTTTGCATAACACCATTTTTGGCTGACATTGCAGTATTTCATAACCGTCTATTTTGTAGATTAGGTTTTTAGATTAGTTTTTTATAATAATTAAAATAAAACCGTTTTAGTTCAAATTATTTTACGCGTAAAGATACATTATGCGTCTGAAGTCGGTGTCCGTTAGGCGGTTCATTTATTTATTTTTACTTTACATTTTTTGGAATAATATCGTGTATGTGGTAGGTACCTATCACTTCTCAATGAATAAGAAACTGTAAGATATTTCAAGCTCACCACAAGCAAAGATGCGGGCAAGGCAGACAATTTTAATCAACATCCTTGGAATAGATAGTTATATACCATCGCGGAGTTCCGGTGGCCATCTTTGTGGCCTTCATCATCAGTTTCACTTCATCAAATAATACTTTCTAAAAGCAAAAGCTCGACCTAGGTACTGAAAATACCAAAGTTGCTATGTACGTACATAAACTCACGCCTTCATTCCCAGAGTGGGATAGGCAGAGCTAAAGAATTACATAAAGTCTTTAAACTTCTTGATAATTCTATAACCACATTTTGCACAAGTAGGCTAAGATGTTTCCCAGTGTATTAGTGACAGGTGGCAAGCCCATCGCCTAACAGTACTATAAGCCTTTATTCCCTTAGTCGCCTCTTACGACATCCACAGGAAGACATGGATTGGCACTATTCTAACCCGGCAACCACACGGTAAAGTTGCTATGTGTTTGCCTATAATTTGATGAGCTCCTTCAACTCCTCACGGATCCCCTCACCAGTGTTATTCTCTCGTCGGGACTCAAACAATAATAAAATAAAATCGGTAAACATACAAAAAAAACACACTTTTCTAAACGGTTCTAAAAATAACTTTCTTTAGAAATAATGGCGTTCGAATCGTTGCATCCATTTGGGAGTTATAATGCTAGAAAATGAAGATGCATTAAACATATAACACGCCTTATATTTGCGTCAGGGGTTAAAACTTAGAACCAAGTTTATACTATACATCTATGAAACAGTGGTTTTTGTTAGGATGAATCCCCAATTATTTAAGAATTATTACAGCCTACGCCTAAGAAATAAAGTTACTGCAATGCCATCTAAAACGGCTTTATTACAAAAAAGTATTCTTGGGATGGCTCCCAGAATTTATAACATACATACATACATACCTTCACGCCTTTATTCCCAGAGTGGGGTAAGCAGAGCTACAGAATTACCAACAACTCCAAAAACTTGTTGATAACTCTGTAACCACAATTTGCACAATTAGGCTAAGATGTTTAACAGTGTATTAGTGACAGGTTGCAAGCCCATCGCCTAACAGTACTACAAGCCTTTATTCCCTTAGTCGCCTCTTACGACTTCCACAGGAAGACATGGAGTGGCACAATTCTAAGCCGGCAACCACACGGACACGGGCGGGACGGAATGGACGGAATTTATAAGGTACCAAATAATACAATTAATATAGAAATGATCACTGAATTTAAATGCAAATTTTATAACTTTTTAGTAATTCGGGCCTATTATACAACAAATGAATATTTGTCAGACTACACTCTAGTTAATATCTGTGCATGTATAGTGTGCTGAGTCATTTACTGCCTGTTAAATTTGTATGCCCGAGGGCGTAACATGGTGATACTTCACAATATTTAAGACCTTATGTAATTTACCTGTGTTAAACAAATAAACGATTTTGATTTTTGTTTTTTTTTTGTATTTCCGTCAGGGGTTAAAACTTAGAAAGTCTAGATAATCTCACGCACACAAATAAGTCTAGACACAATTACACGACCCAAATTGTCGGCTTAAACACAACATTCGTTACGGCAGACGCAAAAAACGTTTGATGGGCTCTAGTTTATCTTACATCTGGGAAAACAGGGAGCGAAAATATCGTGTGCCAAGGAAAATATTCGAAAATGAAAAAACAGCAGCGCTGTAGGGTTGCCGGTTAAAAAAATAGGGGTTGTGGGAAATTTCGTCGAGGGATAATATAATTATGGTTAAAGCATGAAATGGAATGTTTTTTGTGCCGTGTGGTTGCCGGCTTAGAATTGTGCCACTCCTTGTCTTCCCGTGGAAGTCGTAAGAGGCGACTAAGGGAATAAAGGCTTGTAGTACTGTTAGGCGATGGGCTTGCAACCTGTCATTAATATACACAGTTAAACATCTTAGCCTTATTGTGCAAATTGTGGTTACAGAGTTATCAACAAGTTTTTAGAGGCGTTGGTAATTCTGTAGCTCTGCCTACCCCACTCTGGGAATGAAGGCGTGAAGGTATGGAATGTTTTTTGTTTATTTTCCTGGGATTCGCGTTGAAGACCTAAACTGCCGTCCTACCAAAGAAGGCGGCTAAGTGCACAGTAGTGTTATAGCATTTTAAATTTAATGTGGTTACCAATAGAGTTTAAAATGGTTCGAATACTACATTGCAGTTAGCTGCCTTCTTTAGCAGTAAAGAAGTGTCCCATCTCGTGGTTCAGTTTTCTGTTTTCATATTGCAACTATTGGACTAAGCAGTATCTACTTACGGCCAAACCCTATATTCAATCCGCGGACAGATAGGCTTACTTCGGATTAAAATTTGAAACATTTTGTATGGGCAAATGTCAAATTTTAACCCGAAGTAAGCCTTATCTATCCTCGGTTTGAATATAGGGTTCGGCCGTTATTTGATACGGAAAGCACATAAGGTAAGTTTACTATACCGCAAAAAGTGAATTTTAGGATTTTAAAAACATTGTATTGCCTTTATGAGTAATTTTTATTAGAGATTAAGAGTGTATTTGTATGTTTTTTGTGCTTTCACGGCTAAACACTGATCCAATTTCTCTTTGGATGGAGCTTAAGGACCAATAAAAGACATGGCTACTTTTCATTCCCCTACCTACATTTTTGATGGTTCCTAAAGAAAAAGATAGGCAAAATCTAGCTGCAAATGTCGCAATGAGGAAAAATAGCTTGTATAATAAGTAATATCTCTGTACAGTTACGTTTACATTACAAAATAAAGATAATAACTAGATCATCATACCAAATGATATTTGATCATCTGTTGAATAAAACACAGAAAGTGGCAAAATAATGTACGTGATTTTTTTGTAAAATAAATGAATTTGAATTTGAAAACATGTGTTGGTTGGAATTGTCAACCCTAGTAGAACGTACGCTACAAAGCGTTGTTTTTGATTCGCGAGCGCCCTCTGTCGATCGAGAGGCTTTGAGTAAAACTCAGTGTTCGAGCCTATTACAACACGTAATTATTTTACAAGGGCTTTCACTCCCACCGTTGGGATTACAGATTTGTGGGATAGACGTCAAAATTTTCGAATAGGGAAGAAAATCGACTCGAAAGAGATCTTGTCTAATATAGGGTGTATAAACAGTCTACCGATAATTACCGGGAAAACAGCTGCTTTAGTTATAGCTAGACCTAGAGATTTTCCTAGCACGAACGACGTGTTGTTAGTGCTTGACACAATAAAAACATCGACCATCTTGTTATCGATAAGTCCACTTCAATGTCATCGAGCTATTTTCATTGAAGTATGTGCCTAAAATATTAATAAATTGAAAGTTTTGTTAATTACTTATTATTTTTATCTTACTTTTTAAAACACACCACATTGTTATATATAATTTATGACATAATGATTGTATTTTTTTCCTTATTGAAATGATTTTTCTATTTTCTTATTAGGCACTTCAATGAGCTTTAATTTTGATTATTTTCTTAATAACTATATTATAATGATGTACAATTATTTCCTCTATGACGTTGAAGTAGTGGTTATCGATAGCAGGATTATCGATGTTTTTACTGTGTCAAGCACTAACAACACGTCGTTCGTGCTAGGAAAATCTCTAGGTCTAGTTATAACCATTAGTTTGCCCTCCTAAGCTAATACGCAGTATGTCGGATAAATCTCCTGTAGCAATATCAACCTTCTTACTAAGATAAGAAAACTAAAAATGGTAATGGTATGGTTGGTTATTGATTTTGGGATACTGCTAATTTGCTTAGGAGGGCAGAATTAGTGACAATGAACTGAATAATGGTTAATAGTATTTGAATATTATCATTAGAGTTAGGGCATTTTGTGGCAAATCTTCGTTCTAGGATCCATGGAGTCGCTATTTCCTAATTATTATAATACATGACACCTTTATTTTGACTTTCTGTATTTTAATATTTCAAAATTAATTAACTTATTTGTACCCCTAAATCAATTTAAATGAATTTTGGTACGGAGGATGTCTGCTGTGAAAGCGTTACAATTACAAACAAGCAAATATTAGTAGATTTGGAATAACCGAACTAAACATGTATTTAGTTCATTTTGAAATATGATCATGCTGAAGGTCAAAATCAAAGTGTCATGTTAGTCATGTATTATAATAATTAGAAAATAGTGACTCCATGGATTCTAGAACCACGATATGCCACCAAAAGTCCTAACCCTAATTATCATGCTCATTTTCTGATCTAAAAGAATTTAAAATAACATACTCAAGCTTAACTTGTACAAAATAGGTTTAACCGGTATATGTTATATATAGGGTGTCAATAATTATTAAAATTCAACATTCTGTGTTTGGAGTATAACATTGTCTGAATTTCAATTCAGTAAAATGAAATTACCGTTTCGATTCAATGTACGAGTAATGAGCCAGTCCTGGTTATGCATAATATTTGTCGGTAAGGTTTTTTTTATTCCTGTATTCAATAAAAAGTTACTGGCAAAAAAAAACTTTATATTTCCACGGGTAGCATTTTATTTATTTATTATTTATTGCACAAAAATACAAATTAGAGTACAAAAGGTGAACTCTACCAGTTGACCTTTGGGCAAATAAGTTTTTTTTTAGCCGGTACAAATTTTCCAAGTGTTTACTAGAATTTAAAGGACAAATTTGAAGAAACATACTTCTTCATATCTTACTTACATTTACCTACTTATACAACCGTTGAGGAAATTCCAACTAGTAAAATAATGTTACACTTTAAATAAAAATTAACTACAAAATATTAAAATGAGTGAAAAAAAAATACGAATGAATTTATTAAAAAATATCAATAAAACTTGAAATATTTTTACTTGGTGTTTTTCAAATGTCTTCTTAATTAGTCCCAACAAATACAATTTCCCAAGGACTAACCATCTTAAACATCGACCAATCTCCCGAACAGCAATACACTTAGTTACCCCAAAAACAGTGTGCGTTTGTTATTCTTCGCTTACCGGGGCCAATATTTTCAGAAGCCTAAACCAACAGCCAGCATTTTTTGCCGATTTCACGGGCTTTATTTGACGAATCTATTGTGAATTGTGAACGTGGCAACACTGGCAACTCCAGAACAAGTTCGAGTGTTGCCAGTTGTCACTCGTTTTTATTATACACACATAAAATCAGTGTAGTTTTCACCTGTATACTTTCGTTTATTTAAAGACAATTTAATTCTTTGCGTGAAATAAAATGAATGTTAGCGAAATGTTGTTTCGGCGACTTAAAAATCCTCTTCTGATTTCTTTAGCCCATCTTGATTTATCATTGTTGTCATGTTTTTGACGTCTTGGTAGCTCTTATGCACTCGACATTAAGAGCTACTTTGACGTCTATATGGTTAACGGTTAAAACGAGGCAGAAAAGATCCCTTGGTTTTTTTTTAGAAGGGAAGTTTAAACTACTTTCTTATTGCACAAACCATAAATTCCCTTTCCCTTTCCCTACTTACATCTTTTACTACTTTTTTACTTATTGCTTGTATCTTTGTCAAAAAATCTTTGCTCATTAAATACCTAAATAATCTCAGGTCATTCACTTCCAACAGTTTCATCCGTAAACCGCAGATGTCGCAGCATAGAAGTCATAAATCGATTATTGAATCGATTATCGAATCGATTATTGCATCGAATAATCGATTTTCGCAGGCCACGCGCCGCGCGCGCTGTCACGCACGTCCCTAAACTTAAATCGACACCGATTCACTTTTTTATGCTTCTCACTTTTTAGGATTCCGTACGCATTGACAGAAGCCATTGGAAACCCCCGTAAAAAAAGTAGAGTTAATTTTAACATTGATCTTTGGCATTGTAACTAAAGAAAGCTATACTCCAATTGCATACATACCTAAACTCGCGCCTTCTTTCCCACAGCTACAACTCGAAAAACTTGTTGATCATTCTGTACTTAACCACATTTTGCACAATTAGACATGGAGTGGCACTATTCTAACCCGGCAACCACACGGGTAATACGGGTATACTCCAATTGTTTAGGTGTTTATCTAAATGTAAACAAAAAAACCACGTGACATAGTTCGTCAGTCAATTGATGAATTGAATAGAAGCAGAACACTGATACGTCAAAGCTCGACCAAACAGTTTTGATTGGCTGTTGAACAGAGCCACGTGTTTAAGTTTGTTTACATTTAGCTAAATACCTAAACAATTGGAGTATAGTGTAATAAAGATGTATTTGGGATGGTTTTTGGCTAGGTTAGGTTTCATGAAAACTGGTTCTGATCGCCAATATATAGAGGCTTTTTAAACGATTGCCCAAAAAAAGGAGAGTAACTAATGTTTTCAAGGTTCATGTATGTATGTACGATTCTTCTAAACTCCTAAGCCGATTTAGATGTGTGTGGTATCGGTAGAAGCCTTTCACCACCCCTAGTGAGATAGTATACTACCTAAACAGTTAAAAATGAAATTGAATTATAATAAATACAGTCGGGTTTTTATTAGCTTACTTTTCATTTTTATCTGTTTAATTGTTATTTTGTTTGTATGGACCATGTACGAGGGACCGAAGCGAGCCTCTTTAGAACACCAGAGACCAACAGTTCGCTAGCCGATGTTGGCCTGCCATGTTCATCGCAATCGAACAAATGTTTTCTTCGAAATGTTGACGGTTTAACGGTGCTATTGAATATAAAATTAAAGATAAATAAAGTAAAATTAAAGAGCAGATTAATACTGGCCTAGAAGGAGATGGCGGGATGACTTGAACGCATTCCTCAGCAACTGGCAGGAAGAGGAATCAAATAGGGACTCTTATAGAGATCAAAGGGAGAGGCATTTGCTTTCGAAAAAAAATACTTCTGCAGAACCCTTTTCCCTGTACCATGGTCTTCACACTTCGTTCGCTCTCTCATTTTTTCAAGGCGCCGCTTTTTTGGCGCGTGGCTCGACAATCTCGGAGTCATTTCTTTTTTCGTCTCTCTTTATTGTTGCTCGGGGGAACGCCTTACCTGTTCACTTTTTAGTCAGTTATAGTGTACGCAATAGTTGCTACATACATACATACATACATACAACGCCTTCATTCCCAGAGTGGGGTAGGCAGAGCTACAGAATTACCAACAACTCCAAAAACTTGTTGATAATTCTGTAACCACATTTTGCATAAACAGGCTAAGATGTTTAACAGCGCATTAGTGACAGGTTGCAAGCCCATCGCCTAACAGTACTACAAGCCCTTATTCCCTTAGTCGCCTTGTAGTTGCTATATTCAATATAACATTAAAAACATATGAATATAATTTAATAACACAGAAACTATTACCCAAAAATAACAAGTCGCAATTTACGTGTAAAATATAATAAAAATACTGCAAGAACTAAGTAATCAGAAATAATAAGCGCCATAAAATAATTTCAAATTTTGTCGTTCATGTTTTCAAATGTAGCATGCAAATCTCAAAAACTCAACTTCCATAACAAAAAGTCGGCCACCGCCGCCGGCGCAGCACCTGACGCGCATGCGTATTACTGGCACGCGAGCAGATATGTTGACGAGCTAATTGTCATTTTGGCAACAGCTGTCAAAAATCGCACAAGAAGAGAACCATAGTATAGTCATAAGAAGCATTTGGAAGCAGTTGCGAGTTCATATTCATATACATTATTAAGTATTGTACATTTGTACATAGGTACATTGTCAAAGTTATTACGTTATTAGTTAATGAGTTAAAATAATTGAAATAGAGCGTTGCTTATATGATAATATTGATAATACAAAACAATACAATTATTAATAAAGTACTCTTTAAAAAACTATTACATTATTTTCATTACATCTAAATTCCTTAATTAGTCATTTTAAATACCTGTCTAGGTACTGATTCACTAAGGAACTCCTCAACTACCTTTCCAAGCAGCCAAGATTTTAGTTTTAATTTAAAACCCAAGCAGGTCCTACAGTCTTTCAATC
Source organism: Acleris emargana (assembly GCA_927399475.2). Taxonomy (NCBI): domain Eukaryota; kingdom Metazoa; phylum Arthropoda; class Insecta; order Lepidoptera; family Tortricidae; genus Acleris; species Acleris emargana. The sequence continues at coordinate 4,317,621 of OV656846.1, forward strand.
TTGCTGTGTGGAAATAAGGTTGTAATTTATGTAACTATCAAACTATGGTTTTTTTTTATCTGAAGGTAACGCGTAATTTGAGAATGATTATTTAGTAGCGTAGTATTGAAGTGATGAATTTTCGAAACTTGTGATTTTATTTTTTGTACATTTATCGTCATTTAATTAACTCCATACAGCCCCGTGTACTCGTTTATTTTAGAGACAGCTATCTCCTTCCTATTTTCAAACTTATGTATGAAAAATCGTCACTATGGAACGACTTAATCTCTTAATGAATGGAAATCGTGAACTCAATTCTGAACCTGTTCGCAATTACAATATTGTGGTAACAGTGGCGATACTGGCGATGATGATCGAGACGGAAGACAGGATCTTCGCTATGTTTAACGTAGACCTAGTGGCTGGCTAAAGTAAGTACTCACAAATTATCTGATTACTATATTATATCATATCTCAATATTATCTCATTATTATATTTGAATAGGTACATTAAATGAATGCAAATATTCATCTTAAAAAATAATGTCGAAACATACATTTTGAGAGATAGGAAATAAAAACGCTAGTAGCATTCGCATCTTGGCTAGGGCGTGTTTAAGGCTTGGCTAGGGCTATACTCAATTACCATCAATTAATCTAATATTTAGCAAGTAGGTCTTTGGCGAATTTTAGCCACACTCGGCGACAGTAGCCGGCCTGTCCGCAAATGACTTCATTCGCCATCGTGTGTAATGACGCGTACACTTACCAACACAAGCACTTATTTGCTAGTTTGAAGACTGTTTTTTTTATGGATCCATAGAAAACCAACATCTTTATAAAAAAATAGAATTAAGATTTGGTTACTGAATTAAAAACAAGATAAGATAAAGATAAAGACATTTATTCAGTAAGTAGGCCGCACGGGCACTTTTACACGTCAAGAATCTACCAGCGCTTCACAAGAGGAGACCACTGCTGAGAAGAAGCGCCGCAAGAAACTCAGCAGTCAGTCATTTTTTTAAATATATTTAATATTACAATGGTACTACTTAGTCTAGCATTATATAAATCTATAAATAGCAAATTAAAAAATATTTCAAATATCCTGCGTAGTTTCCGCAGGAAAACACACCAAAATCTTAAGATAGAAAGAGAGAAAAGGAAAAAAAGAACTCCTACGTATGTGTATATAAGACGGTGCAAGATGACCACATAAGATTGATATGTTTTCCTACATCAACGGTGTCCCCCAGACAAGATAAAGATTTTGAATTTGAAAAAAAACAAATAAAAAATATATTATTGATTAAGTTTCGGGTTTAGGCCAAGCATGTTTGTCTATTAAATAGTCCTCGATCCTATAATACGCTTTAGACATTAACGACTTTTTCAAGTAATTTTTGAGTGCTGGAAAGGGTAACTTTAATACCACCTCAGGTAATTTATTATAGAAATGAATGCATTGACCAACAAATGATTTATGTACTTTACGGACGCGGAATTTTCGAATAGCTATTTTATTTTTATTTCTAGTATTTAAATTATGTATATCAGAATTTTTTGTGAAAGAATCCAATTTTTTTATAACATAAATAATATTCTCATAAATAAATTGTGACGCTACAGTTAAGATATTAATTTCCTTAAAAAGATCTCTTAAGGAGTCACGGGAATTTAAGTTGTAAATAGAACGAATGGCCCTTTTTTGTAACACAAATATAGTTTGTATGTCAGCTGCCTTACCCCAAACCAGAATACCGTACGACATAACACTATGGAAATAACTATAATAAACTAAGCGAGCTGTCTCAACATTGGTTAGTTGTCTAATTTTCCTAACTGCGTAAGCTGCCGAACTTAGTTTACCTGCCAGTACAGCTATATGGGGACTCCATTGCAAATTTTTATCTATTGTTATGCCTAGGAAAACTGCCTTATCTACGATTTGCAAACACTCGTCATTTAGAATAATACTAGAATCTAACGGTTTAACATTAGGCAAAGCGAATCTAACACATTTAGTTTTCTTAGCATTTAGTAGCAAATTGTTGCTAGTAAACCAATTAAGTACTTTAACTAGTGTGGAGTTTATGCTACTGAAGTCTATGGATTTTCTGTCTACCTTGAAAATTAGTGAAGTATCATCAGCATAAAGTACAATATCACAAAGTTTATCTACTGATGGTGGCAAGTCATTTATGTAAACCAAAAATAGAAAAGGACCTAAAATAGAGCCTTGAGGCACACCTATTTTCACTGTAGCTCCATCAGATTGTGTTTTGTTTACAACAACTGTTTGAGTTCTATCACTGAGATAAGAAGACATAAGACTTACAGCTTTATTAGACAATCCATAATGTTCTAATTTTAAAATAAGGGTCGTATGAACCACGCAATCAAAAGCTTTAGAAAGGTCACAAAATATTCCTACTGCATCGCAAGATTGCTCCCAACTGTTATATATATATTTAATGAGAACAGATGCCGCATCAATTGTTGATCGACCTCTGGTAAAGCCAAACTGGTTATTGTTAAGTAGTTTATTTCTATTAAAGTGACCTAACATATCATTCAGAATTAGTTTCTCAAAGACTTTACTTAAAACTGGTAGTATGGAAATGGGACGGAAGTTCGTAATATCACTCATCTCACCCGATTTAAAAAGAGGTATGACTTTACTATATTTCATAAGATCTGGAAAGATCCCTTCTGAAATGCAATTATTGTAAATTAATGCTAGATGGGGTGCAATTACACCTATGATAGGAAAAAGTACACTAACTGATGTGCCCCACAAATCCTCAGTCTTCTTTAAACTAAGCGTTTTAAATACTTTGACTATTGAAACTGAATTTATAGGGCTGAATTCAAAGTTTATATTACATTTACTGACATTAGTGCAAAGTAATGATTGAGCTTGAACCGCGGATGATTTGAGACATTTCGTAGTATTAATGGCAAGTTGGCAAGTTGTATGTAAGTATGTATGTATATTTCCAATGACAAATTCTCACATTTAGCAAATTATCATTTTGTTATGAACGTGTGTATCATCTATATAATAAAAAATAATCGCTAAATGTGTTCGCTAAAAGCGCTAAACTCGAGAACGGCTGAACCGATTTGGCTGATTTTTTTTTGTTGTGTTCGTCATTGTCAGGACAAGTTTTGTATGACAGATTAAATTGAAAAATCCACCGCTAGTTGTGGATAAATATTGATAAAACATCCGTCACTTTCCGACAGTAAGACGTTATGAACTTATGACAACGTCTGGGCCCTTATTCTAATGTTTTATACACTTATTGCTATAGTAATGTTTGCGACTCGACCGCTATAACTGTGAAGTTATTAAGGTTAACAATACGATAACTATACGATACCATTTTAAATTCACCTTTGTACATTCTTATTTTGTAGATATTGTAATTGTTTTTTAGTGTTTATACCTGACCTGGATGAAACCTGGTGGGTTGGTTACATTACAATACACTAAACAAGCAGGATAGATTAACATTTACTAAAGTATAAGTTAACTATGAAATAGATAAAAATACCCAATGTAATTGCGAGGTCTACTTTTAGAACCGATATCTAATTAGGAGCCATACTGATTAAACAAGCTTTTTTTTTAAAACGTGGCCACGTCGATACGTCCGCTTGGGAGCTGCGATGTCACAGACCAACACACAGACATTCAGAATTCCTTACGAGCCGAACTAGGGGTCACTTGCGCATTATAGATAAATAATAAATAATATTCTAATAAATAAATATCAGGGGAAAATGTCATACTAATTGAACTAGTCCCTAACTAAGCTCTAGGCTTGTATTATGGGTACTAGACAACGATATAAATACTTACGAAGAAAATATATACTTAAATACATAGAAAACATCCACGACTCAGGAACAAATATTCGTGCTCATCACACAAATATCAGCCCTTACCGGGACTAAATCAAGTTAAAATGTTGGTGCAAGCCTCCTAGTACTACTTTTCTCCGCAACTGTACCAAGTACAGTTGCAATCAGTTACCACTAATGTCATAATTAGACTCGTCTGTCCCGCCACGCCTCGCGTAATGACGCAAAGAATTCGCTATCAAGCACTTTTACACACTTTTGCACACTTTTTACAACAAATTAGCGCTCAGAATTACAAAGTTATATGTTACAGTCACCGTGGCGCTGTTACTTAAAAAAGGATTGTGTTGTGAAGCTAAAATTTTCCATACAAAAGGCAAAAACGTTTCGCTACTCTTAGACTTAGTCTGATTTTTGAATATGTTGTAGATATCATGAAAAACTATGTCTGTACGTTTTTCTTTCCACGAAAATACTTAGAATGAAACAAATTTAAACAACAAAAAACAGAAACGTCCGTATTTCTTTATAATAAATAAGTAAAACATTTTCAAAAATCGTGGGCTTCAGCTAAGTTTGTATGTGTTTTTTTGACAGCTACGCGATATTAGCGGCGCTTTAGGTACAATCCTCTTGGAAGTGTTGTATTTGGAAAGAATAGTTCCAATTTTGTCCGCTGGTATTCGTAAGTTTGTAATGATTAAGTTTTTGCACTGTCAATTATTTCGCTGTCAATTATTTAGTGTTATTAGTATCTGTTCTAGCGGTACTGTTAGAAATGAGTATATTTGGCCTCAAGATTTGAAAACGACTTTTCAAAAGTGTAACACAAATTGGTTGACTTTCTGGCATCAGTCGAGATTCCCAGTTCAACCAAAGGTAACTAACATAGCCTGAATATTTTTATAAACAACTGTGGATTCTAATTACATGTAGGTACCCATAGTACAAGGCTAGAGCTTAGTTTGCCACTAGGTCAATGGGTGTGACATTGTCCCCGGTATTGTCATTGGCAATGGGCGGGGTACATCGCTCGCAGGACTGATGGCCGATGGGGTCAGAAGGTTCTTGAGTGGCGTCCGCGGACCGGGAGACGAGCAGTAGGTAGGTCTCCAACAAAATGGAGTGACGACCTTGTAAAGATCGCGGTAACGCGGTGGACGCGAAAAGCACAAGACCGGTCTAAGTGGAGAGCCTTGGGGGAAGCCTATGTCCCGCATTGGACGTCTTTTCGGCTGATACGATGATGATGATGATGTCCCCGGATATTTATTTATTTTATTTATGTAAGTCAAATGGTGTCTTATATATAGGAGTGGCGCTAGACAAGAATTTTAACACTTTCGGTAGAGTTACGATTGAAGAAGATGAGATGAAAAACTTTTGATTTATTCTGTTTCCTGATTTACTCTCACTCACTTGATATCGGCGAAATTACCATGGAATATTACCGCGGTGAAATAAGCAGAATAAGAAGAAGAAGAATTGACATAAGCAGCTTACTTGAATCCTACACATTTCCGATAACTATAACATTCGCCGAAAGCATCCTAAAAAGGAATTGCAGTTACCAACTGTTTTGTTTGTCCGAATTTTCATAAATTAGAAAAACATTTTTCCCTAAAACCGGTTAACTTCATGGATTGTTATAAAACAAACCTAGCCTTAACTAGTAATGTATCACTTTAAATATTTTGAAAATTTAATGGGTTCAGAAAACGTTCTTGTAGCTTATGAATCGTTGGACAAATGGAACAGTTTAATTACAAAACCTCGGCAATGCCGCTTAGAACGTGGACTTGCTGTCTAGGGCCATTGAAAAATAACGTTCGGTCTCATTCGTTTTGTTTCAACAAGAAAAAGAGTACAACATACATACATACATATCTTCACGCCTTCATTCCCAGAGTGGGGTAGGCAGAGCTACAGAATTACCGACAACTCTAAAAACTTGTTGATAACTCTGTAACCACAATTTGCACAATATATTATTAATGCAACCATAGTTTAACAGTGTATATTAGTGACAGGTAGCAAGCCCATCGCCTAACAGTACTACAAGCCTTTATTCCCTTAGTCGCCTCTTACGACTTCCACGGGAAGACATGAGTGGCACAATTCTAAGCCTACTATAAACCTATTTTATTGGAATGAAAATGTCTACAGAAACTTAATATTTAGGATAGCTGTTACCGTTTACCGAAGATTGACGAAAGAGATATACAGATCGAAAGTGAGTGGAAGGGTCGGAAGGGGCCGCCCTAGGCGTACTTTTTCCAATCAAATCGGAGAAATACTGGAAAAGGGCTGAATCCTAAGTACCCGAAACCGACGTGCGTGCATGACGCGATGTATGAATGTTGAAGAAGCGAAAGAAATTTGTTAAGATCGTAGCAAGTGGAAAGAAGTGGTCTGCCTACCCCTCTGGGACACAGGCGTGATTTAATGTATGTATGTTTACCGAAGCAACAGTTTCTGAGTTTCTAAGTACGAAAGGTGAATCGATTCGAAGCGATAACATCTCGCAGATGATCATCGATTAGATATTCGGAATAGCGACGGCGTCTAACAGGCAGATGTGGAGTGAGCTTGTTTACCGGTAGCTTTCGGGTTAAGCTCGGTGCGTAGTGGAAGCTTTGATATACTGTTAAACACACACGTAGAGGATACCGTCGAGAGCATTAATATCTGTAGAGCCTTCACGTCAAATATAATACTTTGACCTTATATTGTTCGTGGCATAGAGGAGTGTAGATATTTTTTAGTCTTGGAAACGTCTTACAATACGATAGCTTGTCAAAAACGAAGCTTAGTTTTAGGGTCATATTAATACTCGTATTTATGACTTTGACTGTCAATCTGATGGGTCTCTGCCATTTAGGCAGATATTAGATGATTACATCACGGAAAATTATAAAAAGAATGTTTTGAAATTTGCAGGCCGTTTCATGCGACATCCCTTTTGCTATAATCGAATAACTTTCAATTTTCAACCCCCATTTTGGACACCTTTTCAAATATTTGAAAAAATTATTTCATAGGTATTTTTTAAAATAAATACAGTTGCGGGCATTCAATTTAAATACTTAACTGTGCCAAATTTCAAGTTGATAGCTTCTATAGTTTCTGAGAACCGATTTTTATTATCCTTTTTTTCTTGTGTCGCATCGCAGAGGTGATGCCTTTTTATATTTGTCAAGATTTGGTCAAGGTATCTATGGAAAATCAACGGAAACCCTTAATAATTTGGTGTTAATTTGTTGAGTTTTAAATATTTCATTATTGTACTCATACTCACCAGTCTAACCAAACTTAACTGACGTTTCGATTTTCGATGCCCTGGAAAAATAATTAATAAATTATTCAGGACACAATACACATTGCTGTTGGGAAATGTAATTGAAAACCATGACTTAACATTTGCAATAGTTCACCGAGATTTTACCGTGAACTTCGCGGTACCTTTGACGCGGGACAAAAATCAGGAAACAATACGGGAAACAGTGTAAATACGCGAAACGGCTCCACACTTACGTTTCGCGTCGTTCGCGCGTTCGCGGCTTTCGCGCGCAATCCGCGGGCATGCTAGCTCCCACTGTGCATCCAGCCTCTCCCCATCACGACTGCCGGACGGAAGCCGGCGTGCACGTACGAATCAGATGTTAAGTGCTTTCAATCACTGCCTGGTAGCTAACAGGGTCGCGGGTTCAACCATGGGAACATTCCGACAATAAATAGCTATGAAAGTGATTGTCTGTTTCAACGTGTTACAGATTTTACATTTGCTGTTTAATTATTAATGATGCGTAACTTCCTTTTAAATGGAGATCATATGTGGGTAAGGACCAAAAAGTTGGTCACGCTGACTTACTCAATGAAATTTTCTATGAAACTTTTCCGTTGTGACACGAAAATTTGCCATACAATTGTTGGGATACTTTTCGTCGCACAACGGAACTTTTTTCGACTTCGTTGTTTGTATGGTTAATCGCGCTAAACTGTGGTCCAAGTTTTTGGTACTTACCCATGTTTTAGGGCAATCCTTATTTTTTCACTGGTCGTTGACCAGGGTAGTGCTGTGCAAAGTGCCAAGCCTAGAGGTCGTACTTATACATCCTTTTTTGGATTAACTCTAAGCACTTTGAGGCCACATACGTTTTTTGACTTATTGTATTTATTTTGCATTAAGTCTTCAACATAGTTACTACATATTTCAAATTGCTTTTATTCATATTACACTACAACGCGTAATACCTACCTATAAAATTAACGTGGTAATTTCAGGGTACTTAAAAAAGTTAAAATTAATATTTAATATTTAAAAACCCTCGATATAATATAATGGCGACAAATTCTCATAAAACTTTGCTAATTATCATTCCGATTAAATCTTTCTTAAAACAAGTATTTTTAATTAAACCATTATTTTTTTTTTACAGAAAGTTGATCATCATTGACTCGCCTGAATAATTGTAAAAATAAAATCCGAGTCAAGAAAATCATAAAGACGGAATACCCAACAAAATAACGAGTCAAACCCATATAAAATATGTAGAACAAGATCACCCCTAACTCAAAGACACTAACTAAAACATCCTGTACGTTTCATGTATGAACAAATTACTCTTAAATTTCGCATGATAAATGGCGTGTCCTAAGCACAGGTGTGCGGTGACCCTAATTACCTCGTAACTGTCAGATCGACGCACGCGCCGAGGTGATTGCGCTCGCGCAGACCACATTTAAATTTGGAACTTTAAATTACGATTTTCGCGCCAACGCTACTGTATTGTGTAAGGTCATTTATGATTCTGTGAACGACGCACCGCGAATAATTTGAGAATTTTGTATGGCTATATCTAAATGAGGTGAAAAAGTAGAAATATCTCTTTGTAGTCGAACTTGGAAAAAGCCTTTTCAGTCGACATGTACATCTTTTATACGGGATGAGCAGTCAAAATGCGTAATCCGGAAACTAACGGTAATTTGTTCTTAGAACCAAGACCTCGATTAAAAAAGTAAGAAAATCATTCTTCCGAACATTGTTATTTCGCTAATATGTCCATGGTCTATAAATAACTCGACATTGACAAAATACACCTCGATAGGAGTGAAGAAAAATTTAAGGTCCTGGGGGGTTATTATGACAAAGCATTGCAATTCTGTTTACGCTGAGAGAAAAGGACAAAGCTATATAACTGCTATAGCTCTGTCCTTTACGCTCAATGTAAAATTAACTGCATAGCTAGTCTATTGATATAGGGTGACGGGACCAATACTGGACACTTAACTCCTAATTGATTGTCCCAAGATAAATGACTAACCCTTATCTTCTGTTACATAAGAATCAAATTTCCATCATCGGTCCTTGTTTGTTACTGGTTCCTTAACTCCAAAAGTGACATTGATAATAACGTCAGCGGCGCGTATCGGAAGCACTGTGACCGTCGCGGGCGCAGGCAAATGGGCTAATGCGTCTCGCCGTAACACGTGGCTGTCTACCGCACGAAGAAGTTGGCTGACCTGATATCGCCAGGACATGTTGAGCTACCATAGAACTCTGCAATTATGACGAGCGCTGGCATGATGAAGAATGGATTAGGGTATCCTGTCTGTTGGCCGAAAATGTTGTTTTACTTTTGGGAGGACCTTGTGCAGGGTCCGTCCGGGTTGGTACCACCATCTTATCCATTAACCTTCCGCCAATCAGCAGTTTTCGCATTGTTGTGTTCCGGTTTAGGGATAAGACAGCTGGTGGAATGACTTGCATAGAGGCATTCCATCTTAGTCCTCAGGGTTTGCACCGCATTTGCAGTCTTAGGATTGCGGTCTTGTGACGGTCACAGTTTCCACTTACCATTAGGTGGCCTGTGTGCCCGTTTGCCTTCCTATGCCATAATAAATATATCGTTTCCAACCTAATATAAAATATATCTATCTAATTCTAACAAATAGCTGCATTTACGTAAGTAAAACTTACGTGTGTAAGGCCAGCCTTATAAAAATGTTGATTTGTACGTTTTCATCTTTTTTCATGTTTCTTTCCTTGAAATATTTTAATGAAAAAGAAAAGTATAGGCCTAGTATTTTCTAATATCTACTACATATTTAAAAATCGTAAAAATCTAACTAGCTTTATGAGGAGAGAAACGTCAACGCATTGTGTATGTTTTTTTAACTTTACAATCTTAACGTTGCTAAAATTGATGAACTGACGGTTATTGTGACATAACTTTGCAGTTCAGTTTACGCTTACGAGAGAAAAGGACAGAGTTATTTAATATATTTTTAATTTAATATTTATAGATTTATATAATGCTAGACTAGGTATGCATTGTAACATTAAATATATTTAAAAAATGACTGACTGCCGAGTTTCTTGCGGCGTTTCTTCTCAGCAGTGGTCTCCTCTTGTGAAGCGCTGGTAGATTCTTGACGTGTAAAAGTGCCCGTGCGGCCTACTTACTGAATAAATGTCTTTATCTTTATCTTTATTTATATAACTGCTATAGCGCTGTCCTTTACGCTCAACGTAAAATAAACTGCATAGCTATGTCATACTGACCCCTCAGAAAGGTCTTGCTCAGATTATGGGTGCAGATACTTTATATATAACATTAAAGTTTCCAACGAACAGACTCTTATCAGTTCAATTCGTTATCTTGTTTTCCATGCAGCATCACATACCCTATATAATAGAGTTGTTAAATAAATTGCTTTACGATCGCTTTTATTTGATATCTCGGTACCGTTGTAATTATTATCTGACGATGGAATAGATTCGGCAAATATAGAGTTCGGAACGTAGCGATAGTAAGACAAGACGGTAGTGGTAGAGTAATATAGAATGTATGTATGAAAGCACTTTATTGTACAAAAGAAAAACCGGAACAATACGTATAATGTAAAATATATGTATGTACAAAGGCAAACTGATCCCTTTAAGAAATCTCTTCCAGCTAATAGTTGAGAGATTGAGAAAAGTGATACGTGCATCGAGTAAGTAACTGTACAAATTTATTTAGAAGAAGCAAAATGTTCTTTTTGCGTGGAGTACTTTTTTTTGTAAATTCTTTTCTTTACTTCATTTTCTGTCTTTCTTTTTCTGTGCACCACTTTTGTTAGTTTCTGTATGATTATTTGGTTGACTGTTAGATTATTAGGTATTAAGTCCGCCATGTGTACTTTTTTGCAATATAGTTTAAATAAATACAAAGATATACATACATAAACTACGTATACAGTTTGACATTTGGGAGTTCTTCAGAATACTGTTTAAACGTTAGGCGCATTGTACAAATAAGTTACAAGTTCATCCATTTTTGGCCCTCACGATTCAGGTTTACTTAGTGTGGGGACCAACGGTAATAGTGGCTTGTTCCGGAACCCACACTCTGTATTATTATTATTGGGGGGTTGAGATGGGCCTTGTGAGCCACTTCGACCATTGCTGATCTTTTGTAGCAGCCCTTTATTTTAGAGCTCATCGCAAAGGCCCGTTGCGTCCAGGAATTTCCAGATGCTTTGGGCAGTGAGGAGTTGTATCTCTTGTGGGTCCATTATGTGTCGCCCTAGGTAGATACTTCTGGTGCGCATTAGTGGTCCGCAGAAACAGAGGATGTGCATTGCTGTCTCCTCTGTCTCCTGACAGAACCTGCATGTCGCGTCTTGTTTCATACCCATTAGAAACAGATGTCTGGTCACACTCTGTATTTGACTGCCTAAAGATAATCACAGTAATTTGTTCTTCGAAAGAACAAGCTAAAATGTATGAGGTACGAGATATGCACAAAACGTCATCAGATTTAAATACGTTCACAGCTCTAACGAAATAGATCAGATAAATCGAGGTTCTTTTACACCCCAACTCACCATACCATCATTTGATCAAATAAAAACGTATTTTATTTGCATATAACTATTGGGAAACAAATGGTTTTCACTCAACCTGTTACAATATTTTCGCTTGTACAAAGGCAATGCTACCAATGACTTTATTATTCGCTTGCTCCAGTTTTTCTACCGACTGTACTCGAAGCATGCGCCATAAGGAGATGAGCATGACATGCACAACCCGCGGCTCTGACATTACTTCATTAAGATTCTATTAACGGAAGCATTCTACATTAAACCACCACCTAAAACAACTCTTATATCCAGTAAAACCAAGTCAAATTCGACTTTAACACTCTTGATACACGGTCTTATTTTCAATAGAGAATACTACGGCGCTTAAGATTTATAGTATTATGCTCGTCTTGGTATAGTAAAGTGAGAAATTTCACCATAACATTAAGGTTGATTTTTCCTTGTAGAGTGTGTGGTCAATCACGAGCTTGACGAAAGAGATGGATTTTTTTGTCTCGTGATCGCGAAATTGGAGATCGGAAGTCAATTATCGATTAAAAAAACAGGAAGGTACGAAGGTACGCGTATATTAAGAGGGAAATGGTTGGAAAGTTGTCTATTACTTTCAAATGGGAGGGAACATAAATCTATTAATGGCGTTTTGTTTTGTTAAGTTCCAAAAGTGTTTCAGATTGATGTAATATATTTTTTAATGTATTTTGAACGTAATTTCCTCTCAATTGTACCTTAGATTAGGGCGGCTGCTTTATTTTTATGTGAAATTTTTACGGAAGATTGTAAAAAACAAACTTTAAAACCAACATTAATTCATGAAACTTTCATGTTTATTAAACCGAGGGACTACTTCTCACAAAAGAGAGTCATTCATCCACTGATTTAAATATGTACATACAACTAGCTAGCTATCTAGCTTTTGCATATAATGCTATAAAAAAAGTATTTATAACGTTGGCTAGTACCCCTCGTAACATCATAGAGCTTAGTTTTGGAATACCTTCTGTGAGGCGAAAATTAACTAAAATAGAATAGAATAGAATATAATCATTTATTCGGCTATTAAATAAACACAAAAAAAAACACGCATTTGAGAAAATAAAAATAAAATTATTAATTAAAATGTGTTTTGAATGAGTGATCTTCAAGTTGTGAACTGATAAGCGAGCTTAGTGGGTCGGGCATGTTATGAATATTCTCAGTTCTTTTAAGTTTTATTAGGTCACATGTGTGTGCATTTTTTTTTTTTTTTTCGTTTTAATTCCTATTTAAAGGGAAGGGAAGGGAATAAAGGCTTGAAGTACTATTAGGCGATGGGCTTGCAACCTGTCACTAATACGCTGGTAAACATCTTAGCCTATTTGTGCAAAATGTGGTTACAGAATTATGAACAAATTATTAAAGTTGTAGGTAATTCTGTAGCTCTGCCTACCCCACTCTAGGATTATAGGCGTGAAGGTATGTATGTATGTATGAAATTCCTATTTAGTTGCGGCACTGTTGTGCGTGTCACTATTATGTCATGTCATACTGTGGTGTATGTATATTAATTTATATATATTTGTGAGTTCCTGTAATTGGTTCTATACCTCTATTTAAGTTAGTATAACAATTGTTAAAGCTGTTGGTTCTCCTACAATAAATAAATAAATAAATTAGTCGACAGGGAATATGCATATTTTTAAGTCCGGAAAATACCGTAAGATATCACAAGTGAATTTCAAAATTGGCCTGGAAATACGGATGAAACAAGCATTTAAAACTGCCAATTAGACAGCGATTAGACAGAGAGATCTGATATGCACTGTGAGTTGTGACGTCAAGTAACAGGTCGGCCATATAAACTTCATGTTAAATTCTGTTTTGCTAGAGATAGGAAGAAATCTTTGTAAAGCTTTGGTTATTTCAACTATTTGTTACATGAACCAGCTTTTCTTGAAGCTATGAAACAAAGACATTGGTGTATGATATTGTTATTTATTTTCGAAATCGTCAAAATATATAGAATTGACAAACGCTTGAAGCGACCGATCGTCCAGCAGCTTACGTCAATCTATATTTTCGATTTCGATAACGTCGATGACGTTTACCGTATGCATCTCGTTCTCGTCTAGGGTAAGTTGATGTAACCAATTTACTACATACATCGTTAGAATGCATTTTAATCGAGTGAACTTAGCCTATTTTCTTTGTCAATAAGGAGATAATTTAATTTAAATTGTTGTCACAAAACGAAATCATACAACAATCTTCAAAGAATGACATTAAGTTTTTAAATAGATCAAGGTTTATTTGCATAATAATTCACAATTCAAAGTAAATAGGGACACATGAAATTTAATTTTAAAGTAAGCCAAATAAAACTAAAATAAAAAAACTACTTAGCATGAAAGCTGAAGTAATGAAATTAACTTAATAAAAATTAAAAATTATATTTAATATGTTTTAGGGTTCCGTACCCAAAGGGTAAAACGGGACCCTATTACTAAGATTCCACTACCCGTCCGTCGGTCTGTCTGACACCAGGCTGTATCTCATGAACCATAATAGCTAGACAGTTGAAATTTTCACAGATGATACATTCCTGTTGCCGCTATAAAAACAAATACTAAAACACAACAAATGTGATTTTTTGCCGTTTTTTGCTCGATATTAATAACGGCGATGACGATAACGATAACGATAGACGCTTGAAATATTCACAGAATATTTTATTGTATGTTCAATTAAAAAAAAAAAAAAAAAAATTAAAACAAAATAAATATTTAAGGTGCCCCGTGTGGTTGCCGGGTTAGAATAGTGCCACTCCATGTCTTCCCGTGGATGTCGTAAGAGGCGGCTGAGGGAATAAAGGCTTGTAGTACTGTTAGGCGATGGGTTTGCAACCTGTCACTAATACGCTAGTAAACTTCTTAGCCTATTTGTGCAGAGTGTGGTTGCTGAGTTATCAGCAAGTTTTTAAAGTTGTCGGTAATTCTGTGGCTCTGCCTACCCCATTCTGGGATCACAGGCGTGAAGGTGTGTATGTGTATGTATGTATGTAAATATTTAAGGTCGGCTCCCATACAACAAACGTGATTTTTTATAGATAATGGCACGTAACCCTCCGTGTGCGAGTCAGACTCACCGGTTTTTGATTAAGATGTCTCGTAACGTTAGCGGCAATACAACATTCATCCAGAAGCGTAAAAAACCAGTTAAAGCACGAATTTTAAGTACAAGAAAAAACTAATAAATCTCAGTCGACGGATTCAAATAGGATGCCAAATTTACGCATGCGTATTGGACATCAGTATAAATCTTCAGTTGGCTCCGGGCCCACAGCTTCCGGCCGGTGGCCACTGGAAAAGATTAAAAACTAGGTAGGTACAGAGCATCGCGTTTTTAGGAAAGATTGTTGTACTAAAATTAAATAGATAAAAAACAGTCAAGTGTGACTGGGACTCGCGCACTGAGAGTTCCGTACCACCGCGCAGTAGGTATCATTATGTTCCGAGATGAATTCAATTTCACTTTTGACAATTTTTTTGTATTTGTTGGATTTTGTCTCAATTTATTTGGTGTAAGGGACGGCTCACCGAAAACTGAAACCATAACTGAAAAACGAGAAAATTTTCGTTTTGCCGGGAAAATTTCCACTGAATTTCAGTTCAGTACAATGGTCTGAAGCTATGGTTTCAGTTTTCGGTGAGCCGTCCCTTACACCCTGTATATACCGTTGATGTAGGAAAACATATCATTCTTATGTGGTCGTCTTGCACCGTCTTGTATACACATAAGTAGGCGTTCTTTTTCTCTCTTTCTCTCTCTTAAGATTTTGGTGTGTTTTCATGCGGAAACTACGCAGGATACTTGATATATTTTTTAATTTACTAGGTATTTATAGATTTATATAATGCTAGACTAAGTAGTACCATTGTGACAGAAATATATTTTCTCAAAAATGACCGGAAAAGTTGACATTACTAACTCCATACTGAGACGCGAAGTACATAGTTTACAGACAGTTCCCAAATTAAAAAAAAAATACATTGCGTGCTCGCTACACAAGCCCGCAATGTTGCATACAAATTTCATTGTTATCTAGTTTGTAACTTTTAAAAAAGTGAAAACGGCCATAATAAAATGAGGGCGCAAGTGTTATACATCCATATTTTATTCGAAACGTAACTTTTTTATCTGTGTCTGGAATAGCTTGAGTTTTTTTTCTAAAAAAAAGCTTGCGTTTCTCCTTGTCATAAAAATAATGGCGGTAAAGAGTGAGGTTATTTCACGTGAAGTTTGTGTTTATATGCGATTTTTTTCTTGCGATTTTTGAGAAAAGCACTATATATGCCTCGGCAGGAATCGCAATTGCGGGCCTCGTATTTTTAAACGGACTCGCAAGCTCGTCCGTCCGTCCGTTTAACATTGTCTCGGCCCGCAATTGCCTGCTTCACTGCCTAGGCAATAATGTACTATTAACCTCGTCAGGCCCACTATACTGAAAAATGGGAGTTTTTTGTAACTGGGAGTTTGAATCTACAATCAAGGGAATAAAGTTCAATTGCGATTGTTCGAAAATGCCATTTTCAGTTTATGAACATAGGAAAATAAACCTTATTCCTATTGCAACAGAGTTCAAAGTAAATTGCCTTGATCATGTCCAGCCTATCGCACACTGGGGCTTACGAGGTTAAAAAAATGGCTGACTGCTGAGTTTCTTGCGGCGTTTCTTCTCAGCAGTGGTCGCCTCTTGTAGAGCGCTGGTAGATTCTTGACGTGTAAAAGTGCCCGTGCGGCCGACTTACTGAATAAATGTCTTTATCTTTATCTTGTAGTGTTGGTAACATAATCATAAAAAAAAAAAAAAAAAAACCACTATTCATTGATAAAAACCGCATTAAAATCTGTTACGTGTCGGTAGTTTGAAAGATCTAGCATACATACAGACAGACGGCGGGGAGGGACTTTGTTTTAATCTACCAGTATACGTATATCCTACTAATATAAACGTGAAAGTTTGTGTATGTGTTAGTTTGTTGCTCTTTCACGCTGCAACGGCTGGATGTAATTTGAAATGGAAATAACTTATTAACACATAGGCGGATAATTCAAAAGTTCCCGAGGGAATAACCATAATCGAAATCTACACGGACGAAGTCGCTGGTAGGAGCTAGTGTAAAGATAATTGCGAAAGTTTCGATGTTTGTTACTCAATCACGCCAGAACTGCTGAACAGATTGAGATGAAATTTGGCACAGAGATAGATTATAATCTGGAATAGCACATAGGCTACTTTTCACATACATACATACCTTCACGCCTTCATTCCCAGAGTGGGGTAGGCAGAGCTACAGAATTACCAACAACTCTAAAAACTTGTGATAACTCTGTAACCACAATTTGCACAATTAGGCTAAGATGTTTAACAGTGTATATTAGTGACAGGTAGCAAGCCCATCGCCTAACAGTACTATAAGCCTTTATTCCCTTAGTCGCCTGTTACGACTTCTTCGGGAAGACATGGAGTGGTACAATTCTAAGCCGGCAACCACACGGCTAAACTACTTACTACTACTACTTATGGCTACTTTTCATCCCGGAAAATTTTACGGTTCCCGGAAAAAGACGCTAGAACAAGCACATATTCCCAAAATCATCACAGTAATACTCTTCCTGGTTGATATATAAACCCTTATAACAATAAAATGTATTTTTAAGTTTACTTTAAACAGCGCGACAGGCTGAGACAACAGCGCATTCAATTACGCTCTATTTCTGACCGACTCTATGGTACACCATAGACATTAAACGCTTTTTTTGCACATGGGGAACACCGGTCATTAATTCGCGATTATGAGTGTAGACTGGTAGCGATAGCAAAACGGTTTTATTATATAGAAAAATGTACCAAAAAATGTGTTTGGTTTTATGTTAATTCCTGTTTATTAAATATGTAAACATCTTAGCCTATTTATGCAAATTGTGGTTACTGAATTATCAACAACTTTTTTCAAGTTGTAATTCTGTAGCTCTGCCTAGCCCACTCTGGGATTACATGCGTGAAGGTATGTATGTATGTAAATATGAATATAAATTTACCAAGCTTGGTTGGGTTATTATTACTACCAATCACTACCAACTAAGCTAATTGGATCGTTTTTTTTTTAATTTTCGATGTTATTTCAAATAGTCATTGTATCTTTATGGAAATAAGTTAGCATTGCTTCAACCTTGTGTATGTAATCATATATTTGTACGTTATAATTATCTATAAAAAACGCTTGAAGTATTAATAAATGCAAATGTGTGTCAATTTGTGTGTTTGTTTGGTCTTCAAGCCTCATTCCATCGAAGTAAAATTTTGTGGATACACAGTTAGGAGATAGACAGTGACCGCAGACGGGCAAAGAATACTTATTCTCCGGAAAATTGGAAAGTTTCAAACCCATTTTTTTTTAAATAGGTGCTTATGGAAATGAAAATTATGAATTATGAATCCCCTTGTTTCTTTTGCGCACCCTACAGCAACAGTTACGAATGTCACGCTCTACGCTTAGCGTGACACTAGACACCGACACTAATGTCGCCGCTCTAGGTCACTCGTGCTTTGTGTCTGATTGCGGCAAAAAGTGCTCAATGGCCATGTTTTGGTCAATTTGCAATGCGAATTAGGTGCGACTCACGTATGGTAGGAAGTTCTTATAGTTAAGGGCATCATTTAATTTCGCTTGTTTATTTCCGGAAAAGGGGGGTAATAATTTTGACAAAACGAAACCAACCAACTGAGCTATATCACTCCATAATCACGTCTTTTCGAAGATTATTCACTTAATCTTCGAAAAGACTGTTGCTTGTCGCATTGTTGTGTTCCGTTTGGGGATAAGACAGCCGGTGAAATGACTAGCATAGACGCATTCCATCTTGGTCCTTAGGGTTGGCAACGCATTAGCAGTCTTAGGATTGCGGTCTTGTGAATGCGAATGACTATGGGTCACAGTTTCCACTTACCATCAGGTGGCCTGTGTGCTCGTTTGCCTTCCTATGCCATAAAAAAAGTAATTTTAATTATTTATTTATACACTTGATCATCGGTGTCTGGTACCCGCAGTAAGTACTAGACTAGCCTTAGTTTGGGACTAGGTTTTTTTGTGTGCGAATGTCACCTGACGACGCGCTGGCCTAGTTGGTAGTGTCCCTGCCTACGAAGCTAGCGGTCCTGGGTTCAAATCCCGGTAAGGGCTGATATGTGCTTCTGAATCATGGATGTTTTCTATGTATTTAAGTATAAGTATATAATTCTCTATATAAGTATTTATATCGTTATCTAGTTCCAATAGTACAAGCCTAGAGCTTAGTTTGGGACTAAGTCAATTGGTGTGACATTGTCCCCTGATATTTATTTATTTTATTTATTGATATTTATCTGTACTTTGTATTATGAAGAGGTAAAGTTTGTAAGGTTGAGGGGGTAATCTCTGGATGTACTGAACCGATTTTACAAATTTTTTGATCACGTCATGGGCTATATATTATCACCGAAGTTGGCACGGGAACAGCTAGTATATTATATTATGTATAAAGAGGTACAGTTTGTAAAGTTGTAGGGGGTAATCTCTGGATGTACTTTATTGACCAACGAAGTGAGCTTGGGTCAGCTAGTAATTTATATTTTAATTAGACGACAAGATCAAAATATGCGGTCAGTTTTATGTACAGATGTAGTGAATAATACTTTCCCATCGTTTTTCGTCTCATAAGTTCGTATTTATCTATGGTTATTTATATTGGTTTATGGATGGGTACTGAAGGTTATTGAAAAAGCAAGATAAATAAAGTTGGTTATGATAAGTATCCGACAAAAATAATGGGAAAGTATTATTTTCTAGCATGCTTGTGGGTTAATCAACTTTTTTACCCACACTTTTATTTTACCGGATTTCAAATAACATGTTTTAAAAAATATATAATATTACTTAATATATATTATTTTTAATGATGTATTCAATTTACTAGTTTATCAATCTATCTTTTCAAGTACCTACCCATAGCTTAATTTCTAAAATGTGTGAAAATTGGGTAATTACGTGTCTATTGAGTTACTGTCCGCGAATTTATATGATAAATAGTGAATGGTCAACTGAGTTACCACATTTTTATAACATACATTTTTAAACAATACATTATAATGTGATTTATGAAATATGTTAATGATATTAGGTACCTACTAAAAATTAAAAATAATTTCACTTACAATAAGTGCCCAGATTTTATTTTATTTATTAAAATCTGCACGGTGGGCAACAGACAGAAATATGTGGGTAAAGAAGTTGATTGACCCTTGTAACATTAATCCATTCTATTATGGGAACTTCTATCTATCGCATACTCGAATATTGTATAGTTCTTGCTTTAAAACATATTTACGTCTCAAACTGCATCAACTTAGTTTTAAGAAGAGTTATCTTCATGATAAAAACGTTTCTTACCTACTTGCAGAGCCATTTCCAACTTTAATGACTTTAACAGATAACGCGTGCATCCTGATTGGCTGGCTAATTTTAGGCGCGCGCTGATTGGTCGAGCTCTAAGCGCCCGCGCAGTACGTGTGGAACGCGACGTGAAATCTAATCATGGCTTAAATAAAAAATAGGATATTTAGCCATTTTTTCTGCAGGTTTTTACTTTATTTCGCGTACTTAAACTACTCAATATGATACTAACTGCGTAAAGAAGTCAACCAAAGATAAAACATAATTAATTAACGGAATGGATATCCATTGTTTTGCAATTTTATAGTGTGTCTGTGTTGTATGATGATATTGATGATTTACCCGGTGGGAAGGCTGAAAAATTACATTAAGTATATTTTTCAAGAAAGAAGTTAGCTTAACTACTAGTCTTGATGCTAATGTTTTAATTGTGGTCAGGTTTTCAAAAGCTTGTTTTTTGTTTTACTAGTTTTTATCCCAGCAGCGGTTCCATCAATATAAAGGCCGGGTCACACTGGCGCCTACCCCGACGGCGTAGTGCGCTAATAACTGGTTACAAGATATATGGCTAGATGGTGCTGCAGATTTACTGCTTCGCTACCAGATTATTATGTTCGTTTACTGGGGTTGGCTAAGGTCAATATTGTATAAAGGGAGTAGTAATTAAAACCCGTTTGTAGGGTCACTGACCACGATACAAGAGATTTAAAAAAAATTGAAATTTAAAAATAATTAGGTCTGTATGGGGTCCGGTTTACGAAAAACGTACACTTTTAGATTTTCATACTGTTTTTTATCGGGAATATATGGTTTTTTTGTTGTAGGAGGTTTTTATTATACCTATTTATCCCGTATTTAGCGCGTTCATTCGTTCGTGTATTATAGCCATCAACCCCAGATTCGTGTGGTTTCCCTCAAGACAAATCTCACACAAATGGAATGCCAAACTAAGCTGTAGACTTGTACCTAATATGGGTTCAAGAAAACCATAGTTAATATACGTGTACCTACTTATAGAGAAATACATAACAACATCCAACTCATCCAACTCACAAACCAATTCCCGCGCTCATCACATAAATAACTTGCCTAATCCAGGAATCGGACCCAGGACTGCTAGCTTCGTAGGCAGGGTCAACTAGGCTAAACGCGCCGTCAACACCGATGACATACCGGTGACATTTAATCTCACATCAGCACCGAGACTTACACCCAAAGACCGCAAACCTAAATTGATTTACCTTTGATATTAAATATTTTTTATCAATCCCAAACAAAACCAGCACCAATCGCTTGTGTCACAAAACCATGTCTGTCACTGGCCATCAAGACGACCGTTACTCTCGGTCGACTTAAAGGCGTTCCTTATTTGAAAATTCGTTCTGCTACAGTTCTATTTTTAAAAAACACCAACGAGTTTTTTCTCTTCGGTTTGACATTTTGTGATGCTGCTATAGCGATAGATTCGCTTGGTATGAAGAAAAACTAATTTAGATTGTTTGTTGGACACCGCTTGTTTTGCGATGTTTAAAAAATCACGGGAAAATAACTGTAAGTGCAGTGTAACAGCTCTGTTAGTCTTTCGGGTTCGTTTACAAGCGTCATAGGCGTATAAGAGCGAGTGAAAGAGAAGGTACAAATCCCCAGGTCATTTTTAACGCGTGTTTGGTAGGTATGTATTTGTTAAAACAAAAACAAGAATATCTCACAAAATTATCCCAGTCCTAAAGTAAGCTCTAGCTTACTTTGGGTAGGACCTTTATATAGATAAATACATACAAAATCATCTAAGACTAAGGAACAAACTAGCTTCCACCCGCGAGTTCGTCCGCGTAGATTTCGATTAATGGACACAGGAACTTTTCAATTTTCCGAAATTAAAGGTAGCTTATTTGTTATTCCAGGGTATAAACTATTTCCATTCTGAATCCGTCCCGCTCTCGCAACGTGGAGGAGTAACCAACTAACACACACAAACCCGCATGCATTTTTGATATATGTATAATATTATGTTAAACAAGTCTAATAAAATGCAAGCTTTAAAAACCCACTGTATTTTTTATCGTCTACCTAAATCCGCCATTTTGATTTTCATTTCATACGCATTGAATTAGTGTCCCTCTTCTCTCCCTATTTTGTCCGGTTTGGGGCCAATTTTCGGAAAATCCTTCATTAGCTCACCCCTAGACCTCATAAGGAACCTACGTGCCAAATTTGGAATCTCAAGACCCAGCGGTTTGGGCTGTGCGATGTTTTGTGAGTCAGTTTCTTCTTTTATATATTTAAGATGAAGAGTCTGATCAGCGTACGTCCGTCTAGGACGTCCCCTACCGACATCTCCGCTCACTCTCGCTCACCATATCTCTTCTGTGACTCTTCTTGCACCCTTCTTGTATCCTTTCACCATCTTAGCATACCCTTTTCAATTTTACTCACTGCATCTTCTTTCAATCCACATCGTCCTCGTTAAGATACATAAATAAACTGTAAATTAACAAATGGGGCATCTTTGTGCATTGAATACATGAATTGGGTACATATGTGTTTGTCCATTTCAATTGATTTATACTTAACAAATGAGAATTGGTAGGTACTGTGAACAGATCAGTTCGCCCGCGAGGCGTTAAGTATACCGCTGGCAGGCCGCCAGGAGTTGACGGATTTACTGCGCTGACGCAGCACCGCATTGTCAGATCTAACAATGAAAAAAACAATGTTACATAGCTTGTATCATTAGTCATGTGCAAAAACTTTTCATGCTAAGAGGTTTCATTTTTTTGGTTTATTATTTACTAGGCAAATAAATAAACAAATTTCTTGTAATGGCTATAGAGCTCAAACGCCACATTGTATTTTCTATGCCAATACGACTAGTATTAGAATTTTCAAAAAATACGTCATTTCGATTACTGCCAGTCCAAAGCGGGCGTTGCAACCACTGATAACGTTCAATATTTTTTCTCAGTAAATAATAATAAAATGAATTTAATAAGAAAATTGTATTGCTTTTGAGCCAAACCTAAAAAACACACAAAAAATTGAAAAAAACCCTGTTGTCAGTTGTGTTTGGTCAAATTACAACCACTTGTCAAACCGTAAAATGATTATTCCACATAAAAACTAATAGTAATGCACTCCAATCAAGTCAAAAATTTGAACAAAGAACGAACTAAAATGGTACAGTTCTTCAAAAAGTATATTACTTGAGTACATTATATAATTTTACTATACTATATATAACTTTCCTAGTCTGCTAAAACTATGAAAGTTTTGAAGCATATAATTAATTTTAGGTAAGTTCTACTTGACTGCTATATTTTTATGCATAATGATAATCACATTTTCAAGTGTAAACCGCCTTAGTACGTAAAGCAATGAAGTTTATTTATATTTTATAAAAATAAATAATTTATCTTTATAAAAACTCTTTCAATATCATTAATTCAAAAATAGCGTTACTATTTTCTGATGTTACCGATAACATACAGCACCGAAAGTGTCACTTTACTGGACACAATTAAAAGTACTTACAACTGTGAATTTTTCCAAGAACTTTTGTACCATTGTTTGACAGTACTTAATGCATATTCAAAAATATATGCCGAGTTTCTTGCGGCGTTTCTTCTCAGCAGTGGTCTCCTCTTGTGAAGCGCTGGTAGATTCTTGACGTGTACAAGTGCCCGTGCGGCCTACTTACTGAATAAATGTCTTTTATCTTTTATCTTTTTTTCACATTTGCTAGTGGTCGCCACGACGTTTGCGATTTTCCCATACAAATATGTCTTATCAAATTTTGGCAACCAATCAAAAACTGACTAACCAATTTCATAGTTTAATGGTTTAAATTTAAGAAAACAAAACTCTGGCGTTCAAAGGAACAAAATTGTCATATCCTCGTTTTCAACAGAGATGGATTATACACCAGTTTAAATCTTAGTCGGTAATCTAAAGTTGATTACCTATTAGCAATAAAATTAATCAAATAATTTCTGATCTGTCACAATTTTACAAGTCATATTTGTAGGAACTGTATGGGAAAATTACTGTACTTAAATGAAGAAGCGGTAACGTCTAACCAACAAGCTCAAAGTAATTCAGCCTTTACAGAATACGAATGGTAGAAAAATAGAAGAATTTCCAGCAGTCCAAGAACCTATCTAGTTAATAGATATATCATCGGTGCATATATCTCGAGTGGAGGCGTTAGCCGGCTGGCCGACTGCCAGTGACGAATTTATGGAGCTTGAGGGGGCCATGGGTTACGGACGACACTTTAGTTGTTAATACATACTGAGTTTCTTTAGATTTAGAGCTACATGTTTCAAAGCATCAAAATGACGAATTGATTCTAATATTGAATTTGCATCGTTTCTATCTAGAGTTTTCTTATAGGGCTATAGTAGCTACCATTCCCATAACAAACGTTTTTGATGAAGTTTAACTTCTTGTCATAACCAGGGATCGGAAATTCGGATCGATATTTACCTATACTTACGCGCCGGCTTCGTTGTTCAGTTGTATGGAGGTGGACTCAATGATATAATTCATAATAAAATTTCCGGGATTTCAAAATAAATAAATTACACCGGCATTAATTCATAATTATTTATTTATATTAACTGTTTCAAGTTATTTTCCATGTATATGTTTAACCAAATGTTATTTAATTTACCTGTAACTTATTAACCTAACGAATTTATAGGAGCAAAAAGAATGATTTATCCTACATGTAAAGTAATTATTATATTAACGTTTTGTAGAATCCCAGAATCCCAGAACTTAAATTATTAAAATAATATTTTTAAGAAGCCGACGCTATGTTTGCCTATCTTTTTCCGGGATTTTGCCAACTTTAGGTAAATATCGATCCGAATATCCGATCCCTAGTCATAACTGAATGAAAATTTATGAAAAAATACATTATAGCCATCCATATAATTCATCTTTGATTCTGTCGAACCTATATTACTATTTTATATATTTTTTAAAACATGACTATAAAACACAATATTGGATATAACTTTTTCATCTTGGCGTCAATTGATGCGGAAAATACATCTAAATATTCTTCAGTAATATTAGTAATATATCAAATAAATCATCGAATGTATTTTTTCTAAAGTATGGAAATAAAGGCAAAAAAATTACTTTTTGGAGTTAATATATGAAACTTTAAAGGCATAAATCTCGATACTTATCAGAATATAAAAATAAAATATTTTATTAATAAACAGATACTTACCGTGGTTTGAATTACCTGATGACTCCCGCCAATTTCAAATTTCAGCTCTCGAATGTTGCGATATTCACGTAATTCAAACCGCAGTAAGAAATGTTTACGGGTTATGATCAGTGTTTAATATACATAATTTAAACATTTATTTTAAATTAAATTGGAAAAAAATCTGATCGGTCCTGAGTTTTCACAAGCCATGCTCACCCTAAATGCGTGCATTGCCGCATGGCAGTAGGGTAGCCAGATATACAATGACCATTTCCTGGAAATCTAAGAGACAAGTTAGAAAATAAATATATTAAGTTACTTCTATTTTTCTCTTCTGTTTAGTTACCTATTCATATTTATGGAAGGGAATGAAAAAAGCTAATTATAAAACTAACCCTTACATTACTTATATGTATAGATAAAGGATGTAAAAATGTGATAATCCTTGTAACGCATTGATAATTGTCACCTACTTAACAAAAATAAGGGAGATTTCTCTTTACCGGGTTTAAAATATGACTTGATCAACGAGGGACTAAAACAAGCCATAATGACACGAGATGTTTAGCCACCCAAGCGAAACGAGGGTGGCTATAGCTAGAGTGGCATTGTGGTTGTTTAGTCTCGCGTTAAACACTTACTTTTCACTTTGAATGAGTGAAAAAAATCGACGTTTTAAACAAAATTACAGTATTGATTATAACAAAGTCTTTTAAAAATTAATTACGCAGTTTTTTTTGTAAAGTGACGCTTTAAATGCTTGCATATTAAACCGACAGATTCAAACTTGAAAGGTATTTTGAACACTAATTGGACTAAACATAATAAAATGTATTAATACTTAATACAATTAAATAGATTCATATTCGTAATCATGAATCGTGTTTCACGAAATTAAATCGGTTTTTCACTGGTTTTGTATATATTGGAACAGTTGTCATTTTGCGGTTATTTCCATGCTCTAAAAGGCAAATTGTCTATACACAATCACTGAAAATGGCGATAATCCTCCCTTCAAAAACCCCGTGATTGGATGTTTAGGGGTTTCCAAAGTAAATAAAAAAAAACTTTTATCCCTATACATTAATAAGGAGCTTTAGTCCCGATATGCAGAGAGTAAAGTAACATTTTAAAAGCATGAGAAGTAAAAATTATAAACATCACTTTAATATTATTATGAATGTTACGTTTTATGATTTCAGTATATTTGCCAAGCAGCAGTGTTCGCATTGTTGTGTTCCGGTTAGGGGATAAGACAGCCGGTGAAATGACTAGCATAGAGGCATTCCATCTTAGTCCTCAGGTTGGCAACGCATTTGCAGTCTTAGGATTGCGGTCTTGTGAATGCGAATGTCTATGGGTCACAGTTTCCACTTACCACCAGGTGGCCTGTGTGCTCGATTGCCTTCCTATATAAAAAATAAATAAATAATAATAATTATACATACATACATACATAAACTCACGCCTTCATTCCCAAAGTGGGGTAGGCAGAGCTAAAGAATTACCAACAAATCTTAAAACTTGTTGATAATTCTGTAACCACATTTTGCACAAGTAGGCTAAGATGTTTCCCAGTGTATTAGTGACAGGTTGCAAGCCCATCGCCTAACAGTACTACAAGCCTTTATTCCCTTAGTCGCCTCTTACGACATCCACGGGATGACATGGAGTGGTACTATTCTGACCCGGCAACCACACCAATAATTATAATATGGTATTTTAAACTATAAGATTAACGTGTGTGTCGTATAACTGTGTGTCTGTAGCATCGTAGCTCCCATACCGATGGACTATTTCGGACACGTTTTTTCTAAAGACATCATCGGGATGATTTTTAGCTAGTTTCATGTAAATCGGTTGGGCCGTTTATATAGCGTCGGTGAAACTGCAAAACCGCGTAACCAACAAATTTATGATAGAGCAAAATAAATCTTACCAGCTTATTAATAAGGTGCATTTTTCTCCTTATTTAAAATGTTACTTACGCGGTTTTGCAGTTTCACCGACGATAGGGTTTTTTTTATCTTTTTAGCATAGTTATAATTAGTTTTACTTTTAATAATTTAGATTTTATTTATGTGACAATGTTTTTAATTTAGTTTTATTGTTATTAATAAACGTTATATTTGGTTTTTGACCTCGAGACCTCGTCGTGTTGTTCTCATAGTAATTATTATATGTTATTTTAATATTTATTGACCTTACATTTGTAACAATTTTTTTTGTTAGTTTTAAGAATTTATTGTTTATTACTTTATTGCCTTATTATTACTTAATGTAACTTACTTTTAAGTATAATTATGATTTATGATTGAAAAAATGACCTTCTGCAGGAGTTTCTTGCGGCGCTTCTTCTCCGCAATGATGGTCTTGTCCGAAGCGCTGGTAGATTCACTGTACATTACCGACGTGTAAAAGAGCCCGCATGTGGCCAATTTACTGAATAAATATTTTGAATTTTGAATTTTTTGAATTTTAATATTGGTTAGAATAGTGCCACTCCATGTCTTCCCGTGGATGTCGTATGAGGCGACTAAGGGAATAAAGGCTTGTAGTACTGTTAGGCGATGGGCTTGCAACCTGCCACTAATACACTGGGAAACATCTTAGCCTACTTGTGCAAAATGTGGTTACAGAATTATCAAGAACTTTTAAGACTTGTTGGTAATTCTTCAGCTCTGCCTACCCCACTCTGGGAATGAAGGCGTGAGTTTATGTAGGTGTATGTATGTATTTAAGTAATCATAAGTATGTTTAATAGTTATCATTCATATTCATATTCTTTATTCATATTCATACTAGACCCAGGAATTCCAGGTTATTCCAGTTTTCTGGACACCCTAGCTGACAGTCGAAGTAGGTCGTAAACAGCGCTTTAAAGATTTGTATGAGCTTCTAACCCTCTTTAGTACTTATCACTAATTAATCTAATTCTATTACATTAGCGTATGTCTTTTTGACGGATATTATACAGTGTCCGTACCCAAGGACCGACCCGATATCCCATTCAAGGGTATTCGAAGGGGTTTTTATAAGGATTTATTTAGAAAAACCGTATCGTTTGAAAGCCGTTCGATTTGCTTTTTAAAGCGCTTTTTTTAACGGTTACCCTTGCCAAGGGTTTGGAATGGGTATTTCGAAAGGATTAACTATCCAAATCCGTTTCGTATAAGTCTTGTTCGATTTTCTTTTTATAAAGCGCTATTTTTTGAGTGATACCAATATCCTTTTAACTTAAAAAAAGCCGATCAATTGGCTTTTTAAACGCTATTTATAAGGGTTACCCTTATTGTTTGTTATGTAATAAGAGAGGGATATCAATTTACTGCCGACGATCTGAGCTTTAGCTCTTTAACCCTTATGTGAATGGTTAGTTTAACAAATAACTAAGTCATATATTTCTTCCAAATTCTTATTCTTTTAGTGGGTTATAGTTCGAGAGGTAAGTCTTTTAACCCCTCAAATGCGGGAGCCGTTTAATAGATATCAGCTCTGAAAGAAAGCGTCATTACATAGGGGTTTTTTTGTCCATCTAAATAGTACATTATTGCCTAGGCAGTGAAGCAGGCAATTGCGGGCCGAGAATTGGTTTAAAAATACGAGGCCCGCAATTGCCGTTCCTGCCGAGGCATGTATAGTGCTTTTCTCAAAAATCGCAAGATACAAATCGCATATAAACAGAAACTTCACGTGAAATAACATCACTCTTTACCGCCTTTATGTTTATGACAAGGAGAAACGCAAGTTTTTTTAGAAAAAAAAACTGAAGCTATTCAAGATACAGATTAAAAAGTTACGTTTCGAATAAAATTATGGATGTATAAGACTTGTGCCCTCATTTTACTATGGCCGATTTAAATTTTTAAAAAGTTATTAACTAGATAACAATGAAATTTGTATACAACATTGCGGGCTTTTGTAGCGAGCACGCAATGTATTTTTTTTTTATTTGGGAACTGTCTGTAAACTATGTACTTCGCGTGTCAGTATGGAGTTAGTAATGTCACCTTTTCCGGTAATTTTTGAGAAAAGTTATTTTAAAGCTCTCTTGACACTTCCCGCATACGAGTAAAAAGGATACCTGTTTACTTCTCAATTCTATCCAATAAACTACAGAACGTATGAAGAATTAAGAAAATAGCTATAATTTGATCATGCCCGTCCCAGGTGGCTGACAGACAGGGATCGATCGGCGATCACGCGCATGTGTGCGCGGAAATAAACGAAAACACGCTGCGGGCGGGGAAAAAAATCCGCGCGTCAAAATG
This sequence comes from Acleris emargana, assembly GCA_927399475.2. Taxonomy (NCBI): domain Eukaryota; kingdom Metazoa; phylum Arthropoda; class Insecta; order Lepidoptera; family Tortricidae; genus Acleris; species Acleris emargana. The sequence goes on from OV656846.1 coordinate 4,347,305, forward strand.
GACGCGGGTATAGTGAGCGGCAGGGAATTGGCTTAAGCCGGAAGTAGATTAAAAATGTATGAAGTGGACAATTTTACACTAATTTGGTCCAAAATTCTGGGCTCCTAGTGTGGGGTCTTCCGAATTTCAAGTGAACAAGGGTACAAGTCTAGTATACCCTGTTCATGTTTATACCCGTTTTTAATACGAGTTAAGTCGACTTGTACCCTTGTTCACTTGGACCTAAGAATTAAGCTCTGGGCTTGTACTATGGACATTAGACATTGAAAAACATTCTTATATAGGGAAAAACATAGGAATTTAAATTTAAAGAAAACATCCGAGAGTGTGGAACAAATACTCACGGATATTAATTTTGCCCCTACTAAAAATCAAACCTAGGACCCTAGGCAGGGTCACTAATAAACGCGTCGTCAAACAGTCTATAAAATCTAGATAAAGTTGTCAAGCTGTTGTATGACAATGTAAGTATGAGAACAAGCAATCGAGAAGTACTTCGTTTTTATTTGGACTTATTTACTACTGTACATTCTAGGGTCCTAGTGAAAAAGGGTACAAGTCGACTTAACTCGTAATAAAAAAGGGTATATACATGAACGGAGTATACTTGACTTTAACCCTTTTTCATTTTATCCCCATAATAACCCATAATAATTCAGATTGTACTAATTTGTTTGCTTTAGTTTAAATTGTAACAAATACTTCAAATTTTGAAATCTTAATTATGAGAAAGTGAAAAATATTATGTTAAATTACCGTGTAAAGTAGGACGCTAAGAACAAGTTACCTTAGTTTACGGTACACAAAACACAAAATATTAGGCTAGGTATATGAAGATATGTATATCTGACAATTGGCATATGAGTAGCGTGTACTACTAAACTAGCTATCATCGACCGATACTTTAACATAACAATCAGACGTTAGGTGCCTAAGATGTCTTCGCCAATAGTACTTATGTATTTCTGCTGGTAAGTAGTCAATTGGCGTGTCAAACCGACAATTAGCATTGGCATGTAAGTTTAGCCTTGCTATCGCATGTCACTCCAATTCTGATTAATAAACACGTGTCATCTTTATTTGACGGTTGATGCATTCATTCCATTGTTTAAATTGCATACCATATGTACCTACGTTTATACTTCCGAATCCCTTTAGTTACTCACAATACATATCTAATAATATTATAAATTTGAAAGTGTGTATGTTTGTCCGTCTTTCACGCTTCAATCAATGAACGGATCGAGATGAAACTTGGCACACATATTGGTTAGGTCCCGAAATGTTATCCCGGAAAATTCTACAGTTCCCGAGGGAGCAGCGATACGACTTCTACGCGGACGGAGTCGCGGGTGAAAGCTAGTAAACAACTAAATCTCAAAAAGGTAGAGGCATGTGCTATGGGCAATAAGGTAATAAAGGTAATGCCAAACATACCTATATAAAAATACACGTTATTTTATATAAAGCTATAAGTAATCTAATGTTATCTATATACATCTAGTCTACATAGTTAAACACAAACTAGAATAGTGCCGTGTGGTTGCCGGCCGCCTAGAATAGTGCCACTCCATGTCTTCCCATGGAAGTCGTAAGTGGCGACTAAGGGAATAAAGGCTTATAGTACTGTTACGTTAGGCGATGGGCTTGCAACCTGTCACTAATATACACTGTTAAACATCTTAGCCTTATCGTGCAAATTGTGGTTATAGAGTTATCAACAAGTTTTTAGAGTTGTTGGTAATTCTGTAGCTCTGCCTACCCCACTCTGGGAATGAAGGCGTGAAGGTATGTGTGTGTGTAAACTAGAAAAATTAATTTCAGGCCTAATTAATACGGTGAAGGTGAGGAATCGACTTCCCTCTGCGATGTCTCTGAACAGTTACGACATGACCGTATACAACCAAAGAGTCGAATCATGTCATATGTTTATAAACCGGCAACGGACCAACAACCCTTCTTGATTGAGGTGTTCAAAAACCAGGGACCGGAACCGCTTAGCGCGAAAGGGGTTTTTGATATGCTTTTTGATAGACTTGTTGTTACAAACCCCAAGGATGCGCTAAGCTTATCGTCGACTTAGCTCAAAGAAAGGCCAACCAAACGATACGGTTAATTCGACTAAGCGCTAAGCCTATTCCAATACCCTATTGTCTGTCACCTTATTCAAGCTTATTCGAACGGTTTCAAGCTGGTTTAACCTCTATGCGCAAGAGTTTAGACGTATTATTGAATTACCTAACAATTGATAGGGTGGCGGCAGGCAGTAGCTGCTTAAGCGAGACGGCTAGAGTTCGCCCGAATGCGCAAAAAAGAGAGAGGCGATCGATGGGGTAATACCCAGTCAATGCTAAGCGCTTAAATATTAAACTACCGAAACCCTAATGAACCGGGTAAGCTCTTTGGATGCGGTTAATTACTTCAAAGGGGTTCGCCCTAACGTTAAGGTGACTCAATCATAGCTAAGCACATCGATTGGCTAACCGAATGATAGGCTAAGCCTATTGATAGGGTTAATCAAAAGAAGGGGTTTTCCGGTCCCTGTCAAAAACAGGTTGTTTAAAAAATCCATAACCATTTTTACCAAGTTAAAATGTTTTAATTACCCTCGAACCAATCTCCTACACGCGTACTACCTCGATGCAACCGTCACCAAACAGTCTGTCCGGGGGCAACCCCCTAAAAAAAATTGCACCACCCCCTCCCCCGACATTGACGTGGCGTTTCGGCTCTGTTTACCCCTAATTGAACCCATGTTGCCTCCATTGGGTCTGATGCGCTGTTTAGGATCAAGGGATTATTATGCGTTATTATGCGTTTTTATATTTTAACCGTGTAATTAAGGTATTTACTCAAATTTGAATTTAGAAGCACTCCGACTCTTTATTTTATACACAAGTTTGAAAAAGGAACTAGTTCTCTCTAAAGTGTTCCCGTCCGAGTATGGCGGTTGGTTAATAAGTAGCTTAATGTAGATAATATTTAATTTCGCGAAGAAAATAACTTCTGCTTGACCGTAACGCCAGCCAGTTTCGAGTAGACCCGTACAGGTTCTAAACTCCTGGTAGTACTTAGTAGGATGACTAACCCTCATCTCAATTGGGTTCCTTCAAGAAGACTTGACTCGAAATAAAAACTGCACCAAGAAATTTTTGCTGTGCTGTTTTTTTTTGATGAGCGTTTAAATCACCCTTAAATTATCTAGGACAATAAAGATGCGTTGATATTCGACGACGCACTTAGTGAGTGGTTACCACACTTACCACGAAGCTCTGAATTCGAAACTTCAAGCATAGTCCCCGTCACTCGTCACTATAGACTAAATCGAGAGAAAGGGATAGAGCTAACGTAACTTCGAGCAATTTCGTCGGAGGAATTATTAACCGATGAGTTTAAATTGTGCCGTTTGAGTTTACAAACAACAGTTACGGTGTGCATTCTCAATTAGGTAGCTTAACCGACGAGTGAGCTCGCTTGCTATTACGCCCGTTCAACAAGAAGCTCTTTTTTAAAGAATATGACATCTCTTATCTCCTTGAAATTTGGTAGGAAAGCAATAAAACATGTGAACAGTATAAGTCAAACAAGGGTTAGTTAGCAAAGATATTAAATACGAGTTTCAGTTAGGTAACAACTTTATCGATCAAATTTGACTAATTAACACATCGTAAAGTTAATCGACGAACCGATCCAAAATCAGTTTCGTTATATTTTTTTTATATTACTTGAAGTTTACTAAACCAATGACGAGACGGAAAACTGACACTACATTTATTATGGTATTTCTCAGAGCACCACATTATCTTGATCCCTGGTCTCGGAAAAACTGCTTTAAATCAGAGATCCGATTATAATTGTTAGGTTCTCTAGGTGGACCAGCAATAATTGATATTTGCTTCGCGTGAGAATTACGCTAGCAAAGAAATACCGTTAAAAACGTGCAACATGAAATATTATCAAAGATATGGAATGACTATTTTCTAAAAATATATACACCATCTTTATAATCATATTAAAACTTTAAATTGATCAAAAAGGTACACCCTATATATACATCTCAACTATTGTTTTTTTTTTTAACAAAAATGCAAATATTACCCTATTCTACATATTAAATACTTCATTAATAATCGTTATCCCAAAAAGCCATTAGTCATAGCTTTAAATCTGAATAAATTATTGCATTCCGAACGCATCTCATACAACAGCCATACATTTGACCCGTGGGCTGTAAATTAGCAATTAATGAATGCAGTGAGGGCCACCCTCTAGGGAGGCGGCATTTTTTGTTACTATATAGGTAGCCTGCACTGGACTAGCACGGTCCAGCGTCGCGCAAGTTCCACAGGATCCGTCTGAAGATAGGCATAAAATAAATTTTGCAGATATCTCTGCATTGGAACGAGGTCATATGACATAAAACTAAGGTGACTGATATAGTCCAAAAATTTAGCAAGCAGAAGTGGCAGTGGCCATGTCTGTCGCAGAACCGACGAGAGGTGGAGCAGGAAGGTTCTCGAATGGAGACCACGCTTAGGCAAACGTAGTGTAGGACGCCCCCCGGCTAGATGGACCGATGACCTGAAGAAGGCAGCTGGCAGTGACTGGATGCAAAGGGCGGGAGATCGTGCGTTGTGGCGCTCCTTGGGGGAGGCCTATGTCCAGCAGTGGACTGCAACAGGCTGATATGATGAGATATCTCTGACTAACTTTATTTTTTACAGAGAACTAGCAATATTTACTTTGGATTCATTGTTTTATGTAATGGTAGGTTAAGTATTGTCATTGCTATAAGTAATATTTAAAAAAAATTACTGACTGTTGAGTTTCTCCCGGCATATGTTTTCAGCAGTGGTCCTTTTGGGAAGCTCTGGTAGAGTTTTGACGTGTAAAAGTGCCCTTGCGGTCTATTTACTTAATAAACATCTTTTTTTTACACAGCTAGAGCTGGAGCCCGTTTTTATGTTTTTATATTAGTGTGTATATTAATCTATGAGGTACTTCGTTGCCTAAAATACGGGCTTATTGTTATTATTGTCAGAGCTCAGCTGCTGTATATTTAAGATGGGCTCAATACTAAGCCTGACCAGCCCTGTCTGTTTTCGGACTTAGGCCGTCTAGTGCCTGAAGTCCTTAACCCTTTTCCCATCATCTCTGGAATTATAGTTATAAGACCTATAGCAAATTTAAATTAATTATAACAATTTAATTCGTAAAGTTTATAAAAAAATTAGTAACTAGACTATTGGTTAGTAATGGATCCCGTAATTTTCATGAGTTGTTGTTTTTATTCAATTTAACTATGGGGTAATGTGTTGAAAAAAAAGGAAGAAAACAACGAGTGATATGTTTTTTTTTAGCAAAACTGATACTGTGATACCACATGACTACAAATTTATGCTGATATTTTGTGATAGGTCTCACGATTGTGCTGGCCCTTTTTTCAACCGGAAACGGCCTTAGTAGGACCACGTATACACAACATCACACCTAACTAACCATTAAAGACAGAGCAGAGAGAAAAATAAAGAGATGTATATATGTGTATTATGTCAACTTCTATGCATTCTAGTGCGACTCTCTTTCATGCAATATTTCAGATTTCTGAAGTGTATAGCTAGATGTGTTGCTGTGTGTACAATATTGTAGGGCATTCCAAAATTGCATTGTTACCTTACGAATAAGTAAGTAATAGACAAAAACCCCAACTTGATTACTCTTTAAAGGCCCATCCAATTTTTATCAAACCTACCTGAAAAAAGCCACAAAACCCAGACAGACAAACATACAGATCCCTTAAACATAAAATAAACTTATAAACAACAACCCTCTTTTTGCATCGAGGGTTAAAAAAGTAATACCTTCAGATCTTATCCCAGCACTCTCCGCCACTTCGTATCGGTCATTTTCAGCTTTTTTCGCAGCGAGCCCGCAGCATTCGTTTTTCTCACCCTCCCCCCCATGGGGGCCTCCCTACCCCCCAATAGCGCCGTGCGCGGAATTTGATTAATGCTATGTTCACGATAATTATTCCTGTTACTATTTTTTGACAGGGTAAAAAAACTTTTTCACGTTCGACGCTTTTTTGATACGATATTGCGATGGGACGTGAAAAACGCTTTAAATTTTAAAGGACACGCTTTTGGCAAGTGTGTTTTTATAAATTGCCACATTATAGCTTCGTTTCGATTTTAACACAATATTATTTTTAGCAGACCTGAGTTTATTTTCGTAAACATATAGGTACAAATATACTACATACGTAATGCACATGCAGCATGTCATTGATCTAACCCTCGAACTAGCTAGGTCGTAGTACGTATAAGTAATACACAAAAACGACACTTTCAAAAAATAAAAAGTTTACAAGCAGTGGAATTTAAAGCTGCACTCCACTACAACGTCACTTCAAAAATAATAATAAAAATATTAAAATGTACTATGAAAATTAAAAGCACCCTGTATAATTAAACCAAACACCGCCATTTTCTAAAAGAACCACCGCATGCAGAACGGAACCAAATCGAAACTAATAAAACCGAAGGTGAACCAGGTGCTATCTAAAACAATCTCCGCCGACAATATCCGGCTCTTCACTCCTGCATACACCGCTTCAAGCTGTTTTAAAATCTCAGGCTAAATTGAAACATGAACTTTTAATTTAAAGTCTAAATTTGTTTGAAAAAGATTTTAGTTTGCAGATTATGATTGGATGAAAAATTTCATCTGCCTAGATCACGGACAATAGTTTCGTTACCCTATCATTAGAACTCTGTGATGAAGTATGCTTGGTTATCATATAAAAATATTGAATACGCTGCAGTACTCTACGAGTATTAGGTACTAAGAAGATACTCGTATGATAAAATACAAACTATGCTAAAATTTGGTTTCTCTTTTAAAAAAAGCAGTTCTGTGAAGTGGCATTTACTTAGGATACACCCATTTCAAGTTTATAGAGGCGACATAATTGTTTAGTCATTAGATTACAATTATTGGTATTTTAATAGCAAAAATTACTGATTTATCAACAACTTCTTAAAGTTGTAGGTAATTGACAAAAATTCATTTTGTGCTAAGGTAGTAAAATAAAATACCGTTTCTAGATTTTACACTGCTGATTACAGTAAAAATATCTTTGGATTTTTTAATGCAGTAGTTTTTTTTATATTTAGGAAAAACAGTAAAAAAAGTTGGATTGTGAATGTTAGGAATACACTTATAGTGCCCTTAGTCCATTTATTACCAAAGGAATTCAAAAAAATATATAACTGTCATGTTCATTGTTTATTTGTCTGACGGATTACTTGATTCTGACGACACGCTTTCAATTCTACGCAAAATAGTTTATTTATTTTAATGGCGTCTACAAATTACGTAATTAATTAAATTACGCAAAATAGCAAATTTTGTGAACGAACGGCAGCGAATGATTGACATGACATGACAGTCAGTTTTGTTTACTGTTACTTTTTTTATTTTATATCAGGCTAAGATCACGACATCAGTATTCCTAACTTTGTATATACGGTCTTTTTAATGACTATTTCTTTAATAAATTATTAACGGCGAATTTAAGTTAAATAAAGAAAAACCAAGAAATACAAGTAGTCTAATTTTTAACCAGCTATTATAAACGCGAAAAAACAATAATGCTTTTTTTTTAAATGTTGTCAATTCTGTAGCTCTGCCTACCCCACTCTGGGATTACAGGCGTGACGATATGTATGTATGTATGTATGTAATAGCAATAGCAAAAATTAGACTGTAGGCAGTTTAACCCTACTTCCGATTATAACTCGGTCGGAAGGAAAATAAAATGTATGAGATTGGCCTAAGCTGCCGGACGGTCGTGACGAACGTCTATGCCAGTTTGTCAAGGCCCACTTATCTAACCTTACCTTTTTTTTTCTCGCGAGAGTTGAGGGGGCAGCCTACTGTCTAAAACCACTCCGGTGTTAACCTCCAAAGGGCCTAACCTAACCTAACCTAACCAAAAATTGTCATGTTTTATGCCATGAAAAAAAACGGGCACACGCTACAGCGAGCATAAGGCTTTCAGACATTTGCAAACTCAATTCAATACTCCAAATACGTCACGTTTACCTTAGAGGCATTACATTATAGTACTCAGGGGGGTTACCATGACATACTATAGAAGCTTAGGTTGAGAGAAAGGGACAGAGCTATATAAATGCTATAACTCTGTCCCTTTCTCCCAACCTAAACTCAACAGGGCCGGTATTCTGGGCGGTAACAACGATATCGCAGTCAACCTGTTATGGTATTGTTCTGACGTCAGCCGCCTTTACTGTCAGGTAAATAAGAGCTATCAAAACGGTGATAATACGATAACAGCTCAAACACGATATGGTTTTTACCGTGTTGAATAGAGGTAGGTTTAGTATGTACCCCCAGGGTTGGCAAACGCATTTGCTGGTCTTTTTACCCCCACTCCAGAGCACAATATGCCATTACTTGATGCCAGATTAAAGAAGATTTAAGTAGCAACTTAGCACCACACGTAAAAAAGTCTCATTAAGTTAAAAAAACAATTATTTTCAACCATTTCCCGGCCATTATCCCGGTGCATAGGAAACAAAGTACCAGGCGGGCATGAGTTGCAAGGAGCGCAGAAGATTGATGCGCGCGGTGATGGATGACGTAGTCCGTATGGAATGTCGCTCCAACACGGTGTAATTGAAGTGCATTTTTAAGTAATTATCGATACCGATTTTTTTAATAACTACCGTGATCTTTTGTCTTTGCCTGGATTTATTCAGAGAGAAATATTGGAGACTATATTTTTACTCATAACCGTAGACTGGATGCTGAAGATTTTCTTAGATAAAAAGTACCGTAAAACGGGGTAAATAGGAACTAAGGGGTTAATAGGGACACATCCTAAAATAAGGCATAATTTGTTACAAATAAGAACACGTATTAAATGAAAATAACGTTACCTTGTATTGAAAATAATTTCAGTCTTATAATTAGTAACATATACTTCATTTTAGGTTGTGTTCCTATTAACCCCTTAGTCCCTATTTGCCCCGTTTTACGGTACCCGATATCCATCACCGTGCTATAATCTATCCTTGTTCAAAATTTCACATCGATTGGTTAAAACTTCTAGCCGAAACACACCAACATACTGACAAACCGGACTTGACAGAAGCGCGTGGAGCTGACCCCATGTGCTTCTGTTTGGTCGATAAGAGAAAATACTCTTTTTACCAAATAATTGTCCTCGACTTATTTCTGTAATAAGTCCATGGGAGTGTCTATAAATAACTCGACATTTGGTGATATACACCTATGACAGCCATTAATTAAAATTAAAATTAGACTACACTCCTCATACATTATGTAAATATTATTTATTGTCATTTCTTTCGGTAGAAGAAGTAATTATTATTTCAACTACATCTGCACATTGCCTAAGTGTAAATAGAAAAGAAGGTCATCTACGGTCCTTTAGGAGTTTATTACGTATGTATTGTATGTATGTACACTTTATTATACAAAATAACAATAGAATTAATACAAAATGTATGTACAGAGACGAACTTATCCCCTTAAGGGATTTCTTTCACCTAACTCTTGAGAGATTGATAAAAGTGAAAGGTTGTGTATCGAGTAAGCAAGTGTATAAACCTTTATAAATAAATAAACTATTACATTCAAATACATACATAAATAGACAAAAAACATATAATTACACCATGGGACCTTGGTCAGTAAATATGAAAAGCTTTGTTAAGGCCCTGTCATCCCGGCTCATAGACTCCTCCGGAGATCCTAGAGCTGGTGCTTACCTCTCCCAAAGCATTGGGCTAGCTATTCAGAGAGGTAATGCAGCCGGTGACATAAGGACCATGCCGAGAGTGGACCTGCTAGAGGTGTTCTTTTTATAGTGGTGATTATTATTTACATCTTTAATATTTGAGTAAGTAGCTTAGTTTTATTTTAATTTAAATAAGTTTAATTTTAACTTTTTGTTGTATTACCTATAATTTTATGTGATGATAAAGTAATACCTATTGCATCAATAAACATACATAAACTTACAAAAACTACGTTTTGTGTACAGGACAGGATTTTCTTATTTTACATAACTATATTTTTTTTAATTCTGTCAATCTGTCAATCATTTCGTCTGCAAGTTAATTAGGAAAACATATTTCGATATTAATTTTGTTGGTTTGTTGCTAAAGGATAACTTCACCTTTGTACTACTTTTTAAAAGACTTCAAAAAAGGACCGTTTTTTTTAAATATATTTGTTACGTCAGAACTTTCGACTGGGTGTACCGATTTGATGATTATTTTATTTACGACTGTAATTATAATATTTGTGTAATGCTATTTATTGTTTTAGTACAATAAAGTTTTTTTTTAATCTATAATGGTTTTTTTTTTTTTTGCCCCCGCGGCGACTTGAACAGCTACTACCGCGAGGATAATGGCGTTTCCACGTGAAGTTATTTCGCCAGTGTCAAGGTATATATGAGTATCAATCAATATAGCAATAAAACACGGGGGCAACGTTGTACGGTGATTTGTAGGTCAGAGGTCAAGATAGTTTTAACCTCTGCACCACTGCGAGTCCACTTGAAACGAAAAGAAAGATGCCAGATACACGAAATAAGTCCAAGTCTTCAATCACTGTGCGACACAAAGGCATAAAAAGTACAAATCACTATCAGAAAAGAACTTTGAACACCTAATTACCCAAAAATTAAAGTCTAAAACAAATTACACGTCCGCCATCTTTTAACGTTGCAAATGGCCTTCTATAATGGGTTTGCGTTTGACATCAGTTTCACCTGACATACAACTTTAAAAAGTTGGTGATAATTCTATAACCACATTTTGCTCAGATAGGTTAAGATGTTTACCAGCAGTTTATAACTAAACTATATTAAAAAAAACCGAACGTCGGAAGTGGAAACGCGCACGAAGGGTTCCTTACCATTATCTATAAAAAATCACGTTTGTTGTATGGGAGCCCCACTTAAATATTTATTTTATTCTGCTTTTAGTATTTGTTGTTATAGCGGCAACAGAAATACGTCATCTGTTTAAATTTAAACTCTCTAGCTATCACGGTTCGTTAGATACAGCCTGATGACAGACAGACGGACAGACGGACAGAGCGGACTCTTAGTATTAGGGTTCCGTTTTTTACCCTTTGAGTACGGAACCACCAACTTGACCTTACTACGCAATTACAATCCCAGTCACAGTCGCAGCACCCACAGCCTACATTCCTTCACAGGGTGGTTCAAATTTTCTACCCAAATCAATCTTCAAAAAAATATGAATATATTTAAGCATTTGATTCGTTAGAGCATGAGTCTCCAAATCGCTCCGAACCGGTCTGACTACTTTTTGTTGGATTCCACCCCATACTACGACCTAACCACTATTGTTACACAAAAAAACACACCAATACTACTTGGATAAAGTCCATATTTGCGTGGACATGAAAACCACTGACAGTCACGACCTGAGAGCAAGGATATTGTAAGGATGCTCCATGCATCCGTTTTAAAATGGACTTTGTGTGTATCTGTAACGGTTGTAATTTGATTGTGGTTTCCGAGATGAATAACTCCTTTGATTTTTATCGTTCACTTGACCCGTCATGTCTAATGTCCTGGGAATGTTCGGAAGGCGATAAAATAGTTATTTGCCATACAGTATCAGATATTTTTGTGTTGATTTGATAAATATGACCATACATTAATTATTTTTAAATTTAAATAGCAACAAATAGAAAATAAACAATATTTATATATGTGAAGACACGTTAGCTTAGTTGGTGTGTGTTATTTGTGTGATAAGCCCGAGTATTTGTTCCTGAATCTTGGATGTTTTCCATGTATTTGAGTATTTATTTCTCCATATAAGTATTGATATCATTATCTAGTACCCATAGTACAAGCGTAAAGCTTAGTTCCGAACTAGGTCAATTTGTATGAGATTGTCCCCTGATATTCAATGCCATTAGCCTTCGTCATCGTCATCGTCATCATCATCATTCCAAGGCGCTACTTGACATGGCTTTCTGCAAGGATCTCCACGACTGGTTTTGTGCCACTCGCCTCCATCTTCTCTCTCATCATCTTCTTCGGTTTCCCGCGATTTTCACCTGATTGACGATCTAGGATTCGTAACATCCCTTGCCCTGCTGGTACTATGGCTGCCTGCATGGCTAGGAATAACAGGGTTGCTGGGGACTGTGCCCGAGTCATGGTTTTACAATCCATTTCGGGTCATAATTGTCTTTCGTATTGCTTCACCTTTTTCATTTAAAATTGGTTTTTACTAGGTCCGTATCCGGTAGTACGTGGGGGCTATAGTATCATTTGCCATCCGTTCTGGGAGCAATGTGTCCTACCCATTGCCACCTCGTAATTGAAATTCTGCTGCGCCGTAAAAAACGGCCATCTTTGTTTATTTTTCAGTAGACATGTGTTCGACATTTGAATGCCTTTTAATTCTAATGGCCTTACTTAGCGTTATGATTCTCACCAGGCAGTAGTCGTTAAGTTTTGAACACCCTTTTCTTTCGACACTTTTACTTTTTTAGGGGTATATTTTAAACTATTTTCTACAAATAGTTCTTTATTACATTTTATATTTGTTGAATTATTCTGGAATTATATATCGAGAATATCAAGTTAGTAGGTATGTAAATAATGAAAACATGAAAATACAATTATGTTCTAAAAGTAACTAGGAACATTGTTTTAAGTAGTTTTTTGTCCTTAGAAATCTTAATTTCTGCTCTTACAAATTCTTAATAATTTTCGAAATAGCTTTTACATATGTAAAGAGGAATACTTAACATGATTTGTTATGTTTACAAAACCTAGAAGTTAAGGCACTAGGCTACATACACACGGGTGGTAAGACCTTGTGCAGGGTCCGTCCGGATCGCTACCACCATCTTATCCATTAACCTACCACAAAACGGTAGTGTTCGCATAGTTGTATTCCGGTTTGAGGATAAGACAGCCGGTGCACTACTAGCATACAGACTAGCATAGAGGCATTCCATCTTAGTCCTCAGGGTTGGCAGTGCATTTGCAGTCTTAGGATTGTAGTCTTGTGAATGCGAATGTCTATAAGTCACAGTCAAGGACCGGAACCGCTTACCCTTTAAAGGGATTTCGTAAGGGTATATAATTGACTGGTTTTTACAAACCTTAACAATGCGATAAGCAAATCTTCGACTTACTTCAATTAAAACCTATCCAATACGATATAATTCATTCGGTACAAAAAATACTGACGTAGACAAGTTATCTTTAGATCTTGTATAAAAAATAGTGAGGTTCAGAATGAAAGACATGAAAGTGGAACAGAATGTGAAATAATTGGAGATGAAAAAGTGAATCAATTGTTTTCTTATCCTCTTCTTTATTATTTTATTACATAGTATAGTCAGTCCGTGTGGTTGCCGGGAGTCCGTGTGGTTGCCGGGTTAGAATAGTGCCACTCCATGTCTTCCCGTGGATGTCGTAAGAGGCGACTAAGGGAATAAAGGCTTGTAGTACTGTTAGGCGATGGGCTTGCAACCTGTCACTAATGCGCTGTTAAACACTTTAGCCTAATTATATGCAAAATGTGGTTACAGAATTATCAACAAGGTTTTAGAGTTGCTGATAGTTCCGTAGCGTGAGCTAGTGAGTTTGTGTGTGTGTGTATATAGTATAAAACAAAGTCGCTTTCCGAGTTTGTCTGTCATTTGTATTTCTGTCTGTCTTTCCGTCTGAATATGCTAACTCCTTCTAAACTACTAAATGGATTTTGATGCGGTTTTCACAATCAGTTAGATTTTTTTTCACGGAAGGTTTTCACATATAAAAGGTCTAGTTTATTTACGGGTCTTACAGAAAACTCATAAACCTAAGCGAAGGTAGGGTCGCTAGTTATCTTTTAAAACATACAACAGGGGTTTTTGCTTAACCGCGATGTACATAAGTATTATAAGTAGATATGAATTCGAACGAGAGCTTTTTAGGGTTCCTCGGGGACTAATTTGTGTAACAACTATTTTTAAATTACTGATTTGATCCTGTATTATATTGTTTTTATTTCGGTAATTAATTACTGTCAAAATAAGAGCTATTTTAACGTTGACAATAAGTTAAAAACAATATCGTCCTTTTACATTCTCAACCTCTTATCTGATCGTATAGTTAAATAGAAAATACACTCGTGTTAATAAAGACTACTTTCCTATCAAAATATTCGATTAGATAAGAGGTTGAGAAAGTAAAAGGACACTTATGCAATTACCATGTTGAACAGAGGCCTAGCCAAGATTCAAACGATGCTGACGTTTCTGTTTTCTATCGACTGGAAATGTATGGAGTTGACATAAGCGGTCTATGCGATATGTCATAGGCTTACGTCAATCCTACATTTGTCCATTTTCGAAAATCACTACCTTACCCCTAGGCTCTAGACAAGATGCTTTATAGGATTGACGTAAGCTGTCAGACCGTCGAGCGTCTACGTCAATTCCATTACATATTAACAGATTTCGAAAATCTAGCATCTTGTCTAGCCTCACTGCATCTTGAATAGGAGCCGAGAACATTTAAATCCTACAGAACTCTTATTTTAAACTACATTCAGGGTTGCCACAGAAGTCAACGGTCAGCGCCGACCTTCGAACGTTCATTATCAAGGAAGTTCAATTGGTGAACGTAGGCATTCCAGGCATTGAATCATTGAGCGCCGTGAACTCCGATAGTGTCTCTATCTTGTGAGAAAAAGAGGTAGCTTGGTTGTCAATGGGTTATGATTTCAGTGCCACTGGCTCAGAATCGGGTGCTTATTGTATGGAGATCAGGGGGGTTGGGAATGTGGTCGATGTTGGTTTTGTATGGAAACCGGTGAAGGATTGTTGATGTAGGTAATGCAGTGAAGGGGAGATAATGCGATAATTAAGTAAAGTACACGCGTAGACAAGATAAAAATTAAAAACCGGGCAAGAGCTTGTCGGACCATGCTCAGTGTCAATTATATGTGCT
The DNA here is from genome assembly GCA_927399475.2 of Acleris emargana. Taxonomy (NCBI): domain Eukaryota; kingdom Metazoa; phylum Arthropoda; class Insecta; order Lepidoptera; family Tortricidae; genus Acleris; species Acleris emargana. Next base: position 4,362,357 of record OV656846.1, read on the forward strand.
TTCATTTAAGATATTTTTCAGATTTGTAGCTTTTGTAGTTTTGGCTGTGGGGGGGAGGATACTTGACTCTAACAAAAAATAGCGCTTTAAAGGTTAATAATTCTTAAACGGATACCTTAATTGAAAAATTGTTTCCAAAAACCCGCAATATTTTTGAAAGACTTATCCAACGACACCAACACTATGGGGTAGATGAGAAATAAAATACATCCCCGCGTTACGTGTAGAGGAGGTACAGTAAAAAAGTATTATGTGGTCATCTTGCACCGTCTTATATACCTACACATAAGTAGGAGTTCTTTTTTCCTTTTCTCTCTTTCTCTCTTAAGATTTTGGTGTGTTTTCCTGCGGAAACTACGCAGGATATTTGAAATATTTTTTATATTGCTATTTATAGATTTATATAATGCTAGACTAAGTAGTACCATTGTAATATTAGATATATTTAAAAAAATGACTGACTGCTGAGTTTCTTGCGGCGTTTCTTCTCAGCAGTGGTCTCCTCTTGTGAAGCGCTGGTAGATTCTTGACGTGTAAAAGTGCCCGTGCGGCCTACTTACTGAATAAATGTCTTTATCTTATCTTTATCTTATACGCTTTGATCTTACAAACTACGCAACAACTTTCAATGCAGTTTTAGTCACTGGTGATTGAAAATTAAGGTTTTTAAGAATTCTTAAACAGAAGCGAAGCGACGGCGGGTCGCTAGAACTTAAATACATAGAAATCATTTTAAAACAAATAGGTAAGTATTTGCCCAATCGAGGAATCGAACCCGGCACCGCAAGCTTTGTAGGCAGGGTCACTACTTACCTACCAACGATACTTGTGTATTTCCATAAGCTTTACCTAAAATAGCGAAATTATTTAGATTACGTAGAATAAAATGTCAAAAAGATAAAATGAAAAAATATCAGGCGACAATCTGACACAAATTGACCTAGCTTGTACTATGGGTATGTACTAGGCAACGATAAACTTACCTATATAGATGATTACATACTTAAATACATAGAAAACACCCAAAAATCTGGAACAATTACTCGCGCTCATCCATCACACAAATATTTGCCCGTACCGGGGTCGAACCCGGGACCGCTAGCTTCGTAGGCAATCACTACGGACTAGACTACCGCGTCGTCAAAAGTTAATAATAAAATGTTGTTTTTTAATGGAAAGTCATCTCGGACTTTAGGTCGTGAGCGGTCCAAGGACATTGCACATGCACTATGATGTCAATTTTATTTTTAGCTTATTTATGCAATTTAGTTGTAAACAAAAATAAATTGATCGCACATTTTGATTACTTAATCCAGTTATATTTTTTTTATTCTGCACAAGTAGGTACTTAAATAACTTGTCTGGGGACAAACTTAAGATTATTAACTTGAGACCGTACTTAATAAAGTGATTTTAAGTGAGATTCCGATCACAAGACTCGTTCAAGTGAACGGTTGCCCTTGTTTACGCATAATCATAAATTGTCAGAATGTGTGATTTCGCAGAATACTAATTTCGCATAATTGTTTTCTACTAATACCTTTGACTTATCCGAAAACAAAATTCGGCGTAACTGTACATTTGGCGTAAAAAGCCCAATTAAACGTCAAGTTTTACAAAACTTAAGAGTCATAAGTTTCAATTTTGGAAGGTCCTACGCAGAATCGATCGCTACATTTACATAGGTTAAAGTCCTACGGAATCCTAAACAGTCATCCTTTCGCCTCATACACGATTTAACGAGGGTGTTTGCGACCTAATTGTGAGTCAGCCCTTACCAACCATGAGCTCAAGTGCGGCAACTGTGTCAAGCACTAGCTTGAGTGTAGGTTTAGTCTAGCTCGCCTAAAATATTCACTGGTTTTGTGAAGGTTTTTAGTTGTAAGGAATTTTGGTCAAAATGTAATTTGCTTCAAAAAAGGATACATACCTACATACATACATACTTCACGCCTTCATTCCCAGAGTGGGGTAGGCAGAGCTACAGAATTACCAAACAACTCTAAAAACTTGTTGATAATGATAACTCTGTAACCACAATTAAAGTGTAATTTCACTTAAATTGCCTTGGTCTTAAACTAAGCTGTAGGTACAAAGATAAGCATACCTACTTGTATAAGGAAATGCAAACATTCTTGAAAAAAAACATCCAAGATATTTACCGTGAATCGAACCCAGGACTGCTAGGTTTGTAGGCAGGGTCACTAAATGGGTCTTATGGTGAGCAAGTATTTCTTCCTGTATGTTGGATATGCTTTCTATGTATTTAAGCAAGTATAGATAATAGTTGTCTAGTACCCATAGTATAAGAATAGAGCTTAGTTTGGGACTAGCTCAATTTGTGCAAGGTTGTCCTCCAATATTTAAATATAATATATGTTATGTAATATGTTGTCAATAGAAACATATACCTACGTCTACGCTATTAATAGATATTCAGCCAGATAGACGCTAATGACTTTTCTATTATTTATTATACAATAGACATATCTATGGTCGCCGTAAATATAACTTGCAAAAGATGTAAACAAAACCAAACGAACCAATTTCGTACTTTTAAAGATCAAGTGTGGTCTTTGCAATTATTTATACACTAGATGATTATTTTTATATTAAGTTTAAGATGAAATAACTAAAGACACGCTTGGTGAATATTTGAGGTTATGTGTCAATCAGTACTAATTTGTTTACATCGTTCACAAGTTCTATTGACGGCGACTTTACTTTTTAACTATTCGTTTATCCTATACCTATTAACTTCACTAAGATCTTTTTGTTAATATTCAACAAAAGGTAATGTTAAAACCGCCCTCGTTCATCAAACAGCACAGTGGGTTGAAAGGTTAAGATTAAGGTTAGGTCCGGTAATCCGGTAATCAGACGGCTAAATCATATTTCCTGAACTATATTTTATGTTCTCGGAAAAGGCTCTAACGATTACGATGAAATTTGCATTGTAGGGGTTTAAGTAGGGCGAAAATTTAAGCGATTAATAGGGATTGTTCTTAGTTAGATTTCACCATAATCGGTTAAGTCGTTACAGAGATAACAGCTGTGGAAATATAGGTTCTTTTTTCACGTCCAAAAGTGATGGACAAAGACTAAGTTATTCAAGAAAAATATGTAATTCTCTGCGATTAATACAGTTTCAAGGGAAATTCTAACAGATCGCACCTTGAGAACAATAGTGACCTAATTCAAAATTTCAGCTTTCAAACGTCAAGTCATAAATTTATTAATAGAGACCAAATTCGTAATTTAAAATTTCTGAATTAGGTCACTATTGTTCTGAAAGTGCAATATGATTAATAAGGTCATGCGTGTCATCAAATATGCACTAAATATTGCAGTTACAGTTTACTCGTTGCACAACCTTTCACTCTTCTCAATCTCTCAAGGGTTAGCTGGAAGAGATCCCTTAAAGGGCTAAGTTCGCCTTTGTACATATTTTTATATTAATTGTATTGTTCTGTTTTTTCTTTTGTACAATAAAGTGTTTACATACATACATACATACAATAAGTAGGTACGGTTGCGAGCGTTAATTTGGGACCCATTTCAAGAAAAATATTCTTGAAGTCGTTAATGTCATTAGAGATGTCAAGTCATTTGTAACCTGTAGGAAACTCAACCTTATTGTTGTAGAGTGTCAGATTGACTTTGGACCTAAGGTAGGTCCAAAGTTTAATCTGGTAACTGTACCTGGGTAACCATGCATCAAGCTCATCTGTATGAAAATATTATGCAAAAAGCTATCTCATACAATCCGAGCTCCTGGGTATTACGTATCCACATCCGTTATTTGTTCAACAAGAGAGCAAAGTTGGTTTTTGCTGCGAGTGATGATGTTGAATCCCGAGTAAGCGAAGGATTCTATTATTGAATCACGAGCGTAGCGAGTGATTCTAGGTTAGAATCCTGAGCGTAGCGAGGGATTCAAAGACACGAGACGTAAAAAACTTTGGTCTCGTGTGAGACATACAACTTTTCACCTCAGCAGCGAGAACAACACAGCGCGAAGCTGGTAGGGCCAACGCAGGTCTTCCGTTGTGACCATTTGGTGAATACACGACTAAATAACGACACGATCGCATATGCATCAATCACAAGCAAAGCAAAATACTAATAAAATAAAAAGTGGAAAAAATAAACATGAAACAGATAAAACCTGTCACTCAACTTGATAATGCCGTAGTGCAAACACAACTTTATACAGCTTTATGTAGTCTGTGGCTTTAATTAGGCCTTGTCTATTCTATGGCTATTGGCTATGGCGGACAAATTAACAAAAATTACATCGTCATTTACATTACATTACATTTGTTTAATACGCAGAACAAATTAGCAAAAGTAGGTCAAGGACCATGAAAACCAAATTGAGTATCAAACTATGAAAAACGTCTAGTAACACCGTGCTCCTGAATGCTTGTGGGACATAAAAAAAGGTATGTGAATACGTGATTCGAACTAAATTGCAACTAGGTAGTCTCATATGTCTGAAATTTTCTCGACTTTTTCGCGTTCCTGCAAGTGTTTCCTTAATGAGCCTTAAAACTATGTATATACATTTCAGGTTCTGAAGCGACGGGGGCAGATTATGAGCTAAAGTAGTTACGTTGACGGAATCATTGACAGCCTCGTAGAGTCATAATCTACAAAAAATAAATTAAATTGAACAAAAGACGTGGATTTCTAAACTTGAACAAATTCAAACAAAGAAAAACAGCTACTAACATCATGCTACTTAATGCTTGTGGGACATAAAAAACAGGTATCTGACTGGAACCAAATTAATAGTTACTGTTCCCTTAACTGCAAGTGTTTCTTTAACTGAGTCTTAAAACCATGTATACATTTCAGGTTCCTAAGCAGGCAACAGATTCCAGCAATTTGTTGCTGTGGCCTGATACTTTACTACCCCGAAGAGGAGACATGCCAGATGAAGCTTGAAGATTTTAGGTGTGACATGAACCCACAACGGAATGGCGAAGCAGAGGCTTTTTTTGTTTTTGAGTGAAGACATGAAAAAAAACAATATGATAAAAATTAAATAACATGTATCTATATTTGTAAAACCAACAATTTCAAAAATTAAAAGTTAAAAGTAAAATTACTGCAGTTTTGCAAGTTAAATGTTACAGTTTTGTTTGGAACCGATATTGTTGTCTTAGAAACTTGAGTTTGAGTAGTTGATGAGGCTGAGATTTCGGCTTCCTTACTTGTTGTGGGCTGTGACAGAGGAATAGAGAAAGTAGGTGACTCAGCAGTGGTATTTGTGACTCTGGAAGTAGATGGGCAAGACCAAGGATCTGAGGTCTGTTTCCAGCTCATAGTTTCACCGGCTTCCTCACTTGTAGATTGTGACGGCACAATAGTGAAAGTAGGTGACTCAGTCGCAGTATTAGTGACTCTGGAAGTGGATGGGCGAGACCAAGGATCTGAGGTCTCTTTCCAGCTCATGGTTTCGGCTTCCTCACTTTTGGATTGTGGGGGAAGGATATGGAAAGAAGGTGACTCAGTGGCGGTATTTGTGACTCTGGAAGTAGATGGGCGAGACCAAGGATCTGAGGTCTGTTTCAAACTTATGTTCTCTATGATACGCTTACAGATTTTAGTTTTATTTTCAAGTGAATCTTCAATATATCCTTCCGCAACCATATTCGACCTCCATCCGCCGTGCCGTTTTTGAACATTAGCGGCTGAAAAAAATTTGGACTTCTTGGGTTTGTGCCCTACTGATATTTTCTTCAAAAATGCAATGAGTTTGTGGTAGGTTTCAATGTGCACATCATCCTTCGTTTTTATTGTTGTTTTCAACATTGAGTAAATACTCCACATTGTTGATGGTTGCTTTGTTTGTGATAACTCTATGAAATACGCTAACAGTACAGTCTCCGAAAAAGTTTTGGAACCATTTGCAAGTCTCCATTGCTTAAAAATATCATAAGCTTTCAGATATTTTTCGCGAGACGTAGCGTAACAGAAAAGCAACAAAAAACATTTTTTTTAAACAAGTACAATAATCCCGCTATTTTTGAAATGCGTTCTGAAACTGCCCCCGCGGTTTATGTCACGAAATCAAAGATTGCTAAAACAATAACAAAATTATGTAGATACATGATAAACTTCTTATTTTTCATTAATTTTGTCTTCAAAACATTAAATAAAAAAAATGATCGTATAAAATAGTTATAATAAACACATTTCAAACTTTAACAGATAGTTTTATTTGCAATTTTACGGTTATGTGTGCATCCGAACGTGCGTTTCTTTTTGGGCCTACTATGTGTGGAATTTGAAAATCGAATTTCGAATCAAGTTGTTTCTATCTCTCGCTTTTTTCCTATCGAAGTGAAAGTGACAGAACAAAGTGAAGTTAAATTTTTTCGAATGTTGTAAATAGCCCCAGCACTGCTCACGGCATTTAAAAAAAATAATTAAAAAGCTACTTTGCCTCACGCTCGCAGCAAAATTGAATTTTGCTCACTGTTTTTAAGCAGCAAAACCTGCTTGTTTGAGCTGCTGAGGTGAAAAGAGTATCACCTCAGCAGCTCAAACAAGTTAGCGTATTTCATAGAGTTATCACAAACAAAGCAACCATCAACAATGTGGAGTATTTACTCAATGTTGAAAACAACAATAAAAACGAAGGATGATGTGCACATTGAAACCTACCACAAACTCATTGCATTTTTGAAGAAAATATCAGTAGGGCACAAACCCAAGAAGTCCAAATTTTTTTCAGCCGCTAATGTTCAAAAACGGCACGGCGGATGGAGGTCGAATATGGTTGCGGAAGGATATATTGAAGATTCACTTGAAAATAAAACTAAAATCTGTAAGCGTATCATAGAGAACATAAGTTTGAAACAGACCTCAGATCCTTGGTCTCGCCCATCTACTTCCAGAGTCACAAATACCGCCACTGAGTCACCTTCTTTCCATATCCTTCCCCCACAATCCAAAAGTGAGGAAGCCGAAACCATGAGCTGGAAAGAGACCTCAGATCCTTGGTCTCGCCCATCCACTTCCAGAGTCACTAATACTGCGACTGAGTCACCTACTTTCACTATTGTGCCGTCACAATCTACAAGTGAGGAAGCCGGTGAAACTATGAGCTGGAAACAGACCTCAGATCCTTGGTCTTGCCCATCTACTTCCAGAGTCACAAATACCACTGCTGAGTCACCTACTTTCTCTATTCCTCTGTCACAGCCCACAACAAGTAAGGAAGCCGAAATCTCAGCCTCATCAACTACTCAAACTCAAGTTTCTAAGACAACAATATCGGTTCCAAACAAAACTGTAACATTTAACTTGCAAAACTGCAGTAATTTTACTTTTAACTTTTAATTTTTGAAATTGTTGGTTTTACAAATATAGATACATGTTATTTAATTTTTATCATATTGTTTTTTTTCATGTCTTCACTCAAAAACAAAAAAAGCCTCTGCTTCGCCATTCCGTTGTGGGTTCATGTCACACCTAAAATCTTCAAGCTTCATCTGGCATGTCTCCTCTTCGGGGTAGTAAAGTATCAGGCCACAGCAACAAATTGCTGGAAAAATCTGTTGCCTGCTTAGGAACCTGAAATGTATACATGGTTTTAAGACTCAGTTAAAGAAACACTTGCAGTTAAGGGAACAGTAACTATTAATTTGGTTCCAGTCAGATACCTGTTTTTTATGTCCCACAAGCATTAAGTAGCATGATGTTAGTAGCTGTTTTTCTTTGTTTGAATTTGTTCAAGTTTAGAAATCCACGTCTTTTGTTCAATTTAATTTATTTTTTGTAGATTATGACTCTACGAGGCTGTCAATGATTCCGTCAACGTAACTACTTTAGCTCATAATCTGCCCCCGTCGCTTCAGAACCTGAAATGTATATACATAGTTTTAAGGCTCACTAAGGAAACACTTGCAGGAACGCGAAAAAGTCGAGAAAATTTCAGACATATGAGACTACCTAGTTGCAATTTAGTTCGAATCACGTATTCACATACCTTTTTTTATGTCCCACAAGCATTCAGGAGCACGGTGTTACTAGACGTTTTTCATAGTTTGATACTCAATTTGGTTTTCATGGTCCTTGACCTACTTTTGCTAATTTGTTCTGCGTATTAAACAAATGTAATGTAATGTAAATGACGATGTAATTTTTGTTAATTTGTCCGCCATAGCCAATAGCCATAGAATAGACAAGGCCTAATTAAAGCCACAGACTACATAAAGCTGTATAAAGTTGTGTTTGCACTACGGCATTGTCAAGTTGAGTGACAGGTTTTATCTGTTTCATGTTTATTTTTTCCACTTTTTATTTTATTAGTATTTTGCTTTGCTTGTGATTGATGCATATGCGATCGTGTCGTTATTTAGTCGTGTATTCACCAAATGGTCACAACGGAAGACCTGCGTTGGCCCTACCAGCTTCGCGCTGTGTTGTTCTCGCTGCTGAGGTGAAAAGTTGTATGTCTCACACGAGACCAAAGTTTTTTACGTCTCGTGTCTTTGAATCCCTCGCTACGCTCAGGATTCTAACCTAGAATCACTCGCTACGCTCGTGATTCAATAATAGAATCCTTCGCTTACTCGGGATTCAACATCATCACTCGCAGCAAAAACCAACTTTGCTCTCTTGTTGAACAAATAACTATTATTGATCACCAATAAACCAAAACACGGAACAGTTACATTTTAACTATAGATATACACGAGTCTTACAGGTAAACAGCGACCAGAGAAATAATAAAAGACAAAAACACATGGCAGGCGGTGTAAATTAATTACACTTAGGTTTACTCGTATTTATGCCATACTAGTTATATCCCGTTTCTTTCTCGTACAAGTCGTCTATCGTCATTTGCTCGGGAACTGTCCTTTCGGGATAAAAAGTAGCTATGTGGTATTCCAGAATTATTTCTGTGCCATATTTCATACAAACATCCATCCGAACATACATACATACATACATTAAATCACGCCTGTTTCCCAGAGGGGTAGGCAGAGACCACTTCTTTCCACAATGGACATAACAGGAATGAAAACCATGAAAATGACAAATTATATTCGCATTTATAATAGTAGAAAGAAGTACGTTGATGAAACCACTCGTTCTTAAATACCGACAAGTAATAAAGCCTTGGAGTCAGTTGCATAGTGTTGCATCGACACTCCATACAACGACATTCATATTTAGTTGCAAATCTAGGTACCTTCTAGTTTCCTTGGACGAGACATGGTCAGGAAATCCCGCGTCTGCGCTGCGGGGTCAATGGACCGGCGTCCTTTCGAAGGTCGAGCAACTAGTCACTCGGAGTAAGGGGAGGGTCATACTCAGCTTACAGACCAGTTCAGCAGCCCGCCTTTTCTATTTGAGAATGTTCTGAACCTATCCGAAGCACAAATACCTAAAACTAACGTTCTCCTTTTCATACATTATTTTACGTACCTATACCTACTTCTTTTTTTTCATGGTTTTCATTCCTGTTATGTCCATTTCACCAATTTTAAGTGGACTTATAACAAGCAAGGACAATCTGTTCGGTTGAAGAATATTTACTCTTTTGTGGCCTAAACAGAAGCATAAGGGGTAACTTCGCTCGCTTCTGTGACCCGTTTGGTTTTTCAACCAATCGCGTCTCTGGTAGATCACGTGACTCTTCGTATCACGTCATCTACCAGAGACGCGATTGGTTTAAAAACGAAACGCTAGTTAGCGTAGTGTATCTTGGCAGGGCCTCAAGCGCTCGAACGACCGTCCGTCAGCTTACGTCAATATAAATGTTCGGTAACGATAACGTTCTCGCAATGCATCCTCTAGGGCCTTAGGGACTTTTTTTATGGCATAGGAAGGCAACGAGCACACAGACCACCTGATGGTAAGTGGAAACTGTGATCCATAGACATTCGCATTCACAAGACTGCAAATACACTGCCAACCCTGAGGACTAAGATGGAATGCCTCTATGCTAGTCATTTCACCGGCTGTCTTATCCCCAAACCGGAACACAACAATGCAAACACTGCTACTTGGCGGTAGGTTAATGGATAAGATGGTGGTACCAACCCGGACGGACCATGCACAAGCTCCTTCACTCTCGCACCGCGGTGGGGGATTAGACAATGGGGAAATTTTTAGCATAGTGGCATTGCATCTTAGTCCTCCGGGTAAGCCCTTATTGGCAGTCTTAGGATTGCAGTCGTGATATAGTAGTCTTGAGGCAAATGCCTACCTTACCTTGGGTTACAATTACCGTACTCGCTAGCGAGTCGAATGTTCTGTCCCTCGCAGACCTCGCAGTGTTCTTATGGAGTGCGAGGGACAGAGCATTCGACTGTTCGTCATTAATTGGTAAGGGTACAGAAACCATTTACTATCAGGTGGCTTGTTTGTTTGTTTGCCTTCTACGTACAGTCAGCTGCAGAGAAAAGGATACCCCCCCTCCAGGTAAGGATCGTTTTTTTTCAAAAACCTGTGGTTAAATTTAAATGATTTTGAGTTTATGTGTAGACAATAGTAAAATCTTCAATTCACCGAAAAATCATATAAATTTAACCACAGGTTTTTGAAAAAAATCGATCCTTACCTGGCGGGGGGGTATCCTTTTCTCTGCAGCTGACTGTACCAGAAACAAAACAAGTTTATTCAACTCGGTTCTGAAGCTGGTAGCTTAATTCCAAGCAATTTCCCAGTTATATTTGGAAATACATTTCAATTTTCTATCTAATCAACTGAAACGCTAGGCTTAGAGATTAAAATTAGTTTAGCAACTGTTGGCGTTTATGTCATTGCATTCAGCAGTCTAAAGACAATACAGCCAAATAAATGCAAGTAAATTTTAGCCTAAGAACTAGCCCATTTAATCTCCTTCGAGTACTTTTTTCCACGTATCTATATGTTGTATACCTCCATCTCAGTCTCCATCTAAAAACCAGCTCCGAGACTCTGCCCAGCTGCAAGTTGAGCTGTTTAGCCTTTTGCGGCTTTAGAGTAGTGTGTTAATGCTAGTCATTTCACCGGCTGTCTTATCCCCAAACCGGAACACAACAATGCAAACACTGCTACTTGGCGGTAGGTTAATGGACAAGATGGTGGTACCAACCCGGACGGACCCTGCACAAGGTCCTCCCACGAGTAAATTGAAAACGATACGAAAGTTAACGTCAATGTCAAGCGTATTTCTAGCTAAAGGACAATTCTCAGGTTCAAGGAAGTTTGCAATCTAAAGACCGCAATTGAATCGCCAAATTTTGATTTCACCGGTTAACGCCGCATCTGAAACAAATCCAAAGGACTAAATGCAACTGCTTTGCTGTGGCGATCGAAAGAAACCGAGACAAGGTCCTAACTCCACTAAAATTGTATCCTGAAAATGATGATCAATGGTGGCCAAATTTTCTTATTGCAAGGAGTAGGCGAACGACCACACAGGCCTCATGGTGGACTGGACTCTTAGATATTTACGATCTCAATATTGCAATCCTAAGATTTCAGGGCCAAGATATACTGACTCTATACTTAGTCGTCCCTTCGGTTGATTTACCAGGAGTAAACCATCACCAGCACACATTAAGGGTAAATATCCACTTGAGAAGTACGAGCGGCGTATGAGGAAAAAAACCTCCAATAGAAATAGGTACTTTCCTAGTCTCACTCAGTGCAGCTCTCCTAGTGGTTGTTTTTTTCCTCGCTCACTGCTCCGCTGCCTCGCAGTCGCACAGCTCTGGTGGATACACACCCTAAAGGTAACACTACTACTTGGTGGCAGACGGTACATGGTGGTAGCTAGATGTACCCTGGACAAGGTACTTCCACCATTTAAATTATAATCTGGCACGATGATACACGATTGTAAAGTTGCCACGGTCCCAGTGTGCCTCAGCCCTGTACAAGCCCCTACCAACACCAATCATGACCGTCATTTATTATCAATGATGGCACATGGCCACGGCCGCAGTGTGCCCCAGCCCTGTGCCACGTGACAGTTGACGTAAACGTTGTTATACCTAAACTTACTTATAGCCATATTAATGCCGCCGCCGGACCACAGATGAGTGCGGCTGCCTCAATACAAGACGGTTCAGTTTGAATGTTTGACATCTGACAAGCAAAATTTTGTGTATGGTGAAATTACTAGCATATAAACTTGGTCCTCAGGGTTGCAATGCTTTGGCAGTCATGCAAATTTCTATATGTCTAAAAAGATACTTACCATCAGCCTGCGTGTGTCCTTTTTCTTTTCTCCATATAATAAACATTTACCCCCTTATTCATTAACGCACTATAAACCTATATTAGTTAAACAATGCGTGGTCCCTGTCTGTTAAATGGAAATGTCATGATGAAAGATAAGGACAAAGTATATTTCAAGTACACTTAAGCTGCTGTGCGTTTATTAATAAGAGGGTTAGATTACCAAACACAGATATTCAGAAGCAGCCTAATAACAAGACATCTGCTATTGGGACCGAGCGCGACGACAGCGCCACGTGACAGGCGGCCATTATGGACAATATTGTCACCGCTGTCAAACAAGAAGTAAGTAAATGTTGTGAAAAATATTAATGAAATCTTGTGTTATTTTACTATATTACACAATTTTGGACAATGGTAGTCAGTAACATTATTGCCAATAATATTAAAATTGTTGTTTTCAGTGAGAAATGAGCCTACTCGTGACTAAAACGGGGTTTCGTGCCATCACCCACGAAATCATTTTCCAACCGGAGACGATGAATAAAGGCAAGAAATTGATGCTAGCTGGGCATATCCTTGAGGTTGAAGACATTCGCCAAGGAGACATGACTCGTATTATCGAAGCCCGATTGGTTCACCAAACTTCTGTCACGGCAACGGCGTACAAGACAACTTTGTTTGTAAGCAGATTTTTATGTACTGCAATATGGATTTGACAGCTCAAGTCAGCGACAAAAATGACAATTTTAGCCGTAGCGAGCGCTGTGATCGTTTAGGCTACCCCCTCCACCCGCTTTGCACTCTGCCAATTAAAAAAAGTAATGATGAAATTGCCTGGTTTCTGCGCCGACCGAAAACTCTGGACCCACTTTAATCGGTTTCGATCTGACCACGGCAAATCCAACCATCACCTATACAAGTGGCGACTGAGGAAGTCACCACAATGCGACTGCGGAGCACCTGACCCAACTTGGTAAATAATTGCCCACTTCACTGTTTTCCCGGCGGCATAGTCCTCTATGCTCTATGCTGCAAAAAATTACGCCTGCTACAGCCAATTGGCTGAAACACCTGGACGTCGACCTTTGATCCATGGAGGATGAGTGCCATACGCAATGATGATGATGACCAGCGCTATCACCTATATAATCACTGGTAGTATAGGATATTAGTTGGATTTTAATCAACCAAGTCTTTTATTCGGTCGCTTTTACGTCCACTGTTGGCCATATTTAGCGCATTGTTTCATACAAAAATTTGTAGTCCAAATGTTTTTTACTGAAACGGTTTTATTTCAGGATTTTTTAAATATCTAGCTGGTAAATGAGGTTAGATTAGGATAGGTTTGCTTTATAACAACCGTTTCAGATAAAAAAACTACAATACTACTACGATTTTTTATATGAGCCAATATGGACCCCTGGCCATATGCCTCCTCCAAGGTGTGCCACAAGGACCGATCTTGCGTCGCTTGCATCCATTGATTTCCCCCAACCTTAGCACCTTGTCGGAGGCCTACCCACGCTGCATCAGCCGGAACGAGGACGCCACTCGAGAAGTCTTCGACCCCATCAGCCATCAGTTCCACGAGCGATGTTCTGCGATTGGAAATTTGTATAGCTAAAATCTCCGAAATAATTAAGACCCTTCCTTCACAGCTGAACTTTTGTCGTTGTCTAGTTAGTACAGTCAAAAGCACTAATATATGTAAAAAGTAGACCTTATTATTATTCGGATTGGCTAACGTAAGCTTTGTGTCGAGTGAGGCATCTGCGCCGGCGTGTCGTTACTGACCTTGCGCAACTCTCTACGTGTTGTCTAGGACAGGAGGCCGGCAACTCATTTAAATTTATATCTACAGCGTCATACTGACTTCCTCTAGCGTTGAATTGATACCTTGTGGATCTGAATTGTGTGAGTGTATGTAAACACTTTATTGTACAAACAACAGAGATAAACAAATATAAAATAGACAAAAATATAACAGGGTTTTACAAAGGCGAACTTGTCCCTTTAAGGGACCTCTTCCAGATTGAAATTACCTGACGTTGTTTTAAAGTTACCATTTCTAGTACTTAAAACCTACTTGAAAAAGTCGTTGATGTCTAAAGCTTATAGGGTCGAGGACTATCTAACAGATAAAAATGCTTGGCCTAAACTAAACACCTAAATAACTTAATAATAACTTAGTCATAAGAAATATGTTAACATTGTATATTATTGTCTAGGGGACACGGTTTCTGTAGAAGAATGTATCGAAACTTTTTATGTGGGTTGTCTTGCACGGTCATAGATACTTAAGAATAATTTCTAAATAAAAAATAAATTTATATAATAAGCAGCTAATATGTATATTCAGCCAAATAACAGCTTTTAGTCTCTGAGCCAGGCTGCGGACGGACGGACGGACATGGCGAAACTATAAGGGCATTCAGAGTAAGTTAATGACGATTAAGTCGTTCGTTGGTGTAGATTTTTCATATACAAGTGTAATAAGACATACATACATACATACATAAACTCACGCCTTCATTCCCAGAGTGGGGTAGGCAGAGCTACAGAATTACCAACAACTCCAAAAACTTGTTGATAACTCTGTAACCACAATTTGCACAATTAGGCTAAGATGTTTCCCAGTGTATTAGTGACAGGTGGCAAGCCCATCGCCTAACAGTACTACAAGCCTTTATTCCCTTAGTCGCCTCTTACGACATCCACGGGAAGACATGGAGTGGCACTATTCGGGATAGGATCATTTCGTCTAAAAAGCAACTCGTCTATAGGGCAACTCGTCTAAAACGCAGGTTGTCTAAATCGCGGCTCGTCTACATATCAACTCGCCTAAAAGCAAATGGTCTACATGCTTTTTTCAGTAGCAGCTCGTCTAATTAGCTATTGGTCTATATAACGACTCGCCTAAGTCGACACTCGACAAAATCGCAACTCGTCTAAATTAACCATTACAAATAACCTGAACCATTCCGTTTGATAAAGTGTATATTTTAGCCGAAATATTTTACTTCGAAAGTTCAAAAAATTCTGTTTCCCCCTCTAACTTTGGAACTTCGGCCCGACTTATTTTTCAACCCTGTATACTCGTACATTTTGCATAAAATCTCTTTCATGACTAACTGGTATCTTATAAAGAGGGCACTTATTGATAAAAAGTATGTAGTGACAGCTAATGTCGTACAGCCAATAATTATGTTCGCGGAAATGTTATATTATCGATCATTGTAAAATGGATAACGGAGAGGAAACAGAATTTTTTGAACTTTCGAAGTAAAATATTTCGGCTAAAATATACACTTTATCAAACGGAATGGTTCAGGTTATTTGTAATGGTTAATTTAGACGAGTTGCGATTTTGTCGAGTGTCGACTTAGGCGAGTCGTTATATAGACCAATAGCTAATTAGACGAGCTGCTACTGAAAAAATCATGTAGACCAGTTGCTTTTAGGCGAGTTGATATGTAGACGAGCCGCGATTTAGACAACCTGCGTTTTAGACGAGTTGCCCTATAGACGAGTTGCTTTTTAGACGAAATGATCCTATCCCCACTATTCTAACCCGGCAACCACACGTGCCAGTGTAATAAGATTCTATCAAAAATTTCATTTTGGATGAAGCTGTGCTTGTTTTTCAATGTTTTTTTTGCAGTAGTGCTAACACGGCGGGTCTACGTTAAGTATAGCGGAGATAATGTCTCCATCAGATCAGCTCTTTGGTAACATAATACTGCATTGTCACCAGGTTTTACAACGTGGTCCAAATGTCAGCCCATTCTATCAACGGAAACTGGTTCAAAACATACATAGTACCAACAGTGCAATGTAAATAAAAAGGAACGCGTTATTTGTCTTAAAATGTCTCTAAATCAGTTAATGTCTACAACTATCCTGAATTTAATTCCTGACCATTTAGAATAACACACACACTCAAGCCTTCATTCCCAGACGACAACTCTAAAAACTTGTTATTAATTCTGTAACCACATTTTGTACAAACAGGCTAAGATGTTTCTATCATCATACACTAGTATCTGCCTGCGACTTTGTCCGCATAGATTTTTATTATCGTTATTCTCTCGGGAACTGTTAAGTTTTTCGTGATGAAAAGTAGTTTATGTGTTAATCCAGGGTATAAGCAATCTCCACTCCAAATTTCATCCAATACGTCCATCTGATGCAGCGTGAAGGAGTAACAAACTAACTCACAAATACAGACAAACTTATGCATTTATAATATTAGTGGGAAATAATATAGTCTGTCGGTCATGCCTTCACAATAAAATGCAATCTTATACGATATTATATAATACATACATACATTAACTCACGCCTTCATTCCCAGAGTCGGGTAGGCAGAGTTAAAGAATTACCAACAAGTGTTAAAACTTCTTGATAATTCTGTAACCACGATATTATATACACATACACAAACATACCTTCACGCCTTCAGTCCCAGAGTGGGGTAGGCAGAGCTACAGAATTACCAACAAGTCTTAAAACTTCTTGATAATTTTGTAACCGCATTTTGCACAAGTAGGCTAAGATGTTTCCCAGTGTATTAGTGACAGGTGGCAAGCCCATCGCCTAACAGTACTGCAAGCCTTTAATCCCTATATTATATTTCCAAATTAAATTAAATTCCTACGCGACGAATCGAGAATCTTCTTTTTTTGATCCCCGTTAAACGGTAGACTCGAATTGTTTATTTGAAAGGTGAAACACGAGCGTATCCATTTCCTTTCTCATTTTAAAATACGCTACTTCATTGTTGTCCGAAAGTGTAGCATTTACTTCGATTCCCTTCAATACACTGGCGGCACCTGCAAGAGCGCGCCAAAGTTGCGGGCTTTCCATAAATTAGCCCGCGTCGTGAAGTCGCCACTAGTCTTGTACACTGTGGTGCAAATAAACGGCAGCTTTCGGTATACAACTAGTGAAACGAGATCTTTTGTAGTCGGATAAATTCGTGTTTTTCATCTCAATAACGTTGACAAGATATAATGAACGTTAGCTACGAGGGCTGCCTTTTAAGTTGTGTCGTTTGCCAACCTCCCTCGATTATTTAAAAAAAAACATATGGCATTTTCATCCTTTTGAATTTAGAACTCGAAAACAAAAGAATGTTTTCAAATTGGTCGAATAGTTTTATTACAGCGTCTATTCAAAGGTGACAAGTCGGTTGTAAAAATGGAAATGTCTAAGGAAAATTTGCGTGCGGTAATTTTCTACAACTTTAAAAGGGGATTATCGCGACTTCAGTGCTTTGAGGAGATCACATCTGTGTTTGGTGATGCAGCACCGTGTCTTAGGACTGTAGAACGCTGGTACTTAGAATTTTTACGTGGGCACTCTAGCCTCAGTGATAAGCTTCGTGAAGGTCGTCCAAAAACCGCCATGACGCAAGAGAATATCGAAGCCGTGCGGCAGCTAATACTCGAAGATCGTCATGTGACATACCGTGAAATAGAGGCATCCGTGGGCATTTCAGGGACCACTGTCCAAAAAATCCTGCACGAAGAACTTGTTGTAAAAAAGTTGATCTCTCGTTGGATACCACATTTGCTTAGCGACGACCAAAAAACAGCCCGTGTAAGTTGGTGTCGCAAAACTCTGAAGCGATTCAGCCGAGGAGAGTCAAAACATGTTTATGATGTGGTTAGTGGTGACGAGTCTTGGATATATGCTTACGATCCAGATTCAAAACAGCAGTCAACTGTCTGGGTCTTCCAAGACGAGCCAAAACCGACCAAAGTCATACGCTCTCGGAGCACTTCAAAAAAAATGGTTGCCTCGTTTGTGGCAAAGGGTGGTCACGTCGCCACTATTGTACTAGAAGATCGCAAGACGGTTACCGCCGACTGGTATACCACTGTTTGTTTGCCACAAGTCATCACCGAATTTCGAAAAAACAACTCGGAACGTCGTATGATACTGCACCATGACAATGCAAGTTCGCACACCGCCCGCCAGACAAAGATGTTTTTGAACACCCAAAACGTGGAAATTTTAGATCACCCGCCTTACAGTCCTGACTTAAGCCCTAACGATTTTTTTACGTTCCCCAAAATTAAGCAAAGTCTTCGTGGTCAACGTTTCAGCTCACCCGAAGAAGCTGTTGACGCATACAAATCGGCCATTTTGACTACCCCCACTTCGGAGTGGAATAAATGTTTTAAAAACTGGTTTGAACGCATGCAAAAGTGTATTAAATATCGCGGCGAATTCTTTGAAAAACAATAAATGGTAATAATCTATTAGATTGTCTATACTTATTTCAAACGACACAACTTAAAAGGCAGCCCTCGTATAACAACAAAATTAATAAATTTATAAGGGATAGCGGTCAATTGATATAATATTAATTCTATATAATGATTTTGTATGTAACACTCAAAACAACTAATTTCAGTTCGTATAACATAACATAACGATGATAGATAATACATAAAATCTTATTATCTATTAATATAAATATAGGTCTGACAAAAATTATAAAGACAAATATAGGAGTTTTGGGAATAATAAAATGTTGCGGCGAGCGAGCGAAGCGAGCGAGCAAGATGGGTCAGGGCAGAAGCGACTCGGATAGCGACGGTTAACCACCAATACCTCCTATCTCAATATGTTAAAACTTTACAGTAGACACAAAAAACTTTGTATGTTGGGCAAAACTCGCGCGTTGTCATTTAGCAGGTATTGCCAGGATAACAAAAACACTAGAAACATGCTTTATTTGAAATAGGAGATCTTTCTAATGTGTGCGTTAGAGGGTATTTATCATGCATGAATTGCGAAAAAAAGTTGTTTGACCAAAAATGTCAGTTAGGAGGTATTGGTGGTTAACCGTCGATAGGTTAGGTTAGAAGGCTAAGGCGCCTTCGTCTTCGATGTTATTTTTTTGCATCCTTTAAAAAGCATACTGGCCTTATTGAAGTAGGTCCCTAGGAAAGTTGAACTTAATTCGTAGGTACTAGTATTTTCTACGAGTGATTAAATATTGTTAGAAAACAAAATAAAAGCTGAATAAACTAACACATCATCTTAACTACAAAAAAGTGTCGTTACAATATCTATATATTTTAAATTAATTACGCATAAATAAATAAATTGGCCAGTTTCTGTGTCCCGCAGTGCACCGATCTGTCAGCAACTTTTCCCATGCATCGCCCGAAGACGGATGACGGAAGTTGGAAGCCCCGCAAAAACTGCAGCCCTCCCCCTACACTGCTTTGGCGAACACCTCGAAAATTCCATTGGACACATTGTTTTTAAACCCGCAATTAATAAAAGGGGAGTTACGTGTAGTGATGGGCGATTTCTGAAACATTACAAAACTTTCCTTAACTGCGAAAATTACAACTTCTGACAGTTACATAATTAGATGGAAATGATTCTGACACAAGTAAATTTCATTTAAATTTCATGAAAAGTGTCCGTTACTTACGTTGCATTACAAAACTTAAGTAATTTTCAGAATAATACATGAAATGTTAGGGGAAAGTTTCACCTATGAAACTTTCAGAATATTGCAGAAATTTAAGTAAAAGTCTCACTTTTGAAACTTACAAGCCGCCCATCACTAGTTACGTGTTTAAATCCTTTGTCTGTCCTTCGTCTATATAGAGCATAAGCTGCAGGACCAAAGCCCGCCACTTCGTCGTAGATTTCTATAGTAATTATTTCCTCTGAATCTTATAAATTTTCCGGTATGAAAAATATCCATGTTAAGTTAGGTTACAAGCTCTCTCTATTCCAAATTTCATCCAAATTCATGAAGCCGTCTCAACGTGAAGGAATAACCAACAAACACACAAAACTGTCGCATTTATAAAATTAGTAGGACAATAATACTGTCCTCCTAAGCTAATACGCAGTATGTCAGATAAAATTCATGTAGTAAAATCAACCTTATTACTTAGAGAAGAGAACTAAAACTGCTTTGGTTATTGATTTGGGCTATTCCCGCACCTCCGGCAAGTGGTGCGAACTACTGGGAATTTTTATTCACAGTAGTTCGCACTGCGGACAAATGGGAAAATCAAAATCCCAGTAGTTCGCACAGTTTAATTCAACATAACTGTGTTCAATTTTATATGTTATTATAGGAGCAGGAATATAAAAAAGTAATTTTAATTTAACACATTTATTTAAAATTAGACGGACAATTTAAAAAAAAAACAATAAATAATATATATATAGAGTAAAAATGCTTTACTATGTTGATTTGTTAAATTTTTCGTAAAATTAATGTTTTTTTTTAAATTGTCAGTCTAATTTTAAATAAATGTGTTAAATTAAAATTACTTTTTTATATTCCTGCTCCTATAATACCATATGAAATTGAACACAGTTATGTTGAATTAAACTGTGTGAACTACTGGGATTTTGATTTTCCCATTTGTCCGCAGTGCGAACTACTGGGAATAAAAATTCCCAGTAGTTCGCACCACTTGCCGGAGGTGCGGACTAGTGGGAATTTTATTCCCAGTAGTTCGCACTGCGGACTACTGGGAATAGCCCATTGATTTCGGGATACTGGTTATTTGCTTAGTAGGGCCGAATATGTATGTATGTATGTAAAACTCTTTATTGCACATAAACAATTACAACACATTTGCATCAATATAAATAATGTAGATAGGCGAACTTATCCCATATGGGATCTCTTCCATCCATATGGGATATGGGCCATCATATCAAATATATGGTGATATAACCTCGTTTGTAAGTCTCCGCGGACTTGTCTAAGTACTAATTAATTATAATACTTCAGACCTAAGTAACTACTAACTGTAGTATAAGACATTTTTAATCATTTCGTTCTTAATATGGTGCTATGGACGCTAAACATACATACATATTGAAAAATATAAAAATAAAAATTACTTCAACCCCAGTACTGTAAAAATCTGTTACATCACGAAATTAAATGTGACATACCAGTTTACATCAATCTACATTATTCTTCTGGTATTCAGAAATCATCATTAAGCGCACCCCATGCTCATACGGGAAAACGGGGATTTGGGGGGTTATTATGACCGTACTTTGTTACAGTTCAGTTTACGCTGAGAGAAAAGGACAGAGCTATATAACTGTTATAGCTCTGTCCTTTACGCTCGCCGTAAATCAGATCAAGAAAAATATCCTTAAAAATAAAACACGCACGGTATACTTGTTTACTTACAGTGTTTCGTTTCGCGCCTATGTGTGTATTGATAAGATAAAGATAAAGACATTTATTCAGTAAGTAGGCCGCACGGGCACTTTTACACGTCAAGAATCTACCAGCGCTTCACAAGAGGAGACCACTGCTGAGAAGAAGCGCCGCAAGAAACTCAGCAGTCAGTCATTTTTTTAAATATATTTAATATTACAATGGTACTACTTAGTCTAGCATTATATAAATCTATAAATAGCAAATTAAAAAAATATTTCAAATATCCTGCGTAGTTTCCGCAGGAAAACACACCAAAATCTTAAGATAGAAAGAGAGAAAAGGAAAAAAGAACTCCTACGTATGTGTATATAAGACGGTGCAAGATGACCACATAAGATTGATATGTTTTCCTACATCAACGGTGTCCCCCAGACAAGATAAAGATTTTGAATTTGAAAAAAAACAAATAAAAAATATATTGTTGATTAAGTTTCGGGTTTAGGCCAAGCATGTTTGTCTATTAAATAGTCCTCGATCCTATAATACGCTTTAGACATTAACGACTTTTTCAAGTAATTTTTGAGTGCTGGAAAGGGTAACTTTAATACTACCTCAGGTAATTTATTATAGAAATGAATGCATTGACCAACAAATGATTTATGTACTTTACGGACGCGGAATTTTCGAATAGCTATTTTATTTTTATTTCTAGTATTTAAATTATGTATATCAGAATGTTTTGTGAAAGAATCCAAATTTTTTATAACATAAATAATATTCTCATAAATAAATTGTGACGCTACAGTTAAGATATTAATTTCCTTAAAAAGATCTCTTAAGGAGTCACGGGAATTTAAGTTGTAAATAGAACAATTGGCCCTTTTTTGTAACACAAATATAGTTTGTATGTCAGTTGCCTTACCCCAAACCAGAATACCGTACGACATAACACTATGGAAATAACTATAATAAACTAAGCGAGCTGTCTCAACATTGGTTAGTTGTCTAATTTTCCTAACTGCGTAAGCTGCCGAACTTAGTTTACCTGCCAGTACAGCTATATGGGGACTCCATTGCAAATTTTGATCTATTGTTATGCCTAGGAAAACTGCCTTATCTACGATTTGCAAACACTCGTCATTTAGAATAATACTAGAATCTAACGGATTAACATTAGGCAAAGCGAATCGAACACATTTAGTTTTCTTAGCATTTAGTAGCAAATTGTTGCTAGTAAACCAATTAAGTACTTTGTTTGGACATATTAAACTTGGTCATATTTCCTTGAGACTGTTAGGGTCTTATTAATAAACTGCGGGATTATTATGAAATAGCTATGCATTTCAGTTTACGCTGAGAGAAAAGGACAGAGCTATATAACTGCTATAGCTCTGTCCCTTTCTCATAGCGGAAACTGACCTGCATAGCTACGTCATAAGATCCCCCCAGATCTCGACTGTAATGCTCGTCTCAAGATGTGTCAAAAATGACAGCTTTCAATGGCTTAACGTTTACTTTTACGTATCTTGTGACGGGCATCTTAGCCAAGATGAGTTTATTAATACGGGCCTAAAACGAGAAAACACGATTAGAAACAAATGCCTCGACGGTTTTATTTCTCAAACATGAGACCTTTTTCTACTGTTTTGGGTTGCATCTTCGAAACTACTATATTTATCGATGATATTTGATTCAATAGTCTAGTACTTATAACTTATTTATCCTGGTAAACTATTGTTTTAATAAATGTTCTGGTTTTAAAATAAAAAGGAAATTGGTTGAATTTCACGTCTCGTTCACCTTCATTAGCATAAACAGACATGCTACATACATACATATCTACATATAATAAATCACGCCTGTTTCCCAGAGGGGTAGGCAGAGACCACTTCTTTTCACCAGGTACGATACTGACAAATCTCTTTCGCTTCTTCCACATTCAGTCATAAATCGAGTCATACATGCACACGACCTGCTGATTCGGCCATTTCAAGTATTTCTCCGATTTGATTCGAAAAAGTACGCCTCGGGAGGAACATTTCCACTCTTCCACTCTCTTTCGCTCTGTATATCTCTTTCATCCATCCTTTCCAAATGACCGAACCATCAAAGTATGCCCTTTCAATAGTTTTTTTTTATGGCATAGGACGGCAAACGAGCACCTTGCACCTGATGGTAAGTGGAAACTGTGACCCATAGACATTCGAATTCACAAGACTTCAAATGCACTGCCAACCCTGAGGACTAAGATGGAATGCCTCTATGCTAGTCATTTCACCGGCTGTCTTATCCCCAAACCGGAACACAACAATGCAAACACTGCTGCTTGGCGGTAGGTTAATGGATAAGATGGTGGTACCAACCTGGACGGACCCTGCACAAGGTCCTCCCACAAGTAAAACGTACACTTACACGAACATTAAATTACACCTGTTTCCCAGAGGGGTACGCAGTAACCCCCTCATTCTTCATCTACTATACATATACGCCATCATTGCCAATTATTTCAACAAAAACCCGTTCATCAATAAAAACAGACGAAATTAAGCAAATAGCCAGTGAAGGTAATTAACAACGCACAGTCTACTGCATAATTGCGAAACATGCACATAACACAGAAACATATGCACATAAGAGAAACATGCAGTGCAGTAACACAGGAAATAAATTGGGAAAAGCTGATCACAAATTCAATTCAGCTTCATTTGCTTTATTTGGGAGAGCCAATCAATTGCCGAAAAAAATGAGCAAGCGTGAAACGATGGTAACGAGCTGGGGCCGTGCGTCTGCGTAGTGAAGAAACACTAGGAATTATTTTAAGAGGAAAGTCGGATGAAATCGAGTCAAGTACTTATAGATAGAAAGATAGATAGGTAATATACGTTGATGTGG
Source organism: Acleris emargana (assembly GCA_927399475.2). Classification (NCBI taxonomy): domain Eukaryota; kingdom Metazoa; phylum Arthropoda; class Insecta; order Lepidoptera; family Tortricidae; genus Acleris; species Acleris emargana. The sequence goes on from OV656846.1 coordinate 4,386,616, forward strand.
TGTCTTCAGCTAAACATTTTTGATGTCATTTTAAAGAAGCTAAATGACAAGGTCGAATTTCAACTACTTAAAAACTGTTTAATTTGTCCGAATTTTCATAGTAAAGTTAAAAACTCCTGGATTGATATAAAACAAAGCTAACCTAACCAGCAGGTTCTGTAGGTATATCTCTTTTAAAATATTGAAAAGTAAATGGGTACAGACATAAAACTAGTTTATGATTTTTTGGACAAATGAAACAGCTGGGAAACACAACTTTGGACTTGTGATAGGATACCTGAAATTATTATTATTATTATTATTAATTAGCCCAATATAGTGTCCCACTGCTGGGCAAAGGCCTCCTCCCTTGATTTCCACACCTCTCTCTCTGAAATATACCTGAAATTATACTTAAAAAAAATATTGATTCATTAAATGTCATTAATCTTCTTAATAACATTCCTTACGTGTTAATAATTAAATACTTTTTTGCTTTAAATAATATATTTCTATTTTTGGTGACCTTAATGTGTACTTGTAATTAAATTTGCTGTGCTATTTATATTGTAACATTATACTCGTATTGATAACTGAACTACTTATTAAATATTGAGAATTTTCACTCTTTTTTTTACACTGGAATTCATGTATACACACATACATACATACCTTCACGCCTACATTCCCAGAGTGGGGTAGGCAGAGCTACAGAATTACCAACAACTCTAAAAACTTGTTGATAACTCTGTAACCACAATTTGCACAATTAGGCTAAGATGTTTAACAGTGTATATTAGTGACAGGTAGCAAGCCCATCGCCTAACAGTACTACAAGCCTTTATTCCCTTAGTCGCCTCTTACGACTTCCACGGGAAGACATAGAGTGGCACAATTCAAAGCCGGCAACCACACGACATTTATATTTATATTTTCTATTAATACTGCAATCAAATGCTGAACTCAAATGCAGGAAACATTGAGCAGAGGGCCCTTTAAACGTATTTTTAACAAGGGTTCTAAGTTCTAACGCCTATCTCGCCCACGGAACCCTACAATATAGTCAGACAGTCCGCATTGCGCTTAATCGGAAAAATCAACACGAACTCCCAACACCGGTAATAATGTCTGTCTCACTCCCTCACTAATTGGACTCTCGCTAATTACTTTTAATGACATTCGATACACCACCTATTGTTTTCGTTCAGAAAAAAGTACGAGGGGCGCAGGAAAATCTGCCAGTATTTTATATTTAAAGGGAAAATGATGCGGGCTACCAAGATGCTCTGTTTCAATCTGTTTTAGCTCTCATTGCTTTTACATCGTAATTATACATACATACATACCTTCTCGCCTGTATTCCCAAAGTGGGATAGGCAGAGCTACAGAATTACCCACAACTGTAAAAACCTGTTGATAATTCAGTAACCACACTTTGCAAAAATAAACTAAGATGTTAACCATAGTATTAGTGACAGGTTGCAAGCCCATCGCCTAACAGTAACTACTAAAAGCCTATATTCCCTTAGTCGCCTCGTACGACATCCACGGGAAGATATGGAGTGGCGCTATTCTAACCCGGCCACCTCACGGCCGTAATTATAGTGAAGATTATAGAGCTAAATATCATAACGTCAACAATATATTTAAAATATAGATAGGTACTACATGGGTAATATGAGCTACTACAAACTGGAATAGAGGCCCTAATGGCGAGTAATCACCACTGCCTTTTATCAAAGGGGATTGAAGAAGATTTGTCGATCAATTGCCAGCCAATCCCAGTAGCAAGTAGGATAAAAAATCATAAGAGACCGAAAAAATGGAACGGGCTTACTTTTGTTTCTTGAAAGAAACCTTGCTACTTGTGGAGCCGAATAGAAGAATGACCCTTGCCTGACGTATGTATGAATGAATACCTCTGTACGGTGCACATCTTTCTGGAACTAAAATGGCTAGTTCAGCGACAGAATCAAAAGAGATCCTCATAAGTACAACAAACATAATTTAAGTTTAATATACCTATCTGAGCTTCATTACTACTCCAAAGACGCAAAAGGCTAAACAGCTCCACTTGTAGCTGGGCAGAGTATCAGAGCTGATTTTCAGCTGGAGCCTGTGATAGAGGTAAATATAACAACATGGAAAAAACGACTCGAACGAGATTATATGGGATAGTTCTTAAGCTAAAATAAATTTACTTGCATTTATTTGGCTGTATTGTCTTTAGACTGCTGAATGCAATGACATAAACGCCAACAGTCGCTAAACTAATTTTAGTCTCTAAGCCTAGCGTTTCAGTGTTGATTAGATAGAAAATCGAAATGTGTTTCCAAATATAACTGGGAAATTACTTGGAATTAAGCTACCAGCTTCAGAACCGAGTTGAATAAACTTGTTTTGTTTCTGGTACGTAGAAGGCAAACAAACAAACAAGCCACCTGATAGTAAATGGTTTCTGTACCCTTACCAATTAATGACGAACAGTCGATGCTCTGTCCCTCGCACTCCATAAGAATACTGCGAGGTCTGCGAGGGACAGAGCATTCGACTCGCTAGCGTATACGGTAAATGTAACTCATGTTAAGGGTACGGAAGCGCAATAGACATTTGCCTCAAGACTACTATATCACGACTGCAATCCTAAGACTGCCAATAAGGGCTAAACCGGAGGACTAAGATGCAATGCACTATGCTAAAGTTTCCCCCATTGTCTAATCCCCCCACCGCGGTGCGAGAGTGAAGGAGCTTGTGCATGGTCCGTCCGGGTTGGTACCACCATCTTATCCATTAACCTACCGCCAAGCAGCAGTGTTTGCATTGTTGTGTTCCGGGTTTAGGGATAAGACAGCCAGTGAAATGACTAGCATAGAGGCATTCCATCTTAGTCCTCAGGGTTGGCAGTGCATTTACAGTCTTGTGAATGCGAATGTCTATGGGTCACAGTTTCCACTTACCATCAGGTGGCTTGCCTTCCTATGCAATTAAAAAAAAACATTATTATATGATTACGTAAACTGCTTTTGAAATAACTTGTTTGGTTCCTTTAGTTGGAAATAAATTGTCACATGTATGAGTCATCTATTATGTTTGACTTAGCTTCACATTCATAGTCAACCGTTTTGGAGGTGAGATAGGTCGTGTCTTCGGAAGGTCGTCACGTCAGGGATCTAGTCTTATAAGGTGCCGGTGGTCCATTTGTGTTAAACAAATGATGTTACTTTGGTATTTCGATTTGACGACGTGTTTAGACAAGTTGGTAATGAGTGTAATGACCCTGTTTATGAAGCAAATATTTGTCGTGGATATTTTCTATGTATAAGTAGGTATGGTTATTACGAGCGTCGGTGGCCTAGTGACTTAGGGGCTCGACTCATGATCGTAAGGTACCGAGTTCGAACCCCAGCGGTCACCATGTACCAATGAGTTTTACTAACTTAAGTACATTGCCCGATGCTCTTACGGTGAAGGAAAAACATCGCGAGGAAACCTGCACATTCGAACGTCGAGTGTGTAAGAGGGTAATTGGACAGGGTAAAGGGTCGAAGTGTATTCGAGAGGGTTACCTATGTTTATCGTTGTCTAGTACCCATAGTACAAGTCGTAGAGCTTAGTTTAGGACTAGGTCAATTTGTGTAGGATTGGTGGAGAGAGGAGCAGGACATGGTGTGGGGACTATTCGAGCTTTATCGTACCTCATGCGTACCCCGGCTCTTAATGCCATACAAGCGCTGCCGGTTATTTCAACATAGAGGGATGCAAGTGTTTCAACGTATAGTGTGGTATGTAATTCTAAGTTATATGTAAAAAAAATGAGACCCGTGTGGTTGCCGGGTTAAAATGGTGCCACTCCATGTCTTCCCGTGAATGTCGTAAGAGGCGACTAAGGGAATAAAGGCTTTTAGTACTGTTAGGCGATGGGCTTGCAACCTGTCACTAATACGCTGGTAAACATCTTAGCCTATTTTTGCAAAATGAGGTTACGGAATTATCAACAAGTTTTTTAAGTTGTAGGTAATTCTGTAGCTCTGCCTACCCCACTCTGGGATAACAGGCGTGAAGGTATTCATGCATGTAAAAAAAATGTAGCGGTGACGACAAAATACCAGCCAACGCTCGTGGGGCAACGCTCTTAAGTTTTACGCCTACAGAAGTTGAATAAAAATTAAGAAACATCAAGCGCCGCAAATATTCATCATTATTAAATAATTATGAATTTGTGGCACTTGCAGTGGAGACCATGGGTCCTTGGTCAGCTCCGGAGATCCTAGAGCTGGTGCTTACCTCTCCCAAAGGATTGGGCTAGCTATCCAGAGAGGTAATGCAGCTAGTGTCATAGGGACCATACCGCGAGCGGACCTGCTAGAGGGGGTGTTCTTTTTATAGTGGTGATTATTATTTACATCTTTAATATTTGAGTAGCTTAGTTTTATTTTAATTTGAGTAGCTTAGTTTAATTTTAATTTAAACTAGCGACCCGCCCGCGGCTTCGCCCGCGTGGAATGTATTATACATATAAACCTTCCTTAAGAATCACTCTATCTATTAAAAAAAACCGCATCAAAATCCGTTGCGTAGTTTTAAAGATTTAAGCATACATAGGGACAGACAGCGCAAGCGACTTTGTTTTATACTATGTAGTGATAAGTTTAGCTTTAACTTTTAATTGTACTAACTGATTACTTTGTATATTATGAGAATGTTAATACCAAATTCTATATATCAAGTATATCAGGTAAATGTACATCTATTTAAATAGAAACATAGTGAATTAAATAAGTGGATATCGGAAAGAGTTAAAATCGGTCCAAGTTTGAAGTGATCCGGGACACGCCCGGGCTGAACCTGCGACCATTTGTTAGCCATCCGTCCGCCGCAAACAGGGATTAATGCATCATGCAGCCTCCGGGGGGCGCAAGTTACAAGATCAACCTAGCTTCGAAACTTAAAAAAAACACTCGTGCGTACGTAAGATCGATATTTTTTTTGAATTATTCATGCCAATTATTCAATGTTGTAAAAAACTTAATTAGCAGTTGATTTTGTGACCTTCGCACTTGGAAAATCCTACTATGTTAACGTTTCTAATATCCAGAACTTTTATATACAAGCTATTTACATACATACATACCGTCACGCCTGTCATCCCAGAGTGGGGTAGGCCCAGAATTACCTACAACTTTAAAAACTTGGTTGATAATTCAGTAACCACATTTTGCACAAAATACAAGAATTACAAGATATTTATTATGTTTAATTAATAAGAGACTAAACCAGTAAAAAACAAAATAAGAAGTCACATTTAGCTAATCATAAAACATATTAGGAACTATGTAGGATCAAGAATACCCTGAGGTACTCCAAATATTTTTTAGAAAGTCACAGGAAAAAGAATCCCAATTAAATTTGTAAGACTTAAAATCAATGGAGATGTGATTGAAACCTTCTTTTTTTAAACCACTTCGCTGCAATGCAGTCGCAGGCACCACACTGCATCGCTGCACGGTCGTGAAGTAGATGGATTACAGTCTCGAGCGTTCCAGCGGATATCTGTGAGGCGACCCTCCGCTCTCATTACAATATCCTCGACTCTACGTACAAACCGATATCATTATGATTTCTGGATTTCTGTTTTAGGAGTAACATAATATGTGGTATCTGCTTGATGTATGTATGTATAATTGTGAACGACTTTATAGATCTCTAAGACGCTTACTGTCAATTAGTTTTAGCCACTAATAGTGTACGATTGCCATTTAAATGAAAAATATTTGGATTGCATTGCAAGCAAGATATGACAGGTTCGATTTTCAATTAAATCAAAATGAATTTTTGATTTGTATGTTGGCGTTTTCAGAGACTAATGTAGTAATGCTAATAAAGATGCCAGCAGTAAAAACAATGCTGTTATTACTATTTTTCATACGAAATCAATAAGTTTGGCGTTATTTTACTGCATTATAAATATTCAGAAAATTCATGGTTGGCATGGTATGTGTCAAGTACATACTTTTGGTTACATCACATATTTCACATACAATTTAGATTGCTGTTGCTTTGCCAGACTTAACGAATAAGTAGGTAGGAAAGTGCGACGGGATAAGTAGGAAAGAGAGGGGGGGATTTTGTTCTGCAGCGCTAGTGACCGAGTAAAATGAAATAGTATCATAAGGTCATAACTACCTACTTTACGCTGATATTAACACTGTGGTACATACAGATCGTCAATAAATTTATTGGAGCATACAAGATGATCAAAAAAAAGCTCTATCGCCTTACACAATTGAGTCGAATTCAGGTATTTTTAGCTCATAATATTTTTGTATAGGAAATTTTGGAAAATGAACTAATCTAGCCAACCTCGGTTACGCTGATTGAGTACGTTAACAATCTCATTAAGTTATTTAAACTTCAATTGACTGGATAATTTGATCTCCACTGTAATGAAAATAAAGTGAAAACCAAATTACTACATTAGACAATATACAACAAAAAAAACAAACTTAACAAAATAATTAATTCGCTTTCCATCACCAACAAATATTATAAACTTAATAGTCTAATAAGAAAAGTGAAACGACATCACACACTTATTAATAACATCTGACGATATAAACAGCATGAACCTATTGCTCATGGTACAAAAAGCATGCAAGCAAGATTGCTGCACTCTCTATTAACACTTGCTTGGTAAATTTAATTCATTTCCTTTCAACAGTCAATTCAAAATCTAACACCTTCAAGAACAAAGTCAAAAATTCAACAAACCACTATTAAAGTTAAAGCATTTCGAACGCAGAAAAATGCTGAATCATTTCACTGTCAAACAAAGAGAGACAACTTGAACCTTAATAGTTTTCTTTGCGAGCGAGCGAGAGGTTTATAGTGAGTCAGCTAGGTCCGTTCTCGTCTGGCTAATGCACACTGTGTCTGGCCGGTGACGAAGATGGATGGCTCTCCTGCTTAGCAGCTGAATGAGTAACCGACAGAATTAAAAAGAAAATCGTTTCGAACGTTGCCTGTGGTAAGGAAGCGATTCGAATTTAAGGAAGTATTTTGTTTTAAATGAGGCTTCTAGCTTTGCTGCGATCCTGGTGCAAGTTATGAACGTGTAATTAACTGTTTACTTAATTATTTGTAAGTGAACTTGAAATTAAATCGAATATAATTATTGTTTTCATTTAATTGAGAAGATTAAATATTGTCATTGATTTTAATGGAAGTCTTATCATACCCTACTAACATTTTGTTCGATCAATTAAGCGTATTTGAGCCCCAGATTTGTTTATCTGTTAAAACTAAATTACCCGGCCGTGGGACACATCAGGCTCTTAATAAATAAATAAATAATGCTACATTACTTTTGACATATTATCGTGGTGTTTTTAACTTGGACGCCGTAAGATGCCTCTCAGATCAGACTCAAATACCGTTCTTAAGTTAAGAAAACCATAGGTAAGTAAATGAAGACTACTGGGATACAAACTCGGTACACGATTTTAAGTCCACTAGGCTTCCAATAGGCTAGGCTAAGATATTCGAATTTTTACAACTGACATTTATATTTATTAAGCGATCAGTGCCTCTATTTTAGGCGGTAAAAAACGTTAACAGGTCAAAGACGGAGATATATTTTTATCGCCTAAAATAGACGCCCAGCCCTACCAAAACGTAGCCAACTTTTACACTTATTTCTCGAGTATGTCTCACTTTTAGAAGAACTAGTTTGAAGAAGAATGTATGCAAACGATGCACTAGCAGAACTCGGCGCTGCGCGGACGCGCCACAAATCTTATAAAACCTGATGCGCGCGCCGCAATGCATGCGCTAACGGCGGGCTGTGAATATATATTCTACAGAATATGAAAGAAGATAATAATAACAGCAGGTCGATGTATGAGAACCGAACACTTGAAAATTTCTTTCGACAGATAGCATTATAATCTTTTTTTTTTTTTAAAACCCCGGAGTCAATTGATTCATCCGTTTAAAGCTACAATGCAACTGACAGAGACAGGTATACTCATACATCTTACATTTTTAATGATTTGATTTATGATAGTTTTAATTATTATTATTTCTCACTTTATTGCCTAGTAACTTACTTTGTGATTGAAAAAATGACCTTCTGTTGTAGTTTCTTGCGGCACTTCTCCGCGATGATGATCCTGGCCTAGGCGCTAGTAGAATCACTCCATATTACCGACGAGTAAATGAGACCTCATGTGGCCAATTTACTAAATAATAATTTAAAATTTGAATTTGGACCTGTTTTTTGTCGGGAATTAATGAGCCCGAAACGGTAAAATCATGTTTTTAATTCACGGTTGGTCGTGATGGTCCTTCGCATGCGTTTTATTTTCTACTTTGGAACGCTCATTTTTTTTATCGCTGAATCGCTGCCGCCTTTGCCCGGCGCGCGCGCAGGCTGCGAGGCCCACCGGGCGTCCTTGCCGCGTCCACTCTCCGTTTCTACGAGCCTACCCGTATCGATAGATGCTCCAAGCTCAGCCTCGGCCGGGGTTCCGTAGCTTTTTTATTATTTTATTCAACTTAGTAGGTTAACACTTTCAGTGCCAGCAACCCGCTCGGCCGGCGTCTCTGTGCCCTTACCATCAATGTGACTATCCGCTCTACTAAACTGCGTTGCGTCGAGTTAAAAAGTGTTACACTTATTAGAATCACACCCCGTGATTTACAATAACCATACTGGCTAGTGAGTGGAATGCTCTGTCACTCACTATTGCAATAGAGTGCAAGGGACAAAGCAATCGACACTAGCAAGTACCACAAGTATCGCAGGACTGATGGCCGATGGGGCCAGAAGGTTTTTGAGTGGCGTCGTCGGGAGACGAGCTGTAGGTAGGCCTCCAACAAGATGGAGTGACGACCTTGTAAGGATCGGCGGGAACGCGGTGGATGCGAAAAGCACAAGACCGGTCTGAGTGGAGAGCCTTGGGGGAGGCCTATGTCCAGCAGTGGACGTCTTTCGGCTGACATGGTGATGATGATGAAGTACCACAAATACGATTATTGTGACTCATGGTAAGGGTACCGTTCGTAGGTTTTCGCTGCAAAACGGAAAACGCTATAATCGGCCACGAGCGTAGCAAGTAGTGATACTTGGCAGCGGAGTTAACTTTAGTGATGGTAACCTTGTGCAGGGTCCATGTTGAACTTTAGTGTGCCACCAAGCAGCAGTGTTCGAGTTGTTGTGCTGCTAAGACTGTGAATTCCACCTTAGTCCTTTGGGTTGGTAACGCATTCGTGGTATTAGGATGCAGTCTGAAGATTGTAGTATTTGGCACTTTTTTTTATGGCTTAGGAAGGCAAACGAGCACACAGGCCAACTGATGGTAAGTGGAATCTGTGACACATAGACATTCGCATTCATAAGACTGCAAATACACTGCCAACCCCGAGGACTAAGATGGAACGCCTCTATGCTAGTCATTTCATACCATAAGCTGGCCTGTAAGCTCGTTCCCTTTTAACATGCGATAAAAAAATATTATAATAGAATAGGCAAGTTATCAAATAATGTATTACGTTAGCCACTGGACCCTAATAATAATTTTCATTTCTTATTCTTACATTATAATTACGAGTCGAGATTCTATCGCAGTAATGGAGAAATTGCCGAGGAAATTACGCGCCCTAGCCTCAGCGGAGATAATATTATATTTAAAAGTATAGGATATCGGGCCTCCTTTATTTTGCTGAAGATGGAACCAGGGTTACTTGAAATTATACAAGTCTTGAACAGTCAAGGATTAATTTGTTTTAGTTTATTTATTCATCAATGTAATATTACTTTATAAATACGAATCACATTGAGACCGTCAACATACAAATACTAAATATACAAAAATAATAAAGAATAACAATTAAACATCTAATAAATGGTCACTCGTCCGATGTTAATATACGTGTTAGTCTTCCAAATGTATACACCATTTAATTTGTCATAGTAAAAACATATTTTAAGTATGTATTAGTAACAGTGATAAATTTAGGTACAAGAGCTAACGTTTTATAATTTTTAAGTACGGGTAAGTGTAACTCATATAAACCAAAGTGAAGCCGGTACCGTTAGTTATTATTAAAAATATGATGGCCCAGATGTAAAAAAGTCTAAAGTACTAATTGAGTACGAATAGCTCCCGATCTCCGGTAGCTAATAATTGGGCTTTTGAGCTGGACACGTAATTACGTACGAGACGAAAGAGTTGTGTGGACACGCCCAAGCAAAGAATGTCTAATGGTAAAAGTACAGCGCCTCTACTCTAGGCGGTAAAACGTACCCGTTATGGCATTGTTTTTAAAACACTTAGGGCCGTATTAATAAACTGATCTCGACTGATTTGCTCGTCTCAAGATGCGTCAAAAATGACAGTTTTCTATGGCTTGACGTTTACTTTGACTTATCTTGTGACGCGCATCTCAACCAAGATGAGTTTGTAGGAGGACGATCACGTCGGGGTCACCAATGTAGGAGGAGAGGGCAATAGAGAGATCTCTCTCCAGGCGGGTGTTATGCCTGGGGACCGAAGTCCGTTGGAATGAAGTTGGAAGTGGTATATATATCAACCGACTTTAGAAACTTCGTTAGCGCGTTGTAGGATTCTTAGTTCCGCTGTCTGACACTGTTGGCGGTAGCGAGTTGTTGATACAAGTTTCCGTTAGATGTCGCTAGGTCGCCACATCAGGCCCCCTTTGAGACCGGAGGTTGGTTGATGGTGATGGTGGTGGTGTGTGTATTAATACGGCCCTTAGTCTGTGAGCACTTAGAAGAGGCTTCGGTTTAGTACTTCTCTCTCACTCGCTCTTAATAAGATCGTATGAGAGCGAGTGAGAGAGAAGTACTAAACCGAAGCCTAAGTTCTTGAGTCTTCTAAGTGCTCACAGACTGTACTATCAAAACGTTGTCAATACGATAACTGGTGAAGACGATGTGGTTTTACCGTTGAATAGAGGTCCAGGGACCGTATTATGGCCGCCTTTATAGCGGTGGATAAAGGATCACTCTCGCACCGAACATTACAGATTTATCCAATTCGATAAACACGACCTGGGGGCCTAATATGAAGATAACACATCCGTCACTTTCTGACACGTATATAAGTACGAGAGTGACGGATGCTTCATCCACATATTGTCACGCGATAAATGCAACCATACTAGGACCGCAGAATAGGAACGCAGACGACGCTCTTAATAAAACAGCACTTAGGTCACGAACATAAATTAAGGACCCATTTAAAAAAAATGTTCTGGAAGTCGTCAATGTCATTAGACATGCCAAATCATTTGTAACTTATAGGAAACTCAACTTAGTAGAATATCAGAGTGACTTTGTACCTAAAGCGGGTCACAAAATTAAGCCTTCGACTTTTTAAGTGATTGCTTGGTTTGTATTCATAAACAGGCAACCCAGCTCTTACAAAAGTCACCGCTAGAATTGCGAGCATGCTCTATACCCTACTCGGTTATACTGCAAAATCGCGTAACTAACAAATGTATGATAGAGCAAAATAAACCTTACCTTTTTAATAAAAAGGTGCATTTTGCTCCTTATTAAAAAATTTACTTACAGTTTGCAATTTCACCGACGATATAGCTTTTTGACATATAATCGTAATTATCAACGTTATAATAACTTTTATTTACGTGACAGTAATGGCAGCCGAGTTTCAAACAATACGATAACTATTCTAAAGCAATATGGTTTTACCGAGTATTATAGAGCCCCTGATGGACTTGTAAATTCTTAAACAATTATTTTCGATGTTACTATGATCCTCGTATGTGTTTTTCTGCACTTCCGTTGCTTGACTAAGCAAGAACAGGATAAAATGTTCACAAGCAGTATTGTTTAGTTTAAGAAATGGCCTTGATAGATGGTTTAAAAATTTGGTAAAACTTATACATGCCTACAGAATCCCAGAAATCTGTATAAAAGAATATTACGATATAACAAGGAAGCTCTTTTTATAACGGGTTAGAATATGCAGGTATTTTCATTTCAATATTTTTTACATTTACTAATTAAACTATTAAGTCGTATTACAACATTTTAAGCGTTTAACCAAAGGACTCAAGCAAATTATAATTAAGTCGTGAAACAACACAATTCCTTACTATTTTGCTGAAATGAATAATAATTCGACACGAATATAAGAAAAACGCTTGAAATTGATTCCAATTATTTATATTCAGAGAAAGTTTAATCTCGTCGATAGGAAGGGATATCCCGCGCTTTTGCTGTTGAGGTATTATTTCTTTAAAAGAAACCCGACACTAACTCAAGATTGAATAAAATAGATAAGGTCCTGAATCCTTACAAAAACGTGCGTCTCCAGCACTAATATAGTTTCAAATAGCTCGCCTGTAATGTCGTCTCTGAGATGAAAAAACCGAATAATAATAATAATATAATATTTACCCGTGGATGTCGTATGAGGCGACTAAGGGAATAGAGGCTTGTAGTACTGTTAGGCGATGGGCTTGCCACCTGTCACTAATACACTGGGAAACATCTTAGCCTACTTGTGCAAAATGTGGTTACAGAACTATCAAGAAGTTTTAAGACTTGTTGGTAATTATTTTGCTCTGCCTTCTCTCCCATCCCACTCTGGGAATGAAGGCGTGAGTTTATGTATGTATGTATATAATTAATTTGACATTTGACACATTGTTAAAATATACCTACGTATAGAAAACAAATTTTAATCCATGGAAACAAAGTTTTTTTTTTAAATAAGCGTCGTATCCATACTAAGCGAGCGCTCATTGGTCGCGTCTTGATCGCGCACTATTTACAGATGCGAGAACTAAGTACATGCACACACGCAAGGGGCGCAGACGACAGACAATGGGTCAGATTCAAAAGGGTTATTCTCTAACGCAACGCACTCTTCAATTCGACAAAGTATATGATGAATCACATACATAAACTCACGCCTTCATTCCCAGAGTGGGGTAGGCAGAGCTAAAGAATTACCAACAAGTCTTAAAACTTCTTGATAATTCTGTAACCACATTTTGCACAAGTAGGCTAAGACGTTTCCCAGTGTATTAGTGACAGGTGGCAAGCCCATCGCCTAACAGTACTACAAGCCTTTATTCCCTTAGTCGCCTCTTACGACATCCACGGGAAGACATGGAGTGGCACTATTCTAGCCCGGCAACCAAACGGCAATATATTGCATTGTATATGATGATATATTGAATTATTAACATTGTGAAGAGCAAAGGAAAAATAGAGGCGCAGAAAAGTAACGGCGATATTTACACACATCAAAAATGTCTAAGGATTGTAAAAAACCTTTAGATATATTCGCGTTGTTATGTGCCAGTGCGTATTTTTAGTCCTCAGTGCTGGCAACCACAATTTTGGAATTGGTTTTCAGATTTAAAATGTTTACGGTCCTCAAATAACTGATGCAAGCCCAAGCAGCAGCCAAGATCAAATGGGACCTAACCTATCCCAACCCATGTATGTCAAATGCAGGAGGAATTGTGGGCTAAAGTATGTAGTAAATGGGTCCAACTGGATAGAACTGGGCGTCGCGGCAAACCAAGTTGACGTTGGCAATAGGGGTTGAATTCCGGAAATTCGGAACTGTTTCCCAACATTATAATTCCGGAATTGAGGCACACTCAATATCAGACATTCCAGAATTGAACAAACACAGTTTTAATTAGGGCATGAATTCCGAGATCTCGAATCTCAAATTCTCGGAAACTAGGACCAATTTTTCAGATATTACAATTCTGAAATTAGACGGAGCAATACCGGAACATTTTTAATATAGTAATTGAATACTGATATTGGCCCTATCAATATCGTAAATCCGATATTAGTTACCTTTCAATTCCGGTATTGTAATATCTAAACAAACGTGATTGATTTTAAATCGGTGCGTAGTAATACTTACTAGTATTTCGAAGTTATCTGTGGAGTTGACTGGTTTAGTTTCAAGTTCCGACACATAGATGACAGCACCTTCTATGCATTACATGTAGGGCATTGTAGGGTATGCAGTATCGGACGATTACCAGTATCAGAATTGAAAGTCTGCAAGATGCGCTTGATGCTTTCAATCGGGTGGGAGTGCACAAGATAGCGGCTACGTGGAAAGAAGGAAGCATTTGCCAAGCAGTGGAACATAATAGGCTCTTAAATAAACAATAAATAAATAATACTTGCTAGTAAATAAAAAAGACCAGAGATATAATCAATCAAACCACATTAAGCGACACAATCTTAACATAACAAATATCTACAGGACTCGCATCACACCAGTTCACCTAACCTATGAACTCGTTTGCCTTGTTAATCCCATAAATAGGTAATAAAACAAATAAAATAAAATAAAAAACCCCGAATCAATAAATATAAAAACAGAGAAATGTTAAAAGTTTATAACTTGTGTCTATGTCTATGTTCCAAACGGATGAACGGATTTGGACGCAAGTTTTTTTTAAATAAAGCTACATTCATTGGGATGGTTCTAAGTAAGATTTTTTGAAAATTGGTTGGTGTCAATATCTCAAAAATGGCTGAACCGATTTTGATAAAACATGTCTAAGTGCACACACACACACACACATACACACACACACACACACGCACGTCTATTTGCGTCAAGGGTTACAAAAAAAAGTGAAAACAAAATATTTATTGTAATATAATAAATAAGATTCATAAGATATGGTTTGCCATCACCCCGTGCAAGTGTACGGCCGTACTCTCGGTCCAGTTACTGACCTCTTTTTTTGTCTTTTCTCTAATAACGTAGTATTTGGTAGATTAATACAGCAGCGCCTAATGCATATCATTATTATGAGTGGTTTTTCATAAATGTGTTTTGATGTATGTCTCTCCGGGGCCACTCTAGCATAATGCGGTTAAAGGTTTTACATTTGTTATACATGACGTTTTACGAAATGAAGTATAACCTAAAACTAAATTCATTAAGTACGAGTATGACTGACAAAAAAAACTCTAATGCTCGTATGTAAACAAGATGAAATTCACAACCATTTTAAAGCAAAGAAATGGCTAACAGGACTTGATATCCAGGTCATAAAAAAAATACTAACTTAAACTGACTCAATATACTTACTCTAATAGTTTTAAGTTATCAAGTCATTAAAACAACCTTTTTTTTAATAACAATCCCTAATACATGGATACTATAAAGTAATCAGTACAACAACAGATTAAGGCATAATAGTATACATTATTTTTCATTAAAATTAAAAAAAAAAACAGCAACGAGCTCCTGTTTGCATTTCAACGTCAGTCTATTTAACTGAAAAATCTTGTCTATTGCTCTTTTAAGTTATTTTATAAGTAACTACAGTATAATAAACCAACAGTGGTCCATTAAAGCGTCGAGTTTAAAAAAAACATACTTCCATATTGTTCTATTATATCACAAAATAGTTATGTGCCTAATTTAAATGGTGATGAGTCTAAGTGACATCATCAAGCAGTTGATCAGTTAATAATCGTCGAAAAAGGTTCGTTATGTTTTGGCAAAAGGGTGCTATCATCAAAAATGAATTTAGCAAACTGACTAAGGATAAAAACATTAAGTATAGCACGGCACAATTAACATGGCGTCCGTAAAAGCTCTTACGCCGTTGACCGAGAGTCTATTATTGCTTAATCCGCACGCGATATTAAATACGTACATACATACACACATACCTTCACGCCTGTAATCCCAGAGTGGGGTAGGCAGAGCTACAGAATTACCTACAACTTTAAAAACTTGGTGATAATTCTGTAACCACATTTTGCACAAATAGGCTAAGATGTTTACCAGCGTATTAGTGACAGGTTGCAAGCCCATCGCCTAACAGTACTACAAGCCTTTATTCCCTTAGTCGCCTCTTACGACATCCACGGGAAGATATGGAGTGGCACTATTCTAACCCGGCAACCACGGGAAAATTAAATGTGTCGCATTATTCGCCTAGTCCCAAAACATAGAAATTTATTGATCCGTCCAAAATGTCTGTAGGTTCATTATACTTATGGTACGTAGGATCTGAGGCCCAAGACTGCAATCCTAAAACTTAGAATGCACTGCCAACCCTGAGAACTAAGATGGAATGCCTCTATACTAAATTTCACATGTTGTCTTATCCCGACACCGGAACACAACAATGCGAACACTGATGCTTGGCGGTGGGCTAATGGATGGGGTAGCAATCAAATAGCAAGCGAAACAGCATTTTTTCCGATCATCCTGTAGTTTTTGCAAACGGCTTCATGCTAGGGAGTTAACTCTTTCATTTCACTTTAAGTGAAAAGTATGGACAATTTGCATAAGTATCGGAATGGAATGAGAACGTCAGTGAAGGTGTTAACATTTTGTTGAAACAAAAGTTTTTTTGTGATTTCTATCATTGCTTCTGATAATGTTTTCTTTTATGTTTTTTTTTAACTCCAAAATAGGTGATTGTAAGTAGGTAGAATAGACAACAGAACCTTTTTAAAATGTTCCAAAAAAATCATACTTATCATGCTCTTAAAGAGGTTTATCTCAAACACGAACCTTTTTGCTTAATTATTTACAGAGCAAATAAATAAACAAATTTCTGTCTGGTCTCTTCTACGTCACAGCTAAAGCTACGTAACTCGTTGTACAAACAAAATGACGTCTTTCCGCTAGTCCAACCAAGGCGGGCGTAGCAAACACTGATAATATTCTTTTTTTCTCACTAAATAATGATTTTTGAGAGAATAGCGGTTAACCAATTTTATTAATAGAATTAGTAATTTTAGCTACCACCACCTTATATGTACATTCACCTACCGCCAAACAGTGCTCGCATTGTTCTGTCTATTACTAGCATACATGTCATGTATTCCATCTAAGTCCTCAGGGATGGCAAAGCAATTGCAGTCTTGAGATTGCAGCTATGAGAATTCAAACGTCTATGGGTCAGATGCCACTTACCTACCATCAAGTGGCCTGAATGCTCGTATGCCTTCTTGCCATAAAAGAAATCACAAAGGTGATTTGTGTTGGTGATTTCAAAAGCCAAGTAGGTATGTATAAACCCTAGTAAGCTATACGTTATCCCCTGGCAACAGACAGAAAATATAATTCAAAATAAAAAACACACATCGCAAACCTCGTTCGCTGCAAAACATGCGCCGACACGATCTCCCAATGCATCTAAAAATTCGTTGGAAATCATAAATCGAACTAAAAGAGGGAATATGCAAATCCTACGTCATTAGAACGTACGTAGCCTGAAAACCTTCGTATCTATCATTCATTAGCACAGCTAGAACTCTACTCTACTACCAAAGAGACTTAACTTCCTGAGAAACCACATGAGCATACGCCCTTTTAGATTAACGCAGCGAAATCGAACACGACATTTTTTACAATCCCAGGCACAAAGAACGCCCCACAAGCAAACCGTACAAACATTGCGCTGGTGTGCGTGAAAAAAATCCAACTGACCCACACATCCACGACGCCGCGAAAAAATCACTGACACAAAGAAAGTCTACCGAAAACTTCAATACGAACTTTTACACGCACACTCGCACCACCCCCACACGCCGGGAATAGCTACGAGGATTTACGCTAGTGTGTGTAAATGCAACGCGTGCGCACACGAGCTAAACTTAGATGGGTCTGTGTGCGCGCTCACAGTTGCAAGATCCGAAAACTTGCTTCGGATGCAGATGCACGGAACATGCGACGCGCTGTACAACGCAAACTCTACATAATTTATAGAGCCATAGAGCGTTTCCATCTTTGAGATAAAAGCGAGTTACGTCATTTAGGAACAAAGTTTGCTGCGCAAGCGGGTAGTTTTCATATGAAACTTGGTGGCGCGAGATGCAGCGAAAGAGATGGAGCTAGGTCATCTCCCTCGCACCACCCGCCGCCCGCGGCGCAGGGGGAGGGGGGCAGTGTCGCGTTGATGAACATTTCTCTCGTTTTTCTTTATTTTTACGCGAATCGTTTTTAAAGGGTTTCGTCATAATTGCGAAGGGATTATGTTGACGGCTCATGAGTACGTGTTATGGTGTGTACGGGCCAATGACAGTTAAGTTTTGAATAAGCAAACTTTTATTTTTTATATTTTCAACTTATACGAGAAAGTACCTAGGTATTTATAACGGCCTAGTACCTACCCTCTGTACGCATACTGATTTTTACTTGTCACGTTATAAGTGAAAAATGCAACACAATTGGCACTGTTAATTAAAAGGCTTTTTGGAATTCCATATCCCACACTCTTAATTTATTTAAAAAACCATTTCCATACGCAGTAGTCGCTATGAATTCGAAACATATTCGTCAATACTGAACGAGCTGCGAACAAAACGCAACAGAACACCACGTACAATTTATGCAAATAACTTAAACAAAACGCCAAATAAAAAAGGAAAAACAAGCGAAGTAAACAAGAACGCACGTCTCGCGAAACGCGGGAAAATCCGTTTCCCGCCTTTTCTCAAAGACGTTTTTGCGCGCCGCTTTCTAATGCGAATCTTATAAGAAACTCATATTTTTCAACTTAACAGAAATAACAAATAACCAATGTTTTCTTGAATAAAGTTTTATCTTAATAATACTATGTAGAGAAATAGATTTCATGAAAAGAATCCCCTCTTTTCTTTATTTGAAAAGCTTTTTTTATACTATACAAAAAAATATAACCATTTAGGTGGGTAGCATTTTTTCATTTGGAAAACTAAGTATTCAGATATCTTACATACATACATTTCGTGTTTAGTTTAGAAAATGCTTAATGCATCTCGAGTTAAGTTTTTTATTTTTAAAACGAATTCAAATACTAAACCAAAAACTAAAAAGTCATTGGCATTTTGTTTTAAGTATTTAAATGGAATTTTCTAACTAGCCAGTACGTACGTATTTCGAATTTGGAAAACCTATGTTTAGGCAGATTTCAGGCGCATCGGCGGGAAGCAAAAAAACCGCCGCGGCCGGCAGTCAGCCAGCAGCCGCGGCGCGAGCCGGCCGCGTCCAAACTTCATATTATTTTCTTACGTGTTTCATTTCGCGTAGCCTTTGGACGGCGCTTTTTGCGGCGCGACGTGAAAATTGTGATCTTGGACCCTAAATCATGGAAACTTACTCGACAAACAAAAATTATTACCCCTCGGCAAAATTGTTAAAAACCGCAACTAAACGCAGTTCAAACTAGGTTTTCGTTTCTATATTTTTAGTTACACAAACTACAGTTAACAAAGTTTTATGTTGGATTATTTTTTGTTTTTTTATCAAACTGGAAAGATGATACTGTAAGCGACAGACCGTTAACAAATAGAGAAGAGAAGAGAATAGAAGAGAAAAGAAGATGGCGCTGGCATCATCTGTGAGCCTCTACTACTCCATAGTGCAGCGCGCGGCGAGGCACTACTTAGAAGACTACTGTCACAACGGTAAGCTAATCAACATTTTTTTTAGCCGACGCCGTGGAAGTTCGTTTTTTTCAAGAGTAATTAAACTTCATTAATTAATGCAATTTCGTTTAAAAAAAATAGCAGTACAAATTAGGTGCAAGCGTATAGGCGCGAGCGCATCGCTTCAGGTATACAAATCGACCAGGCAAAGCTCGCCGATTTAGAGAAGTTTAATTATTTATTACATTTATAAATATTTCATAGATTAAACCAAAACAATTCCTCGACAAACATCGAATGCCTTTTAAAAAATAGCCAGCCATATAGCCACTTAAAGAATACCTATTTATTACGTTTATTTTTAACTTAACTAGCTCGGTTAAAACTAACTTCTTTCCGACGGAACTCTTAATTAACTGTTAGTCGTTATGATAACTACTCTAATAATATATCATATCTGTATGAATATGAATGAGTGCGAAACCAACAGCTCTTTCGGATGAATTAAAAAAGTAAAGTAAAGCTGTTCTGTTCACGGTCAAGCGGCCGGACATATCCATTACTAGGAATTAATTCCAGTTTATGTAAATTAATCGACTTGCCAAAGAAAATCGATAGGGAATTGTCACTGTCAATACCCTTCTATTTTAAGTGTCATCTCGTATTTAACAACTCTTTGATTTCATTAGAGTAACTGAGCCAATTGAGAATAATTTACCGCCGGCACGGTTATTTATCGTTTAAAACGAACCAAACAATCAAATTTGAATATGTCTAATTCTATTGGAATAAACGTATAAAAAATGTGAATGGATACATTAATAGAAGATTAATTATACTGACCTTTTATAATAAAAGTGATAGTAAGTCAGATTTTATAAATTTGCATTAATTATCTCATATTTTTATCTGATAGAGTTATAGTTATTTATACATAGTACATGTGTTATTTTAATAATATTTTCGAGGCAAACGATAAAAATAATAATAAATCTTATATGCACGTTTTATTAACATTTTTTATGATTAATAAAACGACAGTTGGCAGAGACGTTGGACAATGGATAGCTGGGTTTAGAAAAAATATTATAATTTAGCGTGAATCTTGTAAAAGTTTTAGATTAGACCCAGGCAGTAATGATAAAAGTAATTTATTTTATATTATGTTATTTTCTGGTGACTAAAAACTTAATTATCTAATTAAGTTGTAAAAGATGTTGAAAGACGTTTTTTTGACAAAGGAAACCGTTTAGATAAGGTGAAGGCTGTAACAGATATTTTTAATCACTTTAAATGTATCAATAACTGTTGAACAATTAATATTAATGAGGAATCTTTATGTTACCACTACATTTATAAAACCTTTATTTATTATATGTTGGGTAAAAGACCTTTAGTCGATTATTCGCAGTTAGGTACATGCAAAAAAAAACATGCATTTTCAATAAACAGTTTATTTGATCTAAATTATTTATTCAATATCCTTATAGTTCTAAAATGCGTAACAAGAATAATCCAGATAAAACTACTTGAACCCTTTAAACTAGGGCGTGGCTATACTGGTTATCTTTACCAAATACACAAATAAGGATTTATGGTCATTTATAGGGTTAAATATGGGCCTCAGTGTCTGCAATACGGGTTTTGACATGGATTTTTTGAAATCCAGTAGTTTTGACGCACCCGGGTATATATTTTGTACCCAGAAGAATGAATAGACGCGAAGCGTTCAATGTCCTAAAATCGCTTTTCTGTTTATTCGACATTGTTGTTTTCAAAACATACAAGGGAAATGACAAATTTAATTATTCCAATATTATTGTAGCTCTTTTTCTACCCTAAGCGTCGCGTGCGCCGCTCTAAAATCTGGCCTGCATCATTTTGGACGAGAACATTTTTTTTGTTAAGAATCATAATAAAAAATATTACTTTCCATTTTGTTACCGACAATTTGGTAACGAAACTGACAACAATAATTTATTGTTAAAGGGGTTTTTTTAGTGACCCTCCCGATTCACCACAACATAAACCGAATAAAGATACACATCCTGTATATCCATGTTTATGCGAGTATAAAATAATCTACGGGTCGTGACTTATAAATATATTAAAAACAAAATTTGCATTTTATTCAAACTTTAAAATAATGTCTTCTTGCCACGGAATGTATGCTCATGCATAGAATACTTATTATATTTGGTTTTTTTTATTCAAGATCATTTCTTTTTAAGAACGCAATTAACTTTACAAAAATAAGCTTTGAAGAATTTAATTAGATAAAATATTTATAAGGAAAACTATCCAATTCGTTACTTGATAGAGTCACGTACTAATAAAATAACCTTACAACTCATCAAAAACTACAATGCATGCTTATTATTATTCTATACCGATTAAATTACTTCATAGAGTCATTTCTAAAGTCGGATCATGACAAAAATAGTTATTACTTCATTGAATTAATTAAATTATTAAAAATATTTCTAGTTTTTATGATCTCATTTCATAATTCGAGCACTAAAACTATGAACTCTTGACAATGACACCAAAACTGGTTTATAAATGTTGACAAGGTAAATTATACATTCCGTGTTTTGTATTTATTTCTAATTCTATTTCACTCGTACAAGCTTGTTGCTTCTTTCTCGTTATAGAATGATTTGAGAGTGATTATAAAGTGAAAAAAAAGTAGGGGGTATTTTTTTTTCTGATAATTGTTATGAAGTTGTAATGCAGAGTGAATCGGCTTCTACTGAATCAGCGAGCATCATCCTAGACTTCACCATCATTAACCATCAGGTGAGAGGTCAATAGCTGAGCAATAATGAAAAAAATCACATACATACATACAAACATAAACTCACGCTTTCATTTCCAGAGTGGGGTAGGCAGGCAGAGCTACATAAATCTTAAAACTTGTTGATAATTCTGTTACCACATTTTGCACAATTAGGCTAATATGTTTACCAGTTTATTGGTGACAGGTACATAATACTTTAGAACAAATACTCGCGCTCTTCATAGAAATAATTGCCGATACCGGGAATCGAACTAGCAAAAAATCCAACCGCATTTTCTAATTAATCATTAATAAATTATTATGTACAGAAATAATATCCGCAAGAAGAGCCGCATTATATTCATAGCACTGTACCGCTTGTATGTACCAAAGCAGGTACCGACACTTGAACACTTTCGCGCGAACCAGTCTCGGGCCAGTGCGTTTAAATGCTAATGCGGTGCATCTTGCAAATGTCAAGGTCGCTTGTGTGCCCGACTGTACTCGGTAATTGGGACGCCATTTTAACTTTATTGGCTTTGATTTGGTTTCATATGTTTTGATTATAAACACATGAATTTATCTTATAACTACATACATATACATACATACATACCTTCACGCCTGTAATCCCAGAGTGGGGTAGGCAGAGCTACAGAATTACCTACAACCTCAAAAACTTGTTGTTAATTCTGTAACCACATTTTGCACAAATAGGCTAAGATGGTTAATGGCGTATTAATGAAAGGTTGCAAGCCCATCGCCTAACAGTACTACAAGCCTTTATTCCCTTAGTCGCCTCTTACGACTTCCACGGGAAGACATGGAGTGGCACTATTCTAACCCGGGAACCACACGGGACAACTACTCTTATAACTATTATATTTAAAAGCCACGATATCGCTTCCACCATATCTATTAACCCACCATCAAGCACCAGTGTTTATATTGTTGTATTCCGGTGTGTGGATAAGATAAGACAACCGTTGAAATGACTAGCATAGATGCATTCCATCTTAGTCTTCGCTGGCAACGCATTTGAAGTCTTGGAATTGCTATTTTGAGATTGTAGTCGATTGTACAATTCAAATGCCTTTGGGTCTTAGAACCCACTTACCATCAGGTAGCGTAAGAACTCGTGTGCCTACGAGCACAAGTTGCCATAAAAAATAATGGTGACCCCTACTTTAAGGGTTGGTAATTCTTAAACGGCTCAACCGTTTTTTATCAAACCATAGCCAAACACCATCCCAGTTAAACAGGCCTCGTTCGTTAAGGAGTAAGGATGCCACAGATAGTTACACGTATTATCTTTACTTATAACTAGGCATCGGAGTTTTTGTCGCACGGTAAAACTAATAGCAAGCTATGGAGTCGTCATTTGCCATAAATCTAAACTCTTATTCATATTCATACTCATTTATTTATTTAAATTTTTTGGTTTTTTTTTTAACAAGGACAACAACTTTGACGAGTTCAGAAACGATTATTTAATGTTATATTTGGAAAATTATTATTACAATGAAAATAATTACCATTTTTATACTGATATAATTACTAAAATTTATAAACAAACAAAAGATACATTAAAACACGGCAGAAGGGATTGTCTTAGTCCACACTATTGGCGAATTGTATGTTAAAATAGTTCAAGTTATGAATTTATAATCTAATAGAAAATTATTTTTTTATATAACTTAACTAAGATAATTATACACGACCGACCGCTATAGAGGCATTTTAAGATAAATTAAATAAATGAGTATGAATATGAATAAGAGTTTAGATTTATGGCAAAAGACGACTCCATAGCTTGCTAATAGTCTTACCGTGCGACCAAAACTCCGATGCCTACTTATAACATCCCCCTAGTCTGTTGCCGTCAGGAGTTAAAAAAGAAAACGTCGTTGAAATGATAAATCCGCAGTCCGCCATTTATTTTAACTGAGAGCATTGTCCAATAAAATCCAATTAACTTAATCGACGTCATACGAACTTGACGAACCGATTCACCATAAGGATTCCAATTTTACCTTTTTTAATACTTAAAATTTACTGAATAAATATTCCTTTATACGTCAGTAATATTAAGTAAATCTACTAGCGCTTCGGACAAGAGCATCATTGTGGAGAAGAAGCGCCGCAAGAAACTCCAGCAGAAGTAATTAATAACTTAACATTTCGACCACCGCCACCGTTAAATTGTGAACGAGACAGAACTAATTCGAAGTTTGAATTTGGACGTAACCCAAGGTGCGCAGAGGCAATCTCACGCGTGGCTGCGCGCGCATGCAACTGACGAGTCACCGCGAGTCTAGGAGGTCACTTGACAGACCAACTCGTACAGCTATCTCTTAAATAAACACTTTTTAAATTCGACAACGAATTAACCGGCGAACTTAAGTTGTCAGAGCATTATTGTCATGTAATAGAAAAAAGACATATTTATAACCTAATAAAGGTACTACAATTAAAAGTTACAACTAAACTTATTTAATAATTTATATCCTATTCTTGGATCCAAGACTACATAAAACGTTATACTACTTAATAAATTCACTTAAAATAGTGTTACCAAGGAGAAACTTCTCAAAATAAGAAACTTTCCCATTAGAAAATTTTGTTAACATCTAAAAATATACTTACTTAATATTTGTATAGAAACAGAACATTCAAAATCTTCTCAATAACTTCTTAAGAACATTCCTAGACTCCTGAGAATGTTCTACAGCTTGCACATTACTAAATTTAAAAACAACAGCACTTACCTAAGATCCAGCCTTTTTGCCGTTCACCAATACTTTGTCAAATTAACTAACCAGGTTACTCAGACCACAGGAACGGTGCTCCGCTGATTACGGGGCCCGTGACAGTCTGCTTGAACGCGTCAACTGATGACCAGAGACAATTTGCGGCCAGATTAAAAAAAAAGTGTTTACTCTATGGTAAGTGCTAAGTGCCAAGCGCTGTGGACATTCGCTTTTAGGGTTATTTTTAACGAGTATACCTGGGTCGAGCTAGGATGACAGATAATGATTATACAAATATAAACACATAATGAATTTGTTGTTTAGTTTTGATAAATACTACATCGATAAAAAAAAGGAAGAAATAATGTAATAAACACGGGCGACCAAAACCATCTTCTTTTAATATCTCACAGAAAAATATATACAACCTGCTAAGTAAAACAACTTGAATACGCCTTTTAATTATATAAAATAACACTTATTACATAAAATTATTTTACCTAAAAGAACTATTATTAAAATAATTTAAAAAACCAAAAGCGATGTAGAAGATTGAAGTCTGTTAAAAACATGTAAACCTCTAGAGTTACCTCGAAATATTTACCCAAAACCTCATCAACTCATTCCTAACAATCTGCACAAAACCTCGTTTCTAAAACCCTCGGCGTGTATCTGAAAGTTTAATTAATCGGCGATATCCGGTGCGCTTGCGCTTACATTACAGCAATCGGCTCGTAAAGAGTTATCGAGACCGGACACGGAGTGTTTTGTAAACTATTCCACGGAGAACCACGTGAGAGGAACTGAGGCTTTTGAAATACTGAACAATTTTGTACTTTCATATAAGTCTTTGGACTTGGTTACGCATTTGCGATCTTAGGATTGTAGTCTTAGGAATGGAGATGGGTCACAGATGCCACTTACCATCAGACAATATGACATATAAAAATGAACATTTGAGAAACTGTATGTTTTTAGTTTATGAAGTTCTATCCCACTTCTTAATTTTTAAACCCCGACGGTAAGAGAAGGTTTATGTGGTAAAAAGCTAGTTTTAATTTGGGTTATTGTTTATTTTTAAACAGTTTATTACTTGACTAAATGACAATTTAAGTGGGTTGGCGGGTAACCCATCATTTTATCGAATGTCACTTCATCGATTGTATTATAATTATTATATCGAATTTAATTTCGTCGAAAGCTATATTGTCCTCTAATGCCGTGATATTTACAGGAAACATTAAAATAATCGTAGATAATTAATAATTAAAAGAAGTTGTAAGAGGCGAATAAGGGAACAAAGGCTTGTAGTAGGTACTGTTAGGCGATGGGCTTGCTACCTGTCACTAATATACACTGTTAAACATCTTAGCCTATTTTTTTTTTTTATCTTTTGTGCAAATTGTGGTTACAGAGTTATCAACAAGTTTTTAGAGTTGTTGGTAATTCTGTAGCTCTGCCTACCCCACTAGGGAATGAAGGCATGAAGGTATGTGTGTATGTATTAAAATAATTTTAGATAAAATGAAAGTTCTGCGTAAAGAAAGATACGTTCGTTGAAAGATGTTGCGATAAAATACTAGGTATCCATGATGGCGAGGAGAACTGTCGTGGATAAAAACTCTATTACACTTAGCGTAGTACTGGGATGGTAGGTACACGATATAAACTCAGACCACTAGTCAAATTATTTTGTTTCGATGACGGTGCCTTGTCACACTGAGTTTAGGATGTTTTTGTATCTTCTTTTGTATTTTATTTAAAATATGAATAAATGTTCAAAACACTTTATGATATTTGTTTCTGAGATTAAGATGTTTTCCACGAATTTATTTATTATTAAATTTACTAAGCACTTTGTCACTGTCATAGGGGTTAAAGCGACAAGGTACACGAGTGTGCAACTAATTATAAGGCTGACTGTACAAATATACGGCTGGTGGGGCTACCAGAATTTGAGTTCAGAATAACAATCCCTGAACAATGAAATGAAACTTATTGCATATAGAATTTGGGTTCAAAGTCATGCAGACACATTTGCCAGAGAGTTGCATCCTCGTAGTCTCACCAAATCCGACCTTAACAGGGGTATACGTACAGGTGTACACAAAATATAAAAAAGGAGTTTATATAATAATTATAATTTTGAAGGTTTACGCATCCTACATACTTACTGAGTTGATGTTCTTTCAGATAACGCAGTAACACTGATAGTTAATACTTTTTTTTTAAACCCGTCGGTTTCCATAAAGTGGCCGTGGTAAGGTGTTAACTTCCGACTGACAGCTCGACAGACAGACAGCTTAATATGTAGCGATGGAGCTTTCCCTCGTGCCACTAGTGGTTTCACGCGGGTCTATTCGTCAACTTTAGACTAATATCTATAGATACACTTCTGTTACAGACTAAACTTGTAAGCCAGAGAAAACGCGAAAACGGACTTAATTATAATAATTAACATGAGTTTTCATGATAAAATGTCTCCACGAGAGTGTAGAAATGCAAAAGTCACACTCTAAAATCATCTACGTAATTAAATAGTTGATATTTTCTGAAAACAGAAAGAGTTCAGTAGAAAACAGCTTTCTGGAAAATGAAACATTCTATGAAACGTTTTTCGATGATGGGCGGTCTCCCTATTTGTACATGGTTGCATGTGCAAATGTGAAAAAACGATTTTGTTATAACAGGAAGTAGGAAGTCAAAGCTTTACAAACGATTACTTATTTTAATAACATAATTAACGTAATTATATTATCGGTTATGTTATATAAAATATTATACAAGTACATCGGCTTGGTCTGGTTGTGACTTTTGTATGGTCTGAGAAACACAACGCGATAGAAAGGGAAGTGCTCCCCCCCAAGCTTGGAGTTCAAAACTATGACCAAACGACGATTTTTGTAGAAGAGTAATTTATTTAAACTAAACAAACAAAACAAAACTTCCTAAACCAACAAAACTTGGGGATAATGTAACTTAGGGCGGATTCGACCAAGCGTAAACAAGGTTTTATACCTAGATTTAACGCCTTTGTATAGAATAATCCCGGAGTAAGTCTTATTCTAGTTTTTTTTTAATCGATAGTTAGTCTAAGTCACCACAATATTTGTGCAAAATATGAAACCCGTTACCCACTTGGATTTGAAGAGAAAAATAGTTTATCTACACACATTCAAAACCCGTAGGAAATGACCATCATTATTACAACCAATTTTACTATGAGAACTTTTTTGTCTGAGGCAGTAGGTAAAATCTAATAATAACATTACAGTCTAGATTTTTGTGACGTGATGAGTTTAAATTTGGAACAGCTGTCAAAACTCAAGAAGGTCTCTATTCTAATATTCATAGATATTAAACTCATATTTTAAGGCCTTATTATGTATCAGTTGCATAAACTATTATTTAGAGTTAATTCCTATTCCTCCTTTGAAAAAACCATTTTAAATATAAAATTACTTTTTTTCCTCTTTAAATAATACTTTCTCAATGTAGCATAAAATTTCAATTACTCGTATATTTAGACTACTTGAAGTAATGTAGTGCCCGTTTTCCATGCAAGGGGTACATACTGCGTCGCGGTCACGTGACCGCCGCGACTAAAGTCAACAAACTCTTATCGTTATCAGCCCAGCACGTGAGCCGGTAGTTTGTAAACTGGCCGGTACACACGGGACTGCTCAATGAACTAGGTACACACAGCAACACATCTAGCTATACACTTCAGAAATCTGAAATATTGCATGAAAGAGAGTCGCACTAGAATGCATAGAAGTTGACATAATACACATACATCTCTTTTTCTCTCTGCTCTGTCTTTAATAGTTAGTTAGGTGTGATGTTGTGTGTACAGTGAATCAATATTCCTGGGCCACTATGGATCATGTCAAAGTGCCATCTTTCCCTCTGTCGCTTGGATCTTTCAAACTACTGCACGGATTTTAATGCAGTTTTCAGCAATAGATGGAGTGATTCAAGAGGATGCTTGTCATAAATAGAACTATAAGAAGCGTCTGCGGTTCCTCTTATGTTGCGGATGTTTATGGGTCGCGATGATCTTTATCATCAGGTGGCTCGCTTGCTCGTCTGCGTCCTTTTGCATATTAAAAAAACTGTCCTAAAAACATATATTGCACATTGTGAAACCAACATACGTGCATGAAGAGATTGATGAATGTAGAGGAAGCGAAAGTTGTATGTTTAGACCGGTGCACCTGGTGTTCTATAGTCTCTGCCCATTGGGAGACAGACGTGAAGGTTTGTATGTATGTATGTACAAATCCTTAGCA
This sequence comes from Acleris emargana, assembly GCA_927399475.2. Lineage (NCBI taxonomy): Eukaryota > Metazoa > Arthropoda > Insecta > Lepidoptera > Tortricidae > Acleris > Acleris emargana. The sequence goes on from OV656846.1 coordinate 4,415,830, forward strand.
AAACATACAATTAAGAAACAATCATAATTGATAAACGGAATGTTGCTACAACCACAGTAATTCAGTTGTACAGGTTAGGAGAAAGTGCTACGTTGTCCGATGTATCGTAGGGCTCTACGGCGTAGGACCTCTGTGTAGCTACGAAGCACTTATATTTATTGATATATAAATATTGATTGCCAATTTTCAAATTTTACAAGAGCAAGCCATATAACAAACGAAATTTAAGGGACAATGCATACGCAAAATTATAAATAAAATAAAAATAAAATCATTTATTCTGTAAGTAGGCCCTGTAGGCACTTTTACAAGTCTGAATCTACCATCTACCAGCGCTTCAAGAGACCATTGTTGAGAAGAAGCACCGCAAGAAACTCAACAGTAAGCCATTTTTTTAAATAAAGAACGTATTACAATACTAAACATAAGCTATCTAATTTAAATGTCACAGGGATGTACAGGTCCCAGTAGTAATAATAATTAAATTAATAAAAATGTCAGGTTAAAATAATAATACAATTCCGGAGATGTAAAGAGTCTCCAAATGTCAAATTAAAATTAAATATAGGTAAGTAGGTAATTAAACAAAAAAAACAAAACAACAAACACAAACAAGGGAGATGTAGAAAGTCTCCACGGTCAATTTTGGAGATGTAAAGAGTCTCCAGATGTCAAATTAAAATAATAAGCATACAAGGAGATGTATATAGTCTCCACGGTCATTAATAATTGTAATACAAATAATTCAGTCCCAAGCATTGTCATCATTTATATAATCTTTAATACTATAATACGCTTTAGAAATTAGTTGACGTTTAACGTAACTCTTAAATTTATTTACTGATAAATGAGTAACACTACTTGGGAGCTTATTATAGAACCTTATACAATTACCCATGAATGAGTTTTTTATTTTGTGAAGCCGTGTAAAGGGCACTGCGAGCTTATGTTTATTCCTGGTATTAACATTATGTATGTCACAGTTCTTTCTAAAACTACCGATGTGTTTATGAACATGCATAATATTTTCATAAATATATTGACTGTATACGGTTAATATATTCGTTTCTTTGAACTTATCTCTAAGCGAGTCTCTATGACCCATCTTGTAAACAGCACGAATAGCCCTCTTCTGTAGAACAAAGATGCTGTTTACGTCAGCACCACTACCCCATAGTAAAATACCATATGACATAATACTATGGAAGTAACTAAAATAAACTAATCGAGCGGTTTTCAAGTCTATTATATTCCGAATTTTATTAACTGCAAAAACTGCAGAACTTAGTCTATTCGCTAATTTAGCCAGATGAGGACTCCATTGGAGTTTGGAGTCTAACGTTATTCCAAGAAATACTGTATCATTAACTAGGTCTAATCTATCATTTTTTATAGTTACAGTAGTTTGTCTATTTTTCACATTTGTAGTCATAAATTTAATACATTTAGTCTTTTTCTCATTCAGTAATAAATTATTAACACTGAACCAATCTACTACTTCTGATATAGCATTGTTTACATCGATATTAAACTCCTGTTGTCTTTTGACTTTAAATACGAGTGAGGTATCATCAGCAAACAATACTATATCATGTTTGTCCTTTATAAGGTATGGTTAATCATTTATGTAAATGAGGAATAAAAAAGGACCCAAAATTGAGCCCTGTGGTACGCCCATTTTGACCAAAGACCCAGGTGATCGTTTTCCATTCACGTCTACCCTTTGTATTCTCCCGTATAAGTACGTTTTTATTAAGTTTAGCGCAGTACTTCTAACTCCATAATGGTGTAGCTTCCTGACCAATGTGTCATGGTTAACGCAATCGAAGGCCTTGGACAAATCACAGAAAATACCTAAGGCATCATGTGACCCCTCCCAGGCTTCAAAAATATGTTTAATTAACTCAACACCAGCTTCGGTTGTCGAGCGACCCCGAGTAAAACCAAATTGTTTGGTGTGTAATAAATTATTATATTGAAAATGTTCCATTAATTGTGATAAAATTAATTTCTCAAAGATTTTACTGAAAGTGGGTAGTATGGAGATCGGTCTAAAGTTAGTGGGGTCAGAAGTACTACCCGTTTTGAATAATGGAATTATCTTGCTATGTTTCATAAGATCAGGAAACTCGCAACAGTCAACACAGTGATTAAATATGACCATTAAGTCAGATGCTATGACTTCCAATAAGGATTTAAGGACGTGAACCGACACCCCCCAAAGGTCATTAGTTTTCTTTATATTAATTGACTTGAATGCCTTAATTACATCCAAGGCAGTAACGTGCTTGAATTCAAAGTGTATACTGCATTCAGACACGTTATCTTCTAATAATAAAATGGCAGACGCCGGCGAAGAGTTCAGACACTTAGTCGTTGACACTGGTATGTTGGTAAAATAATTTTCAAATTGAATTGCGACATCTAGATTCGATTTTACCATCTACTTTTAAACGAAAGTCATTAATTTCCTTTTTCCGGCGACCTGTTTCTTCATTAATTATTTTCCAAGTCGTTTTAATGACATCAGAGCTATTCAAGATTTTATGACTTAAAAAGTTTCGCTTAGCTATACGGCAGTCTATCTTGAAATTCTTAGAATACTCTTTGACATGTTCCTTAAACTCTTCACTAGCGTTAAACCGTCGTTCCTCATATATTTGAAGTATTCGTACGTAATCGAGTAAATTTCCCGTATCTACAAAATGGTTTGATTAATTTAGATGACGTAAATATAATTGAGTTACACCTGGATAAAAAAACAGTTTTTCATGTTAACTTGAAATAATATGCAAATTGAAGATCAATTTAATTGATTTTGGATTATCTCCAGTAGTTGTTTTAACTTGGCTTCATAGTGCATTTTATGGATGACCGGATTATGATAAATTTATTGTTTATTGCTAATAAAATCTAATTAAGTATAAGAAGGTAAGAACTTATAATGTCTCAAGTATAGTTATGAATACATTAAGGTTAAAGTAAAAGGTAATTTTAAAATCGAATGATAAAAGGTACTTCTTTGGATGGTTTTGAATATTCTATACATAATATTTTCTATATTAGATATGAGTTAACTTCCCGTGAAATTTTAATTGACACAGGCGTTTTTTTTTATTCTTCAACTGGTCATTATAAATGCAGTTTTAACTTTAAATATGACTAAGGTCATATTTAAAGTTCACTGTTCGTTACGAAATTAAGCATTAGCATTTTAAACATAGAAGAAGGCCTTTTTTTTCTATTATTATTACTAATTAAAGTATAAAAATCCGTTTGTTAACACGTATGATTAACTGGTACAATAATTATATAAAAAATACTGCGTTCTCTCACATATTAACTTTTTAACAAATAATATTCATTCACTTCATTCCTGAAAGTTAAGGCGACTACAGACAAGCCCAAAATTATTTAAAAAAAATAGACATTATTATTATCAACCCGAGATGTTGATCGCAATCACCTATTTATTTAACTGTAAATGTTATAGTAATAAATAAAACAAAATCAAAGCACACAATTCACACTTACCCCAAACCTTCCTAAAATCTACAATATTATTTTATAGTGTTTCTATTACAAAGACGCGTGCCCCCAAAACCAAATCCTTGGTATTCCACCTGCGTGGAGGGTGCCCTTGGCCTTGGCGACCTTGGCCGCCCTCCGGGTCAATACGCACGTATTATTATTTCATGCTGTGTGCAACCCTCTTTATGGGGAGATATGGGGTCGTGCTTAAGTGTGTTGTTTGTTTTTTGATGTTTTTAGGGTTCTGTTACCTTAAAAGTAAAAAATGGATCCCTTATTTCGTTGTCTATTCATCTGTATATGTTTCTATCAAGACCCTTTTTCTTAGTAACGCGTGGAATTGAAATTAATATTGAGTACTAAAGTCTAATGTAAAAAAAACCAGCTTCTAAGTCAACGCTATACGGTCTAAAATTACGGTCATTTGTGTCGCATATTTTGGTAGTCACAAATAAATAAAAATCACAGGGAAATGTCACACTAATGTATCTAGGCCTATACTAAGCTCTAGGTTTGTACTTTAGGCACTAGTCAACGATAAACTTACTTATATAGATACATTTTATATAGAGAAGTTTGACGACGCTATGGCCTAGTTGGTAGTGACCGCCTACGAAACTGGTGGTACTTGGGTTCAAATCCCGGTAAGGGCAGATATTTGTGTGATGAGCGTGGATATTTGCTCCTAAGTCGTAGATGTTTTCTATGTATTTAAGTAATATAATTATCTATTTAAGTATTAATATCGATATCTAGTACCCATAGTACAAGCCTAGAGAGCTAGGAGGATTTTGGGGCTAGGTCAATTGGTGTGACATTGTCCCCTGATATTTATTTTTTTATACATAGACAACATCCAAGACTCAAGAACCAATATTCGCGCTCGTCACACAAACATCTGCCCTTACCGGGATTTGAACCCAGGACCGCTAGCTTCGTAGCCAGGACACTACCAACTACGTTTACTTAGTAACCTGTCATCAAAAGGTATACTAGCTAAAGCTATGCTAGGTTACGTCCCGTTGACCGAATCATGGGCAAGAACTGCACAAGTAAATAATAACATCTGAAAACTGATAATTTGTTGTATTATCACATGAAATATTTATTTCTTGCGATAGGAACCCTCAAACTCCCTCTTGTCCGGTTTTATTATAATTAAAAAGAAAAGTGGCATGTTACAAGCTTTCGTGTAATGGCATTTTTAGTGTTTATACATACTGAGTTTTGTGTTTAAAAAATAAGTCTGTTTACGAAGATAGAAAAAATATTATTTTAAAATGCTTAAGTAAGCTACATTGGCAACACTTAAAATTACTTTTATCCTTTTTTTACTATTTTCCGAATATTCATTTGTCCGAAAGCTATTTTACGCTTAAGTTTTTTTAGATTAAATTCATAATTTAATTGTCATACGTAGGTCAGGTTAGGGTTGATTCATAACAAAAAGTTAAGTCTTCTATCAAAAAAAAAAAATCGGAATTTTGATCATTTTGGAATTAAGAAGTGACCCATCCTACATAAGATATATCTTACAAAAAACAACGTATATATTTTATAATTACAATTAATAAAAAATATTTCATACTTGGTCCCATTGTTCTGATATCAATCTTCGACGGACGGAAGCTGCATTTGAATTAATTTAAATATTGTACAATATTGTTGCTAGTTAAAATATTATTCACATAAATACAGCAAAAGTCAAGATAAGAACATTTAATTTAATATCCACTTTCATGAATTTAAATGTTTTTACCTAGATTTCTGTTTTATCTAGTTGTGAAAATATTACAATAATAAAGCGATTTCATTTCACTTTCTTAGCGTCTCAGAATAAAAATGAAAAATATGTTTTACTTACATTAACACAGTAAGTAATAATTTTTTGGTTATATTTTAGTTAAAGTTTTCATATGGTCCATTTATTATTATAGTGAGCACTTGATGTTTATTCATTTATTAGTTTTATTACTATTGAAAAATAACAATACTGCCGGATGTAAGGTCGAAAAGCACACATATAATATCTTACGCAAAAAAATATTAGAATATACTAATTAAACAATGAAAACAAAACCTATAATATTCGCCTACAACATTTTGGACGCTAAATCCACAATAATAAAAATATTCACAGCGTGATGCTATATTATGGAATTACATACACGTACATACCTTCACGCCTGTAATCCCAGAGCGGGCTAATCAGAGCTACCGAACAATATTGATAACGTTAACAGCAGTAAAGCAATGCTAAACTTATTTGTTGTGTAAGGTTACCATCCATCCGGATTAGTCCGGACATGTCCGGAGTTTTAGACTAGTCCGGACATGTCTGGCTCTCTAATTTGTCTAGCGGACCACTAAGTGATTAATGTTTCAATTTTGTGACTTAAAAGTCCGGACTTTTATCGAAATGACAGAATTTTTTAAATTCCTAAATGGTAACCCTGCCTACGTGTGAAGGAGTACTTGCCTATACAACTACTTACCCTTTTAATCAAACTCAAACGAGGCATTAACAATCTCGTGTTCACTGACTGTGATGAAACAAATTGGTTACTGTCCAACATATGTCTAACACTAATTCGGCTAGTTTAACGCGTTAATAAGTGACCTTGAAACACCGTATCGCTTTAACACGGTTCTAAAATAGTAGGAAATGGTTTGTCATATTTAAATATTGCTAGAACGACAAGGTGCCATAGTACCCTCTATTTGCATAGGGTAACTAGGATAGGGTTAGAATTGGCTCAGTTTAACTATTTTGTGCAATTAGATTAGATCTTTGTGCGTTACTGACACGCCCTTTCTATTTTTGTAAAGTTGACTTTGGACAACTCAATGTTGATTACAATGTCCCCCCTGCATTAAGAAAATTAGGATTCAAATTATTATCAAATCAGCAACTAAATATTTGCATTTATTATTTTATTATGTACAAAATGCGGGGAAGATTAACTATAAAAGTAGCAGAAGTTGAATGTTATTTTACTTTAACTTTTAAAAACAATTACAGTAAAAATTTAGCTTCTTGCTCCATTGCTAAGAAGTTAGAGGAAAACAGCAGCCATTTTTTTATTTCGTTTGAACACGTTTGAGTCGCAAATTGGTTTGTGGTCAAATCATTTAGAAAATTACAAAGTAAATCAATCTCAATGAATGATTGATTAAACACAATTAATTCACAAATTATCATTTTTAACATTTTCAACCCGCCAATTTCCTACACGTCAAACTATTTTTTTTTTCTAATTAAGCTTTGGCTACTAGGCCATTGAAAACGCTTAAAACGACGTCAAACTTATTTTAAAACCACAGAGCGTATAATTTGCAAAGCTACCCATGCATGGTAAAATTATCTATTCCTAGTTAAATCTATTTCACACGTAACGTCCCCCAGCGTTCAGCGTGTGGCCCGCCTTAATCGTCGCGCAACCACGCTTATCTAATTAATTTGTTCTCACCTCGAATGAAGACCCAGTTATTAAGTAATTTAGGTTTAAATTGGCTTGGATTATTTGGGATTTGCTCTTCAATTTTGTAGGTTTGGAGTAATTTTAAATGTGAGAAATGGGAATTAGGACTTAAGTCATAAATAGATTAGAGATGAAATTGGAAGAAACATTTGGAATTGTTAGAATTGTTATTTTGTCGCAGAAAGCTATAGTTTTTAACCAAATTTAAGCTAAGTGAAATTTAAGTTTTACATCCCTCCCTATTATACTCGTACGTAATTTATTGCCAAGGATTTTTACAGCGAAGCTTAAATATGCTGTCGCAAAGTATTCTCAGTGACACGTCCAGAGCGTCACGTCTTTTACGCGTCTTTCAGTGCGTTTAGACCCAGCGAAGGAGTGCTCTAGAACATGTTTTGTCTTTATTTTTACAAAGAAAACGTAAGAGATAATTCAAAGAATCCTTGTTCGTTCGCTTGGTCTTAATCGGGCCTTTTACAGTGCGATATAACTCAAATGCTTCGGGTTTGTACTTGTCTCTCACTCGCTCTCACACGCTCTTATTAATAGTAAATAAGATAGAAGTACCTACAAACGCGAAGCACCTTCTAAGTGCTCACAAACTGTCTATTCCTATAGTTAACTTTTATAATATTGCAATATATTAAATTTTCGTGTCTTTGCATAAATACAGAACCGCACCCATAGCGTTGTCATAGAGCACAGCACAATACCGATAGACACGGCATAAATAAGACATCGAGTAGAATAGACACGGCACGCGAGCTTTAGATCGCGTGACGCGAGCGCAACGAAATCGCGATTGTCTAGGAGGGGTGTGGTGCCAGTGAGAGCGTGTTATTACTACGACTACCTGTAGGTTTTTAAATTTTATTTTTTTTAAGTCCTAAAAAACTACTTACCATTGAAGTCTAGGAATTAATTTGCGTGCAAAACAGCCTAATTTTAGCTACCAATACAATTAGACATAGTAAGAGTAATTATTTCTCCTGTTCTCTTGTTTGAAGCGAATCTTCAAATCCACTTTAACAAACCAACCAACGCTTAAACGTAACCCCATCCATATTAAGTAAATAACAACAGACTACAATATTATGAAATACAAAACCATATTGTTTTTCAACCGTTATCGTATCGTCAACGTTTCAATAGCTCTTATTTACTACAATGGCGGCCGTGTTAAAACAATACGATATCATGTCGAAAGCAATTTGGTTTTAGACAGTATAATAGCGCCCCAGTTTTCACGTAAGGGCACAGTTCCTATCGTTGCTAAAACCGCCGACAGCGAAGCCCGACCTTTCATAGTTACGGTGTAAGTTTTGCGATATCGACGCCACTCTTTACATTGATTTACAACCCGATACACACGAAACGTCTGCTCAAACTTAAAACGCAATACCAATGCCATAAACACACAATATAAAGCTATAAATATTTATGGACATAAATACTCAATACGCTGACACTGCTCCCTGCAAACGTACATAAAGCAATAAACAATAAAGTTGCACTTATCTATTGGTAGATTGTGCCACATTAAGGCATCCCAATTTTTTTGATAACACTATTATCATCATCATCATCATCAGTCTATATTAGCCCGCTGCTGGACATAGGCCTCCCTAATGAGCGCCATAGTGCCCTGTCTTCAGCTTGCTGCATCCAGCATCTGCCTGCAGTCTTTCACAGCTCGTCATGCCACCCGGCCTGAGGGCGTCCTACACTACGTTTGCAGAGACGCGGTCATACGCGGACACTATTATACTGCCAAGTAGTTATACGAACTTCATATTATAGTTAGGGAATGCAAATAACCGGTTATAACCGGTTTTAGCCGGTTTTAGCCGGTTATTTTCATACATAATCGGTTAATAACCGGTTAAATTGCATTCCGTAATTATAGTGGTCAATTGGTATGACATTGTCCCCTAATATTTATATTTATATTTATATATTTATATAGTTGCAATGCGCTCTTTGCGTAGTATGTGTGGTGTGAAACTGATTGATAGAGTTAGAAATGAAAAAATCAGAGAGAAGTGTGGAATAAAAGAAGATGTAGTGACTAAGATTGAAAAGGGCATGCTTCGATGGTTCGGTCATTTGGAAAGGATGGATGAGGGAAGATTGACGAAAGAGATATACAGATCGAAAGTGTGTGATAGGGTCGGAAGGGGCCGCCCTAGGCGTACTTTTTCGAATCAAATCGGAGAAATACTGGAAAAGGGCCGAATCTTAAGTACCCGAAACCGACGTGCGTGCATGACTCGATGTATGAATGTTGAAGAAGCGAAGGAAATTTGTCAGGATCGTAGCAAGTGGAAAGAAGTGGTCTCTGCCTACCCCTCTGGGAAACAGGCGTGATTTAATGTATGTATGTATGTATTTATATAGTGTAAACATTCTCAAATATGTCCCTATAAAAGACAAATCGCTCTCGCTAATGACACATCTCTAGTCGATGGCTCTAAGATTTGTATTCGCTGACAGTGGGGCCTGAAGCTATCGGTTATGGCGCAAGATTTGTGATATCGTCGCGCCTTAAACTGATTTACTACGCGCACGTCGGCTTCTGCTCATAAAACGATACTAATACAACAAGTCTCGTTTTATTTATATCTATAGTTACATATGCTAATTCCTACTATAGTCGGTACAATTTTGTGTGATCCAGTGACAGCTCTTATATTTTGACAACTAAAAATCATGTTTATGGAGGTTGTTCTCAAAAATAAACATTTCTTCTTTTTTTTAATTATTACTTACTATGGAAAAACTGTCACGTAGCAAAGACCATGTAGCGTTTAAGCTCTTTAGGCATTAGCAGCAATTTATTTATTCATTTTCTCAGTAGATAACGGGACTAAAGTATTCTTACAATATTTTGTAATATATATAAAATAAATACCAATAAAGTAATTACACTGTACTAATAATTTTGGGACCTTTGCAACAAGTTTACTTTACGTACAGGATGGTGGTAAAGAAGTTTCCTTTTATTAATACAAACAACAAGTACAAAAAAAAATCTTTGATTTAGGCTTTACCTTAGTTAGGCGTCCGTTGTTTTTATCCATCTTTCAATCGCCCTAAGGTTAACTTTTTGTGTTAACCTTGTTAACCTTTTGTGTTTCTTTTCCTTTTAGTTTTATAGTTTATGATTGTGCAAGAGAGAAATTACATACATATATAAAACACACCATTTAGCATTTAATATAATTCTTACTGGTACCTAATCTAAATCAAATCTTATTATGTAACATCAATTCTAATACATCCTCAGTAAATTAAATAAAACTTACGAAATATTCGAAAAATTCGGTACTAACATTACCAATACTCCAATTATTCCGAAGTACTATCGCCGATAACTATGTAGCGTTATATTCATTAAATAAAAAGCATGTATAAGCTGTTAAAGTATTAAAAAACCAATGACAACACAATCGAACCAGCAAAACCAACCTTAACTCAACGCAGTAAGAACTTTAACGCAAGTATTCGTGGTTAAACAACGCAGTGGACGCAGCCAATTTCCAGAACTGCAAGTAGGGTTGTAAATTGTCCCAACAATTAACCCGATCGGGTTGCGTCTGGGCCGCTTTAGCCTTTTGTTATAAAAGTTTTGTATGAATACAATCACAGTTTCCGAGATAGGCATCGCTACTATGTCCCATTGGAAAATGGTTTCAAGTTTATCCAAATTAGTCGTGACAATATCTACCTATAGAAAAATATAGTAAAGTAACTTCGAACTATACTTTAAATACAAACTGTTTTATGGGTTCCATACCTCAAAAGAACAAAATGGAACACTTTCTTGTCCGTTTGTCTGTCCGTCCGTCTGTCCGTCAGTCTGTCAAGATCCTTTATCTCCGGATCGAGTGGAGATATCGAGTTGAAATTGAAACCAACTCAAGTCTACAGCTGTACAAAAAGCAAAGTTCTAAGTTATCGTTAAAAAAAGATACGGCCGTGTATGCCGCAAATAAAATGACAAGTAATACTGTCTTATACTACCAGTACACTCGCGAGGAAAAAAATCGACTCAAGCTGCACGTTTGGGTTCTCCGCCCAGTATCTCTTGAACTATTCAGAATATCTTTAAAAAAAATGATACCAAACGAAAGCTGATAATGTAACCATTAAAAAAAACAAGAATCCTGGGAATCCGAACAGGATTTTCCAAGTTATGTCTCATTTCCCGATATGTGGATCATTTACTCGTTGCGAAACGTACGAGTTGTGCCCCTTTTGACCCCTATAAATATGGGGTAGGGGGGGGAAATGTCATCAGTCACTTATCAGAAGTTGACCGGTACACATCTCTGCTAACGACCTTACTCGGAGGAAAATGGATACCACCATGACTGAAGCCGCCCAAGTCGTGGCCTTGCTGGAAGAGGGACACAACCAACGCTTCGTGGCTAACCAGCTGAATTTAAGCCAGTCAGCAGTAAGCCGAGTTTACCGACGGTTTCGGGAGACTGGGGCCTTGGCACAAAGACCAGGTTCTGGCCGCCGGAGGTGCACATCTGAGAGGGATGACCGCTTTATCGTCACTTCCTCTCTCAGAAATCGGCACCAGACTGCCGTTACTGTCAATCAGCATCTTCGGGATGTACGAGGGGTTACTGCCAGCGAGTGGACAGTAAGACGAAGACTCAAGGAAGCTAACCTGACCCCAAATCGGCCAGCCACGGGCCCCAGACTGCTCCCGCGTCACCGCCAAGCACGCCTGGAATTTGCTAATCAACACAAAAATTGGACCATTGAGCAATGGACCCCAGTTCTTTTTTGTGATGAGTCCAGGGTGTGCTTGAATGACTGTGACAGACGAGGAAGAGTCTACAGGAGGCCAGGAGAACGGTATGCCCAATGCTGTTTCAAGGAAACAGTTGCCTATGGCGGAGGTTCCGTCATGGTGTGGGCGGGCATTTCCATCGAAGGGCGTACAGAGCTCGTTTTCGTACCTGGTGGGGGCCGTGGCGGTGGATTGACCGCTGCCAGGTACATCACTGACATCCTTGAGGATCATGTTGTTCCTTACGCCGGTTTTTATGACGAGGGGTTCGTCCTGATGCAGGATAATGCCCCTTGTCATACCGCAAGGATCACTCGGGCCTACCTTGCCGAGGTCGGCATTCCCACCATGGACTGGCCAGCCATCAGCCCGGACCTGAATCCCATTGAGCATCTCTGGGACTACCTGAAAAGGCAGATTCGGAAGAGGGATCCAGCTCCTTCAAATGTTACGGAGCTGAAGACAGCTCTGCAGGAGGTGTGGGATGCCATCCCTCAGGAGTTTATCAAAAAGCTGATAAGATCCATGAAAAACCGCCTGAATGCTGTGATTAGGGCCAGGGGTGGAAATACAAAGTATTAATTAATAAATAAAACCTTTTTTTTCCTTAAAACGACTTTTATTTTACGATTTTTTTTTTCTTTTCGTTTTGTTTTTTTCATGCATCTCTGCAAAACCTGGCTCCTCTCACTTCTCACTCTCTGGAAAATGGCATGGCTGAAAAACTTTTTTTTTTAAGCCGTTACATTATCAGCTTTCATTTGATACCATTTCTTTAAAGATATTCTGAATAGGTCAAGATATACTGGGCGGAGAACCCAAACGTGCAGCTTGAGTCGATTTTTTTGCTCGCGAGTGTATAGGGAAAAATCTAAAAATATACATTTTTGCAAGGAACGACGCGGTCTAAATTTTGAATAGAGTTAACCGTGTCATGGGCGGAATCTTCGGTGGGCGAGTCCGACTTGCACTTGTCCGGTTTTAATTACTTTCGATGTCTATTTTAAAACTATGCGTAAATGTACCTATTATAAACACGTTAAAAAAAAACTTTAGGGTTTTTTCCTTAACATCTTACCACTAACCGTTGAATCAAAATTACATAGAAAAAAAAACTATAAAGTAAGTTACCAGCAGGTCCTTGTAATGGAGCGTTATTATGACATTACTATGCAGTTAATTTTAAGAGCGTAAATGACAAAGCTATAGCAGTTATATAGCGTTAACTGCACTGCATAGTCAAAATAACCCTCCTGTTCTCTTCTCCGTGCCGTACAAACATCCATCCGGACAAGCCCTAACACCAGCCACATCGTCACATGACGTGTCAGAGACAATGCATTGCCCTGCTCGTCTGTCCGCCTGTCTGGCGCGTAATTGCATAACCGGGTTGGGGACCGAGTTCAAAGTCATGTATAAAGTGGCTCAATGACCATCTGGGCTAAGTACTTAAAGTAAAATGCTTTCAAATAATGTATAGTCTGTGAGCACTTAGAAGATTCTTCGGTTTAGCACTTCTCTCTCACTCGCTCTTAATAAGATCGTATGATCACAGACTGTACATACAAAGGTACATACCTTCACGCCTTTAAGTCCCAGAGTGGGGTAGGCAGAGCTACAGAATAACCAACAACTCTAAAAAAATATGTTGATAATTCTGTAACCACATTTTGCACAAATAGGCTAAGATATTTACCAGTGTATTAGTGATAGGTTGCAAGCCCATCGCCTAACAGTACTACAAGCCAAATAAATACTACTAAATAACGTATTATCATTTAAAATTACGTCCAACACTACATCTCTGTAAAGCCTTTAACTTTTTAGCCTTAAAATGTACTGTTTGTTATTGTGATCATTCTGTACATATCAATGTTACTCCTGCATAGTTTGTATTTTATGACTACCTATGCTTTTTAATTAAAACGGAACTTATAAATGTAGCTTATCTTATAAACCAAACTACGATCCGAGATGCCACCGGTAGCCACTTTAGCAACTTTACTAAAGAATAATTGTACAAACTTTGATTCGAAATTCTCTTGTTTTCAATTAAAATTCTGCCCGGCATTGCTTTAATAACAAGGTAACTATAATTAAGAATCTTTTAACAGCACTGAACTCAGCCGAATTGCCATTTGGAAACCTTGTTTCTAATTAAGTAGTTAAAAGTATTGAAATAAGATTTGAAAAATATCGATATAACATTCGTGCTTTTTAAAAAATCTACACAGATCAAATTCACTTCACGTTAAAGTAAAACCTAAACATGGATATTTATAATTTAACCGTTAAATTTAAATTTAAAAACAAACTGAAACCTACCCTCATTGGATTTCATCTAGTTACATAATTTTATTTGGTATATATTACAAAATTAGTTTTAGGATCAAATATGTTTTTCATCTTACACTTCCAATCATATTATTATATTTCTGTGGCCTGTTTTATAAAGCTACAAATGACAATTTACAGGTTACAAGGTTCCATTTGACACAACCTCGACCAATGACGAGCAGCCATCTCAGTAGTATTGCCAGTTTAGACCTGTAAAATTGTTACTTGTAGCTTTATAAAACGTACCCCAGGGCCCTATCTAATAAACGTTACAATCCGACAAATTTGTAAAATAGTGACATATTTTTAGAATTGTATGGTAAAAGTCTGTTTAATAAAACTACAAAATTGTAAAAGTAGCACTGCTAAATATTTGTAAATTGTAACGCGTTTATACTCTGTTTAATAAAACTTTAAAATTGTAAAAAATGCCTGTAGTTTTCGATTACAATTTTGTTTTACAAATAAGTCATGGTAAGATACAATTCACATATAAGTGTAATGTTTTTTATTGAAGAATAATGAAACTACGGTAGAACATAATTTAGTCGCTGTGTAATCTATTTTATTACTATCATTCAACGTTTTTTACAAATTGGACTAGAACGTCTAGAACAACAAAATTACAATTTTAACGCTCATATATGAAAATAAACATGTGTTATTTTGTAAATTTAGGAAATAAATAACGGAACAACTAAGAGCTTTGGACATTACCGGGATTCGGACCCAGGACCGCTGCGCTGGTTTCGTTGGCAGGGTCACTAACCCACTACAGTTTTTTTTATCAGGCGATATAAATTAACAGTTCATGAGTCGTTCTTTAGGTAAAAGTTACCAGAAAATGTAGTCATTATAAACTGCTATTATTGGAATGAACCACAAACGAACCACCATGAACTTATTGTCATCAACTCATCAGTTTACTTCACCGAATAAAAAGTAAGACTTTAGACTAACCGTTTCGTAAAATTATTATTTCAATAAATGCGATGCTTACTTTATGTACAGTCCCCTTACATAGGTATACCGTGCGCATCTGCTATTATATGGTGTTGTGACCCACAGCCCATCCAATATAAAGCGCACAAAATTTGTTCAGTAGGTGTAAGAGATGCGTTTCTGTTGGTTTTGTGTTCAAGCTCGTTGCCTATTTTGTTTACCAAGTATTCAATGGTATTCTTGCTTACCCTAAACTAAACTTCTCATTAAATGTGTAGTAAGTCAAATTAAACGTGTTTTTTTTTTTAATATTCGCCTCCGTCGCACAATTATTGGAGAATATTGTTCGTCACTGCTCTCACTAGATGATGACGTTAACACCATTGCTCAAAAAGTATTATTTTAACAACAAGTAAAACTCACCAACGGTTTTTACACAGAGTGCGCTCGCCTGTAAGAATTATATTACAATTCTACAATATTGTAAACTTGTAACTACAATACTGCGTTTAATAAACCACTTTTTCTGACAAATTTGTAAATAAATGCCTGTCAAGTAAAAACCTTTATTGAACAGGATAATGTAAAATTGTAGCTACAATTCTACAATTTTGTATTTTTTTTACAATAACAATTTTGTAATTTGTAATTTCTATTGAACAGAAATATGTAGAATTGTAAAAAGTGAATTGTAATTACAAATTGTAAATTGTAACTTTTATTAGATAGGGCCCTGGCCGTATGTTGTGCCCCACTACCGTCCCGCCCTAACTTCGCTTCAATTTATGCGAATTCAGTCTATCTCCCTGCAAACCCTGACCTTTGCGGATGTGACGTCACTTCCCTCCGCCATCGCTAATTGCGCGCGCGCACGTCGGGTTAAATTGGCGACGAGTGAACTTGTTAGAGGATGTCTAGTTTTATTGATCGCTTTACTTATATTAGTTGTATCGATTATTTTATTGGTTGGCACCAAAATTTGGAGATCTTTTTTGTTTTGACTGATATGTCATGAGTCATGACTAATTGAATTGACAATTAAGGAAAAAAATAAGTTGATAAGTAGATTTTTTACAGTTACACTTCTAAAATAACTGAGAATGTACAATTTGTATGGTCACATTTAGTGGCGTCCTTCTACACGTTAATTTTGATTAAACTTGCCGAATTTCTATTTAAATTATAGTTTTTGGTTCAGTGAAGCTACAAGGGTATCATCATACTACATCTGTGGTAACTATAATGCAATAGAAAGGAAGAACAGTAGCAACGTTTGATCTATCTAAACGCTTTGTTAGACAAGGTAAGAGTGTTCCTTCAGCGCTCTTATTTTTTTTTTATTCGGTCACCATTATTTTTAAGGAAATAAGAGCTATCGCAACGTTGACAATATGAAAACATGTCAAAGGGAATATGGTTTTACCGATTAGAATAGAGCCCCTATACTTGTACTATTACTATTATACAGGGTGTCCCGTTGGTAGTACAACAAATTAAAATAAATAATAGGCCCACCAGGCCTACCAAAAACACCCCCATGAATGTTCAGCGGTTTTTAGTAGGTACTTTCAGAGATATTGATAATTTTAATTGTTTTTATTTTTTTGTAAGTTTTCTAAAAATGAAACCTAGCTAGATCGAATTATTGATATATAAATATATATACAAGAATTGCTCTTTTAAAGGTGTTAGATTTTGTGCCTGTATATAGTCTGTGAGTAAAAAATCCGGCCAAGTGCGAATCGGGCTCGCGCACGAACGGTTCCCTACCAGTCTCTATACAACATTAGACACTTAACGGCAAAAAACCGCAAAAAAACACGTTTATTATAAGTTCTGTCCTTAGTATTTGTTGTTATAGCGGCAACACAAATACATCATCTGTGACAATTTCATCTGTCCTAGCTATGACGGTTCACGAGATACAGCCTAGTGGTCTTAGTAATAGGGTCCGTTTTTACCCTTTGGGTACGGAACCCTGATAAACTCTTTGTTACGATCGTAATTCACTATTACTGTAGCATACGTACGACAATTTAATAGTTTGAACTGTAACCTCTGCTACGTCGTAGCGGATCGTAGCAGCGGTGCCTTACGTAGCAATCTGTTTACGCCATTCTCGATTAAAAGAAAAAGTGCGTCACAGTGAAAATACGACCAAGTTCTGCGCAAATGTCGTCACAGATTTATACTTATCTATAAAGTTGGTGTCTTAACGCATTTACTATCAGCTTTTGTTTCTTATGAAGTTCGCATGCTGAAGGAACGTACATTCGTGATCAAGGCACTGGGTGGATATCAGGAGAACGCTTATATGCGTTGCTGGCAGTGAATGCGTTAACCGATTTAAAATAGCTTTTTAATTAAAAAGCTGCGTCTAGTTCGATCCATCTGTTTAGGAGTTAACTTAGCACAAACAGTCACACAAATAAACAAATATACATGTTAAACTTATAAACCTATGTTTGGGTCAGTCATAAACTGAATTCATATGAGATTGCCATCTCAAGAGCCCGTCAGAAATGACAGTTGCCTCTGAGGACCGGTTTAAAAAGGCCCTAAGGCTAACTTAAACAGGTACCAATTTGAAAATCGGAGATAGGTTGAGGTCACTTTTGACAGACAAAAGAATTACTATCATAGAGGCATCACACTGCCAAATCAAAAGTGTAGTTACTCAAAATACAACTGTATTTAAAAACCAACTTTAATACAACGTCTATGAGCTTGAAATAAAACTAACAATGATTTTGAGTTGATGCTGTCTCGATCTAGCAGTGCGATATCATCTATTATCTGCTATCTACATACTTTAAATAGTTAAAATATTCAATCAACAATTCATATTACATCTTACGGTGACTGTGTTTGGTCTCCGAACTATCGTTTAAATGAAGTAGTTGACTACATTTACAACTCTATTCCGTTGCATTAAAGTCGTCTCGGAGATCAAAATGGATAATGTTTCTGTCTGCCTCCAAGGCTCGAATGGTCTGTAACAAGTTTTATTGTACGTTTCCTTAAACTGTAACTATTTACGAGGCAAAGGGAAAGTCCAAGGACCGATGTAACTTTAATTTTCGTGTTTCTGTAATAAATAACCGTTACAAATATATATTGTGGCACTATTCTCCTTGACAAAACGATACGATAACACGTCAAAAGCAATATGGATTTGCCGAGTTGAAAAGCGATTTGCAAATAAAGTATTGGTTACTATTTTACATAGGGATTTGACTATACTCGAAACTGTAATTAGATTCCAAAATCCTAACCTCAACCGACGCACATTCGCTGTGATTACTGCATTTTGGTTTAAGTGTAGGTATTTTTATCAATTAAACTGACCCTAATATTACTGGTTACACGAGTTCTCATTGATATGTTTATGAAATAATATTTTAATAAAGAAATAATCAAGATGGGAACTGTCAGATTTTGGAATCTAATTAGATTTTCGAGTATAAATGTAATTTATAAGAATGCTCTTATAAGAAATAAATACAAACATCCATTTTATTATACAAGCTCATTAAATCCTCCAAAATCTCCGTCTTACTCACCGCATTGTCAACCGGGTCGCAACAAAAACGCATCGCTGCAACCCTTAAGAAAGTAGTGACAATACAAAACTACTTAATCTAATGGCTCGAACAAAGCCGCGTAACGAGTTGAAACCAACAATACCTTCATTAAAATACACCCAAACCACAACTGAAAAATGCAACCCACACAAAGAAGGCCATTACTGGCCAGGATTAGCCCTATTGACACCCCGTTACCAATTAAAAAGGGAGGGGCGCCTTTTCGTCTCAGTTTTTTCAACAGACGGTTTTTCAGGCCGTCGTCCCCCTCCCCCCCTGGCTGTACAGAAAAATCAATAACGCAGCGCTTTTTTCCGCGCGTAAAGCATGCACCGACAGCGCGCGAATGTGTGCGTGACACACACGCGCGGTTTTTTCCTGGGGCATTAAAATTTCTTTATGATTGGGATAGCACCTGAGACTATCTAGGTAGCTATAGCATGGGTATTGTGTGGGAGACTAAGGTTGAAAGAGCTGTGGGGTTTTGTTGTTTGTAAAGACGTTGAATAAATAGAGTTCTTTGCTCGCGTAAATCAAGGATGACCTTGCGGCATGAATGCGGCTTCCGCGATCTATCAACGGAATTGTCATTGAAAGCAAAGCCTTGTGTTCCTCCGGTCCCAAGCGCATTCATTTGCATAGATTCCTAATGCCCAATACGCGACAACCGCACAGCACTAATTGCAAACGCAGACTAACGTAAAAAAAGCATAACATTTTAAAAAGGAACTCTTTGCACATTTTTATTTAGCGACGGCCGTGACAGCGGCGCGCGGTCCCGCTCGCACGCCATTGTCCCGCCTGCACCGCGCGGATCTCGTCATCAGTCCATCTTTGTCTGTCGCGTACTTTTTTTAAATGTGCAAAAATATAAAAACGGCGATTCGGGGTGGGGTCGTATGTACGCGGCCGCGGCTGTGTGGGTGCGCGTTAATGGTTGTTTTAGGGCTTTGCCCCGATCGTAAGTCAATATTTAAGTTCAGACCGGCAACTGCTCACTCGAGCCCTAAACAGGAAAGTGTTCACGTGCTGCCGACAAAAACATTCACATCGCTTCCACTTACTTGAAAGCTTCAACAACATCTACATAAACTAACCACGGCGCTGGCACGCTTCCGGACCATATTTCCCCCTTTCTTCCCAGCGAAGGAAGATGGAAGAAACATTGCCGTATAAAATCTGACTTCTTCTAGACAATGCCCATGAATCACACACACAAAAAATCACAACCATGCTCATTCGTTGAGTGACGACATAATCGTCTATGCTTTTTAACTTATTTAATAACGTCCAGTCTGGTTTTGAAGTAACTAAGTATACCAAATCACAATAGTAATTCATTTTAAAATTTTGGCTCGTCAATCGTTATTAGACAAATAAAATATGCAAATCCATAAGTCTCTCACGATTTGATTGATTTGATGTCACTTTGTCCAAGTTCCATGGACTCCTAGCCTAGGTGGCCTAGGAATTAAATCGGTTGACTGTACCAAGTCTTTACTATGGTCTAAAAACTTTAAAGTATTATCGTACTATTTTCGGCCAGTGTCATTTTGCAGTGGCAACACTTCACTCTATTTTCGACACACACAAAAAACTGCACTGCACACCTTTCTCTGCACCTTTCACCTGTCTGCAATTAGCGCTCTGTTAATCAGAGCGCTGATCAGGCTAGTTTTTGTCCAAATTGAACATAACTCGATCAATTCGGATGACGCACTGGCCATTTGTCTGACCGCCTTATTTGGAACGTTACGCCATTAAGTCGGTTATTCAAACGCTTCCAAATTCAAAATGCTAACGACTATTTAGTGTTCTTGTTTAAATTAGTTGGCACAAATAATCAACACATGAACGGCCTTATTTTTTAAGATATTGACGTTAAATAAAATGATAGCCATGGTCGTCTTTGGAAACAGCAATTTTTACAAAGATGATATTTTTAAGCTTGTTAAACAATAAGGGTACGTAAGTATATTAAATTGAACGGTGATTGTACGAACGATTTGAACTGTAAGTTTATTGAACTGGGTGATTACCCAGTCGTTCATAACTCTGAGTCAACCCCGCTATGGAGAAAAGTCGGCAATTCTTAGTAATAATAAAATTATTTCAAGGCTGATTCGACATCCGAGTCAGGTCTTACCCTTCACGGACTCAATCCATTGCCCTGTTGCTCTGTTCATTTAAAAATAGAGTTTCTTCGTCGCTTTTCCCTTCGGAAATGCGCCATTTTTTTTGTAAAAATTGTATGATAGCATTAAATTGTCTTATTTTTAAGAATAATATTTCTATGCGAAAATCCACGCTATCAATAAAAACATACAAAAACAAACGATTGTATCCATTATATTCTTAGAAAATGATAAAACATAAGAACGTTAAAATAAAACCACAAAATTTGCGATCAAACTCTTTTCTCTAGTACACCGCGTAAGAAATCTTCCCCTCTAAAGAGTTCCAGCAAAAAGTTCAGCCGGCCTTACGCGTTCTTTTTATTGGGTTCGTGTCCGTGGCCTCTTTCTTACCTCATAATACAGTTTCTCTTGCCTTTTTACTCTTTCCCTCCCCCCAGGTGTGTGTAGAAAAACTTCGCCCTCATAAAAGTAGAACGATGCGACGAACTTTTAAAGTGTTGCCCTAGGTTCGCTTTACTGCCTTAAGTTTTACTTGATTAACCGTGTCGCCTTTGAATTGAGAAACGTTCTATTTTCGAAATTATGATTTAACCGTTGAACATTGAGGTGAGTTAGGTTTTTTTTATGTTATTGGTATGTTTTAAAGTAGAGTAAGTACAGTTCAGTACAGTTGGGATAAGGGTAGGAGAATGGTGATGATAAAGATTTTCTGGTTCTGCACGAGAGATCTTATAATTCCAATAAAAGTAGTATAGCGCATAGCTTTTTCTGCCCTAATTAATATCTTACTACGTAACCCTAGTTAATATTTTAATAAGCGTACTTTTGACTGTTTTGACCAATCAATGTACAAACAAATATAATTAATTCGGTATTCATTTTAAATTAATTATTTGATATTTAAAATTTTAGAGCAACCTGTATGCAAGGAATAGATAGCACAGTCAAAATCAGAGACAACCAAGAGAGATTTTATCTAAATTGCCATTCAAACAGTTGGTTAATTTGTGATTTCAATTAAATAGTTATTAGTTGATGCATTTAACGTCTTGTTGGGCTCAAATGGAATCAAGACGCTTATTCACTACCATCGCGATGTTGTAAGAAGCAACCAATTTCTTTTTTTAATGTACCGTATTACTTGCTAGTGTAATATTTGTGCAGGTTGAGCCCTTGAGGGCGGTCGATACTTCAATTGGAACGTGGAAACAATCGAATTACATAAATAACTCGTGTGTTCTGTTCTGGTTCTGACATTTCAATGACATACAGTATGTTACATTATAAATTATAATTCAGTACAGTAAACTCGGGTTACTTTAGCCTTAGGGGGTAACATTGCCCACCCCTAAAATCCTCTTTAAAATTTAATTATTCCATTAAATATTACATCAGAAACACGCTGCTTATATAGTTCTAAAACTATTTTAACAGTTTAAGTGGTTTACCATTAAAATAGTCGTAGTTTTAAGGGTGGGCAATGTTACCCCCTAGGGCTAAAGTAACCCGGGTTTACGGTATGTACAATTTTTTTTTTAATATCACTAAATCGACACGGTTTTTAACTTCCTGAATTATTATTTTTTAATTTACGTTTACTAAAACGCAAAGCAAAAATGAACTTTGCACTATTTTAATAGCTTAATGTTTTTCATTCCTTGGTTCAGTTCTTGACTTTAAGGAATTGATCTCATCGTCCATATCAAAATATTTAAATATAAATTATGATGTATATGGAGCATGTAAGAAGACTTCAAATTCTACAGGGTGTCTCATTAAGCCACACTTCAAATTGTAATCCTTCTAAACGTAACATCATTTCATACGAGTTGAAGCGCACTAACACGAAAAAATGCAACCCGTATATTTCAATTTAAAATATTTCTAAGTGTTCATTAAATTCTTAAAAGAGGTCAAATCTCTTTACTTTAAATCATGGTCGTTAAAACTACATACTTTGCTGAGCAAAGTGAAAAGTCTTGGGAGTTTATATTTTATTCACTAAAGCAAAATAATCTGGAGTGTCAGTCGAGGTCTAAATAAAGAGCGAGATTTGTTTAGGTTTTAGAATTCCTCTGAATGGAGCTTCGACGCCAATTAAAACACGTTTGAGTTTTAACCTTTGAGTAATTTTAACAAGGTTTTAAACTTTAATAAACTGCAACACAACGCTACTTTTGCTGTATAAGTACATATTTCATAGCACTCATATTTCAGGTTTAATTACTTAATAAAATAAATATCTCTCAGTTTGTTTAATTAACTCGTGTTCATTTGCGAACGCGTCAAACGAAACACCATAGTGTATGGCGCAGATGAAGATCCTCCCAGATTAAACGTCGATCAGATCCCAATTTCCCGCGCATTTGATTCCATCCAACAAAGCTTGAACATAGACAAGCATTCTTTCGAATTTCAAACTGGATACATGATACATGACAGCGGAGGGGGCCCGCATGCCTTTATCTACTTCCCCTCTAACCCAACAAATCTAAAAAGATCCCTGGTGAAAAACGCAGGGCCGTCGCTTTCGTCTTTTTGTTTGGACGATGCGGGGGGGAGGGAGGTCATTTTTTGTTGGTGTTGGTGTATAATGCACATTTTTGCACGGAGCTTTGCACGCGATCGAGCTCGGCTCTGCAAGCGTGCACACTGCGACAGCGCTAGTGTGTGTAAACAATAGCTGCTGGACGTCGATTTTTATGTGGATGGGATTTTTATGTTCTTATATAACCGTGTGACAATGTTCAGGTGTGATTATCATAGGTACTTACACAGGTGTAACGATCTTTTAGTTTTTACAATAGTTTATCGGCTACTATTATTATTACAGTATAGTGTTCAACGCTTGTGATCTAGTTAGTGTTGAATCAGAATCTTAATTAACTGTTGTCTGTCCAATTGAAAATGACTTTTTAACAAGTACCCAGATAAACAAGAGTTAATTTATTTCGCAATCTGATCTACTTTGGCGTGCCAGTTTACTGTTACCTTTATTCTCTGAAACGTGCAATAGAACTACCATTAATGTAGCAGTAGTAGTAGTAGGTATTAACATCATTCATCAAAATTACCTCAAAATGCAGCCTGCTTAGAGCTTCCACACATCACAGATTAAAAAATACACGGTACGAAGTACATAATACGGAATGAGGATCGAAAAAATCACACCCCGTTCAGACAGGGGTAGTGGGAGGGGGACGGTGTTGCCAGTGTTTTTATTTTTCCGATTGGCGGATTGCAGCGGCAATGATCGATGGAATTAACGCGCCACCTCGGACCAATTTGAATTTCGAATGTAAAATTAAAAAGAGAACGCTCCTTGATTTTATAACGGAATTTTTCGTAAACTGCCGACTACAATTGGTAGAGGGCTTTAGAACTTAAGGGTTTCTAGAGGGTGTGTTACGGTAGAATAACAATACGTGGCTAGCCTAGTTGCTAGGCTCTGCCTACGAAACTATCTGTTCCAGATTTGATCCTCGTACTTACGTGAAGTCTCGGATTTTGTCTTTGTATTAAATTATTTATTTCTCAATGTTTTATGATTGTCTATCACCCATAGCACAAGCCTAGAGCTAAGTTTTGAGACCAGCTCAATTTGTGTAAGACATTCTTCTGTTCTGTTATTTACGAGTATTTATAACGTCGACGAATGACGATCAGTACTTAAATAAAATGCATAAATGTTTCGTTACCTAAATCCAGTTTTTAAAATATTCTAATGTCAACTGCATCGGAGCTGGTCGCGCTAAAAACATACTTAAACCAATATCAACTCTTGAAGGTGACCCTTGTTCCTTTGAAACCATTATTGGCTTGGATCCGGTGTTATTAGCTATTGATATATAAACTTAAGCTGATATTTGCTACAACTTATTTATTGACTATTTTATTACACAAAAAGTGGAATAAATTGCGGTCTTGATGTCAACCGACATTCTTTACCAAACAATCAAAAATGAAAATTCATAATTTGTTTTAAAATGTCTGTCTTTTTAGTTAATCTTACCCTTTATAATCATATTGAAATATGAAACTTAGCTGTCAAATACTTCATAAAAACAGAGGCAAATATGCCACTTTACTCCTTAAAATATTAAACTATCAGCTTCATAAAATAAACCTTACGTTTATACGATGTCTATGATTACAAATACATTGATAGAGCACGTGTGGCTTAGTTATACTGCCATCTCGCCGAATAGATTAAAACATTTACAACTTCAATAACATAAACCAGAAATCGGGTCAACTTTACATTGAAATCAAGGAAGCTGGCATTTACGTTATGCATTAAATACATACATACACACATTAAATCACGCGTGTTTCCCAGAGGGGTAGGCAGAGACCACTTCTTTCCACTTGCTACGATCTTGACTAATTTATTTCGCTTCTTCCACATTCATACATCGAGTCATGCACGCACGTCGGTTTCGGGTACTTAAGATTCGGCCCTTTTCCAGTATTTCTACGATTTGATTCGAAAAAGTACGCTTATCCATTAAATAGTTTGTCATAAAAGAGTTTGACGTGGCGTTAGATAGATAGCACTACATTTTTTTCATCGTGCATCGCTAATCTAAGCTGCAGCTATTGACTATAGTCTATAATGCTGGCTAGCTCCAACCAAAGCCCTTATTTTTTCAAACCCTTTTTTTAAATCTATTAGTGCAATATGGACGTACGAAAATGATCTAAAGCTTTTTTTAAAGCCACTTCGCTTACACTACATTTATTTTGAAACGAGCCAGACAAAGCCGCTACAAAATACATAGGCGTACGTCCATCAAACATTCAATACCGTCCACTCACAGCGAGCGCAAAAAAAACCACGAGGTTCATGAAATTTTTCATCGCAACGCATAAAAATCTTTGCGTAATTCGTTTTTTTATTGCCGTGCATCCCGTCCGCGCATTGGATAAGCACATATCGTATATATTTCGATCCGTTTACAAATTAAACACACCCTGTGGGGTGGCTACCGGCCACCACCCTGTATATGCATTTACAGGAGGTATTTACGAGTATATGATTTACGCCATACATTTGGCATAATTGAAAATGAAAAATGGCGCTCTGTAATGGCAGTGCCGGACAAAACGAATAATTCGCTTTGGGGCTCGATTGACGGAGGGACGTTTTTGTTTTTGTCGTCTAGTACTTATTTGGGGGTGATAAAGCCTTTTCGTTCATGATGGATGTCTAAAACTAACAACGTTTGAAATTATTCCAGTAGATCCTTTTAAAATATTAAGGAGTCACGAGACGATTGAGACTTGGAAAGTCGAGCATGGATGGTTTTTGGCTGGTATCATGATGATTTAGAATTTAGTTTAAACTAAAGTGAATCGTAAAATCAATACGTATACCTAACCATTGTTAACTTGAGAAGACACAACCCTTTAATACAATATTTTTAATCACTTAGGCCACGTCAAAGGCTGGTTCTATAATGTAATATTTTCATCTTAATAACAGTTGTAATGACAATTGTTCAACCTTCTCGTTTAGATTTATTGATTATACAGTTCATATCTATCTAATCAAACTTATTAAAAATAAAGAAACGATCGTTCCTGTCAAGCAGTGGATATCTTTTACTTAAAATAATTGTTATGTCAATGAAAAAACAATCATTATTGTAATTTGGTTTCCAATAGATACTCAAGCGAGCACGACACGAACTTAAATCAAAATCACCTAAACGTAATCCAGCAAACACAACTTCCAACTTTCTTTATCAATCCTAAGACGCTATTTCCCCTCGTATCCTATATATGCCTCCTATATATATCCTACCCCTTCATTTGGCACAAAGTGTGTGGCCCAAGGTCGGCTAATGAATGACCTAGACTAAGTTGAGTCCGCATGAGGGAGAAAGTTCACTTTCAGCCGACAGGGTAGTTAATGGAAGGGTTGGTTGCAATTCGAAATATTATTGCCAGCATGCTTTTTTTGGCTTTAACGATAATTATGAATAGCAATACATGGTTAGCTTGTTTGTTAGTTATTACTTATTAGGTTTACATGTCTATTTATAATAAATGTTAGGAAACTGTTACAACATTACTCATGATTATTGCATAGGTTTTAATGTTAAACAACAGAGTTTTTTTTTCATACGTCCTATAAAATTTACTTAGTAAAATACTCTAGGGTGATGGAAACATTAATGAACAAGGACCAATAATGGACACTTGATTCTTATGTCACAGAAGATAAGGGTTATTAATTTATTTTGAGACAATCCATTTTAAACCTTATAACCTTTGAGTTAAAAGTTACGTGTCCATTATTGGTGACTTCAGCTAAAAGTGTCCAACATTGGTGGAGTCACCCTATTAACATGCACGTTTGGCAGTGTGTTTATTTCAATCTCGCAAGTCAATTTTAACCAGTTACCGCTATTGGAATGGGCTGAAATTTGGTATACATTATAGACACAATGCAATATAAAGGTGTCTAAGAGCTAATCTAATGATCGAGTTGGAAGGTGGCAGGCAACAGGATCTTCGCAGTGGGGACTGAACCGTAGATTCACCAAGTTCCGACATTGTAGGTTGGTTTCGACTTAAATAGCCTAAAACTAAATTTTCTAATTTTAAGACATAGTTTAGACGGCTGATTTAATCAGTGCTATTACAGAATGTCAAGCTAACAATGTATAAGACCGCCTTAAATAAGAAGCGTCACATTCAAATTAGCGCTGTCATGGCGCTGTCATTTGATTATTACAGCTGCTCATAGAATGGCAAAGTGTTTTAGCGACACCTAAATAAAATTAGGAAGTTTAGAGGCCACTGTAGAATCGGGTCCATTACCTCGTTATTATTAACCCTACGTTTCGGCTGGGTCACGCTACGGTCACGGAAGGACTGGTGTCAGCGATGTCATCTTCGATGTGGGTAGGCTTGGGTTTTTAAAATAGGAATCGGGTGCCCAACATTACACAGTTGACAACAAACACTTAACTCGTGTTGGCATACTATGCACGTAACGTAGTTGGGTAGTTTTGGCACGAAGCAATAACTCTCTTTCTATTACGGTAAACACTTCTAAATTAAGCCTTTACGATATCTGCTTTAAAAATATACACGGGTAGCAAGCGTTGATGATTGTCGGCGATTGCGAGTGCGTTAGACAATAGCCCCTCTAGAAATAAGGGGTTTCATCGATTGGCAATCGATAAGTCTCCCAGCTGAGTACTAACTTTTAATAATTAGTGCATAAAAATATGGCGATACTCTGAGTATAATTAAATTATTATATTTTTTTGACCCATTCACAGCAGTATGATGTGGTGGTTTACTACTTAAAAATATCAACTATCGCCATATCAAATTCTTATACACTAAGCTTTTTAAATTACAACACGGTAAAGTACAGGGATTGCCAGGGGTGGCAGGTGCATCCTGTATCTTTGGCAACCAGTAAATAGACAACTAACATAGATATACCACCTATTACAACGTCAGATTCTTAATT
This sequence comes from Acleris emargana, assembly GCA_927399475.2. Classification (NCBI taxonomy): domain Eukaryota; kingdom Metazoa; phylum Arthropoda; class Insecta; order Lepidoptera; family Tortricidae; genus Acleris; species Acleris emargana. The sequence continues at coordinate 4,444,143 of OV656846.1, forward strand.
AGAAATCAATCGTGTTTCGGATCTATGGTCCTAAATAAGACGTTTTCTGCAAACGTTATCGACCGCCGCGCGCCTATGTCAATTCTATACATTTTGACAGTTCTCGAAAGCCGTTATCGTAGAATGCAACTAAATCAAAGTAGAGGCCTTTAATTTATTTACCTAGTATTATGCCGCATGCTTTAGACTAGATTGGTATCTGTCTGCAAACACTAAACTATTTAGTTAAACAAATCCGCAACCATTAGAAGAAACTTTAAAAGTATTTATGCAGTAAATCCCTAAACATAGACTACGGGAAGTGTTGGCATGTTTTAAACTTCTGGCAACACCGCTTTCAGGGGTCATTCACCTTGCAGAACCACCTTCGCATCTTGATACACCCTTACACCACTAATATTAAGGGCTTTTCTTCTCGTCTCAGCTACCCCATTAAATTTGCCCCAAGACTTTATGTTATGACTGACCTCGTGTATTTCGCGTGACATTTATTTTTTCGCTAAGGTTTATTTTTCTGTTTTAGATGTATTCAAACGGTGATATTTTTCCTTTTCAGAGCTTGGATGTTTTCAATTTTCAAGATTTTCAAGCGAAGTTGTTTAAGACTTGCATTTTTGTATGCACACTCATTTCTTAGAATTTACGTCTATATCTCCGTATGTCGCTCCGCTCGGCTCCTGCGTCCGCGTCTTACTCGTTTATAGTTTTTTTTCAAGTAACTACCATGTTTTCTGGATTGCAAACGCTATCTTCAAATGGAATTTTATCAAAATTATCTGAGCGATTAATCGGCTACACCATATTACAGACAGACCAATGTAAATATTTAATAGGCATGTATGGCTAAACCCAAGACACCCAAAAATACGAGCAACGGACCAACGATGAACGACTCAATTAGTTCACTTGCAGACGCGTCCTATCCTAACTTGCACCTGGACAAAAAGGTGTTTATGGTGGTGACAGATTAGTGACAGATGTCAATATTTCCTAATGGCAACAAACATCAAACTGCAGCCATTGGTCGATGTATAATGTCGCCAATACACTTCGAACAGCACCCTCGTTTTTTAGGACTCCGCTGTCCGTCTGTCCGTCTTTCTGTCTGTCACCAGGGCTGTATCTCACGAACCGTGATAGCTAGACAGTTGAAATTTTCACAGATGATGTATTGCTGTTGCAGCCATAACAAGAAATACTAAAAACAGAATAAAATAAATATTTAAGGGAGGCCCCCATACAACAAATGTGTTTTTTTATAGATAATGGTACGGAACCCTTCGTGCGTGAGTCCGACTCGCTCTTGGCCGGTTTTTTCTTTTTACCCGATCCTTACCGCTAAACTACCAATAAACCCCTAACATAAATTGTTAATCACATTGAAATACGTAATTAATGGCAGGTTCGCATGTCATTGTAAAGTCATTAAACGGAATCAGCGTCGATAAATAAAGGTGCAACGACCCTTTTCTTTTTTTTCGATGGCAACACGCAAACCCTGGGTCTCGACACTGACTTTAATTAAGGCGAAAACTTCGATCTGATTTTGGGTTATTCATTTGGAAAACTATTGACAGTAAGATTTAGAATGTAAGTAACTACTTAATTTCGAGTTAAATATTCGCAATCACTCAAAGGAAAGGGACCTTTTTTTTATTACATATAGGTACCTATTTTGTTCAACGCGGACATTTTTTATGACAAAAGAAATGTAAAAGTATACTAGAGTGGATGTTATTTTCAAGCAATAAACCTTATTGACGTCTTCACATTAGATAATATTACGACTGCAAGGTCAGTTATAAAATTTGAGATGTTATTGTCTTACGAAAAAAATACAGTAAGTACCTATTAAATCACGTCGACAGACCCGGTAAAAATTAAAACTACGCAACCCTCCCTATGCATGTTAAAACTTCATGATTAATTAGTATGCCTAATCAGGCCTGCCAACCTTTTTTAAAAAACCACACTTAACCTGCATAGCACAGAGTAGGCAAAGTCTGCACGCTCCGTCAGCCGAGAGTGCTTGCTGCATAATCTGGTAAAAATAGAGCCCCTTGTCTGTGGTCGAGTGTCGTTGTCTATGGATTTTTTACTTTTTTGTCTCAATGATGCATTATTACGTGCCTTGCTGAAGCATGTCACGAGAGGATGATATTTTTTGCATTGTTAAGTAAAAGGGTGAATTAAATTAAAACACTTTTTTGTTTTAGCTCGTTTTCCTTGTATCTTGGGAAGATTCTAGTGTATTTATAAGCGACTCGATTATTATGTATTGGGAAAAACCCGTTGGGAAAAACCTTGTACTCTTACGACGATCCAGTTTCTGTGACATTTAATAGTTAATCCCCAGAATATTTCGATGCAAATATTTTAACTGCTAAGAACATAAAAATAACCAACTTTTCGTTAAGCATTCAGGCGCCCGCATTCAGATTATCTTAAGGAAGCTTATCAATTCAAAAAGGAGGCCAAGTAGTTTTTAAAGTTTAAAATTATGAAATTACACGCAAAACTTTTAATTTATCTCGACTCTAGAGGAACAAAGTAATTTTGAGAAATAATAATACAGAGAAGTGTTTTTTTGCGAATTATACCTACAACTTTATTCCATGCTCATCAACTGCTTATCAATACCATGTAATAATGAGTTTAAGCTTTAACTCTACGTTAACCACAGCAAAATTTGTGATTAAACTATCTTCTTTTAGACTTTGATTCATGAGACCAGCTCCTAAAACACCGTAATTTGGTATTGTCACAATTTCTGGATGCATGCATGCATGACGGAAATGCAAGATAGACTCGCAATCCTTTATCAATAACTAACATACTTACTGACAAAATACAACAAAACTCATTAGCTAAGTATATTCCATTTTCCGATCAGGAGTAAAAGCCAAAATACCAAACTTAACCTAATTCTCAAGAAAGCATCTACTCATTACTGCTGAAAACAATTTCAAATATAATAAAAACTTGAAAAAAATCTAAACAATTCTACGTTGCGTTTACATTCCATGGTTCAGAAGCGCATCCGCACTGCAGCTAACTCCAAAACGTTCGAAGTACACGGAATGCATTATAAGTTATGGCGTCTTGAGCTTGGTTAGATGTAGATGCGTTCGTCCCATAATTAGCCAAAAATAAACTTGTCTCTCTGCGCTTACGATCAGTTTAAAACACGCCCATCCTCTCACAGATAATAACCAAAGATCATAGACTAACGATTTTGTTTTTAGCGCCAAATATGACGGAAGTTGTCAAAGAAGTTTTTAATGCGCTATTGAAAAAAAAATTAACAACTGTTTACAAAATTAACAAAAAACTGCTAAATACGCATTAAGAACTTGCCGAAAACGGCGAGAAAAATATTGTAATTAAAATCATTTAAAATTATTCGCCAATAAGATGATTTCATCGAAATCGGACGAATCTATCCTTCCAAGAAACTGACCTCCACACACTGACTCACAAAGAGCAAAAAATATAACATTTCGATTAAGGAATCCACGTAGCAACAACTTATAAGAAGTCAGACACTTATGCAAACCAATGAAGTATAATGTGTTGTTTTTTTATCATCACATATTTTAAGTGACATCAAAATACAAAAGTATACCTAAATAATGTCCCGAAGCTTTATGTGAACCTGTATTAATCTTTCTCAGCTAGTACTGCGAATCAATTAATGTTATTACGAGCAGAAGGCAATTTCAAATGCAATATTAGTGGTTTATTAGCTACCAACCGTAAAATGACGATGTTATATTTCTGACTCGCAAATAACACTGGCCACCTATCACGATGTTATTATTAGAAGCTCGTAAAATAACCACAAATCATAGACTTTTAAGGGAGTCACACGAAATTAGTCACCAACCTTGATCTTTCGTAATCAGTTTAAAAGTCTATGGTTTTTTAATGGATGCCTCTAGTCACCTGCGAACAGCAAACAGTTTTCAAACACTAAAATGGAAACGTGAGAGCATCGGGAGTGTCCCGCTGGAGTCCTAGAGGACATTAGCATTTGTCGAGGGGCGTCGTGGACCAAAATAACGCGGGCGGCGCGTCACCAATGCGCTTCGTTTGCTTTATGGCCAGTTATTGCAAGCCTTTAATTACAGCGCAACCATTTTGAACATTTTAAACGTCAAAATTTGGCGCGGAATTGGCCGTAATTTCTTTTCGGCTAGTCAATGAGATGGATAATTTATGATCGAAGTTTCGCATTGCTATTTCTAATTGGAATTGCATGAAAAACTTTGGTTAAGCTCAGGCATTTGCAAAGGCGATAAAATGCATTAATTTATAGAGCTGCATTATTAAGTGCATGCACGGTAAACACGTTACCGAACGCATTTGTTATTTGAGAGCGAGATAATTAGCATAACAATATGAATTGGTTTTCCGTGTTCAGTGCGATTTAAAAGTTTCAACTTTGCCCATACAAGCCAACTTGACGCGGAACAAGACACCTGTTTATAGATTACAAGTGATTACGAGACATTGTTTAAATTGCCGGTTCAAGTCCCTTTTTTTAACGTTAATGCCCTACAGCTGTAAAAATTACTAACTTCCTCAAACCAATGTCCTTATAAAGACTTTGAAGAATGATATTCTTACGAAATACTTTCTAATTAGCGTGCCATCTTCATTCGATCTGCTTAATATCTGTGACAACCGGTTGATCCGTCGCCACGCGCAGAAAACGCATTATGACAGTCGTGACGGAAACATTACACGAATAATATCCGTAATAATGCTTAACTTAATCTTCCTATTTCTACGTTACAACAGACAATTACTTTATTTGGCTCGTCAAATCTGATGTAACTTTTATTAGTTCCATCGTAAACTACAATAACCAGTTTAAGTACATTGTTATTGTAGGTACGCTAATAAGAATGTAAAGTTCAAAAGTATTTTAGGAATAATGCTCCGTTGTTCTATTAAACACTTGCATGTACTCAATGCCATACTGTTGTCTGCACTCGATGCGTGTACAGACCCATTAATTACGTCCAAAACCATTTAAAAGATTTATTACGTGTACTGAAATTGAAGCTCGCAATTTTGAAATTCAGTCCCGCTCGCTAATAAGAAAGGTTAGAGTTGTTGCAGGCTTTTTCACGCAACATAAAGGGTGGCAGGGAGCTGAAGTTTCACAGCGAGCGTTCATTAGCCTAAAGCAGCCAGCCCTTCACTCGCAGTTAGCTCTTACTATATTTAACAGCCTTGATTTGTCGCCGTCTACGCTTTATTTTTTCCCTTCGTTTCATGTTTACTCTCATTTATTCGACGCGCGGATCTCAGGGCTGCGTGTGCAGTGCATTGCCCTGTACGAAAATAAATTGTCGCGACGCAGTGTCGTGCGTACAACCGGTACCGATGGCGGATGGATAAAGAACCCAATGCCAGACATGTTGGTTCGCGTTCCCGCCAAAACGAACTGTCACTTTCGCGTCGGTGCGCTCCGTTTTACGCATGACGCTGAACGCTGAAGTAATGTGAGACAGCTCTGAGCTGAGGTGGCGATGAAAAGCGCGCGAATACGTTACGTCGCACGCATGTTCGCACGATTACATGAACTTTTTGCTGTCTTTTTAAAAATTTCATTCACTTGTCTTTTCCTCGAGACGTAATTCATTGGTTTTTCGTGTCGCGAACAAAGGACGATTCATGCGCTGTCGGGACATCGACGATTTAATTAGCACGACGTTAAAATATGATTCTTTCTTCTGTTTTCTGTTTATTTATGCGGCTTTGTGACATGTTTGGAAGTTAACGTCGCGGCCACTCGGTTAATCAATTTGTTATTTATGAGCTCAAGCATTTATTTGCATCTCAAGCATGTTATTTTACATATGAAATAAAGTTTCAAAGCTTTTCTGTTAAGACTGAGTCATTGGCCAATATCCTTGACACGCTCACGGAGTTCAAGAAACATTATACTTAACTTAACCAAAACAAAATGAGTTTACTTTCAATCGCACACACCCAACATTTGTTTACATTTTACTTACAATGTTTGAGAAGTAAAGGGGCCATTTACGTGCCAACTATTGAGCACGACACATAAATTGAGAAAAATGATTTTGTAAGTAGAATTAAAGCGCCTTTTTAAATCAATTATGAACTGATGTTAATAACACATTTCTTTTTTGTTTCGCATTATTTCTTAAATTATTGATTCATGTCTAGAATTTGCTCCAATGTGAAAGTGTATCAATTCTTTATGATAGTAAAACAATAGAACCACCCTGACATTGATGCTATGACATCCATTTAGGATAAAGGCATGTATGTGTCACCTCCTTCGAAAAACTAAGTTCTAAGTTAATTTAACACCATGCCTTTCTTTCGATTTTGTAACAAAATACAAGCGAAAGAGATGGATCATCCGAAGTGTCCACCATCCCGGAGCCTTGCCGAGGGGCATTCTGCAAGCCACGCACTAAAATTCTGTACCTAGACACAGGCGAACGCACAACAAATTACGAAAATCCTTAACAAAAATACTGTTAGGTACTGTTTGACGCGAACCGCAAATATTCATCGAGCATGTTTTTGTTTTAAAACCACGAATAATTGTTATTTGCTTTTAAACTTATTTATGAAGTAAGACTTTACTTGATCTTCATAAGTACGTGATTGTGGAATAATAGTGGTAATTTAGGCCGTACTTTGAAAATCGAACTTCGTAGTTATGTTACCTCCATCCTTTCTCTGGATTTAGACTCGAATAGTGAGTGAAAGAGATGGAGAAGTTTCGTATTTTTTTTTCATCTTAACCATTTCAATTGACACCGACTTTAAACCCAATGCGAGGCTAGACAAGATGCGGAGACGTCTAGATGAGGAGACGATGCGCTGGCCTAGTTGGTAGTGACCCTGCCTACAAAGCTTGCGGTCCTGAGTTCAAATCCCGGTAAGCGCAGATATTTCTGTGATGAGCGCAAATATTTGTTCTTGATTCATGGATGCTTACTCTGTATTTAAGTATTTATATCGTTGTCTAGTACCCATAGAACAAGCCTAGAGCTTAGTTTGGGACTACGTCAATTGGTCTGACATTCTCCCGTGATATTTCTTTTATTTTTTATTTATGACACTAGCGCTCCACGCCTGTCCTTACGTCAATCCTATAGGTACATTTTCTATAACGATAACGTTCTCGCAATTCCTACGGCCTCTGGTCTGAAAGTAGTCCCGTCAAAGGTCACTTTAACTTGACGTCTAAAGTGGCCACTGACGTCCCTAACAAGTAAGCCGGGGAACAAGCCGTGTGACTAAGCATCCTGTTTTCATTGTCGATACCCTGCGTTCGCGCATGATTCAGGCACTAAAAGCGGCGCGCGATTGTTCGCAGAACCGATTACTGGGAGTTAGACAGTTGTAGGCGTTAATAGCTACTGTTAGTTTTATTGCTTGTATGTGTTACGTAAAAACCTATTATTTTGGTGTTTAAGTGTTTTGGGGATGCCGTGGATCTAGGTATACTTAGTCGTTGTTATTTTATTAGATTGTCATCCAAAACCAGAAATATGAAAATCTAACCGGGTAACTTGTCATAAGTATTACGGACTTAAAAAATAATATTAACAAAGGAGGGAGGGGTGGGTGACCCGGGTAACTTCTTTATTAATGTAACATTTTACGAATTGTACCTATTTCTTCAGGTTTTTTTTAAGTTTCACATTGCTTTCAAATGTCTCTGTAAAGTTTAGGTTTCGATAAAAAGTAGGTATCTCAAATAAGACGCGCGTTTCTGCGCGTAATTTTTCGAAAATCAGTTACTTATTACAGTTAGCTCAAAATATGATAGTAAATCGTATAATAGAAGAGTAATTGAAGCTAAAAATCTCGCAGTAACCACTACCGAACTAGTTCTAAGTAAGTTTAATTGACTAAAACCAATCGAAATTACTTTCCCTGCTCTACACTCCATTATGGAGCTGCAATCATAAATAATTGTCCAAAAATCTCTTCAACTAACCACAATAAACTTATAAAGATTATCTTATATCTCAATTCTTTTAAACCGATTCTTGGTCGAACAATGACAGAGTTGTTTTTGCGGTTTTATAACGTAATGGCGGTTTGATTTGGAGTCTTATGTGAAAGGGATAAGGGTTTTGGTATGATTTGTCGGTTTAATCTGGTGATTGTCTGCCGACCGGGTGACGGCTGCGGCCATCCGTGAACCCGGTACAGTGCGCAGAAAAAAACTATGACAGATAATAAATGTATGTTATTTTTTACAGATAGGTAAATGCATTTATTTGTGTTTTTTACTTATATTTATCTATTTCGGACATTTTGACAAAAGTATATTTGACCTTTGTTTGACTTTCGTTTTTGGCTTGAAACCCTCCTAGGTGTATCTTACGGGTTAGGCGAAAACCGCTTGAAATAGTATGTTTTATTACACTAATACAAACACTTTTTATCATTAGGTATCATTTAATTGTTGTAATGTATTAGAAAATGAAAACCCAAATTTCAAATAATTATGTCATCCATAAAATGTGTGCTAAATAAAAAAAAATAGGTATTAAAACAAAAGTATTGGGTCAAATACAAAATTAATGAAATTGGTCTCTTAAAATTAATTTAAATTTGAATGTAAAAACCGTGAGTTACTTTTTTTTTGGTCTATCCCAATTGAGTGATTGAGTGTTTATCTATTACCAATAATCGTGATAATAATGAATAAATCATGATAATTACCAGCAATGCACTTAACTTGCTGCATTTGCCAAACTTTGGTGTTGCATTTCTCACATTTGACATAGGTACCTTATGATATGAAAGCTAAGCTATGCAACGAAATGTTTGAAAAATAACAGTCGAGTAACAAATTAGACATACATTTCAAAAATCGATCCCGCGTTACATTCGGATTCAATTTTAAAAATAGAATATTGTTTGAAATCGGTTTATTTTGCTGCCCGTGCGCAGGACGCAGGAAGGGGCGGGCTCGCTGGACCAGTTTGGAGGCGCCCGCGCACACTGAATCAACTCGCCCTTCATACTCACCATGATATAATAACATTAATAACTATTGGATTATTAACATTTTCATGATTTCTAGGATAACAGGTGATTTTACTTTGGTAAAAATGTCAAAGAAAATCGTAGTCAATCAAAATTGATCATTAAAAAAAAACGGCAATTTGATCAAATTGACCTAATCCCAAACTAAGCTCTAGGCTTGTACTATTAGATAGTACCCAACGATAAACGAGCTGATTTGCATACATAAACTCAGGAATAAATTGCTCGTGGTTATTAATAGCCACACAAATATTTGCGCTTTCCGGGGATCGAATCCAGGACCGCTAGGTTTACTAGCAACTAGAATATTATTATAAATAACAAATAAACCCATCGGTCAAAATTAATTTAAAAGAATCCTAAAAGAATACAATTCAGCAAACGGAAGACTCGTCTCAATCCAAACTTACCTTCTTCCGACTACGGGCTTCGAGGTACTTGGCCATACTTGGCTGTCGCTCATGGCATCTTACGTCCTAAATTGGCTATTTTTTTTTTTAAACAGCTAAGAAAATTGGTTGGGGTGTTTAAGAGATATCAGCTCTTACAGTAGGTGTAACCGCAATCGCTGGTGCCACAGACAGACACACACACACACACACACACACACACACACACACACACACACACACACACACACACACACACACACACACACACACACACTTACACGTCAAACTTATAACACCCCTCTTTTTGCGTCGGGGGTTAAAAAAGACGCACTGCGCGACACAGAAGTCACGTCCAATTTGATCTAGCTTTAGACTCCTGATACGTCTCCAGGTGAAGCAGGTGCGCAAGGGCACCGGTGATCAGCCTACATCAGGTGACCCGACAGCACGTTTGCCACCTCTAGCATAAAAAAAGAATCATGTTGACGAGATCCTTGCAATTGTAAAATGAGATGAAATTGAACGTTTTTCCATAAAAAATTGGACCACATTACGTTTGTGAAATAGATCTCAGATCTAATTTTGAGTATGTTATGGCGTCTCCCTTCGTAAATCAGAAGTGGGATCTGTACATCGTATAGATCCAGCCCATATGCAATGCAATAAGTCACATTGCGTTAATTAAAATAAAATCTACCTCTTAAAACTTAATAAACTTTTGACATAATTACTCATCACAATCATTTGTCATTTCTCCCTATCTTACTAAAGACAAAGCTATATATAACCCTTTCACTAGTCGGATATAAACCTCGTGGTAAACTTCTCCCCGGGCTTTCCCATACAACATGTGGTGTAATACAAGTAATACTCATTACTGAAAGGGTTTTGGTTGTAAAAATATATTGCTTCCTGCCGATTTTATAAAGCTACAAATTATTCTACAGGTGTAAGGTAAAGTAACTGCTTTTCTTATCCAGTGTTGCCACTTTCAGGTGGTTAAATAGTCAGGTTGGTTCCTGTTATACTGTTGACTAAAGTGTTTATACCTTCAAAAAATCATCTAAGACAGCACCAAATAACTTTGAGTGAAAAAATAGAAAATTTGATCATACTTGTTGTCAGGGTTTCCGAACCCGAAGGGAAGCCTGGCAGCCCTATCAATATGCCTACGCTGTGCGTCGATCCGTCTCACATCTAGAGCTGTATCTTTTGATCCGTTATAGGGGAGTATGTTGGTGTTGCGGCGAATTTACTAACAAATACGTGTTTTTAATTTATTACAAACCCTGAAGAAAAACAACAAACTCTAAAAAATATCAAGTGTAAGTTGAGCTCGCACTACGCTCGCGGCAGTTCGGAACCCTCAGAGCCCGCGCTTTACCGGTTTTACGGTATGTACCTAAGCCTCGTATGAAAAAAAACATAGCGCCTGAATGCAATAAACGCGCATACAACGTTAATGAAGCAATCAAGTGATTAAAAATGTATAATGCTTGAAAGAACCATTATACTCGTACTGACCTAGCCCTCCTCACAGTCATACAATGGAGTAACGAAAACTAAATTCGATCTTAAACATTCCCATACCCATCCCACTATAATTTAAAAGGGTTAAAACAAAAAAGTTAATTCGAAGTGACACCCCACATGCCAAGCCATCCGGCACAGATAAAAAACGGCCACAGACAAAATACAAACGTCATTATAAAAGACGTTACAGACGTGACGGGATCGGACGTTTCCTCTGCATCGACGATTATAAACAGATGTTATTCGGCAATAAATCTCTGTCTGGAAATGACGTATGAAAAGTACCTACTTTACTTGTAAGATTTGCCTTGTAGCAGTCCTGCTAAATTGATGATAAAGAAATTGTAAGAAAGGTATTACTTTATCATAAATAACATTGGAACACGGTGCGAAGAGAAAGAGTATTGAATATGAACGCTAGCTTATTTATTACCTTTCCTATAGAATCAAAACAAATGATCAAGTAACTTGTTCATTTGTTCCATCACATTCCATTTCTAAATTGGAGCAGACCATAGTCATAGAGCGATCCGAAATAGAGATATCTTCAAGATGGTGGCTGATAATATTATTAGTAGCACGATTTAATCGCAGTTTAATCGCCTAACTAAGTTAGAAGTGATACCAAGATAGATGAAGCATTTAACAATAAATGCTTTAAATAAAAATACTAAATCTTTACTCGTTTTAGTGATGGTTTCTTTTGTAATAATCAGAGTAGAAACCATAACTAATTAAACATCTAAGGATCTATTGTCCTCAGTAAAACCATATTGATTTTGACATTTTATCAACGTAATAAAAGCTCTATTTACAAGGCAGTAATGGCGGCGTTAAAAACTATACCAGAACTTGTCAAAAGTAGCCCCTGTCTGTGCCAAGTTGTTTACCAAACGATTTTAAATAATTGGTCTTCTTTTACACCGACATCAATTTATCGGTTTAGGTAGCATTACAACATAACCTAACTGTCAGTAACCGCTCGAATTTCACAATAATTTCTGCAATTTTGAACCTTACAGTGAATACATAAGAAAGCCTGTTTTTGTCGAGGAAATCTGATCTAGCTGTCAAAAATGTTGACCGCGACGGGAATGTAACCACAAGCTTCCATTACTCTTTCGTTTGAATGACACGTGTAATGTGGGTTGAAAAAAGTTTATTTAGTCTCTGTCACTTCGTATTTAGATGTTTTGTTGCTTCTTTTTTAAGTACAATGTCTATTAGCAGAACAAGCAGGCTTGTTGCCTCAATTAACAGTATTTGGTTCTTATATCATAGTAAAATAACATTTAAAATAAAGAAAAAGCAACAGCAAACAGTTTCCACAAACAAAAGTAAACAGTTGGTAGCATTAGTAAAAACGCTAAGTCTCGTAATAAAGAGTATCCAGAACATTAAGTTACGTTATCCGCCATTTGTGTTTCCTTATGGGCGGGAAACGCAAACGGACGCATATTCCCGCGTTTTTGTTTCCATAGATTCATTCGGTCATTAGAAACTGAGCCGATTGTCGATGGTTTAACATTTTTCCCGATCGTAATGTAAATTTTCTCTTCTAATTTGCATTTTCGTATTTTATCCGTGGATCGTTCTATTGGATTGAAGCGGATAAAGCATCTAGCAGAAAAGCAGGTAAAATAGTTGATAAATTAATGGTTTTATTGTTTAGGAGTCGTTCAGCACATGAGCCTGTTTTAAATATACATTTTAAGATTAATAATGCTTTCAATTGCAATGAAATTATAATGGCGTTTTTGCTCTAATTTCCTTGCTACAGCAATTTTATAAAGGCACTTTAAAAATCTTATTTGCGCCTCACATAAACACTGACTTAAATAGGTTATGGGCCCAACTCTTTTGTTTGGACCGTTTTCAATATGAAACAAGCGCTCAGTCTCGCGACATGACATTTTATTAAATTCTCCGTTTGCCGTTATGCCACGCCCAGCCACCACGCCATTTCTAGCACGCCACCCAAAATTTGCCGGATTTATTGCACTTTGCATTGTTGCCTTGCAAAAGTTTGGGTTCCGTGATAAGCACGCTATGACGTGTAGTTGCCAAGAGGTAGTTTATTGACTTCAGTTTGACGTTTAACTTTAAGTTAAGGTGGTTTATGTTCAAGGCATTTGTAAAGAGAATTTGATAAAAAAAACTCATAAACAATTGAGTTTTGTCAGCCCATGTAAAGCTGTATTGTTTCGTACCTCAGGGAAATTAATATGAGTCACTGCTCTTGTGCGTGACCTTTTTGCGTGATGTAAGGCTAACGATTAATATATTAATATGTGTGGTAGACCATAAGTCATAATCAATAATAACATGTCGGGAGAATTACATATATACCGCTACACCTCAAGGCCTCCGGTAAATACCAGCTAAAACGACGTATCCTCACCTGTCCGACCTTCTAATCGACCAAAGACAATTAAAATGAAAGAAAATCTCACAGGCTTTTTTCGTTGTTTCCAGATACGACAGCACCGTATGTTCTGTACAAGGATGGCGTGGAACGCGCACCACCCGGCACGCAGTGGGGCGGCGGCATGCTGGACGGGGGCTACCAGCCCATGCAGCACCAGAGCCCCGGGGGGCCCTCCCCGCAGCCCGAGCCGCAGCTCGCGTCCCCCGCGCCCTCGCCCTACCCGCCCGCTCCGCCGCCGCCCGACCAGGCCGCCGAGGAAGCTGCGCAGCAGCTCGCGCAACAACAGGCCCAGCAACAAGCGCAGCAACAGCAGCAGACCTCCCCCGATCACATGCAGGTCGAACAACAGCTCCAGTCCCAGCCCACCCAGGACCATCTCGACCGGGGACCCTGCTTCATCCCTCAGCCGGACTTGCAGCAGCAATACACGCCGTACTTCAAAGAGACCAGACCCGCCAGCCACATGCTTGGTGGCGGAGGCTTTCCATTACATTATCTGAAGCAGAACGGAGCAGTTCTCTCGTTAGAAGGCCCCCTGGACCAGTACGGCGCGCCCGAGCTCCGCCATTTACCGGATATCGTCCAGCCCGAGCAGCCCAAGCCGCGCAAGCACAACCCGAACTCTGAGCTGCGGCTGTTCAAGTGCCTGACGTGCGGCAAGGACTTCAAGCAGAAGTCGACTCTGCTGCAGCACGAGCGCATCCACACGGACTCGCGGCCGTACGGCTGCCCAGAGTGCGGCAAGCGGTTCCGGCAGCAGTCGCACCTCACGCAGCACCTCCGAATCCACGCCAACGAGAAGCCGTACGCGTGCGTCTACTGCCCGCGCTCCTTCCGGCAGCGCGCCATCCTCAACCAGCACCTACGCATCCATTCCGGTGAGAAGCCCTATACGTGCGGCGAGTGCGGCAAACATTTCCGCCAGAAGGCCATCCTGAACCAGCACGTCCGCACACACCAAGGCGAGCGCTATTCACACATATATGCCCCTTCCCGCTCCCCGCGCGCGGCGCGCGCACTGACGCGATCACTGCGCGCGCCGCGGGCGCTCCCCGCCGCCCCAGCACGTTCGACTCGGTCTCGCAAACATTGGCCTACCTATCAAACAAATTTTCGGTCCTCTCGTCGCCCGGCTAGCCGAGGGCGCGCGCGAGACGCGGAACCGATCTCCGGACGCTCCTGTAACCGTCCCTAGTTCGAATACTCTTAACCCACTCGTCGATTCCCCGCAACCGGACTCCCCGACCTTTTGATTCACAGAAATGTTCAATTTTTGCAGATGTCTCGCCGCATCTGATCTTCAAGAACGGGACCACGCCAACCTTGTGGCCTCAGGACGTGCCATTCCCCCCGGATGAGGGAAAAGAGGAGGTGCAGTCGACGTACGGCGACGCGGACGGCCAGAACGGAGAACAGCGCGGCTCCTGCTTCTCGCCCGGAGACACGGCGCAGTATCCAGCATATTTCAAAGATACGAAAGGACTCAACCACACCGTCTTCAGTTCGGGTCTATCATTACAGTACTTGAAAGGAGGCAAGTTACCCGACGTGCTCGGCGGCGGGCGGGCGATGCCTCTGTTCGTGCGCTGTCCGATTTGCCAGAAGGAGTTCAAGCAGAAATCTACTCTGCTCCAACACGGCTGCATCCACATAGAGTCGCGGCCGTACCCGTGTCCGGAGTGCGGCAAGCGGTTCCGGCAGCAGTCGCATCTCACGCAACATCTTCGCATCCACACGAACGAGAAGCCGTACGGCTGCGTGTACTGCCCGCGATTCTTCCGGCAGCGGACCATCCTGAACCAACACCTGCGCATCCACACTGGCGAGAAGCCGTATAAGTGCACGCAGTGCGGCAAGGATTTCAGGCAGAAGGCGATCCTCGACCAGCACACGCGAACGCATCAGGGCGACCGGCCGTTTTGCTGCCCCATGCCGAACTGCCGGCGGCGGTTCGCGACGGAGCCGGAGGTGAAGAAGCACATCGATAACCATATGAACCCGCACGCGGCCAAGGCGCGGCGCGCGGACGCGAACAAGACGCCGCGGCCGCTGCCGCCGGCCTCCGCCGTGGTGAAGCCGGAGCTGTACTTCCCGCAGTGCTACGCGCCGCCCTTCCAGCAGTTCGCGCCGGCGGGCGAGTTCAAGCCGGCCGTGGGCCCGGGCGCGCTGGCCTGCCTGCCGGCGCAGTGACCCGCGCCGCCCGCGCGCTGGCCGCCGCCCGCGCCGCTGCCGGCCGCGCCGCCCGACCTCTACTGCGTGGACCGCCTCTACTAGGCCCGACGCGCCCAGGACACAGTATACGACTCGCTTCGCGAGCTCCTTACCTTAAGATCATTACGATACCCGGATCGCTGTGAACTAGCTTCGATCTGTAAATACCAGCCCCCGGCAATATATAAAGTTACTCTTCGAATCGTCGCAGTGTACAGTATAAAAAGTTCATCACGAATAGTGTTACCGTTGAAAAAGCGAGTACAGATAGCGTTTTTGCTCCGTAATATTAAGTTACCACGTAAGAGTTAGGTTTCTCGGTGATTGTGCGAGCTCGAAATGTTCATTGAGATCCAAACGGATCAAACCAGAGATTAGAGATTAACTCTTCGTTTAAACTAAAGTAAGATTTGAATCTTTTACCACAACATATTTCGCGATGAATGTCGTGGGAACGGCGCGTGCCTATCTGTAATGAATTTACATAATTTGTAGCCTTGTTAAGTTAATTTTATTTACGAGTTTTAAGAGATATAATCTGGCAAACATAGGGAATGAAATGCTCAAAATATTTAAAAGTTAGATAAAGTATAAGTTTGGGGAACAGTTAAGGTAAAACGGAAGCTTTTCGGATAGAACGTAAACATCAGTAAGCAAACCAAAAACGTAGGTTACCTTTTGCCATCGAGACATTGATTTAGCGATTACAAAATTTTCTGTTGAATTTATGGATGCATTTAATTAACCAGATGAGATGACTGCGATATCTTCGTAACACATAGTGCCAAATAAAGTAGTACTTTTAAACTTTTCTACAAGCTTCTAATATAGTTGGCCTAGTTTAGGTTGTTACCAGTTTTTTCAACGATGTGACAATTTGAAATGCATTTAAGAGGAAAGGGTCAGACTGAGAAAGGACTGTGATAGCTAGGTAGGTTAGGGATTATTCGCTCACTTAGCGTAACTGTCGAGTGCCGGCGGCTCCCCGGCAAAGGGGCCGCCCTTACATTTCGGTTGGGTTGGATTTTACTTATTAATGATTGGGATACACTCGAGTCGGAACTCGTTCCGATAGAGATTCTTCAAAATTGTGCATTTATTTGGTCGCGGATTTTGCCGCGCTCCTCGACTGATAATAGTAATTTCGATGAGTGAGATTAGCGAATTTTACCAATTAGGAAAGTGTGATGACGCCAAGTGCTTTGCCGTAGTTTGACCAGAGGGTCGGGAAGGAGGGATGCCAGAGTAATCTTATTAATAATTTTAGCTTAGACTATCGACTTTCGAATTACCAAGCAATTCGATCATTCATCGCGAAATAGTAATTTAGTAT
Source organism: Acleris emargana (assembly GCA_927399475.2). Lineage (NCBI taxonomy): Eukaryota > Metazoa > Arthropoda > Insecta > Lepidoptera > Tortricidae > Acleris > Acleris emargana. The sequence goes on from OV656846.1 coordinate 4,461,103, forward strand.
TTAGGAGAAATAAAGATATATATGAATTTATGGTGTCGTCGAAACATTCCGGCGTTGAACGATGCGTCCTAGATTACTTCGCGTCCAAATTAGTTACAGGTAGCGTTAGACACTTATCCGAAGCTCGACCCGTGTGGTTCGCCACTTGACAGGTATATGAGATATATCCGCCGGAGCCGCGCCGACTGCCCAGTCCCGCGGACTATAAACTGCCCAACGCTGGGATGTTTGGACGCGCCCACATTTTATCATCTGTGTTTGTCTATAGACGACTTAGCTTACGTTACAATATCAATGTGATGGTTTCGTTTTCCTACCGCATAATATGAACTGTTACGTACCTATTATATAACTAATATAGTTGTAATGGTGTGAATATGTGGGAGTCACATTTGGATACATTATTATTATTTACCGTTTCACAAATTGATGCATTAGGTACGTTTAGTGAGTTACGTCAATTTCAAGATGAATTATCGCCCATTGGACAGTTACTAAAATTGTCGCGGCTCGCCGCGCGCCAACACTTTACTTTACTCTTTCATTTTCCTATCAAACTTAAGGAGGTTTACAATCTGATCATAACCGAAAGAGATATGAACTCGTGAACCTCCGGGTCCCCCGCCCGCCTCATAGTCGCTCTAGGGTTCAGTTTCGATATATTTTGTAGAACACACAGTTTATATACAGCCTTAAACAATAATAGCATAAGTATTTTTATACCGAGGTTACACGCGGGCGGGCCGGGCCGAGTACAAAGTTTGAATGCAAACAACACAACACAGTGCCATACCCGTGGAAAAACCTCAGATTTTTTATACTTACTAGATTTTTATACCGATACAAATGGATTTAATTTTTAAATATAAACAAAGGTGATTAAGTATACAGAGATTACAGATGATATTTTATACATTTATTACAAACAATATTATTAATGGTAAATGTGAAATAGTTATAAAGTAAGTGTCGTATTGCTATGTACGGCGGCGGCAGCCCGGTGCTGCCGCGGCTGCCGCGCTCGGCAGCGGAGCGTACATATCATCGGACGATTCTCAGGCAGTGTTCCAAATTCACAAATTCACTCTGATTTCAGTAGAAGCCAAATGGGATATCTATTACCGTTCTCTAGAGCTCGCTCAGGGCCCGTCCCGGCTGTTCTGTTTGCTCACTGTTTTGTTAAGTTTGCTCAATTAATCGAGTATGTATTACTTTTACCTAACGTTAATCATATTAGTTGTATACATAATTATTGTGTACGCGAATGTATAATATTTTTTAGAGAGCACGGTTTTGCTTTTCTTAACTATTGTTAAGTGCTTACTTACAGTTGTCTGTCGACAGTATATAGGAAGTAACTTCGTTTGGACATCTCTTATTCCGGATAAATAACAATATGCCGTATATTTACTCGTGTAAGCGTGCCGTCCAATTGATCATTTCTCACAGTAATCAATTTGCTTAGAAACATTAATTCATGTTCCTATTCTTATACACCATCCCCCATCTTTGTTTCAGCCGTCGGCTTTGCATTAAGCAAACCCAGTAGAATTTAGCTCATTTCTTGCCTTTTTATCACATGCTTTATACCGTTGGAATTTAATTCCATTCTACTTAGCCACAATGACGTGTGCTAAAGAAAAAAACGAAGGTTGCTTACAAGCGCAGCCAACGCTAGATATAAACTATACTCTTCGTGTAAAGGAGTGCCCCTTACCACTTAATTAATTTTGTATATTTTTAAGTTGTAAACGATAAAAAGGAGAGAATAAGATTGCATTGTTTTTGCATGTAACTTATGATATCAATGTCAATTGTATGTAATACAATGTTTCGGAAATCGCCACTGAACCACAGCGTAGCTTGGTGACGAAATTAATACTTTAGTTAAGTTTCAAGACAGCATTTGAATTCCTTTTGATTGATGCATTTATTCGTGATCTCATTGCAGTCTAAAAGTTTAATAGTAAGAAATTGGCAAAGACTTTTTAAGTTTAAGTCCCGTCTGACTGTACGAATGGCTGCATGTCAAGCAATTCATTAAGTACGTTGTAATTCAAAATATCGTACGCATTTATATAGCGTGATGTAAACCCTACTTATCTGATTTCACTTTTGAAAAAATCTTCTGTAATTCTAATTCTAAATCAGAAAAGTGGGGTAATTTTTCTCATAATCGTAATCAATTTCCCGAATTTTCCGACTGATTCAGAGTAGAAGAAATATCAATTCAAACAAATTACTATTTCAATGTCTAATAATCGCTATCATATCAATAGATGTTTTTTCTACAATGAGTCAAATCGATCCCAGTACCATTAACTGTTACAATATAAGCGTTTCTCACAACTATATCCGATGGAGGGAGTTTAGCGTAATGTTTTAGTTTTGTAATAGTTGGCTACGAATTATTTCAACGTCTTCCAGTGTAGTGCGGCGTTGCGATCTTCTCCTCAGTAGATGCGACCATATAGCTTAATTTGTATAGTTTCTCGACAAAAATACCTGCAGATAGTGCAGTCTCCGTGCAATACCCTTGATTCGGCGCGATATTGTACATCGTGGATATGACGTATCGTTTAGTAGTGTAGTGGTGATAATTGGTAGCCAACCGGCCTATTGTGTTAGAACCTACGTACTCACTGCCACATCGCCGACCGCTGTCACAGAAATGATAATTTTTTATCACAATACAGACTTGTTGAAGTTCCACAGTAAAATAAGTGTTGTTGAATTTTTTATAAAAGATATTAGATAATGATCTTGTAGTCTGGATTGGGTTTTTACAGATTTTATTGAATGCAGTTTTACGTGAATTGAAGGTGCGCCGCCTGTCTTGCTTATTTTTGCTACAATACTTATTTAAAGCGATACAAACACTTTTACTTATACTGATATAGTATAAACAATAGATTATACAGATTTTACAATATACACAATAGATTATACAATAAAGCGGTGATACATATATGACAAAGTTTGTTTTTATACAGGAGCGCGGTAGGCGGCGGATCTTGTAAGATTGGTTTTCTAATGGGTGCTGTTATAATTAGTTGTACATATTTATTGTAATATACAACAATAGACTGGTAATTTTACACTGTTGTAGGGTTCTACAGAGATATTAGCCGGAGCAGGGGGCCTATTCTGCATTTCGTATAGGTACGGGATGAGTTTTTGTCTTCCATTGTACATTGCTTAGGTTATTTTACATTACTTTATTATATACTAGCTTAGGTCAAGTCTGTGTGGGAAGGACAAATAGAACCAGCGTTTCTAGACATCTGTCGAAATTATCATAGCAAATCCTAGATTGGGGTGTTATATATTGGGATTCAACAAAAACGTAAAACAATTAAAATATCATCTAATAAGGTCTGGCACCTGTATGTACTTACTTATTTTTATTTGGTTCATTGAAAAGACGATAAGAATGGACACCGAACATCAAAGATGGGCACTACCCCAAAATCAAAGTTTTAAACTAACGAGTATTACATCCCTTTCCCTCTTTCGAGTAACAACTATAGAGTGAATACAGTTTCCAAGTGGTTCGAAAACCCATCAGACCTGTTAAAGATATGGTGCTGGACCATAGAAATGGTGCTAGATTTTAATAAATATCATTCTGTCTGATACAATACAAAGAAACTACTTCAAGGATCTTTAGCGCCAGCTAGAGATAGATACTAAAAGACGGGGAGAAAATTCCGACTAAACAGTACACATGTTTTCGACGCTTGACATAAGAACTTCCTAGGATTTCATATCTTATAAACTACGATACTACAGATGTATTGTACATAAAACTTCCTACAGTTGAAACACCACACCATAAGTTTCACAGTAACTGCAGGCAAGGTGAAGGGACATATGGCTAGTTCTGATAGTTATCTTTAGTTTATAATACATAGTTTATTCACTGCCATCGATACGCCGGCGTGTTCAGAATACATACAAATCCTAGTTTTGGGCAGTGAATGTTAAGGCCTAATGAATGGGCCCCATGCTTCCGGTCCGCATGTTACACACTGCCTTCAGAAAAAGGGCGTATCTATCAAGAAATATCTATTGAACATGCAAACTGAGTAATAATAGCAGAAAGTTAATTCTGCACTGAATTACAGATATTGAGATACGCCCTTTTGTCTCAATAGGGCAGCACTAGAGTATATTTTCTTACAAGCTACAAATACACCGAAATAGACTATATGAAATTTATTTTAGACAATCCCAGAATACAAGATCCAACGTTTACACACAACAGTTAAATAGAACCAGAATTATTTTTACTTTACAATTTTTTGTTTATGGAAATTAATAATAAAACAGTTGGTTGCGAATGGTCACAGAGATCTGGCGAAAAATTAAAACGTTGGCATAATAATAAAGAATTGTAAATATGTTTTTCTAGTATACGTTCTTCCAAAATGATAATATCAGTATTAAATACAAAATTCGACTTGGTTTAGGTCAAAAGTATAAGTGTGATCTATAGAAAAAATTGAATTAGATCTTGGTGTATCTCGAAGTATGATTATGTTTAGTTACTGTACTCTTATTTAGATATGTTTTACGTATGATCTTGCCTAGATTTGCATTTATGTTAGTTACATTATGATTATGTTTGAAGTTGATACCATCGTATTTATGTATATTAATATTGTATTAAGGGTTTTGTTTGTTTTTTTGACATTAATAGAAGTAAAATGTTGTAAAAAGTAAGCTCGTTGTATTTTATCAAATAAACACTTTTTAGTCCAACTGAAGCAATATTTTGCAGTTTTATTTCATTTTCCACATTATTGTCATGTAGTATGGCAAATTTATCAACCAGAACTTTTTTTTACCGACTCCGAAATACCGAACTTTTTTATATGAGTCGCTTTACTTCAAACTTGGATAACTCCATGAAATTTGGTAAGTATACGAATTTAAAACTTAACTTGTTTGAAAAAAGACGCAAGTTCCGTTGTCCTTTAGAATGGATTTATCACTCAAAGACCGCTAGATCGATCTGTTTTTTTTATTTGTTTGAAATATTTATACTTTATATGGTTATACTTCCTAGTCGGTCCCATTATCAACACGTCCGCATCTGATAATGGGGTCTTGGAGAAATCGAGGGAACTACCCAAAGCAAGAATTCTCAAGTTCTTTGGACATGTATCCAGGAATGAGGGGCCAAAACAGCTGCTGGTAGTACAGGGCCAGGGGGAAGGGAAAAGATCTAAAGGACGATCTCCTACCCGGTGGACAGCCTTGAAAGATGTTACCAGATCATCCTTCGAGTGCACTCACTACGCCTTAAACCGGAAGACAGAGATAAATTAAAGGAAAGGGAAGGTAAACGAACATAGCCCACTTGATGGTAAGTGGGACGAAATGTCTGCAAAATAGTGTAGTATTTCCGAGTGCATATAATCTGAACCTAAAGGGATAAAGGCATCTTTCTTCCGGGTGAGCTCGCTTCATCGTCGACAAAATCTTAGTTATCCAAAGAGTTTGGGCAAGAGCAAACCAAAAATAAATTTAAAAAAAACGGCAAAACTAACAAATTTATGGTAGAGCAAAATAAACCTTACTCTCTTATTAAAAAGGTGAATTTTGCGCCTTATTTAAAACGTTACTTACGCAGTTTTGCAGTTGAACCGACGATTTGTATAATTTCGCCGTTTTTTTTATTGATTTTGGGTTTACTATGGGTTTGATAATGTAGAACCCAGCTTAAAAAAGTAACATTCTGTCTGTTTCCCCGTAGTGACTATGTTCGAAAATGTAGGCTTATCGACGGTGTCGAACTCCTTATTGACGGATGTCACTTGTGTTCTGACTGACTTACACACACAAACACATTTACTGCGCCTCTATTCTAGGCAGTAGAAACAATATCGTATTTGAACTGTTACGGAATCGTTTTTCACTCAGCCGCCATTACTGTCAAGTAAATAAGAGCTATCAAAACGTTAACAATACGATAAGAGATCAAACACGATATGGTTTTTACCGTGTTTAATAGAGGCCCTGTTGTTTTAATAAACTTAAAACCCCAGCTCATTTACTTTTGAGACGTTATGGTATTGTTTTTACTTGACCTCCAATACTTAACGTTGTCAATACGATGTCATGTCGAAAGCAATATTGTTTTACCGAATACGATAGAGCCAGGGCCGGATTTAGGGGAGGGCAAGCGGGGCAACTGCCCGGGGCCTCCACAACAGAAAGGCCCCACAAATTCTTGGTAACCTACATTTGAAAAATATTTAGGAGTTTCCATTCCTTTATTGCCCTGGCCTCCACACCTTAAAATCCAGCCCTGGATAGAGCCCTAGACTAAACTAAACAAGACGAGGCAGTAAATTACATACATACATACATACACACATACCTTCACGCCTTCATTCCCAGAGTGGGGTAGGCAGAGCTACAGAATTACCAACAGCAGTAAATTAAAAAAACATTATATGTAAAATGATTTATTATAATCATTTTAAACAACAATAATCTACATGTCTCTTACCTTGTAATCAAAACTCATTGTTATTTCTTCCTGGCAACACTCGAAACGTCACAATATCACAGACTAAACTCACTTTCCATTTCGCCGCATCAACTTGTCTATGCTATCTTGATTTTTATATATGCACAAATCCATAAATGTTAAGCCTAGGAGCAAACTGTGTCCAAGCATGTCTCTTTGCAAGTCCTTCTGAGACCTAAACATGGTCTTGAGATTTTCAGGGAAGCGTACTTGAGATGGAGACTCTTTGGGGTCATTTTGAAGGAGCATCTCCACTGTTTGGTCTGTTGACACTCGCTCGTTGCCGACAAGCGTGCCGAACAACCTGAAAGAAAGAAACTTAGGATTACTACTAAATATTTAGTGTATAATCCTACGACGTCGTACTGTGTCGGATAAGTAAGTATCCATCTTGCTTTCTCAGTTAGCTTATCGATGGGTACAGAAGATGAATGAGAAACTAAGACAAATATGAAGTTATCCCACCAAATACGATTTCCCCAGGAAAGTTACGATTTTATGATAATATATTTATGAGTGATTTTATCATCTCAGAAACTAGATTGGCAAGTTTCATTTCGCCGCCGCGACATTAAAAAACTTGTTTTAATTTTGTGAAAATAGAGTAAACATGCTGCAAGTGTGTGTGTCTGAGTGTGTCTGTTTATGACCATACATCGGGGTTTTCGGTGCGGGAATGTTTGACATAAGCCAAAGATTAAAAAACAGAATTTTACTCTTGGTTTCTACCTAATGAAAAATTAATTGAACAAAAAAAAGTATTTTATAAAAGAAATGTCGAAAATCTATGAACGAATTTTTACAAGGAAATAGAAATGCGATCGAAATAGTACATTGTGTATTAAGGTCGGTAAGTAAGGAATTACGATCGAGGCTCTAGTAGAAGCCCGAAGTCGAAGACTGAGGGCTTTCTGAGTCGAGGTTCGTAATTCCCGTACCGCCCGTGAAACACACAATGTTTTTCATCACATTTGCGAGTAAATAAATACACAAGTCAGCACAACTATTATTACGAATAACTTGAACTTTTTTTAAGCGGATGGCTGGCGGACTCCACAGATTATACAAATGTTTCGTTCAGAAACGTTAAGGGTAAATACTTACGTAGGTATACATTCAGCCCTGAAGGAGTGTAAAAAAAAACGACGTTTTGTTACAGAAAACTATTAAAATCGATTATTAAGAATATTAATTGAGTATTTAAGTAACATGTAGCGAGATTGCAATAAAATTCCTGTTTAAATAACATTTTAAGACAATTTTACAATTGCGTGTAAACTCTTTGCTTGAACTTGCATGACCTGTGTGCTGTGCTATAAATTAAAAAAAAAATACTTACCGACCTTGGGTTTCATGGTAATAAGAAAGGTCGAGGGTTTTATATGGGGCATTGCGGCCAAGTTAACCTGTATGTTTAGATACTGTTTACATGCAAGTGTGATGAAAAAAATTAAATATGCTCCTATTACAACTGCCGACTTAAGAGAGATCGTTCAGTTCATTGAAATGGATAATATTTACAGCAAGACGTCGCAGATGAACTGTTCCAAATATTGAAAAAACATTAATAGTTTATTTTGAAAATCGTGTCAACTACTAAATTTACCTAGGTACTGCAGGTAATTAATTAAAGTTAATTTTATTATTATCTCATATCATTATAGCCTTGGTAGTAAAGCTAAAGTACTACATGAGTTAAAATAAACTTGTATCATAGTGTAAGCAATTCGCAGAGAGGTAGTTAGTCATTAGGCATAATATGATATTTTCTCAGTTTACCTATCTGTTGATATCTACTCTTTCTTAAATCATTCCCGCACCGAAAACCCCGATGTATGTTTATGACTTAATAGGGGGTGAAAAAAAAGGGATGCTGCCGTGATCCGTATTTTGATTGCGATTAAGCTGTATTTACCTATAATCATTTTAACGCTTCTTATTTTACATGTCTTTATTTCTACTAGTTAATACATACCTAAACACCTGCCAAATGAAAGCAGAGCACCCTATGTGTAAAATTTCGTAATTTTTACGTCATCAGCGTCAAAAGTACGACCCCTGCTTACTTATAACTAGTTGTTGCCCTCGGCTTTGTCTGCGTAGAAGTCGTTTATCGCTATTTTCTCGGGAACTGGCCAATATGTCCTTCCCCAGAATACAATCTATCTCCTTGCCATATTTCATTCAAATCAGTTTAGCCGTTTTGTCGTGAAAATGAAAGAACCAAACAATTAGAGTTACTTTCGCATTTTTGATATTGTCATAAGATATGCATAAGATAATCGAAGAGACAAAAAAACGCACACAATCGGCTAGACTCGTATAAAAGCATATCGTCGGTGAAACTGCAAAACCGGGTTTTGATAGTATTAATATAACAGTAAGGTTTATTTTGCTCTATCATAAAGAATGATGGGCAAAAATGTAGGGAGCCCAGCCCAATCACCAATAGTATTATAACGTATGTAGGTTTATTGATCCCACTATTTGCTGTAATTGTTATTATGACAACTAGACTGTGAAGGCTGGGATAATCGAGATATTTTATGATGAAATATTTAAGTTTGTGTAGACCCGGAATGAAAACGTGGGTAACTTTCAACTCTATGGGGATGTGTTAAGGACAAACCGTCACATTCAGCAATTATGATGGCCTGATCTCGCTTTCCATAAGGCTCGTAACTCTGTGCTATGGCACATGTTGAAGATTTGATTTGCAGCTATTTAATTAGTGCTATTGTATTTAATTTTAAGAATAAATCTGTACTAATATAATAAAGCAGAATAGTTTTTGTTTGTTGGTTTCTGTTTTTGTTTAAACGGGCTATCTTTCGAACTACCCGTCGGATTGGAATAAATCTTTTTGTATATGATAGCCAGATTCACGAGAAATAGTTCAGTCTAAAAAAATCGGTCAGGCGTGAGTCGGATATACGGTAAATAGCATTGTAACGCATGCGGGGCACAGCTAGTGCAGTAACAAACGTTGTGTGTGTGTGAATATTTGAAGGCTGATAACTCTCTTCTCCGGTTTTTGAAGTTTGTCCCAGCAGTATTAGAAAATGAAGCTTATGTAACTAGCTTTCACGTGGTATACATGAGATTTGTATTGGTTGTATGGGCCAATTTGCCCGTCATTCTTTGTTAGTTACGCGGTTTCGCAGTATCACCGACGATATGGGAGAGAGAGGGAAGTTTTTTTTTATAGAGAGATGCACAAACCCGAAAACAAGTTAGTTCTCGTTGCAAGTTAGTCCTCGAATAAAAATAAGAAAGAAAAAACAGGGGTTTGGGCGCATAATGTCCCAGACGCAAAATCAAAATCACTTCCCATTCGCAAAACGCTGAACGTCCTCCCTGCATAATGGCCCTTTAGCAAAACGTCCCGTATGCGAAATGTCACAAACGCGTCTGTAAAATGCTTGTTTAAGTAAAGATACACTAGGCCCTCTTCTCATGGATTGAAGAGAGAGATAAGCAAAGTCCCTACCTACATTATTGGTGACTTCACATAAGTAAAAATATAAACAATGGCTAAAAAACTACGAAGACGCAAAATAACTGACAGGGATTTCATTACAATAACTATTATGCAACCAAATCAAGACCCATTAAGTCATACCATAAACATGCCCGTGCGGGGATATTACTATTAGGTAGCGGGGATAAACATATAGACATTATACGGGACATTTTGCGAAAGGAACGCATCGCGAACGGGACATTTTGCGAAAGAAACGTAATGCGAACGGGTTTTTTCGTGAAAGGGACCTTCTGCGAAAGGGACGTTATGTGAAGGCCCTCCCTTTTGGGAATGGGAATTTATAAAAGGGACAAAGGGACATTCTGCGTATGGGACATTATGCGCCCAAACCAAATCAGGGAACAGTTAATCAACAAAAATAGATATAATTAAATCCACTTACTTACATTATTTTCGCTTGTAAATCTCATTAAAAAACCTAAATTAAAAAACTGTTTGTAGTCGCTGTCGTACTATTACACTTATCGATCGATGGATGGCGCTTGAATCAAAATAAGTTTTACTCGCAAAGTTATGTAATACGACTTACGACACAGATCAACAGGATAGCAGAAGTCATTCTTATCGTTCAAGTTTTGGTTGTAATATAAAAGAGACGCACTTTGATAATACATGAGACTTGCATGGAGAAATAACAGCCCTAGTATATTAATAGAACAGGCATGTGGCTTAGCAGTTTCGCAAAGCGGCGATAGATGGCGTTAACCGTGCATTTACTCACCTATATGGAAGTGCATGTCTGAGAAAATATACTTTGTGTTTAAAAGCTTGCTTGTCCTCTTCCTCAGCAAAACTGAAAGTAAAAGAGTCATTATATTAAAGGTTTTTGACGCTCCGAGCGATAACGTTTCTCACCCCCTAAAAAGTATTTGTATCAAATTGTATTGTAACTTACTTGTTCCCTCTGGAGTTGATCAGGGCAACTATCATCGCAACCATCTGCGCCTTCTGAAGGTTAACAGCGATCGCCTTGACGTTGCTGGGATCACTGCCAGCGGCTCGTAGCGACGTCGCCTCGGCCTTCATCACGTACAGGTCCGCTGCAGGCATCCGGGAGCTCACAGCAGCGGCCTAAAACAGGCACCTTTACTTATTCATCTTTCATCATCATCCGAAACTTGTCCACTGCTGGACATAGGCCTCCCACAAGGTTTGCTCCAAGGACAGGGTCTGCACCGCTTGAATCCAACGGTTTCCCGCAACCTTAGCCACGTCGTCAGTCCCCACTTTGTTGAGGGCCCTCCCACGCTGTGTCTTCCGGTACGCGGACGCCACTCGAGAAATCGTCGACCCCATCGGCTATCTGTTCTGCGAGCGATGTAGCCCTCGGTGTGATCATCTTTATACCTTTCCGCTAACTTCTCCTGACCCACGCATTTTGATGCAGTTTTCAACATCAGTTAGATAATTTTTCACGGAAGGTTTTTATGAATAATAAATTCTGATATATGTACGGGTGTAATAGAAAACCCACATAAACCAAAGCGTAGCAAGAGCGGGTCGCAAGTATATTATAAATGCGAATGTGTGATTTTTTGCATAGCCAATTTTCAATACAGATTTACAAGTTGGCAGAATGCTACATGGAGAAGTATTTGGATACTTTTTATCTCGAAATTTAACGATAGATGGCGCTGTTATCAATTTTATAAAATTGAGAACAGCGCCATCTATCGTGAAATTTTAACTAACATGACATTATCTCCACTGTAGATGGATTTCAAAACTAATCGAACTTAAGGGCAATTGCGTAGTTTTCCTCATCAACAAACGAGCTCTACTCTACGCGGTATTACTTAGTGCTATAATAGTACGGCATACTGTAATAATATCATAGTAAACTTTGTACGCGAGTAGAAAAACTGTCACTTGCCACGCATTCACATTAGTACCTGGATGACCTGTTTTTTTGTAAGTTTTCTAAAAATGAAACCTCTTCCTAACTAAATTTAATGAAAATCGTATGACCCGTTTCCGGGATTCAGATTTATATATATTTTTGTAATAACAGTTAGTAATGACCATTTTCATGGTAATAACTGATAACAGTTCTCTAATTACTATTATAGTATTATTGTGACAATCGTTTCGGTCATTATGTATAACATTCGTGGCGTTTAGAACAGTTTAATTTTACAACTTTATCGGAATTCGTTCGCATATCATGTCAGTCATTCCTGTTAAAATCTTGCTTGTCTAGATGAAATTATTCATAAAATCTAAGAAGACGTTGTAAATGATCCCTCTATCTCCCTTCTTTCAATTCTCGCAAATATATTTGAAAAACTAGTGCACATCATTGTTTATCCCATTTTACAACCCATAATTTTGCCTCCACAACGCGGTTTCGTTCAAAAATGTTCTACTACCACTAATCTATTAACTTACACCTTTTTAATAACCTAAACGGAAACCAACAGGTAGTGTCTACCCAGATATAAGACCGGCATTTGACAAGGTCGATCACAAAATCCTCAAAGATAAGATCTATTTTTACGGTATCCGCGGAAATTTGTTGAGATAGTTTCGATCCTTTGTAAATAATAGGACGCAAAAGGATTGTATGAATCGCTACGAGTCGAAATTGGCAAGGGTTACCTCTGGAGTACCTCAAGGATCGATCTTGGGCCCCTTATTATATATACTACGTCAGCGCAGAAAAATAAAACATCTAATGGTGTTTTTTTTTTTCAAATCGGTCCATTACTTTCGGAGCCTATGTATATTTATTAACGATATAGATAGAACAATGTCTTGAATTTTCTCATTTTATGTTTTACGCTGATGATCTCAATGTATAGTATGCTATTACAAGTGATGAAGACCAAACGAAATTTCAGGAGGATCTAGATCGACTAACCAACCAACCAACGAAGCATTAAGCAACAACTAAGCATAACATTAACTATAACTAAGCATTAACTAAGCATTAGTTTAAATAAATGCAAAAGCATCGTATTATCGGGCCTGGAAAGTCTCTCTAATAAAAGGTCTTGGAGGATATCTGGACAGTAATTTACATCTCAATGCACATGTCAACTACATTTTGGGATTGTTTTGAAATTTTAATATTTGGATGACATTGGTTGCACATTTTCACATTAACTTCTATTCTCCTTATGTTTTACTTGGCTATCTATCAATGATTTTATATTAACTGACAAGTCATATTTTAATTAACCAGTTAAGTTCGAGTCGAACTGGCAGATGAAGGGCGCCGTACCATTCTAGCATGCTGCATGTTGTTATAGCGGCAATAAAAATACGCACTCTGTAAAATAGGTCGACCTATTGTGGTTCATGACCAAGGATCGGAAATTCGGATCGATATTTACCTAAAGTTGGCAAAATCCCGGAAAAAGATAGGCAAACATGGCGTCGGCTTCTTAAATTTTATTTTTATAATTTAAGTTCTGGGATTCTGGGATTCTACAAAACGTTAATATAATAATTACTTTACATGTAGGATAAAACATTCTGTTTTGCTCCTATAAATTCGTTAGGTTAATAAGTTACAGGTAAATTAAATATCATTTGGTTAAACATATACATGGAAATTAACTTCAAACAGTTAATATAAATAAATAATTATGAATTAATGCCTGTGTAATTTATTTATTTTGAAATCCCGGAAATTTTATTATGAATTATATGATTGAGTCCACCTCCATACAACTGAACAACAAAGCCGGCGCGAAAGTATAGGTAAATATCGATCCGAATTTCCGATCCCTGTTCATGACATGAGACACAGCCCGATGACAGCGGAGGCTTAATACGGTCCCATTAGGATCCATGGATAAAGAACCCTAAAAAGGACTTTGTAACAGCATCAAAGTGTGAATATGAAATTGCAGTAACCAAACAATATAAAACTAGCATGCATAGTAGCAGTAATAATACCTCCTTACAATATCGTAAATGTCCGTGATTTGAAGTTTCTTCCCTTCAGGATATTCGATGGGTTGGTAGATCCACTCTTTAACTTCATAGTTTCTTCTGTCTATCATTGTCCAAACAATAGAATTAACATTGACATACACAGCTAAGACTGACTGGCAATTCTGTGAAATAATAAAATATTGTTCATATTCCTTAACCAATTTCATCCACAATTATGCAATAAAGTGTCTATAGAACAATTAAAAAAACCGATAAATTAAGTTAAGTATTTATATTTTACTTTGTTGGAAGTCGGCTAAAAAAAGGCTATAATATCAATACAGGTCACCATCCACCATCATAAAAAAAGTCGGTTAAAAACAGAGCACGATTATTTAGTACTTACAAATAAATAAAAGTATGGACGTATATTAAACACGAAAAACATAATTATCAATACTCTAATGAGACGCTTAATAAGATGAGAGACAGGCTTTAGACTTAGACCCATTTTATGATAAAATACAATAAAATAAAATACAAATAATTCTTTATTAAACAACACTACTACAACAGCATAGAAAGTAAACACTTAAAAAAAAACTTACAAAGTTAGTCAACAGGCGGTCTTATGTAATCACTTTTTTTTTTATGTCATAGGAAGGCAAACGAGCACACAGGCGACCTGATGGTAAGTGGAAACTGTGACCCATAAACATTTGCATTCACAAGACTGCAAATACACTGCCAACCCTGAGGACTAAGATGGAATGCCTCTATGCTAGCCATTTCACTTACTTGTCTCGCATTTTCTCCTAAAGTCGGATGTAGTATCTGTCCTTTAATTTTAGCGTTTCTCTTTGGTTTTTCCGAGGGCTCTCCGAGCATGCTATCATACAACTTCATTGTAATTTTCCTCGTAAAGCCCTCCATCAGCTCCAGGTCTGCGAGAGACTTTATTTGGCCGTTGTTGCTCCTCCATTGCGAAAACTTCTTTAATTTTGCCTTGCTTATGTCATAACTGTAATTAGAGATAAATACCGTAAATAAAATAAATCTATATATATATATAAAAGAAGAAACTGACTGACATATCAACGCACAGCCCAAACCTCTGGGTCTAGAGATTCCAAATTTGGCAACGTAATATTCGTAGCATTTTTCAATGACGCTTGTGAGTCGTTTATCGACTTCCATTATAAATATACATCCATACAGGGCGAACGATATGAAGTGTTACCAAATTCAAAAGGCTACGATTTTTTTTTGTTGTCTTAAATTATTCATTATTAAGAAAAAAATGAGAAAAAGATATCAAATTTTTAAGATTACTTTATTTTAACTCGATATGACCACCTTCTGCTGTCTATGGCCTTCAGACGGTAGAAAAATGAGTTGCACGCTGCACGAATGTGATCCTGCGGTATGCAATGGCAATTACGTACGATCGCTTTCTTCAATGCATCCATACTGGCATGTTTTCTTCTCCTCACCTTGCTCTCCACAATGGACCAGATAATAGAAGTCCATCGGGTTCGCGTTTGGGGAATTCGAAAGACATTGTGTGGACGAAATAAATTGTGGCACGCGTTGTTCAGCCATTCTTGGTGCACACGAGCTTTATGAGCCGGGGCCGAGTCTTGTTGTAATGTCCACGGTCTACTACCGAAATGTTTGCGTGCCCAAGGCTCCAACGCAGCTTCCAAAACATTTTCCCGATAGTAAGTCGCATTTACTTTGACACCAGGCTCGATTTTGTGAATTTGGTAACACTTCATGTCGTTCGCCCTGTACAATACAATACATAACACAAAAATAAAAACAAGACAAAACACAGGCAATATAACAAAAAACAAGTACAAAGGCGAACTAATCCCTGTAAGGGAAAAAAAAGCTGCTGCTGCTTTTAGAACAATTATATATTTGCCAACGGCGTAGTTTACACGCTTATTAAATCAGACAAATAGGTCAACATTTGAAATGATTTGATTTAAAAATAGTAAAGTTTTCAATAATAATATAATTGGTAAAGCAGCGGACGATGTCCCTAGGTTTTGTATGAAAAATGTGCACTTTCCCTCAAGTTACCAGGTTTTTTCGAAGTATAAAAAATATTTGAATTGTTTAACGTGTAAGGTCGGTAAATTTGGAATGGAAGTCTGATTTTAATATTCATGCATTATTATTAATCATATGTCACCAGGAAAGATTTAATACCGCAAAAGAAAAGGAGTAATTCTGTAGCTCTGCCTACCCCACTCTGGGATAACAGGCGTGATGGTATGTATGTATGTATGTATGTAAGAAAAGGAGTACCTACCTTGAAAGTTGATTGACCCAAATAATCACAAACATTGAATTAAGTACTATCAATTGGGCTAAATGCCAATCTTATCAATCTAGTGCTATTTAACGTCAAAAATGACACACCGAAAATTTATTATTTTATACAAAATTTATTATATAAAAAAATTATAATTATCAATTATATCAGTCACTTCAGGTTAGCAACTGATAGGACTTGGTTTCGCAAAGATGCATGAAAATGGCTTTGAAACATTACAATGGAAATCATAAAATAAAAGGCATTTTCCGAAAAATAAGGCTTTGTTTATGAAATTAATATTTTGTATGTCCACCCCTAGCCATTATTAGGTACAGTGTTCAGGCGGTTTTTCATGGAACTAATCAGATTTTTAATAAGTTCCTGGAGAATGGCATCCCAAATTTTCACCCCCCCCCCCCAAATTTTCACAAATCTTCAACATACTTATTCCGGTGGCTGTATTTGTGAATAGGAGGGTAGTATTATTTCTGTTCCTTTTCTGCTATTTTCCTGTCCTCTTTGTCTTTCTGGTTTTAAGTTGTTATGCAAATGTTCTAAATATGGATTTTTTTTAAACCCTATGAATTTGTGATGTGCTCTCCTATTGCTGAACCAAATAAACTTTATTAATTAATTTATTATTTTATGTTAAATGGGGATCAAATGGGGAATTGGTGACACCATTAAGCACACCCTGGACTCATCACTATAAAGAACTGGGAAAAGAATTGCTCAATGGCCCAATTTTCGTGCTGATAAGCCAATTCCAGGCATGCTTGGCAGTGACGTGGGAGCAGTCTGGGGCCCGTGGCGGTCCGTTTCGGGGTCAGGTTAGCTTCCTTGAGCCTTCGTCTTAGTGTCCACTCACTGGCAATCACCCCTCGTACATTCCGAAGATGCTGCTGAACAGCAACGACAGTCTGGTGCCGATCTCTGAGAGGGGAAGTGGCCATAAAGCAGTCATCCCTCTCTAATGTGCACCTCTGGCGGTACGGCCTGGTCTTCGTGTTAAGGCTCCAGTCTCCCGTAGCCGTCGGTAAAGTCAGGAAATAGCTGACTGGCTTAAATTCAGCTGGTCGCCCACGAAGCGTAGGTTGTCCCTCTGCCAGAATGGCCATGATTTGGGTAGCTTCAGGTGCAGTTGTATCCATTTTTTAAGGGCTTCTGAGTAAGGTCTTTAGCAGAGATGTGTACCGGTCAACTTCAGATAAGTGACTGATGACCTTCCCCCCTCCCTCCTACCCCATATTTATAGGGGTCATCTTTCCTCATCGGGCAATTGGTCATATTTTGGAAAATCCTGAATGAGCAATTGGTCATATTTCGGAAAA
Organism: Acleris emargana; assembly: GCA_927399475.2. Lineage (NCBI taxonomy): Eukaryota > Metazoa > Arthropoda > Insecta > Lepidoptera > Tortricidae > Acleris > Acleris emargana. Next base: position 4,478,727 of record OV656846.1, read on the forward strand.
TCCTGAATGAATTCCCAGTGTTCTTATTTTTTTTTCAAGCTGAAATACCAGGAAGAAAAATCCTAAATTTTAGAAAATTATTGAGACAGAGACAATTTTAGAATTTTAGAGAAAAAATGTGTTGATTTTTTTGCTTGCGAGTGTAGTTTACCATAACTATTT